>OX456985.1:192713342-194124592 GCA_949752695.1 Melanostoma scalare | reverse complement strand
CAATGCTGAAAATTCGCTCACATTCTGCATTTGAGTGTGGCAAAATTTAAACAATCTCAGCCAATATAAAGATATTTTTAAAAATTAGTTCATCGTTGTAATCTTCGATACCTGCAATCATGTTCCAAAATTCTTCAATACCTGCGTCTTTTACTTTTTGTCTTTCTTCTTCTTTAAAGTACGTAGGCAAACTATGCCACTCGTTTAAAAGATCAACAACTGTATTTATCAATTTTGAAAAATGATTACAAAGTATTTGCAAAGAATTCAAGTTTTGTGTTCTGTTTAAATTAAGAGCTATACAAGGATCTACAAATTGAAACTGTTGAAAAAGTAAACTATCTATTGGAAAACGTTTTTTTATTTCACTGCATCCTTTAATGTAGAAATTTAAAGCATTTTCCCGAATATTTTCAACATCTTCAATCAAAAAAACTGATTTTCTTAAAAATTCCTCACATTCGGCCCCAAATAAATCTGAGACAAGTTTTTATAACAGCATCTGAAATACCAACAGAAATATTTAATTTATCTGGCAAAATTAAATTATTAGCCATTTTAAAAAAAAATTCAATGTAATAGTTAGAAAGGTCAGAAAAACAGTAGAATTTTGAAAAAAATGCCTTGGTAACAGGAGACAGGAGATTGGACTTTTTTAGAGTGAAAAAACAGTAGTCTACTGTCATGACAGTAGAAACGGCAGCACTGGTCGGACGTAGTACTTAAGTGCCCTTGAGTGGAGTTGGGCCGTGGCAGACACTTGATAACTCTCTTTCCGGAATCAGTGCAGCGCAGTGGCAGCGCAGCTCATGTGTGATAATCGGTCGACCGCAAAGACACATACCAGGCATTCCACCATCAAGACGAATGCATCTCTTCCCCATTCAAGCTCAGGTGGTACCTCTACCTACCTCTACCTACCAATAACCAACACCAGCGAGTAAAAAAGCACCAGCTCTTCATCTTTTGAGTCTAAATTCGCGTTTGCACAACAGTGCTGAAAAATAATGAGGAGATAATAAAAAATAATAAAAAACCATAATGAATGAATGGAAAAGAAACCAAATAGAAGAAAGGTGAGTATTACAAGAGTCACCTTCTTTGGATGGAGATGGAGATGGAGCTGCTTACTGCCTGTCTGATTATTTTTTCTTTTTGTTATTTTTTGGTTTGGTTTTACTATACGGAGACAGCATACTCATGTGTCTCTCGCTTCGGAAATCTCTGAGGTGGAGATGGTATTGAAAGATTTTTGTTTTGGAAAAAAATGCAGAGCAGTGCTATCATTTATTTGACGAAGTTCGAGGTGTTCGCAGTTGGCAGCTGCATAATAGTCGCCCCTTTGTTTTTGCCTTTATCGGGTTGTGTGTTCGCTAGTGGCTAATTACTTAAAATTAATTGTAATATCATCGAACAAAGTTAATTTAATAAATTAATTCTCCTTCTTTAAATTATTTTTGATTTTGTGATTTTCAGAAAAATTATATTTAATACTATAAAAGTGAGTAGTTATTAAAGTGATTGTGTTTAAATTTAAATTCAAAGTTAAATAAAACTCAATCGATTAGTATGTTGGTTGTACGATCTTTTGACCAAGAAGTTGTGCCATTTCTGATTAACAAGAATCAGAAGCCTTGCGCTAAAGCATCACAATGTTTGAATTTCTGGAAAGGAACTTCGTCGTGTCTTTAAATGAGTTGGACGTTTATTTTGATACAAGAATGCTTAGGCACACTAAATTTTAGTTGTGAAGTGTTGGTTTTGATTTGGATTCAACGGGAAGTTAGCAAATTGTGTTGAATGAAGTCATTTAATTTTTGTTAAGCAGAAAGTTCAAAATTTTCTTGAGTATTAAATTCGATATGTAGGGTCAGATTTTAACAAAACTTGAATCGGATGATTTGAGTTTAAAAACCTTAAAAACCATGTATACAAATCCTTGACAAATTTAAATTGGTCCTAGCAGTAGGACTTTTAAAATAGACATTGTATGGCTTAGTTGTGTAGCCGTAACAGGCATAGAAGGGTCTACCCTCTTTAAAATTTTCAGAAAAACCATTTTTTTGTATTTGTCAAAAGTCTATTCTAAAATATTATAAGGATCCGTGCAGTCTTTCTGTACCTTTGGGTCGTTTATGTAGATAACTGAGCCTAATATCACACTTCATCGTTGAAGAAAACTTTTTTCGTTTTTCTCGGAATGAAGATTTTTGGTATCTTGTGGATAAAATCTACGAAACTGTTCAACCGAGCCTTATCAAAATGTAAACACATTTCCTTAGATTTGTAGCTATAGAGCACATTATACGAGTTTTTAAATTTTGAGTGTAACAGTTTCTTTTTTTCAAAAAACGATGAAAAAAATCTTTTTCGTAGTTTTTGGGAAAATTGCTGCCATTTTGTCAATTAAAAAAAAAAAACTAAATCCAACTGCTACTTGACGAATTCAATTCTCGTTCTGTGAAAAAAATGAAAACAAACGTCAAAATCTCTTCACATTAAAAAATATTTACCTCTAACAGATTTGGGTGTGAATTTTAAATTTGAAAACGGAAAATCGAAAAAAAGGAGGCAAAAGGCTTTAAACATGTATTATATTCAATGCTATTTCAATCTCTGAAACACAGCGACTTACTGATGTTTGAGAAAGTGAAGATAAGTCTTCTTGGCCAACATTAGGTTGAAAGGTGCCAGTGTCGAAAAATCTCAAAGGATTCAACACTTTTAAATGGCATGTAAGCGCACTTTTACGGCTTGTCAAATGTTTCCGGAAACAATAGAGTTGAATGAATTGCTCCTCAGTTGTATTTTCAAATGGATTTTACCTATCTCAGAGTGAACGCAACAATATCCTCATTTCCATCGTTGGAAAATAATTACATGGTATATTTTAAAAAGCTTCTTCATAATAAGACATTATTTGTCAAAGCGATTTGTCACTATGAGTTTGGGAATCGCAAAAGCTCTGTGGAGACAGAAATTAAATATTTTTTATCAAATCATAACTTTACGGAACAGAAATCGACCCGGGGGTTCAGTTAATATCCAAAATATGTCTTGACAAAATATGTTAAAATTCAAAAATCTATAATATAAAAATAAGTCGGGTTTTCCTTCCTGACGCTATAACTCCGGAACGCAAGAACCGATTTCCACGGTTTTGCATTCGTTAGAAAGGTCTCGGGCTCCGTGGGGTTTATAGTTCGTGAGAAGCCGTCTGGTGGCGAAGCGGAGTTCGCGGGGCTTGCTAGTAATTCATAAAAATAATTTTTTAAAACTTAGTTTATCTTTTAGAAAATTTATTTATTCTTCTTTTGTAGGAGCAGATAAATTAGTTTCTCTCATAAAGTATTAATATTTTAAGAATAACTTTTCCTAACAGTTCAAAAATAGATTGTTGCGTCATTAAAGGTAAAAAGTTTATTAGACTTCAATCTGCTATCTGGGGAATGAAAAACCATCCCTAAGAAAAGCACTGAAAAAAGTGGAATTCTAAATAGTTCTCTTTATAAGTTTGCAGAAGCAGGAATTCTTTGAGGTTAAACGTTAAACCATACAAAAGTAAATAAGTAAATGGAGTGGCTCAATAGAACTCGGAGAACTCTTGTGTGGAGCGCATTTCTATCAAACATACTTTGCCGATAAATGGATAGGATCTACACATAATCCTGCAAGTGGCTATGAACTTGTAAACTTATGGCTTTGTGCTACAGACCCAAGTTATAATCTGCTGCTCTGGCAATCATGTTTTGAAAATTTTCTTGTTAACGTTGGTAAGGAGAAACCTAATTAAATTTAATTGTGTAGGTAATTACAAAAAATTAAAGCGTTTCTCAATTTTTGCAATTTAAGGGATATTTCAGAGATCATTTATTCGTGCAATGTAGAGGTTTGGTCAGCTTTAAATGGCTGTAGGAAACTAGCTGACATTTATGCCAATATAAGGTCCGTTGTGATACTACCTATAGAAAATATATGAGGTAGTACCCCAATCAACTAAACCATTGGGAGTTTTTAATAAAGCGCTAGAAGTGAAGGGTATAGAAGAAGAAATCTCCTAGATGTAGTTTTCGTTTGAGGAAGACTTCAGGACATGAACAGAGCAATGTACAATTATTGTACATAGTCTAGAAAACGGTTCCTTTAATGGAGCTAATCCAAAGCAATTTTTTTAAAAACATTTATGCCATTTAATGAAAAGTGAGCATTCTGTGATTAGTGTTTATTCACGGAAACTGATACAATAAAATACTTTGCCCAATCGTCTCGTCAAGTGCCACTCTTTTAGGATCTATCAAAACTATTTGTTACAACTTATGCTTTATTTGTGTAAATGTGATAGAACCTGATCCTATTCAAGCTTGTTGTGTGGGCATTCATCATTTTTATTCATCTCAGGTTTTTAAAAATACAATTCATTATTATACAGTTTTTCAAATAAATTTTATCTCAAGTAGTTATTTCTAATAATGTTGATTGTTACAATTTGTAAATAGTGGTGTTAGTGGTGTGATGGTTAGCATATCTACCTGTTACGTGGGAGGTTCGAGGTTGGAGTTCCAGAAACATCAAAGAAAAGTTTTTCACGGTCATCACTTTCACGAGGAATTGGCAAGTCCTCCCAGAGTAATTATTTTACACGGGCATGAAAAACATAAACAAAATCGGCACAAAACAATAGTAATTTTTAGATAGCTTTGTTGCGGAACACTATTTATTTCTATTTACGGTTTTGAGGGAACAATGGTGGGAACCAAATTACTTACTCGAGCCATATAAAACTTTTTCTATTCAATTCAAATTTTAGACCAATTCCTTTTATTTATAAGAGAAAATAGTAAAAATATAAAATAAATTAAAATTCAGAAGTTTTTATTTTTGCCAAAGTAGGACAGTGGCGTCTAAGTCCACAATTTTGAAGAGTTGTTATGATTTCGAGAACACAATCTCCACACACTTGTGGCTTAATTGAAAAGTGGAAGAATACAACAAAAGTCTAAATGGTTCGATGCAGCCGTACGCTTATATTGCAATGATTGGTTGATATTCGCTTTGTTAGCACCAATCTGAGCGAAACTTCACCAAATAATTTGAAATCAGTAGTAACCAAGTAGTAGTAGTTTCAAGTATATTCTCTGGAAACTACAAAGGATCACATTTAGCTTATGATTTGGTGAAATTTTTGCTGAAGACCTACAAAAGTAGGCAGTTATTGCTCAAGAATAAGAGACCCTTGTGGTTTAGTGAGGTCGAATTGATTCTTTCTTATAAGGTTAATTCAAGTCATGTTCTAGCCCGTTCGTTAGTTTCTAACAATAACATTTTTGCCAAAGCAGTTATATCGAGATTTGCTGATATTCTTAAAGCTCTTCGAAATGAATCATTGGACTCTCGACCAGGTTTTCGATAATTAAAAATTTAACAAGTTTTCCAAAGTAACAAAGTCTAATGATGAAATGGACTTGAATATTGATATGGGAAATGTGTTACGTTTAAGCCTTATATTCCCTTGGATAAATCTTAGCAAAGCTGTCCTTAATGTGCGTCCACACTATGCCGAATGGTGCCAATCGGCACATGCCGATCGGTAATATCTACCGAATTAGTGTTAACGCTCCATCGGCCTCCCTACTTACCGAAAGCCGGTATGGTCGCATCTTAAGACTATCGATATAACTTTTAGCTCCACAATAAACTGGGTTTGTTCGTTTAAGCCCTGCAGTTGCCCTTTAGTCACCACAAATCGATTTTCGAAAAACTTAAACTCTCCCTGAATGTCAAGTTGAGTGTTTTTTGAGCCCTGTGCTTGCTCTCAACTAGCCCTGAAGTAGGACTAGGTTTTTGCTGGATGAGTCTAAGAAATGAACGTCTAGTGCTCTCAAACGGCATGTATTTCTCTTCAAATGACAGGGATGTGTGGTGATTTTGGAGTTAAGCGTTATTTGAGAACTTAAAGCCCAGGTTTTTTTTGACAATTTATAGGGATGTCAAGGAAACTTGGGGCAACCCTGGAAAGAGTTCAGCGAATGAACTTACTGATGCAGAGGATAACACACAGCCTTAGCGTATATTCAACAGTCATAGTTCTTTTCCAAAAGCAACTAACATTTGCCTCGCAGAACATATTGTTTTTTGATCACCATCTTTGTTTACTCTTAATGATTCCTGTGGTAACTTATGTTGCGTTCCCACATTTACTTATTTATGATTGCTAGAGAGATCTTAGCTGTATTTCCAGGATTCACAGTGTTTTTCTTCGGTTACAACTTCTCTTTATTCAGAGACCCATAAATTTTTTGCGTTGTATAGTGATCCAAGGCCCAGAGCTCTTCCTGAAAAATTTTCACAAGCATACACCACATAACATCAGAAATTCATTTTACTACAGCTTGTCTACCAATGGCATTTTCTTTCGTTCTGATTAAAGAGTAAATAATACAGAAAGTCAACTCGTACCCCCTTTTGCCTGAAACACCCTCAAATGATTTTTGTGTTGAAATCAAATTATAGTGTCTTATTTGAATTGAAGGCTTAATTCGGCTGCAATTGAGTTTCATCATTTCCTCTTTTGTTTAGTGTAGTTTTCACTTTGATGGCAAATAATGTGTATTGCGGTGGTTTTGAATGACAATTTTAAAATTCTCCACTGTTAAAAACCAAAAAATATCGAAATTTCAAACAAACCGTCAAATAAAAAAAAAAAAAACATGGCGGCATGGGGTCCCGGTCAAATTTCGCTTGTGGAAAAAATGACACTGCCTTGACGAAGTTGACTATCTGGTTCTACTCTGTGTTTTTGATTGGACCTCTTTAAGATTCAAAAATCTGCCGCCACAAGAAAATGTGATGGAGCCCTTGGACTTCGTATTCTAATAAACCAAGCTTAAGTTTTCGTTCACTCATTGAAAGCTTCTGCTTTGTTGTTGTGCCAAATATCATTGAGTTTAATATTTTTTAAGTTGTGGAGATATCTCGATATTTCTACCACTGGAAGATAGAAATACCTGTTGACTATGTTATTGTAGTAGCGAAGTAACCGAGAAGCTCACGAGTCTAAAATTAATATCACTCTATCCGAAACAGGCATACTGGGTGATCATATTTCTTTAAAATTTCACTAAAAGAGATTTTCCTCTCTGTTATAGACTTAAGAGCCAGCCAGTGCAGCGCAGCGGCTTAAATAGTTACGTCATTTGATAACAATAAAATATTATTTCCCATTTTCTATCTCTTAATACTAATGATAGATTAATCCGAAAGTTAGCCAATCGCTTAGTAGTGGGTCTTCACTGATACTACAAACCCCGAAATTTCTCACAAAGACCCCAAAATATGTGACTTTATCAATGTTTCAAGTATACAGATCATATTACTATGCCTCAAAGTCTTTACTTCTTTAACGGTGCTCAGTATAATATATCAACTATTGAAATATTTGCTTTGAAGTCTTGAGAACCTTTCAAATTTCTGTAAGAAGAAACTCTTTTAAATATTCATATTCATCCCATATACAGAACAAAATTATCCCACACCAAAAATTTATGCGTCAACCTGACCTACAAGAGCTTTAATGTCTTATTTTTTCCCGCTAAAATAATATGTCAACAATGTAAATTCAATGTGTCACTTCTGCCTACGTTAAGCAGCAACTTCGATTCAAAAAAGCACTTTCATTTTATAACGGTTTTATTGATGTCTATCAAGAAAACCACTCAAATTGATTGTTGGCTCCCACAATGGGGCTCGTCGCATATTGGCACTACCAAACTATTTATGCAAAAAAAAAAAACAGAAACAAAAGGGAAATTATTCCTAATTAACAATTCGCTGACTTTCTTTTAATTTGATTTTTTGACATTCAATTGTCTCCATAGCGGTCGCTTCGCCGAATGCATAAAGCATCAGAATTCGGTTTATTGATTGACAGATAACCAACCACACACATACTTTCATGTTTAAGTCGTTTAAAATAATGATGACAGTCGTTTTATATGGAGGCAGGTAATTGCTATTTTTTATAATCCGTCATTTGTCACTGTCAGTGTCAAAGTGTAAACTTAATTATTCTGATCTGATAAGTTAGGCTTTTTAGTTTTATGGTTCAATTATTTTAAGTGTCGCATAAGGGAAAAGAAATAAGATGAAAAGAATTCTGCTTTCGTGATACTTCACCTACTTTAGCAATAAGATTGAGAAAAATCTTACAAAAAAAGTTAAAAGCTTAGCAATTAATTTAGGGCTGCACTTTGAATACTTAGTCTTTGCTAATGATCAGTTAAAAGTGTGATATTATCCGCGGAGGAGTAAAAAGCTTTTACATAACTTGATCATCTCAGAATGGAGGTTGAAATTAGCGGTGTATTTCAATAGCCACAGTCATAACTTAGATTTTATCTTAGACAAGTTCAATTTGTTATTTTCTGGTAGTTACTTAGTGATCTGAGAGGTGTTTGAACTGATAGTTGATCTTTGAGACTGATATACAGAAATGTGGTGACCTTATTTTTTGAGAATGTCTTAAGACTTAAGAAGGAAGATGTGTGGGTGTTCGCTACCAGTCTCAACTGTTTTGTCGTCTCAGTAACAACATTTTCATTTTCTCTTTCCAGAATGCTGTTCAATTTGTACTCATTGTTCCTATTTACAATTACCACGTCTGTCAGTTTGGCAGCAACTTACATGAATAGAAATGGACCATTGTCATCCAAAGTCATATTCCAAAGCCCGATGATGGAAAACGTCTACAAGGAATTTGTGTTGTCTTCTAAGCCACTCAATCTAAAGAAGTATGCCACAGCTAAGCCAAAAAACTCACAGAAAGACTCGAAAATATATTACATTCCGATAGCACCGATACCCTATCGATTTATTCCAGGAGTCGGTTATGACTATCAACCAATGAAAATCAATCCAATTATTCAAAACCCATTAGTTAAAGTCGCTAAGCCGCCTACGATACATAATGTGGTTGTGAAGACACAAAACGTTAAACCTATTGATGCAGCACCAAATGTGGTACCAAATACTCAACCAATGTCAGGACTACCCAATACAAAGATGACACGATTAAACGGACACAATTATTACTTCAATGGCCGACCATACCGATTGCAAGCATTCAGAGGAGCACCTAAGCTAAATGTTGATAAATATAATTTAAACTCGAACAGATTTTTTAATAAAAATATAATTTATTAAGTTGTAAGTGCTGATGTATTCATTCTTTTATTTATAGTGCTAAAAAATTAGAAATTTATAGGCTTGGTTCGAATAAATATAAGTTTTAAAAAGCATTATTGATAAAAGCTATGGGCCTATTCCAAGCAGAAATGACAATTCGAAGATACTTCCTAAAGCAAATCCCTTACCACTGTAAGGGCTGTGGTCTGATAGCGTCAATTGACATTAAAATTTCTCCCATTATTTGATTTTATTTATCATCTGTGAATATTCTTCTGGTAGAGTGACTGGTTCCAATGTCACCATCAATAGAACGTGGATGTCTTCTTATCAAAGATGGCTGTATGGGTTATGGGAGCTAACTTAATGTACTTTGCTTTTTTTAAGGTACTCCGATCTGGAGATGGCCTTTTATAGGCTGCCTAAAAATTCCTGTCTATGTGAACGTCTCAACTCTCAAGTCATTAACTTTATTACAACTGCAATGGTCCTTCCAAGTGCTTCTCCTCCAAGCAATATACTCACTCATGAAGGAGGTTGTTGCAAGCTCGGATGAACCCAGTAATCAAATAACTTGACTCGTCATCATTGCTGCGTTTTACGCTGGTTGACTCCACTTTCCAATAGCTTCCATCACCTAATGAGTTTTTATTTTCTTATGCAATTTTCTTACGCCTAATCACCCAGCAAACACAATAACTTTCCAAGCGCGGTTAACTTTCTTAACGCGGTTGAGATAAAGTCCATGCTTTCGACACATATCAGAACCAGGACGAGTAGAGCTTTTTCAAAAGCAGATTTTTTTTTTTATTTTATTGCCTCCTTTACCTCAGAGATTTGCAAAATTACGGATCAGTAGTGTGATGCTGTTAAGTAATAGACCTTTGATCCCTTCACCACGATCACGATTCTCGTAACGTGCCGGAAAAGGAAGAAGAAGTTGTAGTTTTAACGAAGTCCTGAAATACCGATACGTTATGGCCATCAATGAGAGGTTTTTTACAAGTCGTCGATCTTCACTGATCATGACAGAGCAGCATTTCCCTCATCAATAGCTTCTAACAAAGTGGAACCACTTTTCCTAAGCCTGGAACATGGCTTTCTTATTTATATGGCACCTCTCAGTAGAAACTCCAGTTCTGAGCCTTGCAACCAGTAAGAAGATGGTGTGTGTCGATATCAATCTTCTAAACTTTTTTTAAGATCTTTCATAATGTGAAAATTTGCATGGTAAGCAATTATCTAGTTGTTTGGACTTTAGCGTCATCACTCATCACATATAACATCAGAGAAAAGTGAGAAATGGACGTTCGATGAGGAGCCGATATAAATCGTATCGAGTATAATCGAGTATAAATATCTGGGAGTCTTGATTACCGCCAACTTAAAACTGGAAAAACATCTTCAAGCCAAATTGGCGGAAGCTAAGCGTGCAATGTGTTCTGTGTGGAGAAGTTGTATTCTAAAGAATAATGTTTCACATGTTGCTAAATACAAAGTTTTTCGAGCAACCGCAATCGCAATCCTGTTCTACGGCGGTCAGGTATGGGGATATTGCTCTTTTAAAGCAGTAGAGAAGTTTCTACGTTTTTTTATAAAAAATACCTTTCGACTACCAAGTAATGCTCCAAATTATATGATTCACCTTGAGACAGGTATAGCACCGCTATTTTTGGACACACTTAAATTACATTTTAATTACGTGACAGGAGTTATGGCAATGAACGAAGAGAGGATTCCGCGAATAGTATTAACGCAAGTTATAAACATGGGAGGAACATGCGTAAAAGAGTGGAAGAATCTGGCAACCGAGTGTCAATCTACCTTGACATTTTCTGGAGACGAAAACCCCGATTCTCTTAAGGTGAAATTTGATGATTTGCTGAAGGAAGCTGGCAATATGATGTATGATAAATTCATGAAAGAGGCTGAATCGTCTATGTACAGAACCTACTACAGTAAAGTAAACCACTTCCTAAACGATAAAACCTACTTCCTAGCTGAAAACACTTCTGCAAAAATTAGTTTGATTTTCAAAGTGAGGGGTGAACTCATCGGTTTGAATTACATTCCACATCGACCAGAGCTGCCAATATTTTGTGATCTATGCAATCACAAAGAACGTGAGGATGTGTTTCATTTCCTGGGAATGTGCCCAATACTTAAGGAGTTCCGAAAGCGCTTCTTCGGCGCTGAAAATCTCAATTTAGAGGAAACAATCAGCATCCTGAATGGGGAACGAGGTTGGGATCGTCTTTACGAGTATTGTCTGAATGCCCTCCGTTACAGAACATGTATAGTCCGAGAAAGTTTTTAATACTTTGCTTTCAAATTTAGTTAAAAAAAAAAAAAAGTAATAATAGTAATAATAATGTATACTAGTTTTTTCATATCTTTTTAAAATAAATGTTAATCTGGTAGACGGCTTTCGGCCAAACCATTTACAGACTTATGTAACATTCAAAAATTAAGAAAATGAAAATTGTATTACTATTGAAGTCAATAAATCTAATCTAATCTATTCTACATCAGAGAAAATCTAAAATCTAATGCGATGCGAGGAAGGTTCATGTTTCTATATACAAAATAAATAGTTTGTTGCATTTCCAGAACCTACAATTTTGTGCCAATTCCGAGTGCCTAGGATAGAAAGCGTTTTTTATGGAAATGTGTAACTACTCTCATAGCGCTAAAATTGATGCCCATGAAAAACATTACATTCTTTTATGTTTCTGGGATTCGAATCACTTACAATATTCAGGATCATTTTACTCTTTCCCATCTAATTTACGACTGCCTTGAAAACTCGGAAACAAGACCATATCTATATATAGGTACGAGGGCAGTCCGATAAGTACTTAGCCTACAAAAGAAAAACCAAAATTTTGGAAAAGTGTTGATTTATTTTTCAATATAATCTTCTTTTAGTTCGATACACTTAACCCAGCGATGGTCCAACTTCTTTAGCCCATCTGAAAAATACGTTTTCTCGAGTTCTGCAAAGTAGGCCTCCGTGGCGGTGATGACCTCAAATTTCGACACAAATTTCTGCATGGCAAGTGATTTTTTCAAGTTTGGAAATAAAAAGAAGTCGCACGGGGCCAAATCTGGTAGATACGGTGGATGGGGCAATAGTTCATAGCCCAACTAGTCCAATTTAGCCGCGGCTCTGAAGTGGTCACACGCGGTTACGTTTGTTGTCCGGAGTGAGCAAATTTCGACAGTAGCCTTCTAAAAAAATGTACTACACTATAGTAAATTTCTCTTGCGATAGTGGCGCTATTGGGCGGAGAGGCTAAGTACTTATCGGACTGCTCTCGTATATAAACCAATAGTGTGAATAGATTTGAGCTAAGATGAAACTTCTGCCAGTTCAGACAACGGAATTCGTCACTATCATCTGTTTTTTCTTGTTAATTTTGTTTTTCCAAACTTTTTAGCACTTGATTGGTACGGTACCGAATACCGATGGCAATGATTAAGTCAACACCACTTACGAATCGAATTAAATGGTGTCTTACCCGCTTAAGCTGATATATCCAACCACAGTTATGAATGACACCGTTAACTTGCTTATGCGTGCAGAATTGTAAGCTCTTCGGTTACAACTGATTAATTAAAACCACAAACGCTTGAGTGAGCACAATAATAATAATCATATGAGGAGTCATTAATTGGTTTCAAATGCATTGACGCCTGTTTTTGTCATTGCTTGATGGTTATAATCTCATCTTTCATTGCTACCGAACTGAAATAATGTGTTGGTTCTACTCATTTTCATAGACTCTGTTCATTGAAAGTGTTGACTAGTGATGGTTGCAGCTGTTGATAAAATAGGAGGATCTTTTCAAGTGTGGCATTACAAAATAATATTGAACCAATTAATGAGGAGTGATGGTTTACTTAACTTGCATCTCATAACTTATTTTCGGCCGTAATTTTGCTCTGGGCAACTCCCCAATTTGATCATTGCTTGAGTGAGTTCAGAGTTCAGTAAACCGTGAAAATTACACTAATTTGCCCATCAGAACGCAAACTAATATTGTTCAAATATTAGTTTGCCTTCTGATGTTGCAGAACATTTTTAAAAACGGAGAATGTAGATTTGTTTTACAGTTTAAAGAAAAATAAAATAAATAGGAGCGAAGAGCCCCTGGGCCTGGCGCATTTCTCTCAGCCATGTGCCTTGTGAGGGAATATGGAGGGGACCTACAATTTTTCTGCCGGTTCCGAACGGCTAATTTAGAAAGCGCTTTTCATGGCAATGAATTAATGGAGGACTTGCCAATTCCTCGTGAAAGGCGATAGCCGTGGAAAAACATTTTTGCCTCTGCTGGGATTCGAACCTCGAACCTCTGGGTTAGCAGGTGAACATGCTAACCATCACGCCACGGGTACCACACAATTTAAAGGCTTGTGAATAAAACCTGGCACTTACTATGTAACTCGATTCCAGAATATAAATATTCGAGTGTCCGAAATTCCCTCTGCGTAATTCTTAAGGCCTTAGGGCACGGCCAAGTAATGAGCGGCAAAATTAAAGTGAAATTGAAAGGCAAGTGATATCGCTCTGCCACTCTGCTTTCAATTTTCAATAAGGAATTAGAAGTAAGTTGGAGACTCAAAAGATACTCGTAAGTTTTTGAAGAAGTCAGTTGAAGCTTTCATTCTTTTTGGCGTTTAAAAGAAGATCAGAAACAGCTGCCAATTGATTAAAAGTAAGGCTAAAGGGTGTTGTTTTAGACGTGTAGTTTTCAAGAAAAAAATAAATCGCATATAATTAAATGTTATGGCTAAGAATTCAGCTCTATTATAAATATAAGGGTTCCAGCCGAGAAAACAAGTTTTAGACTACTTTTGTCAGCAATAATGCGCCGAATATTCCTTCCAAGGCGCCATAGCCCCACAGCGACTCAACGTAGCCCCACAAAAAGTACTCCAACGGTATTGAATCGCCCGATCTTGGGGGTAATTCACAGGTTTAAGACCCGAAATTATGTAAAAATCGGCATTAACAGCAATTTCGTTTCGAAACAATTTACCGAACAAACGTAGTGCCCGTTGGTTGCGCGGTTTCTATTCTACCACGATAAAACGGAAAACCAATCATAAATCAAGTGGTAGCTGTAATAAAGACCAACTCCGAAAAAAGCGTTGCCAGATCGAAAGCCACACGTCAGAGAAAAAACACCCTCTTCTACATAGTTGATTGAGCCCCCGCGCATTTTTTCTTCGAAGGGTTTTAAAATACTCTCTGGAGCTCTCAGACCTTGTTACTGGTACGTTGTACTTCCAGATAAAAAATTTCTTTTGTTATAACTTTCCAGATGTTCATAGAGAAGCCAGAAGACGCAGCCATGTTAGGGAGCCTAGTTAACCAGCTCTTACCATGTCCGCTTTGAGTATCTGTAATCTTAATAGAGAAAATGCAGGAAATTCACAGAGGAAGTGCTCTACAGTGTCGTCATCCTCTCAACAGGATTCACAGAGTTTGGTATCACTCAAGCCCATAACGTGTTTAAATGCTAAGGAAAATCAAAGTGCCCTTTGGGATCACCATTAAGCTTTCTACAGTCTTTTCTGCTACGAGATAGCAAAAATGTTGCCAATATTCATATTAACGTTGGAAAGCATACGTTTAGTCTATCTGCATCTAATGGAGGAGTTTTATCCTGGTCATTGAAGCCCTGACACCGGCAGAACAAGAGCCAAATCAGGTCCAAAGAAATCTATTGGAGATCCTTGCGCTTCAAGTTCATAGGCGATCTCGTTTCCAGTTATGCCATGAAGTCCTGGAACCCAAAAGAGACTCAAAGGATTTATAGGTGAAGTGGAAATCTGTTTTTCCGTCGGCTTTTTTTGGTCACATTGATTTTTGTAATGAAACAATGAAGTTACATTAACTTTCCCAACGTTTCGGCGGGGGTTGCTGCCTTCTTCAGGGGAACTTTATTTGAACAAAAAAATACAAAAATTTGTAAAAATAGTTGTTAACAAAATGACAATAAGTACACTCACTTGTATAAAAAGAAATAAACAAAAAGGAAAAAAATGATATATTAAATCATTAATAAAGAAAAAACTTTACAAGCTACTTCTGATAGTGAAGTTTAGTCTGTACTAACTTAGACAGAGAAATTTAGGACAGGAGTGAACAATAAACGGCCGAAATGTTTTGTGTGTCTTGTTTTCTATTCATGTTGTTGTTGTTGTTGTTGTTGAGAATATGTAATGTTTCTAACGTGTATCGTTTAGAAACATGTTTCTCCGTCTGTTAAATTTTAACGCCATCAAAGTCTGGAGAATGACCGCTCTCAATGCTATGATAAGACAGAGCTGTTTTGTCCGGATTTTTTTGTCTTATGTCTGACTTATGATTAGACATTCGTTGTCGAAGAAATTGTTTGGTGGTTCCAATGTAGCAAAGATTGCACGCTTCGTTGGGTTTGCCTTTACAATTTATTTTGTAGATGACATCAGTTTGTCTGTCCTTTTCTGTTTTTGTTTTGAGTTTTGTGAAGCATTGGTGTAATGTTTTATTCGATTTGAACGAAAGACGAGTATCTGTTAGATTTTTAGTAACAGTTTTTTTGAAATAGTCAGTCAGCGCTGGGACGTATACCATGCTTTTATGGTATACGTTAATTGGTTCTGGAGTATTGTTACCCCGTGAAATTTTTGCTTTGTGCTTCCACAAAAGACTACGAATAACTGTAGACGGATAGTTATTATCGCTAAGGATTTTGATTACTTTTTTCTCGTTGACAGAGTGGAATTGTGTGTCGCTAATTTTGAAAACTTTGCTAACCAGATTAGAAGCAGTGTTAATGATGATGTGTCTTGCTTGATTAGAACGAAAATTAATCAATCTTCCCGACGCTGTAGTTTTTTGGTACCAATCAAAGAGCAAGCGACTCCCTTCACGGTGGATTTTGACATCTAAAAATGGAAGTGTTTTATTGTGTTCATTCTCAACCTTGAACTGAATTTTTGGATGAAATCCGTTGAGGATCTGCAGTACCTTGTCAACATTTCATTTGTCCATAATGGAAAATATATCATCCACATATTTGGCGATGAACGTGGGTTTTTCTTCCATGTCCTTAAAACATTCATCTAAAACATAATCAAGAACTAAGTCTGCAATCGTGGGAGATAAGGGATTGTCATTTTGACTTATTTTCACATTTTTGGCCTTTTCAACAAACTCAAATGAATTTTTAACAGAGTGGCTTGATTGTAATGTAACGTACTGTAGAATTTTGCCAACATGTTTTGATAACTCATAGCACGGTAGTTTCATTGATGACGTAATGGGACGCAGAGGCATATTTGTCTTATGAATTTTTGGCAAACCGTAAATAGATGGAAGCTGTGCTGTGTATGTGGTCATCTTCGTTTTCTCTCGGTCATCAATGCAGTTGTTGTTTTTAAGCCACTTAACTAAATCGTTATTGCAAGTTTGTAGTGCAGTGGTTGAAGTGAAAACAACAACTGCATTGATGACCGAGAGAAAACGAAGATGACCACATACACAGCACAGCTTCCATCTATTTACGGTTTGCCAAAAATTCATAAGACAAATATGCCTCTGCGTCCCATTACGTCATCAATGAAACTACCGTGCTATGAGTTATCAAAACATGTTGGCAAAATTCTACAGTACGTTACAACAAAATCAAGCCACTCTGTTAAAAATTCATTTGAGTTTGTTGAAAAGGCCAAAAATGTGAAAATAAGTCAAAATGACAATCCCTTATCTCCCACGATTGCAGACTTAGTTCTTGATTATGTTTTAGATGAATGTTTTAAGGACATGGAAGAAAAACCCACGTTCATCGCCAAATATGTGGATGATATATTTTCCATTATGGACAAATGAAATGTTGACAAGGTACTGCAGATCCTCAACGGATTTCATCCAAAAATTCAGTTCAAGGTTGAGAATGAACACAATAAAACACTTCCATTTTTAGATGTCAAAATCCACCGTGAAGGGAGTCGCTTGCTCTTTGATTGGTACCAAAAAACTACAGCGTCGGGAAGATTGATTAATTTTCGTTCTAATCAAGCAAGACACATCATCATTAACACTGCTTCTAATCTGGTTAGCAAAGTTTTCAAAATTAGCGACACACAATTCCACTCTGTCAACGAGAAAAAAGTAATCAAAATCCTTAGCGATAATAACTATCCGTCTACAGTTATTCGTAGTCTTTTGTGGAAGCACAAAGCAAAAATTTCACGGGGTAACAATACTCCAGAACCAATTAACGTATACCATAAAAGCATGGTATACGTCCCAGCGCTGACTGACTATTTCAAAAAAACTGTTACTAAAAATCTAACAGATACTCGTCTTTCGTTCAAATCGAATAAAACATTACACCAATGCTTCACAAAACTCAAAACAAAAACAGAAAAGGACAGACAAACTGATGTCATCTACAAAATAAATTGTAAAGGCAAACCCAACGAAGCGTGCAATCTTTGCTACATTGGAACCACCAAACAATTTCTTCGACAACGAATGTCTAATCATAAGTCAGACATAAGACAAAAAAATCCGGACAAAACAGCTCTGTCTTATCATAGCATTGAGAGCGGTCATTCTCCAGACTTTGATGGCGTTAAAATTTAACAGACGGAGAAACATGTTTCTAAACGATACACGTTAGAAACATTACATATTCTCAACAACAACAACAACATGAATAGAAAACAAGACACACAAAACATTTCGGCCGTTTATTGTTCACTCCTGTCCTAAATTTCTCTGTCTAAGTTAGTACAGACTAAACTTCACTATCAGAAGTAGCTTGTAAAGTTTTTTCTTTATTAATGATTTAATATATCATTTTTTTCCTTTTTGTTTATTTCTTTTTATACAAGTGAGTGTACTTATTGTCATTTTGTTAACAACTATTTTTACATATTTTTGTATTTTTTTGTTCAAATAAAGTTCCCCTGAAGAAGGCAGCAACCCCCGCCGAAACGTTGGGAAAGTTAATGTAACTTCATTGTTTCATTACAAAAATCAATGTGACCAAAAAAGCCGACGGAAAAACAGATTTCCACTTCACCTATATATCTAAAAATTGGTCAATAAATCAACTATTTCAAAGGATTTAGTCTTTCGAGAGCATTCACGAAGAGTTTTTGCATTCCTGTATCACTTTTAATGTAGTAAGTGGGTTGAGCAAAGCCTTAAGCACAGCTTGGCTGTCGCTGCAGACACAAATATTTCTCACCTTCCATCCATTCTTCGTAACGTAGCTCATAGCCGTTTCCGACAGCACACGAAGAGATGCTTGGAAGACTGACACGTATGCGCCTAAAGAGGCGTGCAATAGTGTGTCATTACTCTTCAAAAAGGCACCAGACCCATCATCGATTTTGGAACCATCCGTGAAGGTACAATTAGCCTCTGGGCTTACACCAAGCAAGGCTTTGTGCAAACCGGAGACGCCTACAATTGCGAACCGTGCGTTGTCAAAATGAAACACATTTTACCTTACGGAGTGGCACACATCTACGTAAGATGGCAGTACATGAAAAGTGCGAATGCGTTTCATAAATGTCAATAGCAGGTCGTTCTGGTTTACGAAAGGTTTAACTGGATGACACAATTAGCCGCAGTCACATTTGCCCTTCTGATCTGGCTACCATCTATAAAGCCTAGATTACCCCGAACCCAGAATACAACTCTCATTAAGGGCCTCTCAAACATCCTTGATAGGGTCCAAAAGAGAACTTTTAATAATTATGGCATCGATCGATTCTCTTGTACACTCTCTTTATCACTTTTTCTACAAACAACAAACAGTTCTCTAGTAAAATAGCCAGTTGCATTCTCCCCCTGAACTATTTAGCCGTAACACCTGCCTCGCCAGAAATGCTCATCAGTTTTATTTGAGCCCAACTTTAGGCATAGAATCAGGTATGACGAATCATATCTTAGATGCTCAGCCCGAATGTGGAATGCTTTACTTGACTCTGTTTTTCTTCTGAATTACGATCTACAAAGACCTTATTCAGGTATACTTAACGTCTTTCGGATGCGGCTGTCAATCACTGTGTTCATCCATTAGTGCCCCACGAACAAATCCTGCCTTAAAGTTCCTTAAAATCAGCACACGCCGAAGAAATCACATCCAAAGTTTGTAATTGCCATTTTTTTCAATATTCTATTTGTGTATACATAGACATAAGATCGTACAAATCCACTTAAATCAACAACATAATAAGGTTTCCTTTCCAATTCCAAACACTTCCCCCACGAACTCGAATTGTAATAAATTTTTAGAATCTATCCAATCCTAATTAATCTACTGATGAGCATTTTATGACTAAGATAGTCCTATTAAACAATTAGGAACACTTAAACTACAGAAGCAAAACAGTTTTGCCTCGGGGCATGTATTTAACTGTATTATCGTCTGGTTTGGTTCCAAACGACAGCACTTACTAATGGGGAATATAAATGCACTTACTTGAGCTAGTTGAATTTATTGCATAAAAAAGTATTTTTGTTTGCTTTTTTTTTCTTATCTTTTGGATGAACACCTGAGGTCTGTTTAAGTTTCGTTTGATTTAAACAACGAGGCTGTCTAATTGCTTTCACCACAATGACTTATATTGGACTTCGTGCTGTTTTTTATGTGTTATCATGAATTATTTGTGTATATAGATATAATGACACTGCCTAGGGAAGAGAGCACATGAAGATAGACGCTTCCATTTATAGTAAAGATTGTTGAATTGAGTGGTTAATCGTATTTTATTGTGGTACATATTTAATATGAATAAAATAAATCGTGTATAGTTTTTAAGTGGAATGAGCAGATCTGACTGATCAAATGAAACTAAAAAGATCCTATAGGTGGCACTACAGTTTTGGTTCACCAATATTTTTTGGAACATTTTTATTTGAACATTTGCCATATGGCCAATGCAACTGGCTGGCAGGCCCAATTTTCGTTCACTCTTTGCAGTAAAAACCGAGGTGAAATTTGTATCCCAAGTAGTCAATCGCCTCTGGTTAATCGGTGTTACTTCACTTACTCCAACAGAACTCTTTTTACAAAGAATTCTGTCAAAGCGTTGGAACACTTGTGGTACCCGTGGCGTGATGGTTAGCATGTCTGCCTGTTAACCCAGAGGCACGTTGTTTGAATCCCAACAGAAGCAAAAATGTTTTTCCACGGGTATCGCCTTTAGCGAGGAAGTGGCAAGTCATTTCATTTTCAATGCAATGAAAAGCGCTTTCTTAATTAAGCGCTTTTTTCGGAACCGGCAGAAAAGACCATTCCCTTACAAGGCATGGTTGTGAGAAATGTGCTAGGCCCTGGGGCTCCTCGCTCTGTTGCGCAGGAGGCATTGAAACACTCAGTGTAACTAGCCGACTTGCCAAAGCCCTGAAAAGGAGCAGTATAAACAGAGTGGAAACACTCAAAAAGTCAAATGACTCCTAACAGTGAAAAGCAGAGCTCAGTCTGGTGCTGGAAACTCATTTTCCATGAAACCAGGGGCCGAACTACCGCACACGTGATCGAGTAAAACGTGACTGAATAATGTGAGTTCAGCACTACTTCTCACGTCATCGAGCACTTCCCAAGTAAAAACTTTTTCTTTTTTTCATCTGATATATTAATTTGTTTTAAGTATTAATTTAAATAATTATTCTTTAAATCAAAACCATTATGTTAAAGCTAGACCAATTCAAAGTCAGCCACTTCATAAAAACACTGTATATTTTACCCACATAAAATTGTAACTGTGAAAAAAAAGTCTCAATAAAAACTCAATTACTCAATTACTTTCTTAAGATGCTCCAAGAGCTTTACTATATAGACTTCTTTCTGGGAGTTAAAAGTAATCTTGTAGAGTTCTCCTAGATTGTTATGAGACTGTTATAAGCCTTAAATTACCTATTTATAGGAGGCTCTTGGCTACTCATAGCAAGAACTAGTCTCTTTGCGATACTTGTTGTTTCTTTAACAGAGTCTACTTCTTCTTGAGATGATAGATTTTGAATCAAATTCCTCTGGAAAGAATCTTATAAGGCTCTGCTCAGTCTTGCTATGAGAGGGCGTCTCTTCCTAAATGAGCAGATAAAGCGAGAACGGAATATTTCCAAACTTCAAAAAGTCATATACCTTTCTCATTTAACATTTTTTTGAAAGAAAGAAACAAACTACTATTTTATTTTTGTTTGTTTGTCTTGTTCAATAAACTGATAATAGTGTGCGAAAATACTTATATTTTAAAATGATTCTGAGAAGTTAAGTCCCGTCTGAAACGGGAATCTACAAAAAATGATGCGGTTTAAATTTTATCTACTAATTTAAACATTCTGCTTGAAAAAAAAACAAAGCGCCTCCGCAATGATGCATATTTTAATATGATTTTGGTTATGCAAATCCTATAATAAGACTTAAAGCAACAAGGATCTCGTAAGGATCCTATAACAAGACATTTGTTATTTGAACTCTTCACAGTTTCTTGTTATAGGAGGTTTAAAACGGAACTCCTATTAGGGTTTTCATATAAGTATAAAGTGACTTAAGCTCTTAAATAAGTCTTGTTATGGGACTGTAAATACTTCAAAACAATATGTTAAGAGCTTAACTCTCACAAAAGGATTGTTATAGGACTGTAAGTATATATAATTCTGTTACAAGTACAAAAATTGGTCTAGCTATAAGTTTTCAGTACTTACGTTTAAGTTCCATAACAAGGTATTTATTCTTGAGTATAGCAATGGGAACTTAACAGAATTTTATGGGAACTTTTTTCAGATTTCAAGAGTTTAACTCTCGAGAGCATGTTAGTTGGGTTTAGTACCATTCACATTATCGGCATTCACTCACTCGATCATTACTGCGGTAATTCGGCTCTAGGTATCAACCGGATCATAACAATCAATTTCTTCCAAATCAACGCGACGCAACTGGTACATGTCGTCGTTAGTTGCTACTAAGGGGCTGTGATATCTTTTGACAGTTCCAAATCACCTGGTACTCACGGTGTTTTTCCAGCCATGTTTTTTTCTAGGAGTTATTTGAAATACTAGGTTTGTTCGTTGAAGCCCTGGGGTTGCCCTAGGGTCGCCACAAAGCGTTTTTTGAGAAAACTAAATTCACCCTGAATGTCAAATTGAGTGTTTTTTGAGCCATAGGTTTGCCATAGGTTTTCCCCAAACTCGCCCTAGCTTTTTGCTGTGGCGATTTGAGGGCTGTCAAATGGCATGTGTTTTTATTTAAATGACAGAGATGTGTGGCGATTTGTGGTTTAGCGTTTTTTGAGGACTGGAAAACCCAGGTTTTTTTGACAACTCATGTGGTTGTCAAGAAAACCTGGGTCAACCCTGGGGAAAGTTCAACGAACAGACCTACTATATGGATTACTCAGACCCAAATACCGCTCCGTTTTACTAACAGATAGCAACTCTTTTCTGTTATATGTAGTTCTCCAGATGTTCGGGAAAAGCAAAAAGATAATCTCACTACCATATCTGCCCCGAGTGTCTGTAGCTTAAATTGAGAAAATTACAGACATTCACAGAGGGTGTGCTCCACGGTGTCGTCATCCTCTCCACAGGATTCAGAGATTGTGGCATCACTTAAGTCCAACATGTTGAAGTGCACCGTTGCATAGCCAACAAGCTTTCCACGGACTTTTCAGCACGGGATAGCTTAAATATTGCAATTTTCTAATGGTTAAGATTTTCATTCGGAAAACTTCACTTCAAATACACCAATGAGGAAAGTCTTGTGATGCCGCACATCAGAATCTTGTTACTTAGCAACAGCTCCTGACAGCTTTCATGGGGAGTTTTTGAAAGAAAAAGTTTATGCTAACAGTGGATAATAGCCTGTGCCGCTCTGTACTTGTTTGTGTGTACCAACGAGCTAATTCCTGTCTGGCTCTTTATAGTTATGTATATATAGGCACGGGGTTAGGGTACGTTCCAAGAGAGAAACAAAGTTTCTGTAGATTTCGATTTATACATAATGTTACGATTTCAGCTTGTACTTAATTAATCTCCAAAAACTTGAGTATTGCGGTAAATTTGTCTCAGAATAGTCTTTTGAGCTCAACTCATTTGAATTCATCAATTGAACCTATCAAAATTCGTACAACACAAGACACAAATTCAGCTGAATTATCACATCAATATACGTATGTTGTCCTCACTGGCCAGCATAAAACTTAAGCTGACTCACTTCTATGATTCTTTACTTTTTAATCTATATCGAATGATTGTGATATAAAAAGAACTTGAACTCAACCCGTTCAAAAACATGCAATTTACCAGATGTTGTTGACAGTTAACTGCATCCAACAACATGAGGTACAAATTAAGAACAAGATTCAATTCAAAGTACGAGTATATACAAGCGATTTGAATTGTACAACTTATAAAACCAACAAGTTTCTGGCTCCATAACTGCCTTCATTAAAGACCTCGTCTATGTTAGTTGGCAGAACAGGTTAAATTAGGATGTTCTCTTCAGAGTCCGACAATCAATTAACACTTTGCGCAGACTCATCCATAGACCAATAGTAAGAGTTCTAAACTAATTACGATTCTTTAAGACTCAACGTCCACGAGGAGACATTCGTGAAACAAAATGAACAGACACAAGACAACCAACCACACAGGAGAAAGGATAATGTTAATAAGTTTGGCTAATAATGAGATACCCATACCCAATACCCAGCACAGAAGAAGTGATGACTGAAATTTACAACTTCGTGGTAAAATGCACTCTTTCTTGAGATGAATGCCCTTTACAAAGTGGTACATAGCCTGCTTCCAAACTGAAATTGTATGTTGAATAATTCGTGGAACTTAATTTCACTGATTACGTGGTATGCGGCGCGAGTGAGTCTTAATTTGGGGTTCTTTGTCAAATAAAAAAGAGAGCCGAAGAAATTGTATCTCAAAGAAAAGGAATTTACATGAACTGTGAATTTATGAATTGCATAATAAATACGCTTAAGTAGACTTTTTAAAGAGGTCAGTCACGAAATGCGTTAAACATGCCCTTTTGTGTTAAACATTGCTGGTCTTGAGTGGAGGTAATTTGAGAGTGAAAGAAGATATGTGGATGAAAGTAGATTTTAGGTATGCCGACGTGTGTTGATAAAATGAGACTGCAGGAGGAATTATCTGATTTTACGCAGGAGCATAAATTAAGCATTTGTGAACAATCCAAAAATCAAAGAGACATTGCGGTTTACAGCTCGATGTTGCAGATTGACTCGAGTTTTAATGTAATGCAATTAAAAAGGAAGAGCCAAAAATGGAAACGTGTTTAACTTTTGTTATTTTTGAAAGTTGAGAATTCGCCAATTTTGAAGTGTCTGTTTAGTCAAAAATGAAATCCCATTACAAATACAAATATCAAAACTCCGACAAAAGAGATAAGGACATTTAAGAACATTGTTGGTCTAAAGCTGTAGCCAAATGGCAGACGACCGATAACAGGTGACAGAGCTCAAATGACAAACGGCAGACGACGGAAAACTAATGACAGAGGACAAACCACACACAATAGACAACAGACGACAGACGACAGACGACAGACGACAGACGACAGACGACAGACGACAGACAACAGACAACAGACGACATAAATGGGCTATACTGAGACAAATTTACCGCAGCACCCGCCTCGTTAAGAATACCCATCTGCTTCATCTCCACCTGTCACCTCAATTTCCGTTACACTGTCAAATATAGAGATTCATATTTTAGTCGCACAAACCGCACTCCCCATGATATGGGCGACTTGTAAAGAAAAATCATAATTTTGGAACATGGGAAATGCTAACAACATAGGTTAACACATCTTTAATTACATATTTCAAATCTAATCTTACCACAGAAAAATCCCAAGCCAACGAAACCCTTAAGCGCACGAAGGGAATACTCAAAACCAATCAAACGTCAACAAGTCTGTTTTTGCTTATTCTTCCCCAGTTCCAATAAGGAGATTTTGAGATCTTTTATTATGTTGTTTTTTAGAAAACTATCACATTTTATAACCTCTCAGTTTTGTATAGTAGAGATGACAGTTTGTTAAATCGATATTTAAACTTTATAATGCCACTGTAGTTGAAGTCACAACAACCAAGAACCTTTTTAAGGTACAAACCATGACGTCAAGTCAACCACTTCTCTTCACTCAATATGCAATCCATGTTATTATTTATGCTAATGAGTGTGTTGAAAAAATTCACTATCATTTTTAACTCATATTTGAATTTAGAAGACTATTATGAAAATAATTTTTTATCTCGACCTTGGCAACATGACGAGGTGGCCGAGTGGTTAAGGCGTTGGACTGCTAATCCAATGTGCTCTGCACGCGTGGGTTCGAATCCCATCCTCGTCGAAGGTCTTTTTATTTCAAAAAAGAATTTTAAATGAATGTGAACTTATTCTGTTTGCCATCAACCAAAGATCAATAATTGTAACATCGGAGAAAATACGAAAAATGAAATGAATATTCAAGTTCAAAGGTCACAAAAATGAGCATAGCACTTAGATCTCGTTTGTAAGGCAATACAAGTCAAGCTGTTTAAAGATTGGCAGAGTTTAAAATATTTTGATTGTTTTGTATACTAAAAGGCGAAATGTGTATTCGTAAAAACATAGTTTCGAGATGGTAATCTAACCTAACATTACGTGGACGGAAAAGTTAAAAGGGGTTCAGCAACTCTATCTGTCTTTCGGTTTGTATCGTACTCTAGGTTTTTGAATTCACTTACAGAAGAGTATCTTTAATTTGGTTTTTTAATCTTGAATTAAGGGTATCTCCGATTGTGTTAAAGCTTAACGTCTCAAACGATTTTAATAATGTTGTTTTTCTTCTGCTGACAATATCTTTAAAAGACACTCAGTAACCGGTTCCTAATAGTAAGGGGATCTTACCCACCGAAACCATTGGTAGATCAGGACAGGACCAATTTATAAAAGATTGACACAAGATTTTTCTAATTTTTACATTAGAAGAAGTTTGTAGTGGCAATACTTTCCTACAGTCTCGAGATCATCAGCTCATGAGACTTGGTTCTTCTTAGTCTCCGAGCATTGCCTGGTACATTTAAATAGTTACATGGTTTTCAAAGGGGGAAAAAACCCTATTTTCAGCATTTCTTTTATATAAAAAATAAAATATTTTATTTTAACTTCTTACAGTCTTGAGGAGACACATTTAATAAACAGTTTCTGAAATTTTCTTTCAAAAAATAATCAAAACTCCGATTTTGTGACCTGTGACGCCATATCCGGTGACCCCTCGGAAAAAAGGTGCGTCCGAAGAAAAAAGAAGGTTAGATTTTTGTCAAAATGTCTACATTTTTTCTGTAAAAAGTTGTTGTAATCGAAAAAAAAAACCAAAAATCCTTCGTCCAAGTCCTTGTGAACTGTACGTATTTCGAACATTTGTGTTAAATTTCATAAAGATGGTCAGGTAGTGCCCCAGAAATCTTGACAACCAATTTCAAAAACACAGTTTTGAGAAAAACGTGTTTAGAACTTTGAGTGAGAGAGACTAGTTGACCTCGAGTGAGTAACTATTACTCGGTTCAACTTGACTTAACTTAGGACAATATTAGGTTTGTTCGTTGAAGCCCTAGAGTCGCCATAGGGTCGCCACAAAGCGTTTTTTGAGAAACCTAAATTCACCCTGAATGTCAAATGGAGTGTTTTTTGAGCTATAGGTTTGCCATAGGTTTTCCCCAAACTCGCCCTAGCTTTTTGCTGTGGCGATTTGAGGGCTGTCAAATGGCATGTATTTTTTTTTAATGACCCAGGTTTTTTTGACAACTCATAGGGTTGTCAAGAAAACCTGGGTCAACCCTGGGGAAAGTTCAACGAACAGACCTATTATAGATTTATTGTAACGTTTAATAAGACAACAAAAAAACTCAATTTTTTGAAGTCATGTGTGTCACAGTAGGTATGACTGTGCTCTAATCCCTCCTCAACGGGTTTCTATACCTTGCCGTGGTAAAGAGGCTTACGCTGAAGACTGAAGCAGGATGGCTACGGTTTCATGCTCCAGAGCAGACAATCAGCTACCAGCTAGGGTTTGGGCAAACTAAGTGAAACCCACCCTTATGAAAATTATGGAAAGAACACACGAAAAAAAACATTAACAACAGTGGGGATATTCGTTAAAGTGTCAGCAGACGTCTGCTGGCTTGAACTTTGTCTTTCGATCTCAATATCGAAAGGAGAAGTGACTTACTTCATTTATTTCATTTTTTGTTTGATTTGTTTTATGATTTTACTTATAATTTAGGATCCTTTTCTTATTTCTGTTTCTCTTCTTTTTCTTTTTACCTCTTGTTTCAGATCCCGCTTTATTTATTTATTTATTTATTAATATCAATTAGAGTTAACAAAACTCTAAAAAAAAGTCACAACAAATTTTAACAATTACAAAAGAGAAAAAAAATTTGAAATCATTTAGAAATAGAATAACAACAACGAAAGTGTTATGAAAATGACTGAGGAAGAAGAAAACCTTCTCCTTGACTCTTTCTCCAAGTTCGATATGGAAGATGGAGCCAGTTGTAGAACTATCGTCGTTGATGATGCCAGTGACGCTAACTCCATAGCGAGCTCGGAAATCTCCAATCTTTTCTTCGTTTCCAGGAGGAGTAAAATCTCCAACTGTGGACGTAAAGAGGTTTTGGAAAGTAGACTGGAACTGTTTGACGGACACAGAACGTAAAAGACTCCACAACGCACGAGCCTTTTTGGACAGGGAGAACTTGGGAAAAGATGGGCCTACTGCTATTCTAGCACCAAACCCCCTGCAAGGAAAATCTGTTTCCTTTCTATGTGTTCTTTTTGGTTCACAAAATACAAAATCTTTCGAACGTATTTGGCACTATTGACGTAAAGTTGGTAAGGCTTACATGTGTCGATTTTGTTTTGTTTAGGGTGATACCTACTCCATTTTTCTATCCAATTATTCGTTTTGTAATTTCTATGCAGCTTTTTCATAAGCAGACTTATCGTGCCCCAATATTGCAGTATCATCAGCAAAGGTGCCCATCATAGCGTTGGTATCGACTGGAATATCCCATATATGTTTACAACAGATACAGGTTTGGCCCTAGAACTAGGCTAGTTGTTACGGTAAAATTTCACCGCAACAAAGATCTTCCCTTAAAAACTGATTTATGTTTATATTCCTTTCTTTTAGTCCCGAAACCCTCCTCATCATTTCTTCGTCCCACCATTTTTCCGTTGTTTGTTCTTATGCTAGGTTTCCACTTGCCATTTTTTAAATGATGAATGACCTAATGACAAGTGGAAATTGCAAAAATTGACAGTCATTCAACTGACGAACAGCCTCGGTCATTTTTTGGCAGTAAATTTGAATGACAAGTGGAAATTGGCTGATTGACAAACGAAATGTCACTCCATCATTCACTGACATCGATATTTTTTTTGGCATCGTGTTGAATCTTTTGTCAATGAAGTGACGAGCAATAACACGAGAAAACATAAATAAGTAATAGGTACTATGGTATGGAAAAAATTCAAAAGGAAAAAAATCGAAGGCAGAGGAAATCAACGACGGAGTGGAGTGTTGAATCCTCCATTAAAATTGTAAGCAACGTGAAGGTGTTGTGTTTGAAAACCTTTGGAACTCCAACAGCAAGTCTTATAAGAACCGGGACATGAGTTAATTCATGGAAAAGCATTTCTCTGGCTGTTGGAGTTCCAAAGGTTGAAGCCATCTTGAGATGGAATTCACTAATCGAGCTGGCGTTTGATGCGATACGGCGCCTAAATTAGCACTCTTTTGCAACAGGACCAGTGATAGCTGAACCTTTCATTTTACATTTATTGTTGACTGTTCACCCCGGCATTTATCCTCAAAGTATATAAACGCCCCGTCCCTCCTCCTAAAAGGTTTTCTTTGCCTTATAACCACAGCAGGCATAACATAAATTAATTTTCATTTTATTTTCATTTCACACATTATTCAATTTATTAATTAAAAAAGATGAAAACCTTGCGACACAAAACAAAAATTTGATGAAGCAAGGAGACAAATAATTTTCAGTGACAATCCACTAGCAGTTCAGAAATGACAACACAAGTGGAAATAGCGCTCATTGAGTTGACAAAACATTTTGTCAAAATTTCTTTATCAATGAAATGACAACCAATTTTTTGACAGTAAATGACACAAGGGGAAATGAACTGCAATTGTATCAATTACTGACAAGATTTTGATCTGTCAAACTATGTTATTTTAGTGACATGTGGAAACCCAGCATTAGCAATGGGAATGGAACATCGCTTTGAACAAATAACAAAAGCAGGTACATCTGATCAGCGGATGAGCTGAATGGTTTGTTGAGCCAATACACAAACCTGGTAGATAGAGGGAAATGCCATTTCTGAACACAAAATCAGATACACATTTATACACAACCAGCACATACCTAAATTAGAAGACACCATATGTACACTATACACAACGTCACACAATATACAGCATGTACACAATACACAACATCGCACCATATACAATATCATCACATGAAGTACACATCACAAACACAACATCTTATAAATGATGTAATCAAGGCTTAAGCGTTAAGCCCATCAAATATTTAATTGAGTGTCAAAGGTTGGAACGTTAATAGTTTTCCCCTCTCTCCAAATCTGCAAAAGGGTCCACCGGCGTAAGTTAGGGTTCGCGATTATTTAAGATTTCTTCCCGCTATAATTCTTCTCGGAAAATTTTTAATTAAAAATGGAGTATTTTGGAAACTGAGCCTTCCTCGATTCACTATTTGCGCGATTTAAAGTAACTGGGAGAATGCCCAGACGAAACTTTTTTTTTTGGTTCAATAACTCAATTTTAACTCGAAAGGTTTTGACATTGGGTAATTTGGGTCTGGACTCACCCATGAGATCGGCAAGTTTTGGACGACACCAACAACTTGTCGAACTCGCTGAATTGAGAGAGTGAGTACGAGCACTTTCGTTGGATATTCGATAGCAATTGCAGAGCCCCATTGGTGGTTGATGTCGTGGAACTGAATTCCTCGAAACGTGATTGGTTGAGAGATCGGATTTGTGTGTGTATAAGTGCGGTGTTGGGTCCAGACAGGGAGCTAGACTTGATGTGGGAGACACTTCTTGGTTAGCTATCAAGCTGAAAAGTAGTTTCTTTTGAGATCAGATAATTTTGGAAAGTTTTGTGAGCAAAAATCAAAGTGTTAGTTTTCTAGCGGAAGGATAAAGAATTGTAAAAAAAAGGTATAATAGTTAGTCGAGGAAGCAGCACGACTCCAGGAAGGAAAGGATTAAAACGGAGCAGAAAAAAAGACGTCAGCAAGACGTAATTTGAGAGGAAAAAAATTTGAGGAGAATAGCCGGCGGACATCTTTTCCAAAAAGATAAGTAGAGTGATTTTTTTTGAGTGTCGTAGTTTTTGCAATTTGTGCTTTGAGAGAACTTATAACCGTGTGGCCCCTTTTCTTTTGTTTTGCCCAGAAAAATATCTGGTTTAGAACTCTTTTATATTTTTCCCATATTGAGAATTTTCGGGAAGTTATTATTAACGGTCCCATCTTCGACTTGCCCTTGTAAAGTCATATAGCGGTCCTTCAGACCCCTTATACATATTTCACATTTATACATTGCATAACGCCATTCATTTACTTTTTATCATCCATTTTGTAATACCTATTTTGTCAAAAAGATTTTGGTTTTTAATCCAAGTTACCTACGGTTTTCTCAACACTGATAATAAATCATTACCAACCCCATTTATAACAATCGTGTTGTTTACATTTTCATTTGTCGTTCTTCTATTTGGTCGTATTTTCACTTTCAAAACTGTTGCACTATTTTTTTTTTTTTGTATTTCCTTTCCAAGGGGGTTATATTGTTGCACTTTTTTTTCCTTCGCCCTTCATTCAGCTATAGACTTATTAACTCATTTATTCGCCATTATCATACCGGTGCACTACTTGCAAGTTTTTCTTAATAATTTTTCTTGTTTTGTTCGCGATTTTCCAGTTCGAAATCATCCTATAATTTAGCTTACTTTTATTATTAAATATTATTGATAAATATAACCCCCTTGGAAGGGAAATACATGGAAAAAATAGTGCAACATTGTGGCACACCGTCATGAATTTTCCTAAATTCGGAGTACGTTTGGTCGTATTGAGTTTTTAAGAGTCGGTTTATAACATAGGGATCAGTAGCTGTATTTACTGGGACTGGCTTACACATTCGGAACATGTTCAGCGAAGAGATCACTTTTTCGGAATTCCGATCCATTTAAAATCTTGAATCAGAGGGGAAAGGGATGGTGGAGGGTGTTATGCCTGCCGACTATAAATGCTTGGTTGCTTTCCGTAAGAAGTAATTGAAAGCAGTATCCTTCATCAGACTTGTGAAGACTCCATCTAGTGTTTCATTTTTGAACTCACGGCATTTTGTTAGTTCGTTGTTAAGACAGACGGTTCAAAACCGACTTACCATCTAAAAATCATGAAACTTTTCTACTTTTTCCTTTTTTCTAAAATAATCTCTTTTATGTCGACAGGGTATTTCATTTATTTTTCTTTCGAGTTCGAAAAAATCGGAGTTTTTTTCCCGCAGCCTGTAATAAATTATTCTACTCCATGATACGTTTATAAGACTTTCAATGCCATCTCTAAATTCATTCCAGTTTGTTTTCTTATTTACGAACTTTTTTCTATTATTTTTGCTTCACTCAGTGATAAAATTCCTGAAGTATGAGCTTAAACCTTTGAAAATAAAAGGAAGACTTTTTCGATTTTACAAAAATAAAAGAAAAGTCAAATTTAGTCATAAACTCAGGGGCCAAACCACAAGTTTAAAAGACAATCCATTATACTGGTAGAGGAGCAAGAAAACTTGCAGCTTTCTCTTACAAAAATGACTTACCCTAGCCATAAATTACTTGTATGTATTACAGGTAATTGTAGCTTTATGGTACAGGCTCCAGATTCAAAGTTCGAAAGAACGCTATTCAGCCTATAAAAGTATACGTTATCTAAAAAGAAAGAATTTTGAGAATTATATGTATCTACAGAAACTATTACAGCTGTATAAATAACAAAGTATGTAGACTCCACTTTCAGCTGGTAACTTTTTTTCTAACGAATATGCTTTTAAGGCTGTACAAATATGATTTTAAACTTTTCAAATCTTTAAGCTCTCCTCCATTTGAATCAAAAATGACTTTAAAAAGTAATCGACGAGGATGGGATTCGAACCCACGCGTGCAGAGCACATTGGATTAGCAGTCCAACGCCTTAACCACTCGGCCACCTCGTCATGTGACAAAGTTGGGGCCAATATCTGTTTTGCCCTTTTTACATTTCAAAAAGGGTTCCGAATGATTGTTATAAAAGCCTATCTATGTAATTTAATATTCAAAAGCATCATTCTGCTAATGAATAGGCTTTAGTGGGAAACAGACTTTCAAGCATCAAGAGCTCATCGAAACAAAATATTGTTCTGACTATCTGCATACATACGTAGAACGTAGATTCAGTTACGCCTGTTGCATAGTGTGGTGGAAAATGATACTTATTTCAATAGCAACTTGTTGGAGAGAATGTGTGTGTGTATTTGTTTAGTGGCTCCCTCAATCAACCCGAAATAATCGATTAATTCTCTGACTTCAAAACACTACCTATAAATATGTAGTTGACTATTATGTTATCTTATCTTTGAAGACGGTTGAATGTTTTATGTTTTGTGAATTAGTTATCGCTGTCACTAGGCATAATTTGTTTGAAAGTCGAGTTGTATAGAAATTAGAAGAATACCGTGGAAAATGTATCATGTACATAAAAAGATAGACTATAGGGTGGTTCATAAGGGAAGTTTTTGTTGATAACCATGAAAGTCTGAGTGTAGTTTAGAGTAATTCTTACATTGAATGAGACTTTGTTCGCAAATAAGAAAAGAGTTTTAGTTTTTCTTTAAAATAATGCTCCACAAACAAAGAAAAAGTAGCAATTTGGTCTTTGACTTGCGTAGGCGTATACGTGTTATTTTTTCGATTTTTTTTTTTAAATAAATAGCGTGCTTTAAGTAATATGATATTCCAACCGCTGCGCTGTGAGTGCTTAGAGTAGAGGGTGGCAAAATACAAGTTTTTCTTTTTTAAATACATTGAAATGACCAAAACTAAATTTTTTCCATGTATTATAGCTTTATTTGTAAAAGCAAGCATTCTTAAAGATTTTGGAACCCAATTTCTGTCATGTGACTGTTTACGCTGGCTTCTGCATCGCATCCTTTCACTCCAATTTTCTAAGGCCTTGTTGATAGTTTAAGGCTGTAGCTGATGAATCGCTTGTTTGTTATTGGCCTTATGTGCTTGAATCGCTTTCGGATTTTAGACATAGTTTCGGTGGTTTACGATTCCTTTCAAAAAAGTCAAGGTAGTAAAACTCAGTTCCAAAGCTGCTAAATGTCATCATCAAGACGACTGATACCGCGATTAAGCAAGATTTTTCGGAACGAGCTGTCACTCTCTGTATAAATGCTCTGGATTCTCGAAAATAGCATGTGTCTTCCAAAACTCGATACCTCAGTTTTGTTTGTAAAAACAGCCACCCAGACATAAAAATGCGAATCCTCAAAAACTATGATTGTCCAATTCATCCTGCTCTAAGGCTCAAACTCCGAAGCGAAATAAAAAATGACTGGGTCGCACGAACTTGCGATTGTGTTCTAAATACGATATCAAAATATTAAGGCTGAGTGAAAGACTTTGGTATTCGCTCTTCATAATATATTTTGTGGTACAGGGTTACCAACTACACATTAATTACGAAAATTGAATTAAATCACGCAAAGTAAAGAAAAAATTAAATTAAATATTCCAAAGGTTTCAAGCCAAAATCTAAAAACGCCATTCTTTTGCAATCGCTAATACATATGAATGATGAAAATTTAATCAAAATCGTTGGACCAGTTTTTCCAAAAAACGGTTTTTTATTTTTTACTTTTTTTGAAAACCTGTTTTTTGAAAGTCAAGTATGCAAAGTTTTAGATCTTGTTAGAAGTTATTTTGACAAAAAATTTGAAAACAATCAAAGTTATAGTTTTGAAGTAATTTCTAAAAATCAAAACTTTTTTAAAAAATGTATAAAAATTTCCAAAACTAAATTTTTTTAAATATTGATATGCAGTCTTTCTTTAACAGTTTACGACTACTTAAATCCAAAATTTCGTCAAGATCGTGTCAGCCATTAACGAGAAAGTCGGTTTTGAAAAAAACGGTACTATGGGAGGTACCGTTTTTAGGCTTTTTCCAAAAATTTTTTTTACATCATAAGATAAACAATTTTAAATTAATCTTTCACACAAAATTTTATCGAAATCGTTGGAGCCGTTTTCGAGAAAATTAAGTATTATTATATCGGTTGTATGGCAGGTACCGTTATTTCAAGACCTAGACTTGCCTTATAGTACCTATAATCGCAAGTAAAAAGAATGATCGTACTTGAAAGTCTTGCCAGTGAACAATCCTACATCTTTGTGCTGAGTTCTCTTCAAGTCGGTAGGCAAAATTGATCCTTTGAGATTGATGGCGAGTCGATTTCGTGTATTGATTCTTACACTCTTGGCTATAGCAGTCAAATTCTTGTCTGTTCGCACAGTACGAAGTTTGACGAACTTTGTGCACAGATTTGCGTACAGCAGGCCCGGTTGGTACCCATGGGGTGATGGTTAGCATATCAGCTTGTTAGCCCAGAGGTTCGTGGTTCGAGTCCCAACAACGCCTTTCGCGAGAATTTGGCAAGTCCTCAGAATAGTAAATTCATTGCCATAAAAGCGCTTTCTCGATTAGACGCTCGGAATCTCTCCATTCCCTCACAAGGCGTTCTTGAAGAAATGTGATAGGCTCTGGGGCTCCTTGCTCTGTTGCGCCACCCTATTTATTTTTTAATTTTAGGCCCAGTTGGTGCTTCTTTTGAAACAAAACTTCTTTTGTACAAAATGCACTGATTGGGTTAGGTAACATTCACTTTGTTTGGGCGTAAAGCAACTCATATCGTATGATACGAGCATATCCCGTGTCCGACGCGGCATTCTGTTAAATTTTCAGAGACAAAAGGACCTATGATTTTAAAATTAACCATACTAGTCGTCTATTGATTTAATTCCTTTAAATTTTGATTGAGTGCTTCGGGCATTCTGCTGTGAGTATTTTGTTTATAAGAACAACTCCAATGTTCATGCTTCAATTATATTAAGTTCTTATAGCTCTGACATATCCTATTTGAGTATTTGAAACGACAGCATTTTGTTTAATTATTGTATTGTATTCGTATTCAAAGCACCACCCTGTCCCTATTATGGATAATTTGATAGCTCACCCTCTGTGTCTCTTGTCTCCTACCCTCTCTTTGACCTGTAAACAAACAAAGTGGAGGCGTGAGAACATTGGACTCAACCAAAAGGCCTCATTAATCAAAGCTCGCCTTCAAATCTTTCAAACTAACGGATTACAACACACATCTACTTATCTTCGCCCATTAGTTAACCATCTGCGTCACTTTATCTTTGATACTCCTGGTAAGGCACTTATTTCATAGGTACCTACTCATTTCCTTCTCTTTTCTCACGGTCAACGCTTAAACTCGACGTCCTCATCAACCTTGCAAGGTCGCCACTGCATTCACTTTCAGTCGTGCCCGAAGCATTAAATAAAAAGATGAAAAAAAACTTCGTCGTCGTTAGGCGAATGAACCCAAGCTATACTAACGTGGCTTAATCTATTTTCTGATCTACCTGATACCAAGACGAAGCTACGGAACGGCAAGACGTATCATCTGGCGCGCGATATAGTTGTTTACCTGTGTCATCTTCATCGTTATTCACATGCTCATATGTCGTTACTCTCCACAAAGAGCTGTTGCATGCTCAAGATCATTGATCTTATATGCTACTCCTACGGGAGCATTTTAGTGCAATAGACGATAATGTGTATTAAATCCAGGAAATGTGTGAAGATAAAAACCATCTTCTTGAACGAAATGGTGATCTTGTGTACCAAGAGCAGCCGTCTAATGCTAACGATCGTCGTCGTCATTCTCTCTCTCTAATGACGGTGGTCTGTATCCTACCTTCATTCGCAGATAATAATAATAGAAAACAATATAATTAAATGGAAGCTCATGTTGCAGTGACGAAGCACAGCAGACTATGCCAACCCGCATGTAAACCGAAATAAACAGTCATTTGTGTGGAGCGAATTAATCCTCATGGTGTCTATGTTAATGCAATTAACAGTGGTTTCGTGGCGAATTCGATACTTTATGGGGTTTTCTGCTTAGCTTAGCTTGGAATTCCACTGGGAATTGAATATGTAGTAATTTAATCTATCAGCGCCAGCGCCAGCACCTCACTTTGATTTCTTCTTCATAATTTTGGTTCGTTTAATCTTCGATAATCTTTAATAGCAGAAGTGTTTATAGTGAAAATTGGAATTGTGCGACGATAAGATCAATTAATCAAATATGTATAACACGAACCAACTTAGTGTGTTTTATGTAACGTGATTAAAGTGAGAGTTTTATTGAATTTGATGGGAAACTAATTAAGACATTAACTTATTTTCACTTGCTTTCTAGATTATGTAGAGATAAAGTCAGACTTCAAAATCATATATGTGAACGAACTTGAAGTTTTCGTTTAATTGAGATCTTTTGTTTGAAAAAAGATTTGCTCTAAGAATAAAATCATAGTCGCTTACTCCTTCAACTACATATACTTGCATAATTTTTTCATTACTGTCATTATGATGAAATAGAAAAAAATTCTCGTGCCAGGCCGCGTTTCCATTTGCAAGTAAACTCGCGGAAGTCTTGCAGAAGTTTCATGCAGTAGCGTTTACACTGCTATATGAGCTTTTGTAATTTTTTCTGCAATAAATGTCTTGCAAGAAACTCGCGCATCAAGCAAGAAACTGTCGCAATTTACTGCAGAGGAGATTAATAAATATCGCAAGAAATTCAGTTATTTATTTAAAATTAAGAAATCATGGTGAGAATAAAAGCGATAAAAAAGAAAAAGAAACCAACTTAGGTTCGCGATTGGATTTTAAGAGGACGGGAAGCTGGTGCCGAACCAATTCAACGAACTGATTCAATTTCAACGAAGGAAAGACTCTTCTTGGCGCTGGCTGGGACTCTTAACATCCCCTAACATTCCATAAAAGTGCACACTGCCAGAATTGAGAGCATACAACGCCGTTTCCTTCGATTTACTCTTCGAGGTCTTAATTGGAGTAATCCCCTGATATCACCTCCTCATCAAGACCGAATCAAACTTCTCAACCTGAATACGCTGAAAGATCGAAGAGAAATATTCGACATTCTCTTCATTCACCAATTCTTTTCAGGTACTTTTGACTGGACAGCCCTTTACGAATACATCTTTCTAAATACCAAACCTCGTAACACTCGTAACCCCCGCCTCTTCTATCTTCCCACCCATCGAACCTCTTATGGCTCCAATAAACCCATCTCCCGACTACTGAGGAATGTTGATTCTCACTCTTCTTGTTTTGACTTTAATATCAGTACTCCCTGCCTAAAGCTGCGTCTCCTCAGCCCCCCAGCCAGTTAATTTAAGTCTTAGCTATTAAGTTTCTCAGTTTTCGAGTTAGATTTAGGAAACGCTTGTATTAAGCCAAATAATTGTTGGTTTTGCCCCCACCAAAATTAAAAGAAAAAACTAATAGGCTTGCAACGAGGTTCAGCTTTCGGTTTGGATGTACCTAATATACCACCAGTGGTACCCGTGGCGTGATGGTAAGCATGTCCATTTGCTAACCCAGAGGTTCGAACGTTCGAAGTTCGAATTCCAGCAGAGGCAAAAATGTTTTTCCACGGGTATCGCCTTTCACGAGGAATTGGCAAGTCCTCCGTTAGTAAATTCACTGCCATGAAAAGCGCTTTCTCAATAAATTAGCCGTTCGGAACCGGTAGAAAATTGTAGGATGTAGGAAATGCACTAGGCCCAGGGGCTCCTCGCTCTGTTGCGCCACCCTATTTATTTATTTATTTCTTAATATACCACTACACAAGGCGCATACATATCGACAATGCTTCTCAGAATGTGGGAATATTACGAAGCGTCACACAGAGAAGAGACCCAGAAGATAAGATAATGTGTAATGCTTTCTATTTCACTCTCTAGCCGACCAAGTCCTGTACATTTATATGTTTGTTTTGTTATCGTGACGCATTTACGTTTCAAATCACTTCATTAAGTTTCACTTCGAACACGTAAAAAACTAAATTTGATCTCATTGATAAAACTTGTATATAGTTGGAGCGTCACCATAAGCGATTATAGAAATGTCACGCAATTTACGGAAAATAAAAGTGCATCCATTATCCTTGTCTCTGACAGCCTACTAATTAAACCTTGCGACCAAATTTTAGGTGAAATAAAAGAATACTTTGAGTATTTGGGAGCTTAGCTAAAGAAATAATTTCATGAAATCCACGCAACATGGGTAAGGTAAAAATGTTAACCGAGGACGAAATATGCTAAAGTCAAGCCACTTAGAAACAAGGAAAATCCGCTCCTCTCATTCCCAGTAAGATTGGAAGAGGTGCCACTGTTGTCCACAGCTGTCTTAAGGACCAGGCGAGATATGGAAAAAACCGGAAACGAAGAATCAGCAAAGCAATATCATGCCAGGAGAGGCGGCCGATACTCAGGGCGCCTTCAAGTTCAAGCAAAATTAAAGCAGGAACTCCAATTAAGGCAAGTAGGTCAAGTGTTCATCACATTACAAAGAAAGGCAACCATAAACACCATGAAATTTAATACGAAACTGTGGACCTGGGTTTAGGTTAGGTTAGGTTGAATGGGGGGTGCAGCCACAAGTGGCAACACCTCACTCGGATCTCAAGGATCCATTGTGCTCCCCGGGAAATCAGAGGATTAGGAAATGGGAGGATTGGAGAGGTAGATGGTTATTGTGGTAGGGAACTCCCACTGAACCATTTGGAGCCCTGAGTAAATTTCAGGACGTTGCTCAGTGGGAGACTTGAGATGTCGCCCAGTTCGTCGAAAAAGTATTCTCCGAGGGTTTTTTTCCGAGTGTGGGCCAAGCTAGGACACTCACAGAGGAAGTGGAATGATCCCTCCTCTGCCTCCTCATCTTGGCATCCTCTACATAAGTCAGATGTGCTAATGCCCATTCTCATCATGTTGGTGCCCAAAGAGTTGTGTCCCGTGAGAATGCCAATCAACAGAGAGAGCCGAGGTCTGCTTAGCTGGAGTAGAAATTCTGTTTTTTTCTTGGAACTATCTGGCCAAAGGTTTCTAGAGACGCGGCATGTTTCTAAAGATGACCACCTATTGGCGGTTTTTAGAAAATTGTGTTTGATTCTGTTTTTTTCTTGCTCAAGTGGCCTTAGAACTGAGGTGTTCGTTTCGCTGGATTCGAGTGCTGACCCGATTTTAGCCAGCTTATCCGCCGTTTCATTACCAATTATGTCACGATGTCCTGGAACCCAGGTTAAACTAACTGTGTTTGTTTCGCTGAGCAGTCTTAGGTTACTGCGACAGCTGTCTACTAGTCTGGATTTTGTGATAATGGATGAGATAGCTTTAATGGCCGCTTGACTGTCTATAAAGAAGTCAATATTTTTGTTGATCAGGTTTTGCGTAGCTAAGTGCTTCGCGGCTTCGCACACTGCAAGTACTTCTGCCTGAAAGACACTGCAGAAGTCGGGAAGCTTTATTGATCTATTCATGGTGGGGTAGTCTGAGAAGATACCTGACCCTACCCCTTGGTCCGTTTTGGAACCATCTGTGAAGACGGAAATGTGATTTCCTTTTATAACCCTGTTTTCCTCCCAGCTTTCTCTTGTCGGAAAGACTGTTAGGGCCACTGGATTGAAGTCAATATGCGGGGGGGTATAGTCTGTTTGAATGTCTATATCTGTACGGTTCATGATGGTTCTATGGCCTGATATGCCTGTTTTGAAATTGTTGCATTGTTTGAGTCGCAGTGCGCTTTTGGCCGCCATCTCCTTAGTAAAAAGATATAGGGGGGCTAGCGACAGGAAGGTTTCCAGAGCTGCAATTGGTGTTGTTCTCATGGCACTAGTTGAGCCAATGCATGCAAGCCTTTGGATTTTGGTCATGGTCTTAGGTTTGAAGCCTTCTCTAATGATGGCCACCAGACTAGACAGGCATATGGGAGGATTGGTCTTATTATGGATGTATACATCCAGTGAATGGTTTTGGGACCAGGTCCCCATTTTTTCCCCAAAAGGACCTGGGTTTCCAAAGCTCTAAAATGGTAGCAGTTGTCTGCGATATTTGACAAATTTTCAAGATAATGCATACCTACAGCTTGGAAAAAAAACAAAATATGTTGAATATGTATTCACTGAGATCCAATTGTTGATTGAAGCCCTTTTGAGGATCCAGGCAGAACTAGCGACGCAACGGCTCAGGCCCTGAAAAACTTACTTACTTACTTAGGCGGGCATTACAGTTCGGGGTGAACCTGGGCCTCAACCAACATCCTTCTATAACGACTTCGATTTCGGGCGAGCTCTCTTCAGTTTCGCACTCTAAGTCGGTTGAGGTCTTCATCCACTTCATTGCGCCACCTAAGACGAGGTCTTCCCCTTCCGCGATTTCCCTGCAATGTGCTTTCGAAAACCCGTCGAACCGGAGCGTTTGGGTCCATCCGCCCTGAAAAAGCCGTCTGAGAACCTTGCCTCGCAAGATCATGAGTGATTTCATTTCCAGTTATGCCGTGATGGCCTGGAACACAAACGAGGCGTTCAAAGTAGTTAGAGAGTTGAGAAGTGCCTTAAGCACAGCTTGACTGTCGCTGCAAATACAGATACTTCTAGCTAATAGCCATTTGGATGGGTATGGTACGTTTCGTCATTTTTATCTCGTTTATTGTTGTTTCGCTCAAGTTGTTTCGCATTTTGCTGTTTCGTTCGTTTGTTCAGTTTATTTATTTTCGATATTTCTCGCTTCGCTTTGCATTCGTTTCGTTTAAAGATAATTTGGCCTTTGATTACTTTACATTTGGCTCGTTTCGTTTTTCGATTAGTTCGCTTTTGTTTATATAGATTTTGATTATTTCGCCATCGTTTGATTGGTATTTTGCTTTTAGTGGATGAAAAAAGAGACTAGAGGTGTAAAAACTCGCGCGAAGTAGAGACAAAATGCGAAAAAACAGTTATCGATATAAATAAAGTCTAAATAATCATTTGTAAGTTCAATGGAAATGCGAAAAAATGGTAAGCAAGATAAGAAATGCAAAGTAAGTGTGCAGCGAAATGATTGAAAATCGAAGTAACAGAAAAACAAAACAGGCAATGCGAAGTAAACAAAAATAATTGTGTCAAAAACAAAATAATGGAATGCGTAATAAAATGTGCGAATCAATAGGCACCCCATTTGGATAAATACTTGCAGACTTTGTTTGCCCGTCTCTAGATGTAAGTTCACCGTTTAGTATAGTTTCACAATTAGGCGCGTTTTTTTAAAGCACAGTTTTTTATTTATTAAAATGGGAGGAAGATCTTTCTTTGGCTGCTTTAATCATCCTTCAACACAGTAAGGAGCAAAGTCTACGTAGCTGAATTCGGAAAGTTAAGTTGGTAGGCTTCGAGTTTTGCCGTGTCATGGCAGTTTGTATGAGGAGGCATTAAGGTCTACATACTGCTGGAAGCTGCCCATGTTTACGCTGTGTTACTTCACGTTCCTTTTTAAAAAATTATTAAAGCTTATGGTGACTTGTTATAAGCGACCAGACGCAAAACTAAATTGAATACCCCTACAAAAATTTAGTTTCAGGTAAAACATTATGCTAACAGTCTTATGTGATATCCTAGCCCTTAGTATGTTCCCGAATAAGAAAATAAAAAGTGACGAATCAAAGCCAGGAAAGCAAATAATACTAACCTCTATATTCTTATTTAGCCAATACCAGATAGTGTAAAATAAAGGGTTAAGTAGACGCACTCACATTCATAACGTCTAAGAGGCCATCGAACTTCTGAAAAGCAGAAGGATGCATTGATAAAACGGAAGAGAGCTTGATTCCAGTACATATAGAAAAGCTAATATAAAATTTTGATCCTATCTTTTCAAAAAGCACCCTCGACGAGGATGGGATTCGAACCCACGCGTGCAGAGCACATTGGATTAGCAGTCCAACGCCTTAACCACTCGGCCACCTCGTCATGTTGCTAAGAGTTGACAAGAAAACACCGCCAATGGGTTAGAGACAAACTACGGGGTTAACAAAATGTGTCTTTCTTTATAATTTAAAAGTTCATTTATTCAATACAAATAAATATTTAAATAATTAATAGTAAAAATCAACCTAAATTTATACTAATTTAACGATATGAAAGATGCTCCAATCTTTCCCTTCACTGGAACATGCTTCCTTGGTAAAAGGAGTTGTCTGGCAAAACATAAACACTATCAGGACGTCCATTGAAATCGAAACGACCCTTCAATGCTGTCCCAAAGCTAGAATCTTCCATAAATGACTTTCTTCCAAAAATAGGTGGTTCCTGTCGGAGAAATCCTTTTCCTGGAAACGCACTGGACATCAATTCTGGCATACTGTAGTCGTAAGCTCCATTGGGCTGTCCATTCGAAAGAAAATTGATTGGCAAACTCGCAAATGGGTTGATCGCATTTCCATGGTACGTAGTCATTGGCGAGGACTGTTGTTGGGAAATATATCCCAATCCAGGAGTGTACATGTAAGGCGTTGGAGGCAATCGCACGTAATACACAGGAGAGTTGTCGAAGCTTTGTAGTCGAGACGAACCACTCAACATTCCACTGAAATCCTGTCGTGAAAGTGGCCCGAAATCTTGTCGAGGACTAGCCAATTGAATTGAATCATCGGCCATAGATTGAAACGGACTACTACCAAAGAATCCCATTTTGGGTAGTCTGGTTGATTTTCGTTGTAACTTTGATTTAGGATCTGCAAAAAGTTAGTGTGCAGTGCATGATCTCAAAAGCATTGAACTAACTTACTTTGTTTCTTCATGCCTTTAAGCTTCGAAAGCAGTTTAGATGTTAATGGGTTTACATTGATTTCTGATGCTGAGGATTCAGACAAATACATAAGACACATGGAGACACCAATCAGGTACACTTGGAGTTTCATCTTGCTTGAGATGGAAAAGCTAAAAATAGAAAAGAGAACGAATATTAGAAAAAAATGTATGTAAAGATCTGTTAAGCTCCACTTTCGCTGCTTCTTAAAATGCGAAAGAGACGGTTTTTGCGAAATTATTTAGAGTAATGAAATGGTTTTGCTTAGTGAATTGATATACAGAAAGAAAGAAACAATAATCACCAACTTCTTTACAAATTGGTCACGTTTCCATTCAATGGATAAAGTACTGTTGCTTATCTTATTCTGGTCTGGTAGACTTCAAGGCGTCATAAGAAAGAAAGTAAGTGCGAAAGTATTACTAATTTATTCAAAGAGATTTGTTTAGTGCTAGTTTCTGCAACTCATATTCCAATAGCAACTTATTGAGATAGCATCTTGAGGCTGAGGTTTAAGAAAAATCATTATGTTTTAGAATTTCGTGGAAGCAAATATTAGTTGAATACTGTCACGCAAAAAGTTTAATATCGGATGACATTTGGATAATATTCCAACTTGGTTTTTTCGGGCCGATGAACGAAGAACAAAATAATAAAATGCAAACCTGGCCTTACGTTTACCAACACACCCACTTGTTGGCACACCTTCCTGGAAAGGTTTCGTATAGACATGAAAGATGTTAGCCGGCAACATGCAATTGGTGGAACTTGGTGCCTGAGTCTGAACAAATCTCAACCATTTATAGTTCAAAATTCAGGAAAAAGCTCATCAGTTCCATGTTGGTTTTCTAGCTCATAGAAAGAAGCGACATCTTTCCAAGTCTAATACAAGTGCCAATTTAGTTAATGAATTACTAGCAGTCACAGGCTGTATATAATGTCTGAAAACCCTCCCGAGATGTGTACCTACATTTTTGAAGCTTTACTTCTTTTGGTTCGTTATGTAAAAAATTATGAGCATAAAAATTTTGCAATTGAAAAGCAATGGGATTTTAAAAACCACTTGGACCATTTCAATACCTCTTTGAACATTAGAATCCTACATTATTCTATCTCGGTAGTAAGATATCTTGCACTAATATTTTATCCCGAATTCTCACTCAAACGAAAACACAAGTACGTTTTCTTGGTAGCCAAGTGACACTAATTCCAACAAGCCATCAGAACCGTTGCCAATGATGTTCTGGGTCACATTCGGCTCCCAAAACGATGAAGAATGCAGTCAAGCAAATGCAGCTAACCAAAAAACACGAACAATGCTGACGAAAAAGAGAACAGGGTGTTTTTGAACAGTACAACGAGATTAACAAGGCGAAGAGAAGGGCAGAACATCAAAAGGTAAAAAGATCTTTCCAAAATGAAAAAACGCCAACCTCCCAGCAGGGAATCATGTGTAGTAATAGAGTCACAGTCGCTACTGAGGATCTGAAAAGATCACTTTTGCAGACTGCTTAACGGCGATGAAGAAACTATTTCCGCTGTCAGGCAGAATGCTCCAATTAACTTGGACAACGATCAAGACCTAGAAGAAGGTAAGTTTGCCATATGTAAACTTAAATCAATGAAACTGAAGTTCCAGATGGCCTTAATACCGAACTTTTCAAGGCAGCTGGAGACCAGTCGGAAAGGAGCATGCACCAGCTGATCTGCATGATATGGTCGGAAGAAAGCATGCCCGATGAATGGAACCTCAGCATCGTATGCCCGATCCTAAAGAAGGGAAACCTTCACAATTGCGCCAATTATAGAGGGATAAGCCTCCTTAACGTCGCTAATAAGAATTTGTCTGCTGTAATATATGAACGTCTGAAGCCCCACGTTAACAACTTGATAGGTCCTTATCGATGTGGTTTTAGACCAGAGAAGTCCACAATAGACCAAAATTTTCATATTACGGCAGATCTTGGAAAAACCCCGAGAATATAATATCGATATGCACCATCTCTTTATCGATTTCAAGGCCGCGTATGACAGTATTTACAGAGACGAGCTGTACAGAGCCATGTCTAGTTTCAGCATCCCTGCAAAACTCATACGACTAAGCAGGATGACATTGAAGAATTCACGCTGCTCCGTCAAGGTCGGTAAAGAACTGATCGAGACCTTTGATGTTGAAAAAGCTTTGGGAAAGGCGACAAGCTGTCATGCGATATCCTTAAGATCATACTTGAAAAAACTATACCAAACTCAAACGTCAACACCAGATGAACAATCTTTCAAAAGTCTGTACAGTTACTCGCTTACGCAGTCATATGTGCTTTTGCGAGCGCTGAAACTGGAGCAACAAGACAGCAGAGTTTAGTGGTTAAGCGAGAGTTCAAGGGAGCACAATCTCATTCTCGCTTATAGAGGTTTCTCACTAACCCGATTTTCTCGCTAATGCAGGTACATGGGTGGGGTAGCGTTTCTCACTTATAGAGGAAAATAGAGAATTTTCCGTTTTGACATGATGTAGAACTGAGCTTTCCTTCGGAATTGATAATTATAAGCTGGGTAAGTCCGACAAACAGGAAGGTACACAGGGACACGTGTCCATTCGAAAAGAATGCGATGAAATAACAAAATTTTTTTAGTTCCACGAAATAGAATGGGTACAATATTGACGAGAAAACAATACAAAAACAATGGAAGAATGGTCAATGAGGGAAAAACGACTCTTTCTTACAGAGGTTTCTGTTTCTCGCTAATAGAGGTTTTGGGAGCTTAAAATGTCGGGTACTGGCTATTACTCTCACTTATAGAGTTTTCTCACTTATCCAGTTCTCACTTATCCAGGTTTGACTGTATATGCAGTCATCAAACAAGGACAGAAAATAAATTGGACAAAACGTCAATATAGACAGACATAACTTTGAAGTAGTGGAAGACTTCGTGTTCCAAAGATCCGCTATAGACACGGAAAACAACATCAGTGCGGAGATCAATTGGAGAATAACTCTTCCCAACCGTTGCTTATTTGGGTTAAGAAGGCAATTGAGAAACAAAATCTTTTCTAGAAAAAGGTAACCCTTTATAAGACCTTGATGAGGAAACCCTTGGTAGATTCGAAAGAAAAATACTCCGAATGATCTTCGGTCCCGCATGAAAAGACAATCAGCCTTATTGTGAGTATCACGTGAACCAATTCCCTTCGCAATTAATTTCACTTATTTTTGTGAGGCGATCAAGTGAACAACAAAAGCGGAAAAATTGTAAGTCTGGAATTTTGTTCAGGTGAAACTCATAATAGCTTTTAAAATTCCGGGCGAACAAAAATGTTCCGGGCGAAAAGCTGTTCACGTGAAACTCATAATAAGGTTGATTATGTGGACTGTGGAGAAAAAGATACAACAACGAGCTGTATGAGCTGTACCGCGACATGGGCATAGCCAGAAGAGTACGCATCGCGAGGCTACGATGGTTGGGCCATGTAGCACGGATGGACGCGAACGCTCCAGCTCGACGAATTCTCGAAAACACATTGCAGGGAAATCGTGGAAAGGGAAGACCTTGTCTTAGGTGGCGCAATCAAGTGGAAGAAGACCTCAACCGACTTAGAGTGAAAAACTGGAGGGAGCTCGCCCGGAATCGAAATTTTTGGAGAAAGAAATTGGTTGAGGCCTAGGTTCACTCCGAACTGTAATGGACACCTAAATAAGTAAGTAGTTTAATTATCTGCGGTTATTCATATTCGATAACAAGGAGCAGCGGTGCTAGAGCGTGACTTATCCATGTAATATGGTTTTCTCGTGATAAATAAGATAGTTTGATAGTCCTTATTAATTTATGCTGAATGAATAAATAAATAATATTAAAACATCAAGACAGATTTTGGCCGATCGCCATGAACAGCTGAGGTCATATTTTGTTACTCATAAGGACTATAATTGTCTTTACGACCATGCTTGGAAGACAGCACAAATTTTTGTTTCGCGTTACTATCGATCGATAGATTCCATGTGCACTTAAAAAAGAGTGACTTATAGATTACCTGCGCAAATGCTGTAATACTGTGTTACCACTCTCAATAAAGAATATTTTTTTTAAATGATTTTTAACTTCTAAACATCCTTTAAAAAAGGAGAAAATAAATAAAATTTCAAGATATGTACACCGTTTTATACCGTTGTGAAACAACAAACAAAGTCAAAGCCTAAAAAGGATTTCTGCCATACAAATAAAAAAAGATGGCTTTTTCAAAGGTTCAAACACAGAACGGACCGAAAACATCTTTCTAAAGGACTAGATTCTTTCTTACAATTTTCTCTTCAACAATCATTGTTTTCCAATGTACATACATACATACATAAATACATATGTAGGCTTTAAATCGGTCAAGGAAATCTGATTCCGAACGTAAGGAAATTCGCTCTCACTTTTCACAATCACTTTCAAATCCTCTTACACTACTTCAGTATCTCGTATTTCTATATTTCACCGCCACCCAAATAGAGCAATTACCACGTGACAAATACACAATTTATGTTGACAACCAAAGGACTCGCTTGCTTAGCGCCACTCGAACATACACTCAAATAAAAAAAATCGAATCCTTTTTTCCACATATAAATTGACTATCTAATCGCGTGATAAACTTCTAACCAACTGCGCAGACCACAACACGTTTACAGAGCAATTTAGGTGCGATACTAATAAATCTCTAATTCAGTTGAAGCAGTTAAACCCTTGCGTGAGGCAGGCACCATGGCGATCATCACTGTCCAGAGACAGTGTTTCTCTCCACATCGTCGGTCGTGCCATCGTGCACCACAAGCTCAAACATCGATTAAAATTCAAACCATAAATTCCCTCAGTATCTAATAGGTATCTTGGAAGTTCGAACTTCGCCTCCTCCTCAAGCGAATCTCGGTTTTTGCTTTCCAAGCATGTGCTTCCATTTCTTGCCCATTGTGAATTTAAATACCAAAAAAATAAAAGCAACTGTTAATCTTGGAGTGAATATGCCACATGTCAATGGGCCAGTTGAAATCGCGAGTTGTAATATCTCTCTCACTTCGCTAGCAAGTGGGGTAGGCTATTGGCTTATAAGCCCAACATTGTGGATAGGGTATTTCTATAAAACAAACGATCATGATTCGAATACGAATTTCGATATGGATGGTGGAATTTTATGTTCCGATTGTGACAATTAATTTGACTTGGTTCTGCTGAGATGACTCCGAATCCGTTACACGGCTAAGTGTAAATGAGGAGGATGATATCTCTTGCTGAAGTTGTTGAAAACCTCAGATTGGTGTTCCACAAATCGTTGCATGCCTCAATATCAATACCAACATACTTCCAATTGCAGGAGTTTTCTTTTTGGAGATTTGAGGAAAGCATATCATGTGACTGCACATAATATTCAAACAAACACGAGTAAGAAACACCGCGCGCGACATGTGTATGGGAAACGGAGGACATTGCATGGAGCATAATAATTGGCATGGCTGCCGCTGGCATTACAATCACAACATCCGCCTGCTTTGGCAGACGCTGGCTGTTGCTTGCAAAGTACCTCAACATTTTCTTTTAATGACAAGTGATAGGCCATTGAATGCGATCTAGTTAGTAGAATGCAACATTTCGCGGTGGCGCACTCACACACGTGTTTTGGTTCGGCATTTTATTGAAATCATTGATCGCGAATGTTTGAATGGGTTTTCTTTTTGGAATTTAATTACTCCACGTGAACGGAATGCCATTTACGGCGATCGTGAGCACTTGAGGGGTTACTAATTGCCATTCGGAGAAGTTTTGTTTATACAAAGTTGGAATTGGACATTGGTTGTTGATATCTTAACACAAAGATGGCTTTCATCTTTAGAAAGTTGCATGGAAGAACCTATACCCTACCCATAACATAACAACCAACGCAATGCAACGGTTGAAAGATTATCAAATTGGCATTAGTTTGAATTCTCTCGAAAAGTAACCTACACAGAATAACTGACTGCAATGGCCATGGATATGTGGACAGCCTCGTCGAAGGGTTACAAAATAGAAAAGATTTCATATGATTTAAGGTACATTAAATGCAACAGCATTAGTGAGGAGTTGGTAAGAAACATAACGCTGCTGATACAGAGACTAGGGCTGTTCTACTGAAAAGTATCGATGGACAAGTCAGAAATGATAATAAGGAGCTGAAATGTCACTAATGGCTTCTTAATACAGTCATGAAAAATAAAATAGAAAAGAAGCAACTACACCAGCCAAAACGTGGAATAATTCAAAAACTGAAGACTTGTCGACGCGCTCTGAGCACAAACGTTAATCGGCAACTTCGAAGTTGCAATACACCAAGCTTCCTCCCTTCCAGAAGAGCAAATAGATGACAAGGATCCGATCTTAGCCTTCATTAACATATATAGCGGTGAACCTCCTGATGGTATGGAAAGCTGCGAAAGAATAGGTAGCACCTTCAGGTTGGGTATGGCTGCGACTAAGACCTTCTTTAAAACAAAACCACACTTCCCTTAAAACCACGGATTATGAAGCTGAAGCTTTATGTAAGAAGTATGGTTACCAACTTCCCAATATTTTCATACAACTTATCTAGATTGCATTACATATAATATAATAGCAAGGTCCGTATTATTAATTACGAAAACAACAAACAAAACAACCGCTATAAAGAAACCTAATCTCAACGTAACTTATCTCAAACTTATAGTTTTGAATCTTCTCAATTGTTTTGCTGACGACTCAGCACTCAGCATTTAATATTCGTTTCCAAATTCAGGTCCCTGCTATTGGGATGTGGAGCTGGAGCGGTTGCGTATGATAACCTCATTGAATTCTAATAATACTTCGAAAGCACAATGTTGTCATAATGTCGTTTAAACTCAACATCCCTCCATTGCCATTAACCAAGAAACCGTCAAAAAGACCTGAAAGCTGGCAGGTCTTACTTTTTCTGATCTGGTTCCAACTTCCAACTTCCAATTTACAAAGCCCTAAATGACCAAAAGCTCCAACAAAAATGCGATTTAACAATTTTATGAACCGGAGAACACTGATGGCGCCCTGGTCCCCTCTTCACTCACATCGTTTGTAATTTACTGGGTACGATATCAAAACTTCTTGGGTAGTTACCATCCAATCATCTATCGTCGACAACATCGTCAAAAGATTGAGAGATAGGCCTTACATTTGTTGGTTCAGTATGAGCAGGCTTACGAGCTTCCCAAATGGAAATGACTATCGATTCTTTCGAAATATTGAAAACGTAGGTGATTTTCGATCTTTCGTCTTGAGTCTATGTAATATGTGATGTAAAAGTTCGGAACACAGTTGGCATTGGCATTATTTATAGTCCGGGATCCCTGGTCCAATTTTTTTTGTGACTACTATCAGGCTAATTTTCCCTGAGTGGCTTTATTTTGTTGAGACGCCCAACAATTTTCTAACGAAAACTTTCGACTGTGGTAGCTAACAGAGGTAGAAAGGGTGAAATATGTCGATCTCATGATACTAAAAAATTTATTAGTAACAGTTTCTTTCTTAGTTAAGCTTCAAGATAATTATCTGAATTACGTAAAAAAATATTTGTCCTACAAATTGTATGGTTTGATCTTAAGAGTCCCCTTCCTCAAACATATATCGATTACGAGGTCAAAAAAAGTGATTAGTAACAAGCTGATTTTTTCGTTTTTACTTATTTAATATTTATATAATCTAACAGTCGGATTGTCCTACAAATTCCGTGGTACGTTTTTTCAGTCCTACGCTCCGAAAATGTCAATACCACCAGATTATTATTTTCATTACTAACTGTAGGACAAAAATATTACATTATAGGTTAGTGTGTTATCTGCCCAATTCAAACAATGTCCTACAAGAAAACAGGTATGCATCGCTAGTCCGACAAGAATTGTAATTTTTTTGTTTGTTTATTTGTAACATATGGTACAAGAAAAAATCTTGCTCTAATTTTAAATATTTAGCTTTATTTTTTAGTAAATTAAGCACGGAGATTTCGGTATTTCTAAGAAAAAAATTAATCCTTCTCAGATTCATCCGACAACCCTTCGCTGCTATCGCTACTATCGCAACTATCGCTGTCATCGGCATCTACTTCACTTCCTTCATTCGTGATATCTGACTCTGTAATAACATAAAAAAATTAAGTAAATCATAATATAATAATGAATAGTCAATCATAAAATAACAATTGTATAAATAGGGTACCTTGAATGTCGGAAGATATTTCTTCAAAAGATGGACTTTGGGGACCATCAAACCAATAATATTCATATTTGCCATCAATTACTGTCCATCCAAAATTTTCTGGCAATTTTTCCGTGGGGCACCGCATGTGTGCATTACACCATACATTGCAGATAAATACAGTTCTTTTAATTTGTTGCAACAATTCTTGTTTTGTTGGTGGCAAACTGGAAGGATCATATCCTACGATTTTTTGTTTTAAAATATCTTCGTTTTCATTTTTTGATTTATGTCCTTTCTCAAATAACTCATACCGTTCTTTGTTAATATCATTTTTTGTTTTTAATGAATAAACTCTGCATATACTCTTCGATAATTTGAAATACTTCATTCGATGTTGTTAATGCTGTAGTTTCAATTCGTAGGAGTTTAATAAAAGCGTCTTGAAAATTGTTATTTTTCTTCAAAATAGTGAAAGGTCTCTTTTTTCCTTTACGAAAGAAAGCAGGATTATAATCATTTCCTGTAAATATATGGCATATAGCGAGTGAACAAGATAATTGATCCCCAAGTTTTTCATAAATTTCATTTATGTTTAAGTACAGTTTTTTTTTACTCGTGCTTAAATTAATTATTATTTGAATTTGATCTTTTAAATACTTAAAGTTTGCCAACATTATTATTGGTATATCAGAATCTGTACAATGTATCTGCACACTATAATTAGTATTAAGTTGACAAATGTGGTATACAATTTTGGTATCAGCTTCTTCATGATAACAAGAGAGGTTATAGTCAATGACTCTTATTATTTTATTTTCACTAGACAGCTCGTAAGTGTAACATTACTCATAATTAAGTTTAACAGTCTTTCCGATGATCAATGCAATAAATTCGTCCCTTGTCCAATCTTCAATTAAAAATTCTACAAATTGTTTTTTAAAGTTGTTGCTCTTTAATAATTTGCAAAAATCTGCAGGACGATTCGAGTCTTTACGTATTACGTCATACTGTGTGTCCTCTTCACCTCTCAAATCATGTTCAAAATCTTCAATACTAGGTTTTTTGTACTTGTTAAGTGGAATCTATCAAAAAGTCAAAATTTTTTTTGTCACGCTTGAAAAATAAATTGATTTTTTATTTCATGAATTTCAAATACATATATATTCAATTTGAGCACCGCTATAGCGTAGCGCGTTATTTTTTACATCATGCATATGTACTACTACTTTTGGGCGTAGGACTGAAAAAACGTACCACGGAATTTGTAGGACAATCTGACTGTTAAATATTAAATAAGTAAAAACGAAAAAATCAGCTTGTTACTAATCACTTTTTTTGACCTCGTAATCGATACATGTTTGAGGAAGGGGACTCTTAAGATCAAACCATACAATTTGTAGGATATATATTAATATTTTTTTTACGTAATTCAGATAATTATCTTGAAGCTTAACTAAGAAAGAAACTGTTACTAATAAATTTTTTAGTATCATGAGATCGACATATTTCACCCTTTCTACCTCTGTTAGCTACCACAGTCGAAAGTTTTCGTTAGAAAATTGTTGGGCGTCTCAACAAAATAAAGCCACTCAGGGAAAATTAGCTTGATAGTAGTCACAAAAAAAATTGGACCAGGGATCCCGGACTATTAACCACGCCCTACTGAAATGTACGCTAAAAAAGAGCCAATGGCCAGATTTCCCTTTCTGTTATCTGGTAATAATACAGTGCGATCATTCAGGGAAATATGAGAGGACTAAGAAGGAGACACCGATGCAGATTGCTTTTAAACTTTTGTGAGTCGCAATGGAGGGGAAAAACAGAGTCTGGCAAAGAATTTCACATTGGGGTGGTGCGACTAAAAAATGAAATTCTATATTTAACTGGACGACCGAAGTTGGGCACAAGATAAAAATTATGACGATTCCTAGCGAAGCGGGTGTTCCGGCTAAACTGTTTCAGGTTAGGAATGCCAGTTGCTATTTCACTAGAGCACTGTTTGTGAAAAAGCGATAAAAGAAATTGAGACAGGTATCGTTTCGATGAGTTCAAGAGAATGGATCGATCCTACAATTGAACCATTGAAGTGAAAAGTTGCCTGCATCATCTCAAAAAACCCAAGCACTTTGCAGCATTTTTGCAACTACAAATATGTGATCATTCCAACGTAGGTCATCGTTTACACATATACCAAGGAGCAAGGACTGATAGCTTTTAAACAGGTAGGTATCATTTATGTATTGGCAATGAGGCAGTTTGAACTTAACTACAAATGACGGAATTTTTTTTAAAAGCATTTAATTTAACATTGCCCTCAAGGCCAGACTTTAAAGAACCCTTCCAGTACATCTTCCGCCGCAGAGTAAACACAAGAAATTGAAAACAAATTTGAGAACTTGAAGGCAGATAAAGTTAGGAAAAGGGCTACTCAGCTACTGACCGAAATGATCACTCAAAAAAGCTACATGTATCAACTTAATGGTCCTTGCTAGGTTAGGCTAAAGGCTTTACGGTTGGTTTTGTACCGTCAAGCTCAGATCAATGTTAATTTATAATGATGTTCGCTAAAGGGATCTGAAAATTTGTTCATCAGTTTTCTGATTGTCAAATCGTAGTCATAGTTTCTCAGGTATTGTCACATGAATCCATCGAGTTGCATCGCTCGTCTGTTTCTTTAATTTTCTATTTGTTATATTTCGTAAGGGTTCAAAGTTTCACCGTTGGGTCCTCTTTTTTCTTCATCTTTAAGGGCGCAACGAATATCGTGATCTAGAAGGGAACACAACTATCTCCATTCTCCACACTAATCATCTGATCATGGTGTACGCCGCGCCGTTGAGTCTATGCTGGATATAATCTAATGACCCGACATTCGTGTTTATTCGTCAGCTTTTACAACAGTACAACAACAGAGATGGCTTTTATTGCCTCTTGAGTATCAATAAAAAAGGTGATACGCGCTTATTAAACAGTCGTTACAACTGCCGAAAACACACTCTTGAAGACGTATCAAAAAGTCTGATCATCTTATCCGAGAACTTCTAAACAGCATTGCTCACCAACCCAGTCAGGTTAAAGGGTGGTAGACTCGAAACTCACCAACTCTCAGATTTTCGGAGACATCTGGTCTGATTTAGGCAAAAAAACACTCCTCTAAAACATCTATTAGGAACGCACAATAAGTATCAACCTAAAAGCCAGAGCTAAAACCGATCACTCGACCAAACATATTCGTATAGTAATCTAACAAGATACGCTGGGTTCGATTAAAAAGCTGCGCTAGGTAGTTTTCTTTTATTTTCAGCCTTTCAGTTCGTCTAGACGCCACAAATAAGGTTACAAATGAAATACTAACTCAGGTGTGCTTTACAGTCCGGGGTAAGCCTGGGCTTCAACCAAATGAAATTACAATCATTTAATTTTGATTCTACTGCTCCACCTTCACTTTCTTCTTACTTCTTTTCTTCTTTTTAATTAGCAATGAAGGAACAAAATCTTCTTCTAATTGAAAACATTGTAAGACACTTGTATTACAGTAACCATTCCGACTTATAAATCGGATGTAGGAACATGGAACAAACAAAAGAAAATAAAAATTCTATTTAGGCAATGTGTCCATTCCGATTCTTTACATGCTACTTACTTATGACCAGTAGTTGTAGTACATCCCTTCAAACTAAAACCCAAACCAGTAGCTCAATGTTTCGTTTGTATTTCAATGAAATAACTTAAATATCTTACAAGCATACTCGTAAATCTATGCAGTCAGTTTTTTAAACAGTAAAATCACAGTTGCAAATCTTTGCAAACTTCTAAAGAATTAAAATTGATAATTTACTGCTAACCCAGCACCATCCCCAAAGTTGCTTCGAAAAACTTCTTAGAAAGAAACTAGACTAAAACTAGCTAAACTTAACTTATTCAATTTAATTTAATAATATCCCGACATCGAATCCGGGTACATCGACTGCATGGGATTGAAATTGTTTGGTAAAATAAATATATCCTCCGGTCGGCCATTGAAGACGAATGGCCTCTTCAGGGTCGTCATTTTGGTGTCAGTTGGTGGCATAAAGGACTGTTGAGGGAAATAACTTGGTCGATATGATGGTGGCGGTGGCGGTGGTGTGTGACTTTGAGGGCCCATTGTTGGCAATTGACTTTGCAAATCGTTCGGTGATTCCATTTGGTAGATTCCATTTGGCTTACCATTGGCTAAGAAATTCACAGGCAAATTGAAGATGGAACTCAGTGGAACAGCTGGATAGTGGTTATATGGCAGCATTGGAGAAAAATTCGGTGTGAATGTACCGGGCTGAGATGTATACCCCAAACCTGGTATAAACATGTAAGGTGTCGGTGGAAGTCGGACGTAGTAAATTGGTGAGTTACGGTAGGATGTTGGCGCTGGTCTTCGACCACTGGCTCGGGACATGGCATCTTCAATATCGTTTTGTCCATTATACTGGAAGAGCATCTCAGGAGATATAATCAAAGGATATGGTATGAAGATTGGTTGGGGATATCCCATGAATGGCAAAAACTTGTTTTGGGGCATAGGCTGTTGGTGCATAAAGGGATTCCAACTGTTGAAGTGCGGAGGTATATGCTCGTTGAGGCTTTGATAAGGATCTTGTTGTTCTTCTTCTGATGTCGGTTCATGCTTGAGATGATCTTCCTTGTCGTGGACATATTGTGCTTGAGAGTGTAAGCTGGGACTGGGTTTTGTAGGGGATAAGTGAGCGCAGAGCGTGGAATCCAAAGCGAGAACGGCAAACAAAATGAAAGCTTTTGTTGTCATGTTGAAGTTTTGAGTATTCTGCAAAAAAAAAAGAAGGAAAACTCACATTAGAATTCATGAAATGTGTGTAAATGGAAAAATATAGAATTGGTTTTTGTTTTTTAAATCAGGCAAAAAGTCTTTCTGTTCAGTTTTTGAAAATGCTCACATTTTATTTGAATATTTAGAATGCGTTTGAAAACTAAATGTTTCTTTTTTTACTAAAACAAAATGTTTTCAACAATTTAGTAGAATGCGTTGAGGGTATTTTTGAAAGGTTGAAAACTAAGGAAACGCTGCAAGAACTGAAAATACTACTTTCCAACTTTACTTATCAAGAATTGACTCCCGTTTTATGTAGAGGGCCACATAAGTTTCCATCTTTTCTCGTTGTTTTTTTGTTTTTTTTTTTTTTTTTTTAGGTTTTTAACACTTTTCAGACATTAATAAAAAAATTTCGTTATTCATTAGTACAAAACAAAAAATAACACAAATTCAAAAATGTTTAAAATTGTTGCAATTTATTCTTCCTCCTTAAGTTTTTTTTTAAATTTAAATAATTTAAGAATATTCATAAAGTTAAAGCAATTAAATTGCAAGCAAGTAGTAGAACTAGAAGCAAAAGCAGTGGTAAGTAAGAAACAAAAAATAAAATTAAAAAAAATAAGGTGGCGCAACAGAGTGAGGAGCCTCAGGGCGTAACGCATTTCTCACAACCATGCCTCGTGAGGGAATGGAGGTAAGTAAGAAACAGTTTCCCTCAAATGATAAAGATGAAAAGACTAAGGGAATACAGAAGTGTGGAAAAAACAGGGCCCAAAAAAGAGCGCCCAACGTAAAGAGAACAGAGGACATGTATCGGGAGCAGGAAGAGCTTTCTGCGACGGCAGCTGATGCAAACCAAGCTATTTGATCTTCAAAATAGCCGCAGAAAAAAGAAGAAGTGCTCAGAAGGTTCGTTCGATGGAGTTCATTGACGATGCTCAAGGACAGCTTCTTGTGGATGACGACAAAATTCTTCACAGATGGCGAAAGTATTGTGATGGATTTTTGAAGAAACAGTTTCCTCGACGCGGTTCCAGCACCTCAATATCCACAAAGGGACATGGAAATCTCCTGATCAATCAACCGTCAACCAGATTGACCAAATTGCGATCGACGCACGACACTTTTCCAGTATAGAGGATGTCCGAACATTCCAAGGGGCCAACATTGACTCGGACCACTACCTTGTTGTAGCCAAGGTACGACTGCGAATATCCCGATCCAAGCCAACACAAGGAAATACTGTGAGAAAATTCGACATTGGACGACTACAATCGCAAGAGATCGTCAAGTCCTTTTCCGATCGAGTCTCTTACAACCTCTTAAGGAGTCCTATGCCGCCAGCATCAAGTATAGAGAACCAGTGGCAGCACTGCCAATCAGCCATCAGAGATGCCGCCTCTGAAGTGCTGGGTTTCACACGGCCACCACAACGAAACCCCTGGTTTGACGACGAATGCCGGCAAGCACATGCAGCTAAACAGGAAGCATACAAAGCGGCGCTGCACAAAAAGACTAGAACTGCTTACGAGCTCTACAAGCAGAAGAGGAGAGACGAACACCGGCTTCTCAGACGGAAAAAGAGAGAGCATGAGAAGCGCGCGGTCGAGGAGATAGAAGGGTGCCACAGCAGGAATGAGGTTCGGAAGTTTTACCAAAAGGTAAAAACAACAGCCACGGGCTATAAGCCCCGAGCCGAAGCCTGCAAAGACGACCAAGGGAACATCGTGGTGGAACCGCAGTCAATGCTGAGGATAGCGAATGGACACCAACGCTCCGACCCGGAAAGTCTTCGAATCCAGTCCCGAGGGACGGCGCAGTAGAGGAAGACCGCGACTCAGGTGGCGCACGCAAGTAGGAGAGGACCTCAACCAACTCGGCGTGCAAAACCGGAGGCAGCTATCTAGGGACCTAGCTGGCTGGAGAAGCATGTTGGTTGAGGCCCTAGTCCGACCCGGACTGTAGCGCCACCTTAAGTAAGTAAGTAGTTTTCTCGAGAGCACTTCCAAGTAACTCAACCTAACTTAACGGAAATACCCAACATCACAGACGAAGAATTTAGTGAAGAAGTGGAGAACTCCAAAAAAAAGGTAGTGGTGCTGGGCCAGGTGAGATACCATATGAGTTTGAGAAAAAAGCTAATAAAAGGTGACAGTTTGGCTAAACAATGGAGGGAAAGTTACGCTCTACCAATGCGCAAAGGGAAAGAAGATACACGAAAGCTACCGATGGATCAAGCTGATGTCCCACGTATCGGGTAGCAGAAAATAAAAAAGTTATCTGATAACCTATGCGGGTTTGTCGCTGGAAAACAAAGCTGGAAAGATGCAATCGAAAGTATAAGGATCCAAATGGAAAAACCTCGTGATCATCTAGGAGGAACAGCATGTTGTGCTGGTTGACTTCAAAAAAGCATTCGATCGACAACCACAAGGTTGAATATGGGTGGCACTCACCAACAAAGCGTTTCAGAGGCCTGTGCGAGGATATTTACGAGTATGAAGGAGCGGTTACGAAGGTTAGATGTCCAGCTGGATACACCGTAGTATCCAAAGCTACACCAAGGAAAGCTTCGTGAGCCCTCTACTCTTTATTACAGTCCAGCAGGTGGAAGATAAAGTACAGAATAATAAGTACATCAACTATCCTTTGCTGACGATGAAGTTATCATAAGAGAGGATCCTACATCCCTTCAAGAAGTACTTAATGCATAAGTAAAAGATATAGAAGGTAGTGGGTACTGGGTACCGCACCGTATAGATCCAAAACAGATTGAGTACTTGTGTTGCCAATTGCCTGATCCAGATATGCCTATTCCAGGCATCTACATATTTGAATGGATATGTGCTTCCCAAGAGTAAAAAAAAATATATATCAGGGATCAATGATCAATATGGAAGCAACTTGTGATAACGACATCAGTGATCGAGTAGGCGTAAAGTAGATGAAGTGGCGATAAGATTCCGCTATTTTTAGTGACAGAAAATTCTCCTTTGGCTAAAAGGTTATACACCGCGGTTGTTGTCCCAGCGCTCACGTGCAGTTCACAATGTTGGACAATGTACAAAAAGTACTAGATCAAGTCGACATACAGCAACTGAGATGAAGATACTCCCTATGACCAAAGGAGTAATATAGAGTCTGATTGCATAAGAAGTGCCAAGATCTGTAGAAGCCTTCACGTCAAAAGTACCATCTTGGAAGAAATTGAGCACGACAGGCTTAGTTGGTAGTTAAATGTACAAAAGACAAATCCAGAGAACCCCATAAAAAAGTCAAGAAGAAAAGGAAATCCAAAAAATACTCCTACAACAGATAAATGCAACAAAATCTCCATTTGATTGGCTCACCATGGAGGAATCCAAAACAGGGAGGTTTGCCGACGCATTCTGATGTCAAGCCGGCGTCGTACATCAGGACCAAGATTTGTGATGTGTGATCCCTTCGAGAGTATAATTATCGTAACGCCGAAAAGCGACGAAGAAGTAGGATTGAAGTCTATAAAATTTACAACAACTTTTAACAAAAAAAAACTGGGTTGCTTTCTGCTAAGCTTTAATAGTAAAATTGAAGAAAAACTTTTCCTGATGATGCCTTTTTTGATTTCAAAGAATAAAGCAATGTGGTGAATTTTAACAGAAAAAATTATGAAATTCAAGAGCAGAGTAAAATGCCCCAAAGGAAAATTAGAAGCTGTCCAAAAAGTTTATCATTTTTTTTAAAAGTCCATTATAATAAATGGAATCCTCTGGTGAAATTGAAATTATAAAAGGGGAGCATTTGTAATAACCCGCTTTGGACGCTGGCTGGAATAGATGAAGCGGTTGAGCTATAGCGATACAGCTCGATTTCCAAAAGAAAAAAAACTTAATGGAAATCAAGGAAAACGTTGTCTCGGGTGATTTCGAACGGTTTGAAGTCAAAAACTACAAAGAGAGCCCGACAGAAACCAAAACTGCTGGCGAAAAATGATGGTTGAGCCCCTGGTTTCACCTCTAACTAAACTAAACTAAACTAAGCAAGCGCATGGTATGAAAGATTTAAAAAAATAATGCATATTCTTCTGAGTTTTGCTATAAATAAGCGTTTTGCCTTTGAAAAAACGAACGATTTGATTTGCTCGACATTTTGTACGGAGGACGCTTAAACTGATTAAAAAAAAAAGAAAAAGAAAGATGTCCTCCTGTGGCGTATTTGATTACAAAAAAACTGAAAAACGACCTCATGCCATATTGCTGTCTTTATCCCACAGTTGATATTGTAAATTGTTATTTATCATCACTTATTTATTGCAATTTAAAATATTTCTTAACGTAATCGTGTCGGTAAACTGTATTGACGTACCGATCAACCCACTGTTTCTACCACCAACGATAACTTATAATTTTGCTAACAGTAATGGACTGCAGACTGCCATTAACGACCAAACCACTATTTATATCGGTTAACATTCATCGTTGCCTCGTTTGTCTTTAATAAATAAAAACATCTTGTACTGGCTAATTAAGAAATGTGGTTAAATCATTTGCTTCCTCCCTATCAGCAGTGCAAAAGAAAAAAAAAACAAAGAAAAAATATCAACGCGCCACCGTGCATAGCATCGTCGTATCCGTCGTCAGAACGAAAACTTACATTGCTTTTTATTCGTACATCCCAGAGCCCAGAGGGTCCATCGAAAGGCGGACAACCGACAAACTAATTTTCCAATAACGTTTTCCTATGTCTATGCCTATAAATAGAAACCAAAGGATCGGCTTCCTAATGCCGCGGATTCCACAAGCCATTGCCGTCGTCGTCCATCGTCGGCTAGTTCATGGACACCAACTTTCTGCAAGGTTGTTATTTCATCGGAGGCAGTCAAGTCAGCCCACGAGAATATATGTTACGCTTGCGCGCCAAATAACGTTATTTATCGCTAGCGTTTGCCATGCTTTGACCAAGAAAGATATAGGAGTTCAGGTTCAATGGCATTATCTTTCAATGCTATTTCTTTGGATGCATTGAGTCAGTCAGTCAGTAGGTTTGAATGCTGTTTTCATTGCGGATTGCGGTGTGCGATTACAAAATAGGAATTTCTCAGATAGAATTTGTAGTCCAATGCACAAATAAAAAAACACAGAGACATCAGAAGTGAGTCGGGGAATCGTCTTGAATGGGGGAAAAAGTGAAATGATTGCGTTAGGTAGTGGAACTTTGCTGTAATATTGACCCAGCGCACATAGAAGGTGAGAAGATCATCAGATCGGCACTTGCAACAAAGTCCATAATAAGAAGATGCAACATGTAAATTGTTTTTTCTTTTTTGGAACTTGTTAAGGCAGCATATCGAATTCCCAGCAGCTTTAGGGAATGGTTTTCTCACTACTGTTTTGGTGAGAAATTTCCGTAAAATGGTCATGAAAAATTCAATACTCACTTGAAGGAGTTCAAGGTTTTCCCACCAATTGCTAGAATAGGAAGATTGAGCTCATAAACGCTTCAAAGTAAATAAACGATGATTTGTCATTTATCGGAACACCAATTCAAATTATTACAGCAAGCTGGTATTACAGGAGCCTTGCTCTGATGTGAAGGCGAGTGCCTTCACATCAGAGCAAGGCTTAAAAATATTCTTCATAAGAAAGAAATGACAGGAGAAATTTGATAGAGCACGTCCCTAGTTTACATTCAATCGTTTATTTGGAAGAACTCTCCTATCAAAGGATGAAAATCGAAAACAGTTCACGTTCTGCTTTTTATAATGCCCCTATAATTTGCCGAGTTTCAAGCACCTCTACTTCGCCAATTTAGCTTATCAGAAACGATTTGAATCGCTTCTTTCAAGATGAAGAATTCTCATTTGTTTTCAATCAAGTCCTTTTAAAAGCCTTTCGATTTTCGAAGGATCAATTGAAACAAGCATAACGCTATACGGTGGAATTAAAGAAGAAGAAGATCCCTGTTTACATGAGGTAGGTTTGTCCTGCCATCTTTTATATAACATTGCACTTAACATGTTAACGCCCATCACAGTAGTTCATTGAAACGGCAACGCTGGACAATGGTGAACGTAGTTCACAGAATGGTGCTTTCACTCATTAGGATTTGATCTTCTTGTGCGCCTTTACAATGCGCTCTGCTTAAAAAAACAATGAACAAGTTCCAACCTTCTAATCTGAACATTCTTATTGTTGATTTAAATGATTCGGACCATTTCCGCTTTGTCAACGAAGATATTTTATTTCCGAACAAGTCAAACAAAATATCTAAAGCAATTTAACGTTGAAAAGCTAAAATAAGAATACGCTTTTCCAATCGAGTTCACCAGAAACTGGGAAAAGAAAAGAAAAAAATTGAGGAGCACTATTGAGGACTTTGAAAGCCGCTACAGGAAAAAAGTTTTGAAAACTTAACAAAAGCAAAAAAAATTATCCAGAGGTAAGAAGCCTATGCCATAAGACTACAAAGAAAAGCAGGGAAACATTGAATAAGAACCAAAGTGGCTCATGAAGATCATTTCTGCAGACTGGTGTTGATGACGTATGGAACTACCGCTGGCGCTGTCAGAAAGAATTGTTTATTTAAACGGAGACGATGACAGTGTAAGCCTCGAGCAGCGAATACAAGATACAAAAATCGTACCGACAATCGAATCAAGTCAGCAATCGATCGTCTCATTCGATGGGGGATAGTGTGTGTGCAGAAAATTACGATTGTCATTGTCGCATACAACAGTTGCATGTATATTCCCTGCTTTAACTGAACCCTTACAAAGAAAAGGGGGGCTTTCACATTCTCCCATGAGGTTCAAAGTTGAACCTTAGAGATAATACAGTAAGTCAACTCGTATCCCCTTTGCCAGAAACACCCTTCATTATTTTCAGAGGTTAAATTAAATGTAGAATCTTATTTGAATTAACGACATTATCCAGCTACAACAAAGTTTCAATATTTCCACCTTTTTAGCGTAGTTTTCAAATAATTCTTATTACAACAGTTTTGAATAAAGTTTTCAACATTTTTTTTTTTGTGACAAATCCGAAAATATCGAACACAGTTTCACTTTTTTTAATTGTTTTCAAAAACCAACAGGCAAAAAAAACGACGATGGTGACCAGTCTAATTTTGTTGGTATACAAAATGACACTACCTTGCAACAGTTGACTCTCTGGGTCTATTCTGTGATTTAAACATCGCATTAAGGTATTCGTATACCTTACAGCGTACACAGCGTTGGATATACATTGTCCAACGCTGTGTACGCTATACTAGCGTAGTAGTTCGTAATTTAATACACACGCTATAATTACTTACGAGGAAAACGCTTTATTCATATTTCTGCTCTTCAAACAAATTTATTCAAATCGCTGACTTAGGCTGGAAACACACCGACAAAGCAAAAAGTATTTTTGAGTTTCGCGAAATAAGAGAACTTTGTTCTTTACAACACAAAACACACCAAAGTTTTGCTATGCTCTAAACAAATGTTTTTTCTTTGCAGTATTTTGGTGGTGTTTGTCGAAAATACATGCAGTTGTTTGTATTCGAGCGACATACACCGAATGCAACAAAACTGTTTCGAACCATCATCGTTCAAGATAATTGCTCACAGTCTTATGGCGCAACAAAAACCAATTAAAACGAAACTTAAAAACTAAAAAAAGAGAAAAAACAAGTTTAGTTGTCGATGTTTTCTGCAAACAGAATTTACTTAAAACCATTCCTTGTGAGGAAATGAAGCGGGCTTACAATTTACTGACAACTCCGAATGGCTAATAAATAGAGTAATTTTGATACGTTAATTTAATTTTCTTTTTTCGTTCATTACAACAGTTTACGCTACATTCCAACAGTTTTCTAAATAAGCTTTCAAACGCTCACAAACGCACCTGGATTCTGTAAATTTTAAATGAAAAATGATGTATGTATCTGTACAATACCATTATCAGTGTTCTAATATTTGAGTACAACCACTGAAACCATTTAGAACAGAGTCGCATAAGACTTGAATTACACCAACGCAAAGCAGCTGACTTCACTATTTCCTTATATTTTTTTCAAGCTTCAGAAAATGATTAAATTTGGATCATTTTTAAATGAAATTATCGAAAATAGTATTTTCGCTCCTCCAACTATTTGATTTCATCGATCTTGACACTTACAATCGTATTATCGACATACTTTGGAATGGGACTATAAATACGACTGCATCAAAACCCCTAAATTGTAGCACCAAAGAAATATCCCCTTACATTTTTCGAGTTTGCATATAAAATTGTTGTTAAAAGTTATTGCGCATGTTCTTATCAATAAAACATGGCTACTATTGTTTACAGCTACAAATTCGCGTGCGTAAAAGACCTGATGAAATTCGAAAAAAGCATTTTTTTTTTATTTATGTCAAAATTAATTTAAAAAAAAAAAATCACAAGGCTTGAAAAATCTCTGAATATTACTTTAAAACATTTTCCACCGAATTTTATTCTCTAGTAAAAGCTCATTTTATAATTTTATTCATTATATTAATTTTAAGTAAATGAAATCAACCATTTTTCTAACTGTTTCTGTGGCAGAAAAATGGGTTATAGAAAATGACGTCATATTTTAATTTTTTTCAGGGCTGGTGATGCCAAGTTCAACGAATTTCAAATTTCTTTTTAGATTTTCCGCTGTAAAGGGATAGTGAAATGGATTTATTGAGATTCGTAGAAGTTTTTGTATCAGGATCACAGAGTAGAAACAGAAATCTAACAAAGTAAATTCGACCAGAAATCCTCGCATCCATTTTCTGTCGGTTAAAAAACTGAACTATTTTTTCGATATTTTTATGTTTGTCACAGTGGAGAATGTTGAAAGCTTCATTCGAAACTTTCGTTATAAACAATATTTGCCAGTAATGTAAAAAGAAAACAAAAAAGAATAAATAATAATCGAACTCATTTGTAGCCGGATACAGTCGTTAGTTTAAATACAACACTATCTACGATTTCACCTCAGAAAAAATTGAGAGTGTTTCTGGCAAAGGGAGTAAGAGTTGATCACGACATACCTTGCGAATTAAATATGGAGGAACACTTTTGGAAGACGAAATCAAAATCGATCAAGAACAACAACAAATTAAATCATGAAAAGAACCGAATGCAGACGATGAACGAATTATCGTTGAAATAAGCACATCTTCCTCTCAGTTTTGTAAATTCATTATGTTAAAATGAATTAAACTCTTTAATTACTTTTTGTATCACTTTTCACTTTGCTTTGATTGTCACTTTTCCAAACAGCGGATAACATTCTACACAGTTATTCTTCGCGTATCTTCGTTTATAATTTCTTTGTGGATGTGAAGACTAATGAGAAATTTCATTTCTTTTCAACAAATATTTAACCTTGCTTGTTCAATTTATTGTGAAACTTTAAAAATCTACTTTATCTGTATACTCGAGTAGTGATTTTGAAAATTTATTGACCTTCCGAAACATGCTTTTAAGGACAAAACTTAAAATTATTCCAAGATCAGAAGTAAAAACAAATGATTCAAATACAAACAGGAGTTTTGGGTATCGATATTTAATATTTGGTTTAGTGACCCCACGGGCGGATCACCATCCTGAAGCAGTTTAGAGGAAGAGCTGTGATCCGCTCGAGATCACGATGCTCGTAGCAACAGAAAAAGGAAAAAGAAGAAAATCCATTATTTGGTTGAGGTGTGAAGAAGTTTTTTCCAATACAGAAGCGGAAATAGAAAGAGAATTAAGAGTTCAAAGAAGAAAAACGTAGACACACAAAAAAAACTACAAATTACTTTGTTCTTCAACCAAAAACAATTTAGCGTTCTAGTTTAAAGATAAAATTTAAAGGCTTTATCATCGACTCTATATCGACAGTCTCCTTGATTTTACTATAAGTAGTTTTTACTGTATGTCCAAATTAATCATTTCAAAAATTGGACAAATACGACTCTAAATCGAAATCGCCTAAGCCGCCTAAATCCCAACGACAACCGCAGCACATTATTTTAACCCTAACAACTTAAATATGCCTATCCTCAATGCAGAAGACTATATAGACACAATTTCATAAGCTATAACTTATTATTACTTAACCTTAAAACTTAAAAGCAAAACACATATTGAATAAATGATACAGCTACGCATTGAGACCAGAAGCAAAGCAAAATATTAAGAAAAATTAAATACCTAAAGAAAATTGTTGTCTTTGTTTGACCAAAATTAATAAGAACATCAATTCTCGCCATTTGTATTGAATTCGAAAGTCTGACTTCAAAGCTCTTCACTGAACTCTGGACCTTATCAACTAAAACATTTCACACCTTCACAAGTACTTACATTCTCAAAATAATCCAGTAGCCACCAACAGCAGGATGGTATAACAAGGGTGTTTGTTGTAAACGTAAACAAATCTTATGAATGAAATCAACTAAACAAGCAACACAAGACTTTAAAACTTCAATGAAAATAAACCAACAGAACACTGGCTCTTCGAAGAGAAATGAACTTCTCAGTAAGCTGGGCAGAATTATAATGACTTAAAGTTTGCATCGTGATAATTCTTTATATGGAGTACCATCATCAACATCCGCGCAATAGAACGTCAGCTCCATCGCATGGTAGTGTAGTAAAAGAAATAAAAGAAGAAAAAAAAATTAATAAAAAAAAAGAATAAGTGATTTGTACTTTTTCTTGTTCTTTTTTTTATATTTCAACTTCTTTAAGTAAAATGCGCGTACAACATACGACGGCAATGTACCTGGGCTAATGTACATTTCTCCGAGACACTCATTGGACGGGATCTCTCGTTACCCAGGGAGATAGACGGAGACACACAGAAAGAAAGACGTTAAAGACACCGCGCATAGGCAAACAAAGTTTGTCCAAAGAATGTATTAGTGCAATCCATAGAATGTTGGGTATTAGTTTGGTTTAGCTAGAGCGCACTAGTCAAGGTAACTCCACTTATAGCTGCCTAGTCAGTAACGACATTCAAATTGCAGTCGTTTGGTATTATTGGCATCTGCAAGTAAAGGAGCGATGATCCTTAAGAGAGAGTGAACTAAGGAAATGATTTACCAATATCATAGTTTTAATTTATTCATACATATGTCTAATATACGAGTTTAGCTTAAGTGTGACTTGGCCAAGGATAACAGAAAAGCCTTTAATTGTTTTTTTTTATTTTTATTTTGTTGGCAAGGAAATCATATATCTAGGAATATGTTATCGACTGGACAGTGGACAAGCTTACATTAGTATACTGGTAAGATCAACATTAATTCATTTGACTGCCAATCAATACCTGAGAAGGAAGCAAACGTTGATATAACTGACGTTTCTTATAAAGCAAATCCTCTTAAGGAACCATTCAAATGTGTTGGACAGGACTTATCAACTCTTTTAATATCGCAGTAGACACGATGAAAGAATAATTTCTGTCTTTAAAACACAAATCAATTGAAGACCTCGATATTCTTTGTTATTCTTAATTAACAACGTATGAATATAAAACTATGGCGAAAAGCTTTCGGATTCCGAAGCTATACTCGAAAGTTTCCTCCACATGAGATGTTTCATCAAACGTGTTAAGTAAAATGGAGTCTTTGAGACATTTTTAAAGACCTCAACATTTTCAATCATGCTCCGGAAGAACCTACTAGTCAATTCCGCGAATAATATTGGCGCGGTATTCTGTTGCTGCTGTTACTTCTTATTTTCTTTTATCAGCCGATTGGTGCACTAAGTTTTTTACAAAAACTAACTTTGGTGCCTGCTGCGTTGTAGTTAGCACGTCTGCCTGTAACGTGGGAGTTCGAGGTATGAACCACTGTTGTGTTGTCAACGTCTTTTACAAGAAATTCGAAAGTAGGTACACTGCCATGAAAACTTTGGGAGAGTGGTTTTAGACCCTACCTCCGTACCGAAACGAGATTTGGACACTAAAAAAAAAACAGAAAAAGTATAGGGAATAACTTGCATCGATGTAGAAGCGCGGTGCCTTGCGAATAGCTAGCGCGTATCCGACAAAATCTCAGCCAGCAGTTCTTGTAGTTGCAGCTTGCAGGTGTCGTACCAATTGATCTCCTCGCATCAACAAAGAAGATACATGTATGAAAAGAACGCAGAAATCGGCACGGAAGCGGCAAATACAGAAGCGTAAGCGATTACATAGCAGAAGTGACAAAAACGATGGGAGTCGGAGAGCAGAGGGCGCTAAACTGCAAGGCTGATCGACCAAAGCGAATGGAGTAACCGAAAACACGGTGAAGTAAACTTCTACGCCACACATTCTTCACCGGACACGGGTATTTCAACGCTTTTTTGCACAAGATTGGAAAAAGAAGAAGCTCTTCGTGACAATACGGAGATTCGTTGAAAGACTACGCTTATCATACAGTGTTTGAATGCAGAAGATGGGAATCTCTACATAACTTTGTTTATTTCCTAAACAGAGAATCGGAGAACTCAGAGTAAATAATACTATCCAGAAGATGCTAAGAGACGAAGAGAGTTGGAGGCGAATTAGCAGATTCTGAAAACAAAGAAACAAGAAGACCTAGTTCAGAAGCTAGAACCCGCCAATTAGACACGGATTTCCCTTCAAAGTAATGCGCAAGTGGTCCCGAGGGAGAGATCAGCCAGAAACTTTTGTAGCTTTAGTCGGTATGCCAAGTTTAGTGCACCTTGGAGAGTTCAACACACGGGGAAGTAAGGATACTTTTTTAAGGAGAGTAAAGGATTTCTTCAGAAGTAAACAATAAAAAAGACCCTACTCTTCTCCCATATAACGCACCGTTAAATTTCTCTGTATACCCCACCCCTTAACGAAATGTTACGTAGCATACAAGTGACCATATTTTCATCAGAATCGCAAATATATTACATAAAGTGCCGGAAAAGCTTTTAAGTACCTTAGTTATTGATTTGATCGCGTTTAAAGCAATAATAAATAAATGGAAATTACGTACAATACAGTCAAGGGATTCCCCGTAAAATATTTATAAAAGAATACGGTTGCCAACTTGGGACACAAAAAATAAAAATAACGTAGAATAAAATTGAAGGCATCTCCGTAAACATAAACGAAAAGCATTGCCAACTTAAGGGATTCTGATTTCCAAGTTTGTGTTAAAACTAAAAAAAGTTATGTAACGCGTATATATAATACCCCCCCCCCCCCCCCCACACACACTGTTGAAAATTAAATGAAGTATGATTTACCCTATTTATAAATACGTAACGTATTCCGTATGTACACACATTCTTAGATTGATTCGTTCATATATAACCTACATACATATGTATATATATTTCACTCTTTCTTTTCTTCTATGATTTTCTGTTAGATTTTAAGCGCAAATAAAATCAGTTGTCACGAGATTATAGACCCAAAAAGATAGGTTGTTTAATTTACTACTAGGTAACGACGGTTTACTGTTCTCTCTCAAGGGTTATTTTTGACACACACCCATTAAGTCACCTTTACGTAGTATAAGACCGCCCTTCGTCCAAACTCCGTTCAATAATACTTGGAAGCACATTTTTTCACTAAGGCGTTTGGTATATGCAAACATTTGTAGGTCCCCTCCATTCCTCACAAGGTATGGTTGCGAGTAAAACGCTAAGTTCCAACCCTCCAAAATCTTTGTTTTGTCATTTATTTTAAAAACTAAGGGGCAGAGCTACAAAATTTTTATTTGTGTTTTTTAGACGTGTGGTTTTCAATCTGGCAATACTTTTTGCGGAGTTGGGCTTTTGACAGCTGTCAATTGATTTATGCTCTGTTTAGTTTGGCTTTCATAGTTACTCTAGAACAACGTATGCAAATAACTCGAATTTATTACCAAAATAATGGTTTGGTTCGCTCGACGCATCGTGCACGCTGCGTCCAATTTCCAATATTAGGTCGACATAATCGCCCAGTAGAGTCGGTAATTCAAGCAACAATAAATGAATTTGGCGTAACCACGTTTAGTCAATTGGATAATTCGAATCCTCAGAGACGTCGTACAATACGCACCGGATGCGTTATGGCTGTAATAGAGCCAGAGTATCGAAGAAGACCCGAATGAGGACATCCGCCACTGCGTGCAACAATCAAACCTGTCCCCATCAACTTTAAGGAAGATTTTGTAAAAGGATCTAGGTTTGCTGCCTTACAAAATCCCACTCCTGCAAGAATTGAAGCCGAACGACCATCAAGCGCGTCGTGAATGTGCCAAAAACAAGTTAGCCACCGATGCCGATTTTCACAACAGAATTTTGTTCAGCGATGAAGCTCACTTTTGGTTGAATGGGTACGTTAATGAAAAAAATTGGAGCATTTGGAGTCATGAAAAACCACAAGCCATTCTTGAGACGCCGCGCCGTTACATCCTAAAAAGTCACTGTGCTCTATGGGCAGAGGGAATCATTGGTCCATATTTCTTCAAAAACGAAGCCGGTCATGACGTTATAGTCAATGATGAACGCAATAAGACCATGTAATGACTTATTCGTGCCTGAACTGTAGGATGTTTTTTTTTATGTGGACGACCTTTGAATTTAACATTGGGCTACTTGCGATACACCCAACGAAACAATCAATTTATTGAAGGAAACTTTCGGTTAGCGTTTTATCTCGCGCAGTAAAGGCCTGTATAGCGTGGTCTCCAAGATCGTGCGATTTAATTTGACTAATGGCAAACCCTTGTCTTTACAATAAAGTTAAATTCTTCACCATAAAATTACATTATATGCGCTTTGTTTCTCCGTGAAAATCACACGTCTAAAAAAACACCCCTCATAATGGCTAATGACAAACACTTAAAGCGTGGCAGAAACGCAGTGGTGGAGTCGATGGCTAGACGTGTGGACTTGAATAATGTCCCGGATATCTTCTTTTATTTCAGATTACCAGATTCATCTGGACACCTCCCTGCTCTTGAGGTTATAACCTATAAGTGAAATAACAACCACATTATTCGCATTTACGACTTCATATAAAAAAAGAGAAGGTTGCTAGCTCGGTAGGATAATGGACTGATAATTGTTAGCCTCCCCCTTTTTAACAAAAAAAATAAAATGAGAAACACTTAAACGCTATTAATTACTCATTGAAATTGCTTTGAACGCCTTTTTTGAACTCATATAATCTCATTTTATTTGACTTCTACTATCACACTTATAAAAGGCTGTACCCATTAACTTTTCTAAAATAGAAATTTCATCAAAATTTGTGGACTAAGTTAACAAAAACAGAAGTAGTTTAGACCCAGTCAAAAATGTCTCTATGGAGTTGCTATCAAATTACGACATTGAAGTCGGATTTCTTTACATAAAAGAAAAAAATAATAATAAAAAACAAGTTGATACAAAAGAGACAATAAAAACAATCTGTAGGTCCCCAAAATGTAGATCAATTTATATAAACACAATTGTTAACTGTGACCGGAGTTTTAAATGAGAAAGCTACTTAACCAAACACTTCAAGAGTACACACCACTGACCGACCAAATCAGTGAAATGACATACGAAATGCGCCGCTTACACTTTCTCCATTCGTGTACTTTTTTTTTAATTTCGTCGAACTTATTTTGGCACGTTTTTTTTTAATTTCCTTTCTTAACAATTTTGCTTTGTTTAGTGGTCTTGCTTGTGAGCTTTGAATGTAAACAAAAATTTTGAGAACAAGTCAGCGCAGAGTAATAATTTGTTTGAGAAGTCCAATTTAAATCTGCAAACAATTAAACGCTGTTTTTATTTTTGTATTGGCCGCAAATAAAAGTATGCGGATAATCGTTGTTCATGTGAATGGGAATTCAAAAGAAATAGTTAAGAAAATCCATTCACACAGTCTTGATGGTTTAAGAGGAATCGAGATGTTAATTTATTTGAATTGAGTATCTTATAATCAACTTTAACAAGGTAATTGTACTTCTTTATCGCGTTAACTATGAGGATAAAACAAACCTTACTAAACTACTTTTCCGAATCGAATCCAATTCATTAGAGAAAATAAATGAAATTAAACAGTGACACTTGGGGACGGCTCCAGTAGGTGGACAATTCCCATAAACGGAAACGTTTTCGGGAACGAACTTCTTTTTCAGTCATTTCTAATCAACAAACACTCTTATAAACGGAGGCGGACACTTTATCTTGATCATTGCAGACAGAAAATCTCTTATAAGCAGACACATAATTTTATTTAGAAACTATTCTTTTAGCAGGAAATAGAATAATAAGAATATTCATGTTTTATTTTTATTACTTAAGCAAATTCATAACCAGACAGAGAAAACTCTAATAACCCGATAGACTGACGTTATATTGAAATTAGGGGACTTTCCAAATTAGTAACACACTCAATGTAGTTGGTAAAGTTCCCTTTTGAAAAAGTGTTTCGTTATTGCACACGTAATTTCTTTTCCTTCTGCAATTGATCTCTGCATTCAATTCATTTCGTTATGCCAAAAGAATTAGGTTCAAACCAAACCAAATGTTAAAAGAAAATAATAAATTAAAACTTCCCATGGGGATTAAGGGGCATATTTTAAGGTTTGGGAAGCCTCAGTGAAGCCTTGGACAAAAGCTCAAAAATCGTTCAAACAAGAACCAATACTAAAAGGAAGTAGAAACTTTGACAAAGATGAAGGAGGGTCGTAAAGGACAAATGCAAACCACAAAGAGCAATTTGCAAGATAGGAATTCGAAGAATGATTCCTTTTGGCATCTTTCTAACAGAGGCCAGCAAATTCCCGAAATTAAGTTGTCACAAGTCACTTAGTCACTGGTACAGGGCTGTCAACAACACATTACTTATGAAAATTGAATAAAATACATAGAATATTGAAAAAAGTTAAATCAAATACTCCAAAGTCCACTTTTAAGGCTTTTAATACATATAAACGCTAAAAATGTAATTAAAATCGTTAGACCAGTTTTCTAACAATCTTGTTATTTACTTTTCCCTTTTTTTAAAACAAGCTTTTTAAAAATCGAGTATGTCAGTTTGAAGATCTCCCCAGAAAATGTTTTGACGAAATAATTGAAGAGAACCCAAGGTGCAATTTTGAAAATACAAAAACAAATTTTTTTTTAAATTAAAATTTTTCAAATGTTGTAACGAAATCTTTCGTAAACAATCTAGGACTTTTAAAATATAAAATTTCGTCAAAATCGTGTCAGCCATTAAGGAGAAAGCCGGTTTTGAAAAAAACGGTACTATGGGAGGTGCCATTTTTAGAGTTATCAAAAAAAAAGTTTTTTACATCATAAGAAAGACAATTAAGAAATAATGCCACACATAAAATCTTATCGAAATTTTTAGAGCCGTTTTCTAGAAAAAAAAATATTTTCATGAAGGTTCTATGGCGGGCACTGTTCTTTCAAGGCCTACAAACCCAATTCCCAAAACCCCTCTGTAAGCTGCCCTTAACCGCAAGTTTTTTTTCAGTTCAGGCTGTAGATTCATAAACGGACGGACAGAAATACAGAATGCAGGGCCCACTTTCTTCGTAATCTTTTTCATCGTGGTGTCATATTCAATTGTTATCTCAAATTTGTCTCTGCACGATTGCAAAACTTGCGTTTTAGTACCTATAATCACAAGTAACAAAGCGAAAGAAGTCTAAAATGAATGTTCTTGGCTGTGTATTTGAATTGATTTCTTATTACATCAAAGAAAGGTTCAGCAGAGACGAATGGTTAAGATGCGCCGTCTTTAGCGAAAATGTCTGCATTCTTATTGCTATCATAGATAGCCTTTGTGCGTCGGGATCCAGTGAGTGGCAACATAGCTTTTCCTTGCCAGATCGGAGGTATCATTATTTTCTCCTTTTTGAGATCTTATGACAGGTGAGTTCAGTGATTTCAGGGCAGCTTTGATGTCTGAGAAGATGAAGATTGCTTTAGTACGGATGGCAAAGACTAAAGCTTGGAATATATAATATGAATGACTACCAAGACTTACTGAAAAGTTTATCAAGGGTGAGTCTTTGAAAATGTCAGTAAGCCCATATCTTGCCTTGAAGGATGGGATTTTGTGTTCTCGCAATCTTAAGTAGAGGGGATATAGAGAAGCTGAGTTTTTAAAACATACAGTCTACAGAAAGAACCCACAAACAAACCAGTACCTAAATGCCATGAATCTGGCAAACTTGAGACATGTTGTCTCTACATAAATTTAGCAGGCACATATAAGATATAATATGTGCTGAAAAACATTCTTACTTACTTACTTAGGTGGGCATTACAGTTCGGGGTGAACCTGGGCCTCAACCAACATCCTTCTATAACGATTTCGATCTCGGGCGAGCTCTCTCCAGTTTCGCACTCCAAGTCGGTTGAGGTCTTCATCCACTTGATTGCGCCACCTAAGACGAGGTCTTCCCCTTCCGCGATTTCCCTGCAATGTGCTTTCGAAAACCCGACGAGCCGGAGCGTTTGGGTCCATCCGCTCTACATGGCCCAACCATCGTAGCCTCGCGATGCGTACTCTTCTGGCTATGCCCATGTCGCGGTACAGCTCATACAGCTCGTTGTTGTATCTTCTTCTCCACACATTGTCTTCGCATACGGGACCAAAGATCATTCGGAGAATTTTTCTTTCGAAACGACCAAGAGTTTCCTCATCCGCTTTCGATAAGGTCCATGCTTCCGCGCCGTACAGCAGGACTGGGATGATTAAGGTCTTATACAAGGTCACCTTGGTTTTTCTAGAGAGGGTTTTGTTTCTCAATTGCCTTCTTAACCCAAAGAAGCAACGGTTGGCAAGAGTTATTCTCCGTTTGATCTCCGCACTGATGTTGTTTTCCGTGTCTACAGCGGATCCTAGGTAGACGAAGTCCTGTACTACCTCGAAGTTATGTCTGTCTATAGTGACGTTTTGTCCAATTCGTCGATGTTCTGTGTCCTTGTTTGATGACAGCATATACTTCGTTTTGCCCTCATTAACCATCAAACCCATTTTTGCCGCTTCTGTTTCAATACTCGCAAAAGCACCTATGACATCACGCTTTTTTCTTCCCATTACGTCAATATCGTCTGCATAGGCGAGTAATTGTACAGACTTTTGAAAGATTGTTCCTCTGGTGTTGACGTTTGAGTTTCTTACAATCTGTTCAAGTATGATGTTGAAGAAATCGCATGACAGTTTGTCGCCTTGCCTAAAGCCTTTTTCGACATCAAAGGTCTCGGTGAGTTCTTTTCCGACCTTGACGGAGCAGCGTGAATTCTCCAAAGTCATCCTGCATAGTCGTACGAGCTTTGCAGGGATGCCGAAACTAGACATGGCTCTGTACAGCTCGTCTCTGTAAATACTGTCATACGCGGCCTTAAAATCGATAAAGAGGTGGTGAATATCGATATTATGTTCTCGGGTTTTTTCCAAGATCTGCCGTAATGTGAAAATTTGGTCTATTGTGGACTTCTCTGGTCTAAAACCACATTGATAAGGACCTATCAAGTTGTTGACGTGGGGTTTCAGACGTTCACATATTACAGCAGACAAGATCTTATAAGCGACGTTAAGGAGGCTTATCCCTCTGTAATTGGCGCAGTTGTGAGGGTCTCCTTTCTTTAGGATCGGGCATACGATACTGAGGTTCCATTCATCGGGCATGCTTTCTTTCGACCATATCATGCAGATCAGCTGGTGCATGCTCCTTTCCAACTGATCTCCAGCTGCCTTGAAAAGTTCGGCATCAAGGCCATCTGCACCTGCAGTCTTATTTGATTTAAGTTTGCATATGGCAAGCTTAACCTCTTCTAGGTCGGGAGGACGGCATTCTTGATCATCGTCCAAGCTGAATGGGGCAATCTGCCTGACAGCGGAATTTGTGTCTTCATCGCCGTTAAGCAGTCTGCAGAAATGATCTTTCCAAATCCTCAGTAGCGACTGTGACTCTACAATTATGTTTCCCTGCTGGTCTTTACAGGCTTGAGTTCGGGGTTTGCCACCCTGGCAGGATCTTTTTACCTTTTGGTAAAACTTCCGAATCTCGTTCCTGTCATGGCACCTCTCTATTTCCTCAAACGAGCGCTTCTCATGCTGCTTCTTTTTCTTTTTGAGAAGTCGGTGTTCTTCCCTTCTTCTCTCCTTGTAAATCTCGTTATACTGATCGTAAGCAGCCCTTGTTCGTGTTTGCATAAGCATTTGTCGTGCTCTTTGTTTGGCTGCATTTGCCTGCCTGCATTCTTCATCGAACCATGGGTTTCGTTTTGGTGGCCGAGTGAAACCCAGAACCTCAGAGGCAGCGGTTCTGATGGCTTCTTGGCATTGCTGCCACTGGTCTTCAATGTTTAATGCTGGCGGCATGGGATTCAAGGATAATTGAAGGGACACTCGATTGGAAAAGGCATTGACAATCTCTTGCGATTGTAGCTTTCCGACGTCATATCTCTTCACAGCGTTAGTTCGCGCTGGTCGTGAACAAGATATCCTCATTCGTACCTTGGCTACAACAAGGTAGTGGTCCGAGTCAAAGTTGGCCCCTCGGAAAGTTCGGACATCTAGAACACTGGAAGAGTGCCTTGCGTCGATCGCAACATGGTCAATTTGGTTGACGGTTAATTGATCTGGGGATCGCCATGTACCTTTATGAATTTTGAGATGCGGGAAGCGCGTACTACTTACAACAAGATTCAGCCCCGCAGCAAAATCGATTAGCCTCAGTCCGTTTTCGGAGGTTTTGTCATGGAGGCTATGCTTACCGATTGTGTTTCCAAAGATGTCCTCCTTCCCTAGCTTTGCGTTAAAATCGCCAAGAACGATTTTCACGTCGTGTCTAGGGCACTGCTCATACGTTTCTTCGAGGAGCTCGTAGAAACAGTCTTTGGAATCGTCGTCTTTCTCTTCTGTGGGGGCGTGGGCGCATATAAGGCTAATGTTGGCGAATTTAGCCCTGATGCGGATGGTCATTATACGCTCATTGACTGGATTTTGGCTAATCACCTTATCCCTGAGTCTTCCTCTAACGACAAATCCGCACCCAAATAAGCGATGTTTCTTTTGTCTGTAGCAGTCGCCATAATAGATGTCACAGTTTCTCATCTTCTTTATGCCCGGTCCACTCCATCGCACTTCTTGGATGGCGGTTATGTCTGCTTTGCAGCAGTCCAGGGCGTCCGCTAATTCTCCAGCTGCACCTAGTCCGTAAAGAGACCTTACGTTCCACGTGCAGATCCGGAGGTCATTGTCCTTTTTTCGTTTGCTTGGGTCGTCAACTTTGAAATCGTTATCGTTATCCGAGGCTGTTAGTTGTTTCGGAACTGTCCTTTTTTAACGTGGTTGGGTAGTTAACCCTACGCACAACCCCCAACCTGGAGGGCCAGGTCCTTTTTGGATCCCTTCGGACACAAAGGGCTGGAATATCCAGTGTCAGTACCCTGCTGCAGGGGTGTGAGTGCTGCCGTTGGCTCACCAACACCTGAAAAACATTCACTCAGCTGAATTTACGTTGTAGGACAACAAGGAAGATTAAAAAAGCTTCTGTTCCTTACGTAAAAGGCGTAATGGACAGAGGGAAGTGTTGAAGTGTTGAAGGAGTTAAGGAAGTGTTGAAGAAAAAACTTTCTTTCTTTGAGCAGTGCTGACAGTCGTTGGCTGTAATATTGGTGGGCGAGGGATATTAGTTCGATGGTCGCTTCGGTCCTGGAAGCTGTTTTATTTCCGTTTTGTTGGGTGGGTCTCTTGGTATCTTCAACCTCTGTTGTCCTGCGTTCCTCTCCTGTAGCCACGTAGAGGTCTCCGAAGCTGTCTTCGTGCAACATGCGAAATTCTGGATCCATTATGGATAGCACCTGGAGATATCGTTCGTCGGGGGCTGGGTTACCTGCAATTATATTCATAAGAGGGCTGGGATGGGATTTTCCGCAGCATTTTGGTGCTGAGGTTGTGTAGGTAACTATCAAATACCGGACATCTATGCTGTCCCTTGCAGTTGCAGGTATTTCCATCCTTTTAAAGGAACACATCAGTTCTTTCGTCAAAAAACAGTGGGAAAGAAGCAATAGTCGGGAACACATTGATGGACATCTTTACTTCACTTTTTCCAGCGATTGAAATCAAACGCCATTAAAATTTCAATTGTGACCAGAGCCTCAAAATTTCGCTTACATGAGATCCTTTTATAAAAATCACACGGCCAATCCAGACATAAATAAAAACATACATCTAGCAATATAGAGCAACGTTTGATCCCAGCTTTCAAATCTGCAACAAAAACAACATCACATACAGAACAGTCTACGCATCGTTACAACCTGTAACTGCAGTTTCCAGCAGATAGATAACTGCCCTCAATTAATATAACGAAAAAATGAATCAATGTTATCCGAAAAATCTTAAAAATATCATCATTTTCTGGCTAAAACACATGAGTTCAGTAGGCTTTATCTCTTGTTTATGTACACTGTAACTTTTTTAAGGCTACAGTGTGGGATACTTACTTTTGAATCTGTGCGGCTTAGATCTCGAGAAGTTTGAAGAGTGTATATAAGTGTGTACAATTGGACTTGCCCTAAGCTGAGTACCGCTTAGGTCTCTGCAGTGTAAAACAAGATCCAGTTCTTTTTAGATCATCAGCTCGTTCAGCTTCCTCATCATGGATGTGGCAAGGCACCATCGACAGAGTATTTCTAAGTTTTTAGGCATTATCATGAAAACAACCATAAAAAGCACCCAAATTTAAAAGGGCCATAAAAAATAATTAGGCTGGCGCAAAAGAGCGGTGAGGAATGAAGGGGATCTAAAATTTGTTGCCGATATCCAACGGTAATGAAATAACTATCGGATGACTTCCCAATTCCCCGCCAAAGGTGACCCCGTGAAGAAACAATTGGATGGTTCCGCGATTCAAACCTTGAACTCCCACGTAACCTTGCCATTACGCTACGGGAACCACAAAAGGTTGATAAAAATAATAATAAAAATTAATCAATTCCAAAAGGCTTCAAACATCTAAAATTGGTGGAAGAACAGGAACGACCTTTAAAACGCACCGCAAATTTCCGCATAAACAACATACGAGGTGTGCTCAACAAGTAACGAGAATTTTTAAATTTCGCAGGTTTTGAGAGTCCGCGTATACATTTTTTTTTATTATGTTGGTACACATGTCTCTGAAGTACGATAAAATTTTCAGCAACATTCACACTGCTTACTTTTTAATTGACAGCCGCTAACTTGAGACGTGTTTTTCGGCGATTTTCGTTTGTGAAAAAAAATGGATCAAAGAGTTTTGTATATTAAATTTTGGGTAAAAAATGAAATAAAGTGTAATAAAGTTTGTTGTTAACATGGTGAGTCTGCTATGAATAAAGCAAGGTTTTACGAGTGGTAAAAGCGTTTCCAAGATGGCCGCGAAAACGTTGAAGATGACGAAAGACCCGGACGCCCAAGCACACCAACAACCGATGAAAACGTGAAAAAAGTGAAAGAAATGGTTATGAACGACCGATTTTATACAGGCGGACACTTCAAAGTCCAAACCCGCGAAATTTAAAAATTCTCGTTACTTTTTGAAAACACCTCGTATACATTAAAAAAAATTCATTCCATTTAACCATTATCCTTGTATGGTATCAAGTCCTTAATCTTTTGCTTTATTGGACCCCAAAGCCAAACAAGTATTTCTGCAACCGAGTGTCACTGCAGCAGTCTGATAAAATCCTGCACCGATACAGTTTTCAACCGATTGTACAGATGAGTATTGTATTGAATTTCACCAAGGTTATTCGTGCAAAAATGGTTGCTTAGTTATTGGCTCTTTTCATAAAAACAACCATAAAAAGAACCCAGGTTCAAGTTTCATATAAATAAACAAAATAAATAGGGTGGCCTAACAGAGCGGTAAGCAATGGAAGGGGCCTACAATTTGTAACCGATTCCCAACGGCTCATAGTGAAAGCGCTTTACATGGAAGTGAAAATAGTCAGAGAGGACTTGCTAATTCCTCTCGAAGGGCGATACCCGTGCAAACATAACTGGATTCTTCTGGGATTCGAACCTCGAACTACCAAGTAACAAGTATAAAAAGTAGTCAGTTCTTAAAAACTTAAAACACCTAAAATTGATCGAAGAATAGGAACGACCTTTAAAACGCGCAGCAAACTTCGTAAGAAACAACAAATATATTTAAAAAAAAAAAAAAATCCATTCCATTTAACCGTCATTCTTGTATGGTAGGTATCAAGTCCTTAATCATTTGCCTTATTGGACCCCAAAGCCAATCAAGTATTCCTGCAACCGAGTGTCACTGCAGCAATTAACCCAAGACAATTTAATTGTTCCAAATTAAATTGCTATCGATTTGTTCATTTGAATATACCGAAGAACCAAAATTCCTCATCTGATGCACAATCTCACCGATATGCGATGCCCATAAACGCTTATAAATCAGTTACTTAATTCGATTCGATTAAAGTGACAAATCTTCCAATTAACTGACCTACTCTTCGCGCCATCCTCCAGGGGAGTCTTCATCACAATGTCGTCGTCGCGTCGTCTTCAATTTGCTATACACGCAAACTTAAGTGCCAAGAATGAAAGCGTTCAACTAGTAGTAGCACTATCAACCGGTTCGCGTTCGCTGCGCGCCTTGTCTTGCTTAAGTAATTGATGACTGCGCATCGGCTCTTTATCAAATCAACACGCACCGTTCAAAGAATTCTATCGCTCTAAGTGACGCTCCGCTCGGGATCATATTTCATTAAAACTTGTATAGTTGATCGCATGAGATTTATCACCGCAGGCGTTGTAGCGTCATATGAAGGGAGATGATCCAGCACAAACTATAGATGTCATTTGCTCTGTTACTGCTGCAAAACTTGAAATTATGCAACAAGTAATTAATAGAAAAAATATGCAAGTACCCTAATGCATATCTATGACGACGCGAGGAAGACATTGAAGACAGACTGTTGATTTGTATGAAATCAGATAAATTGACTCGGTATAAGATAAAAACCGTTGTGGTGGTACTTTGCTCTCTGATTTCAAGTAAATTCATTTCTCATCACGCCAATTAGACTAAACATTCGTAGCGATTAAGGCTCGATACCACTTACAATTTTGGTTGCTGTCTAAGATATATTTTGCTAACTCATTGCCTCGAAAATGAAATATTTACTTATTCATTTTCCATCCATGTGCACTACTTTCCTTGAAGTCATTGCTATGGTTATCCAATTAAGCTCTAGTCAGGGTTACAAGCTCTTAATTGCCTGCTATTGTTCCATTAGACTGCACTGTTATTAAAACCTCATTCGGAAATCTATTTTAAATGCCAGTGCAGATAACTATCTCGGCATATTTATATTTTATAATCCTCTTATGTCTTCGCTTGGTTTAGTTTTATCACAAGTCTATATTACACACAGGTGCATTATTTAACTGAATCTGACATATTTGCAAATATTTTTATTGTTTCACACAAGCACTTTCACAAATACTTTGGTGTTTTCTCATGGTGCTGCTGCCAGGAGGTCTTACTTGATCTTGTATCTTTGGTGATTTTCTTAAAGTAGGTAGGCATATGATTAAATTGTCTTGTCACGCGAATGCTAAGAATTTCGTGTAAGGCTGGACAACTGGTGTGTCGTATAATATTGTGGGAATATCTCTGTTAGTGGGTAGGATAGGAGATGATTAAGATTTATTACCGATAACGTATCTGCAATCTGCTTGTGAACATTTGAATTTTCTTAAAAAGTTCCTTATATAGTTAAGTGCATTCACTTGTAAGGTGCAATGATGTCGAGTATGGGAGTCGTGGGTAGAGTTATACGATTTCCGGGAAGAAATTTCAAATATTTTATAATACCCGGAATGTGTTGAGGTAGTTGGTTGCAAGTTCCTGCCAATTCTCTCACCGTTAAACGAACCAGCGGAAACAACAAAATTGCAACCATAGCCAAAGTACACAAGTGACTCTTCTAAGTTCTTTATGTTTTATGAGTTCTGATTATCTTTTAAGGGTAATTTGTTAGCTGGTTGTTTATTTTAGTTACTTCATTCATTACGTATTAAGTATCTCATTATTATTACATAAGAAACAAATGTAAAAAATGAAAAACAATCATTTGTGAACTCAGACCGCCAATGTCAAAGAAAGCTGGTGGTCTAATGATGAAGCAATGATGGCACAATAGTAAACAAGAACAAAGTGGCTTTAAAAGATTGGACAGAATAAATAAAAATCTTTCGCTTTTTACTCTCAAGTGAAAGAGTTGAAAAGGCTCCGCTCGAAGTAGAATACAGAACCAACAAGAAACAAGAGAGTACCCAACTCCAAGGACGTGACGTCGATGGTATGTATCGGGAGCTGGAAGAAGTTTTTCGCCAGTTGCTGATGCAAACCAAGTTATTCAAGCTCAACGACAAAACAACTTGAATGAGAGGGCAACCATCTCCAAAATATTTGCTCAAAGAAGTAAAAATGCGCACCAGATTCGGGCTTGTAGATGACGACAATATGCACAGGTAATGACAGTATTCTGACCACAGAATACAACCAGAGATCGACTCTCTACTTTGGTTCCAGCTTCCAAACTGTCTGTTCCAGTGTGCAAAGAACGGCCTGTCAATCGAGGTTGTCCTCTTCACGAAACATAGAAAATTGACTGATCTGACCAAACTTACACTTAAAGGTGTCAAAATCCCCTTTTCAAACGAAGTCAAACATCTTGGAGTAATCCTAGATAACAAGCTTAGACCAAAGCTAAACATGTCGAGTCAACCGTCACCGAAAAGGATCCTTTGGTTCTATACGGCTATGATAAGACCCATCGTCTCCTATACGTCAGTTGTTTGGTGGAATAAGCTCTAGTGTAAACACGTTATTGCCTCGTTCGCCAAATTTCAAAGAACAATATGGCCTTCTCCAGCACTTTCGGTGCTGCTCTCGACGCACTGGTGAATCTTCCTCCTCTTGATACCTACAACATGGGGTGTACTCTCAAGAACATTTCTGGTTTAAAGAGATGTGGTCTTTGACACAATTCGCACTGGAGTTTTGAGGAACTCGCAAGAACCATATCTTTTGACTCGCGTCTAAAGAATAAGCCGTCCGACACGATCATCCCAATTCTCAAACTGTGACAAAAATACTCAGTCAACTATCCTTCGGTTCAGGATTGGTCTACTCTAGAACCTGAATCAGAAAAGGATTGATAACGAATCTTCACAGATGGTTCCAAAAACCAATGATGGATCGCTGGTGCCTTTGTGGAGAGCGATGACACACCACTGCAGGGCTTTCAAGAGCCTTCAAGAATATTCTATCTAATTCAAATATATTTTCGAGACTTTACCAAGGCTTCAATTTCAAGGCTAAATATTGACCATGCATTACAACTTTTGAAGCTAAATATTTCAGAAACATGATGTAATACCCTCATTTTGGTACCAGGTTTGGATTCAGCGCACGAAAAACCATTGGAAAAGCATTGCTTTGTTTTTGGGTTGAAATGTAAAAACATAGACTAAAAGATATCAAATTTTTTTCACGAGGACAACACGTAGCAAATTCTGAGGCCACACTTGGTGGATTCAGAATGGCATAAACCTTTAGAAAAGTACAGCCTCATTTCTGTTACAGAAGTACTCCAAATTTTGTTGACCAGTGTATTTTGCTGACGATGGTGGAGTCATCATAAGCAAGGATAACTTTCCTTCAATGATAGCTTCAGGAATCGGTAGTCCATTTTAAAGGAAGTGGATATTCATAAAATTTGCTTCAAAAAAACTAAATACTTGAACTTCAATTTTTCTGATCCAGGCATGCCAATTCCATATATTTTTTTGGATGGAAATATGATTCCCGAGTGTGAAAAGTTTAAAAAACTGAGATCTATGTGAAACAACTTGTGATGAAGTCATAAGCCAAATGATAAGCCTTTAAATATACGGTTCTCTTATACAAAAACTATAAGAGTAAGTTGACATCAGCTGAGATGAAGATGTTTCGTTTGACAGCAGGAAGCATCACACAAAGAGAAGACCATGAATATTAAACAATGTCCAATGTAATTTCATTCTCCCACCGACTTAATCATTTCTGTTTTATAAATTCGGCTGGCTTGGATGAAATACAATATTGAGGTCCTATTTTCCTTCACTCGGTGAGAATACGTGTCTTTGATTATCGATGAGTCTCTTCATTTTTGGATTGAAACTACCATTCAGACCGTTCAATACAAGTTCTATTTATTGGATTGTTTTGAGTCTGATACTCATTTTATAAATGCTGGTGTGCCCCAGGGCTCCGTTTTATCTCCGACTCTCTTCCTCATTTTTATAAGCAATCTCTTGTCTGATGCTTCTAGATTCCAGTCCCTTAAACTGCTTTGCTGACGACTCAACCCTCAGCTTTTCACATTCGTTTTAAATTCACATCACTGCTCTTCTGATTTAGAATGGAATCGGTTGCATAAAATTAACTCATTGAATTCTGACCTTGACAGCGTTGTTACGCGAGGTAGTAAAAATCGAGTTGCTCCTCAAACATCTTGGCACCTACCTGATATGATACTAAACAGAGCATTAAGACTCATAGTTCAATCGAAGTTCGATCGGATCTTGAACATCGTCAAAACGTTATACCTAACTCTCTTTTATCACATTTTAACAGTGCTCTAGTGAAGTAATCAGTTTCATTCTTCCCCTGAAACAATTTAGCCGCAACACCCGCCTTGCTAAAAATGCTCATCAGTTTGTGCTTCAAGCCAGCTTCGGAATTAAGTATATAGAGATTTATATTTTAGTCGCACCATCCGTATGTGGAATACTTTACCAGACTCTGATTTTCCACTTCTTTAAGATTCTCATGAGCTTAAAAGTAATGTGTCTCCTTTTAAATCCCCTTCCGTTTTCGTAAATGCCCACACTGTATTTTATAACAATGCAAGGTAGAGTAATTATAAAAAATATTTTGTTTTTCGAAGTCGCCGATCTTCTCTTATGAGTAGCGACTTTACATATACCTCCACAGAAAATTGTCTAGCGGTGTTAAATCGCATCGCCCGATCTTGGAGGCCAACTCACAGGTCTAAAACGCGGAATTACGTGAAAATGAACAACCATTTCGTTATGTGCCTTTTCACCAAAGGTACTGTGCGTCCGATGACCATGCGGCTTAAATTCCTGCACCCAAACTAAAGACAAATCACATTGGACATTGGATAACAAAATTGTTGTAAATAAAAATAGTCTTCCATTTATTTGTTTTTTTTTTTTTTTGTCAGACAAAAAAAAAACAAATAAATGGAAGACAATCGCCATAACCCCAAATATGCAACAAACGCAAATATGTAGGTCCTTTAAACAGTCTACCTACACATATATTTTCATTCGTGAGGCTACATTTGTAGCATATTTTCAGGAGCTTTGACGTTTCATTTTACCATGCGATTACCGTTGTGTGCAATTGGGAAGTACAGATAATAGTTTGAAAAAGCTTTTTTTGAAGTACTGACCTTATGGAAGCCAAAGCCATACCTAGACCTACCAGCAATATGGTTCCAAAATACAAGCTAGGTACTTGTAGTAAATACAATAAAGTTTGTCTGTGAACTGCCTACATAATCAAAATTAATGAGTAGTAATTCGGTAAACAAAGACGAAATTCGTTTTATCGTTATCTTGTTTTATAACTGGCACGTTTCATGTCTGCAAACATTTACACTCTGATAACTATGACAACTTTCTTTATCTACAAAATGTTTTTTTATTTTTGTAAGCTGCAAATCTTTAAATAGATTAGATCCGTTGAGCAAATATTTTTGACAACGCAGATGGCTATCTGTTGTTTGATTTAAACTTTTGGAGAAATGTTTGTTTAGTTTTTTCGTATGTCTAAAAAAAGAACCACGCTTAAAAAAGTCTATAAAAAGCATAGAATGAGAACATCCGGATAGTATAAATTTATTTAGCACCAAACAGCTTATGCCAAAAAAAAAAAACAAAAGCAGATAGGTATTTACGACTGTCTGTTGGCGTTAACTGTCAATAAATTACTATTTTCAAGCCTTTCAAAACATTCTTTTTGAACGAAATAATGTTCATATTGTAATGAACACCCAACATTCATACCAATTTCCTAATCGAAGACGTTTAACCGAAAATACATCTGGCAACACTATAATGGAATGGTATAAAATGACAGGCATTGCTTGTAAGCCAGTGTGTGTGAGTGTAGAGATTTTTGACAGCAAATGTGGAAACCATGGAGAAGAAACTGGAACGCTCTAGAGGAGTGTTGTTCTATATAAATACGACCGCTGACGCAACGAGCAGTCAGTTTTGATTATAGAGTGATAAAGTTAAGAGTGAAATGTTGTTAACCAGTGAAAGTCCAATAGTCGAGTTGAGTTCGAATAAAGTATAAATACTGAATAAAGTGGTAGAAATAAATAAAGAGTGAAGTTTTATTTGGCGAACTAAGCGCACGTTACATTGGTGTCAGAAGTGTAAATAAAACTTATTTGTGAAAAAAAAAAAATAAAAAACGAAAAAAAAAAATAAAAAAAAAAAAACTTATTTGATAAAAAAACTAGTTAAGTGCAAAAAAAAAAAAAAAAGTTAAATACAGTGAAAATGGGTAAGTTATTGGAAGAGCTCAACTGCACTGAGCTTAAAAGTGAGTTAGGTAAGCGAAATCTTTCTAGAGCGGGATCGAAAAATGAGCTCGTCCTGCGCTTGCGCAACTATTTGGAACAGCAAGGGGAAGACGTAAACACTTTTGTTTTTGAAACAGAAGTGGAAAAAGAAGAAGAAGTAAGTGAAAGTGTAGATTTTTCTAGTATGATGAAACTTTTGTTAGAACAGCGAAACGAGCAAAAGAAGGAACAGCAGAATGTTCTCGAACGACTCGAAGTACAACAAAAGAAGATGGAAGAGCAACGAAATGAGCAAAAGAAGGAACAGCAGAATGTTCTGGAACAGCTTGAAGCACAACGAAACGAGCAAAAGAAGGAACAGCAGAATGTTCTCGAACAACTGGAAGCACAACGAAACGAACAAAAGAAGGAACAACAGAATATTCTCGAAAGACTTGAGGTGCAACAGAATGTTTTGGAAGGTCAAAAAAACATTCTTGAAGGTAAAGTGGGTAACATTGAGAAAAATGTATGTGCCCTAGACGAACGCGTTGAAGGTGTGGAGAAACAGCTTTCTGTTGTAGAGAATCGTTTGGAAAGCCGATGCGATAAAGAGTTCTCTGTTCTGTCCAAGGAATTAGACCAGATCCGGAAAATCAAAATTCGAGAATCTGCTGGAGAGTTTGCAAGGAAAAAGGAGATGAAACCCCCAACATTTGATGGACAGTCTTCTTGGCCAGTTTACAAGAGACAATTTGAGGCAGCCGCGACAACAAATGGCTGGGATGACGAAGACAAGTACATAGCACTGACTCTTGCTCTTAGAGGACCAGCAGCTGAATTACTTCAAACAGTTCCAGCTGGTAAGAGCGGCGATTTCAGTTCTCTCGTGGCAGCTATAGATAAACGTTTTGGAGATAGCCACTTGAAAGAAGTCTTCCGAGTCCAACTCAATAACAGAGTCCAAAAGAGGGGTGAAAGTCTACAGCAGCTCCAAGCAGACGTCGAAAGACTGGTTCACCTGGCATACCCGGATGCTGGAGAAGAAATCATCAACCAGCTTGCTGTTGAGTCCTTCGTTCGTGCTATTTCCGATATACATCTTCAGAGGTCTGTGCGAACTGCTAGAACACGTACTCTTTCCGAAACTTTAGCATTCGCATTGACAATTGAAGCAGCAGAACAGGCTTCTCAGGGAGTACATCGACTTAGAGAAGCCATAGTCGAAGAGTGCTCGTGCCATAGAGCTGAAATACAAAAGAACCAGCGGAGCGGACTAGCAAGATGTTGGAACTGCAACAAGACCGGGCACTTACAGCGTCAATGCCGACTACCACCAAATAAAGCCGGTTGTCAACATTGTGGAAGCAAGAGATCCAACCCAGAACAAGGTAACAACAACACTAGCGTTACGTATCAGCCCGTTTCCCATCAGGGAAACGAGTAAGAACCAACTTCGAGGGGCAGAGGCTGGTTTCTTGTATCGATGGCCCCAGAACCACCATCCAGGTCTCTCAGACCAAACGAGACAACAAAAGTCTGACTGTGGAAACTACTATTAACGGGAACAAACATGTGGCTACCATCGACACCGGCGCCACAGCCTCCATAGTACGTCGAGACCTGGTAAAGACGACGTGGCTTCATAACACCAATAGCTACCGTCTAAGAACCGCAACGGGAGAAGCAGCAAGAGTATATGGAGAAGTGTGTCTTAAGATCCGACTGGCCGATCTAGTGTTTACTCATCAATTCCTGGTGGCAGATATATGTGACGAGTGCATCATTGGAATCGACTTTATGAAACAGCACGGAGTTATTTTGGACATCGGTAATCAGGTTTTGAAGTACCAAAATAAGGAACTTCCAATGACCTATTCGAACGAAAGTACGTCGACACTGAGGACTGTCATCACGGAAGATCTGATTCTGCCTCCTTCTTCTGAAGTGTTCGTTTGGACAAAACTGGAAGGTGAGTTTGGAAGCCTTCGATACCTAATGGTGGAACCAGACCCAGAGTGTTCCTCCCAAAGCGTCATCATTGGGAAAACACTAGTAGCACCGAAAAACAAAATGGTCCCCGTACGATTACTAAACACCAGACCGTACGATGTAAGGTTGAAGAAAGGAGAAGTCGTTGGACGTTGCGAATCGGTTGCAGCAATTACGAAGATCACAGACGAAGCCCCGAGAAAAACTATAACTCCGGAGGAGCTCAAAACCATCAGAGCTAAAATACTGTATTCATCCAACCTTGATCACCAACAAACAAGGATGGCTGAAAATCTCCTACAAGAGTACACTGACATCTTCGCATCGCAAAAGGGACAATATGGTAGGACACAGTTGGTGCAGCATCGCATCAACACAGGAGATGCAAGACCGATTCGTCAACCCGCAAGACGCCTTCCACTGGCAAAACAAGGTGAGGTTGAGGAAATGATAACAGCAATGAAGAAGGACGGTCTTATTGAAAATTCCAAAAGTCCTTGGGCTTCACCAGTGGTGCTAGTGAAAAAGAAAGACGGAAGCACTCGTTTTTGTGTGGACTACCGAAGGCTGAATGATGTGACTAAAAGGGACAGCTATCCCCTGCCGAGAATCAGTGATACCCTGGATGCTATGGAGGGAGCCCAGTGGTTTTCGACGCTGGACTTGAAGGCAAGTTGACATCCACCCTGATGATCGGGAAAAGACGGCGTTTTCTACAGGTAATGGGCTCTGGCAGTTTAAAGTTATGCCGTTTGGGCTATGCAACGCTCCGGCAACATTCGAGCGTTTGATGGAGTGCGTTCTTCAAGGACTGACGTGGAAAGCGTGCCTTGTCTACTTGGACGATGTCATTGTTTACGGGAAAACATTTGACCAACATTGCAAGAATCTAAAAGCCGTGTTTCAGAGACTTCGAGAGGCTAACCTTAAACTGAATCCGGAAAAATGTGCACTTTTCAAAACCGAAGTTAAGTATTTGGGACACATCATCTCTTCCCAAGGAGTGAAGACTGATCCTGAAAAAGTTGACTCCGTCAAAAATTGGCCAACACCACAGGACAAACATCAACTCCGAAGCTTTCTTGGTCTTGCCACATATTACCGACGTTTCGTTAAGAACTTTGCTGGAGTTGCAAAGAGTTTGCATCAGCTCACCGAAAAAGGGAAGCAGTTCAAATGGTCAGGTGAGTGTGAAAAATCTTTTCAGGAACTCAAATACCGCCTCTGTAACGCTCCAGTGCTGGCACATCCAACACCTGGCAAAACATTCATCATCGACGCAGATGCAAGCAACGTTGGAATCGGGGCGGTACTATCCCAAGTGCATGATGGCGAAGAGAAAGTGGTGGCATATTACAGTAAGGTCCTCTCGAAGCCTGAAAGAAACTACTGCGTGACCAGAAGGGAACTGCTAGCTCTTATCTTGGCAACAAAGCACTTCCATAAGTACATCTATGGACAGAAATTCCTTCTGCGGACAGACCATGGTGCTCTGAACTGGCTGTTGAACTTCAAAAATCCAGAAGGTCAAGTCGCAAGGTGGATAGAAAGACTGCAGACTTATGATTACCAGATTCAACAACGCAGAGGAAAGCTGCACTCAAACGCCGACGCATTGTCCCGAAGACCTTGCAAAGAGGATTGCAAGCATTGTAGGCGACAAGAAAACAAAGAAAATATTACCGCTCAGCGACTAAGAGCTGACCCCATATGCGGATGGAGCAATGAGGAAGTGAGGACCGCTCAACAGGAGGATCCAGATATCGAACCCATTCTCGCATGGAAAGAAAATGAAGAGAAACCTGAATGGGGAGACATTTCTGACAGGAGTCCAGTTCTCAAAGCCTATTGGGCACAGTGGGACTCACTATATGTGCAAGAAGGTGTCCTCAGGCGAAGATGGGAGTCCGCTGACGGTAAATCATATGTGATGCAGCTGATCGTACCGCAATCGAAAGTCAGTGAAGTTCTTCGGGAGATGCACGACGGGCCTTCTGGAGGTCACCTGGGAGTTAACAAAACACTGGAGAAGGTGCGACATCGGTTCTACTGGTTACATGCTAGAGATGACGTGGAGAAGTGGTGCCGAACATGTGACAAGTGTGCTGCAACCAAAGGACCTGGTAGGAAGATTCAAGGTAAGATGCATCAGTACAACGTTGGATCGCCTTTTGAGAGGATTGCAGTAGATGTGGCTGGGCCTTTTCCAGAGACCAACGCTGGAAACAAGTACATTCTGGTTGTAATGGACTATTTTAGCAAGTGGCCTGAGGCGTATGCCATCCCAAATCAAGAAGCCAAAACGGTGGTTGATCAGATTGTGTTTAACTGGGTAAGTAGGTTTGGCGTACCTATGGAACTCCATTCCGACCAAGGGAGGAACTTCGAGTCAAACATCTTCCAAGGAGTGTGCGGACTACTTGGCATCAAGAAGACGAGAACCACACCGCTTCATCCACAATCTGATGGGATGGTTGAAAGATTCAACCGGACCTTGAAAGAACACCTCACCAAGGTCGTAGGCGACTACCAAAGAGACTGGGATAGGCACGTACCGCTATTCCTGATGGCCTATAGAAGTGCAGTACATAGCTCGACAGGACAAACACCATCTGACATCCTGTTCGGGAAAACCATGCGGCTGCCCAGCGAACTTAAATTTGGATGCCCCACAGAGGAGCCACAGGACACGAATGAGTATGTGGATGACCTCAAGGAGAGACTCGCTGACATCCATAAAAGAACAAGGGAACGGATGAAAACCTACAGCGACCGGATGAAGACACGGTACGACACAAAAGCGACAACGGCAGGATTCCAAGCAGGAGATCGTGTGTGGCTTTATAATCCTCATCGTCAAAAGGGATTGTCACCGAAACTTCAGCAGAACTGGGAAGGTCCTTATACTGTTGTCACGAGGATTAACGACGTGGTTTACCGCATCCAAAGAGGATTAAGAGGCAAGTTAAAAGTAGTTCATTGTGACCGGCTGCATCGATATAGTGGCGAGGCTGCAGATGGAATTATTCGGGACGAACAATCTTAAGGAGGGGGCAATGTAATGAACACCCAACATTCATACCAATTTCCTAATCGAAGACGTTTAACCGAAAATACATCTGGCAACACTATAATGGAATGGTATAAAATGACAGGCATTGCTTGTAAGCCAGTGTGTGTGAGTGTAGAGATTTTTGACAGCAAATGTGGAAACCATGGAGAAGAAACTGGAACGCTCTAGAGGAGTGTTGTTCTATATAAATACGACCGCTGACGCAACGAGCAGTCAGTTTTGATTATAGAGTGATAAAGTTAAGAGTGAAATGTTGTTAACCAGTGAAAGTCCAATAGTCGAGTTGAGTTCGAATAAAGTATAAATACTGAATAAAGTGGTAGAAATAAATAAAGAGTGAAGTTTTATTTGGCGAACTAAGCGCACGTTACAATATTATAAACAAAACAGAGAATTTAAAATATCAAAAATACAATAAAATTGTAAATTGTATGTTACCATTCCACAATTTTTCAAACTTCGAAAACTTTAAAAAATACATTTGCCCAGTTTTCAGAATTTGTCTCCCTGCTACGTGAGAGGTTCAAGGTTCGAATACCAGAAAAATAAAGACAAAAAAAGTTTTTTTCACAGGTGTCTCCTTCCGCGAGGAATTGGCATTTCTCCGGTTGTAATTTCATGTTATGAAAAGCGATACCTCGATTAGTCGACTGAAATTGATCAATAAAGACTGAATATATGCCAAATTCATACGATCAGTTCAGGAAAGGTTGGCGGTGTTTAGCCTCCGCTTAGTCTGTTCGAAACTAATAAAGAAATCCCTTTCTGACTTCTTTTTCTTGTCTCTATCTCTCATTTGTCAGCTTCACACTTCCATTTGAAACCTGCCAAGGCACTGTCATCTGTAATTCTTCTGGGATTGTAACTGAACTTTTAATAAGACATGGTGTCTATCATTGGGAAGCATCAATTGAATCTACACTGCTATGGCAAAACCACATCAATCTCCTACGCTTCGGTTGTTTGGTGGAGCAAGCTCTCACGTGAATATATTACTACATTTTTCGTCATATTTCAAAGAAATGTCTTGGATATGTCTGAACCTTCTCTAGTACACTGAGCGCTGCTCTCAACGTTGGCGTCGTCGTTTAAAAGTAGATACCATGACGTAAGCTTTATTGGGTGAGAGGCTTATCTCACCCAATAAAGCTTATGTCATGGTATCTACTTTTAAAGCCATCTTCTATTTAGAAAAAACGGGTTTCTGGCCCAAATCACACCAGAGTTTTGACAGGCTCGCAATCAACATACTTTTTGAATCACTTCTTATTGATATACGGTCAACTTTCTTTCTTTCTTTACATGTATCCGTGTCAGAAAAACAGTGTGCCGGATGGTTCCAGAATCTGTAATGTCAGATCCATCATAGATTCTGGTACGTGGTTGTCACTACACGAAAAGCGACAGCATAAAACTTACCTCAGATATCATATCGTACTGTCTTACGTAAGTTGCGAAGAATAACACAAGTCTGCAAAAACAATCGAAGTTGAGAGCACTTATGTTTTTGGGTGTGCTGAATCTGAAAATGACTTTCATTTGCTCGTAGAACCTCACGTTTTCTGACAATATAGGTATCCATCCAATATCTAGTCCAGTGAAAACACCTTCTTTCAACTTTGCCTCCGAGAGGCCTGGAAACTTTAATATCATATTTGAAGCAATTTCCATCTCATAGAAGTGACTTTACAAATTGCTTCATCAATCTCAGCTTTATGTGAAGCGGCGCGGCGGTAAAAGAATTTTATAACGCGACACAAAGTTCCATCAAAGGCAGCAACACTTTTTGGTCCAGTCTCTACTATCTCATAGACACAAAAAGTAATAATAATAATAATAACAAAATAAATATGTACTTTTTTATTTCTGACTTCGAATTAGCTCAAAAAAAGCAATTTCTTAAGAAAATTCTAGGCTCAGCAAAATAACCTGAAGTTCTAGAAGTTTTTGAGTATTTTTTTAGTTTTCAGAACACCTACATAAATACATAGAAATCAGTTGAAAGCATCCAAACAGCTTTTTCTTTGCACACCTGTGTAATTTTAATTATTTGTATCTTCTATGCTCAGTGCTCTACTCTACCCTTTACTCATCTAGAAAGCTATGCAAATAAGGCTTTTTTATAAAATTCATTATTTAATTAAATGAAAATTCCTTCAAAGTCGCTTCAGACAATAAGGTTCTACCCAATCCTGTAACTTATTCGCAAGTAACCCAAAAATGCAAGTCTTCTCTGAATACTATTGGAAAACTAAGTTTATTGAGTCTACTTTAGGTTCCAGGCCATTGCGGCATTACTGAAAACTGGGACCGAGAACGAGTACCGCAGATATGTTACTCAAGACCTCAAAATTGATTGATCTTACAATCGCAGTCACAATTTTTTTGGATTGTCGTGAAGCACCTTCTCTGTCAGCAGTTGTGAAACTTGTGGAACAAATTCAAGATAATTTAAGACAGTTTAGTGATGTGAAGAATCGAACTAGTGCTCGTCGACGTCGTTCTGTCCGTAATTTGATAAAAGATCTAGGTACTAAGGCTTTTTAAATGATCCATTTCATCGAAAAGTCACTTTGACTGATGTGGCCTATTTGGGGATGGTAAAACCTAAGGACTATTGCTGAAAAGCTTCCCCTTTATCAACCTATGACTTATAAGAATATGACCAGTGAAAGTGAACTATTTTTTGACTGTATTTTCATTGTCTACTTTTCTTTCTAATTTTAAATGCAACATATACATACATATGTATGTATGATTTACATATATGTATATAAAGGAGGTTGGTAACCCTAGTTTATCATCAAGTCGTTAGATTGTGCTCCCGAGTTTTAATCGGTTTTCTCAATAAATAATTCATGAGACTGCTCTTAAAGTCTTTTAACTATATCTTTAACTGTGTGCATATCGCTAAACATTGAAATCACAGTGTTATACAGTGCTGGTGTGTGAATTGCATAATTAAAATAATAGTGCTGTGAATCCACATACATTTTTAACAATACCGTAACATTAATACATTTTATTTGCCTTTTATTCGTTTGGAAATTAGTACAATTTCAACGTAAAGTTCACTTGATTATTATAGAATAGTGAATTGAGTTTAAAATAAGTGGCTATAAATATTTGTGCTATTTATATTACCAAAGTTATTGCGTATAATCTAAAATTACCAATAATCTTCAATCTGACAGCCTAAAGTTTAGGGCTGCCATCATTCAGTTATTTATTTTATATATTTTTTATTTTGTGTCGCTCACTTTAAACGCCTACGACCTTTGTGTTACTTACCATAAACGTCAATATTTATCTTTTGTGTCGCTCACCTTAAACGCCCATATCTGTTCCCTTAAATAGTGATTATGAGTGAACTGGACTGTTTAATTTGCAAAAAATTTTCTAATGAAATTATGGTTTCTTGTGCGGTCTGCCTCCAACAAGTCCATGCAAAATGCATTGGTATAAAAGGCAAAGATGCAGACAAATTCATCTCTGTTCGTGGATTACATTATTATTGCCGTGTCCACGAAAATATTTCTATTGAAAAAATTCATTGGAAAATTGTGAAATTAAAAAAACTTTTCAACAGTGTTAATTTGATTTTTTCGGAACTGAAAGACGTTTTTGATTTGGATGTCGAGAACAATGATGTCATGTCGAATTCGTTTTTTAACTTTGAGCCTGGTGAGCTAAGTCCAGGTGTATCGCTCCAGCAACCCTTAATTGCTCTGACTCCTTCCCCTTTGCCTATATCAAGTCGAGGTAGCGAGCAACAACAACAAAAACAACGACAAGAGCAACGTGATCAACAACAACAACAACAACAACAACAACAACAACAACAACAACAACAACAACAACAACAACAACATCAACTCCAACAAAATGATCAGCAACAACAACAACAACAACAGCAGCAACATAATCAACAACAGCAGCAACAGCATCAACAACAACAACAACAACAACAACAACAACAACAACAACAACAACAACAACAACAACAACAACAGCAACAGCAACAAGAACAACAACATCAACAACAACAGCAGCAGCAACAACAACAACAACAACAACAACAACAACAACAACAACAGCAACAACAACAACAACAACAACAACAACAACAACAACAACAACAACAACAGCAGCAGCAGCAGCAGCAGCAGCAACAACAACAACAACAACAACAAAATCAGCAACAACAACAACTGCAGCAGCAACAACAACAACAGCAACAAAATCAGCAACATCAACAATTGCAGCAGCAACAACAACAACAACAACAACAACAACAGCAACAGCAACAGCAACAGCAACAGCAACAGCAACAGCAACAGCAACAGCAACAGCAACAGCAACAGCAACAACAACAGCAAATTCAACAACAACATAAACAGCAACATCAACTTCAACAACGTAAACATAAACAACAACATCAAACCCTCTTAGTGCCGGATGCTAAAGTACTACGTTCAGGAAGGAGTATTATTAATCACCCTATTGCTGGTAGTTCTTCCCAAACTCAGGGAAGCTCTAGTAGTGTGAATGCTAATGACCCACTGGAGTCCTCAACAGCTTCCATTGCGGATGAGAGTAGTTCTAACCCAGTAGCATTTCCTTCTACTGAAAGCAATTTAGTTATGGAAGAACTTATTGCTATACCCCCAGCTAAGAGCATATTTGTTTCCCGTCTCTCCCCTTCTACTTCTCAGGATGCAGTTCATAACTATATTTTAAAAAAATTGCCGTTAATTGATTTGACAGCGCTCAGCATTAGAAAATTTAATGCGACTCCCGAAAAAGATTATTCGTCTTTTGAAATCAAAGTTGGGAGAGACTTTGAAACATATAAGTTAATTTGCAACCCATCACTTTGGCCTTTGCACACAGTTGTGCATGAGTTTTTTCGAGGCAAAAAACGTAGATCAAACGTTAGCTGAAGCGGAATTGCCTTTGCAACAAAATGTCGTTCTACCATCTCTTCATTCTCTCTCTACAATCGATGCTGTAACTGGGTTTAATGTCTATTATCAAAATATGAGTGGTTTTTCATCGAAACTAAGGGATCTTGCTATCTCAATTGATGCTTCCGATTATGACGTTTTTGCATTCACTGAGACCTGGTTTCATGAGCATATTATGACTGAGGAACTTTTTGATCTATCGTCCTTCTCTGTCTTTCGACTGGATCGATTTGACGTCAACAAGAAACGTGGAGGTGGTGTATTGGTAGCAGTGCGTCATTCTATTGTTGCATCAGCTATTGAACTGGATGTGGTGATGGAAGTAAACATCTTTAATATTGAACAGCTGTGTGTCAGTTTGTCTTTTGCTGGTGTAAAAGTTCTTATCTTCCTAAGTTATATCCCTCCCGGAAGTTCATCTGCTGTCTACAAAAAACATTTTGATAACATTGACAGTGTTGCAGCCTTACCAGGATTTGAAAATGCATTTATTTGTGTTATTGGTGATTTCAATCTTACGAATTTAAATTGGTGTATAAATGATGAAAACAAACTAGTCCCTTTATTGTTAAGTACTGAAATTGAAGTAATGTTGATTGATTATCTTTTTTCTTTAAATTTGAATCAGATTAATAATGTTCCTAATTCATTGAATAGATTCTTAGACTTGGTTTTTGTTTCTGAAGATTTAAATTCAAATTTATCTCAATCAGTTCCTTTGCTAAAAAATACTGTGTTTCATACTGCAGTCGAATTTTGTATATCAGTTTATAATTATGATAACCACAGTAAGTTTAACGCATCGAATTCACATTATCGTAAGTTTAACCCACATAATTTGAACGTACTGAAATCTTGCTTGGATTGTATAAACTGGGAGTTAGAGCTTCAGAGCAATAATTTATCGATAAACTTTAGTAAATTTAGAAATATTTTGGTGGATGCTATAAATAATACTGTGCCTCTGGTTCGTCGTAAATCAAACACTAGTCCGAAGTGGTATAATAACCGTCTTAAAAAACTTAAAAATGCAAAAAATGCTGCACATAAAAGATTTAAACAAACAGATTCCTTGAATGAATATACACTATTCTCCCGCCTCAGAAAAGAGTTTGTATTTCTCTCAAAATTTTTGTACTCCAATTACGTTCAGTCGATAGAATCAAATTTAAAAACTAATCCGAATCATTTTTGGAAGTATATCAATTCAAAACGCAGAAGTGTTGGGTTTCCTTCAACAATGCATTTTGGTCATAAATCTTCATCTGAGCCATATGTGATTGCGAACCTGTTTGCTGACTACTTTCAGAGTGTTTATGATTCCACAATTACTGATAAAGTTGATGAAAATTATTTAAAATTGCTTCCGTCTTTTATTGAATGTTGTAATTTCAAAATAAGAAATGAAGATGTTCTTAAACGTTTAAATGAGCTTGATCCCAAGCATAAGCCAGATATTTTAGGTTTCTACCCTGTTGTTTTAAAGCAGTGTGCTAACTCCCTTTCTGTCCCTTTAACAGAGCTGTTCAACCAATCATTATCCAGTGGTGTTTTTCTGGATGAGTGGAAAATCTCGGTTATATCCCCAATTTTCAAATCCGGTAAGAAAGATGACATCTCAAATTACAGACCGATAACAAAGCTCTCCATAATTCCAAAATTATTGGATTGCCTTGTAAAAGATATTTTAATTGGTTTGATAAAAGGGCATGTTAGTGATTTTCAACACGGTTTTTGTAAGGGTAGATCTACGATTTCGAATTTGGTTGAGTTCACAAATTTCTCTATAAATGCTCTGGAGAATGGTCAGCAGGTTCATGTTATATATACAGATTTTACTAAAGCATTCAGCAGGGTTAACTTGAAAATATTATTGAAAAAGCTTGAGGCTTATGGACTTAGAGGTGCCTTGTTGAGTTGGTTTAAGTCCTATCTATATGGCCGTAAACAAATTGTTATAGTTGATGATATCCGTTCTAAGGATATATACGTTACTTCGGGTGTTCCAGAAGGAAGTCATCTGGGGCCCCCCATTTTCTTACTGCATGTAAATGATTTACCTGGAACATTAAAGTTTTGCAAATGTCTCATTTTTGCAGATGACATTAAGTTTTTTGCTGTTGTCTCAAATATTGCAGATTGTTTTCTTTTGCAAAACGATCTTGATCTATTTTCAAAGTGGTGCAACTTAAACGATCTAAGATTAAATGTTGACAAATGTACTTCCATGTCCTACAATCGTACCATGTGTCCTATAGTTCCCTCCTATTCCTTAAACAAGAAGCCTTTGAAAATTGTCCATACTGTAAAAGATCTTGGTGTTCTATTTGATGAACAGCTCACATTCCAATATCATATAAACTCTGTTATTGCAAGAGCTAACTCTTTGCTGGGCTTCTTAAAACGTAATTCCTGTGACTTTACTGATCCGTACACCCTTAAATCATTGTACTGCAGTATTGTCAGACCCTCTTTAGAATATGCCTGTGTTGTCTGGAATCCAACAACTCAAAGTGATATTTCAAAGATTGAAAGAATACAAAAAAACTTCTTGCGTTTTGCTTTAAGAAAGTTTTTTGTTAATTTTGATACTGTTAATAACCATAATCATCACTCTTATCGGTCAAAATGTCTTTTGCTGGGAATGCAATCTCTTGAATCACGGAGGGAAATGTATAGTGTTATGTTTATTAGAGATGTTTTATGTAATTTTGTTGATAGTTCATACTTACTTTCCCTTGTAAATGTGTATGCTCCGTCTAGAGCACTAAAACCAAGGCCTCTATTATTTGAAGTTCCACATCGAACTAACTATGGATTACGTGAACCTATATGCCACTGTTGCAACTTGTTTAATGAAGCTTATTGTTGTTTAGACATATGTTTTCCAAGAAATGTTTTTAAAAATTTATTAACAGCATTTTTGACTCACAAAAATAATAGTAGTTATTTAAGCCGTTGTATATAATATTGTACTTTTTGTATTGTTAAGTCTGTAGATTATTAATCGTAGACAATAAAGAATAAAGAATAATAATATTGCGACGCGTTTTGGAGATCACTCCATCATCGGGCAACTGCAAAGCTCACTGTCGTGCCACATAGACAACCACACAATCAATCTTTTTTTCTGTGAAAACTTTCCAGTCCGTGTGATTCTTTAAAGAGGTGACCAAGAGCTTGTAAAATAAAAACCTTAAAATTATTTTCCTTGAAACCATGTGGAAGATAAGGTCCATGTCAATGACTCACAATCGATTCTATGCCTCAAAGACGTATTCGTTAAGTTATCGATGAACTTCAGTTGCAAACATGAGGTGTAACATTTCATGAAAATTGTCCTGCAATTGTACCTGAAGCACCCATTTAGCTGATATTGTTTTCCATTATTTAAAATAAACATCTAATGATTTTGTTTAGAAAAAGATGATTTTTTAACATCAAAATGAAACTTCTTACTGGAAGACCCTGCACAATTTACTTAACACAAACGTGTAACCGCTAAAAATTTAGACGAGTCTATTTGTACACAACACGAGTTTACACAAGTGCTTTGAGAGCTACAAAAAAGGATCGTGTAGATCGCGTTTCTTCGTTTTACACGACCTTTTTGAGTGATTTGAGGTAAAAAAACACATCGTGATACTCATGTCGGATTTTTTAAAACATTTGATGAAAAAGTTAGGTGCGCTTCTTAACGAATTACTGAAACGAGCTTATTGTACTCCTTTCAGTTTGAGAAAACTTCATAGTGCTGCTCGTGTTGGTTCGGGTAAAACGAAAAATGGTTGAGGTTGTGTTTTACATAGATACTTCCTAAGAGTACAACTAGTCTAAGAATAGCAAAGTTATCATTAGGTTCTGTTATAAGATGTAAGTAGTTGTAGTTTAGTGTTTGTTCAAAATATTTTAATGATACTCAAACTTATACCTTTCGGGTAAAGCTTCTCATTCTCATGATTCTGATCGGAATTTCAGATCGTTACGTTTTTTTGTTGCTAGTTTATGAGTCTCCGAAAACAATTCAACCAGTTTAAACAAACATTGTACTAATATAAGCAAAACTATTCTATAAAAGTGTGTAGGAAATTTATTACAACATCCAATTTTTAAGAAAGCAACCAGCCAGTAAAGTAATTAATTAGATTTGAAGATATTTTGAATGATTGGACCTAGACAATAATTATTCTAAGCTTCTCAAATATAAATAACATCCGATGAGTAATCCTTTTTTAGCAACAACGAACGTTTGGCAGCACCTCTTCAATGAAATCTTGGTACAGACAAACTTATTGAGTGAAGAGCTAGCTGTAAGACAAATTAACTGTGAGAATATTTATTTACTACAAATTACATAATTCCTCCATACCTAATAACAGACGACTGTTGTGTCAACTACTACTAAAGATCTTCATGCCCCAAGGTCAAACAAGCTGGATTATTTTTCCATACACCTTGTTCCTGTAGGACAGCGTGTGGTGAACACCTCCATGGATCATCGGTTGCTACTTGCCAGTTGAACAGGCGCTGCTTCAAGCTGTTGAAAACATCCTTATACTTTGCTTTCGATGCCAAGTTCCATCTCTCTAGTGAATCAGTCTTGATATCAAACAGTTCCCACTCTGGTCGTTTATAGTATTCCTGCAGTGACTTCACCCAAGGAAGTTTCTGCTTCATGATGGTCGCATTTAGGACTTCCTGGAATGTAGGCGAAGTGTAAAGGTCCTGATCGATCGGGAAGTAACTCCAATAGTTAAGATTATGAATGAGTTTATAGCGACGAGTTCTCAACATTCTCATAGGATAGTTCATTGTGATCTCGTGGAAGTTTTGACTACCATATATGGTTTCATTTTCATTAGGCTGTGGTTCCTCATCGAGAAGCGGCAGGAGTGACTTCCCGGTTAGTTTTCCACTAGTCTTAATGCCAAAAACATCCAATACGGTGGGGAAGACATCCAGCAAACTGGTCATGGTCGAGGTGACCTGATTCCGGCGTTTGCCACTATCTGGAGACGAGATGATCATTGGTTCACGAACACCACGTTCGTAGAGATTTGTTCTGCCTCCCGGGAACGGTGGACCATTATCTGATGTGTACATAACCAATGTATCCTTATCCATGCCTGAGTTTCGTAGTTCCTTCAGAACAACGCCGACTCCTTGATCAAGCCGCGAAATTGTCATGTACTGTGCAGCCAATTCCTTCTGCACAGTTTCTGTTTGTGGCATCCAGTCTGGTATTCTCAAGTTTCTCCAGTCGTAGTAAATCGGACGCCAGTCTGGAATCACACCCATCCCTTCCTCACCCGAACCCCATCGTTCACAGAACTCTCCATACTGTGGAGTTATATGACCACAACGATGTGGGTCATGAAAAGCCACAACCAAAAAGAAAGGCTTACCCTGTTCTCTTGTTTGATTGAGGAATTCCCTGACATAGAGTTTTATATTTGTGATGTTCCGTCCAATTTGATTTATTGAATGATTCTCCTCAGTTTGCTCGAAATCGAACTGGAAATTCTCTTCAGCTCCCACATGCTTCTTACCAATAATTCCGGTGAGTACATTGCCACCTGCTCGCAGTATATTTGGCAATGATGTCACTGATTTGAATACATTGAAATGATGAACTCCCTGGTGCAGGCCATACATTCCGTTTTGATGGCTTGCCTGGCCCGTGAGTAACTGTGCTCGACTCGGCGAACAACTACTAACGGAAGTAAAGGCGTTATTGAAGAGCAAACCGTCTTTTGCAAGTGCATCGAGATTTGGTGTTTGGCAAAACTTGTTGAGGTATGCACCCATTTCGAAACCGGCATCATCAGCTACTAGAAGAAGCACATTCTTGACAGCTGCAGTGTTGTAGAAAGAAACAAATAAAACAAACAAAAAGCACCACATATTATTTGCCGATTTGTTTTGCTTTGATGCCATGTTGGCTTACTCAAAGATACAGACACAAAAGGGACCTACAACAAACCGAACTTTAAACTGAGCGAGATCAATTGCAACTGGTCAAGCCAGAAGAGACGACTACAGATTCCACTCATCAGAAACTACTCGAAATGGACGATTGAAAGGGGAATGTTATTGTTTTGTATTTCATGCAGCCTGCGGCTCTAGTGAATCGAAGTGAATGTATCTTGTAGAATGTAGATACATTCACATGAGAAAGTTCGTCAGATCAGATTGAAAAATGAGGGAGAGGAAGAGAAAAAATGAGATCACAAACGAATGTGCACAAATGCATGAAGAAACGTATCATACAAAATAAACTGCAGACTCACTTAGTGGCTGAGCTTGGTCAAATTCTTGCCGCTATGGCTGGTGACAATTTAGTTTATTTTATTCATATACCAAATCTTCATAGTCAAGTACAAAAAAGGGTATTAGGATATTAATTTTGCTGATGAAAATTGTTGTCAACTCAAACTAATTTTTAAATTGACATTTAAGCGCCATGAAAATGTATTTTCTGTAAAAAACACCATTGGACTTTTGTTTCTCAAAAACTAAAAAACTTAATCATACAAACGTACGCGGAATTGATAAAACCATTAAATTTTAGAAAAAAATAAAAATTAAAATACAAAACTTTAAAAAAATCAAACAAAAAAAAAATTTTATTTCTCAAAAAAGAAGTTAAAGAATAATTTTATTTTTTAAGCATGCTATGTAATGAACCATTACAAATTCACCCCCATATCAACTATACGACACAACCAAGTCAACCTAATCATACGATGCCCGATACATATCGCAACACAACAACACTACAGGCACTTCAGTATCAATACGTTGAATGGAATTTTCCATGTGGATTTCGTTCACCAGTACGACTCACACCCAGTTGTCGTCGAAAGGTGTATAAGACGACCAAGCCAAAACATGAAAAGTCAGTCTGCGCCGACCGTGGCAAGTCAAAGGTCATCTAGGGAAGGTTCAGGTGAGTATAATAGTGTCCAACGCTATCTCGTTGTGAATTTAGTGTCCACCGCTATCTCGGTGTGAATCTAGTGTCCAACGCTATCTCGTTGTGAATTTAGTGTCCACCGCTATCTCGGTGTGAATTTAGTGTCCAACGCTATCTCGTTGTGAATTTAGTGTCCAACGCTATCTCGTTGTGAATTTAGTGTCCAACGCTATCTCGTTGTGAATTTAGTGTCCAACGCTATCTCGTTGTGAATTTAGTGGCTCCTGCTATCTCAGAGCAACCATTAACTCCCGCTTCCGAGTATCATTACAGACTTTTACCAAGAACCCAGCGTGACCTCAAATCCGAGCCCAGGAAAGGAAACAGTACTCCGAGGGTCCCGAAGACCAATCCACACGTAATCCAGGATAGGAGACCATCATTCGATTAGCCTGAAGATCCATACGAAACCTGGTCGTAAATCCCGGACTAGACCCCACCAAACCGAACCCCAAGTGAAAATCCCCTCATCCGAAGAGTCCTACTTGGAATCTACCCATATAACAATAGAGACGTTGAACTAAAAACCTGATTTGAAATTGTAAAAACTTAAGCCATTGTACAAAGTATTATAAGAAAGTTATAATTTTGAGTATCGGAAATAAAACAAGCTTCATTAAACTAAAGTTTTGCTGCTTCTTTAGAAGACCTTGGACCCGCTGAGCCTACCTCAGCCTTTGATAAAAAGCATCCTCACAGCAATAAGACTTAAATGGACTTGCTTATGATTATTAATTTTTACTTGCGTTTATAAGTACTATAACGACAGTTTTGCAACCGTGCAGGGGAACAAAGTTTAGATAACAATAAAACACGACATTACGATGGTAGAGAATACGAAAAAAAGTTGGTTCTGCAGTTCTGTCTGTCTGTCCGTATATAAATCTACAGCTTGAACCGATAGACCGATTTTTGAAGTGAAAACTTCTTTAGGCGCGTTTGGCACTTTTGCTATGGGGGTAAATCAATGAATTCGCGACCGGCACCATTTTTTGATTGGCTCATCGTAATTCGTATGTAAAGTCGTCACAGCCCAGCGTCTCAGGTTCGTTTCCCAGCCATGACTTGCATTTTTTTGTTTATTTAAAGTGAAAACATAAATAAAAATTGATCGCCACGGCTGGGATTCGAACATGAAACCCTCAGTTTAATAGCCAACGACTCTAACATTGAGCCAAGAGACACATTAATTTTTATGTTGCTAAATGACTTAAAAGAATGCAATAGCATTATTACATAGTAATTGTACTTACCAACTCGGAGAAATACAGAGAAGAAAGAAATCAATTGAAGAAACAGAGAAAAATTTATGCAACGCAGAAAAAATAAAAAGCACCAAATATTTTACTGCCATTACAATGAAGAGTGGCTGGATAAGTGAAGCTGGAAATTTCATCATGACAGAGTAGGAGACGCTTTTTACAACAAATTAGAAGAGATCAACAACTCATCGCGATGATTTATCGATGGAATTGAAACGGTTGCATGAAAATAGCTTGAAAGCCATTACTCAATAGACACTATCGCTAAGAAAATTAACGTATTAATTTTAACAGAGACTCACATGGGTGAAGAAGAAATATATGATATTCCTGATTTCAATTTAGTTGCAAGTTTCAGAAGGCACGATCGTCCAGCAGCAGGAGTAGCTATCTATAAATGGTTGTCAGATACAACTGCCATTTTTTGTGCAAATCATATGAATTTGCATACGAGGTACACTAGTATGTCTAGTACTATTTTGATATCGGCGATCTATCTGTTTGTCGTTGCAACTGTGAAAATGAACAGCAAGTTATAATAGTTGGCGTTTATATTTCACCGAATACGTTTTTAAGTGTAATACGACAGTTTTTATATAAAAATTTATTTATTTATTCTGAATACGCTTCTGCACACCTTCACGGCAAAATTGGGGAGATATTTGATGATTTGCCAATGATTTTGAATGGTGACTTTAAACATCAACTCCGCCGATGCTACAAATTTTAATTTTTAAAAGAAGAATATAATTTAACAATGTCAAATGACCGCAGCCTTAGTACAACGAAATATAAATCGACAGTTGGTGCAGTCTTTGCGATATATTAGATTCGAGTCAAAATTTTTCGTTTCCTATTTTAGTTACCATAGGCCTATTACTTCATTATTAGAATACGATGATTGCATGAGATGATAATGAAAAAGCTGAAAATGTGAATGAAAACTCATAAGTTTCATTGATGTTCTTCCATATGTACAATGTACATGTACATATATTATAAAACATTGAATGAAATTTTGCCACTATTTATCTATTTTTATTATAAGCACTAAGAAGAAACATTTCAATGAAAAGATTTTCCTGTACATTAAAATATTTACTGAAAATTCAATTCTGTTTTCACTTCTGTCGGCACTCCCGGAGTGCTTCTTTTTTTCAAAATATGCAGAGAGGTATTCTGTGGGGCAGTCTACAGAGCGGTTTTTGGAATTGTGAAAAGAGAAGGATTAGTTTTAGATTGCCTTTCTTATGATGTGAACAAATTTTTTGGAAAAAGTATAAAAACGATACCTAGTATAGTACCGTTTTTTTTAAACCCAACTACCTCGTTAATGGCTAACACGATGTTGACGAGAATTGAATGGAAAAAAATGTAGACTTTTACGTCACAAAGAAGACACAAAGGAGGTGGTGTATATTTGGGCCCAGGGCGTACACCTATGAGACTAGTACCAAATGAAATGATATACAATTGCGCTATCATACACAAAGCATATCACGTATATTATACACAATTCCTAAAAAAATTAAACCAAAAATATGTTCCACAGCAAATGCATTTTTTCATTTAATTTTTCGCAGTATCTACACTTTTTTTTACAAAACATAAAAGCAAAATACATATTAATGCTACAAATAAAAAAAAAACAAATCTTCGTTTAAATCTATCAAAATACCATCTAAAAACAAACCTGGTGCTATATTTATTGTTTCCTGATGTCTTGCGTAGCCCAAATACCATAAAACGCTCAAAACATGAGCGCAACAACCAACAGTCCTCATTCCAACGAGGCAGTTACAAAAGTAAGCTTTTATTGCGTTCGAACTATTTGCTGCGTTTGCTTCGCTATTCACCAAGATGCAAGTGAGATACACTTTTCTACTTACATGCATGGATTTGATTCGCCCTGGCAATAAAAAGTTATTGTTGCCTATAAGACTATGATGATCAGTAGAGGTAATTCGCATCCGATCTTCGCAGACTTCGATGTTCGCCACAGTAGGATCGAGCCTGGTTAGTTCGGTAATTCCCAATGATACCATACGAAGTTTTTGAATAGCGAGTTGTGGGAAATTACTTAAATTCGGGATATTTTCATCGATGCGGCTGACCATGGCTCTGGTTCTGTTAAGATTATTTTTTCTTACAAAGGCACCTAAATAAATAGGAGTATTCAAACGATTTAAATCCAGTTCTAGCAAGTTAGATGAAACTTATTAAGAAGTGCAGCTGCAACTTAAAAGTCGTCCATCAAATAACCAGCAGCTAGATTGAAAAAATCTTGTCGAAATAGTTTAAAATCCCTTTTAAACCGACCGTTCATGACTTCAACGACGTAAGTTGAAAAATACCTTCAGCAACAGATTCAGTCATGTAAGTCTTATATCGGGATTGCGTCTCTGAATCCTCTGTCCAAAATAAAACATCATTCTTTCTAAAATATTGCCTGAACGTTCCATTATGTTTCATTATGTTAGCATCAGTTACAGTTACAGCAGTAGGCCCTATAACGTCCAGGATATACACGTCACCAGCATGTGATCACAAAAGGCTTGACCAGATTTTGATACTTATGTATAGGCTGTATGATTGTTTCTGGAAGCCGTAGTTATAACTTTTTTGAAAGTACCTACACATATGTTCCATCGCAAATGACTATAGGTGGACGATCATTTTGATTGATGTTTCCAAACAGTTCGTTAGGAATAAGTCTATTCCTTCTGGATACTTCCTGAACATTTATACCTATGCTGAGAACCCAAGATAAATAGCACAATGGTGAAATTGTGAACTATTTGTTTTTGTGTCACTACATTATTTACTCACAAGCCAATAATCAGTTATCAATGAATTAGGCCTAACGGGATGAAATTGTGTGTCCTTGTTTTTATTTTTGTTTTATAAAATGCAACGTTACTGGTACAACTATAAGGGAGAGTCTGTCGTGGTGGAAGTTCCCGAAGAAGTTTATCTTCGGATGCAAAATGGTAAGTAGAAGATGAAATGAATAAAAAAGAAAAGTTGTCATGGATCTTGTTTCTTAGATCCAGTATATGCCGATGCAATTATGGAAAACTTCTACACCGTCCATGAGCCACAACTAATCGAAGTAAAATCGACAAGTAAATAAGATGTTTTTGAGTAAAAAAAAAAATTTACGTTTCTTGTTAGATGGTCGTTCATAAACTGACAGATAGCAACTTAAGTTCAGATGGTGCTTCTGAACGCAGCCAATGTGAAGAGAAGAAAATACAACAATGAGCTGTGTACGCTGTACTGCGACAATTTTATATTATAGTGAGATTTCGATGGTTGCGACATATAGAGCAGATGGACACTAACGCTCCGGCTCGACTGGTTTTCGACAGCGCATTGCAGGAAAATCGCGGCAGGGGATGTCCTCGGATGGCACAATCAAGTAGAAGAAGACCGCAACCGAATTAGAAAGCAAAATTGGAGATAACTCCCCTAAATCGAAATTGTTGGCGAAAAAACTGTAATACCCACCTAAGTTAATAAGTAAAGTTAGAGTAATCGTTTAGTAGGAAGAAATCTCTTTGAAGAACGTTTAATGTCCTAAAATATATATTTCGCTTTTAAAAAATTTATAAATCTACGGGTTGAACAGAGTAAAAGTTATGGAAAATACTGAGATACTTTTTCGTTATAGCGATCAATTTATATAAATATAAATATAAAACCGATCAGTTTTTAGTTCAATTGCGCAATAGATAGATGAATTGATTGAATGTGGTTTTCCGAATATTCTTCAGCATTACAGAAATCATGATTGGTTGAGAGAACGCGCCATTTTAGCACCGAAGAACATTCATATCAATGCGATTGATTTTCGAATTCAATCGAAACTGACAGGTGTAGTCACGATATATAAATCCATTTACAGTGTTATAAATCAAGATGAGGCAATGAATTATCTAATTGAATTTTTAGATTCATTGGAACCAGCTGGTATGCCACCGCATTGCTTGAATCAGAAAGTTGGTTCTTGGATTAAAATATTGCGAATTAATAATCCACCAAAACTGTGTAATGGCACCAGATTGGAAGTGAAAAGATACCTATTGCCAAATTTGATTTTAACTGCTAAATGAAAAGGAGAAGTTTGTTATGGTTCCAACTGATATGCCATTTCAGTTAAAACGATTGCAATATCCTGTGCGCTTATCATTTGCGATGTCCATCAACAAGGCCCAAAGGAAAACACGTTTTTCACATGGCCAACTTTATGTTGCCTGTTCCAGAGTCGGTACCCCCAGCCGTTTGTTTATTCATGCTCAAAATAGAAAAACGAAAATTATTGTTTATCCAAATGTTTTGGATTAAGTTTTAAAATAGCCAGCAATTAGGAATTTTTTTTTTTTTTTTTTTGAATAAATAAATTTGATGTTCCAATAATTTTTTTTTATTATTTCACTTTAAACGTAGCAAAGCACGTACCAAAAAACTCAGAATCTGCAATTAAAATGTCGAATGGAAAACAAAAAATTGCAATGTTTTCATTTATTTTTATGCAGCAATTTTTACACCGAACCGAAAAAATTATTTTTTAATCACTCAAATGCACCAACTACGTTCAGAAAAATGACCCGAATCAGGAGAGTTTTGGACTGTCTTTTTTGCATTGATTGATTGATTGTATTATAGTATCGGCTTATGAAAGACAGCAAAATGCTCAAAACGTTTTGTTTGGACAACCAACGTTTAAAATTTCAATATCAAAAAAATAAATACTAAAGACATTATAGATGTTTCAAACTCAAAGAACGATGTCCATTTTTACGTATTTTGTTTTCTGCTTTCATAACTATTTTAAGTTTGGGGCTGCTGAATTCCGATTTCTTAAATATGCTGATTACACATATATCGCCGAATTCTATTACTCCTCCAAAGAGCACAATAAAACTCTTCTAAGTTTCTAAGATTAAATTCAAATTCCAACGGCTCTCACTGTATTTGGTTGATTCAGATAAGATAGTCTACATAAGCAAACCCTTGACAATGAAATTCAAAAAGTAATGCGCAGATACCAAACCGAGTGTAAATTGGTTCGATCGACGGCATTATCTTTCTTAGCAACAGATTGCTAATCAAAAGAAAACAATAATTTGTTTACTTAGCGCATTATTGTCCAGACTGTAAGAAAAGAAAAATACAAATGTACCACGTACATGAGTTGACATAAAATATTAATGCAAGTTTTTTCGCAAAACAAACTCAAAGCTCTTTTCTGTGGCCCTACTTCATTGGATGAAAAGCAAAGAAAGAGCTTTCACTGCTGAAATAATTTGAAACTCTTACATCAGCCATCTGTGTCTCTATCCTCTTTGCATAAGAAATGGAAACGTAAAGTCCAACAAAACACATTGCCCCCGAAATCCAACTTACGAGTATTTCTTTCTGTTGAACACTGAAACATGTTTGTATAAACTGTCACATGCAAAAAGATAGAAAAGCAGATTCACTGTGAATCTGAGTCATTTTACTGGATGACTTAGCACAATCAAAGCCCAGGTGTGACTCGTTGGGGGTATTTGTATGTACGCTCTCAACTTTAAGTTTGCATTCTCAAAAGAAAAAAAAATGGATTTAACTTCATTCAAACAGACTGTTAAAGCATTATTGGAATTATTGATCTACACCAAATTTAACTTGAATTTGAACGTTCGCAATCAAATAGTTTTTTATTAAGTTGTAGCAATTTTTGTGTTAAAGCGGTCATTTGTTTTTAGACTATTGAACGGAAGTTAAATTATCTCATCCAGTTTGGTAACTTTTTCTGCTTTTTGTATTAAACAAACCTTTTTATATTGTTCATGTAAAAAACTTTTACATGAACATTTGTGAATGGTGGCGCTGACGATGGTTGCTGCGGTCGAAAATAAAAAAAATACGTAACGAACAAATATTAACGATATCGTTACGTGACGATTGCTTTTGCCGGGCGTTTTGATATCGTTTTTACATTTTCATGGAGCCATTCTCGAAATTCATATCGGTCTATGTCGTGGCTATCGTTGTTTTATGTGTAGGTTTAAGGTTTTTGTTTTGCCTCGAGTAAAACGGTCCCTGAGCGATATAAGTCCATTTTCTGTGCCTTACGGCCTGGACTAGGTCTAGACTACCTATCCGGCTCCACATTGACTAAAACAATTCAACCACATTGAGACTACTGCATCTTATTGAGTCTCAACAGGAATTCAAGTAATTGTGTGAAAAAATTAGAAAATAAATAAAGTCGTTTCTCTCTCTGTTGTGACCGTAGCGTAAAGGGTAGCGGTGAATGGGAGGTTCGAGGTTCGAATCCAGAAGCATCGAGGAAAAAATCTTTTTCCACGGGATGCTTCTGGAGAAGCCTTTCGCGAGAGATTCCTTATTTCTCCGTTAGTAACTTCATTCTTCGAAAAGCGCTTTCTCGATCAGCAATCGGCAAAAAATTGTAGGTCTCTTGCATTCGCTCACAGAGTATGGTTGAGAGAAGTGAGCTGGGCCAAAGGGATCCCGCTCCTTTTTTATTTATAACCGTTCCTCTTTTCGTGTATGTTACGTAAGGTCGACAATGTGGTTATTTGCTTCAACAGCATTTACAAAACGTATGAATTTAATGTACAAAAATATTATCAGTGGAAGGATATGATAACAACACTCTTAGAGACTGAAAGAGTTATATTTTTGATTCCGTTTACTGGATTTTGTATTAAGCGGTAGACAAAAACTAAATGTTTATAAAAGTGGGACTGCAAGTGTCCCAAGAGGGACATTAAACTTTGGGCAAACAATTGCAAGGTCCACTTATTTTGGGAAGAACGGCAAAGCTGACACAGGCATACAAACGCTCCCAATTTTAGGGATTTAAGTATCGGGATCTGCAATAATGACTATAAGAATAAATTTTCCAAAAAACATTCTATGCACAAACACGAACGAGTTTTAGTCGTTTTGTATGAAAGACCGACAATCGGTCGAAGAAATATGTCAGTTGCAGCGACATACAGCCTTGCCCAAAAGTATTAGGCACTTGAAGCTTTTCTTCCTATTCTCCGAAGGTACAGCAGCTTTTGAGAATTTTAAAAAGGAAGATTCATAAGCATTCTGCAACATCCAAAGAGATAGCCAAAACTCTTTTTTAACAAAAAATCAAGAGAAGTTTTTTAAAGTGTAAGATGTAACTGGTTAAACTAGTGCCTAAAAATACAAGTTATTGAATTTAAAACAATAAAAAATTAACTTTTCTTGTATGAAAATGTATTCCTTTTGCTTCCTTTTTAAAGTTTGGTCAGTTTTTAAGGATGTCTCGTACTTTTTGACGATGGCCGTGTGTCAAAAAAATAGCATCGAAATGAGTGCAATTATTTTTTTACAATTTGACTGAAATATTAATCAGCAGTTACTGACTGAATAACAATAATAAACAAAATACAATTTTAAGGAAAAAAATTTTCAACTAAAAATTTGCTTTTCCAAAAAAGCTCTCAGTTATTTGTCATTTGTGAATATTTTTGTTTCAAATCGAGAGAAATATGTTGACCGTGGTACAATGGTTAATATGTCTGCCTGTTACGTGGGCGGCTAGAAATTCGAACCCTAGAAACAAAATTGTTCTGATATTGTCCTTCACGAGGAATCGGCAAAGTCCTCTAAGATTAATAACACAGCCATGAAAAGCGAATCATTCACTTAGCCTTTCGGAAAAGGCACCAATTTGTAGATCCCCTCCACTTCTCAAGAGGCATAGTTGAGCGAAATAAACTAAGCTCCGTAGATTCCCAAGCTCTGCTTTATGTATCTTCATTTATATATTTTTATTTTATAAATAACAATTACACGTACCTCCACTTCCATAAATAAAAGAATGTATACACATTACTCACTAAAAGCTGAGAAGTAAATCCCCACTCAAAAGCTTACACTCAAAAAGTACTCATCCTCATCCACAATCTACAATTTTCCCCCAGTTTCATATCGTGCTTCACCGTGTAAAAATAATTCCTGCTTCTAGCCTGCTCGCTCGTTACTCGTACAAAATCATTCAAATAATTTATCAGTACGTTCTGTGTTTACAACAAAAACCAAATTACAAAAGTTCTATTTAGTGAATTCAACGAAAATAGATTTTGCATGTGCAACAAAGAAATTCCCTTTCATTTGCTTTGAAGCAAAGAAAAAAATCAATTCATTGATTAATATACACAACTGCACACGTGCAACGTGCATATCAGTAATAGTGCAGAAAATTAAAGTCTTGCTACTGATTTATCTAAATTGATGGGATTAATGGAATCGTGGTCATATCGATTAAAGGATTTTTCTCATCTAGCATAAGTTTATCAATTTATTTTTCTTCTGTTTTGTGTAATTATTTGATCTGGAAGGAAATTTCATCAGAAATCGAAATCATCCGGGAGTGAAGTGAATGCGAAGAGAGTTTTTTCGTTTAATTTTTTTTCAAACATCAACTTAAATACATAGTTAAAAAGTGTCAGCAAAATCACGAGTTTTGAGTTGAAAAGTGAAGAACAAGAGGCAGCAGTCCACTTGCAGTTTAACTAATAATATGATATCTGAAAATATTACACTGAAGTTCAATAATCAACATAAATTGTTCTCTGTCGGTGTTGTTGATTATTTTAACACATCATTTGTGACTCTATTGAGCATCATTGCTCTATTGAAGATTTTTATTGCTATTGCCAATATTGCGGTACAAAAGTTGAAATTCGTTAAGAAGACAAAGTTCGGGAAGTTTAACTGTTGTGGTTTTTGTGAATTTAGAGACATTTTTATGTCGAATTCGAGTTGCAGTGTTATTCAAATGCAACAAAAGTCTAAGAGAGTTTCCAACGCCATTATTGAGAGAAACTATTGTTGCTGTTGGCATTGTTTACATCACGACTATTGTTACCAACCCTTGCAGGACCAGTTGTATAAGAAGTGGAATAGTTTTATGACCGTTGCCAAAGAACACGCATTCATGATGCGGGGTAAGTTTGAAATGTCATTGAAAGCGTTGCCAGATATGTGGGTTTTTAGAAGAAAAAGTTATTGTGTATATGTAAATTTAAGGGGGTTTTTAGATTCTGTAGGATTGTTATATAAATCGTTATTCTTAAGTTAGGAAAATATAATGACTTATTTGAAAAACAATACAAAACATGAAGGGGTACATTTGCCCCTTATACCTATCGAAACGACTATCATTCTTCAAGCAATACATTGTTGTTTGAAGTGTTTTCTATTTTCTAAGCCTTTTTCATAAAAAATAAGTTTCCTCAAAACAATTCCACCATTAAGATTACGGGGTCTAGTGCATTTCTCTCAACCATGTCTTGTATGGCAAAGCGGCGGTGTTGCAGTGATGGAGTGTCTTAGACCTTAAGCGAGTGGGGGCGAATCGTTTCGGCTATCTACTCTTCTTTCAGCCTAACAGTTTCATGTGGATGTCGCCCTTGAGGTTGTTAGTGATATAAAAAAGTAGGGAAAAGTGCTGCTAACCTCGTACTACAATGGGCCTGTAATTATTCTGAGTACTCCACTTCTCCCTACTTTTTTTTCAAATAAAAAACACCTTGTGAGGAATGGAGGGGACCAAGACATTAAAAACGAGTGAGAAAGAGCTTTCCATGGTTGTGCTATAGCTTTCGGCGGGATTGACAATTCTTTGCGAAAGGCTATAGGTACCCGTAGAAAAACAAATGGATATTTCTAGAATTCGAACTTTCATGTAACAGGCAGACATGATAACTCCACAGGCACCATTCGATTATATCAAAATATTCTAAGAAGCGGAAAAATTTATCTTCATTTAAAAAAAAATCAAAATTTTCTTTAAGTTAAAGTATCGGCGTGTAAAAGATTTTGTATAAGCAAAATAACGTGCACAAACTAAATGTGGGAACATTTTTTAAATTCTGTCATTCAATTTATGAATACCTTCCAAATTTCTGTTTGTTTAACAGCTCGTGGCGAAATGGTTAGTATGCCTGCCTGTTACGTGGAATGTTCGAGACTCGAATTCCAAGAACATTAACGAAAAGAGTGTTTTCCACGGGTAATTTTATGCCATGAAGAGGTCTTTTCGTTGCTACCCGAAAAGTGGTCAAAAGACTAATATGTGTTGTCAATTTTGTATTCTTTGATGATCGAATGACCAGGTTTTAATAATAACAAGCTGATCCGAAAGAAGTTGTCGAAATGTACTCCACAAACTTTTCCTTTCTGGGAAAGTTCTGGTGGCACTTCTTCGACATTTTCTTCGTCTACTATGGTTCAATTCGATACGATAAACAATTACTTGGTGCTTAATAATGCAGTTTTCTCTGTTGCATGTGGTAATGGTTTTAACGAGTAGTTTTCTTTGTTAATTACCCGCGTTGCCTACTGTTTTAGGCTAACAAAAGAGCCTTGATTGCATAACGTTTAAGACGTCTATCGTCTCAATCTATGTACTAAAAAACTTGTTCAAAAACCTGAAAAAGTTATCAACATTTATATGACAATAGTTATAGCTATCCTTCCATCGTACGAAGCGAAGTTATGTGAAACAATATTTTGACGATACAATCGACGAAAGACTATTGAACGATAATCGTCTAAAAAGCTACCGATTCCAGGGCCAGTTATGTACTGCTAGTTTATTTATTGAGTTCAACTTGATCACCTCGGGTCACCTTCAACGTCTCAGTGATCGATTTCCACTGACACCTCTCAACTTAGGTGAAGAAATCCAAAAGGTGATGGAAATTAAGTTATGGACTGAAATGAAACAAAAATTACAAGACGAAATCGTAAACCAGTTTTCATTTTACACAAATATTTCTCGCTGTGTCTTCGTTAAGAATTTCTCGGTGGATGTGCAGACCAACGAAAAATTTCATTTAACTTTAGCACTGTAATAGGCTTAACACGAATTGATTCATCCAAAATTGAACATAATTACGGAAAAAATAGCATCAAATCTGGGAGCCTAATGCGTTTCGAAAGCAAAAATGTCCGAAAACGAATATTTTATACTCTCTATTTCTGAAGCTGATTCGAATCTACTACATTCGGAAGAGCAAATTCGAAAATGGATTTTTGGCACCGTGCAAAGCGTTTTCGAATGCAAAAACCATTCGAAAATGAAAATTTTCATTCGACAACTAAGTAGCTAACGAATTTCAATCACTCACTGTAAAAGCAATGGTTGTTGGTTGTGTTGAGTGGTTACAATTTTCAATTAGTCAATATATTGTGTAAAGAACTATTAGGAGGTCCAAACCAAGCTAAGTTCATTCCATAAATAAATAAAATGTAAAATTATATCACAATCAAATTTTTTCACACAAAACAAAAGCAGTTCGAATTTGAAGTGATGATGGAGTTTGCTCATCCCAATTTAGCTGAGGAACTTTTAAACACCTCGGACGTCAAGTAAACTCTTCCAACAATTTGTGGGACTGAAAACATAAGAACGAACAATAGTTAAAAACTGATATAAATCTTTGACACCCATAAAATTCTGGAACACATTTATATCGCGTATAATTTTCTGCTCAACCCATTCTTCTCTGTTTTTTGTATGCCGAAAAAATTTTATTTTTTATTAAATAATAAAAATGAATTGTTTTAAACGAATTTGATGTTTTGGATGCAACTTCCAACTTTCTTAGATGTTTTTTACTTCGTTTGATTTGACTGATCTCATGAGAAATATGAAAAATACTTCAAAAATCTATTCCGTAAATGGAAATTGTACTAAGCAACTTCTGTTCGATTCGAAAGTTTTACGGGGTACGAATTCATATACGGATCGAAAATCACTTTCGAATAGGATCGTCTTTCGAAACGAAATACAGAGTAGGGCCCCTGTCAGCGTTTACGTTGCACGAACGAACGGCTAATCGAGAAAGAGCTTTTCATGTCAATGAATTTACTATCGGATGACTTGCCGACTCCTCGCGAAAGGCGATACCCGTGGAAAACATTTTTGCTTCTGTTGGAAAGCAAAACTTGTTTAGTGTGACGATGCGCAAAGTGCTGACAAAAATTTACTTTATTGTCAGCAAGCTAAAATTCTCAAACGGCAAAAACACTAGTGAAGTAGTGACAGAGTACAAATACTTAGGATATCTAATAACACATAATTTGAATCTGCGAGCGCACATTAAAGATAAACTAGCTGTAGCAAAGGCAGCAATTAATTGTATGTGGTCAAATTTTTTCAACAACAAATGTATAGACCCGGCTTCAAAATTCAGAGTATTTGATGCAACCGTTAAAAGCTGCTTTTGCTATGGTAATGAAGTTTATGGATATAAACAATTGGAAGAAATTGAATCTATCCAAAGATTCTTTTTTAAACGGATCTTTAGGCTCCCATATAACACACCTAATTATGCAATACATGTCGAATCGGGATTGCCTCCAATGCTTATCAGGAACCTAAAAGCAAACGCAGACTATATCATCAAAGTCATGCAAAGGCAGAACACCAATCTGCAGAAAAGAATTCTTTAAGTTTCATTAAGATGTCGGTATACTCCTTTTAAAGATTGGTATGAATTGTCCTCGACACATAACTATCATCTGACTTTAAGTGTGGAAGCCTTAGATACGTGGAGGGCCGCATTCTATGATTACATCTCTACTATAGATGAACACATCTTTAAGGCATTTTTAGATAGGGCAAGAGAGTCTGTGTCGAGAACAATTTATAACAAACTTAATTTCAGTTTGGGGGAAGCCAATTACTTTCGAGATGAATTTAATGTTTGGGAGATGAGTTTGATTTTCAAAGCTCGCACAGAATTGTTAGAGCTCAATTATAGGCCACACAGAAATGATATTAATCCCCACTGCACACTTTGTAAAACATCTTTCATTTTTTGGCAATATGTCCCATCTTACAAGAAATTCGGCGACTTTACTTTAACAAGAGTTATTTGTCGTTAGAGGAATGTTTCGGTGTTCTGAATGGAGAGGGTGGTTGGAAGCTGCTTATTAGGTTTATATCCCATTTGATTGATTATAGAAATACATACGTGAATCTTTCTTAAATGCTCATGAAGATAAAATCTGATTTAATTTGTTTTAGCTAAACTAAAAGCCTGATTTTTGTAAATAAAACCTAACTTAATTTTGTTTTAGCTAAACTAAAAGCCTTTTTTTTTGTAACTATGCAATTCAATTTAATTTCATCTAACCAAAACTAAAAGTCTGCGATATCAGCTAATATTGCAAATCTTTTACTGCTTCCATATTTTATTTTGTTTTAGCTAAACTAAAAGCTTCCCAATTGTTTAAATATAATTACGTTCTCATAAAGCAATATGACTCAATATTGATATTTATTACTAATTTTATTTTAGCTAAACTAAAAGCCCGATTAAAGTCTTTCTTTTTTTATATTGATTATGTTTAATTCATTTTTTATTTTTGCTTTTTAATAAATATTTTTCCATAAATCCTGTTTAAAACGACTTCTTCGTATTTTTAATTTTTGCTTATATGTAGATACATTTTCTCTCAAATTGTATAGATTCATTATTTATTTAATTAACCGGCAGACGGCTTAGGGCCATGCTTGTAATTCTTTTTTTAACTTTAAGTTTATATTCTTTCGAAAAAAAAAAACAATAAAGATAATAAGATAATAAAAACACTTTTCACACAATGTGAATGCTCTCGGCACTCTTGAGCAATTTTTAAAATCGAAATTTTTCAATAGTTGCCGCAAGTACCGTGTTACGACGCTTTAAAGATCCGAATTAGATAGTGTTTACTGATGTGGTTAAGTTTTGAAGTTTAAAAGCGGGCCTGCCGTCACCCTAGTCTCGTTTGAAATAATGTTCAATTCAATGTCAAAAAGGAATTTCCCTTAATTCACCAACAAAAACTACAATCTATATTAATTGACAACGCTGCCAATTCAGATTATTTACTTTAAATACTAAAAATAAAAGAAACTGCCTCTCAAAACTGTTAACGAGCTTTAGCGGGTGTGTCAACAGTTTTCTTATGAAGTTACAAAAACTCCCCGAATAGAAAAGTCCACCTGAGAAAGTCTATCACCATCCAACATCCAACAACTCTAATCAATCTACAGTATTTGCGTCTGGCCACCCTAGTACATTTTTTAGTTCCATTTACAAAAGCTCTTTTCTTATTGTTCTTCACAAAAATATTCTGATTGCCCCATGCTATGTTGTCAACCTCTCACATGACTTTCTATTTTTGCATGACTCATGCATTCGATGTACTACTTTGTTTGTACTTTGCTTTAGGTTATGTAGCTATACAACTCGTGATACGGTGATTCCCGGAATCCTTACCGAAAAAACAAGTGGATTCATTGAGTGGGGGTAGCTTGTTTTTATTCTTTTTCACGAATTTCACAAGACGTGGCCCAACCAACCGTTGATAGCACAGGTTAATTGTACGACACAAAGCTTTTTGATATTAGTACGAGTATCTATGTACCTACGTTGGCAAAAAAAATTTCCCTATATTTTTCTTTCGATATCTAGGGTGCGATGAGAGTTGATATGTGAGATGTGTGAGTTAGATTTGAAATGTTTTCAAACGCACAAACAAATAATTATCTTAAATAGGTCTGCTTTTATTCAAACAAGAAACTTTACTGCCGGCGTAATTGAAGTAATATTATCTAATCGCAGGGTTTATTAATTGGGCAGGAAACTTATTTTGTACTCGTAGGTAACTACGTCAATCGAATTTGGATATTTTTATAAATTTGGGAGTCTCTACGTCAATGAAACAGAAAAGTTTGTTGGTTTTATTGACTTGGGCATAGATAAATTGAGTATGTTTGTATACATAGATGATCGCTTCGTTTGGGCTTGTTAGTTTGCTATCTAATCATGGAATCACACATCAGTTTCAAAGTTTACTTAGTTACGGTAACATTTAAATAAACCAAAATAGGTTTTATTAAAAGTAAAGCGTGTGTGTTTATCAATTCAGGCTTTCAGGAGATAAGGATTTATGTTCTATACTTCCTAGTTAGTAAGTAAATAAAAAAATTTTAAATACAAACTTTAATAGGAGCGAATCACCCTTATTGCGATAGGCGTTTCACTAAAACGCCTAAAAAATGACAGTGCTCCAGCCGCGATAATTTTTGTTTTTATAAAAATATAAGTTCAGCCCTCTATCTTTATGTTATTTATTTTAATTTAAAATTTTTAAAAGAAAAAAGAAGAATACGAAAAGAATGAGATAAAAAAGAGAAAATAAAAATAAAGGCAGAAAGCAAGATATGAAAGTAATAAAAGGAGGAAAAGAGAGAGAAACAGACATTGCTAATAAGAAAGAAAAAACAGATTAAAAAGAAAAAGAGTGACAAAGAGAGATAAAAGATAAAGAGTGACAAAGAAAGAGCGATAGAATGAGAGAGAGAGAGAGAGAGAGAGAGAGAGAGAGAGAGAGAGAGAGAGAGAAGATAAAAAATACACTTAAGGAAAGAGAGAGGAAATGAATGAAAAAAAAGAACTTAGAGCGTTTTTCATTGAAATTCGACAGAATTACTCTCAAATCGAGAACTACTCCTTTCAATGAAACATGTTTTTAAATTTTTTTCTAGTACTGCAGGTTAAATTGATGTTCACATATAGGGATTCATATTTTCACACTTTGTAATTTGTTTTTTTCCAGCAAATTACTGATTTCTTACTAATTTATTCGCTTGTTCATAATTTTCAGCAATTTTTTGAACCTAACGCTGACACAATAAATTTGAAATTATCAAATTATTTTCCATTTAACGTCTGACAGAACAAATGTTTTGCATGTATACGTGAATTCAGAGTAGATCTCCCAACCAAATGGGAGTAGATCTGTGGCGTTTAGAGTTACTCCGGATCTACTCTATTTTTCAATGAAACACGAAAAATAGAAAAAGAGCAAATCTTTTCACAAAAGGAGTAACTCCTGTCGTCAATGAAAAACGATATTAGAAAAAAGAGAGAAAACAGAAAGAGAAAAAATAGACAAAAGGGGGAAAAACATTTTACCTGACTAGAAAAAGGATATCAGAGAATTGAAGTATGAAGTCGAAGTACGTCGTCTTGCATTGGACTATTAGGTGGGAGTTCAAGGTTCGATTAGTAGTATTTTGGCGTATTTTATCTTTCGCGAGGAATCGTCAAGTTCTATTAAAATAACTGCCAATAAAAATGATTACTGGTACCGGTGGTGTAGTGCTTAAGCTCAGCTTTCTTAACTCAGCCGTTCGGAATAGACAGTTATTGTATTGTTGTCCTTGTAACGTGACAGGCTTCGAGTTTTCCATTCCAAATTTTTAGGCTTCGAAAAAACTCTTTGTTGCGTAACGTGAACGTTTTTGAAGAATCTTAATTTCAAATTTGCAATGATTTTGGTTGGGCGTTTACTATTCGGGAAGACTCTAATTACATGTCAATTGTGCTAACAATACCTCCTCGCAGTAGCCAAATTGCACCATTCTCCTCTAACCGGAGGTGATATGACTGGACAACGGTTATTTGGATGCGGATTTGTCGTTGGAGGTACATACACTCCAGGATAAAGTTCTAAGTCTAAATCCAGTTAATGAGCATATAATGACAATCTGCATCAGTGTTACTTTCTCCAACATTGTCATGATAGGAATGAAACTCAAAAGTTTGACCCAAATGTTAAAAAGATCAAGCCAGAAAGGAAACATCGAACTAAAACCCGTAAACAAAAATTCCCATAATAAATGAGTTCCCGATAGGTATTTTTCCTTAGGAATTTTATTCCCAATTTCGAAAAGAAGTTCCCGATACCAAATTTTCGAATTTGGGAAAAAGTTCCGATAACCCTAATTGTTGATAACAGTGGTGGCCAACATAATAAGAGTGGAATATTTTTTTTTTTTTGTCACAATAGAATCTATGCCTCAAACCTTTTTAACACATTGACTGCCAAGCGAATTTTCGGTATATTTCATTGGGTGCCAATAACATTTTTTGCTATTGTGTAAATTTTTATTAAATAAATATATATTTGAGTTGTCCTGGGAAATCTTGGGAGGGACTATCCTATCTTGGAACTATGATATCCGTGGCACAGCACAATAAGTTAGATTCTACCTTTCCGTCGGAGGCCAAGACTATTATATATTATATCCATTTTATGAAAGCATACCTGGCTATCATATTTGATAGCCACGGCACCACTGAAAACATAACTGGCTATCAAATATGATAGCCATGGCAGTCAATGTGTTGATTGGAACAAATTTTACAGGGTGTCCCGTAATTCGTGTTAATTCTAAGAAAAAAATTGTTCTACAGTAAAGTCCGTTTCTCAACTTTGACATCACTTTTTGACAATTTAATAAAAGTCTAACTTTAGTGTACCCTGACCTGTGTTAAATTTGATTTCTCTGTCAATACTGATGGTAGAGACATAATTTTAGACTTAATTTTTTGTAGAACTAATAATCTTAACTGTATTTAAAATGGGCTCCTTTAGGCTTACGGTTGCCAGATTTTCAATTCAATTCAATTGTTAGATGCATTGCTCCGAGGAACAACGCCGTTTGGTCCTCCAACTAAGAGATCAAGGCAAAACAGACACATGCTTATTTTTTGCGATAGAAAGTTGGTCGAATTTGAAAGAAGTGCATTTTGAGACTGGAATGTTTGGAATGTTAACATGTAAACTTTCGAATCGTTCCTGCATTCAATGAACCTTAACCACATTAAACTTCAAAATTCAATTTGAAATTAATTTTTGCTATACGGCACAGAAAAAGCGCTTCCCAATACTACCCTTTTGCTAGTCAACCGCGTACCTGTGTGTTGATTACATAGTTCCAGTAAAATAAACAAAAAAAAAATGTTTATCAACGAAAAATTGATTTATTTCAAAAATGTTGATAGCCATAATACCAAACAAGCAAGCAGAGACGTTCACAAAAGATCACATAAAAGCATTTCATTCACAAATCACAACTGATCAAAAGTTCCCTAACTAAGCCGTCCGGAATTGGCATTTGTAGGTCGTGAAATACGTTAGGCCCTGAGGTTTTCATAGCTATCCGATGTAGTTTGAGTGCAACGTAAAGTCTGTAATCCCCTTCTTTTCAGGAAGAAATTTCAGTTTTTCAAAGTTTTCCAACTATTCGGGGAAATTTTTCCGAAAACGTCATATTCGTATTGTGAGTTCAATGTCTATCATCAACTTGAAAAAAACGATGGCAGTACTCACGGTTTGGTCATTATTAGCAAATCTGGTCGGTCATTTTTTTTTACTTGGTCACATGGTAATTTTTTATTGCATTTGGTCATTTTTTCAATGGATTGAAATAAGAAAAACATTTCAGTTTTTAGGTTCTCAAAAATGAAATATATACACGAAGCAGTTTTTTTTATCGTATGATATGAAAAGTGCATTAATATAAGTTCGTTCGTTCAAGCTCAAAGATTGCTCTGAGATAGATGGTTCAGATGTTCACATTGGCAAGACAAGAGATGCGAAGTTAAGGAGGCGTATTCCTCTGTAATTGGTGCAACTATAAGATTTTCCATTCATTGAACATTCTTTGTCCCGATTAAATCATGCAGCTGGAGCATCCACTTTTGAATACAATCTCTACTTGATTTGAGAATTTCCTCGAGACCGTGTGCAAATGCAGTTTTATTTGATTTGAGCTATCATACTAGCTTTTTTTAAACAGACGAAATGATACATGCTGCAGCCATGGTTACAAAATGCCTGTCCAGACGGGTTATGCTTATAACATTATACTGTTAACACCTAGTGTCCAGACGTTGTTATTATTCCTCCCCCAAATTGTCCATTTTGTTCAATCATATTGAAAAAAGCATAAGGTTATGAGCATTAACTCGTCTGGATCTGGACACTGCCTGCTCTGCTCAGGCAGAAAATTCAGTTTTTGTCTTGAGCATCCAGTCACTTTCTTCCTCACCCTGTTAGCCAGTGAAATGACAGATATGTATAACGATGTGATCATAATCTGTCAACCTGTCTGGACAGGCACAAAGATCGTCGGCTCTGGACAGGCACAAAGATCGTCGGCAAGAGACACAACAGAAGAATTTACAAATGACAAAAACACGGAGTTGTGCGTACAGACGGTTCCCCATCTAACCACTGATTTAATTGAAGTGCTCTAAAGAAACAGATGCTTTCAAGTGACATTTGACCGTTGTCAGCATACGAGTTTGGCAACCCTAACTTCTTATAGGCCTGGAGTATGGCGTTCTTGATCATGATCATTGTTTCAATTGCGCCTGCAAAAGTAGTTTTTCCAGATCCTCAGAAGAGACTGCGGTTCTACCTTGCTTGCTTTTACGGGGTAGGTTCTTGGTTTTCCACCTTGGGATGTTTTTTTTAACTTTTGGTACGAACTCTGAAGCTCATACCTATCATGACATTTCTATAATTCCTCAAACGAACGCTTCCTTCCTTTTTCTTTCTTCATCGGAATTATTTATTTATTTATTATTTATTTATTTAGACCATTATTTCAATGAAAAGTTTAATACATAAGTACATAACAGTTGTTATAAGATAATAAAAGAAAACTTTTGATTGAAATAGTAGAATCACAACTCAGTTGTTATATAACAAGTGTCGAGTGAAACTATAAGATACGAAATAATTAAGAATAAAACAGATGCGACACAGAATTGTTTATGTAAGAAATACGGAAACTCCAAAGTAATTCCCGTTAAACTTTCAATCAGAGATGATAACACATCATGATCTACAATGATTTCGCCACAAAGAGCAAATTATATTTTTCCGGAGTTTTTTTGCCCTGGTTTCAAATCAGGCCTGAGAATTGCTCTGTCACGTCACGTTTTCGAGATATTGAACTTTCAAAATCGAAAAAAAACATTTTTTTACTGTTTGCTTTTCCTATTTGTTTGCTCTATTGCATCAAATCACTGAAATATTTAACTTCAAAATTTGTAAAGCACGGTCATTCATTATTTTGAAGCCTTGGTAGAGTCTCAAAAAGAAATTTGAATCAGATGAGACATTTTCGAAAGTTCTCAATGTAGTGAATTCAAATCCAGTCAGCGAATGTGATTCAAATTAATTTTTGAGACTCTACCATTGCGGAATTTTTAAACTCATTGTCCAAATGTAAATAGCTATCGAGCAGCTGTATCGGTAAGTTGCAAAAAGATATCCATTAATGATCCTCACTCGTATTTAAGAAATTTGCTTTAAAATGTAAATGCAATGCCAATAGATTAGAGAACAGGCTTTCTAATAAATAACAAGACGATTATAAGGGTATGAGTTTGCAATGAATATAAATGGCTGCTACCGAAATATCGAAAGAGCAATGATTACTTTCCTTCCAGTTAACGCAGGTAATTTGTATCTTTTGTGTTAATTTTACCTACCTGCGAGCAGGTGTTTTATTTGGCTTCTTTTCAAAACACATCAACAATTAGGAATATTTCGAAAAGATGACGCATTAGCACATGTAACACATACACATTGACTTTTTAAAAGAATTTGCGAGCATAGGTTTTTAACTAGAATTGCCAACATTTGCATGCATTAGCATTGACAACAGGTACGAATTTCTAAGAAAGAAGCTCTTAGGGAACTCAATTCTCGGAATCAAATAAATAGCTCGTTTAGGGCCTTGGCCTATCCCCATTTTCTCAACCATAACTAGTGGGAAATATTCTCCGGAATTATTTGAATGAAAAAATACATTTGTGGAATTGTTCTATGGGTTGAATGAACTTGAATGAATTTATTCAATAATTGTCAAGTCTCATTTTCGATTTCATCTCTTTATGCGTATTAGATCTGAAAAAAACACAACCACAACGAATATGAATATGTATACCTAGAGTAGGTAGCGGATATGTTACAAAGAAATATTTTTATTTACATAGACTTTTCTACTGACTTGAGTAAAGCTCTAGTAACTAGACAAGATACGGTTATTTGTATGTTCTCATGGGCGTAGACTGCAGTAAAGATTAGATGTCTGGCTGTATTGTTTATAATCACAGTGTCACATGCGACTGATTCACAGCAGTATGTATAATTTCAAATCGAAAAATGGCAAAATGTCAGGAGATATTGAAGAACAGCAATTTGAAAAATCCGCTGATTTGTAAAGATATTGTCAGATTTTTGGATGATATGAATAAATAAAAAGGCTGCCACAATAAAGCAGTTTGGGATCGGGGCATAGCGCACTTTTCTCCATTCAACATTTTATGGAATGTAGAAGAAGAATTGTTTTAAAACAGTATAATCAAAATGTCTTCCACGCTTACTAATGAAGCACTCTCCAAGATTTGTAAAAAAACGCAGAAATGACATCCAATCAATTGACCTTGTATGGTCAACGCACGCTCAAATATCATTATTAGGTGCGTTTTTTCGCAACACAGCAATACACTTTACCACTGAACACAAACACAAATCAATATTGAACTTAATGTGCGCAGCAAAGCTATGGAAACCTCGGTGCCTGACGCATTTCAAGGACCAACAATTTTATGACAAATCTGAACGGTTAAGTTAAAAAGCGCTATTCATGGCAGCGTTTTACTCTCGGAGAAACTGTCTATTCCCCGCGGAAAGCAAACAATTTTTAATTTAATGCTGCTGATGGGATTTGAACCCCGAATCTCCCACGTAACAGGCAGATATGCTAACCATAAGGCCATATGAACCACTAAATCAACAAATTTGACATCTCGATTGTAGACATATTGCGTATCGAAATGACGTAATAGACGAAACAGGGTACTTTTATTGAACGCAAAGACAAAAGCCTGAAAAATGTTCCACTACGAAACAGAACAGGGTTAAAAAAAATCGGTGTTATCCTTTCGCAACAAGATGGTCTTTTCAAAGCCTTGTGACCAGTTTGATGTATCTTAGATAAGTTATGTTACAAAAGGTGTGGGATATTGTACAATTGCATATGCATCCAAAACTATAGGGAGTGAACAAGTGGAAAGAATGTATTTAGACTACTAAAGAACATTTCAAAAGAAGAGTTTTTATTTGTTTAAGAAGATTTCAAAGGATATGTCGTACCAGAAACTTTTCGGATGAAGGTATGTTAAATATTTGCAGGACAAACGGTCAAATCGCGATATTGTAACAAGAGTGACAATCACCCCTATTATGAAAGGCGTTACACTTAAGTGACAATAGTCACTTTATTTGTCGAGTCACTTTTTAGGCGTTTAAATATCGGTATTGCGTACCTTGAACGCCACTTACTTACAATCCAAACGCATTCCACATGATCAGCTGATCATGACAGATTTAGATTTGAATAGAAATTCTGGTTTTGTCTTGAAATTTAAATTGTTTTTGAATAACAAATGAAAATGAATAGTGGTGTAGCGAGGACAACGAAGGGCAGAGGATATTAGAAACAAAAAAAATAATCTGATAAGAGAAAGAAGAATCCTTTACAACTACAACTACAGTGACTATCATTTGCTTTTTATTGAACAGAATCTTTTTAATTCTGTTTAACTTAAAATTTTGCCTCGAACCAAACCTTTAAAAATATACACACATGAAAAATACGGCATGAAAAGATTTCGTTTCTCAATTATTTTAACTTTTGCCATTCTTTTTCAGTTCTAACCGCTAACTGATATCCATTCTATTTTTTTTTTTTGTCCTCCGTTTGGGAGACACCCCGTCGAAAATTTGTTGCAAGTTGAGGATTTTGTTCCATCAGATCGATTAATGTTTTGATATGCTCCCGATTCGTTTTTTTTTTCACCCGAAATTCAGCCAAAATAAAAGTTATTTAAGAAAAAAGAAGAAACCAACTACAACTTACATTTTTATTCAAGTAAAACAATCTTGGCGTTTGCAAATTTAAAGTCACCAAAAAATAGCATTTTACTAGTCGTTTAACTGAAATAAAACGACAGCTGCAATACCGAAGAATGACAGGGTGTCGTTCAAAAAAATACATTTCACTGAACGCTAAATGTCAAATGGCGTAACGCTAGGTTAAACGACTACATAGTGACTTTCATAATACCGATTTCCCTAAATGAAAGTTGTCGTTCAAGCAAAACGCCTACCATAATAAGGGTGAATACTTTACTTTTAGGAAGTTGTAAGCCAAATTTAAGAAGTTTTGGATAAAAGATTGCCAAGCGAAAATGGGAGAGTCTATATAGTTGCCTAGCAACACCGTCTTCTGCTGACTGAAATTTTTATAAGTAGAGAGGTTAAAAAAATTAACAAATATGAATTCTGAAGAAAAATTTAAGTAAGGAACAATTCATTTTCATATGTGAAACTCTCTGTGCAATACCAACGACACAGTCTAAAATTCAGTAAACACAGCCCCAAAGTCTTTGAATCGTTTCTAGCAGTTTCCAAATGACACTACTATCAAGACTAAGAAACCACGTAGTTGAGTATACGACGTTGAGCAGTGAAGTGATAAGTAAGAAGAAAAGCTCGGTCAAAGTGCCTCTTTAACAATACAGATGAAAAGTGGAAGAAGATGCAAAAATAACCGAACAAGAAGTGCACCCAAATTTAAAGACGGCGTGTATCGAAAACTCGAAGAAATTTATGTCAAGGCTTTTTCTGACGGAGTTTGTTAAACATTCACCCCTATTACCGATGTCGAAAACGACACGACACAATCTGTATTCTATAAGTCGTTTTCGATCTTGTACACTCGTTTTGATGTCGTGTGCAGTCGTCAGTAAACGTCAAATGTCATTGAGGGCAGTTATTCTTCATTCCATTTGTCGAAAAAATACGACGACGACGAAAAAAAACGTTGATATGTCTCGTTCAAAAATTCGATCGCGACATAGAAATGGAAGGCCGCAAAACAGCAAGTAACCTTGTTAATGAATGAATTGAATGAATTTATTTTGAAAAATTTTATAACTAATAAAACATTTGTTTGACTTGTATTTGAATTTGACAAACCAAAACCACTTTGAGACGCTCGTCGAGTTGATGGGGAGGAACGTAAAGTTAGCTAGAGGTTTTTTGAAGGGAACTTAAAAAAACGATGAAAGGGCTGCGATAGCGGAGCAGCTGAAAAGAAAGGGTCCTCCAGTAAGATACGGTGAAGGTTGGCAAAAGGATTGAATTACTTTTGTCAAAATACAAATGTATACATTTTTATAGATGTTTGCTTTTATCAGGTTTGGGCTGACATGAAGCATAATGTAAAAAAAAACAATGATAAACAATTCAAAAGAATTTAATGCGACTGGAGGAGGTCCAAACAAACTAAAAATTTTATCTCCACTGGAAGAAGCTGTTGCAAATTTATTACATATAGAAAAAGTGGTAAGCCCAAACGGAAACGCCATTGGTATATCGCAGTCCATTTTGCTTCCTAACCCCTTGGCAAATGCCACATCAGGTCCTTCATCATCGCAAACGCAGACTGCATACACATCGAGGTGAAGTTATGGAGAGGGAAGGGCAACATCAATACATCCGATAACACCAGGAAATCCCGTCATATTGAAAAGTAAAGCTTTGCTTCCGATTTTTCAGCCGATGTCATTCGGAATCGAATCCATTTGGGGCAAATATGTTTTTCTATGGCGTTGATAATTCCTTTGAAAAAATTGCTAACTGTTGGTTGAGCTAGCCCCAAAATAAAGTCATTCCCGGCGCCGCGCCGTGGTGGGGTAACTTCCCTCAGCTAACATTCTTAAGATGACTGCAAGTCTCAATATGATTGAAATTGATGATGAACGATGCCGAATCTTTATTTTATCACTTATTTCATCAAACAAGTACTCAAACGCTTCTTTTGTCAATCTAAACAAAAGATTTATTTAAAAGCAACTATTGGGATAAAAGTGTGAACTCACTTTGAATCAGGCAAGTCGAATGGATATGAATTGTGCCGTATCTGTTTTCTTTTTATAATCTAATTTTCTTTCCGGATTCTTTCTTCTACACCTTCTTCACTTCCACTACTTGTGCTGTAACACATTTCTATACTTATAATTTAAATATGTATCCTATTTATTTAGGTGCTAATAAAGTACAACCGCATTCGAGCTCTAAACAATGATTTTTTAATCAAACTTTCTTCCAATATCTTTTGATTTTGACAGATGTTTATTAGTTTTTAGTCGTTTTAAAATCTATTACGTATTTTTCGTGTCGAAGAAGTTATGGAATGCCATTTAAAAAACGACACGACGAGACGAGATCGGTAATAGGGGTGATTAACTCATAGGTTTCTAGGACGTTACAATATTCCAGGGTATCACAATAGATCTACATTGATCTAAGTGTGGCGGTAATAAGATCAACCGTCAGCCCATTCTACCTCACCTAACCTAACTGCAGCAGTCAGGCCTAAATACCGCTCCATTGTACTACCAGATACCAGCCTCCTTTGCTTATAGCTTTCCAGATGATCGTAGAAAAGTCAGAGGACGATGCCATGATAAGGAGCCTAGGCTACCAGCTCTCACCATGTCTGCGCTGAGTATCTGTTACGTTATTGCAGAAAATGCAGGACATCAATAGAAGAATTGCTCAGCGGTGTCGTCAAAGTTTGGTACACTTAAGCCTAACACGTTCAAATACTTGGCAAGAGAGAAGTTTCCCGTGGCAATACCAACAAGCTTTCTACAGTCTTTTCTGCTATACACGATTCAAAAAAGGGGACAGTTTTTTGTTGAAGTCGGTAGCATACGTTTAGTCTTTCTGCTTTCAATGCAGGCATGTCACCTATGGCTGTGCTCTTCAAATCGTTGATTGAAGCCCTCACTGAGGACCCCGACAGTCCAGGTTAGGTAATCAGAAAGCTGTCTGATGAGATTCTTGTCTTGCAAGTTTCTTCGCCTATTTCGTTTCCAACTATGTCGTGATGACCTGGAACGCAAAAGAGACTCAAGGAATTTAGTCTTCCGACCGCATTCAGACCGGTCTTGCCTGTATCAATTTCGAACTAGTTAGAAAGTAGAGTGGACCCTTAAGCACAGCTTAGCTGTCGCTGCACATTACAAATACTTCTCCATCATTCAGCCACTGATATGCTACCCATGGCGTGATGGTTAGTATGTTGCTGTTAACCGGAAGGTTCGTAGTTCGAATCCCAACAGAAGCAAAAATGTTTTTCCACGGGTATCGCATTTCGCGAGGAATTTGCAAGTCCTCCGTTAGTAAATTCATTGCCATAAAAAGGGCTTTTTCAATTAGCCGTTCGGAACCGGCAGAAAATTGTAGGTCCCCTCCATTCCCTCACAAAGTATGGTTGTAAGATATGCGCTAGGCCCTTGGGCTCCTCGGTTTGTTGAGCCACCCTATTCATTTTATTGGTTTTTATTCAGCCACTGATTTAAATTGAGTCATTTAAGAGCTAAGACAAAACTGTCTTCAAAAATAATAAAAAACTGTTGCACAATCGCAGATATATAACTTTTTTCCTACTCTATATACGCAAAGAATCGCTAATTTAAGAAAGATCTAATTGAGATCATAATACTGCCAACATCGTCGGCAGAGTTAATGGAAAAAAGAAAATGTCTCTGAAACACCCAACGACACGTAACTGACCTAGGTTCTTGCACGTAAAAGTGTAGGTACAAGCTATTGATAAGGCGGACAGCCTACTAGGATTTGACTCTGAATTAACACTTACAAACTTAGCAGCATTAAAAGCAAACTCGTTTTGGAACGACAACATTTGAATCACACCTAAAACTCCTAAGTCTCAGCCAAATAAAATAGGCTATCGGTCTTTCACGAAGCCGCATGAGTTTACTCATAATTTTTACATATGTCAATTTGTTCAAACGTTATTTTGCTTGATGTGAAAAATTTCAAATTCATTGCTCGGCAAAATTAGTAATTCTCTTTTCTTAGCTTAAGCTTAGCACACAGTTGCATAGAAAAATGGTAAGAGCGTCGTAAGAGGCCAAAGTTAGAATCCCAATAAGTATTTTTCCAAAGGTATTATCTTCTACGAATAATTAACAGGTTGACCGAGAGCTTTACTGCGAAGAAAAATGCTAACAGTTCGGAGCCGACAAAAATCTGCTGATCTTCTGTTTCCTCACGAAATAGTTTGCAAACAATGCACTATACTCGTGCTTTCCCTGAGTTTTTGTTTTATTTATTAGCGTTTGTAAATAACCCTACCACCAATAAAAGATGATTCATTCAAAAATATAAGCAACCTGAACGTATCCACTAAATGGCGCCCAACAAAAAAAAAAAAAAACAATATTGATAAGACTACCACTCGAAGTGCCATTTCTAAGCAACGCCCATTCATTCGCCATCTCAAAATAACATTGCTGACTAATTACACACGCAAATCTGCGAAACCACCCAGGACTCTAATGAATTAATTGAAAAATCCCTACAAGTTATGTGCGCAATAATTTTACAACCAGTGACAGCTAGACTTGGCGGCACACACAAAAGGAAGGCTCGTCTAACTAAATAAAATTTATTTTCTTTTCCTAAAAAAACTATGACACATAAAAGAAAAAAAAAAAAGAGAGAAAAACTTCCCTCGCATCAACAACAAATTGACTATCCTGACGCCACTTAACATTTCACCTAAAAGGACATCTCATTTATTTATATCCCATTTCAGTGTAACTTTTGTTTTGTTTTTGACATTTGCCATGAAGGTCACAACACCCACTTGCCTTAACACCATACCTACATATATCAGTAAAAATGAATGACTTCATGCGTGTAAACATAGAAAATAAGCGGCTGTACTCTGCAAAGTAACGCGCCAACACACATTTCCCCTAGCAACTTTAGCATTAAACTTTAATTAAGGTGATTCAATTGTATAGGCAAAAAATATCTTGCAACAAAAAAAAAATCTTCTTTAAACAGTCAACGATTGAAAACAAGAATGACGCATCGCCAATAATTTTCGCACAAACAAATAATGACCCAAGTATTGCCCCCCGTTCACTTTGCCACCACCACAGTATATTTATCTCCATACCGGTTCACATATCCACAGCAAAATACTGTTCGTGTTCATTCTTCTTCACTGGTGAGGGCATTAGTGTCTTTTTTTCCTTCTTCTTTTCAAAAATAGAGGGAAATTTTGAACAAAAACATCAAGCAATCGTATCGTAAACTCGTAAAAACCCACCAGAAACTACTTTCATATACACACACTACAAAACATTTCCCCTTTATCGACCCATACACATACAAATACCAGCTTCATCGCACATTTTTACTTAGAGTCATTGCAACAAACCTGTCTGAATTCGAATTTCACAACCAGCAGTAATTCCTGAGCGTATCTGCTGGCCGCACGGTTTTTATTTTACCGCGTTCCGCTAACGTATACAGAAGTGTGATTGAAGAAGAAAATTTTATATATTATATTTTCCATTCCGGAAGCCCGGTTTTCAAATAGAAAAACATTTAAAACAAACGTGTAAATATCCTTGAGGACATCAAGAACTATTGTTGTTCAATTTTGAACTTTGTATGTGAAAAAATTTCAAGCTAGAAACGCACTTCTAGCTTGTGGTAGACACTTTTTTCTACATTCGTGTACCCTTCTTCCATTTGGTGGATAGGAATTTCAAACTACAGAGTAAGTATTTTATGTTTTAAAAATAAATTATATAAATCGACACAATGTATTCTCAATCGAGAATCAAAGTCTTCCTACTTCGAGAAAAAAATGTTCCTTTCATAAAAAGCAACTTAACAATGGCGGATTCTTCCATACGCTTCTATACTTAGAATTTTTTTTTCTCATAAAAAAGAACTCCTGTTTCTTATGCATATTTATTTTTGGTGACTTTGTTTTTTGTTTTATTTTTCAATTTGGACAAGTAAAAAAAAAAAAAAATCTAAATCAGGAATGGATGGCTGTCACGTCACCTGGCCTGGCGTTGGTCACACAAATATCTTTTCAAAGCAGTTGTGTTGGTTAAGAAACAGCAAAAAAAGAGAGACTCCGTGAGGTGCGGAGGCAGGTCGACTTTAATTGCTTTTTCTGATTTTAGTATTTTTATTTTATTGATGAAACATTTAAATTCAGATGAAAGTGCCACGTCGGGCAATCACATCCAATTAAACTAATTACTTTACGTTCGCTGTCATTAAAATAATTCCAAACACATTTATCGTGTGGTACAGAAAAGCAATTACGTTTTTTTTTTTTAACATTCTTGCATTGTAAGTTCTCGTGACATGATATGCTTGCATGACTTCAAATTGCAAATATTTTTTTCGAACTTAAAGATAGTCGTGAGTTATCTGACAATTTTATCAGCGGACATGTTTTTATTGTTTCAAAAATGGCGACTCACGATGGAAATAGCGAGTTGTTTATCACATTTGAAATTACTTTGTACCTATCACTTGATCGTATTAATAAGTAATTGTAGTGTGTATATAAAAAACTCACACCAATACTAGTACATATTATCGATGTTCAATCTCAAATCTTTAAAGCTTTAAAGCTCCTCTTCGAAGCTTTCAAAGCAAATATTAATGATGAAGCAATGTGCTGCCGAAAAGAGATGTTTACCACACTTTAGATATTCCTCAATCGAAACTTCTAGAAGGTTGAGTTTATTTTTAAGACACCGCATACAAAACTGCGTTATATTGACAGCAACACTTTATAGGTATAAAGCGTGGGTAGGTTGAGAAAAAATAAATTAATATGTGGCTCTTCAAATGAACATTTCAGTCATCCCTCGTGACCTCAAAATAAATTGGAAATTGTGTTTACTGCGTTATTTTCTGAGAAATGATTTGGCAATTAGACGTGTTTTTTGGAATAATTTTGTCTGGTTTCAAGGTTGTTGTGACTGCAAAGCAATGGCTTGTTGATTTCAATCGCTCATCTAGATTTTTCGGTAGAAAGCGAACAAATATAGTTTAAGTTTATTATGAACAGACCTTGACTTTAGCCATAGGCAACGCTTGGTAACCAAAACAAACAATTTTCTTCATTTTTAGTTTTAAAAAAAATGGTTTTTAGTTGCAAAATATTTCCTCTAAAAATATTCTTTAAAAAGAACACGCAGCACAAAAGAATTCACTCCCAACTTCGAAAGAGAAAGTACAGCATGATAGTCGAGGTAACCGCCGGAGCGGAATTCTCTCCGATCGGAGACATTTTGCTTCGTGGTAGTTCTCCAATAAGTTTTTGTTGCGGAGATTTTAGTTTTGGGCATTTGTAAAAAATTTCTTACGACGACAACTACTTAGAAGCAAAATTGAATCTCCGAAAATAGATGCGTTGCGGAGTAAACTCCGCTCCGACGGTTGCCTCGATAGACGCGCATACATTTTATTTTTTGAAGTTTGTGCTCATTTGCATTTCGAATATAAGAAGCAATCCAATCCATCCAATCCATCCATCCAACCATAAAAAAAAAAAAAAAAAAAAAAAAAAAAAAAAAAAAAAAAAAAAAAAAAAAAAATCGAATAATACAAAACAGCTGTTAATATTGAAGAGCAGCACTAACATGTAGTACGTATTGAGTTTACTTAACAGAAAATACAGTTGCTCATGGCTTTCATGCTGTTTCCATACATTTCATCTCTTTGACGCCATGTTTTGTGTTTGAGTTGTCAAGAGTTGGCTTCATTCGGTTACTGGCTCCGGTGCGCTTTGCACTGGCTGCGTAATAGTAATGATGAATACACTTGTACTCAATATTTGAACAGCCGTAGCTAGCAAAAAGCAAGATTATTTGGAGAAACTTATTGTTTAATTGCAAACTGCATAGGGTTGTCTACTTTTTTCACACGTGATTTCAAGTAGCGATAAATGCTTGAAAACAGTCTTCCATCATCGCAAGTGGTGATCATCCTTGTAGCTATATTTGCATGACATGCGATAGAAAACATGCTTTCTTTTTCATTTAAGAGAATGCGATCGACTGCCCAACCAAAAAATAATGCTTCTGAATAAGTTTGCAGTTTTCGAGTTGCTTAGGCATTAATGTACATCTGACATAAACATGGGAGAATAAAAATAAATAACGCTTTAAATGAACACCGCTTTTTAAAATAACAAAATGGCGCCCAATGTGAACTATCAACAAAAATTTTCCACTTTTTTTTTTCTCTACAATTAATCTTAAAGTGGAGCGTGCTAAAAAGCGATGAAAGAAAAAGAGAACCAACTTCGTCTATCATCTCTGACAATACAAAAATCGATAACGAATATGTTTTGGAAGAGAAACTTTTACTCTTCTACTTGCGACTTCCAACAAGGTTGCGTTAATCGTTTAACGCGGATTATCGACTGCATACTTTTCGGCATTGCTCGCAATTTGTTGATATAACAGTTGTATCAGTTCCGCGTCATTCAGCCAGACTATTTAATTTTAGTGAAATGTGTTCTTCGGTGGAAGTTTTAAGTTTCACTTCTCCACGCACTATTTTTTTACCATTCGATTTCCATATTAGCAATGAAAATATTCATTTTTAGGATATTCAACCACGACTTAAAAAGATCCTTAAAAAACGCATTGCTAACTAGCTTAGCTCTTCCTATTCATGTTTTTTTATTCATTCTGCATCTTTCATTTAGTTGCATACACTCCGGTGTCACTGTGGGTCGGTAAATCGGCATAAACAGTTCTAAAAAAAAAAAAAAAAAACAAAAACAAAACGGACCCGAAAGAAATCTAACTAATGGCGATTTTCCTATTTCCATTAGAAAAAAAAATTATGGTAACCCTACTCTGCACCAATTCCTGCTGCTTAAAGCTATGCAAATTGCGACTGAAAACAGTTAAAAGTTCAAAGCTGCCGAATTACTTCTCCATTTATTAATTTTGTCAGATTTTTTTTTTTTGCAATTAAATTTCAATTTAAATTTTAAAACGAAAACAAATCCAAGGGCAATGCTGTTTGTTAACGCCATTCCATTTGATTGAAAACATTTTTATTATGTATGAACAGCTTAAAATGCGGTGATAACTGGTTAAATATAGTCATTAGTCTTATTCCTCGAATTGTTGGAAAGACCCAACAGAGAACCACATCATTTTTCTCAGAAAAATTGTGTTCAGATTAATTTGTATACCTCGGATTCACATTTAAAGCTATGAGCTGTTGAAAATGTTTAAATGTGCTTAGGAAGCTTGCTTGAGCAATAAAATGGTGGCTATAAAAAATATAAAAAAGTGAAAGTGAAGTAAAAGGTTGGCATTTCGAATTTGGACTTTGTCTTTTCATATAAATTTAATTTAGTTAATCAAAATGGGTAGTAATTGCTCAATTGTAAGTTATCAAGTAAAGCTCAAGTCAATTAAGCTGTAACAAAAGGCTGTAGAAATCCTACTCTGACAACACAAAGACTCTTCAAATTAAAAATTAAATTCCAAACTAAGCCCAGCTGTTTCAATATAATTTGCTTTAAAATGGCGCACCACAGTCGTGTCAGTAGTGAACGATTGGGCTCATATTTCATGATCATAAAAGAAAAGGAAGCACTTAGCTTGAGTTTGGCTTCTCTATTCTTCTCTTTCTCTCTTCTCTAATTTTAACAATATGCTTATAAATGGCGCCCACAGCCGTGTCAGTACTCAGTAGTGAACGATTGGGCTTATGGTTCCTGGTTCAGCGCGAACACTGAAACTCTACTCTTATTTTAACAATTTGTTTAAAAATGGCGCCCAACAACCAACAGATTGGCCTAATCCACAGATAAAGTGAAAAAATAAGACCCTGATGAAACTTTTTATCACAAGGGAACTAAACAAGAACCATACAAAGATCGATGAAAACTAAAGTAATTTAGAAAAAAAAGTGTGAATACTTTTTAAAAATGTCTGAAAATTAAAAGAGAGTTCGATCGAAGAAGCATTTCAAGTGCTGCTGGAAAAAGTAAAAAAGTAAAATAAAAAAGGTGGACATAAAATTGGCTAATTAGTTCAGAAATGCCATTCGTGATTCAATCTATTTCGGTAAAAATCTAGGTAAAAGCGCTAAGAAATGAACAATTCACTGGCTCTGCATCGGAATTAAAGGCCTTGAAAAGCTTTCTATTATGCTTTATAGGCAGTAGCGTATGGGTTACATCACATAAAAGCACGATGGATTTGTGCACTGATCAGTTTCGAGGGAAAGCCTAACAAATTGATTAGCAAAGCCTAACGGAAGCTACTGCTTTACCACCTATTTAGGAAAACCACGAACACTCTTAGCGTTAGGGCACATGTGTCACAACTCACAACCATTGAATTCCATACTGCGAAAGAGATGTGATGTGATTGAAGAGAGAAACAGTAGCTTCTATTATCCACTGATCTCTTTCTCTCTCGCGCTCTCTCTTAATTCGAAGTTTGAGGTTCATATCTAACATGCCAAGCGCTGAAAGCTTTTTTACTCATAAGTCATAACGTAAAATGTGTCCTGAGGTTGGTAAAACTTCAGACAAAAAGAAATTGTGAAGACTTATCATACGGCGTAGAATATGAATTTTCGTTTTTTAAAAAGGCGCCCTACGTAAAATCTCTCGCTCTCTTTCACTCCCTCTATCTTAACTCGAAGTATGAGGGTCATGTATAATATGCCAAGCGCCGAAATTTCTTATACTCATAACGTATGATGTGCCCTAACGTTGGTAAGATTTCAAGCGAAAAGAAATTGGCGCCCTACGTGAAATCTTACTCCAGGCAGTCAAAAACCAAAACAAACAAACTAAATTGTTGTGAACAAACTTGAAAAGAACAAAGTGCAAAAGAAAACGATGTTCTCAATATGAATGACACTCTAAATTAATTTTTTTTAAGAGGCAATAAAATGTCGCAGAACTAATCGAACTAATCATGTTTATAAAGTCCGAAAAAAACAGTTTATCACTATTCTAATTCTACCAACAACGACGAAAATTGTTTGTTAACAACAACAAAAAAAGCGCTTCAGTTGTTGATTCATCCCTTTCACACAATTTAGTACTCATGCTATTCTAACGTAAAAAGGAAAAAACTTATTAGTAATTCAAAGTTTAAGATGGTAATAGACTAGGCTTTTCTTCCCAAGTGTTAGCTTCTAATCCTTCACTTCTTATCCTTCACTTCTTATCCTTCATTTATCATCCTCATTCGTTAGTCACAATCAATATCAAAGAGTGCGGCGTTACTACTTGTCGAGTAACTTTGAAGCACTCCATACATATTCAAAAATACAAATGGCGCCCAACGCGAGAACCAACTTGCTTACTCTGTTTGAAAGGCTGTTCAAAATATTTTGTTATTTTATCTATCTTCCATCCAATAATATCAATTCTCATAAAAACAAATTTTCTAAATATTTTTTTTTTTCTTTCTTTTCCTTGCAGTTTGAGGGAAAACAATACCGAGCGACACTCTTTTAAGAGCTAGTTGAGAGGTCATCTAACAATTCCTTTACCAGAAACTAAAGGATATTATTATGTAAGTACACAAGGCAAAACACTACTTAAAAGGACAGCTCGATCAGGATTTGCAAGATTTCCTCTCAATTTATGATACAAACAAAATGCCTCACTCAAAAAATTAAAAGGAAAAACTATGCAAATCGTTTTCGATTGCATACAAATGAAATATCTTGGCTCAGTTATTATTAATCACAATATTTGCTTTTTATTCACAGAAGAGAGATATTTTTATTGTTCTCCTTTTGTTTTCCAAACATTTTTATATATTCCTGTTTCGAGTTTTGCCTTCATTTAATTCAGGCATAGCACAAGCACATTTTTTGTCTCACAAGAATTCTTGAATGAAGTTTTTTAAAACGGCAAGATGCTGAATTTGGTAATTAAAAACCTACAGTCTACCCAAGTGCAACCATGTTTTAAAACAATCTTACAACAAGTTTCCTAAATGATTATAATTCTTCATTTATAATCTGTGCAGTGTTCTTGTCAAGCTTATTTTGAAAACAAAAAATTGAAACTAATTTGTGTTATTTCTTCCGGCTTTTTCTAGACTACAAAATGGCTGCCTTCCAAAACGCCTCTACCCGCCTGTCACGGCCAGCGAACACCAACAAACACAACCACAACGAACCAAAATCATCAAACAGGACTCCAAGCAACAACAATCCCAAGAGCACAAACACTACAAACGACGACAAACCAGCATCAGATCCAAAATCAAACGCAAACCAAGAAATTTATTCAATTGAGAGCGGCGAATTTACCAAGAAGAGGCAGACCGATCTTGTTGAAACGCCAACAGAATCCGTCTCAGAATTCCCAAACACTATACCCCGAGCCAAGGCATATCTCTTTGAAGAATTACGAGATATTGAACCCGGAATCATATGCACTACTTTTGAATCAAAGTCAAATATCAAATCTAAATCAAGCTTCGACCCCCAGTCAAGTATTGACTCCAAATTCAAATTCGACTCCACCAAGTCAAGCATCGACTCCACCAAGTCAGATATCGAATCACAATCAAGTGCAGAATCAAAGCCAATTATTATTGAACAGACCGCTAATACTGAATCAGAATCAAACTACTCAGTTGCTGAACCAAGCACAACATGTGCTAAATTCAACCTCTCAAATTGTGGACCAAAGCCAATTGTTTTATCAGAAATCGACATTAGAGAATCAACAACCACAGTCCTTGAATCAATTCCAATTAAGGGCAAGGAAGAGATTACAAGTGAATCCTCCGACAAGAGAGATTATTATTCAGCAATCAGCGCAAGAGCAAAACCTGGAGACAACGATAACTCCAGTTTATCAAATCATAAGTGTACCCTTTTTGGCAAGGTCCATTTTGCCAACGCCTTCAGTGAAACAAAGGGAATCGAAAACGAACGGCTTAGTAAAACTAAAGCAAATTATAGTGAACGCAAACGGGAAAAACGGCCAGAAGATACTGGTCACCCGGGATCAAGAGAATATATCAGCGCATTTGAATTTATCAAATCAGCAGCAGCAGCCGCCGAGCAGCAATCAATTGAATATTACGACGGAAAGAAATTTAAACACAACGCCTACCAATTTGAATTTAATAACAAAGACACCAACAACAACAATGTCATCTTACGCGATGATGGGGATTCAATTGCCTGGAGACGAGTTCCAGGATTTGAATGGAGCACTGCAAATTGCCGCAGTTGAAGAGTTAATGGCTCCCGCATGCCTTGACGGTAAGTCTTTTGTCCCCTTTTTTTGTCTTAAAATAAACAACGATTCAAGTGCAAGTCATTTAATGTAATATAACTACACTTATCCCTTACTCACTGACCCTGTAACGTTAGTTTAGTTTAGTTTAGCTTATTTTGCCAAAGTAAGACAACATTAAGTATGAAAAAAAATAAAAAAAATATAAGAGAGATTTAACAAAGATTGCACTACATAAAAAATAAATTAGAATACATTTGTTGTACTAAGTATTATATAAAACCAATTTTTTCGTTGATAAAACGGATTTGCTATATAAATTGGACATTGTTTATGTATAGTTAATTATTTATGAAAGTTTGATTTAATACAAAAATACACAAAAGAAAGTCAAGAAGAGTCTTCAAACATCATTCTATTTAGGATTTTTCTCCGGAAGTTTTCCCTATTTATATTTACATTGAACAAGTCAAAATATTTGTTAAATGTTTTTGAACATCTGTTGAAACATTCATGAGAAGCATAATTAGTCTTTGAGTTGCTCTTCTTTAAAAATTTGGTATGTCGTAAAATACGAACTTTAGGATTTACAGATATTTTTTAACACAAAAATGGTGAGTTAATATTTCCATTTAAAAGATCGAACGCAAATAAAGCTTAGGACAACTCTCTACGATTTACAAGGCTGCACATATTAATAAGATCTAGTCGATGTGAATAACGAGGTAAGACAAAACTGTCGGGGTTCCATCCAAGACCTCTCAATGCGAACAACAAAAATTGCTTTTGGACAGATTCAAGTTTCTTTATATCAACAGCATACAACGGAGACCGTATTACACTACAGTACTCTAACAGTGACCGGACCAATGAACAATATATAGCTTTAGTGATATATGGATCACTAAATTCCTTGGATCTTCGCTTAACGAAACCAAGCATAGACATACTCTTGGAATGAACTTTATCAATATGATGTTTAAAAGTTAGTTTTTTGTCAATTAAAACTCCTACGTCAATTCTAACTAACTTTTGTCCGTCTATGGAGTAGTCAAAATTTATTGCACATGTTTTTCTTAAAAAAGATCTTATATTGCACATCTCCACATTTAACATCATTCCGTTAGCTTTACACCACTTAACTAGGCTGATTAAACATTGCTGCAATAATTGCGTGTCGGCAATATTTTTAACTGTATGAAACAACTTTAAGTCGTCGGCATACATCGAAAATCTACAACCTCCAAACAGTAAGGGCAAGTCATTTATAAAAAGGAGAAATAAAAGTGGACCAAGATGGCTACCTTGGGGTACACCAGAAGTTACATTAATTTGACGTAACAAGACATCACAAAACTTGACACACTGCGTCCTTTGCGACAAATACGATTGGAACCACAGTAATAAAGTGTCATGAATGCCATATTTTTTTAATTTTAAATTAATTGTGATCAACTATGTCGAAAGCTTTGCTGATAACTACACTTATCTGTGACTCACTGACCCTGTAACGTTATACTATTTTAATCGTCACCTCTGATGAAGACCTATTTCTATGGTTTTCATACTTTTAGGGATAAAAAATCTTCCAAATGATATATATTTAAAGAAATACTCCAAACCAGCCACTAGTTCCACTTATAAAAAATATTTGACATATCTTATGTCTTATGTCTTTTCTGAAGGAAACAAATTCTTAAAATCTAACCAGCAGTTCTGGAAACGTTCCTCACCAAAGACGGTGGCCAGAAGCGCACTGGTGCTTGCAATAATCGGAAAATAGGCCTTTCGGGCTACAGTGACCCTTAAAGACATTCATTTAAAGGAATGTTGGGAAACAACCGTGTTATGAGGGAAAATCATTTTTCTTTCGTCACAAACGGTTCCAAACCGCACGTAGTAGAGTAAAGCATTTTCTCAGATTGTTCCCCCATAGAAAGATCAATAAAGCTCTTAACATTTGCAGTGTCCCCCAAGCAGAAGTACCTGCAGTCGCTAAAATACTATCATTTTCATAGACAGGATATAAAAGCTATCTCATTCATAGTCATGAAATCCAAATTAGTAGAAAGTTGTCGCAGCAATCTAAGAATGCTCAATACAACGAATCTTGTAATTTTGTTTTGGCTTCCAATACCCCGCGGCATAAATGGAAATGAAATGACAATTCCAAACTTATCTAAGCCACTAGACCAAGGAAAAACAGAATTCAACGAAACTTTCTGAAAGCTGCCAGCGACAGCTGGTCATTTTCAGAAAACGGCCAGGTTTCCAGAAAACTATGGTCAGAAATTTTCGGAAATAAAACAAAATATTTGCTCCAGAATAGCAGCCCTTGTTTTTCCGTTTATTGGCATTCTCTCGGGGCGCAACTCATTGGGTAGGTAAGAATGGCCATTAGCACATCTAATTTATGTAGGAAGGGCTACTTCGTGACCCACACCAGATACGCAGATTTCGAAATAACACTTTGTAGACACACTGGGCGACAACTTAAATGGCCACTTAACAACATGCTGAAATTCATTAATCTTCTGTGAAATGAAGTACTACTCCTTGCATTTCTCAACCTATCCTTACTTCGGTCGGTTACTATGATAAATACCATTATTTATTGAATTACTGAATTAACTACTTTTAACACAATAAACTGCGTTTCTAAAGGGTCCGCCAAATAACTTTTTTTTTTGAAAATGCTATAAAGAAAAACTACTGAATATTTTCTCAAATTTCTTTTTTATTTGAAAGTACAATCCTTCCGGTTAATAATGGAAAATATTTTCATTCAAATGGCTGCCTCGGCTGGCCATGCAGTAGCCTACACGATCGGTCTAAAGTCTTTATGCTAAATTCGTCTCAATGATGTCTCCGAAATGTTCAATTGTTGAGAACGACGGTGAATTGATGTTGATGGCGTTACACGCACACTTTCTGCCACATCAGCAATATTCTCGGGTGTACGCACTGTTTTTGGCTTTTCACGCTTTGGTTTATCGATGAGGATGTCAGTTTCTTTCACTTTTTTCACAAGATAACGAACATACGAAGCTGACGGTGCTTCTCTTCTTCCAAAATCCGTTCGCAATTTTCGCACACATTCTGCAACATTACCATGATTTTCAAAGTAATGTCGCAATATTTCCCAGCGTTGTTCAAGCGTATACACAATCAATACACAATCATATTCGTTCAGCGGAAGGATAAAACTAATTTTATTATCTGTCAAATCAGACATGAGCTAAGTGTTACCATTCACGAAATAAGCACTAGTTGAAAAAAACGTTAGATGGCGGATTGAAAAATCATTCAGAGATGACCGTTAATCCAATAAGTAGTTACTTCTACATATTTTTTTGTCTGCTTTGCAGTGATCTCCTATTTCTGGGCTTAATATCCTTAGTGCAGCACTTTCTTACTAAGTTGGGCTGAACATGAGTCGGGGAGAACATGAGTCTCGATCAACGTCTTTCGCTAACAATTTCGATTTCAAGCGTACTATCTCCAGTTTTGCACTCTAGTCGGTTGAAGTCCTCTTCCACTTAATTGTCCCACCTACTACATGACTTCCTTGCAGTGTGTGATATCCCTTTAATCTTTAAAGGAAATCTATAGAAAGACTCAATAAACACGATCTTAACACCAGCCTTTTAAACTAATTTTGGTGAACAGAGGCAAAACATTTTGATCTATTCACAAAAACAAAATCAAAACGATGCCTTTATTGTTTCAGCATAAGCTTAAACACTTTTACCTTCTTAAAGACAACGCAATAAACACAATTTTTGGGGGTAATGCTTTCCATTTGACTTCATCATTATTCATTATTCAAAAGATTTGTACCTAAGTACATATAGAAGTTGCCGATCTTGTGGTTCCAGTACCGATTCATTTTTGCCAACCCATAGCAGTTTGCGAGCTCATAACCTTGTATGCCATTTTTGGCACACATCAACAATACATTTTTTTTATTATTACATACTTGTTATGAGTAATTCATTCACAGTTAGTTGCTCTCCACCTCGATCACAGGCAAAGGCAAGGTTATTAAATGCCGTGCCAACGTACTCTTTATTGTAACAAGAAATGCGAAGCTCCGAAGCTTTAATAAGTCTAGTGTTTTCTTCACCTAAAATCAAGTATTAATTTGCGATAGAAAACGCTATTACTTCGCAAAAATAAATTAACACATGTTGTGAAATGCCAAAAAGATAACAAAAAAAAGACACACATTTTCTCTTAAATAGCGTTACTGCGTTTGTTCACACTGTTCACAGTTTACATTCACACATGCCTTCAGCCTTTACTTCAAACGCTCTCTTGACTTAAATTAAGAGTATATTCGTATCTTTGTATTGGAATTCGCGCTCCAGGAGGGTAGGGTATAGTAGGAGTAGCTTAGTAGTATTTGTTATCTTACTGTTCATTCTCACCTTACTCAACACTCAGTGACAACCATAAAAAAATTGGAGAATGTAATTCCCCCAAATAATTTAAATTCAAAGATCGAAGAAGACATTTTATATCAAAATGAATGAAATTAGTTCGAGAATTAAAAAAGAGCACAGCCTTTTAACTGATGTTTTATTGATTGAATAGGAAATTAAAAAAATATTGTGATTGACAATTTAATTAATTTTTAGTTTGATTGAGATGTTTAGAACTAGTTTAACCAATTTTGACCGCAGTTACTGCTTTTCATTTAAGTTCAAACTTCTAAAATTCTATATTACCTGGATTTACTGAATGACCTTGAATGATAATTTCTCACGATCACAAATAAGAGGAAACTCGATTCTTTGAATGCTGATATTTCAACATGTACTTATGTGGTGCACTCTGACGTATGCGTACTTTTTTCGAGTTATTATTTTTCACTACGCGAGTTTATGAATTTATCTCGTACAATGAATGTTTCACGTTTCAACTTTAAACTTTAATTTTTTATAAAACCCAATAAAGTCTTTCGAACTTTGAACCTCGTATTGACAAAAATATCAATCGATAGAATGAATTATTGATTATCCGCGATCTACTTCTTCACAAACAAAGAAATACAAGTCGGAACTGATTCGCAAACTGCACATAAACTAAAAAGTCGCATGACAAAGACAAATTGGTTTTGTTGCACTACAAAAATTCATTTTGATAAACAAACCGATCAGGTTCATTTGCCTTAGCAGTCTATTGATATCTGAACGAATTCTAAGAAAAAAGATTACGATGTCGGAAATAAAATCAATATCCATTCGGAATAGAGAAAATACGTACTTTGCGTAGTTGTTAATGAAAAAACACATGCACCAAAGCAAAAAGCTAATGCAAAGTGAATCCATAACATTGACTAACTCATTCGTCTCTTTCTTACAATGAAGTGGAAAGATATGAAACCGAGTACGCTGATATCATTTTTTTTAGTAAAACAACTCTAGTTTTCTCAACAAGAAACGACATTACTAAATTTCTGCTCTTGAATGACATTTTGCAAGCAAGTATTTTATGGACAGTCAAAATAAAAATTTGAGACGTCAAATCGTCCTAAAAAATCCTGTTAGGTATCTCATATTGGGTGCGTTCATAGCAATTCAGATTTTAAGATTAACTGAAAAACTTATTCAGTTTTGCGTTGGACGGTCTTCTAAATTTTATGTCTGATTTGAATGGTATTGGGATTCACCTTTCAATTCTGCGAGGAAAGATTTGATGAGAAATAAATAATTTCTTGTAGTTGGTTCAAAATAGTACTAACTATAGTCCAAAGCATTTCTCTTCAATATTTGTGATTAGAAATATAAGTGTAACTACAATTTGAAAAGACTTCGAGCGAAAATGTAGCAAATAATTTTCTTAAAAATCTATTTATTTTGTAAGGGTTTTCATTAATAAAACCATTAATTATACGACAAATGAACGACAAATGTTTAATGAAAAAATTCACGACAAAAATATTTCCACAAAAAGCTAACCGAAAAATACAAAGTAAAGTTCAATTGTCATGTAGGCTATTTATCGCATCTGACAGCTAAATAAACTAAATCTAGATTTTCAGCCTTCTTTTCCTGGCTGAAAAACTGAATCGGTAAAAACTAACAGCTGATGAGTTGTCAACTGAAAAACTTAACGTCTGGCCAATCAGAGGCCGAGAAAAGTTAGTTAATCTGAAAATCTAGCTTTTGATGAACGCGCCCATTGACATTTTGACATTTCTGGAATTAACATTTGACTTTCCGTCTGTTATGGGTAGGTTAGTTTACAGATCAATCCGTCAAACTAGTCGATACGTTAGCTGTATTGACTTACCGCTGTCAAACTAGTGAATGTATTAGCTGTGTTCGCTTATAACAAATATAACAAATTTCGTTATTGTATTTAGTTTTCGGCAGTTAGCGAACACAGCGTAGAACTGTATTAGGCATTCGCCCAATCAAATAAAGCAGAAGGTCATCGTACAAATAGGTTTAGGCAGAAATCTTCTTTCGTTGATGTAGTTGGGTTCTAAGTCAAATGAGACAGTTCATAAGGTTTTATGTTTAGACCATTTTAGTAGGGGAGCCCAGGATGCTAAATTTGCAGTTACTAAAGCGTCATGGGGACTTATTGGATTGTGAAGTTTATGTTCTAAAACGAAAAAGTGTATGGCAGTTTTCCATTTTAGTGGGGCGATGAGCGTGTATGAACTTTAAAAAAAAAAAAAAAAAAAAAAAAAAAAAAAAAAAAAAAAAAAAAAAAAAAAAAAAAAAAAACATTCGGATTGAAATACTCGTCAGATATTCATAGAGTATACGCGCTTTGTTTCTGACAATGGGCGTAAAGAGAGGTTGAAAAAAAAAAACTTATTTGAGCGTGTCAGATTTTTAAAGTGAATGTAAAGTGTACTCAAAAAAGTGTATATTTCAATAATCTGACAATTTGAGCGGGGCCATAAGTCATGGCTGATTTTTAAAAATGTAAAAAAAAACACGTGACCTTGAAATACTCGAGCGCGTCAGATTTTTATACAGAGTGATCAACTTGATGTCTTCGTCCTCCAGGATGATAATCTGACAATTATATGGACTAGTACTCTTAGGCCTCGGCCACGCAGTAAGCGGCAGAGCGCCTGAGCGGAAAAAAAATTAAAACATATGAAATCACACAGGAGCGGCCACGCAATGAGCGAGCGGCGAAACAAAATTCTGAGCGGCTAAGCGGCGCCGCTCAGCAACCAAACCTGTTTTAATTTTCTGAGCGGCAAACAGCATTTTATAATTATATATATTATAGTTATATATATTTTAACTCCTAATCGCTCAAAAGCAGTCGCTCAGTGCCTGGCCATACGTCGCTTAGAGCCGCCGCTCAGCCGCTAGCCGCTTAGCCGCTCTGCCGCTTACTGCGTGGCCGAGGCCTTAGTCTGACAATTTGAAAGTAACAATTATTTGTTGTTTCTATTTTTTGTTACTGCATGCAATAAAAAAAAATATGTACATGTACACATATTATGTATTTACAAATTGATTTGAAATTTTGTTGAAAATAGAAAATACTAAAAAAACCCTGAAAGTTTGAGCCCTCAATATTAATTTTAAGTGCTCGATCAAAAGGTGTAAAGATTTCCCATTGAAAATACACGGAAACTCTGATTTTTTATTTTTAAATTTCTATAGCTCAGCGGCATTTCATGGGATCGCTTTAACCAAAGATGGTTTTTTCTCAAAATTGAACCCTCTACAAAAGTGTTTATTTTGGCAAAGTCGTTACTCATACCTGCCAGGTGGTAGGTAAAATTCACGTTATTTCGCAGTTATCTAGTAAATAACAAAAGCTATAGAAAAATTATAAATTACAAACTTGTAGAAAATTTAGTTTCCTACAAAAAAGGTCTTTTGGACCAAATTGCTAATATCAATATTAACCGAGATATTGGCCATCATATTAAATACCTTTTATTGACGATTTTACCTAAATCGCCCCAAGCAAAATGTCAGATTATATGTTTTCCGTAATCCTGATAATATTACCTTCAAAATAAAAAAAAAATTGATCGCGCTCGAGTATTTCAAAATATCGATATTTTTTTACATCTTTGTGACTCGCCTTCTTACTTAGGCCCCGCTCAAATTGTCAGATTATTGAAATATACACTCTCCTGGATGTAATCAACCTACCATCTCTTAATTTGACGCGCTTGAGTTTTTCTGAGGATCGACTTTTTTTTACTAATCTGACGGGCTGCCCTCAATGAACGCCCCAACATTAAGGTTTCATATAATGGTAGGAGTACATTACAGGGTGCAAGGTTTCTCCCCATATGATTTTTTCTGACGCGCTCGAGTAACGCGCAAAATCCACTCTTGGGCTCCCCTACTATTAGAAAGTCAGAAGACTGAGACACTGAATTTGCCCAACTCGTAGCGCAGGATCAAAAAGCATACAAAAAGTAAACCTGAGATGAAAAAAAAAACTAATCGTACAACGTTCTCATTGGCGAAGTTCATCATAGCTCGTAATTTAATTTGGTTTTTCATACAAATCGTGCTGTTGAAACAAAACATTTCCTTTTATTGAAACTAAACTTTCAAAACCATCCTCATAGGAAATTTTCAGATAAAATCAAATGCTCAAAGGCAGTGTAATCAATATCGGCGGGCTTGATAACTCCTCCTAAAAGGAGATACCCGTAGAAAGACAATTTGATGTTTCTGGAACCCAAACCTCAAACATCAACAGGTAGACATTCTAATCTTCCATTGTTAGCACTTTCATTCGGCTGAGAGGAATGTGCAAGATCCGAGAATCCTCCTTCTTCTTGTGTGCGTTCAGTCACAGAAAAAAAGCTGATTTCTACGCTTTTAGAAGTTGAAATTGCTTTTTCAAAAAGCAATTCCAACTTCTACACAGAATCCTTTTTGACACTCATTTTAAAAGCCTACCTTATAATGACGTACTTCTTAAATGTTCGATTTCCCTTCGAACACTGAAATTGATCGCTTTTTTACGGAAAATGACGTGCTACCTACATAAGTATTTTTGTTTCGTTTACTTCCAATTGCTTTGCGTACGAAATTCGATCTTAACCCAAAACAAGTAATTTCGAAACAGATTCATTTTCAATGCGTAAGTCAGATATACATCTGGGCACCACTAAAAAACAAATAAACTTGAGTGCCAGAACTGCCAAAATATATTTCCTATACGAATATTCTGTTCTACGTTGCACATGTTAGAGAATAAACAAACAATGGCCGCACATAAAGGGCACAATAAAAAAAATCCAATTCGCTTGTTAGTCATCGAAAATCATCTTCGCTCCATACATTAAAAATTGCATCAAATAGAAACAATGCAAAACTAGGTACGCACACGTATTACACTGCACTTTTTTTCTAAATATGTATAAGATAAATGCCAACGTGCGCACAAGTCCATTGCATATGGCCGTCCATTGCCCAACAACAAAGTATGACAAACATCGATTGACACTTTCATAGAAAATCGACCACCATCTTGTGAACAATATTCTTTCTGCGCATACGCAGTTATAAAAGAGATCACCCAGCAAACTTCACACATGGTTCGTTGTTGTTGTTTTCGACTTCTATGCTGTTCTCATAGCGGAAAAAAAGACAAATTAAAATACTTTTGGGGTTTTTCTTACTCGTATCTAATCACTTTAAAGAATTTCTATTTCATTTTTTGAGACGCCATTATGGCAAATACAAACTATAAATCTAGAGAAATGAAATGCATTTGTGCTTCCAGCGGTTATTTTAAAATTTGACTTGAAAAAAGCAATTTTGTATATTTTTAGAAAGTTTACTCTCAGTTTTTTTTATTTGTAACTCAGTTTAGTTCAGATTTGGTAGTCTCATGAAAATCGTTTGTCTTTGTGCCTGTCCACACGGGTTATGCTGTTAACGTTATGCTGTTAACACCTAGTGTCCAGACGTTGTTATAATTCCTCACACAAATTCTCCATTTTGTGTTGGAAATTGTATTGAAAAAAGCATAACGTTATGAGCATAACCCGTCTGGACACGCCAAGTGTACTGCTTAGGCAGATAAATCAAATTTCATTTTGCGCAAGCAGCCTCTTTCTTCCTCACCCCTTTTGCCCAGAAACGACCGATATAACGTTATTGGAATAACACGTGTGGACAGGGACTTTCTCAATGTCTTCTAAGGCTGAAAACACACTGAAGGTGCGAGAATAAAAGTGCGTGAAGATTCGAAGCCATTGTTAAAAATAGATTTGCTCGAAAGGATTCTGGAATATCTATTTTCAGTTTCAAAAAAAAATCTAAAAAGATATGGAGGATCAATGACCTCAACTTCAAAAATTTGCATTGTTTAGATGTTGCCGTACCCTTCTTTGACGCAAACTTTGTTCAAATAATAGCGACATTTATAAGAATCATGGCATAAGCATACTGTGAATTTTATATTTCTAGGACTTTAGTACAAAATGTTGGCTAAAGTGCAGACCTTCGTAAAGCAAATTCAACGTTCAGTTCAGTTTTATATCTTGAAAGAATACCTGGCGCCCAATGTCAAGATTCACATTAGTAAAACGTAAAACTGTACTTTGTTCTCATAATCGAGGGATTCAGAATCTGTTATAGGTCTAAAAAAAATGTCTTCGACAGAGCTTAGTACTTCTCCATAGGATTTAATAAATAATTTCAGGAACTTTCACTCATTTATACATATACGTGACTGATATTCTTAATAGCGAACTCTCGACTTTTTTACGCTTGCAATCTATTATCAACCACAGCCTCAAAGTTCCTCAGAAACAATTGCATAAGACAGGTTTTCATACAAAAGTATGAAAAAAATTCGCAAAGTGGCAGACAAAAACACCGCAAAAGTACCACGGAGTGCATGAACTGCCAAAAGTCCACATTCATTTATCAAAACACAAAAAATCATGTGAATGAAGGTACCACCTGATAAAAGTGAAAAATAAAAATCAAGAAGTTAGTCATCACGGCGACTATTCTCTTCCTCTAGTCAAGCTCTTGTGTTACCACCCTTAATATATGAAAGTTATGTGTATTCATACAATTACAATCGAAAACCAGCTCTCTGCGATGAACTTTTTCTCTTTAATATTGTCCCTTACAACTACAACCACATAACACATACTCGTACACTTCCGCAAGCATGTCTCTCGTCTCTCCTCTCTCGCTCTCACTGTCTCCCACTCTTTATTAACATCTGTTGCATCTTTTGGATTCGAATGTAGGTTCAAGTTCAAAGTTATGTTGGGACTGGGTCTGCAAACCAAAGTTATGTTGATTTTTTTCATAGCTCCCTTTGGGCTCCCGTTTGGCACACTTTTTATGCACTCTTTTGCTTGTTCGGTATCCAACACATTCAGTGAATGAATTCATTTGGCTCCCCTTATTGATTGTTATTAGCTGGTTATTCTGTTCATCGCTATGTTATGACGAGGCTTTCAATGTGTGGTGGATGAACTAAACGTATAAAAGCGTACTTAAATTTCTATGAGAAATTAGTTTACATCCAGAAGGCTTTTCATACGGATCGAACAGGTACATACGTGATTATTAAACATATTTAACTAATTATTTGGTTTGAATGTTTGCCCGTGATTGAAAAGAATTTTTTGTCTTGAACTTGACAGAAAACTTTAACCCTTTTATGATTTGGTTGCAATAAATTCCAAATAAATAGATTGTTACAGATGGAGATGATTTACACTTGTCAGTGTTAAAATGTCATCTACCGCCATTAGATGATACGTGACAGTATGAAATTCTATTTTGACAGTCAATAAGCAAGCGTTTGGTTTTCATTTAGCAGCAGAATGCTTGTTTGAAAGAAATCGTTTTGAGATTCAGAATTATATGAGCATTGTAACTGCTTCATCAACTCTACGAGCCTTCAATAAATTGATGAGACAGACAAACGTCAAATTTGAAAAATGAAAGCTAGAACTGGCTGTTCCGAAAAAAGTGTGAAATGTTACAGTTGTAACACACAGTGCTTATAAAGTTTCCAATAAAAACTCAACGCATTTTTACTAAAAATAAAAAAGATGCGTTCCACGCGCCTCATCTTGATAGCATGCCGCCAATGAATTCATAGGAAACCAACGCGTGCTATTACAAATATTGTAGTCGGAAAAACATCGTCCCATTAAAAAAAAAGTCAAACATGACTCAATGTGTCGCTTTCATTCGTTTTTTCGTTCACAACAATCAACAACCATCCCCCAAAAGCCAAAAGCGCGTATGAATAAAATTCAAATATGTAATTCCAAAGAGAAACTCCAAACCACAACAAAATCGACTTCTTGTTCGTCTTTTTGGTCGAGAAACATGTCGAATCACGTTCATCACCTGTGGGCATGGAAATGGCGTTTGCCGGTACAGAAATACAGAGTATAACAACACAGATACTGTTAGATTGTGTATCACACACACATAGCGATTTAAAGAGTAATGAAAAACGAAAAAGAGTATGAGATTTTTAAAGAGCGATACTTTTGATTGTGTATCAGTATCAGTGTATCTGTAGCGCACTCGATTAAAGATTTTCTTTTTTTGCAATTCGATCAAACCCAATAATTATTACCGAATAATTGTTGATCAGGTGGCCGGCACCGGCACTTCAGAAGATGTAAGAGGCATGTGGCATTGGCATATCATCCATTAAAGAGTAGGAGGTGCGAAAATATTAGTGCACTCTATTAACATATAGGTAAGGTTTTAACTTTTAATCAAGAGATACCTATACGTTCTTGAGCAAATCGATGGTCAGTGTCGGATTGTTTTAGTCTTGGTTTATCGCTGATCGAGTGCGGGTAACTTTTATTGTTTTTCCTGTTTATCTTTGATTCGAAATATCAGATACATTTTGAAAAAGGGTTCTTCTTCACACACCCCTTCAATAAAAGGGTAAGTTACTCTTCCTTTTTTTTTTCTGTAGTGACGTTGAACTAAAAATTGAGATAGTTTTTTGAGAATGCTCCCATTTTATTGGAAAAAAAGAAAATTCTATTCAATAACAAAAAATAATTCAAATTATTGTGCAACAAACCGGCCCATATGCGATCGTTTTTTTACTTTTTGGTGATCGCCATTAGGCGATTTTTAGTTATTATTTGATAGTGGCTCTTTCTTTAGGTAAATGAGTTGGATTTTCAGCAAAACATTTCTGAATAATTTCCCAAATTTCGATTATACTAACAAGAATAAGAATCATCATCTCTTCTTTAGTGTGTATCTATATGAAAGGTTCTACGCTTTCGATTTTAGTTTTAGTTAGATAGCCAAACTCGATCAGAATATCTACGATTGCATACAATAAATTAATCATTACTGATTTTCAATCAGGTATCTGGTTTTTATGAAGAAGTGCACATATGAAGAATATGCGAAAACATACCTAAGTGCATTCAATTGATCTATAGAAAAGCCTTTTAATCGAGAACATTCTTCTGAAGTTTTATGACGTGATTGATAATTGTTGATTGAGCGCAAAGTGCTTTGATATTTTTTCTTGTTTTAATTTGTTTCGAAAATAATTGGGTCCTTGATTCCACGAAAGATTTTTTTTTTGCTTTAATGTTAATTGTGTGCTGAAAATTAGGAAGTTTTTATTTGTTTGGATTTTTTATCGATGTGGAAGTACTGTTCAGTTATGTGTGTACCTGAAACTGTTGTGAAGGAAAATGGTGGATGTTTATAAACAAAATGGCTGATATGAGGCAATTTGGAGATTTTCTTTTGCATAGGTAACCATGTATTTGTAAGCATTAGTTGCAATTTAAATTTTGATTGATAAATTTGGCGAGAATAAATTTCAATCGTTATCTTTTATGACATGGTGTAATGTGCAATGAAATTTGGATGGTGCAGTATTAGAATATGATAAGGGCACCTCATCCATTAGAGTAGGAGGTGTGTATTCAATCAATTCTTTAATCGAGAACATTCTTATGTCGCGAGGTGATTCGTTGATGGTCAATTTCGATTTTGATGGTTTTTCTTGTTTTTCCCTTTTTGCTTTTTTATAACTTTTATTTTGTTTTGTAGTAATTGTTGGGTATTTTATTGAGGATTCTTTAACATTTGCTGCACAAGTACACTTTTGAATAACTGTTGTCATATAAAATGGCAATGGTTTATAAACAAAATGGCCGATTCAGATTTTGGAGGATTACCTGTTTAGAGATGATCTTTGAAGAATAACTTTTTAGTTATGACTTTTCTATACATCAATGTTAGTGGCGTGTACTGCGAAATATGGTGTCTGAAGTCTGATGTGTACCTTCGTGTACCTACGTGCATCAGACATGAAAATGAGATCATCGTTCAGCAGAAAATTTGAAAAGAAAAATTTTCTTTTGTCTGTATCTAGCTGCTAGCTTTATTGCCATAGATAATGATTTAAGTTTTGAAGTCGATCTGAATATAATTTTGCGGTCATTATCTTTTACCAATAATGCGGCGGACAAAGTGATGCAAGATTCTTTTTGGCCAATGAAAGTGTGCCAAGATAAGAGTGCATTCAATTTATTTAGATATAGGAAGGGGTTTTCACATTTGATAAGGAATATTTTTGTAAAAATCTATCGATAAATTGAGAAAAATTATAGTCATGGCTAATAGTGGATGAAGTGTGGATTACTTTGATTGTTTTTCATGTGTGTGTGCTGAAGGTTAAGATATTTTGCAGGAGGGTGTTTCACTTTGATGGAAAAAATTCTTTTTTGCGATTGGAAAATTATTATGCTTTAGAATGTTTTAAGATACAAAATGGCGAATGTTTATAATCAAAATGGCCGGTATGAAATAGTTTTCAAATTTTTTGGGGAATCATTATTTTGGAGACTTGAAATGTAATAATTTTAAGAAACTTCTTTGTCTTTTTTTAAGACACAAACTAGATGTTATGAAAAAAAAGTTGTCTTTGCTTTTAGTAGCAATTAAATCTTTTTGTAATCAAAAAAAAATCTAATCAAACTCCCCCATTAAATAAAACAGATGAGTGACTTTTTTAAAATTGTATTGTCTGTTGTATACGGATGTATTTTCTGGGGAATGCTCCACTCATGCTTTGCTCGATTAGAAGCACAAACATGGTTGGTTTATTGAACTAAAAATGGGCGATATGTGGTTCTGTCTTCAACTTTTTTTATCTTTAAGAAATTGGTCACTGAAATTAGGTTTTTGAAATGAAGATGTTTCACTTTAATTTACAAAACAAAATCTCAGTTTTGATAATCGCGAGTATTCACTAAAAGAATCACCAATGCTTACAAAATGGCGTGTTTTTATGAACAAAATGGCCGATAAGCGATACTTTTTAAAATTTTGAGGAAGCAAAAGGCAAAATTATTTTTGAAAGATAATTTGAATATTTTTAAGGTAAAACCTTATTTGCATTCTTATTCGGTTCTTCTCATTTATGGTTAGGTACCTAAAATAAGTGATATCAGTTGATAAACTGAAGTTGATAGATTTGAGCAACAGCAAAACCCCACCACTCTACTGACAACGTAAAAAAACGATTGCAGAAAGAATAATCGATATTTTAAGGAAGTTAATCATACAAATATCTTAATAAAAAACAAACAAAAATTCACTTGTCTCTTTTGTGGACTTTGAACTCACTATATTTTCACAAGACCTGTTTCATTATTGCAGTGCAATGCAAAGTATGTGATTTCACTAAACTACCTTGAACTTAGCGGACTGATATTAAAAATACCAAACTAGGAGATTCTAACTTGTCTTTAGTAACAATTATCTTCGTACGTGATTTGACATTTTAAAGGTTTGTCGATAAATTAGAATAATTTTTTTTTAAGAAGAGAACTTTCCAGTTACAACGATTTTTGACTTTGAAAACCTTATTTTAATTTATGAGGAATGTAGAGAAGGTTCACAGGAAAATAAAAAAGGATTATTTTTGAGAGATGGCAGTTTTGATTGAGGACTTCTATTTGTTTTTTGAAATGAGTACCTACACTTCATACTGAAGATCAATGGTCAGTTAACACTTTTCTTATTTTGAAAGAAAGTTATTCAATTTTTTGTGTGAAATTTGTATTCAAAATTCAACCCGTTAATATGTGACTTGCACTTGAATTTGCTGCTTATAATTTACACTTGTTTTAAAGTGAAACTATGATGCTTACGCAATTAAATTTTTTTTTAATTTTTTTTTTTTTTGCTCTCTACAGATTACTTTATCGAAACAAACAACATCTCAGATTTTGATACAACTAAAGGAACGTACAAGCTACAGGAACTCAACGAAATGACCATTAACCAGATGAATGTAAATTATGCAGGCCAACAACTGCAGCTGCTACCAGAAGACGGACAAGAACAATTATTATTGGAAGATATACCAGGTGAAGAAAACATTTACAATATTCTTCGTATGCCACACAGCGAAGAGCTGGTTACATTAACACAACCAACAACTATCGGACATGAAACATCTTTAGAATCTGACTCACTTTTCACACAATATCAGTTATACAACTGCGATGATTCCTTGTCATCTGACAATCAATCAGCATCATCATATATTGAGATGGCCCCTGTATCACCATGGCCAACCGAAAGTGATTGCATGGCCACATCTGAATTGCACAATAACAAATATATTGATGATAGTATAAAAGACGAGGATCTAGCTTATCGCATTGAATTCTCACCACCACCATCTACAGAACCAGCAGAAACACAACACAATAGTCCTGTGTGCAATAGCAGCGCAGACGAGGCAGCACTAGATATTGAACAGTTTTTCAATCAAATAGATGCAAGTTCTCAAAACAAAAACAGCACCAATCTCAAGAGGAACAGTGATCATTTAGTAGCTCAACAAACAAAGATTGCTAAAAAACCAAGGATGCACCTACCTATGGCTAGGCTCGTGACAGATGCCGCATGCGTAGATGTATTAAGCACCAAAGTGCCTGATACACCCGAGGTATGTGAAATGGTCGACGAATGGCTGACAGAGGACATTGACACCAGCATTCACTCATACAGCTCGTCACCTAGTTGGAGTGGCACATCATTTGCTCCACCTGACTACCTACCAGAAGCATTTGCCCTCCTTGAGCCAAAATATGAGAACCCTCCTAGCATTGCCTCGTCCTATATCTGTGAGGAGCCATCCTACGCAACACCATCGCCCAGCAATAGCAGCGGCTGTACTATCTACTCAACAAACCCAAGTTCTCCTGCAGCCTCAAACTACGGAAGTGTTAATGGTATGTCACGCAAGCGTCGTGGTCGTCCACCAAAGCAACACAGTGACATGCCAAACCCAGAAGTCCTGCAAAATCTTCCCGAAAGCGAACGCAAACGCATCGAAGACCGCTGCAAGAACAACGAAGCCAGCCGTCAATCCCGCCAAAAGAACAAGGAAAAGCAAATGATCCTTTTGGCCGAGGAAGAGCGCGAACAGCAACGCAATGAAGAGCTCAAGAACAGAATGAGAACCCTCGAGAAACAACACCTCAAACTCAAAGCCACCCTATACCGGAAATTTAACTCAGTTTAAAATCCTTAAAAATACAAAATTAGAGAATACCTAGAAAATAGCCCAATAGTCTGTTGAGAATAATCAAAGCTTTATAGAGTTTTATCGATCGTAGAATGTATATTCGTTATAATGTGTAGAGATTAAGTGAATGTTATATGAGTTATGTAAAATACTTAACATTTAAAAGAAGATTCATATTGTTTCATGTTTGTGTGTAGAAAATAGTTACATTTTAAGCAACTTTATCTCTTAAAAATATATATTCTTAAAAATAAAAGGGAAAATGTTTAAAAAAAAATATATAAATACAGAAAATCAAAAAAAAAATTAAAAAAATTAAAATACAACCAAAAAAAATAAATAAAATACAAAAAATACAACAAAAAAAATTACATATTTTTAGCATTCTAATATTTCGAATTAAGTCTAATTATTGATAAGCTATTAACATAAATTGATAATATTTTTGATGCACACCCAAGGTTATAATACAACTGTGCTTATATTAAATAAAAATTATGTTTAAAGTTTAAAACTCAAAGAACACAAATTGCCTTTTCTTTTACTGGTTTATCCGCTTTCTAAAGGTGAATATGAGATAAATTGGTACGTATGTTTGGTTCGTTGAAAAGCTTGTCATTGCCTTTTGATTTGAATCAAGTCCTGACGAAATCCTGAAAATCGAATTGAAATCCATTTGACTGTCAAATAACCACTCATGGTTGAATACGAAAAACCATTCGATCGACAAACACAAGATCTAATAAGGGTGGCGCTAAGGCAGTATAAGGAAATCAAGAGGCATATGTGCGGATGGCCAAGGATAAGTATGATGGAGCACTGACGAAGGTATGTATACACTGTACACCAAACAAATGTTTATGACGACATCAATCATCGAGTAAGTTGAAGATAGATCACATAGTTGAACCAAAGAAACAACTCGCACTGTCTCTACCCAAAAAATCCCCTAATTTTACTTAAAAAAAAACTGCAGTATTTTCTAGCTCTGAAAGTGCCATTTTCTGCGGATGCAATAACAATAACTCAAAACACAATCCAATAATGTTCAATAACAAGTGAAAACCAGCTTTCAACCATTTCTAAGCCAATGATAAAGGTTAAGTAGGTACTTGTAAAATTGTTTTACAAATCGATAGTAAAAAGATGAAGATACAATGAAAAAGGAAGGACAAACATTTTTGCTTTGTTTTGCTGGTTTTGGAATACACCCACAGAATATATTGAAAGTGAATTAATTATTATTATTAATTTACAATCAAGTGGAATCCAATTTTAATTTTTTTTTTTGTCGGAAAAGATTCAAGTAGATAAAAATAATAAGTCAAAATATTCAACGAATCAGTCTCCAAAACCCCGGGATTTTGCGATTCTAATCCCGGGATTTTCGGGACCGGAAAAGGAAAAGGCTCAGGATCCCGGCATTGTAATCTCTAATTTTATCACTCAAACATTTGGGAAGACAAAGATTGATCGCTATCTTACAATGAAATCGCCGCGAAAACTAGATATGCAAACAAAACAAAAAGCGATACGATATGTGGATGGGCGTTGTACTATTCGGGTAGGCTCTGAATGGTGCCAACTTGGCGGCGCCCAGATGCTGTAACTTATAGTACACGTCAATTGTGCTTACTATACCTCCAAGCGGTATCCACTGGGACCTGGGATGCTCCGTCCAGAGCTGACCTGCCAAACTAGTAAGTGCGAGTGTTGACAAGGGAATCCGGAACAAAAGAATTGTGATCGGTCAACACTATAATTGCTCTGCGAACTATGACTGACTGCACGAATCTCAGTGGTCTACGAGAGCTTTCGTGTAAATGTTCCAGCGGATGAATTCGAAGGACAGAATCAACGGTGGACTTCAGCAGCCATAAAAGCAGAAACCCCTGAAGGAGCTACTCCAACATATTTGGTTTAAAGGTCTTTCGGGGTCTTTCAATACTAGGACAGGGTATTGAAGTAGAGATGGTGGCGGATGAGCTCCTGGTGAGCCAACGGCAGCACTCACACCCCTGCAGCAGGGTACTGACACTGGATATTCCAGCCCTTTGTGTCCGAAGGGATCCAAAAGGACCTGGCCCTCCAGGTTGGGGGTTGTGCGTAGGGTTAACTACCCAACCACGTTAAAAAAAGTTTGTTCCGAAACAACTAATAGCCTCGGATAACGATATTGATTTCAAAGTTGACGACCCAAGCAAACGAAAAAAGGACAATGACCTCCGGATCTGCACGTGGAACGTAAGGTCTCTTAACGGACTAGGTGCAGCTGGAGAATTAGCGGACGCCCTGGACTGCTGCAAAGCAGACATAACCGCCATCCAAGAAGTGCGATGGAGTGGACCGGGCATAAAGAAGATGAAAAACTGTGACATCTACTATGGCGACTGCTACAGACAAAAGAAACAACGCTTATTTGGGTGCGGATTTGTCGTTAGAGGAAGACTCAGGGATAAGGTGATTAGCCAAAATCCAGTCAATGAGCGTATAATGACCATCCGCATCAGGGCTAAATTCGCCAACATTAGCCTAATATGCGCCCACGCCCCCACAGAAGAGAAAGACGACGATTCCAAAGACTGTTTCTACGAGCTCCTCGAAGAAACGTATGAGCAGTGCCCTAGACACGACGTGAAAATCGTTCTTGGCGATTTTAACGCAAAGCTAGGGAAGGAGGACATCTTTGGAAACACAATCGGTAAGCATAGCCTCCATGACAAAACCTCCGAAAACGGACTGAGGCTAATCGATTTTACTGCGGGGCTGAATCTTGTTGTAAGTAGTACGCGCTTCCCGCATCTCAAAATTCATAAAGGTACATGGCGATCCCCAGATCAATCAACCGTCAACCAAATTGACCATGTTGCGATCGACGCAAGGCACTCTTCCAGTGTGCTAGATGTCCGAACTTTCCGAGGGGCCAACTTTGACTCGGACCACTACCTTGTTGTAGCCAAGGTACGAATGAGGATATCTTGTTCACGACCAGCGCGAACTAACGCTGTGAAGAGATATGACGTCGGAAAGCTACAATCGCAAGAGATTGCCAATGCCTTTTCCAATCGAGTGTCCCTTCAATTATCCTTGAATCCCATGCCGCCAGCATTAAACATTGAAGACCAGTGGCAGCAATGCCAAGAAGCCATCAGAACCGCTGCCTCTGAGGTTCTGGGTTTCACTCGGCCACCAAAACGAAACCCATGGTTCGATGAAGAATGCAGGCAGGCAAATGCAGCCAAACAAAGAGCACGACAAATGCTTATGCAAACACGAACAAGGGCTGCTTACGTTCAGTATAACGAGATTTACAAGGAGAGAAGAAGGGAAGAACACCGACTTCTCAAAAAGAAAAAGAAGCAGCATGAGAAGCGCTCGTTTGAGGAAATAGAGAGGTGCCATGACAGGAACGAGATTCGGAAGTTTTACCAAAAGGTAAAAAGATCCTGCCAGGGTGGCAAGCCCCGAACTCAAGCCTGTAAAGACCAGCAGGGAAACATAGTTATAGAGTCACAGTCGCTACTGAGGATCTGGAAAGATCATTTCTGCAGACTGCTTAACGGCGATGAAGACACAAATTCCGCTGTCAGGCAGATTGCCCCATTCAGCTTGGACGATGATCAAGAATGCGGTCCTCCCGACCTAGAAGAGGTTAAGCTTGCCATATGCAAACTTAAATCAAATAAGACTGCAGGTGCAGATGGCCTTGCTGCCGAACTTTTCAAGGCAGCTGGAGATCAGTTGGAAAGGAGCATGCACCAGCTGATCTGCATGATATGGTCGAAAGAAAGCATGCCCGATGAATGGAACCTCAGTATCGTATGCCCGATCCTAAAGAAGGGAGACCCTCACAATTGCGCCAATTACAGAGGGATAAGCCTCCTTAACGTCGCTTATAAGATCTTGTCTGCTGTAATATGTGAACGTCTGAAACCCCACGTCAACAACTTGATAGGTCCTTATCAATGTGGTTTTAGACCAGAGAAGTCCACAATAGACCAAATTTTCACATTACGGCAGATCTTGGAAAAAACCCGAGAACATAATATCGATATTCACCACCTCTTTATCGATTTCAAGGCCGCGTATGACAGTATTAACAGAGACGAGCTGTACAGAGCCATATCTAGTTTCGGCATCCCTGCAAAACTCGTACGACTATGCAGGATGACTTTGGAGAATTCACGCTGCTCCGTCAAGGTCGGAAAAGAACTCACCGAGACCTTTGATGTCGAAAAAGGCTTTAGGCAAGGCGACAAACTGTCATGCGATTTCTTCAACATCATACTTGAACAGATTGTAAGAAACTCAAACGTCAACACCAGAGGAACAATCTTTCAAAAGTCTGTACAATTACTCGCCTATGCAGACGATATTGACGTAATGGGAAGAAAAAAGCGTGATGTCATAGGTGCTTTTGCGAGTATTGAAACAGAAGCGGCAAAAATGGGTTTGATGGTTAATGAGGGCAAAACGAAGTATATGCTGTCATCAAACAAGGACACAGAACATCGACGAATTGGACAAAACGTCACTATAGACAGACATAACTTCGAGGTAGTACAGGACTTCGTCTACCTAGGATCCGCTGTCGACACGGACAACAACATCAGTGCGGAGATCAAACGGAGAATAACTCTTGCCAACCGTTGCTTCTTTGGGTTAAGAAGGCAATTGAGAAACAAAACCCTCTCTAGAAAAACCAAGGTGACCTTGTATAAGACCTTAATCATCACAGTCCTGCTGTACGGCGCGGAAGCATGGACCTTATCGAAAGCGGATGAGGAAACTCTTGGTCGTTTCGAAAGAAAAATTCTCCGAATGATCTTTGGTCCCGTATGCGAAGACAATGTGTGGAGAAGAAGATACAACAACGAGCTGTATGAGCTGTACCGCGACATGGGCATAGCCAGAAGAGTACGCATCGCGAGGCTACGATGGTTGGGCCATGTAGAGCGGATGGACCCAAACGCTCCGGCTCGTCGGGTGTTCGAAAGCACATTGCAGGGAAATCGCGGAAGGGGAAGACCTCGTCTTAGGTGGCGCAATCAAGTGGATGAAGACCTCAACCGACTGGGAGTGCGAAACTGGAGAGAGCTCGCCCGAGATCGAAATCGTTATAGAAGGATGTTGGTTGAGGCCCAGGTTCACCCCGAACTGTAATGCCCACCTAAGTAAGTAAGTAAGTAAGATACGATATGTACGTGTGTATTTACCTGTTAAATGTTTTGATCCTCCATCGTCAGGATTGTATTCTTGTTGCTAATTTTTTTTTTTTGTATTTTTTCTACACTTTTCATACTTTATCACTACAATAAAACGATTCACCTTTCTTTTAGCTTTACTTTGAAGTATTAATGTACCCAACGCGGCTCTTCCACTTCTCTGCTTCCCACTTGTGATCCGCCAGTGGAGTGTGTACATTCATGTATGTATACATAGGGTGGCGCAACAGAGTGGGAATCTAGCGCATATCTCACAACCATGTCTTGTGAGGGAATGGAAGGGCCCTACAGCCTACACTCAACACTGACGGTTCCGAACGGCTAATCAAGAAAGCGCTTTTCATGGCAATGAATTTACCATCGGAAGACTTGCCATAATCTCGCGAAAGTTGATACCCGTGAAAAAAAATTTGTTGGTTTCTGTTGGGATGCGAACCACGAACCTCCCAGGTGACAGTTATGCTAACCATTACGCCACGGGCATCACGTGTGGATGGTTGGCCCCCAGTAGAATCTACCTTTTGAAGATTCTAGTGCTTTAAAATTTTGATTTTTCTGAAATTTTTAGAATCTTTCAAGCCTTTTAAAGATTCTAGTGCTTCTAAATTTTAATTTTTTTTTTTTAAATTTAATAGACTGCCTTCTTCTTTGAAGGAGTCTGCGTTTTTTATAGCGTTTTACTTCTTCTAGTTCGTGCCGCACACACCGTTAGTAACGGTGTATCCAAGCCGGGGTGGTTGGCCCCCAGTAGAATCTTTCAAGCTTTTTGAAGATTCCAGTGCTTTAAATCTTTAAATTTTTTCTTTTTTTAAATTTTAACGACTATCTTCTACTTCGAAGGAGTCTGCGTTTTCTTTATCGCGTTTTGTCCTCGTTCATGTTGCACCGTTATGTCGCATGGGTGGTTGGCCCCCCAGTAGAATCTTTCAAGCCATTTGAAGATTCTAACGCATCACGCATCACGCATAACGCATATTCATCAATTATGTCTTGTTCTGTTTTACATTTATTTGTGTTTAGTTTTGCACTTTCCTCTAAACAATTCAAGCCTTGTTCGTTCAACATGGTGCTATTCAAAAACCTTGAAAAAGCTTATGCCGATAGCTTTTCACAAGAATGCAGTTCATTATGAGTTTCTAAGTAAATCTTTGATTTTGGCAAAGGGTTTTCATTCTATTTTAGTATAAACGTATCTCAAAAGGATGACAAAAAAAAATTCATAAAATTATTACCTGAATTTGTTTATCAAAATTTCTATTTCACTGTCTAATTCTTGGATGTTAACTGCGTAGTTTGTTTTGACAAAAAAAAAATTGGTACTCACCCCATAGAACATATTCTTGTATTCGATCCCTGTCCAGTTGTTTTCGCCATGCAAGTATTCAAATTTGATTCATTTTCTTTTCTTGATAAATAAAATCTAAAATCTAAAGTATTAAAACCAAAAACACAAACAATTTCAACAAAAATTTACATTCAACATTTATTTTTTCGTTTTTAGAAACAAGTACTACGAGACGCATCTGTCGATGCATTCTTTCCATAAGCATTACTATCATTTTCATCCAATATAGTTTCTTCCACACTAACGTCATCATCTGGAATCTCTTCGTCACTATTTCCATCGTTGGCAGAACTCAACGAAGATGCAGCCTGATTGAAGTTTTGAGTAGAAAACGATTTCAACGAAAAAAATTTAATAAGTTTACCTGTGATAAGATTTCGTCACCATGCAGGTCTTTGTTCTTGAGATTGCCCATCCAAAATACTGACGCGCACTTGTTAGCTGCCAACAGGGCCTTCACACGGAATACAAGATTTTCGACTGTTTCACGTAGATTGGGAATCTGACTCACAATTGCTGTATTCTTAAGAGCCTGGAGTAAAAGTAAAAAAACAGAGTAGAAACTAGACTAAACGAAAACCGATACCAGTCCTTACCTTTGAATGACAGCACAGATTGTGTAAGAACCTCGTGGTCACTTGAAGACTCTTCAGCAGTTCATTCACTCGTTCTGGACTTTCTCTCAAAAATTTTTCATACACTGGCAAACCGTGTTGGAGAACGATTTTCAAATAAAAATGTGCGTGCTTCAGAAACCCAAAAAAGTATAGTATAAAAAAATTCTTACAGATTAAAAGGACAAACTACCTTCAAAAACAAGACAAAATTTCTAGGTATATCCAAGGACTGAAGGATTTCCAACAGAGTGTTCAATATCTCACAGCTTTTCTCCCAAACTCTGAGTTGATCAGAGTCATTATTAGCCCCCTCACGAACTGAAGAGCTTAGTGTGCTGATGAGGGTTTCACACAAACCCCTAAACAGCATGGGGAAATTTGCCCTTAACAAAACAGATATGAGTTTCAAGGCATAAAAGTTTTTCCTTTTCAACTTACTTGTTAAAGTTGGGAAAGGACAATAGTGAATTGTCCTTAGATTTCAAATACTTTGTTTCCTGTAAAATGGCACTGAGAATCGTTTTTTGACGTCGGAAATCCGATTTTCGCAAGTATCCCTTCACCAGCTCATCCAAGTAGATATTGCAAAGTGTGCCTCGTTCTAATTTCCCATCATAGTTGAACCGCTTACGACACAGGAGCATTTTGCAAAGGTTTCCTAAAGACATAACTATAAATTAGTAATTCTCAATAAAAAACGGTGAGTTTGGTTTACTGATTTCACTGTCTAAGTTCTTTTTCGTTGCAAACTTATTGAGAGACTGCACTAAGTGATAAAGATGAACAGCTGACTTGATGTCAACCGCACTTTCTTCACAAGCAGAAAATTTGTTGAAAACCTCCACGGCTAAAGTTGAAACGTCCTTGTTGATGAACTGTTGTCGTACAGATTTACCGAGAACAGCCAAAAGTGCTCCTAAGAAAAACATTTAGAAAAAAGAATGTTAAGTTGTGCTAACTCCACAAACCTTTGAGTAACTTTTTATTGGTGGCATCACCGAATCCGGACCATGAAAACAAAGCAGCCAATAGACGAAGGCACAATCCAAAGCATACTTTTAAGTAATTCATTTTTTCTGTAAAAAGATCAGCATTACCAAGAGCTCCATCGACTGCTTTCACTTCAACCGAAATTGCATTGCAAATCTATTCAAAGTAGTTGTTAGTTAACGGTTTCAACTTTTAAAATTCATGCAAACCTCTTGGAAATTATTAATAATTGAATCCAGAAATTGATTTATAATGTCGGTTATGAACAAGTTCGGATGAACAATGTACTGCTGCTGTTGGTCAGTGGTAAATTTTTGAACACCAGTTATTGACTCCAGTTTGTTGACGATATCGGAAACGATGAATCTAATTTTGACAAAATAAACTATCAACTCAAAGTACTTGGCGAATTTCAATAGAGTCTTACTTGAATTCTAAGAGTCCAATGGAATTTGAAGCCTTCTCGTCTAACCGAGGGTATTGAATACTGAATTTCTCTTTTAATATCAACATAATGTCTGGATTCATTTGTCTACAAAAAAAATTAATAAAAAATCAATTATTTATTTAGTTCAAACAGAGAACAGAATTGAGCAGTTTTTCATCCGTAACAATTTCATTTCACGAGTATCATCTTTAGCGAAGAATTGTCAAGTTATCTGAGAGTACTCGCCGTTTGCAATCGGCGTAAGATTTTAATCCGAAGTTTCTATAGTTTTTCTTTGCCACTTTATTAATTTTATTTATTGAGAGGGGCAAAAGACTATGGAGCTCGGGGTAGAGATTAGACAATGTGTCAGGAATATATGCCTGACTCATTTAGACCAATATTAGGTAAATTGTCAAGTCCTCCGTTAGTAAATTTATTCCCATGAAAAGAGCTTTATCGATTAGCCGTTTGGAACTGGCAGAACCGTCCATTCCCTCACAAGGCATGGTTGTGAGAAATGCGCTAGCCAATTGGGGTCCTCGCTCTGTTGCGCCACCCTATTTATTTTATTTTATTTATTTAAATTGCGATATATACATGAAAATGCAGAGTATATCACTAATAAATCCATTTGGAGGAATATTTATCAGATCACTGGGATTATTAGACAAGTTAGACAAGTGAGACAAGTAAAACCAGTGGTGGTATTTGTCGACCTAACGTTTGTTCTCTTCGCGAACGAAACGATTGGTTTGCTATTGTTCACCTTGGTGATTGATGCTGTAGAACAACGGTTTTACACATTCCCAGAATATTTTTGTGTCCTCGCAACCAAAACAGAGGAATGCTGGGTCCTTCGTACAATAATGTTGAATTTTTACTTCCCGAATATCTTGTAGCCCACACAAGGCTTTCGATGGCACTCTTAGCATAACAGAAACAAATTTTATATACAATGATTGTTCTATTAGAAATTGTCGCAACATTTGTTTGCTCAAAGAAAACGTCGTATCCTCAACGGATATTCGAATCTTCTCGGACAGCTGCCCTTAAATCTCTTGCCTCTGTCTCTACAAAGTCCATCACGGTCCAAAATTGTAAAATGTCTCTGAGGGAGATGTCAAATCAGTTCAACATTCACCTTTCATGGGTGCCGGGGCACAGGGACATACCAGGCAAAAACGGCACGACTACTTCCCTACTTCCCTACGCTCAGAATGGAACAATATATACAATATACATGTAAACTCCTACTCAGGCAAGACGCTTTAAGATTAACAAACACTGATCCACTGAGAATAACAACTGCCTCGTCACCAAAAAAGTTTGGCCGTCTGTAGACTCAAAGCGCTCAAAGAAATTGTTAACCTTAAACCGCATGTATCTAGGTTCTACCATAGGTGTTCTTACGTGACACTGTCTAATAGGAAAACACGCCAAAAGACTTGGTGTGCAATGCAATGATTTCTGCAGAAGCTGCATGGGTGAAGAAGAGGAAGAAACCGTTCAACACCTTCTTTGTCCATGCCCTGCACTACTTTATATGAGGAAAACTCATTTCGGTAAAATCTACTTCGACGACTTAGCAGTCTTTCAATATACATCAAAAGTTGCTCGTGGTTCCACTAGCAGGTAATTAACCGGCTAGCCCCGAAATGACAGATTAATGGGTGATCAACTCGTTAATCTCATATCGGGTTTTTGGGATTAGTAGGTGATTAACCTGCTGATCTCTGTAGTATCACAATGGACCCTCGTAGTCTAAGTGTGTCAGGTAATGCATGTAAGCACATAATCATTAGCTGACAGCCACTTCCACCTAACATAACCTAATGTAAGGGCCAATGGTTATCTGAGGAGCTAATGATATTCGATGTGGATTTAGCATTTTCTTTGATCCAAGATAGAATTTCAAAACAGAATTTTGATTACTGGTCGAACTCGAAACCAAGATTAAGTTTGTCTGAGTAAACGATGCTACTTACTCCCTTAATATCGTGTATTGGGGACCTTAAAATTGCTGTCAATAAGCAGCTAGGAGTATTGTAGTCGAAGTGACATGGTATGCATTTGGAATGGTATGGCCAGTAGAGTTATTGGCTCATTGAGAAACGTTAAGACTGAGAACTAAGTCAATGACAGCTGAGAGGTCGAAGTAGACACATATACAAGCAAATAGCCGAATTTTGCTTAGGTTTTAACGATAAATCAATATCCACAGCAGTTCACCATAAATAGGCTCGTTATCAATTACCAGTCTCGTGAATCCTGCATAGAACCAGTGGATAATGTGGGGAAATATCCTCTAGATTGTCTAGATTTAGTTCCCGATAGCTATTTTGAAAGATTTCCCTTTCTTTCTTCTTTCGAATTCATCAAATCTTTTCATAGTTTGCCTGTATTATTTCCAATCAGTTTTCCAAAGATTTCAGTAGGCTGAATAAGACTAAATAATAAATATATAATTGGTTCGAAGACTAGAAAATAGAGGAAGGATCTCACCCTCAATCGCATGTATCTACCTTCTGAACTCATTTACCTGTAAGTTTCTTTCGGTCCATAGCTCGTTTCAAACTTATCCGAATACGATTTTGTTGACAAGTTAGGATTACTTATTCTTGTTGTGTTAGAAACAGTCGCATTTGCAATGGTAGCTTGAGTTTCCATTTGCTCCGACGAAGTATTGAGATTTTTCCTTTTCCCTCCAGTTTTGGCTAGTGGTTTCTTCCGCCCTTGTTTACCTGCCGTTTTCTTGGTCTGCCCAGCAGCCATCGGCATTGTCATAAACTGACAAATAGGAGGAACATAATCGGGAGGAGCTTTGCTCAAAAGTTTCCGAACCGATTCCTCGATTCTTATTAACTCCGCAAGACGCATTAGAACCTGAAAATTTATTCAAATCACTGAGTGAAAAGATTGCCAAATCAACAAATACCTTTCCACGTATCATTTGATCGTTTTGACAAGAGAACGAACTTATTGTTTCACGGATCCAATTGACTGTATGAAAGAAAATGTCCAGAATTTGCTTACTTTGAATCTCATCATATTCGTAGAAGATGTCTATGGTATCTACATCATCGAAAACCTCTGGCAATATTATTCCACAACCAAGGAGAGCATTTATCATCTCGAGACTCCCATCGTATCGAGTGAAGTGCAAGACACGCATCAAATTAAATAATGGAGCAAGAACAAGGATCGAAGATGACGCCCTGCAGAAAGCAATCAAGAAGCTGAACTAATAAAACTAACCTCAAAAGAACTCACTCTGCCGATGGACACAAAACAAGCTGCGATATGTTAACAGCAATTGGAATCAGTTCACTTTCACTGGGAGTGTTTGTGTCTTCTACAGAATTGATACATTTCTGATACGTTAATTTAATTCCTCTGTAATGAAAGAAATCAACTACATTTGGAAGGTTCCACATTTATAACCAACTTACAAATCTTCTCGAGGATTATCTTCTATGACAAAACTATTTTGAAAGTAATAGGTTATAAGCTCACAGAGCCAAATAGTGAACGGTCGATCCAACAAGAGCCCTTCACTCACCAGATGCGATTCAGAACACACTGTTGCTAATTCATCGTAGAATAGTGCCAACGACTCAGGGCAATACAAAGTTGTTGAGTGGATACGAGCTTCAAATTTAATTCAAACGAATGATGATAACACTAACTTATATGTATATACCCACCAATATAGTTTGCAGCGATCTTGCCTCGCCCTTCAGGCAATTCTTCTACGGTGTTGTATGATGTGTTCAAGTCATACATACAATCGGTCTGAAACTCTTCTATCCGAGCCACATTGTCTACCATCTGCACAGCTCCGATAATTCCTTGTTTCTTAACTCTTTGATAGAAAAACAGTAAGCCAATCACAATCAATTGAACAAAGTGTAATGAAACTTACTTTGGAAGTCTGTTTATAACTTGTTTTTTGACTAACATTTCAATTTGATCCTGCAACGCCGGACATTCGTCTAGAGGGGGCGCTGGATATGCTATCGAACATAGTAGTTCCATAACTAGGCGTGTTTGGGGCAAAGTCATCTCACTTATTCGATCTAGTAGTGGCTAAAGAGCACAAATAACTTTTGATATAATTTTCAGACAATTTTTGACAAGGAGAACCTACCATAAGAATCATACTCCAATTCTGTACATTGGAAGGATATTTTATTTTTAAATCTTTCATCAATTCCAACGCTGTTGTTGTCATACATGATGGTGATTTATCGCATGTCAGCTCTACGAGCTTCATTAGAATGTCCTTTTGTGTAGTTTCTCCAACTCCGAAGATTATACTGAAAAATGATTGAATTAAATTAGACATGGGTAATTTGGTTGTTCACTTTTACTTGTAAGAATTCCTAGCAAAGTCAGCAATTAATTTGTTTCTTTCTTTAAGAAAAGCATGAAGAATCTGGATGAGTCCGTTGATTTGCACTGCCAAGATAGGAGCGTATTTGGTTTTTGTGTCAGTTAAAATGTCGACGTTGATGTGTTCAAGTTTAATTCGACGACGAATCTGAAAAAGCCAAATTGAAACTCTTTGTGAATGGATAAATCAAAAAGAAGAAAAGAAATATGACTTACTATGTTTTCAATATAATTGCTGCGTTCTTCCTTGATTGATATCATGATTAGTAGCATAAGAAAGTCAATTGGTCTGAAAATTTGATATAAAGCATAACATATAACAAAGGTAGAATTGAATAAACCTGAATTTTTTTAAGCCAGGCACGTCTTCAAAAGACAAGGTTTCAAAAAAATATTTCTTCGAGAAAACGGATATACGTGTAAAAATTGTCATCAACACCAGTACCAGTCAGATAATGAGGGAAAAGGTGTAAGACCTTTTTGAAACATGTCAAAAAGAAACTTTGTTTGTCAGAGCGAAATACTCACAGAAGACTTAACAAAAGCTGGCGCTTAACCAATTCTTTTTCTTCATCCAGTCGAACACACACTTTGACTTGGAAGATCTTTTGCTCCTATTCTATGATATTTATCTTGTTTCTAACCAAAATTAAAGCAACCGGGTTAGGCAGTTGAAAGTTTTATACTGAAAACAGCCATACTTCGTTCGGATCTCATATAAAGTTGAAGCTGTCGAAGAGTCGACAGAATTGGAATGCAGTGGGAGGTATGTGGTGGTGTTTTTTTTTTTATAATTTTCGATTCGAGCACATCGCGGGATTTTGAATACTCTTATGTTATAAAATACAGTGCGAGCGTTACGAAAATAGGATATAGGAAGGAAGATAGGAAGGAGATATCGATTTTAATGACTTGCCGATCATATGTGGGAAAAACAGTCAAGTAAAGCATTCCACCAGGTAAAGCGTCTAAAATGTGAATCTCTAGGCTTGACTTTTCGGCTGAAGTTCAGCTCAAGGTAAGATTGATTGTTTTAGGGGAAGAATGTAACTGGCTATTTCTCTAGAGCACTGTTTGTAAAAATAAAAACGATAAAAAAGTGTGAGACAGGTAATTTTACAATGATGTTCAACACAATCAATAGATCCTACAATTGGACTCTCACCTATTAGTTTAAAAGCTCTGTTTTTGGCCCTATCAAGGATGTTTGAGAGGCTGATTAAACCTTGGAGTTGTATTCTATTTTTGGTCGCAGGCTGATGTAGACTTTATAAATTGTATTCAGATCAGAAGAAGTAAAAAACTTCCTACATTGTTTTTTAAGAACTTAAGCCCTCTTTGGCAAATTCAAATGTGTAGTCGTTCCAACGAAGATCGTCTTTTGAAAAAAACTGGAAGAACCTATTGACAGCTTTTCAGTTACAATGAGGCAGGTACCATTTATGGATAATGGCAGTGCGGGCATGTTAAGGTAAAGCGACAAAAGGCAGAATTGAGTTTTTGATGCATTGAATTCTAGTCGGTTTTTGTTACTCCTTTTGTTTGTCAAGGTAAGAATTCAATGAGCTAATCATACGCAACTGTACAACGCCAGATCCACATCCGAAGAGTAGGGACGTGGATTTGGAAACGAATATGAGAAACTGTGGCTTAAATTGTCAGCAAAACAGTTAAGAGAATTAGAAGTTTCAGACAAGATATCATTTATGAAAATATGGAAGAGAGAACGGAGCCTAGGGGCATTTCGTAGTACAAGCAAATCTTAAATCTAAAGTAAAAGATAATTACAAAAGCAAAACGAAATTAGGAGGGCTAAATTCATTGTAAATGGAGAGCAAGCGATTTACAAAGGGTTAATTTCGAGGTAAAAAAATCGAACAGATTCGAGGAGTCCTTGACATTACGTCATACACGTGACTCGGGGTTGTAAAAACGGTGATAGGGAATTCGGAAAAGGGGAACAGAAATAAGATGGCGTGAATTTGTGTTAAAAAAGATTAAACTCAATAGTGACGGACAATCAATGTTTCCACTTAAAAGATCTTGAACAAATATTATATCTGAGATCTTACGTCTCCTTTGAAGAAACTGAAGGGTAATAACAATAAGCTTTAAACGATCAGCATATAGAGGCAAGTGGTATCGATATTCTCAAGGAGGCTTGCGTAAAGCGTAAAGAAGAAATCTGCGTTGGACAGCTTCGAGGCGTTTAGCTTGTGTTATTTGATAAGGTGACCACACTTGGGAGGCATATTCAAAGATTGGCCGAACGAAAGTAACGTACAGGGGTTTGAGAAAATACGGATCGGAAAATTCTTTCGACCAACGTTTTATGAATCCGATAATGGTGTTTGCTTCTTTTAAATATGTTCCAATGTGGGAGTGAAAGTTAAGCTCTTTATCACAAATGACATCTAAGTCACGAGCAAAAGAAACAACGGGTGTTGGTTCACCTTGTAGATAATCGGCCCTATCGAGGTAACCGTCGCGTCGGAGCGGAATTCTCTCCGATCGGAGACATTTTGCTTCGTGGTAGTTCTACGATCGGACAATCCGACGATCTCCGATAAGTTTTTGTTGCGGAGATTTTAGTTTTGGGAATGCAATGCATTGCCGCATTTGTGAAAAATTTTTTACGACGACAACTCAATTGCAAAGCAAAATTGAATCTCCGAAAAAAGATGCGTTGCGGAGAAAACTCCGCTCCGACGCGACGGTTACCTCGATAGGGTCGAATAGCATCGAAGGGGCGGGGTAAACGTTTGCAGAAAAAAGTTATAGCGTGACATCTATTTACGTTAAGTTCTAAATAATTTTTGTGACACCAAACTGAGAAAATGTCCAGACCATAGATTGTCTTGTAAGTTACACGAATCAACAAGGGTTTTAACAACACAGTTTATTGCTAAAATAAAAAGCTGCGGACCAAGATGGCTGCCTTGAGGGACACTAGAAGGTGTTATGAAAGGATCGGAGAGAGATGACCTGAAGCAGACTACATATTTTCTTTAAGTCAAAGAGGTACTAACCCGAGAAATAAAAAGTGGGGGAAAACCTAGCATTTTCAATTCGATAAAGATGATTGAGTGTGACATTTTGTCGAAAATTTAATAAAAAAAAAGTATCAATAATATCAACATCATTTCTTTTGTCTAAGGTACACAGGGTATGGGAAACAAAATCCATTATATTGGTCGTAGTTGACCTACCTGCTAGGAAGCCATGTTGTTCAAGTGGCAAAATAGATTTTTGTGGATAAGGACAATGTATGATGTTTTCCAGGACGTTGGAAACACGCCTAGTGAAAGTGAAAGTGAAAGTGAAAGCTTGAAAAAGGCTGCAAGAAGTTGGATTAAAATGTTCAAACTGGTTTTTAGGACAATGAGTAATCGTCCTAGAGTTTATCTATTTTATTTTTGATTATGAATGGGAAAATATACATTGCGTAAAATGAGGTTTGTAGACAGAAGTGCTGATGACCCATGGCTTATGTTGCCCGTTTTCTAATACGGACGTTCCCACTCCAGACACTTATTTTAGTGGAAATGTACTTCCTACGTTTGAAAAGTTTAAATACGTGGGATCTGTTCAATTGCAAAGCAGCTTGTGATGACGACATCAATCATCAAGAGACCCAGAGAACCACATCAAAAAGGTAAATGATTATCATGAAACGACATCAGTATTTCATTGGCCTCTGAAATGGAGCTATCCAAACCCGAACTATTTACGGAAGTTTTCTGAGGTCAATGCGTTGTACACCTCGAGCTTATAATTAGTGTGAAGCGGATAAGTGGGACATTTTTACGATTACATACCTCAAAATCACGATGCTCGTGATGCCGTTAAAAAAGTTAGTAAAAAGAAACGTATCGCGGTGACTTACACTTTTGGGTAAAATAAGTAAATTTGGTGTTTCTGACATGGTGACAATATTAGGCTTCGCAAATCAATGTGTTCCCTATTCAAACAGCACCCAGCCGTGACCATTCTTTCGTTTTTTACGTTTCATCCTTTTAAAGTTTGGGACTCAGTACTCACTTTTGAATCCCCATTATTCAAAATATAGAATACTAGCTGTACCCGCGACTTCGTCCGCGTGGAATAGTGACTTTCAGCAGCATTTTTAACTTTTTAGGAAATAAAACTTCTAGCATTAAAAATGACGGTATTTCCAAAAAAACATTCAACCCCTATTTCAACACCTTGTAGCCCTGTTAAAAATACTTTTGAGACCGTAGTTTTTGAATTCCCATTTCCGTTCCCTTATATGTATAGTCTATGTCTTTCCTCAGGTTCTGAACAATCTTTGTTTAAAATTTCATTTAAATCGGTTTATTAGTTTGGGCGGGAGATGGTAACATAGAACGACGGACAGACAGAGCTCCTTTCACACTTATTATATTAGTAAGGACTCCCGTTCCCGTAGGAATATGTGGATGAATTAAAGTTAATGTTACACAGGGATAGTGTAGCATTCTAACGGTGGAAGAATTTTTGAAATCGGTGTTGTATATAGGGAGCCGTAGGAATATGGGGATGAATTAGTTTTTATGTTACTCGGGGATAGTGTAGCATTCTAATGGTGAAAGAATTTTTGAAATCGGTGCTGCAGTGTCAAAGTTCCCGTATACGTTCCTGCTCCCGTGGGAATATAGGGAACCGTAGGAATATGGGGATGAATTAGTTTTTATGTTACTCGGGGATAATGAAGCATTCTAACAGTGGAAAAATTTTTGAAATCGGTGTTGTAGTTTCTAAGTTTCCGTATACGTTCCCGTTCCCGTGGGAATTTAGGTATAAATTGTAGCCTATGTGTTATTCTGATGTATAAGCTATATTATTGGAAAGTTTAAGTAAAATCCATTCAGTAGTTTTTGCGTGAAAGAGTAACAAACATACATCCACACTTACAAACTTTCACGTTTATAATATTAGTTGGATTTTCTGGTAAGACACATGTACTTTCTCAAATGGATACCAATATTTAAAAGCCTTTGCCTAATGTGTATATTGATCCAATGGACACCAATAATCCTTACTTACTTATTTAGGTGTGCATTACAGTTCGGGGTGAACCTGGGCCTCAACCGACATCCTTCTATAACGACTTCGATTTCGGGCGAGCTCTCTCCAGTTTCGCACTCTAAGTCGGTTGAGGTCTTCATCCACATGGTTGCGCCACCTAAGACGAGGTCTTCCCCTTCCGCGATTTCCCTGCAATGTGCTTTCGAACACCCGACGAGCCGGAGCGTTTGGGTCCATCCGCTCTACATGGCCCAACCATCGTATCCTCGCGATGCGTACTCTTCTGGCTATGCCCATGTCGCGGTACAGCTCATACAGCTCGTTATTGTATTTTCTTCTCCATATTGTCTTCGCATTCCGGGCAAAGATCATTCGGAGAATTTTTCTTTCGAAACGACCAAGGGTTTCCTCATCCGCTTACGATAAGGTCCATGTTTCCGCGCCGTAAAGCAGGACTGGGATGATTAAGATCTTATACAAGGTTACCTTGGTTTTTCTGTAGAGGGTTTTGTTTCTCAATTGCCTTCTTAACCCAAAGAAGCAACGGTTGGTATCGATAAAGAGATGGTGAACGTCGATATTATATTCTCGGGTTTTTTTCCAAGATCTGCCGTAATATGAAAATTTGGTCTATTGTGGACTTCTCTGGCCTAAAACCTCATTTAGAGGTCCTATCAAGTTGTTGACGTGGGGTTTCAGACGTTCACATATTACAGCAGACAAGATCTTATAAGCGACGTTAAGGAGGCTTATCCCTCTGTAATTGGCGCAATTGTGAGGGTCTCCCTTCTTTAGGATCGGACATACGATACTGAGGTTCCATTCATCGGGCATGCTTTCTTCCGACCATATCATGCAGATCAGCTGGTGCATGCTCCTTTCCAACAGGTCTCCAGCTGCCTTGAAAAGTTCGGCATCAAGGCCATCTGCACCTGCAGTCTTATTTGATTTAAGTTTGCATATGATTTATGTTTGCATATATGTTTACGGAATAAATCCTCAGACTCGTGAAAATCAATGTAGAAATTGAAGGTTGGTACCACAAACAATAAGAAATTGTTTCTTACGGCAAACAGAAAGTCAACTTTAGTTTAGACTGGAGATTTCTTTTACCATTACTTACAATCACCATAACCTACTCACAAAAACCTACTTTTACCATTACCTAGGTACATAACCAACATTTGTTTCAGTGCAAAAGAAGAAGAAATGTTCTCAACTCAAAATAAAACAACAAACCTGAAATTGGAGGGTGCCATGTTCTGAATAGTTTTCTGCCAACCATCGAAAAATGTTTTCGATCTTGTTAGTCCTTGAGTAACAGAGTTGAAAACATCAATTAGTGATTGTTCTACATCTGGCTTACTAAAATCATATTCTCCCATGAGAATATCTCTCAAGTCAGCTATGAGCTGCAAAATGAAAGAAAAAATTAACGTGTACAAGTTTATGTTAATTAAACTCTTACCTCACGTATGACATCATCGTTGTGGTCATTAAGGATCTTCAACAGAAGTTTTATCAGCAGTGGAAGAATCTGTTTATAAAATACAAAAATTGTTTAGCTACTCAGTCCAAGAATTCATGAGGCCTCTTACTTTTGGAGGACATCCTTCCTTTATATAGGCAATTGCTTTTCTTCTTAACTTAGCTTGCATTTTAGATGAAAGACACAAGTTGATAAAAGTCTTTATGGTAGTCGATTGGAAAATATTTTTGCTTTCTGCAAAATTATTCCTAAAATAAGAAAAATGTAGCAACACATCTAACATGTAAGAGATTTGTTCAAAATTACAATAACATCTCAACGAAATCGTCGTGTTTCGTTGACTTCAAGACCATTTCGGCATTGGCAATAATATCCCATTGGACAGATTGTGTAGCACCCTCAAATATCTGAACGATTCTGGAGTAAATCAATTCTTCGTGGGACTGTGTGACGTATCGTAGTTGAGACAACATCAAGGGAAGAATAGGCACCGAACCGCTAGTAGAGGTTTCCCTGTAAATTCAAAACCAATGCTAAATAGAACTTGACTGTGAAATTTCTTACTTTTTCGATAATTCTTCCACTTTATCCAAGACAACGTTGATGACGACTTCTTGCAGAAAGTCAATCATAAGAAAGTTAACAATCATATTGTCTTGCGACTGGAATGGGTTCTCTTCTCCGGGCATATTGATTGTGCATCCACTTAGCAATTTCATTGCTAGTTTTTTGTCATTTAGGGCATCTCGAAGGCCAGTTTTGAATGTTTCCACATTTGAGGGATAGTTTTGACACTTAACAAAGATTTCACGGAACTTGCACACAAACGAGACATGGTCGCAAGCTACAAAAATGAATATTCTCTGTATAAAGAGGACTAGGAATGCTCTTTAATACTTACATATAATAAAGTTGTCCGTGGCATCTATGTTTACACCGGACTTTTGAAGAACCAATTCAAAATATGTGGTTGGTGGTCGTTGGGTGCTCCTTGATTGAGTTCGACATAAAGTGCTTCTTTGTGAGAGATATCTCTGAGTCGGCTCTTGGGAGGCTGGAATCGCTTCCAGGGCTTCTTGGCTAAAGAGTTCTTTGTCTTGGTTGTCTTTGGATACATTTTCTTTATTTATTGGTTCGAGCCTCTGCAGATTAATAGCAAAATAAGAAAGATATACCTACGTGAAATAAAACCAATTGACTTAACTTACTGGGATTTTGATAGTTGTGTCTTCATCTATTGGTTTTAAAGCTTTTGTTTTGGATGCCTGTCTGAGTTTTCTGTTTCTGTACATGTTGAAATACGAATTTTTAAAAACAAAACACACAACGATAGCGAAGTGCGTAGATAAAATTGAAATTTTTCAATTAACCGCCGAAACAAATGTCAAAAAGAAAAAACACGGCGTCAAATCACAGAGGCTCTCAAACTCTGATACTGTTTGATTGAACGAATTAGTGTGATAAACCTAGATTCTGTTAGAAATTTAAAAATAATTATATTTGTATTTTGCAATCGAAATCATTTTTAGTTTTTGTTGTGTATTTACACATTTCGACGAAATGGAAATGTAAGCTAAAGGAAAAGGAACGATGACAGCACCGATGAAAAGGGATAGAAACAGTGCATTTGTTTTGGGGTATTGTAAATTAATAGCGGTCAATAATAGACCCGTTTGCTTGTGAAAAGAAAACTACTTGACTTAAAAATAAAAAGATATTTAATTATTATTCGCTGCTATTGAATTTCTGATTTAAAAACTTTTTTACGCTGTCAGGCGATGCCTAGTTTTAGAAAGAAAGTTTGTAGGTTCAACTTTACCCAGGGTTAATCCAGGTTTTCTTGACAACCCTATTAGTTGTCAAAAAAACCTGGGGTTTCCAGTCCTCAGAAAACGCTAAACCACAAAATCGCACACATCTCTGCCATTTGAATAAAAACACATGCCATCCCATTTGACAGCTCTCAAATTGCCACAGCAAAAACCTAGGGCTAGTTGAGGGCAAACCTAGGACTCAAAAAACACTCAGTTTGACATTCAGGGCGAGTTTCGGTTTTTCAAAAAACGCTTTGTGGTGACCACAGGGCGACCCCAGGGTTTCACAAACGAACTTTTTATGTGGATGTGTATCACAGAGGAGATACTTTATTCCTCTTGATGTTGTTCTTCAAGACTAAAGAGTTTGAATACAAAAAATCGTTTTTTTTTTCTTTATTTGAATTATTTGAAAATACAATAGTAACATAGTTGGAACCCTGACATCCTGGGTTGAATCCAAGAGAGTTGTTGTTTCAGCCTCTTTCAGGAGCCTATTTCACAAATCCTATACCTTACATATATTTCATACAACATTCACATAACTACGATAGAAACATTCAGTAAATAGGTTCCTTTATGTATGTAGGTAAGGTATCCGATTTTATTAAACAACTAATTAAAGATGTACAAAGGCAAACTTACTTGAGATCAATTATATTTTTATTAATTAGATCTTCCACTATAAGCTGTCGTTTTATGTGATGATACGTTGTTCGTGGCATAGTCTCAACGCCTTCGATTTTATCTTCTATATGTTTGTTCTCTATCTGATCGTTGTTATCAATGCAGATATTGTGAAGGACACAACCACAAACCGCAAGGTTTACAACTAAACTGATACTCGTTTGCTCAGTGAAATGCTCCAATCTTTGGAAGCGAGTTTTTAACAAACCAAATGATTCTTCTACTACATCACGTCCAATTGAATGAAGTTGGTTAAACTGCAACTCAACCTTACCCATTGGGTCATCGTGATTTTCATAACACTCAAAAGGTGTAACTAACCAATCTTGACATGCATATGCAGAATCACCGAGTAAAATTTTGTTACTATAAAAGAGTTTGTCTAGATTGTCTGAAGCATTTCGATACAAATCTGATCGGCGAAGAACTCCATTATCGTCAAGACCTCCCGGTTCTCCACAGAATATGTTTATGAATCTTTGATTTACATCGACCACAGCTTGCAATGAAATGCTGCACTGACGTTTGCTATTCAAGTACATTTCCTTGTCATCTGTTGGTGTTTTTATTCTTATGTGGGTCACATCGATAGCACCTACAACTCCTGGAATTTTACACTTATCTTCAAATTGTTTCGAAATTATTTCAGCTTCACTTGCACTGGGCCATTTAACAAATTCATGTGCAATGGATAAAAGCCATTTCATTACTCGCTTGACTATATTCCAAGCGGTTGAAATCGAGAACGAAAACACATTGGCTAGTTCCCGGAATGTGTCTGTGTTGGCCATGTACCATAAGAACACAAATATTTCTTTTTCGGCTGCAATTTTCGTGCGCCCTCTTTTTACTATAATCTTGAACCTCTCTGTTGAACTGTAACGATCTAAGGAAATTTAAAGTCTTTTACTAGGCTCCATTTGATTTCTTAGACATTTTAGAATGTTACCAATCAAAATTTGAGCAGTTGAACGTAGTAGTTTGAAATTGGTTTTAAATACATATTCACTGTAGCCAAGGATTACCTCAACAAAGTCTTCAGTCGTTTTATCATCCTGATCATCTTCTGAATCAGACGAGATGCTGGAATCATCTACAAGACTGGGACAGAAATATTCATTACTGTCGCTGCTACAGCTAGAGTCATCATCACTTGAAAAGAGGAACTGAAAAGAGGAACACAATTAGGTATATAATTTTGGTTTTTAATTCAAAGAAACAGAATTTACATCGAATACAGCTAATTCCATGCTTGGTTTTATGTTTTTTAGTTTATCAAACGTCACTTTGAAAGGAGCATGTATCAAGCAAGAAGTGCTACCAATCTCAGGAAGCAAAAAACAACTAGCTGCGTTTTATTTTATGCGGATTAACTTATATGGCTTAATCACAGAAGAAAAATTAACAAGAGCTAACCTTTATATTACAGCGGAGGAACGAATGGTTGAATGTACCTACCCTTTTGTTTACATCTGGCAAGTCAAGGTTGCACACCCAAGCCAACCTTAAAAAAAATTCACGGATTTTAAGTCGCAATTGGCCATGTTTTGTTGTTTTGCCAGTTATCCCGATGCCTCAGCTAAGTAGTCCAATAATTTTTTTTTCCAAACCTTTGCTTCTCGAAAAGTTAAAAAATCAACAAAAATCTTGTTGATTTTTCTTTCTTAAGTTAAACAACCGTCAATGTCCTTAAAATTCTTTCATTTATTTATTGCCACAAATTGATGCCCTTCGCCGCTGTTTGCTTAAATCCTCTAAGTATAGTCGACGCTTCCCACCACCCGATGACTTCACCCGTCGTATCAATCGTCTTATTTTCCACATGTGTATTACTATCGTCTGCTAGCGATAAACTTGAGAGATCTTTAAAAATTATCAGATCCTTACAGCACTTTGTTTCTACGTAGTCCTTGGGAAGAGTATGCACTAAATTTATAAAAACCTGTTTGCAACTAGAAGGCAGATCACATAAGTCTGTAGAGAATATATTTTCCCATCCCATTGCATCGTTATCGGGCATCTCTAGTTCTAGGAACACATTGGTCGGCGGAAGGTTTGTTGAGAATGTATCATAAAGACAATCGGACGTTAACAATGAGCTAAAAATATAATACAACATATTATGTACTACAGTTCATAGGAAGTGAACTATATCGAAATCTTACATCAACGCTTGGTTTAGCATTGCAGCGTTTAGTTTATGGTGTTCGTATGAGTGATCCCTGGATATGGGTGGTATGTTGATAGTGTAGACTTCTTTTGGCAACACAGCCGTCGATCCAAAGAGGAATCTTACCCTAGATACACTACTTTGCTCAAAGCCTTTAGATATAACCTGCCAATTAAGAAAAATAAATTAATGAAAAACATGCTACGAGCGAGTGATCATTCAAGAATACCTCTCCCATTAGTTTTATGTTATCCATTGTTTGCCTGGCTAAGTCTTTTTGTCGTTCTACTTGAAAATTAGCAGGAGCTTCATCATTTGCATCATCTTTATCCCATTTTGAAACTAAATATTTGAATGTTTTGCAAACAAATGGTATTTGATTTCGCTGATACAAAAGAAACTCTAGAATTGAAGTCACAAAATGTGCAGCCGTTTGGTCGGTGACTATATCCGTTTCTACTTTAATATCAACACGGTTTTCCATCGACTTTGATTCATAAATAAACACTTTTAACAGATGAAACGCTAAAGAAAATTAAACTAAAAGAATATTTATTTGAATATACAAATAGAATTCTGACAAGTCTTTCAAAAATGGTTGACTCATTGACGCTGTGGTGAATCTGTTTTTACAAACATTTTCTTTGCAACATTCTTAAGCTGTGCCTACACTATTTCCAGAAACTGACATTATCAGCAACATCACAAAAATTTATCAAAACCCTTCTCTCGACTCGCTCGCCAGCTCTTAAATCACATCAGCCATGCGCAATACCACTGACACTGATCACCAAAATTTGTCAATACTGAACTCGTTATCATAAAGGTTCCCCCAAATCGTGGTGTTTTTGCATTTGTGACAGCGGCAGAAACGCTGGTGGCACTATATTTGCCGCCACTATAACTACAAATGAATGGAAGCAGTGTTTTTCTTCTCACGTAAGCGTGGGTATTTTCCAAGCTACTCTGTACATTATAACTTAATTTCAAAGAACTCCCCTAGCCTAAGCGTTGCGTTTTTTTGTAATGGCGGCAGCGGCGATTACAGTTGTAAAAATTAAGATATACAGCGACATATTTACGAGAAACCCAAACCGACGCAACAAAAAAAGCAGCGTTTTCATACAATCGTGATATCACCTTACAGCAGAAATGATGACAGGAGCGTTTCTGTAAATACCACAACTGCAAAAAGCTTTGGTTTGGGATAACTTTTACTCTGAATATGCCGCTACCACGACTGCAAAGTCACTTTCTGTTTGGAGAACCTTATATTTGCATTTGAGGCCAGCATTTTACCGATATAAGAGTAAAAGCGTCCTTAAGTACAGGTGGCATTAGAGAAGTGTACAGTATTTTGTTAAAGAATTCCGTAAAGGATTTTCATAAACTTGTAGCTGTCAAAACGTTTATGTCGCTTTCGCAACTACAAAATCGCGTAAGATTGAGATTCAATCAAAAAATTTGTTTCGCTCTCACAATCAGCGGAATTCTAGTTCTCAAATATAAAACTTGAAAATTAAGTCGGTTTAAACAGTGATTGGCAAACAAATTTGATAATTTGAAAGTCAATGGAATAAATATTCAAATGAAAGCCAGGCCGCGACCCGCAAGTACCCGTTACCCGAATTCGCTTCTCAACTAAAAATCCAAACTGAAGGAAACTGGCAACATCTATTTTGTAAACAGCTGATGCTGGCTTTTCAGCTAGATGTTGACAGAAAATAGCAACATAAGCATTTTACCACGCGAATGTAAAAAGAAAAAAACAAAAAAAGAAGGATGCTTGCGTTTTAAAATCCTGTGTAAAAAAATGAAGTCAAAATAAAAATAAAATAAAAACTCACCACTTTCGGAATGACAACAAGAATTCTTCCACGGCTGGCCAAATTTGCATAATAATTTCCTGCAACATACACCAAAACCATACGTCGAGGACTAATTTTATATTCGGAATGATTCAAGTGCGCAATTAAAAACGAAAAAAGGTTGTTTAACATCACTCCTGAGTGTCGTGTCGTATAAGGCCGGGCCATATACCGCACATTATATAGTAAGAAAAAGAAAATTCAGTTTTCACAGTGAAATTCCCCCAAGAAAACAAGGCGTATAAGTATAAAACCCAAAGGAAACTATAAATTCTATTACAAGCCCAAAAAATATAAAACAAATATTCTAATAGAAAGGAGAGAAAAGTGTTTTCAATTGAATTCCAAACGCATTCGAAGAATTTATAGGATTGCGATAGCGAGAAATTTATTTGGTTTCTCTCGATATATAATGGCCACAGGGTTCCAACTCACAGTCTCGATCAAATTGCAGTATCAAGAAGTTAAGAACCGCCCATTTATCATAAGGTACAGTGACCGTGAGCTATTATTCGCTGAGCCTTCCTACGATTGGTAAAGACCTTGAACTCAATCAACACCGGAGTGACCCGATAAGGAAGAAAATTATCTCATTGAAAAACATGGTAAGTCTAAATATACAAATGTTCATAAGTAAGTACATAATACAAATGTAACTACATAATATGGAAATGGGGTAGTGTGTATATTTTGGGATGTTGTTGGTTCAATAATATTTGCGTAGCAAGGTTAACTCAAAATACCTTAAAAGCTACTGTCATGGACCAAAACAGATGACGATGTCGATCCCTTATTGACTATTTTGTTCGCATTAATCTATTGATTTTGGTTCTTGGATCTGATATAATAATATTCTTTGACTGGTTGAAGATTGGATATATGTACATATAGCAACTTCATGATTCTTTATTTTTTTTTGGCAACCAGAAATTAGTTTTATTTTATACCCTGCCCAAGAAACTGCCTACTTCATTCCCAGCTGTGCACTGTGCTGTTGAAGATAAAGTCTAACGTCTTCTTAATAACTCAGAGTACCTACCTATTTTTTTATTTTGATGGGTACTTAAATAAATAAATAAATAGGGTGGCGCAGCAGAGCGAGGAGCCCCTGGGCCTAGCGCATTTCTCACAACCATGCCTTGTGAGGGAGTGGAGAGGACCTACAATTTTCTGCCGGTTCCGAACAGCTAATTGAGAAAGCGCTTTTCATGGCAATGAATTTACTAACGGAGGACATGCCAATTCCTCGCGAAAGGCTATACCCGTGGAAAAACATTTTTGCCTCTGCTGGGATTCGAACCTCGAACCTCTGGGTTACCAGGTGGACATGCTAACCATCACGCCACGGGTACCACTGATAGGCACTTGTTAAGGCCAATATTATTCACTTATTTACTTACTGGGCATTACAGTTCGAGATAAACCTGGGCCTCAACCAACATCTTTCAGTGACGAATTCGTTTTACGACGAGCTGCCTCCAGTTTTGCACCGTAAGTCGTTTGAGTCATCGTCCACTTGATTGCGTAACATAAGAGAAGGACTTTTCTTTTTGCAAAGTTTCCTGCAATGTATCCATCCGGTCTACATGTCCCAGCCATCGTAGTCTCGCGATGCGTATCTTCTGGTTATGCCCATATCGCGGTACAACTCATACAGCTCGTTGCTATATCTTCTTCTCCACACATTGTCTTCCATCATTCGGAGTATTTTTCTTTCGAGCCGACCAACGATTTCCTCATCCGCTTTAAATAAGGTCCATGCCTCGGCTCCGTATAGCAGCACTGGGATGATCAAGGTCTTATACAGTTTATCAGTTCCTTCTTGATCCAAAGTAGAAAAAATGTGAAAGAGCGAATATAGCTGATCCCAGGTAGACGAAGTTCTTTAGTACCTCGAAGTTATGTCTGTCTATTGAAACTTTTTGTCCAATTCGTCGATGTTTTCGATTCTTGTTTGATGACAGCATATACTTCGTTTTGGCTTAGTATTATTCTCTAATAGTCTTTAAATCTGAGTTTAATGCTTTTAATGACACCTGTAGGGCGTTCTTTTTATCCTTCGATGTTACGCGATGCTGTAGTGTCAAAATCATCGTTGTTGTTGTGTATGTTTGACTTTGTTACAAAATCATGATTGCATTTACAGGCCGCCTCCACTTGCAAGAATTTTCGTTATGTCGACTCGACTTGACATCAAAGACACAAATCAACGTTAGCGTGACTGGGCAAATAATGTTATGACATTTCATTTTGTACTCGAACCTCATCGATGGTGGATGCAGAATTTTGACAACGGAATGAAAGCAAAGACAGGAATTTTTACATTGAAGTTTTTTATTTTTATTTTTAAATTTTCCAATCAGTCATAATTGTATTACTGTATTGCAAACTCGAAAAAAAAAAAAAAAAAATGTTGAGAAAAACTTTTTTTAGGTTGTAATATGAGCTACCGATACGAACCGACACTGATGAAAGACGAAAAATTATGAGAAAAAATGACATTTTCCACTAACACGCACAAAAAACTTGCATCTGTCAAATTTGATGTCAAGCTGACTCTGTCAAGACAAAATCGAAGACAGAGATATCAGAGATTGCGACATGACGTCAAATGACCCGCCTCCACGTAACATTTGATGTTAAGTCGAGCCGACATAACGAAAATTCTTGCAGGTGGAGGCGGCCTGTTAGGAACGACTCGATGTTACACTTTGCTGGTCTGTCAAAAATATGAATAAAGTATTTCTTAAAATACGAACCCAGCTAAAGGAAACTCGTTATTGATGAAGAAAAATGAATTCTGAAATGAACAAGATTAAAAATCAATAACTGTTCACAGAATTTGGAAGATTAATAAAAAAAAAAAAACCAAAACAATTCTGACCAACAACAATTTTAAAGGGGTTTGACAGATCAACATCGAAACTCAAGTGCCAGAGATGAGTTGGAAAAAGTTACGAAACGTAACATTCTGACAGTTTTTAAAACCCTGAAAAAGTTATCGAAATTTATAAGAAGTAAAATAGCTACCCTTCAATCGCTGAAAGCAAAGTTACATGAAACAATCTTTTACAACCGACGATAGACGATTGGACGATAATCGTCGAAAGGCCCCGACCCATAGAATCCGTTGTGTCCGTTCGCTGCCGGATTCAACTGACAGCAGTGAGTTTTACCGGACACAACGGATTGGGGTGACCCATAGAATTCGTTGCGGTGAAGAGAAAACTTCAAATTGGTTTTGACTGCGCAGGTCATCAGTTCTGCCGGACGCAAAAGTTAAAAGTTGGGCTACTTTTTCCGTTGCGTCCGTTGCATCCGATGCTTATGGGTCACCTCTCATAAGATCGTGTGTATTTAATCGAGCTGTCAGTTGAATCCGGCAGCGAACGGACGCAACGGATTCTATGGGTCGGGGCCTTAAAAAGTTATGGAATCTATACTCGGTTTTCAAACACAGTGTTGCCCGTTGAGCAATGGATACCATGTCTGTCCGTTACTAGGTTTCACGAGGAATTGGCAAGTCTTCCGTTTTTAAATTCATTGCCATGAAAACTGCTTTTTCGATAAGCCGTTCGGAATTGGCAGAAAATTGTAGGTCCCCTCCATTCTCTCACAAGGCATGGTTGTGAGAAATTTACTACACCCTGAGGCACCCCGCTCTCCACCCTATTTATTTATTTTATTTTTTCAACCACATAGCGATATAATAGGTCTGTTCGTTTAACTTTCCCCAGGGTTGACCCAGGTTTTCTTGACAACCCCATGAGTTGTCAAAAGAACCTGGGTTTTCCAGTCCTCAAAAAACGCTAAACCACAAATCGCCACATATCCCTGTCATTAAAAAAAAACACATGCCATTTGACAGCCCTCAAATCGCCACAGCAAAAAGCTAGGGCGAGTTTGGGGAAAACCTATGGCAAACCTATGGCTCAAAAAACACTCAATTTGACATTCAGTGCGAATTTAGGTTTCTCAAAAAACGCTTTGTGGCGACCCTAGGGCAACCCCAGGGCTTCAACGAACAAACCTAATAAGAGTGTCCACAACCCACATCGCTGACAAGTTCTTCTGTAAATTTGACACCGATGAAGCCTCGCGCAAACCATCCTGCAACTGCGATATTTGAAACATAGTCAATTTTATCGCCAGATCGCGTAGATGTGTGCCACTCCATTCCTAACGTCACAAACGCAGACCGCTGTGGTTTACTTAACTTTTCACTATTTTGTGCGCTAGCAAAAAAAAGGTATCGAACACTCTTTTATGCAATGGGGCAAAAAAGGTTGATATCGTACACTTCAAAATGACAGCTTGACTTATCGCCTTCCAATGGATGTTCCAGTTAAAATGAAACCCGAGTCGACAAAAAGGAAATGAATCGTTTCATTTTTATTTATCGATGTGATAGCTTATCGCCAAAGATATAAAACAAAAGCAATGACCGGAAATGAAAAAACGAATTAACTCTTACTCACCTGATGGGCTGGTTGAAGATTGGACTTTTATCAAGGCCATGCTGCTTTAGCCTTTTCATCAATTAGTTTCATTTTATACCATGACGAGAAAATTCAAGAAGACATGCCTACCTGTGCGCGGTGTTCCAATGTCGATGGTTTCCTCAATGGCTCAGGTAAGCCGCCTATAACGTGATTGATGTATTACCAACATGGAGAAGTCAAAGTATGAATAAAAAGAATTTAATTTTGCATAGAATGCCCTCTTCCGGTTCACCGTTCAATTTTCTAGAGGCAAATAACATAATAAATAACTACAGTTGTAGTCGAGAATTTATAGTCATTCTGTGATTAACTTTCTTTGGATGACTATATCCACTTTCACTTACTCTCTTCTGTAATTCATAAACTACCGTAAAAATATTCTTCTTGAATTCGACTTCTTCGCCGTCTTAGCAATTAGTTTGCATGAAAGATCTTCGAAGGGTCCGATAACGCAAACCTTGTGATCTTTGAGTTTTTTTTTATCAACTCTTTATTTTGAAATTTAAAAAAATTGAAAGCTTTTATTCTGTTACGCAAATTTTCAGTAAGAATGCCATGGCCTTTCCTTTACCCCTTGACAACTACTGCGACTGCAAAATTGAATCTCCGAAAAAAGATGCGTTGCGGAGAAAACTCCGCTCCGACGCGACGATTACCTCGATAGGGCCGATTATTATTGTTCAATGCACCTGAATTATGGAGAATCGATGTATCAAACGCTGTATACTCTACAAACTCTTGCTTCAGCAGCCCACGTGTAACATACCTTATCTAGGCTAAAGAGGAGAAGCTGCTTCAAAGAGGAAATGCTGTAGCCAAATGAGTCCAAAATTTTCTTTTACTTCCGTATTTACAACTAAATTAGTTTTATCGCGACCCTAAAGTACGGTTATAAACCCTGAACATGATCCCAGAAAACTAACCAACTTACATATGCATTCACCAGATGCGATGCAATGGGCATGAGTTTCTTCTTCTTCCATTCCTCGTTTGCGCACCAGGGCAGGGTTTACATATGTCGCTTTCCATTGGACGAAAAGAACTGTCCAGGAGCGTCCAGAAGCATTCTCAAACCATTCCATTGGTGCAAAAAGATCTCATGATTCTGATGGACAATTCTGAGGAGTGACAGCCGCTTCTCGATTTGAAGTGAGAATCGACTCAAGAAGCACTAACACATGTTACTCCAATGTCAAAACGAAAATTTTCTTCAAGGAATATTTTTTAAGAGCCATAGGCAATTACGTTAAACTGAATAGAAAAAATGTTTGGTGTTCCATTGGTTTTTAAAATGAGTGCTTCCCCGAGTGAAAAACCAATTATAACACTTTCTTCAAATTGTCATCACAATGCTTATAGCGCCGTTAAAGAAAAAAAAAAGAAGTTGCATGTCATCTTAACTATTTAATTTACTTTACCATTTTAAACTTTTCAAATAAAATTAATGAATAATGACATACATTTCTTCTTCTTCTTGTTTATAAATATCAGCAAAGCGGAAACAAATCAGATGGTGATGATGAAGCCGAAGCCGAGTCTTCGTCGTCGTCTTCGTCGATTAATTCGACAACGGACACGACGGCCACTCGAATGGACAACATGGCTAATGAGTTTCAATCCGTACTAGACGAGTTTCGTGACAATTGGCAGAAAGAATTGAAACCAGATGAGAAACCAAGTAACATGAATCCATCACTTAACCATTCGTTGTCGGTTGACAATACCCCAGAAGAGGTACAGGCCGAAACGTTTTTTAAGCGCGCTGTCGAACTAGAACAACGTGGGAAGGTTTACGATGCCTTGCAGTACTATCGGCGGGCAGTTCAACTTGATCCTGATATTGAATTTAAAGCATACGAAGCCAGCAAAATACCGCAGCATGTCGAAAATGAAGCTAACAACAACAACAATTTTGTAGGATCCACAGGCAAAGGTGACACTGAACCAAAAGAGGAAATTAATGAGGATGAATTCGAAGAAGGTGATTTGTTTGCACGTTTTCAAAATGCTGTAGCCAAACAAGGAAGGTTAATTATGAGCAATCGTGATGCTGGTGTCATCAGCACTGAGATGCATATCTCAGATCTTCCAACGGAGATTTTGCTGTACATACTGCGGTGGGTGGTATCGAATCAGCTGGATATGAGGTCTTTAGAGCAATGTGCTGCGGTTTGTAAGGGATTCTATTTGTGTGCCAGAGATGAAGAGATCTGGAGACAAGCATGTTTGAAGTAAGTCCAATAAATGGCGCTAAAACTACATAATTATTTAATTAACTTTCTGTTATTTTAGAGTTTGGGGTGTGAATCTTGAATGCAGTTCTGGAACCCCCTATGACAGCTACCGACAGATGTTCACCGAGCGGGAGCGAGTTCACTTTAACGGTTGTTATATTAGCAAGACAACTTATCTCCGTCTGGGAGAAAATAGTTTCCAAGATCAGTTCTATCGACCGGTGCAAATGGTGGAATACTACCGCTACATACGTTTCTTGCCGGATGGATCAGTGCTTATGATGACATCATCCGATGAGCCAGCTCAAGGCGTTACACGCTTGAAAAATCTGAATCAACTACGATCAGAAGTGCTGCGTGGTCATTATCGCCTGCACGGCGATACAGTAACAGTTATGCTTAAGAAAAATCAGAGGCTTCCTAAGGGCGATCACTATTACGGTGGAGGAAAACGTCGGGGAAGTGTCGCCCAGATAGCTGATTACGAGGCGAACTTCACGACTTACTATATTGAGTTCAATATAACGAGTACACCAAAGAAGCGTTTTAACCAATTGCAATGGAAAAACTATTCGATAATATTGGTGCGTAATAAGCGGGAAGTTTCAAGTGATTTTGAACTAACTCCTTCAAAATATCCACCGCTGCGGTTTTCTTGTGTGAGGAGCTATCATCTGGATGCCGAAGTACCCTTGCAGTAAGGCTAAAGGCGAAAAGGTTTGTTTTTTCCTTTTTCTATATGTGTATGTATTTTAGTGCTTATTCAAGTAACACAGTTACATAAAAACGTCTACACTATTTGTTGTTTGCTTAATAATTGGAATTGTGAATTTAATTCATGTAAATAAGAATAAAGAGGAATGTGTGAAAATTACAAATTTGTTTACATTGAAACAAAGATGACAGATTCATCGTTACTGTTTTCTTTCCATGCGTTGACAACAGACGTACCTCGATAACAGTTCAACTACGAATTGCTCACCAGTATGCAATTGCTCGTGGTTATCGTTTTCTGCCTCTCTTTTTTTAACTCGTAATGCATACATCTCCGATATTCTGCTGAAATACCTAGTTTACTGGGTTTCGTACTTAGACAGTGTACCGTTCGATGCACAATGTGCTAGTGACGATTGTCGTGATTACAACAAAACTCTATTTTTACTTAGCCGTCTGGAAATGCGTTAGGTTTCGAGCTTTCAATAGCTTTGTATTGCGTCACTCTATTTATTTATTTTATTTTATCTATCGTAAATACGCCAATCGATCGCGTCAAACAAAAGCAATGTTTTCGTGACTACGAGAAATCGTCGCGATTACGATAGAAGTGTCGCTACTACGATAACGCTATCGCGAATACAACTGGGGGCGTACTATGTAACTCCATTTTAAAACAAAAGTGTTCGAATGCTTGAAATTACTCCTTCTTAATTCTTTAGAACGAAGGAATAAATGGGATACTTCACTAAAACTCTGAAGTTTTTGTCGAAATCCGTTGGAAGAACTCAAATCCGATCCTACTTTCATTCATATTGGCATTCAAAAGTAGAAACAAAAATAGGTTTCGAATGATTCGAAAGTAGAATAAAGTTACATTGTTGGGCCCCAAATTTGTAGCAGCGATTTCCACATTTGTTGCGATTGAAACAAAGTTGTTGCTATTAGACCGCGTCGCGATTTTGTCAGAAATCAAGCTTTCACTATCAAATAAACAAAAAAAAAATAAATAGGGTGGCGCAACAGAGCGAGGAGCCCCTGGGCCTAGCGCATTTCTCACAACCATGCGTTGTTAGGGAATGGAGGAGACCTACTATTTTATGTCGGTTCCGAATGGTTAATCGAGAAAGCGCTTTTTGTGGCAATGAATTAACTATCGGAGGATTTGCCGATTCCTCGCGAAAGGCGATACCCGTGGAAAAACATTTTTGCCTCAGTTGGGATTCGAACCAAAAACCTCTGGGTTAACAGGCGGACATGCTAAACAGCACACCACACGTACCACTTTCACTATCGCAAAGCGTGTTTCCTGGAAAACATTATAAATAGTCCCTATTCATAAAAAGGACCCAACAACGATAACTACCGTCCCACAGGCAAACTTTCAAGTTGTTTGAAAGCATTATTTATGATACACTGTCTTTCTATTGTAAATCTATTTTATCTCCTGATCAACATGGTTTCCTAGCAGGTAGGTCAAAAATGACCAAAAGGTCACATAAAATCATCCTATTCAAACTAAAGACCCTAGGCTTTCCCCTATTTTTTACCTCTTCGGTGAGTACTTATTTGAATCAAAGAAAATAAATGTGATTATGACAATTTTGTTTAGATTACAGCAAAAAGTTCTAATTGCGAATGAATTTTGGCGTTTCTGACAAATTTTTCGCGACTATGCGAAGTTGTGATAATGGCTGAAGTAGCAACTGGGTGTTATACCCTGCAATTGGGTCACCATCCTGTGTTGAACTCCTCAGACCACTGCAATTGCAGTGTGTTACATTAATTGCTGCAACTTTGCAAGTGGCACATGAGGGAAACTACCTAAAAATGCTTCTTGGGCCATTTGATCAGCAGCGACCTCATTTTAGATCCAAAGCAACAACGTTCGGTGAGTGTTAATTAAGTCTGGAACAAAAATAAATAAATAAATAAATAAATAAATAGGGTGGCGCAACAGAGCGAGGAGGCCCAGGGCCTAGCGCATTTCTCTCAACCATGTCTTGTGGGGGAATGGTGGTGACCTACAATTTTCTGCCAGTTCCGAACGGCTAATCGAGAAATCGCTTTTCATGGAAATGAATTTACTAACGGAGGGCTTGTCAATTCCTCGCGGAAGGCGATATACGTGGAAAAACATTTTTTCCTCTGTTGAGATTCGAACCACGAACCTCTGGGTTAACAGACGGACATGCTAACCATCATGTCACGGGTACCACGACTACTGGAACAAAGACAGCCATGTGACAAAGCTTTAGGGAATCCGATATAATTGTCATCTTTGCGATTCTACACCACTGTAGCAGTCACAACAAAGTGATGCGATTTCGACAGAATATTTTTTTTTTTTTTTGCATCTCAGAGTCTTAAGCGGTACTGAACTTAGAGCAAGTTCAATGTACACGCTTATCTACGCTCTTCATCATTAATGCAAGTGTTTGTGGTTAGTAAATAACGCCAACACAAGCACAAAGAGAACGTACACGAGGAAAAAAATTAAAGACATTACAATTTTTAACAAAAAAAACAAATAAAAGTACATTATTAAATAGAACTAAATAAACTAGAGAAACATTATTAATCAAAAACTATAAATAAGAACAGAAATTAAATAACAATAACAAAATATTAAATATAAGTCATGCAGGTGGCACACTGGTTCTTAGTTTTAATTTTAAAGTATTTTTACTTAGGTTGAAATCGGAAACAAAAGGATAGGAGTTAGATAACCTACTCATGCGAGCTAACGGCTCATGCATGCCATAGTTAGTTCTGTGGTGGGAGCAATGTAAAAACTCCAAATTACGTAGTTGGTGAGATCCTCCACGATAGTTGAAACTAATGTGGGAGAGCAAGTCTGGGGTATCAGTTGAACCGGTTATTAATTGACGAAAAAATACTAAATCATTGTTGATTCGCCTCTGTGAGAGGGTTTGAAGATTTAATAGGCGAATACGATTTTCATAAGGGGGGAGATTGAAAGGATCTTCCCAAGGGAGACCTTTGAGAGCGAAACGTATGAATCTATGCTGTATTGCTTCGATTCGAGATTTATAAATATCATAAAATGGTGACCACACCTGAGACGCATATTCTAGATGCGGACGAACATAACACTTATATAAAGAGAGTGTAACATAGGGGTCATTAAATTCTTTTGCCCATCGCTTAATAAAGCCAAGCATTGAATTTGATTTGTTGATAATGAGGTTGATGTGTTCATTAAACTCGAGGTTGGTACTAAATAGAACACCGAGGTCACGGAATCTAAAAACTTGAGATAGGGATTGTTGCGATATTGAATATTCTCCAATACTTGGCGATATTTTGCGAGAGAAGGTCATACTTTGGCACTTGGAAGCGTTCAAACTAAGTCCGTTTTTAGAACACCATAGAGCAAAACAGTCGATATCTTTTTGTAAGAAGTCTCGATCTGAAGCATTTTTGATGGTTTTAAAAATCTTCATATCATCTGCAAAGATTAAAATGTCGCTGTAGGAGCTGCAAGAAATTACATCATTAATTGCAACAATGAAAAGTAAGGGACCAAGATGACTTCCTTGTGGCACACCAGACAAAGCAATAAAAGGTTTTGATAAAACATTTCGAAATTTGACTTCATAAGACCTATTTTTTAGGTAGGAGCTTATCCAAACAATAAAAAATGGGGGAAATCCAAATGCTTTTAGTTTATATAGTATAATATTGTGAGACAGTTGGTCAAACGCCTTGGAGAAGTCAGTGTAAATGCAGTCAAGCTCGTTCCCATATTCAAGGGCGTTGGAACATTTATGATAAAAAGATAGAAGGTTCGTAGCTGTCGATCTTCTTTGCATAAATCCATGTTGCTGATGGCAGATAACATTCTTTGCAAAGAAGGATAGGCTTTCGCAGACTACTTGGTCAAATAGGGTATACATGAGAGCTTTGAAATTGGCCTGTAGTTTTTTATATCGATCTTTTCACCCTTCTTGAAAACTGGTGTTATAAAAGATTTTTTCCAAAGAGTGGGAAATTTTCCAGCTTTTAAAGAAAGTTTAAAAAGATATTCGAGTGGAAATGATAAACATGAAGAACACTTTTTCAAAACAATTGGCGGAATCGTGTCCGGACCAGAAGAAACGTCATCATTAAGAGAAGAAAGGTAGTAAGTAATTCTGTCTCTGTGAATAGGGATACTATTAAAATTTACTTGCGAGCAATGAGTTAAATACTGAAAAAAATGTTCATCAATTTCTAAATTCGTACTACAAAAAGAACCACAAAAATGATTTGCAAATGCATTGCAAATCTCAGGAGTATTTTTTTAAAAAAGTGCTATTATAAACAAAGTTCAGTGGATAGCCGTCTGATTTTTTTTTAGAGTTTACAAAAGTCCAAAAACTTTTTGGGTCATTTTTCAGAGAACGCCCCATTTGGTTGACATAGTTAGAGTAAAGATTTTGAGAAAGAGTTTTGAAGTCTTCAAAAAAACTTATGAATAGTTGGTGGTCAGTTGGAGAGAGGGTAGTTAAATAGATCTTCCAAGCTTTGTTTCTTTTGTTCCTTAGAGTCTTTAATTCCTTGGTAAACCATGGTTGACTGAAACTACTATTTCTAAGCAACTTTAGGGGAATCGTTTTTTTCATGCTATTTTCTAAAATTGAGTAGAAGCAAGCGACTGCTTCGTCAATATTTGCAATAGTTGATATATTTTCAATACCAGCAATGCATAATTCATTCGATAGCAAATCGAAATTCGCTTTTCGAAAGTCAAAAGTATATACACAGTCTTTTAAATTATTAATATCTTGAGAGACGTTGCTTAATTCTATAAAAATATCTAAAGGCGGATGGAGATCATCAATTCTAGTAATGCCCGAATTTGATTGAAGAACTACCGTGCTAATAGCTTCGGATGAGAAAACTAGATCTAACATACGATTTTGGAAATTTCTAATACAGCTTACTTGCTGTAAGTCAGTTGATATAATATTATCTAAACTAGAAAGCTCACGCTGCGGTGAAGTTAGAGAAGGTTTTTGGAAAGATCCATCGTCAGAGGGTAACCATTGAACGTATGGTAGATTAAAGTCACCAATTAAAAGAATTTGGCTTTCTAAGTCTGACAATTCAAAAACATGATCCAAAATCAGGGCCAACTCAGAATAAGCTGAGGCTGAACTTTTTGGAACAATATATACGTTTACAATAAAAATATTTTTTAACAGTGTACAGACTTTCACACAAACAACATCAATAGACAGTTCAAACGGAAAGAGTATACGAGACGACATATATGTATTCCTGACCGAAATCAAAACACCACCCCCGACATCATCTGGTCTGTCTACGTGCCGATCTTTACGGTAGACCGAGAATTCAGGGCTCAAGATCTCGGTGTTCAAGTGACTTGAATTTAATTTAATTTGTAAGGGATTCTATTTGTGTGCCAGAGATGAAGAGATCTGGAGACAAGCATGCTTGAAGTAAGTCCAATAAATGGCGCTAAAACTACATAATTATTTAATTAACTTTCTGTTATTTTAGAGTTTGGGGTGTGAATCTTGAATGCAGTTCTGGAACCCCCTATGACAGCTACCGACAGATGTTCACCGAGCGGGAGCGAGTTCACTTCAACGGTTGTTATATTAGCAAGACAACTTATCTCCGTCTGGGAGAAAATAGTTTCCAAGATCAGTTCTATCGACCGGTGCAAATGGTGGAATACTACCGCTACATACGTTTCTTGCCGGATGGATCAGTGCTTATGATGACATCATCCGATGAGCCAGCTCAAGGCGTTACACGCTTGAAAAATCTGAATCAACTACGATCAGAAGTGCTGCGTGGTCATTATCGCCTGCACGGCGATACAGTAACAGTTATGCTTAAGAAAAATCAGAGGCTTCCTAAGGGCGATCACTATTACGGTGGAGGAAAACGTCGGGGAAGTGTCGCCCAGATAGCTGATTACGAGGCGAACTTCACGACTTACTATATTGAGTTCAATATAACGAGTACACCAAAGAAGCGTTTTAACCAATTGCAATGGAAAAACTATTCGATAATATTGGTGCGTAATAAGCGGGAAGTTTCAAGTGATTTTGAACTAACTCCTTCAAAATATCCACCGCTGCGGTTTTCTTGTGTGAGGAGCTATCATCTGGATGCCGAAGTACCCTTGCAGTAAGGCTAAAGGCGAAAAGGTTTGTTTTTTCCTTTTTCTATGTGTGTATGTATTTTAGTGCTTATTCAAGTAACACAGTTACATAAAAACGTCTACACTATTTGTTGTTTGCTTAATAATTGGAATTGTGAATTTAATTCATGTAAATAAGAATAAAGAGGAATGTGTGAAAATTACAAATTTGTTTACATTGAAACAAAGATGACAGATTCATCGTTACTGTTTTCTTTCCATGCGTTGACAACAGACGTACCTCGATAACAGTTCAACTACGAATTGCTCACCAGTATGCAATTGCTCGTGGTTATCGTTTTCTGCCTCTCTTTTTTTAACTCGTAATGCATACATCTCCGATATTCTGCTGAAATACCTAGTTTACTGGGTTTCGTACTTAGACAGTGTACCGTTCGATGCACAATGTGCTAGTGACGATTGTCGTGATTACAACAAAACTCTATTTTTACTTAGCCGTCTGGAAATGCGTTAGGTTTCGAGCTTTCAATAGCTTTGTATTGCGTCACTCTATTTATTTATTTTATTTTATCTATCGTAAATACGCCAATCGATCGCGTCAAACAAAAGCAATGTTTTCGTGACTACGAGAAATCGTCGCGATTACGATAGAAGTGTCGCTACTACGATAACGCTATCGCGAATACAACTGGGGGCGTACTATGTAACTCCATTTTAAAACAAAAGTGTTCGAATGCTTGAAATTACTCCTTCTTAATTCTTTAGAACGAAGGAATAAATGGGATACTTCACTAAAACTCTGAAGTTTTTGTCGAAATCCGTTGGAAGAACTCAAATCCGATCCTACTTTCATTCATATTGGCATTCAAAAGTAGAAACAAAAATAGGTTTCGAATGATTCGAAAGTAGAATAAAGTTACATTGTTGGGCCCCAAATTTGTAGCAGCGATTTCCACATTTGTTGCGATTGAAACAAAGTTGTTGCTATTAGACCGCGTCGCGATTTTGTCAGAAATCAAGCTTTCACTATCAAATAAACAAAAAAAAAATAAATAGGGTGGCGCAACAGAGCGAGGAGCCCCTGGGCCTAGCGCATTTCTCACAACCATGCGTTGTTAGGGAATGGAGGAGACCTACTATTTTATGTCGGTTCCGAATGGTTAATCGAGAAAGCGCTTTTTGTGGCAATGAATTAACTATCGGAGGATTTGCCGATTCCTCGCGAAAGGCGATACCCGTGGAAAAACATTTTTGCCTCAGTTGGGATTCGAACCAAAAACCTCTGGGTTAACAGGCGGACATGCTAAACAGCACACCACACGTACCACTTTCACTATCGCAAAGCGTGTTTCCTGGAAAACATTATAAATAGTCCCTATTCATAAAAAGGACCCAACAACGATAACTACCGTCCCACAGGCAAACTTTCAAGTTGTTTGAAAGCATTATTTATGATACACTGTCTTTCTATTGTAAATCTATTTTATCTCCTGATCAACATGGTTTCCTAGCAGGTAGGTCAAAAATGACCAAAAGGTCACATAAAATCATCCTATTCAAACTAAAGACCCTAGGCTTTCCCCTATTTTTTACCTCTTCGGTGAGTACTTATTTGAATCAAAGAAAATAAATGTGATTATGACAATTTTGTTTAGATTACAGCAAAAAGTTCTAATTGCGAATGAATTTTGGCGTTTCTGACAAATTTTTCGCGACTATGCGAAGTTGTGATAATGGCTGAAGTAGCAACTGGGTGTTATACCCTGCAATTGGGTCACCATCCTGTGTTGAACTCCTCAGACCACTGCAATTGCAGTGTGTTACATTAATTGCTGCAACTTTGCAAGTGGCACATGAGGGAAACTACCTAAAAATGCTTCTTGGGCCATTTGATCAGCAGCGACCTCATTTTAGATCCAAAGCAACAACGTTCGGTGAGTGTTAATTAAGTCTGGAACAAAAATAAATAAATAAATAAATAAATAAATAGGGTGGCGCAACAGAGCGAGGAGGCCCAGGGCCTAGCGCATTTCTCTCAACCATGTCTTGTGGGGGAATGGTGGTGACCTACAATTTTCTGCCAGTTCCGAACGGCTAATCGAGAAATCGCTTTTCATGGAAATGAATTTACTAACGGAGGGCTTGTCAATTCCTCGCGGAAGGCGATATACGTGGAAAAACATTTTTTCCTCTGTTGAGATTCGAACCACGAACCTCTGGGTTAACAGACGGACATGCTAACCATCATGTCACGGGTACCACGACTACTGGAACAAAGACAGCCATGTGACAAAGCTTTAGGGAATCCGATATAATTGTCATCTTTGCGATTCTACACCACTGTAGCAGTCACAACAAAGTGATGCGATTTCGACAGAATATTTTTTTTTTTTTTTGCATCTCAGAGTCTTAAGCGGTACTGAACTTAGAGCAAGTTCAATGTACACGCTTATCTACGCTCTTCATCATTAATGCAAGTGTTTGTGGTTAGTAAATAACGCCAACACAAGCACAAAGAGAACGTACACGAGGAAAAAAATTAAAGACATTACAATTTTTAACAAAAAAAACAAATAAAAGTACATTATTAAATAGAACTAAATAAACTAGAGAAACATTATTAATCAAAAACTATAAATAAGAACAGAAATTAAATAACAATAACAAAATATTAAATATAAGTCATGCAGGTGGCACACTGGTTCTTAGTTTTAATTTTAAAGTATTTTTACTTAGGTTGAAATCGGAAACAAAAGGATAGGAGTTAGATAACCTACTCATGCGAGCTAACGGCTCATGCATGCCATAGTTAGTTCTGTGGTGGGAGCAATGTAAAAACTCCAAATTACGTAGTTGGTGAGATCCTCCACGATAGTTGAAACTAATGTGGGAGAGCAAGTCTGGGGTATCAGTTGAACCGGTTATTAATTGACGAAAAAATACTAAATCATTGTTGATTCGCCTCTGTGAGAGGGTTTGAAGATTTAATAGGCGAATACGATTTTCATAAGGGGGGAGATTGAAAGGATCTTCCCAAGGGAGACCTTTGAGAGCGAAACGTATGAATCTATGCTGTATTGCTTCGATTCGAGATTTATAAATATCATAAAATGGTGACCACACCTGAGACGCATATTCTAGATGCGGACGAACATAACACTTATATAAAGAGAGTGTAACATAGGGGTCATTAAATTCTTTTGCCCATCGCTTAATAAAGCCAAGCATTGAATTTGATTTGTTGATAATGAGGTTGATGTGTTCATTAAACTCGAGGTTGGTACTAAATAGAACACCGAGGTCACGGAATCTAAAAACTTGAGATAGGGATTGTTGCGATATTGAATATTCTCCAATACTTGGCGATATTTTGCGAGAGAAGGTCATACTTTGGCACTTGGAAGCGTTCAAACTAAGTCCGTTTTTAGAACACCATAGAGCAAAACAGTCGATATCTTTTTGTAAGAAGTCTCGATCTGAAGCATTTTTGATGGTTTTAAAAATCTTCATATCATCTGCAAAGATTAAAATGTCGCTGTAGGAGCTGCAAGAAATTACATCATTAATTGCAACAATGAAAAGTAAGGGACCAAGATGACTTCCTTGTGGCACACCAGACAAAGCAATAAAAGGTTTTGATAAAACATTTCGAAATTTGACTTCATAAGACCTATTTTTTAGGTAGGAGCTTATCCAAACAATAAAAAATGGGGGAAATCCAAATGCTTTTAGTTTATATAGTATAATATTGTGAGACAGTTGGTCAAACGCCTTGGAGAAGTCAGTGTAAATGCAGTCAAGCTCGTTCCCATATTCAAGGGCGTTGGAACATTTATGATAAAAAGATAGAAGGTTCGTAGCTGTCGATCTTCTTTGCATAAATCCATGTTGCTGATGGCAGATAACATTCTTTGCAAAGAAGGATAGGCTTTCGCAGACTACTTGGTCAAATAGGGTATACATGAGAGCTTTGAAATTGGCCTGTAGTTTTTTATATCGATCTTTTCACCCTTCTTGAAAACTGGTGTTATAAAAGATTTTTTCCAAAGAGTGGGAAATTTTCCAGCTTTTAAAGAAAGTTTAAAAAGATATTCGAGTGGAAATGATAAACATGAAGAACACTTTTTCAAAACAATTGGCGGAATCGTGTCCGGACCAGAAGAAACGTCATCATTAAGAGAAGAAAGGTAGTAAGTAATTCTGTCTCTGTGAATAGGGATACTATTAAAATTTACTTGCGAGCAATGAGTTAAATACTGAAAAAAATGTTCATCAATTTCTAAATTCGTACTACAAAAAGAACCACAAAAATGATTTGCAAATGCATTGCAAATCTCAGGAGTATTTTTTTAAAAAAGTGCTATTATAAACAAAGTTCAGTGGATAGCCGTCTGATTTTTTTTTAGAGTTTACAAAAGTCCAAAAACTTTTTGGGTCATTTTTCAGAGAACGCCCCATTTGGTTGACATAGTTAGAGTAAAGATTTTGAGAAAGAGTTTTGAAGTCTTCAAAAAAACTTATGAATAGTTGGTGGTCAGTTGGAGAGAGGGTAGTTAAATAGATCTTCGAAGCTTTGTTTCTTTTGTTCCTTAGAGTCTTTAATTCCTTGGTAAACCATGGTTGACTGAAACTACTATTTCTAAGCAACTTTAGGGGAATCGTTTTTTTCATGCTATTTTCTAAAATTGAGTAGAAGCAAGCGACTGCTTCGTCAATATTTGCAATAGTTGATATATTTTCAATACCAGCAATGCATAATTCATTCGATAGCAAATCGAAATTCGCTTTTCGAAAGTCAAAAGTATATACACAGTCTTTTAAATTATTAATATCTTGAGAGACGTTGCTTAATTCTATAAAAATATCTAAAGGCGGATGGAGATCATCAATTCTAGTAATGCCCGAATTTGATTGAAGAACTACCGTGCTAATAGCTTCGGATGAGAAAACTAGATCTAACATACGATTTTGGAAATTTCTAATACAGCTTACTTGCTGTAAGTCAGTTGATATAATATTATCTAAACTAGAAAGCTCACGCTGCGGTGAAGTTAGAGAAGGTTTTTGGAAAGATCCATCGTCAGAGGGTAACCATTGAACGTATGGTAGATTAAAGTCACCAATTAAAAGAATTTGGCTTTCTAAGTCTGACAATTCAAAAACATGATCCAAAATCAGGGCCAACTCAGAATAAGCTGAGGCTGAACTTTTTGGAACAATATATACGTTTACAATAAAAATATTTTTTAACAGTGTACAGACTTTCACACAAACAACATCAATAGACAGTTCAAACGGAAAGAGTATACGAGACGACATATATGTATTCCTGACCGAAATCAAAACACCACCCCCGACATCATCTGGTCTGTCTACGTGCCGATCTTTACGGTAGACCGAGAATTCAGGGCTCAAGATCTCGGTGTTCAAGTGACTTGAATTTAGCCAAGTTTCAGTCAAAGCAAATACGTCATGTTTAAAAACGTGGGAATTAACATATAAATCGGCAGTTTTACTGCGAAGACCTCTTACGTTTTGATAAAAGAGGGAGAATCTAATTAGTTTTTTGGAGCAGTATTAATAAGCAATTTGTTTTTAACTCTCCTGTTGATGGAAAATTCTTTAACACGAGCACCACCAGGCCAAGAGTTACTGTCACAAATAGAGTCAAAAGACGAGGGCGGGACAAGCAATTTGAACGAAGACACAAAGCTATCGGTTTTGCTTATCTTACTACATTCAATAAAATTTTCATTAGGAATTAATTTCTTTGATACTAGATAGCGCAAAACATCGTTTGAATTAAGATCTGGCCTAAGCCGAGACACAAAAATTAACTTAGGTTTTGGAACTGCCTCCATTGGTGTAAAATATGCACCAGATTCAGGATCAGAACTAGAATTAGATGGCAATGATATATTTTCAAGATCCACAACTTCAACTACTGGTTCCAACGGGATAGAAGGAATATTGATTTTGGCCGAGTTACTTCTCAAAGTCTTGCGCTTTGAAGGAGGGCTCAAATTTTTGCTAGTCACTACGTCTTCACGATTTTTTTTAGACTCTGTACTTGGAATCACGGCAGAGCTTTTAGATGCTGACGAAGTAGACTGAGCATTGAGATTATTTAAATCGAGAGCTTTTTGGGGAATTGAAGTCTCTAAGTCGTCTGTAGATGTAGATATTTCAACAGAGCTACAGGGAGAAGAAAATGATTCTAAGTTCAAAACTGATTTATTGAAAGCTTTGTGCAGCTGATCGAAACCTTTCGACAACTTTTCAATTTCTAGTTTGAACGTAGACATCTTTATTGCTAATTGGGAAGTAGATATCTTTTTGCAATTCTCGCAATACCAACAAGCACTTTTAAAAGCACTTATATTTTATCTAAAAGTGCATTGTTGGCCCCAATACATTTAGCATGAAATGCATTACCACATGGACCATAGCATGCGAAAAGAGGTGAGTTGGAACTATATACACATTTACCTGCCGCACAAGCCATGGCTAATCAAAAAAAAAATTTAATTTTAAAATTAAAAAAAAAAAAAAAAAAGTTAGGGATTGACTGAGAATCGAACCGGAAAAGCTTGGCTTACTTAGTATTTATTCTAAAAGAAAAGCGCGCTTTTACCAACTGCACCAAGCAGACGATAATTTAGAGCTTACAAAGTTAAGTAAATGAACTACAAAGTTAAGGTTTTCTAAGGAGATTATGGTGTGAGGAAAAAGGATAGATTAGGAGTTTTAAAGCAGTTAAAGAGAGAGACTAATATTTATAAATAAAACTCAAATTACACTCAATTAACGTGAACGGAAAAAAAATTTTTTTTCTTACCAATGACGCAAATAAGGTAAACAGATAGATAATCAAAATTAATTGAAAACAAGCTGATTTACAAATCCAAATAACCCATTAGACTGTAACTCGAACTAAAAAACACTTAATCAAAATGCAATTTCTAATTACAACAAGTAAATTGCACTACAAAAATGAAATTAATCAAGACACGGTTAAAGCACAACCAAACACACAAGAACCAGTGTTGAATATTCAGGACAAAGCTGTTAATATAATGACAAAGCGTCAATTGTTACGATACCGCTGTCATAATTGCGACAATATTGTTGCGATTACGACTAAAATGTCGTGGTAACTAGAGAACCATCCCGTTTTTTTATTTTGATGTCGCGATTAAACCACCGTTGTCGAAAGCTGTCGCCATTACATCGAAAAGACAAATTGAAGAATTCATCACACATATGCTCTCATTAGCCATGCCGATCTCTATCCCAGCTCTAAACTCTTTCACGACGACTTTTGTTTACGATATTCATACAAAAAAACTAAACTTGCTTTTTAAATCTAAAACTTAGTTTTTTTTTTTTAATTTATTTGCGGAAAAAGTACTTTCTTATGAATTAGGTTTTATTTTAAAATGTTTCATCATTACAATCTACTCTCTATTAGTAATATCTGTTTTTTGTTTGTTGTTGAGTTTAGTTTTGCTATGAAAACACTACGGAACTAATTAAAGAACAACTAGCTTCAACTAGTTAGTTCTTTGTACATAATTTAATGTTTAAATATAAATGACCTTATATTGCAAATAAATCTATAGTATCACCGTTACGTGTCAATGTAGTTAGTTTTTAAATAACAAAAACATTTCTCTCATTACGACTCGTTCCTTGTCTGTTCAAATATATTATATATTATGTATGTGTGTGTAGGTGTAAATAATAAATCTACAGCGTGGAAGAAAATCTCTTAGTAAACATCAAATTTGACACGTTTTTTGTTTTTAGTATGACTAGTTACGTTAACATTATGGCCGAAGTGAGGTAATTTGGGAAACGAGATAATTTTGTATGTTGGATTGATATTCAAATTTATCTCATTCAAGAGCTTACCTCACTTCGGGCCTAATGAAAATGTAAGATTTGTTATATAAAGGTAAATTTCTGTAAATATTTAAGGTATGCCTTTCAAAATTCACTTTCAAATGCCATTGTTGCATCGTTGTCATTCTCATTAGTGGACATTAGCATCGCACATAAGTAGGTACCTACATTTTCTCCTATACGCACTCCTATTCCTTCATTTCTATGTTTTTTCTTCCTTTTCAATTCTTTTCTCTAAAATGATCAAAAATGTTTTTGTCAAAAGATATGTTCCATCAAAATAGTAGTCTCTATAAAAGTTTTACTGTTTTTGTTATTTTTTTTTTTTTGTTATTTTCTTAGTAATTGACGAAGCACTTTTTGAGTGTGCAGCTTACTAGTTTACGGTAAAAATGTGCATTTCTAATCTATCAGCATAGAAGAACCCGCAAGAGGAAAAGAGAAATGCAAAATAAATGACTAGTTAAGTTTCTAAAAAAAATGTCTCTAGGTACCAATTTAGTTTTGTTTCTTTTACCAATTAAAAAAAAAATTAGCGTTTACATTTCTTTTTGAACAATAATGTTCTCGTAACGCATTTTATCAGGTGTATCCCAGCAGCTGTTGAGGCAAGTGAACACTAAAACATTACCGTACTCGATGGGGGCGGCATCATCGTTTTGTAAAAAACGTAGCTTAGGTATTAGAGTGGAAAGGATTTGAACTTCACAAACAGTTTCACCACCACAGTTTGGACATTTCGGAATTGGCTCGCTCAGCGGTGCAATCAAAAGTGGATGACCATCACGTGAATATCTGAAAGAAAAAAAACAGAACATGTATTAGATAAATTTTGTCTGATTTTGCACTATCTTCGTTTTGAACTCATTTCATAGTGCTCTTTATATAAAACTAGCTGAGCCGCCCGGCGTTGCTCGGGTCTGTAGTTTTAAGGTTCCCGTTCTCGTTCCTGTTTCTGTTCCTATGGGATTATAGGGATGAAATCTTTGCTTTAGTTACTGAGGAATTATGTAGCATCCCAGTGCTGAAAGAATATTTGAAATCAGTCTAGTATAGTCTCTAAGTTTCCGTTCCCAACCCTGTTCCTGTGGGATCTTCCGTTCCCATGGAAATATGTGAATGAAATGTAAATCTATGTCACTGAGAGATATTGTAACATCCTAGAGTTGAAAGAATTTTTGAAATCGGTTTAATAACTTTGAGGTTCTTTTGAATTTTAGATGAAACATTTCGGAGGGAACATGTGTAAGTAGACGAGAGAAAAGAAGAACAACTGTACTGACATAAAAGAACAAGAAGACGACTCGACTTGACAACAGCTTTATTTCGAATGCGCATTGCGCAGAAGCAATAATTAATATCATACGGTAACAGCTAACAGTGTGTTCGATATATATAAGAAAATATAACTCTACTTTCTACTTTGAATCTGTTATGTACATACCCATACAATTGCAATTAAATGACAGTTTGTTTCGTTCGAATAGGGTGTTTACAAAAAACCTAACTCTTATAACTCGACCATCCTGACGAATAAATCGTCCTCGATTCATAAAGAAATAACATCGAAATTTTTTATAGATACTATAAATAGATTGTTAAATAGTCAATAACAGATTCAATGGTCATTACAATATTGATACTAGGAAAGTTTATCTATCTTTTTTTTTCAAATTATCGTTAGCTTATGTTCTCGGATAATATAATGTTTACATTTTTTTTTCTTTTTCTTTTTTTTTTCAGTTTCGGATTTACGAATTGACATAGTCTTTTTATAATAAGTAACATTATTACTTGAGTATGTGTATAACATCATTTACAACAATATGAATTTTAATAAAATCTTGTTTACAATCAGTTTCGAATCTGATTAATATCAAACTAAAATATGATATCTTAATTCTTATCGAACCGAAAATTTTAATCAATATGCATGAATTGGTTTCATTGTGAAACGTAAGGTTTCATATTTTCTGGGGAAGCTACGCCCTCATAAGGGATACGCGCAATCTGTAAATTTTCGGTGTCTTTGATTAGGTATCTGTCATTTTGAAAGATTTTTATGATTTCGTAAGGACCTTTATATTTTGGTAAAAGTTTTTTATTAATACCAGGAGTATTGACAACGTTCTTTAACATGACGTAATCCCCAACTTTATATTGGTGTGGTTTTTTATGATGCTTATCGAAGTACTGCTTGTTTTTCACTTGACTACGGACACTGTTTTCACTTGCTTCGCGTCTGATGGATTCTAAGTCCCTCGGCTCCTCAGAAATAATGTATTCCTCGAGGTGTTCCCGGATTTTATCGTTCACTTCCCCCTTCTGTTTTACGCCAAAAAGCAAAACACTAGGACTGAAACCTGTACTTTTGCTCTCAATGTTATTCATGGCAAATTCTACTTTGCTTATGTGTTTGGTCCAATCTCCAGGTTCCATTTCGCTTTCCTTAGACAACATAGATGTCAGAGTACGGTTCATCCGTTCTACTTGGCCGTTGGATTGGGGTGAACTCGTAGCAATTTTTATGTGTTGTATGCTGTAGTCAGCGCAGAATTCTAAAAAGTCTTCAGAAGTGAAGCAACTTCCCCTATCCGATATAATGCGATTTGGTTTGCTGTAAACTGAGAAATAATTTTCTAAGGCGCTTATTACTTCTTTAGTAGTAGTACTATTTACCGGATAAAGTTTTATGAATTTCGTGAAACCATCAACGACAATGAATATATGCTTCTTTTTGTTTCTTATACCACACGGTAACGGACCATAATGGTCTATATGCAACGTTTGAAAAGGTTTGTCCCCCTTAGGAATAGAATGTAATACACCTTCCTTCTTACCAGTTGGTGCAGAAAAGTGAATGCACTTTAAACAATTTTGAATAAATTTTTTAATTTTGAGCTTCATGCTGGGAAACCAGTATGTTTTCTTCAAAAAATTGTAGCATTTTTCTACCCCAACATGACATAGAGCGTCATGGTGCGTTTTTATTACATCATTTTCCATTTGTAAAGGAACGTAAAAGAGCACTTTTTTGTCTATTTTTCTATAGAGTAGACCGTTGATAAGTTCATACGTCGCACTCTCCCTTTTCTCCAGCATTTCAATTAAACGCCTAATTGTTTGGTCTTTAAGTTGAGACGCTGCAAGCGCATGTTCGAATGAATCAGGTTCGATGATGAGAATATTGTGACAGCGGCTAAGTGCATCAACGTGTTGCATCCTCTTACCATCCCTATGCTCTATTACAAAATCGTAATCTTGGAGCTCAAGCGCCCAACGAGAAATTCGTGGGTTAAGGATTTGTTTGTTGAGTGTAAGAGTAAGCGATTTGCAGTCGGTTATTATTTTAAATTTGGCACCGGTCAGGTAGATTCGGAATCTTCGAAGCGCATAAATAATTGCTAACGTCTCTAACTCATATGAGTGATATTTCGATTCTGCAGGAGTTGTACGTTTTGAGTAGAAGAACACAGGGTGGAGCATTTTGTCATCTTGACGTTGCAACAAAACTGCCCCAAACCCAAGACTGCTAGCATCGCAGTGCAATTCGGTTTCGGCTTTGGCGTTATAAATGCTAAGAATTGGAGCTTTAAGAAGTTTTTGTTTAAGTTCTTCAAAAACGTTAAGTTCTTTTTCACCAAAAGTGAATGGAACTTCATTTTTTAAAAGGTCATATAGAGGTTTCGAAAAAACTGAAAAATCTTGGATGAATTTGCGGAAATAAGAACAAAGACCTAGAAAAGAATGTAGATGCTTGACATTGTTGGGTATAGGGAAATCTGAAACTGCTTTTAATCCATCCGAATTCGGGCCTATTCCTTCAGCTGATACCTCGTATCCTAAGTATTTAATTTTTTCAAACAAAAACAAACATTTGTCTAGGCGCAACCTGAGATCAAACTTTTCAACAATATTCATAACTTCCTTTAAAATTTCAAAATGTTCGCCTTTCGTTTCTGTCGCGATTAGCAAATCATCTATGTAAACCAACAGCTTACCCGAGTTTATAAGGCTTTTGAAAATCGAATTTATGAACCGCTGAAAAACAGCCGGCGCATTTTTGAGCCCAAACGGCATTCGTAGGTACTCGAATTGACCCAAAGGTGTTATGAAGGATGTGTATTTTACCGATTCTTTGGCCATTTTTACATGATGGAAGGCACTTTTGAGATCTAATAGCGAGAAAAATCTCTTCCCGCGAAGTCTATCTAGGTGATCCTCGATTAAGGGAATCGGAAAATTATCTTTTAGAGTTATTTTGTTCAAATGCCTAAAGTCTACACAGAGCCTTACTTCATTATTCTTTTTTTTAGCCAGAACTATTGGAGATGCATACTCAGAACTGCTTTCGCGTATAATATTTTTTTCAATTAAATCATCTAAAATTGTTTGTAGTTGTAATTTATGGGCGTACGGCAGCCGCCTTGGGGCGCAATTGAAAACACTGTTCGCGTCAGTTAACGTTATTTTCATTTCAAAATCTATATTTTCATGCAAAAAACCATTTTTGTTGTCAATACTCCTGGGTATTAACTGATACACTTTTAACTTTTCTTCGTAAGTTAAGTTGTCGTTTACGGTTAGACATGTAATCTCATCGCGGTCGTCATGCGTATTGATGTTTAAAATTTCCGAAATTTCGTCATTAATTTTTTTTTCTTTAAAATCGTCATTACGTAGAACATTCATTTTAGCATCAAAACTTAGTTTTATATTGTTTTGTTTTAAAAATTCTCTTCCTAAAACTATGACATTACTCATACTATTATTTTTTACCACATGCAAGCAAGTATACGCAAAATCATTATTTAATTTAATTTTACAAGAAACCTTACCAAAAATAATCAGTCTACTATTATTTATACCAACGAAGTTATACGTTGCGTCATCCACCGTTGTCATCAGGAAAGAGGGAATGTATTGTTGTTGAACAAAGTTGATCGGGCTTCCAGTGTCGATTAGCGTTACTGCACTCATCTTGAAGCATACACCATCACTTTCAGGCTTGGAAAACACATATTCAAACGTCCCATGAAAATTGTTTGAAAACGAAGTAGTTTGCATCTCGTTCGCAGAAATTTTATTTTGCAGCGCCATGATGGAAGTTCGCTGTGGACAATTTTTTGCCACGTGGTCCCTTTTACCGCAAGCAAAACAAGAACCCCGTTCTCTTTTTGGCTTAGAGCAATTAGTTGCCATGTGTCCTGTCTCGTTACAGTTGTAACATTTAACGGCAGTTTGAAATTTTACAGCTGGTTTGGGATGGTCCATCGGCGCGGCTCTGACAAAGTTTGAAGGTGACGGCTGGTATTCGGCTTTGATTTTTTCATACTTTCTTAACGTATTTTTTAACTCCGAAATACTATTGGCGGTAAACAGAATTTGTTTATTGAACATGGCGTCAGGAATTCCTTTGATAATGTAATGGATTAGGTCTTGCTCTTCAATTTCTGACGCTGAGGCTATTTCCTGCATTGTTAAAACATACTGCTGGAAGTTCTCTTCTTTCCTTTTTTTCCGATTTCTTAGGGCATTGTGTACATCTGTAGCAGTTTTGTGGTTGTTGAACTCGATCAACAGTGCAGCTTTGAGTTCACACCATGAGCGGCAGGCTGTAGATCTTAAAAACAGCTTTGCCGTTCCTTTGAGAAGCCGCTTTGCATAAATTAAAGCCTCCTGCTCGCTTAGATTGAATAGGATTTTGGAGTCGTCAAAGCTTTGAATCCACCTCGCTACTGGGTAGTTGTCGTCGCCAGAAAATGTTTGCAACGATTCCTCGATATCTCGAAATGTGTAGGCAGACCTAGAATCCTCCGTTGGTCTGTTAAGTTCTGCTAGCTTCCTTTTGAGAAAAATAATTTCTTCCTTGCGTTTGACCGCAGCACGCAGTCGTTCGAGTTCTTCTTGCTGTTGAATTTCGTTGTCTTCCTCCTCAGCATCGTCACCATCGCCATCACCATCAATGTTGTCACCTTCATCCAGAACGTTAGCTGGAAAAATTCTTTCCATTTGACTTGCGTCCAAGTTCAGTAATGCCTCCTGCAATCTGACAACTAAAGCCGACTTAAGGCCACTTGTGCTTAAATCCAATTGATTTAACTTATCTTTAAGGTTTTGCACCGATGCACTTCTTAAAAATTCTTCGGCACGAGCTTCTGCCATTTTAACATAAAAATCCAAAAAAAATTTCACAAAAATCAAAAACGTGGCGTGAAAATAACTGGTTGACTAAATCCCACTTCTGATTACTGTAAGTAGACGAGAGAAAAGAAGAACAACTGTACTGACATAAAAGAACAAGAAGACGACTCGACTTGACAACAGCTTTATTTCGAATGCGCATTGCGCAGAAGCAATAATTAATATCATACGGTAACAGCTAACAGTGTGTTCGATATATATAAGAAAATATAACTCTACTTTCTACTTTGAATCTGTTATGTACATACCCATACAATTGCAATTAAATGACAGTTTGTTTCGTTCGAATAGGGTGTTTACAAAAAACCTAACTCTTATACATGTACTATATAACATGTACTATATTTTATCCGCATATTCCCACGGGAACGGGATGGGAACCTTAAAAATACAAATACAGACCTCAACAACGCCGTGAATGTCGAGGGATAAGGGGTATATGAGTATGTCTGTATGTCTAAAGCAGCCCAGGGTGTTGAGCGAAGATCTCCGCTGACTCATTAACTTGCTGATATTTGGACTATGCACGCTTAGTCTGACACGATAAGTCAGTTTTTTTTTTTTTTTTTATAGAACAGTGTTTTGTTTATAACGAAAGCTAACGCATTGCATTGATGTCGTCTCTGTTGCAAGCTGCTTTATTTTTATTTGAGTCAATGAAACGATAATCAATGCCCTATATCGGTTTTTTCTTTTACTGCTTACTTTTCCTGTTCTGATTTTAAGCATTCCGTTTACATCATTTTATTTCTGTGGCGTGATAAAAATGTTTTAGGCGGGGTCGTCTCCTTGTCCTTCGAAATTGGTCAAATAGTTATATAAGGTTGCGTTCCCAATCACGTTCGAGCATGATCCTTAATTGGAAAGAATTTTTGAAATCGGTCGAGTAGTTTTGAGGTTCATGTTTTCGTTCCCGTAGGAATATAGGGATGAATTATAATCTTAGTTACTGAGGGATAATGTATCATGCCAATTCTGAAAGATTTTGTGAAATCTTTCCAGTAGTATCTAGGTTTCCGATCCCAATCCTGGATAAAAAAAATATATAGCTGAACCTTCTGGCGTTGCCCGGGCCCCGTGGGAATATGAGGATGAAATAATTTATGTAAATGTGGGATATTGATAATGCACCATCTTAAAGTTGAAAACATTTTTGAAATCGGTCATGCGGTTTTAAGGTTCCCGTTCTAGTTCCCGTTTCTGTTCCCGCGAGAATATATGGATGAAATATAGTCTATGTTATTGAGGGATAATGTAGCATCCTAGAGCAGAAAGAATTTTTAAAATCTGTCCAGTAGTTTCGAAGTTTGAGTTCCCAATTCCGTTCCTGTGGGAATATGGGGATGAATTAAAGTTTATGTTACTCGGTGATAGTGTAGCATTCTAACGGTGAAAGAATTTTTGAAATCGGTTCAGTAGTTTCTAGGTTCCCGTTTACATTCCCGTTCCCATAGGAATATAGGGATAAAAAGTATCCTATGTCCGTCTCCTGTTCCTAAACTACCTTCCCATCCATCAATTTTCAGACAAATCCGTTCAGCCGTTCTTGAGTTATAAATAGTGTAACTAAAACGACTATGAATATATGTATAGATATAGATATAGATAGATAAGTATTCATTACACATATCGAGTTTTCATTGTTTTTTAGATGTACATATTATGCTATTCGGGGCGGAGACAAATTCAACGAATCAATAACCATGAATATTGGTTTAGCAGATCTCGAGTTATAAGTGTTGTAACAAACCCGTCTTTCTTTTATATATTAAGAAGATTGAAGTCAGATGGGGAAGAGGTGATATGAGTGGCCCAGACAAATGAGAAATCCGGATGTTTATGTGAGAATGATCGAGGATATGTTTGAGGGAGCAGTGACAAGGGAGAGTCACAGAAGAGTATCAAGGAGAAGGTGTAGTCATTTGTTCTTTATTACAGTCCTTGACTAGCTGTACGAGATGAAACATCGAAAATTGTACATCAATTACTCTTACGGAATACAACACAGGTGAATAACTAGTGCAAAAGCAGATAGGTAGGAGAGCTGTGATCGCTTTAAGATCACAATGCACATAGCGCAGTTAAAGAAAAAGAAAAAGGAGAAGAAGTCATAGACAAAGTTTGGTTGTCAGTTCAAAGATGCCTAGAAGAAACCTTTCGGTAGGTCAGGTAAGTATGTAAATGGGAAACTTTAACGAAACTAGAGAGTTTTTGTCGAAAGCAGTTAGTACAATTCAAAAGTCTATTTCTTATTGGCTGAGTTGAATATTTGGGCCCCTGGCTCGCCGAAAAAGATGATTCTCAACCTAAGCTACAGGCTCTACGTTTCGGCAGATATACAGAACACAGAAGATTACAAATTAAGCCTTTCGCAAATATTTTGAAAAGTTTTTACTGAAACGACAAGAATAAAAATTGATAAAACATCAAGTTCAGATTATGTAAAAATACTACTTGCCACATGCAAGCTTAAATCAAATAAGACTGCAGGTTCAGCCGAGCTTTTCAAGGCAACTGAAGATCAGTTCAAAAGGTACATGCACTAGCTGATCTGATATGGTCGGAATATCGCATACCTGATGAATGGAACATCAGTATCGTATGCCAAATCTTAATAAAGGAAGACCCTCACAATTGCGCCAATTATAGAGGATTAAGCATCGTTAACGTCACTTACAAGATCTTCTCTACTGTAACTTTTGTGAAAGTCTGAACTCCGAGACCCCACGTCGACAAATCTATGGGTCCTTATCAATGGTTTTAGAACACAAAATTCACAATACACCAAACTTATCGGATAGTATACACTGCTACAAACATGCTGCCGAATTATTTTCGTCACTAGAGCAGAGAAAGAGAACGCAGCGTCACATCTGCCGCATCCGTCTGGTCGTTCACCGTTATTCCTTTTGCTGTGCTCCTCCTCCTACCTGCGCGTGACTTTCTATTGGTTGAAGATATTGAACTGGTTCGTTGGGAAGCCAAGCATTTCAGTTTATTTTCGGCGTTCACTCAAAGTTTAAGCGCGTTTTTCTCGGAATGGTGTTTTTCAAAACGTTGTCCGCTGCCGAGGGAAAAGTTTTCAAGCTATCGATTTCAAATGTTAACAAAATATTCTTCTTGTCATTCTCTATCGTCCTATGGAAGTTTTTTTTTTAAACTTCCTATTTTTTTCTCGAAAAACTGTCGACAAAAAGGCTATTTTCACTACTTTTTGTTCAAATCGCCGTCATTTTGTCAAAAATTTAAAAAAAAAAAAGCCTCGATAGGACGATAGCGATTTTTTGGGCGGTCACACTGAGACGATCCCTTAACAATTTGAAAAGACTATACAAAACTCAAAAGGGTGGCAGTGGTATAGTGTTCAGTAGGCAGCGTACGCCGACGACCTAATTACGTACAGAACAGGTCCAAAGATCGAAGTCTTCAGAATTCTCTTGCAGCGTGACTTCGTTAAGATTCAGCAACATTGCGATGACTGGAAGTTGAAAATCAAAGTCCAGAAATCGAAATGGCTGGGGCTTCAAGGGATACGAGAAATAACTGGCGAAAACTGGTGATCGTTGATCTACAGGGCCACCCACTGCCAAGCAAAGTAGTAGTCAGGTACCTCGGCCTCTGGCTAGCTCAGTATCCATATTTAAACAAACATATGGATGCGGCTCTGGCCAGAGCTAGAGAAGCTTTTGCTCTGACGAGGCGACCGTTTCACAGTAGTCAACTTGATAGCAGGGTGAAAGTGATTTGCTACATGTCCCTCATAAGGCCAATGATTGTCTATGGATGCCCTGTGTGGTTCAATGTTACAGCGTCTCAAATGGAAAAGATTCGGGTGTTTTAAAGACAGTGTCTGCGTATGTTTTTTCATTTTCATTGCATTTTTGGGGTCCTTCACAACGTTGCTCAAATAAACAGAATCGACAGCAAGAGCGATGACTTCGAACCATGGCCTGAAATTTGGGGTTTATTACCCCAACATTGAATATATGAAGAGAACACGTTTCAGTGGGTTTTTCTCACCGGAGGCTTTCCTTTATTTTGACATGAAATGGTTGATTCAGGATAGATTGGCGGTTCCGCTAATCTACCACGTCTGCCGTACGTCAGATCGCGATCAACTGGTCATTTTTAAAATGTCAAAACTGTTCTGGTGGTTGTTGGAGTAACAAATTGCAAATGATACTGATAGCGAGTCGCCAATGGCTGGTTTGCAAAGTTTTAAAATGTAAGTGTTAGGGTATAGGGGGTAGGCACAGTTGCATAGCAGAGGCTATTGACGTTTACGCAGACGATACTGACGTAATGAGAAGAAGCGAGCGTGATGTCATAGGTGCTTTTGCGAGCATTGAAACAGATGCAGCACGACAGGGTTTGATGGTTAATGTGGGCAAAACGAATTACATACATATGTATATGCTGTCATGAAAAAAGGACAGAGAACATCGACGAGTTGAACAAAACGTCACAATAGACAGACAAAACTTCGAGGTAGTACAGTACTTCGTCTACCTAGGATCCGCTATAAACACGGAAAACAACATCAGTGCGGAGATCAAAAGGAGAATAACTCTTGCCAACCGCTGCTTTCTGGGTTAAAAAGGCAATTGAGAAACAAAACCCTCTCCATAAAAACCAAGGTAACCCTTTATGGACTTTCATGGACCTTATTGAAAGCCGATGAGGAAAGCATTGGTCATTTCGAATGAAAAATTCGCCGTATGATCTTTGGTCCCGTATGCGAAGACAATGTGTGGAGAAGAAGAGTAAACAACGAACTCAATGAGTTGTTTCGCGACATGGGTTTAGCTTGAAAAGTATGTATCGCGAGACCTCGGTGGCCGAGACATGTGGAGCGTATTGACAGCAACGCTCCGGCTCAACGGATTTTCGACGGCGCATTTGATGAAAAACCGGGGAAGGGGGAGTACTCGTGTTAAGTAGTGCAGTCAATTAGAAGAAGAATTTAACCGACTAGGAGCGCAAAATTGGAAAGAGTTTGTCCGAAATTAAAATTGTTGACTTAAAATGTTGGTTGAGACCCTGGTTCAACCCGAATTGTAATGCCTATCTAAGTAGGTAGGTAGGCCCTTAAAAACTTTGAAGTACTACTTGAAAAATTTAGCTGCTAAAAAGGTTTTTTTAAAAAAAAAAAAAAAAAACTGAAAAGACGATCGCTCTACGATTTAAAATTTGTAAAAACTGCCAAAGCAAATTTGAAAGCCAAACGCCACCACAGACAGACTCACCTCAACAACTGTCCAGGATTGCACTGAATGTTGGACAAGAAATTGTGGAACATTACATCTCCATGTACAGGAACGGCCTTTTCATACATCTCCATATCCCCATCACCTCCGCCTCCGCCGCTATTCCCTGATCCTGTTGGTGTTGTCATGGGACTGGATGTACCGATGGAATCCTCATATTTTGTATACTCCTGGTACAGATCTCGCACATGATCACTCAACCCAAAATAGTTCGAAGGCGAGGATATGTTTCGCTCCTCGTCTACCGCTAAAAAGAAACTCCGAAGTGTGGGATCAGTGATTTTAAGTGAGACTGTAGCAGTCTCCTTGAGCAAAGCCAAAAGATCTCTCTGTGGCACTTGAGGTGTCTCAACTAACACCACGTCAGATTCTCCGCCTTCAATTTCAGCACAAACTGTCTGAACATTAACTGTTCCAAATGCACCTACGCCAGCACCACCATTTTCCCCTTGAGCTCCACAATTGGCATTTTTGTCATCAACATCTAAGTTGTCCAAAGCACATATGAGATCGTTTTCCATTGAGTTGCTTTCGTCCTCGTCATCAGAAAATCTCGAGTTGTCCATTTTTATCACATTTCCGTTCTCTTCGTTTTGATTCACGTCTTCAGCTTCCTCACCCCAATCATCGGCACCACTGCACCAGGACATCTTTTGGCCGGAAGTTTTCTTATTTTTATTGCCAATTGCTGCACTAGATTCCAAATCGTGGTAAGAGGTATCGAGATTCTGCGCTCTCAAGCAGAGCCATCCTTTTGTGGTAATTGAGCAATTAGGATTCAAACACGCGAACATGTATAAAGTACGATGGAACTGAGAATTTTCCAAGGGAGCATATAATTGAACGAGCAATGGACGAACAGAGTTGCAAATTGGACAGTTCGGAACTTTAATATCGGCCACTGGCCAATCCTTTTAATTAAAAAAAAAATAAAACAAAAAACAATGCATCAGTTAATGTGTTATGCAACAAGGATTAAAAAAAAGTACATACAGGACATCCTCCGATTTTGTTGACTGTGCTATTCATGAGATTCCGATGTTTTTCGGTGATTTCTTCGTCCTCATATCCCAGATACACAATACTTTTGCTCTTTGCCATTGTTCCGGATTTGATGTATTGATTTTTTCTTTATTTATCTTAAGAAGACATGCTTGTTCCAAAAAACAAAAAAAAAAGGAACACCTTCGAGTATAATCGAAAGAAATCAATTGGAAAAATGCAATTTTCAATTAAGGGCACGTGTAAGTGGCATGTGCCAATAATTGTTATTGGGTGGACACTGGAAAATGTTAACAATGACCAGCATTGAACATAAATGAAAATAGAAATTGTAGTTTAGCAAATAAATTTTGAACTGCAGGAAAGAAAATAATTGAATTTTAAGCACTTTTTTCAAAAAAATAACTTTGCAAAATTACTTTAGATCCGACTTATGTCGTTTTCCATTGGTCGTTCGGAAGCCTTCTGAACGCTTCTCAAATCATTCCATTGGCATCAAATGACAGTTCCTCTCCTCGAAAGAAGAGAAATTTGATTCTTGATTTGAAGAAGGAAGCGAACACACTGAAACACTGTTGACGTCAAAATTGACAAATGTGATTTGCCACCTCTAAAAATTGAAAAAAAGTGACCTGAAAACAATTATTAATTAACTAATTTTGTGAGATGAGTTCTAAAAACATTTTAAGACATATTCCTGTCGTTTTAAGTGAATTATGAAAAAAATGAAAAAAGTGAATGAAAAAAAATAGCGCTCGACGTTTCACACCGATACACAATACAAGCAACGAAACTTCAAAGCAAATAAAAGTGTTACTTTGGTATCCCGGATCGGAGAGTTTTTCCGGATTACCAATGGAAAACGACATTACATGTGAAATGTCATTCGAGACATGACAGTACAAATAATCAGAGGAAAAGATTTGCCAAGCTTAAGTATTTAATGAAGAGATACATTTGCCAAAATAAGGTAAACTCGGCGATGCATCACTCGATTGTAGGCACATCACTTTTTTCTGAACGAACGCATTAATTCCAGCGATCAGAGGTGGGTTGGTTGCACCCTTGACTTTCGTTTTTCTCTATTTTTGATTTACAATATTTTAGTACTATTGTATAGATAAACTATAGGAAGTCAAAAACGCGATTTGACAGAACCGGAATACACAGGTGCAGCTATAACTTTTATTTATATAATAGTGAAACCAATAGATTGGAAAGGAGTCACAAGTGCAAAAGTCTACACAATCCTATTATTGTTAATATATACAATGGTTACACGACTTCTATCGTGAACATTTCAGTTGAAAGCAAGTGTGTGTTAGTGCCTGTCCAGACGGGTTATGCTGTTAGCGTTATGCTGATAACACCTAGTGTCCAGACGTTGTTATGATTCCTCGCACAAATTCTCCATTTTGTGTTGGAAATTGTATTGAAAAAAGCATAACGTTATGAGCATAACCCGTCTGGACACGCAAAGTGTACTGCTTAGGCAGATAAATCAGATTTCATTTTGCGCATCGAGTCCCTTTCTTCCTCACCCCTTTTGCCCAGAAACGACCGATATAACGTTATGGGCATAACACGTATGGACAGGGACTTACAGACGACTACTCGCCACCTGAGAGTATAAGTGCCCCATAGACCACTTTTTCGGGAAACTGAGTTAATGATGCAGTTATACTAATTCGAATATTCTCTATCGTTTGGTCCTATTCCCATTGCTCTATCTCTATTATTAACAGAGTTACGAAACCCACTTTTGCTCTACAGACCACACATTTTTGGGTTCTCTTAGTGCTTATTTGCCTTATATCCAAAATTTGTACTACGTGAGGCAATTTTTGTAGAGAAGTTGAAATAACAAACACTTAGTGCTTAAATGCCCTATAGCAATGGGCAATGGATATAGAGCAAATTCAATTAAAATATATTGTCAGTGCTTAATTGCCCCATATCCACAGGAGCTAGGATATAGAGCATTTAAGCTCACATAATATATTACAATTAAGTAAACATTTAAGTGCTTATTTGCTCCATATCCATGGACAAATGTGCAGTCAGCTTGAAAAGTATAAATAGAAGCATAATTTTCGGGATCATTTCAGTAGCCAGTGCCCCTGTTCTGTAACTATCGCCTCGATAAAAGCAGGCGATAAACGGTGGAACGAAATCCTACTAAATTCATAGAATTTCGTTCCATTTTCCACCGTTTATCGCCAAGGCGATAGTTACAGAACAGGGGCACAGAAGACAAGGTTGCTGTTCTACAAACAGCTCCTCAGACCAATCATCACTTACTGCTTCCCTGCTTGGTTTAGTATATCCAAAACCAGCATGAAAAAACTCGGAGCATTTGAGAGGAAAATTCTGTGGATTTGCACAGGACTTAACTTTGACCGTCAACGACAGAGGTACTTCAGTAACAAAAAGCTCTACGAAGCATCAGGAATCCTTCCCCTCAACAGATTCCTTTTGAACAGTGCAAGAAAAATAACTAACAACCTGAGCAACCATCCCAATCCACTGGTGAGAAGCTTGACAACCGAAGAGAGACATCCCGAGCCGCGATACTTAGATATAATGGCACTACTGGGCGAAGAAATCATTTCAATCAATGACGAAGAGGCAATACCCTTTTACGAGGTAGCAGCCTCAGCTTACCACCGTGGCTAGAGGCCACACAAACCCCCTTCAACATAAAGACAACCGGATCTGAACAACCCGAGATTTTTTAAATCACCTTATAAATTTATATATTTTATCATAGGCAATAATTATAATTATTTTAGCAAACAAATCAATATTTAAATTTAGGCCCCTTCTGTGCCAAGAAAACAAAATATATCTAAATGTTATGTAATCTTAGAATTAAGAACCAATTGTATATATACCTGTTCAATAAAAATAGTTAAACAGTTAAACAGCGATCATTTCAGTTGGTTTCGTGCTCTCGTGGAGTAAAGGTCAAAGGAGGAAAAAGAAATATGATGATGACATAATGAAAAGTTCTTAATTTCATTTTAATGTTTTTTTTTAATTAATATATTTTATTTTTATTTTATAACTTGAATTATAATTATTTTTTTTTATTTAATAAAATGTTTGATAAAAAACACAAAAAACAGTCTTTGTTTCAAATCTATTTGTTGACTATGCTTTGATATTTCAGTTTTGGTGGGAATCTTCTTCAAAGACGAATTTGTAATCGTCTATCTCTGATTTTTTCAAAAAAGCAGCCATTAAAAACAATCAGCCTTATTCATAATCGCATTTTAAAGATAATCAGATGATAAAACAGAAATTCTTATTCATAATAGATAATCAGCCTGATAATATGGCAAATAAAGATAATCAACGGTATTATTATTATGAATAGGAAGCTGATTAAAAAGATAATCAGTGTGTATCTAGTCAGCCGATCATCAGTGTATTATCTTTTTATTATGAATAAGGCTGAATATGTTTTTAAAATATTGCAAAAAAAAAATAGAAAACGAGGTAAACAACAGGAAACAAATTTATTTTATGTAAGTAGAACTATTTAGCTTCACGTTGTCATACTACATAACGGAGTTAAATGTAGTTTTTTCTGACTTTTTAATTTTTATATTAAAGCGTTTTTTTTTTTTTTTACTAAACTGGACAAAAACAAAATTGGTAAAAAAAAAATTTAAAAAAAAATATAATAAATAATCCCTTAATAAAGCAAGCTTCTACGAATGTTGAAGTATTTTAGTAACCCATTCCAAATAAAATTAAATGTATTTTTCTAGAAAATTTAATGGACCAAAAGTAGTTTTAAGTATTTTTTCTAATTTAGTGTTAAAAAAATGTGTCATTTTGAAAGGTTTCTCATTGACTTAAAAATAAGCTTATGTGATATAAAGAAGGACATACCCAAAGTATTTATACTAATGTTTATTTTATATTTCTATCACTAAAAATAAAATTTTAAAAATTAATAATCCTAGTAATTTTGAATTTTTTTAGTATTTTTGTTTTCTTTGACATTCCAATGTTTAGTGCACAAATGTTCTATATCCCATGGAAAAATGGAGTTTGGTTTTGATTCATTCACCCATCGTATGGAACAGGGTCCTATATCCATTTCTGACTTTTTTCGAACTTTTTTTTTTCTTTTTTTTACCGTAACAGTTTTTGACCCAAGGTTCACAAATTACAAAAGAAAAATGTTCAATTAGTATGTATAAACATTCAAAAGTCATATTAGTTAAGTAGAAAGTAACGCAATTATTTTTCAAACCTTAAAATTCGTTTTCTGAGGAATAATTTGAATGGATATGAGGCACTTAAACTCTCAGGTGGCGTGTTAAATTTTAAGAGAAAACGTGTGTATAACCCTGAAAGGGTAGTAAAATAGCATTCCACCAGTGAAACTACATGAAATAGTTTTTTGTTGTTACAATCGACCAAAGATACAGAATTTTTAACCGCCAATAAATTTCGGCTACCGATTTCTCTTTTTTGGCATTATACATAAAACTGAACCAGAAAGCTACTTCCTTTGCTGAACTGTTTCATTTTACGAAGTGACAGTAGTTATTTGTTCAGAAATTGATGTGGTGAGTTTTCAGGTGATGCCACTTAAGTAAAAACGTTAAATAAAGTCCCAAGGCTCCAAGCTGTTAAACAAAAAAAGTTTTTCCAAAGGAAAGCAGCTGCATTTTAGAGCCAGTTTTTGGCTCGCTTAATTTGAAATGCGAATATTAAATATGTTGTAACTGCGAGAATAGAAAGTGGTATGGGATGTTTGAGAAGATACATGTCTGCCATATGAGAAAATAGAACACAACTGGCTCAGTTGGTACTGTTATGATCAATGGAGGGATCCAGAACCCCTTAAAAGGGGTCATACACAACTTACACACGAACTTGAAAAATGGAAAGAAAAGCAAACCAAACAGTACTGGTACAGACAAATGCACCGATATTTGCATTTTGTTGTTTTAAAAAATGGAGCAACTCAAAATCGAAAAACTTGATGACGCTTTTTGAGGTCTAGTCTGTGATCTCTTCGAAATCACCATTCCCGTAACACCAAAATGGAAAAAGGAGTTCGAAATAGAACACAGGTGTAGGTCTATGACTTTAGGTCTAAACACCGTAGAAAAACTTTCTTTCTTCAAACCCTACAATCAAATCTATATGCACCGATCCCTCATTTCAAATTATATATTGAAATTGAAATAACATTTTACGTATTGGCATGTTTTTTCTTTAACTGGTAACTTCACAAGCATTTTCGATTTGACATAACGAATATGAAACAAATAAAGTGGCAGCACGAAAAACTGCAACACATTTTATGTCAATTCTCTCTCAAAATTCACCATGAATTCCTCGCACAAGAAAAACTCTACTCAAACAATTGTTTACGCTACGATCTTGCGCGGTATTTCGATTTTCGCCTTTTCATCAAATATTTTGCAAAATATACAACCGCAATCAAACAAGATTAGATTGTGATTGTAAATGTGATTTGCGAGAGCCAAGAAGAGAATCGTTAAGTTCTAATTCACACACACTTTTTAAAGCTGTGGAACCAGTCTTTTTTCGCTGTGCAAATATTTCAGACTATCCGTACCAACAAAGGTATGTACACCATCAAATAAAGAACAAGACTTCAAGACTCCCATAAAATAATTCTAGCCATTCGCCATTCGATCAGTTCGTTGCGGGGTCGGTCAGAGAACGGTTGTGCAAAGAACGATAGTCTCTAGTTTTTAATAAAATATACATTTTGTGAATCATTGTGAACTCTAACTTGTGAAAAAGAAAAAAAAAAATATAGAAAAATGTACCATTTAAAGAATCTAGCTCGGCACTCTGCTGTCAAGCAAGAAGTTTCTACCCTCGTCAAGGCTCTGCCCACTGCAGCTCTCCAATCGCGTGGCTATGCCGATCATCAGATCCCAGATCGTCTAAAGAATGTGCCTACTGACAAAGATCCCAAATTCTTCGACATGGTTGAGTATTTCTTCCATCGTGGTTGTCAAATTTCCGAAGACCGCCTAATTGATGACATGAAAGGCAGAATCTCTGAGGAAGAGAAGCGCAAGAAGGTTAGAGGCATTCTGATGCTTATGCAACCATGTGACCATATTATCGAGATTGCATTCCCCCTGCGTCGTGACTCTGGAGATTATGAAATGATAACAGGTTACCGTGCCCAGCACAGTACCCATCGTGTCCCAACAAAAGGAGGTAAGTGTGTTTTTTTTTTTTCAATTTTAATTAAGCAAAGTTTCTTTGCTAAAAAACTCATATTCGGGTTAAATAAATTGATAAATCGATACGTGTCAGGTCAGGTAATCCGCATTGCACATTGTGTCTTGTGTGTTGAGTTTCTTGTTCTTCCTCATTCTTTTGTCGTTAAGTTATGTAATTTGCCTTTATATCCAAAAGAAATACCTTATAACAGAGTGCGAAAAAATAAAAGGTTGAGTGACTATTCCCTCTTCAATTTTTCATTCGTTTCAACAAGTGAGAATTTTGGGTATTGTCCAAAAATCTAAATCTTATTTTGTTACATGGAGAAAGTAGGCAATTTGTTTGGTTCTCCCAAGTAAATTGAGTCAAAAAGCAAAAAGCCAATGCTCTTAACAACACTGAAAAAGTTCAATAACAAATTGTTCATTTATGTGTAGCACAAACACAAGCACCCGTTTTTATCGCTCTGCTCTGATCTTTGATTTTCAAATGCCAATTACTTGAAAAAGGGTTACTTGTTTCTTGTTTAGTTTTAGTCTGTCCGTGGAAGCATGAGTAATATGTTCATAATAATAATTTACTAAAATCACTCCCTCTGTATAGTTTTTGAACAGATAAGGCAACGGCTATGTGTTGTGTATTATATTTTAATGCTTTGTGGATTGGCCGGACGGGTGTGTTCCCATCTTGCGCCGGGCTTCTACTTTAATTTCACACAGTTTCAATCTCAGCTGGACGCGGCTCTTCTTATTTTCATCTAAAGGGACGAAAAGGGGACGGTTGCTACTCTGGTAGTACAATAGACCCTGAATATGTATGAGACTTCAGGTTTAATGTTAGCATCCTCCATTTTTTTCTGTTTTGATATATTTTGTTGTTAATGATATCAAGTAAAACAAGCCAATTTATACCTGCGCCACATCTTCTATACGAGGTATACCATATAACAATTCTTGTACAGATACCTCAGTAGTCCTTTTCATTTTTTCCGCTTCAGGCTTCCAACCTTTTGAATTTTGGAAACAATCACGGTGATCGAGAAGCCTATTTTTAAACTGCACCAACGAATACCTACTCATAAAAAATGACAAAGGTACAAAAAAAAAATTCAGTATCACCTTGTGATTGCATCAATTCCTCTGTTTTGCCATAATTCGAATCCATTTATTCAGCAATTTTGTTGGCTGCAAATTCTGTCGTATTTCAGCAATTTCTTCGTGAAAATTCTTAGTATATTCTATGCAGCCAGCAGCCTCTAAGATCGCATTATTTTTGGATATGGGTTACATTTAGTGCCCATTCTATGTAATTCTCGAATCCAAAGAACTCTGCTCTTGATATGAATAACTTTTTAAACAAAGATTTAAGATGAAAAAAAAAAAATGGAATCGTTTGTCAATCTTTTCCTTTGCATCTTTTTGATACAAGACTACTTTTGTATACAGGGTGTTTTGCATATGGTGTGACCAAAGCTCAGTACAGATAGGTAGGGCCAAGACAAGAAAAAATCGTATGAGAGGAGAAGTCCATCCAGGAAATTAAAAAAAAATTGACCTATGTAATTAAAAATTCGCGACGAAAAAGAAAAGGCAGGCCAAAACACTCCTGGTACCAGTGTTGGAATAAAAAAAAATCGGAAATCTGGAAATCCCAACACGAAAATCTGGAAATATCTGGAAATGTCTGTAATTGTGAGGGTTAAAATAAAGTTAAAAGCAAAGAGTGAGAAGAACTACTGAAGAGTCCAAGTATTCTCTCATCTGTTTTTAGTAGTATTTGTACTTGCAATTATAGGTTCTATAACACTATAAGGCAAGTTTTGCAATTGTGCAAAAAAAAAAATTTGAGAAAACAATTAAACCTCACATAACGATGATAGAGAATACAAAAAAAGGGGGTCCTGCAATTTTGTCTGTCTGTCCGTATATGGATCTACAGCCTAAACTGCTTGGCCGATTTTCTTCAGAATTCGGAGCTAGTGTCTAGGTGGCAGTCTAAAGAGGGCTTTTTATAGAATTGCGTCTCTAGGTCTTGAAATACATATCGGTATCCGACACAATAACTATTTGTTAATAATTATTTTTCTCGAAAACGGCTCTAACGATTTCGATAAAATTTTATATGAGGGATTATATCGAGGTTGACTTTCTTATGAAGTAAGAAAAAATTTGAAAGCGTCTAAAAACGGTAGCCTTTAAAGTACCGTTTTTTCAAAACAGACATTTTCTCTAACGTTTAACACGATTTTGACGAAATTTCAAATTTTAAAAGTTAAAAAATTTCAACCAAATCCTTAAATTGCTGAAGTCCCAATACATTTTTAATAAGACCCACTCTTTTTTCCGCCCACAAGTCACACTTTGGCATGTTTTAGAATCTGGAAACGCTTTTTTTTGCATGATTCCAAGATGGTCCGATAATAAAAATGACAAATTGTGCTCAGCCGTCATAGCAGCAATTTTGAGTTCTGCCAGCATCGTATATCTAACTCTTTTGCATATTATTTGACTTTTGCAATGCTTTAGATACTAGTTTTTGAACCATGCTGGATTTTACATTTTTTTTGTGAGTAGCAGTTTCTGCGTGCTTCATTCAGTCAATTTTTCCTCCAGTTGCCTTTAGTTCTACTCCGCAGGCCGAACCAAGTAATGCACGTCATCAGACTTTCGAAACCATCCCTTAAACTGTGGCATTTGTTTGAAAATATTTCGTTTCATATCGGCTTCGTTTGCGCTAAATTAAAAATTCTATCTTTACTTATCTTATCATTCACTATATGTACATTTTTTCTCTTATTTCAAAGTTGACTATTAAAGTTAGACTATTAAAGTCTAAAATTTATGACTAGAGCTGTAAAAGAAACGCTAAAATGAGTAGCTGTATACATTCGTTACTTTTATTCTGAGTACTCGGTACAAAAATAACGTTACTTTCGCTACTTTTTGAAATCTTAGACGTATTTAACTATGTATTTTAGAGTGGTCCTGAAAGTGGTTAGGTCGGAATTTTAATGAGTGCACCGCACCCCTCACAAATGTTGCAAATAAATAAAAAAAAAATTTCCCAAAAATTCACCCCCCTATCTCAACTTTAACACGTGCCGCCGGACCTGTACTTTTTTCCATTTAAATAACATGTGATTTTTTTTAAGCAATATTCATAGCACCAAAAAATCCGGTCACGATTTTTTTCTCATCGGAAAAGGTTCTACTTTTTTTTTTAGGAATTTTTCCAACTTCGAAAAATTAATTAATTGATTAAAGCAAGATACAATAAAAAATACAAATACATAATGCCAATAACAAACATTAACATAACACCACTTAAGAAAAAAAGATGATTTTACTAACATTATTACATACGTAAACATAACTCCCTTAAATTGTCTCATTCAAAAAGACATAAAAGCCTGAAACAATAAAAAAAGAGATCCATTTGTCTCCAATTCAGATTTCAGACACACAAATTAGCCTATGTGTTGGCCTTTTCATCTCCACAGAAGGTATACAATACTCTATATTCACACAAGGTTTAGGTACTGGTACTGATATCGACACCGACTCGATTACCCACTCGAGTACCTGTGTAACTACCCAAAGTAACTAAACATACGAAATGCCGATACCGATACTAAATAACGAAAGTAACGTAAGTAGGTAACTAAAGTAACGACATCGTAACAGTAACGAATTTTTTTTTCGAGTAACGTTTCGTTATTCGGTACAAAAGAGAATACTCGTAGTAACGAATAAATACCATTTGCAACAGCTCTATTCATGGCACACGAATTACGGGACACAATGTAAACTATCTTCAAGGTACCTAGTAGAATTTCAAAACACATTATTGAATTTCTGAAAATCTGGATTCCAGATCTGGAATGACTCTTCAGATCTGATCATCTGGAAAATAATGAAAAATCTGGAAAACTCAGATAAATCTGAGCATATTCCACCGCTGCCTGGTACAAGCAAATGCAAAAACAGCAGCATTTGGTTGGCCTCAGACATGGAACAATCCAAAACCGGGAGGCTTGCCGACGCTTTCTGAGGCCAACGCGGCGTACCCCACAGGCGGATCACTAGTGTGAAGCAGAAAAGTGGGAGAGTTGTGATCGCTTCAAGATCACTACTCGTAACGCCGGAAATGGAAAGAAGAAGAAGAAGATGTAATTAAAAAAAGAATTTTAAATCAACTAAGTAACTAAATACCCATACTATAATGTTTTTGCAAGCTTATGCTTTGTTCTTTAATCAACATTTTAGTTCACGTTAATTTAGTAATAAAGTCTTAAAGTCTAATTTTTGACAGAAAAAATATTTTCTTTAAATTTAAGTTAACTTTTTTTTTTAAATAATCAATATTATTATTAATTTTGAGTCAAAAACAGTATCGAACAGAAGAGTCAAGAACCGAACGAAATTTGTTTCGTAGTTTTTGAGAATTTGAAAAAAAAACTAAAGCTTTTTTTCTCCAGTAAACCGAATTTCCTGGGTTTTTTGTCTAAGCAAAAAGGGCGTTTCTGAATAAAGTACGTCTCTTTTTACTTGCGATTATAGGAACTATAAGACAAGTTTTGAAATCGTGCTGAAAATTTTTTATTGAGATATCAATAGAGAATACGAAAAAAGTTGGTCCTGAAATTCTGTTTGTTTGTCCGTATATGGATCTAAAACCTGGCCTTGGCCGCTTGACCAATTATCTTCAAATTTTGCAGTTAGGTTCTGTAGGGCAGTCTTCATAGCTTAATTGGCTTTCTTGTGATGTAAAAAATTTTTTGAGTAAAGTTTAAAAACGACATCCCACTTAGAGCCGAGCTTCTCGTTAATATCTGACATGATTTTGACGAAATTTTATATTTTAAGTTTTAGGTTGTTGGAAAATTTAAATTTTTAATTTAAAAATTTTTTTTATTTTTTTTGAACAAAAACTTCAAAACCGTAGCTTTGATTTTCTTTAAATTTTTAGTCAAAACATCTTCTGACTTGATTTTCAAAAAACTTTTTTGAAAAAATGGGGAAAAAACGATTTTTAAAAAAACTGGTCTAACGATTTTGATTAAATTTTCAGCGTTCATAAACTGCAACTGCAAAAAATTACGTTTTTTGCTAAAAACCTTTGGAATATTAAATTTAATTTTGTGATTATTTTTTTTCATAGTTAAAGTGTGTTTGACAACCCTATACCACCAAGTATATTAGGAAGATCGAATACCAAAACCTTGCACTCAAATTTCAGATTTCGACATTATACGATACCTACTTAGCACAAAATAGCGGGTTCGGTCGATTTTTCACTTGCGATTATAGGTAGGTACATCATGCGGAAAAAAATTTTTGAGATAACAATTAAACATTACATTACGATGATAGAGAATATGAAAAAAGTTAGTCCTGCAATTCTGTGTGTCTGACTGTGTGTCTATGTGTCTGTATATGGATCTACAGCCTGAACCCCTTGACCGATTTTCTTCAAAATTTTGCAGTTAGGGTCTGTGGGGCAGCCTACAGAGTGGTTTTTGGAATTGGGTCTCTAGGTCTTAAAATAACGGTGCCTGCCAAAAACGGCTCCAACGATTTTGATAAAATTTTACGGGAAGAGTTATTTATGAATTGCTATTCTTATGATGTAAATTTTTTTTTTTAGAAAAAGTCTTAAAAAGGTACCCTTCCATGACTAGCATGATTTTTGACTAAATTTCATATTTTAGAAGTCCTAGGTTGTTCTAGAAAGTTTGCATATCAATATTTAAAAAATTTAGTTTTTCCGAATTTTCATTAATCAAAAAAAAAAAAAAAATTGTTTTTTCGAGTATTTTCAAAAAATGGTATCTTGGATTTATTTTGATTTTTTCAATACATCTTTTAACAAGATCTTAAAATTTGTATACTTGAAATTTTAAAACTTCGTTTTTTAAAAAATTTTAAATAAAAATCCGGTTTTTTTAAAAAAACGGCTCCAACGATTTTGACTAAATTTTTAGGGCTTATGTATATGTATTAGAAACTGCAAGAAAATGACGTTTTTAGATTTTCGCTTGAAACCTTTGGAATATTAATTTTTTTTTATTTAATTCAATTTTCATAATTAATGTGTAGTTGGGAACCCTATACCAACAAATATATTAAGAGCGAATACTAAAACCTTTTACTCAGCCTTAAGATTTTGGTATTGTACTTAGCACACGATCGCAAGTTCGTGCGACCTAATCGTGCCCATTTTTCTTGTCTTGACTCCACCTATGCGAGCTTTTGTCGCACCGTATGCAAAACACCCTGTATGTTAAAATAATAATAATCAATAGGGTAGGGCAACACAGCTCGGCGAACTTATGGAAATAACGCATTTCAAGGACATATAGTTTTGTGCCGATTTCGAAGGGTTAAGTAGAAACCACTTTTCATGCCAGTGTAAATACTCTCGGAAAACTTGCCAATACCCTCGAATTCCTACGTAATTGGCCCTACGTTACGGACAGTACAGCCTAATTTTAAGTTGAATTATTACAAAACATTTTAAAAAAGAAAAGAATTTTTTTTTTTTTAAATGTATGTTGAAGATCGAAAAGATCACCTCAACTCCATATTGCATTCGCCCAGGTACGGCAATTGGGCTCATCAGTTAGATGTGACGTAAATTACGTTCGAATTACACCAACACTTATAAAATCCAATGCACTCACATGCAGTTAAAAACAATAACAAACACTTGTTTGCTATTTCTTCTTTTAATAAATTAATTCCAAACCTAGGAAACTTTTGTTCACTTTCTAAGTTTAATAATGCTTGTACATTTGCTTAGAAATAAAATTGACTGCATGTGAGTGCAGTGGATTTTATAAGTGTCGGTGTAATCCGAACGTAATTTGCGTCTTAGAAGGGTACGGCATTATTTGAAGTCTAAATTTCTTTCTATTGTTCTTTTGACAAAAAATTTAAGATTTTTTTAAAACTTTTTAAATGTTAATGTGCAATCTTTCTAAAACTACTTAGGACTTCTTAAATATAAAATTTCGTCAAAATGTAAGCCATTAACGAGACAGTTGGTTTTGAAAAAACCGTACTAAAGGAGGTACCGTTTTTAGACTTTTCCCAAAAAATTTTTTTACGTCATAAGTAAGATTGTCTAAAACTAATCCTTCACAAAAAAAATTTATCGAAATCGTTAGAGCCGTTTTCGAGAAAAAATAGTATTATCATATCGGTTGTATGGCAGGTACCGTTATTTCAAGACCTAGAGACTCAATTCCAAACAGCCCACTGTAAATTTCCCCACATACCCTAACTGCAAATTTTGGAAAGAAAAAAAAATCGGTCGAGCGGTTTAGGCTGTAGGATCCGTATATACGAACAGACAGACAGAATCGCAGGACCCACTTTTTTCGTATTCATCGTAATGGCATGTTTGATTGTTATTTCAATTTTTTTTTTTCTGCACGATTGCTAAACTTGCCTTATAGTACCTATAATCGCAAGTAAAAATGGTAATGAAATAACATTATGTGTATCGATTTGGAGAACAAATTTTTTTTGCAAAATTTTCTTTCAATTCATCAAATAATTTCTGTTAAAATTGTATTTCCCTAATTCTTGTGATTCAACTTCATTTTTGGTGTGAGCTGGTTGCGATTTCAACTTAAATACAACAAATCTTTCCAATTGTTAGACTTGCAACTGACTTTTTTTCCTGTTTTCATTTGTTCAAACTTTTTCTGATTGTTTTTCCTGATCAAAACTGGCGCATTCGTGGAAAAGGAAGTTCCGTTTGTCACAAAAATGACTGACGAAAATCACCCGCGCTCTTGAATTACCATATACCAATGGACGCATCGAGAAGATCTGTAGCGTGCGATTCTTAACTAATTTCCCTAAAAAATTGGGGCGCCAGAAAAAATTCTACCGGTGTCAAATTGCGTGATCTTGATGGGCTTGTATTTACCTACTGACTGAAAAATGAAATTACGCGACCAGGTAACTTTCACACAATAAAGCTATAATTTGCTATCATTAGACTATATCGCTTCGAATTGACTGTAACAGTCTGCCTATTGATAGTAAAAGAAATATGCACCAATTACACCTTCCGACCATAGAGCACACCAGACAGTCACTTTCTTTGAATGCAACGGCACCTTTTCGATCTCTATTGGGTTTTCTAAGTCCCGGTAATTTTTCTTTGTTTATATACCCATCAAGTGAGAAATGTGCCTAATCGCTGAAGGAAACATTGTTCCAAAAATCGGTATTTTTATACGCTCTACATTTATACCGCTTTGTCGAAAGCCTTTTTCAACATTAAAGGCGTCCGTCGGTGAGTTCTTAATCCACCTTGCCTGAGCAGCGAAAAGGAACGGCTCGTATCGTCTCTGTAAACGACCTTGACATCGATAAAAGAGGGTGCGTTCAGAAAAGGGACATTTTTTATATAAAATGCGTCGTCTTAAACAATTGAACGAGAATTTTCTAGTTCTTCAAAAATTTATTCCTCTGAGATAATCATATATTTAAAAATAGTGCTATACATTTTTAGTTTCCATTCGTCTTCTCTTTCTGGTTTGTTGTTATTTCAAAGTGCCTATTCTATGATAATAGTCAATTTATGACACTTAATTGTGGTCAAGTTCGAAATAAAGTAGGTATCAATTAGAACACCAACCAAACAAATGATAAATTTAATATTAATTCAATAATTAACAGAAGCACTCTAACACACGTGATATTCAGAAAATTTGTCAAAAACATGTTATTGTTAATCTACTTACACATCGTACACAAAGTAAGAAGTATTTTTTTCCCTTTCGTTGATTCGAGATTAGATTGTGTTTATTTAAAAAATTATCATAATCAGATTGTAGGCGAAGGAAATAGTGTCAACGCCAAGTTGATACAACTTAGCAACTAATTGCTTATCTCATCTGGTTCGGACTCGTTGTATTTGTAGTCGTTCCGTAAACGAAAGGTAGGGAAAACAAATTTAAATTAATGGATTAAAATTTAGAATGAGTCCTGATAAATCATTATTTGTGTATATATGTACATAACATCCTGCTGTGTCAGTGCCGATGACCCAATCTGAAGCTTACTATGAAAAGGGTGTGTCGTAATTACGTGCGATTTGACGTCACGTTGTTCTCATGAGCTTGTTATCTCTTTTGATTGTAAAGTTTTTTTTTGTTTTAACATTTTGAGTTTTAAGATGATAAGGACAATATATTGCAAGGCTTTAATTGGAGTGACACATTTATGTAGGTATGTTTTTTTATGATTAAAAAAATACCTTTTCGTGATTAGTTGAACCTCAGTACAGATTCTATATTTATCATTTTGTGTTTCAAGGAAATTGTAAGCGAAAACAAAGTCGTTTGTTTGCTTTTGTTACACAGAATATGACTTAGAACAGCTGGGTATTTAAAATATCCGAAAGATCATTTCATAAGTGGTTTAGATCTTGATTTGCCTATATTCTATAATCTATAGTTTACATGGCGGCACTCATTGATACCATTGCCTATGTAACATAGACACGAATAAGTGAGTGCAATCTTCGAAGCACAGCTTGGCCTCTGCTATAGGTGCATACCTAATTTGTCTTCAAAGATATCACTCGTTATCCATCAAACATTTTAAATTTTGAACGATATTCACTTAGGCCTAGGCTTCAATGCATTGCCAAGGTTTTATCTCAGCCTATGAAAAGCTTAAGCTACGTGCAGACGGCATATAAAAGCCGCACATATGTGCGGTTCTGACGTCATTTTTACGTCATAATTTGCGAGTATTGACGCATATCGTCTGAACACCCTTTTGGGACAGTTCGCACATGCACGCAAATGGTTTGCGGACGATGTGCGACAGCAAAACCGCACATAAATGTGCGCCTTTCTCGCAAATCGTCTGAACACCCTCGCACATTTTTTGTGACACTTTGCGTGCATGTGCGTGCATGTGCGGTCGTCGTAATCATATGCGTTGACACGAAAATAGGACAACGCAAATGTGCATATTTTACGCAAATCAGTAGTGATTCCGAAGTGTAGTGTAATTGAATTGCAAAAAAAAAAAAAAAAAATTAAACGAGCGAACACGAAATACATTTTGAGAGCCCACAGCAAAATTAATTTCGCCACACAAGGAAATCAGAATTCGGTATTCGAATAGTGAAGCACAATTGGACGCCCAATGAAATTAAAGCCTTAATTACTGCGGTGGAGAAGCGAGATATAGGTTCGGCGGAGTACAAGCTCGGAAAGTGCAGGGCACAGAACCATCCTCCGTGCATTGGCAGTTTCTTTCTCAAATGATATTTTTGGAGGCCAACGATGTAAAAAGATAAACTTCATCTGTTTCTTCAATGGACCATGTCAGTTTTTCTGAAATGCTGGTTTTTCTTTTTAAATAAACAATTTTCTTTATTTTACAGGACTTTGCTGCCCTCGTTGATGACGTGGTTTCAGATGATTTACCACTGTCAGAACTTGTAGTCGGCCAGCAGCGTAAACGTAGATTTTTGGCATAAACCTTAACACCGCCTTCTACATCAACGCCGCAATCATGGTCAACAACCGCTCACTTGGACATTTTAAATTCGGCAGTCTCCGCTTTGCAATCAAGCGACAAGAACTCAACATTCTGCGACTATTTGTGCCATTTAAGACATCTTTCTGAAGCCTAAGCCGATCACTTACGAAACGGAATGAATCGCTATTTATTAGAATTCTTAGAAGGTGATTCACGTTCGTCATCGGTTCAATCGGTTCGTTTTCTTGAGGATACTGAAGAGGAAGTCGATAAAGGCGGTTTGGAATCGATCGTTGTTGATAATGAGGAAAGGAGGAAAGACCGAGTGCCTTGATTGAACCTTCAACAGATTGCAAAGCTTGTAGTTCGACCGAAGAATTGGAGGAGGAGCTGATTGAAGTGTAATCTCATCCCATTATATGGCCTCCACGGCCAAAAATTGGCTGCTTCTATGTTATTGTTCCTTTTACAAAATGTACTTAAATATTAGTAGATCTTTTTGTTTTGTTAGCTTGAGTATTTATTTTTCAATTTTTGATTTTTTTTTTCAATTCTAATGCAAGTAATAAACTAATTTGATCGTAAATAATAAATATAAAATTTTTTGTTCTGTTTAAATGTGAGCATATTGCCATTCAATATGCTTGTTCGGTCGTTGGTGGTAGCTTTTTCGATCCTGGGCTTTACCAACCTACATAAGTAAATGATCAAATTGATCGGCTGACATTCAAACAAAACTGTGGTATAGTTCTGGTTCACAACAATCGATTAATAACAATTTCGCTCAGAAACCTTCCGTCTGGCGATGCAGAAGCCAGTCCTTTGTCCACACACTACGCATCTGAAACTGCTCCACACCCGATTCATTGCTACTTTCTTGTTCTTCATCTTTTTCAGTCATATCCAATGTCAAAACTGCAATAGCAGCCCACTTTCATTCAACATTTTCAATTTAAAATAGTCAACAATGACAAAAAAATGAGCAAAACACAAAAGTCAAACAATCGATTAAATTAACGCAAACTTGCATATGAATGCAAATGGTTGATGTGCGTATTTTTCTGCATATCGTGTGAACACGTCGCACATCGACCGAAAAATGTGCGTATTCATTTGCGCACATTTGATGTGCGAGCAAATCAACGCAAACTAATGTGCGGCTTTTGGGACAGATTCCGCACATCGTCTGAACACCCTTATATGCGAGTTTGCGTACACTGATTTACGTATAGCATTTGCGTTGAATTTACAACTTTTTATGTGACGTCAGAACCGCACATATGTGCGGCTTTTTATATGCCGTCTGCACGTAGCTTTAGCTATAACGCCCCTTCCCCATATCTGCAGAGATCAATGACCATTGTGAAGGAGTCATACGAAGTTTGTTTACTCCCAAAATAAAGCCTCTATTAGGAACTCTGATTAACTCATATCTGTCTCATGAAATAAAAACGAATTGAAAACATTATCAAAAATGAGAAGCAAATTCGTTTTTTCTTTTCGCCCTCGCATAAATACAATTTCTGAATTCAAGAGGATAAATAAAACAGCTGAACAGATGTAAAAAAAAACAAAAACTATTTTCACTGTTTTGTTTTTAAAAGTAAAGAAAAAACATATTCAAAAATACAAATGGCAGCGGTCATCAAATGATTTTTCACAAAAAATAAAGGTTTTGCTAATTCAAGTTCTCACACTTGAAGAAAATTAAAGCCCAGAATGTGCCATAAAAGTTCAAAACTTACCCAAGTATCTCTCATGTGTTCTAGTACCAGCTTCTTAACCCCGTTTCGATGGGGAAAACAAATTCATTGTCTATTCAAATTGATTGTACACAAGTATAGTTATGGGTGTACTTTGGCTCATGTGTCGGTACAACAAAAAGGTTAATGTGCAAAAAAGATTATTGAAATGGCTATTAAACCAATCAGGATTTATTCTCAAATAAGCATTTGGTTGTGGGTTGTTAATTGATAAAATGAAATCCTCTCAGTAACAGATAAATTTCTAAAGAAAAAAAAACATTCAAAACAACAACAGGGTCTTGTTTTGAAAATATTATTTTTTGTCACGTGCAGTGGTGAAGTTTATCTGACCTATTATAAAATTGTTATTGATATGAAACTGATGATGATAATTGAATGTGCACACAGCTACTGCATTGGAAGGCAATGTAAAATTTACATAGAGTTTGTACGTTGCAACTGGTTGTTGCCGCTTGCTTCAAAATAGGGTTGAACATTTTGAGTGTAAATAAAACTGATAGTGCAAACAATAGTGAAATGTTTTTTTTCTCAATTTTGTTGGTCTCTTTCACTTTGAAGAAAATTTGGAATTGTAAAAAACTACCAGAACGGATATGGTGTAAAATGTGAAAACGGTACTTGAAATGTGAAATGTGAGAAAGCATTAAGGCAAAATGGCATCCGATAAGTGGATACCTTTTTGTTATTGTAGGAAAGAAGTTGTGACATTAAAAATGGGAAACAATGTAATCCAATTGGCTGGGAGAATCAAATAAAGCTTGGCGTAACTCATCTGGCCAAACCTGTTCAAAACTCTTTTTGCTAGAATATACTGAAAAAAACATCAAAATTCTTACTGAACCTCTAAAGGGAAACCCTTAAAATTTGTAAAGGACTACTAACCGGCCACTGTTCTTTAAAGAAACATCTTCACCAAATGAGGCTAGTAGCGGATCCCATCTGTAGACTATGTCTCGAAAATGAAGAAACATCTCTGCACATTATTACGGAATGTCCAGCACTTTTCCGCCTTAGAAAGCAAATACTTGAATATGAGATCATCCCCCTAGATAAAGAAGAAGATTGCTAACTTCTGGTTCAACTCAGGAGCAGGAGAACTGCCCTGAAACCTCGCATGGGTTGGCATAATAGGTTTCATTCAGACGCCGCAGTGCCCAGAGCCGCGCAATCTCAACCCGCCTTTAATATAATCTAAATCCAATTGGCGGTCACGGCTATGGTTGCTGGGCTGTATAAAATTTACACATTTGTGGATGTATATCCTCGATAACTTTACGAATTCCTTCTTTGAGGTCTTGGAGTCAATTGTGGGTTGTTCCCATTGTCTTTATATATCACGTATAGCCGAAAAAATTTAAGGTGTTTAACCATCTCGGTGGCCGATCGTGATTGTCTCATCGAGAAATCTCATTGTCAGGAAGATTTTCACGCAAGAGGGCGATCGTATTGTGAGCTTGTCTTTTGTTTGTTTTGTTGAAAATAAATGTCGTCCACATCAATATCTTCTAACTCCAGGCTTACAAAATTAGTAATCATCGTTCGATAGCGCAAACCATTCACCGTAGTACTTGCTCCAGATTCATTTTCGAAAAAGTAAAGTTCAATGATTCGGCCAGACCAGAAAACGCACCAAACAGTCAAACGTTGATTTGTTAACAATAATTATAGAGCCTGCTACAAGATTAAAAAAAAAACAAATTAAAGTGACGCAACAGAGTGAGGAACACCAGCGCCTAGTGCATTTCTCACAACCATTGCCTCGTGAGGGAATATAGGGGACCTATAATTTTCTACCGGTTTCGGACGGCTAATCGAGAAGCGCTTTTCAAAGCAATAAGTTTACTAACAGAGGACTTGCCAATTCCTCGCGAAAGCCGATTCGTCTCTGTTGGAATTCGAACCATGAACCATCTGGGTTAACAGGCGGACATGCTAACCATCAATCACGCCACGTGTACCAGTTTTAGACATACAAAATCTGTAATCATCGTTCCATAGCAAAACATTCACCATCATAGTGGAGAGTTTTTTTCAAAAATTACCCATACTTGCTTGATAACGTAAACAAGCGGAATTGTCGCCTCCGATGTGATGAAATGGGCCTCATAACTGAAGATTTTTTTACGATGAAACTCGAGATCATTAAATTGATCCATTTAAAAATCCAAATCAGCAAAGACACGACGTTGTTTATGGTCGGTCATTTACAAGAACTCAAATGACTGAAATTTGAAAGTGATTTCAAAATAAATAAATAAATAAATACGGTGGCCCAACAAAGCTTTGGAAACCTAGCGATCTAACGCATTTCATAAGGACCTACAGTTGTATTCCGATTACGAACAGTGAAATGAGAATGTACTTTTCATGGCTGTTGGATACTCTCGGAGGAATTGCCAATTCTTCGCGAAAGGAGATACCCGTGGGAAAACAATTTTATGTTATTCTTGGGATTCGACCCTCGAAAGTCTCACGTAACAGGCACACGTGCTAACCATTACCACGGGCATCCTGACTTAAAAGCTCAGCAGTCTTTTGTCATAATTCAACTAAACAACATAGCGCCGCGCCCGCCGTCACAAGATAGCATAGCGTTATCGTGGCACACATTTCTTGACAACTACAAGTCCAAAAGGCGCAATACGCTGTCTTGTTTGGTTGTATCATGGTCTTATGTCATATCCCAACGAAATACTCTCTCGACCTTCCAAAATTTCAGGATTGCCATAATGACTTATGTGCATAATATTTTCACTATGGAAAACAATACACCCATCAAACGATTTTTTAATTGACTTTTATTGATTCCCTCATTCCTTCTGAGTATTCACCATGCTCGTTATTTTTTAACTAATTTTCTAGCCTTGCCAATACTTTCAAATGGCGAGACTGAGATCGCTGTTTCCTACGCTTTGAAAAATGAATGAAATTTTATTGCGCATGGAACTGACCTCCATTATGGCTATGTTTGGGCTGCCATTCGCGATAAAGCGATCTCATGCCTATTTTAGTTGGGTCTTTATTCAAATCTCGGTGTAATGTCGTTTGTGGAATGTCCACGTCCAACGATGAATGAGAAAAATAATAAACTTGAAGCATAGGCTAAACAGTGATATTGACGAAGTTCTCATTGGCCGATTTATTGAATCTTCGTGCAAATAAAACCACAGTTTTGTTGTTCTCCTTCCCTGTTAAAGAAATATGTCGATATTAGCTTGCGACCGATTCGTTGAACAAAATTATCATTTTGGTCGTCATTGAGGGACGTGCGCGAGTTCGGTTCTTTGCACCAATAACTCGTTTCAAAGGACCAAATTTTTCCACAAGTTTCACAATTGTTGACCGAGAAACTCTTTAACGGATCACGAAGACCCAAAAATGCTTTAGTTTTGTGAACTGTGGCCCGAAATTTTTTGCAATTTTTGTAATGAATTTAAATGAAAAGATAGTTTGAGTCACGACAACTGTTATTCTTAAGGAGATCTGTTAGTGTAAGACCCTTCATATCTAATATTTAATTAACTAGGGTGGCGCTTAAAAGCGGGGAACCACGGTGCCTAGAGCAATTCTCAAAATCTTGAGGAATGGAAGGACCTACATTTTTTTGCCGATTCCGAACGGCTAGTCACGAAAGCACTTTTCAATGCCAATTCCTCACGAAATGCAATACCCGTGAAAACATAGCTTGTTTTCTGTTAGAATTCTCATCTTCGAACCTCCCACGTAACAGACAGGTAACCCTTACGCCACGGGCATTACTCCTTCATATTTAAAGACTGCATTTTTTCTTGATTAAGAATAAGATACAAATTTCAAATTTGTAGCAAAGGATTTTCTATTTCTTTTTTATCAATATTAAATATCGACAATTTACTTTTATTAGCTTTTTAAAAAGTTGTCTTCTTCTGAGATGAATTTCAATACAAATTTTGCATTCGCATGCGTGAACAATGAACTTTATAAACATTCCCACTTCCTACTGTCGACAAGAAACCAAAACAATATTCATTTAAATTCCCCATTCTCCATTGGGCGCCTTACTGTCACTAATCGATTGATGAAATAAAGCTGACTTGAGTCCCATAAATGCTACCCAAACAAAAACACAAAAAAAGAAAAATTAACTCCCACAATTATTTGTGGCCATTCCGAAAAATGACGCACTTGAAATTTGATCATATTGAACCCTGTTTTATTATCCAGCCAGTTGATATCACTTGGTGTTCCCAATTATTTGGATCATGTATATAGAATATTGTGTGTCACTGTGCATATTGAACATTCCCGAATCACGTGCGTCTTGACTTCAAATTCATTCAACATTCAGCGTGTTTAACAAAGCATTGGCCCTCGTATGCACGTATACCTAGTTAAATAAGTTTGAATCTTCAATCTTCCGCATGAAAAAATGAACTTCAGCTATGACAAAAACCTGAATGAATTTCTAGTTTCTTCACAAAACAAGTGTAAAACAGTTGTTCGAATATCATGTCTGCTTTCGAGACATTCATGCAAATCTTCTCGAGACACTCTAAAGGAAACAAATCAACTTATTATGTAAAAATAAGAACGGCATCCCTCTTCCCAACTGGTTATTTAAGTGTCACGTGTGCGTAGAACGCAATGCTTCTATACATTTTTTGCGCGACGCGACACAGATATTATTTAGATTTTTTGCTATGGAAGATAGTAAAAGTTTTAAAAGAGAAAACTCACTTGCTCGGCTTTGCTCAGTATAGCTTTTCACTTTTCTTAAAATAGCTCTACTACGCGAAATCACAAGGCGAAAAAAAAACGTTGAAAGTGGTTCTGTTTATAGGTGTGGACTGTGTTGTTTAGCCAACATTTATCTATTTGTTTTCGTTCTAAAGCTACAGCAAAGAATTTATTGCCAACAACTCGTAAAAATAGCGAACGTGGGGGCTTGCAAAGGGGTGTGTATGCCTAGTCATCTGTTTTCGTTCTTTGGCTGTAAAACAACACACATGATCATTTCTTATTGAAAACAATCTGTCCACAACAAAGTAAAAAGCAAAGCGAAAACTGTCTCCCTCTCTTGTGTCTATTTAAAGGTTTTTAAAAGTATATGTCGTAAACAATGATTGTTTGTTTTTGGTTAGCAAGTTTTTCAATAGAATATCTAATTTGATTTGGGACTCCCTGTCAATATTATTCTTATAGAAAAAAAAAACCAAAACAATTTGGATGTATATAAGTTTCTGATTGCCGTTTCCTTGAACTTTTCAATTGAAATTCTTCAAATTTTCTGTTTGAACTGCTGTTTGCTGTGTCCATAAGAAAAGATCAATTCAGCCCTGAAGTTTTGAATTGAAGATTCGGACAAAATAAATTGAAGAATCTGAAGAGCTGGTCGTTGATCTCAAAAACGAAAAAGCTGATATCGTCCGAAACAAATTGAGAGTAGTGTTAATCGAATGTGTTTGCTAAAGTAAAATTAATTCGTTAATGACAACTGGTGTTCACAGGGGACGCTGTTCCTCGCGCCGGCCGGTACACAAACTTTTCCGTTCAGCACTCAGCGAAGCCAATTACGCCTTAAGTGATAGTAAAGCACTTCAGCGGAACTGTGGAAACTTCAGCTAATTGGGTAAAAGTGTAATTAAAGTCCAGAGGATGTTATCAAGTATCTACAGAACATTGTACATATTAAATACGAACAGTCAAACATTAATTCAATTGATTGTGGCATTGACGTCGTAAACATCACTGGAAAAATTGTAACATGAATACATTAATAGAGGAGGCCTGGCTTTTATTATTATTGGTTGCAAAGTGCTTATGTATCATTAAAAGATTTGAAACCATTTTACGAACTAGTTGGGTATCGATCATTATTGTAACTTTTCTTATTATTTAAGAGACAATAAAAGTCGACATCGATCAGTTTAAGGGCTCTCACTATCTTCAGACTTTTGTGACTTGTAAAACAATTTTGTTCAAGACAAACTATAATAGTCAACTTTTGTCACGATTTTACATTATTTAATTTTATTTAGGGGTATTCACGATTCCGTTCACTTTCCATTCAAAATCGGTTTAGCTATTGCCATGTGAGTGAGTGAGTTAATGCAATAAGCTGTCATATCGCAGACTACTTACGAGGTGGCCTTAAGCGAAGTGTGAGTACATGTATCGACGGGATCCTCAGTCCTCACTCACGTAAGTTATGAATTGGGTTGACCGTACAGCTGCCAACTGGTTAAAACAAATGGGTATTCTTTGATGACGTTTCTATGACAGTTTTTCCTTGCGCAACTTTAAAAACGACAGTCATTTAGACGGTCATGTTTTAAAGCCATTCTTTGTTACCAAAATATTATTAAATCTGAAATGAAGATGAAAGAATGCTTTGAAATCTTGATTTCTGCAGACAATATTTTCCTTCAAGCACGTCACATTGCCCTTTCAAATGCAAATAGTTTCCAAGATACAAGTTTAGAAGAAAAATTAAGACTGAAAGGGCTGTAGCACAGAAGATGGGAATGAGGTGCAGCGAGCCCACAGGCAAAGATTGCATATAAATTGGCATTAGCAGTCGTAAAAGAAAAATAGACTACAAAGCGTGAAAAAAATCGTCATAGAGCTTAGTTCTAATCTACCGAAGCAGAAACTAAGACCGATAAAAAATGCATGCATATTCGATAAGAGAACGTGATGCCAAACTTAATCAAAATTTATACTTTAGAGATATCAGGCACACGATAATCCTGCATTCCCCAAAGCAGTGCAAATATTGGTTCAACTTTTCGGTGAGATAAGCTATCGTTTTCTGAGTATTTTATAAGTGTAATAAACTACGAACATTGTTTGCAATCGTTCAGCAAAAACCGATTTCGCAGCACCTGTATCCATAGACAAAGGAACTCCATTCAATACTATGTATTTCGAATTTAATAGTCATTCGAACAATAAAGAAAATTAATAAGGCTCATTATCAGATTTGTAAAAATAATAAAAATTATTTTTTTATATCCAGCGCACACATCAAGGGGTTATGAATATTGAATACCCTTATAATGTTAAGACCACAGTGCGAACGTCTAGGAAAATAGGAGAAAGCTTGGTATGAGACACTGAAGCATGTTGTTTTTGAGCCTTCGGAATATAGGAGAAAATATTTTGTCATTCCAACGAAGGTCATCGTTGACACACATACCAAGTATTGACAGCTTTTCGATTTCTTGAATAAAAATACTATTCATGGATAATGGCAATGGAGGATGTTAAGCTTTAGCGACAAATGACAGCATAGAGTTTTTGAAGCATTGAATTCTACTCGGTTTTTATTACCCCCCTTAACAATGCTGTCAAGGTCAGGATTCAATGAGCTTACCATAAAAAGCTGTTCCAGTTCAACATCCGAAGAGCAGGGACATGAATTTGGAAACGATTATGAAAAGCTGAGGGTTGAGTCATTAGGAAAAAAGTTAAGAGGACTAGAATCTAGAAGCATCAGACAAGAGATTGCTTATGAAAATGAGCAAGAGAGTCGGAGATAAAACGGAACTCTGTGGCACACCAGCATTTACAAAGTAGGTATCAGATCTAAAACCATCCAACCATCCAATACAACTTGAATTGAACGTTCGGAAAGCTAATTTCTAATCCAACGAAGAAAATACTCATCGATATCAAAATCACGCATTTTCAATAAATGAGGTTGATGCCAAACTCTATCCAATGGTTTGGAAATATCAAGCGCACAAATCTTATTTTCGCCAAAACAGTGTAAAGATTGGTTCCACTTTTTGGTGAGATATGCCATTAAATCACCAGTAGACTTCGAAAGCAATGTCGGTCATTAAGACTCTTTCGTTCTTCAAGATATTTCATGAATTGACGGTTTATCAACGTACTTCAAGTGTTTCATTTTCTGAAGATGACCTAGAGCTTTACATTTTCTACATCTGAGATTCTTATAAACGCACGTGTTTTCGCTATAGTTCGTCAATGCGCAAACTGTGCTCTGCCTTCCTTCTCTACATTCTTGGTTCATTCTCTGGACTGTTCCACTGTTCTAACTGTTTTAACCGGTAAATTCCTTCCTTTGGTTCTTCTTTCACTGCAACGTCATATTGGTGAGTCACGCAATCAACAATGTTGACTATTACCACGGCTTTTTCTAACGTAAACTCTGCTAGATTTTCCAAAAACAATTAGTTTTCCAGGCCCATAATAAACTTATTTCGAACAGCCGTTTTCAGATCAGCGGCAAACTTCCAAAATTCTGCCAAAAACTTCACTCTAGCAGACCATTGACTTATAGATTCGGTTGCAGTTTGAGATGCCGAATAGTATTTGAATCGCTCTCCGAATACTGATATGCGATAGGCTTAAAATGTTTGTTAAATACATCCATTAACAGTTCATAAGATGCATCGTATATTCTTGTGCGATGACATAAGTCATATTAAAGCTGCTAGGAACTCTCACTTGAAGCGGTCAGAACAATTGGTTTTTTCTTTGTTGCCTCCGAGATATCCACTCCCACTCACTGCTCTGAAAGTCAAAACTTTGGATGATTCTAAACTCCGACATTGTCTTTTTTCCCCCGAATGTAACTATATAGGGTGTATTGGCTTTTAAAAACACTATAGTTTATGGTAGTAAGTTTTAATCAAAGTAATTTTGTATAAAATTGGCCTACCCCTCTCCCATACGATTTTTTATCTTGTCTTAACCCAACCTATCCGTTAAATGTCTTAGATCCGTTAAAGCTTAGATTTTCTTTCCCGATCGCTTTCCAACTTTACTATAATCTCAACAAACTTACGGTTTAGCAATGTTTTACAGGCCTTTTGAGAAAAAAAATTAGACCTTAACTAGAAAGGAAGAAAGATTCGCCATTTCGACCTTTTGTTGCCGGAAGTGTAAATTTTTTTTTAAAATTTTACATAACAGTTTGAAAAAAATTTCATCAAGAAACCACAAGGAATTAGAGTGAAAGTTAATACCAAATTATTTTGCTGAGAACGATATAACCTTGTGATGCAATAGCTAATCAACTACGTTTTTGCCATGAAAAGTGCTTTCTCGATTAGCCGTTCAGAACCGGTAGAAAATTGTAGATCCCCTCCATTTCCTCACAATGCATGGTTGTGAGAAATGCGCTAGGCTCTGAAGCTCTTCGCTTTGTTGCGTCAACTAATTTATTTATTTGTTTAAACATTCATTTTCATGACTCACTTTCAATTGAGTAAAAAATTATTATCAGTCTTGGACTATTGCCACAATTTACGGGTAGCTTACCTTATAGAATATGATACGAATTGATTTGGATAACGTTAATTATTTGAATGAGTTGTTTGTGGTCAAGTTACTCCCAATATATTGTATTCTTATAGATTTGTCGTAACCAAACCGCGTTCTTCAACAAGGTTGCATATGTTGTCAGCTACTTCCATATTTTAAAGTGTGTTTAGATTTGCAGTATTGTTTTCATTGCCCTACTTTTTGCCATTTAGTATGGTTTGCTATTTCATAGTTACAAGAGTAAGGGCCGTGGGTCACCATGTATTCTGTTGAATAAGCCCGAAAAGAGATTGCTGTTGATCCTGATTTTCACATAATTTCGCTTTTAGGTCATTCAAGTTGGCCCCCAAGATCATGTGATTCAACACCACTAGACTATTTTTTGTTAAAATATGTGAACGCGATAACCCAGAACTTGGAAAGCCCCAGGTGGTCAAGATTGGTCTATCCGCCATATAATTGTGGCCATATGTCAAAAATGATATTCAAATTAAAATAATAAAGAAATTTATAGTTCAACAACTCTAAAAAACACTCCAATCATTTTTAAACATCCAACTAAATTTTATTACGCTTCTATTAAACTCTTTTTCTAAATACTAACTTACGCCTTTCCTTTTGCGTTCGACTCGGTGTAAATAATTCTACCGGTTTTACTACTCATCTACTAACTTAGGTTGCCATTAGACGTCTATATCAACCCGGGATCTATCTCACCAACGGCTACGGATTCTGGCGAGGCGTCTCTAATTTTGCATTTAAAGTTGGTTGACATCCCTTTCCATTAAACTGTTACACCTAAGAACAGGTCTCTCTTTCTACGATCTCAGTCTAGTGTGTTTTCAAAGGGAATCGCCCCGGAAAGTTGGTAAATCTAAATTTTCAAGGAATTCTTTGACTTTTCGACTTTATTTATAAAGGGGCGATTCCGCTATAGACGACTTCCGACATGGTTTTTTAAATAACGCTATTTGTTGTTTTTTTTTTATTAAGTGCAAAGAAGAAAGTCTAAATATAATAAAAAATATATTTTTATTTGATTTTATACCATATCTTCTTTTTTGGCGCGTTTGAAAATATTACCTCCGAAGAATTGGTATATACTGTGAAATCATAAGTAGCAACACTGGCGCGAAACAGTTGTTGTTGACAGTTTGAGGATATGTTGTACCAGCTAAGCGTGAAGTGGCAATATTCATTTATCTTCGTCTGTCAAAAAATGTAAGTATTTGTTGTTATTTATTAAGAACAGTTGATTGCTAGAATGCACTGTCAATTTGTTGCACCCGCGATGCAAAAGATATAAAAGTTTACTTTTTTCACAAAAATAAAGAGCTATCGTTTTGAAACTTTCCAAAAGTAAGAAGAAATCAAAACGAAACTTAAATTATTTGTTTTTAAGAGTGTAATGAGTGTAAGGTTAAAGTTAGCGATAACTTAAATTGGTTGCACCCGCGATCTCAATTTGAGATCGCGGGTGCAACTTTTTTTAACGTAACGTTTTTGGGTGATTAATTTATACATTTCCTTGTTTTGATAAACCTTTACTAATAATATATGCTGAAGACGATTGATGATATTTATTTAATATGTGTGTCTATATTATATTCTATTTTTTTTACAGAATGGTCATTCCATTATCGCGGGTGCAACATTTAGACGCCTGTTTTAGTTTAACCTAATGAAATAAAAAACATTTTTAATTCATTAGTCTATGAAAGACTACATTTTAATATGTTTATTTTATATTAATTAACAAATTTTTTAATATAGTATTCGAAAAGCTAGGAGAAAGGTTCAAATTGCCATCGCGGGTGCAACAAGTTTGGCCCAACCTTTCCAGATCATATTTAATATATTATGCCTTAATGTTTTGAAATATATTAAAGTAACAAAGAACATAAAATAAAAACTCTAAACAAAACAAAAATATAAAATGAATTATTATTTTTTTCAATAATTGCGGGTGCAACACTAAATTATCGATATTATCGATCGATGACGTATTTCAAAAGAAATAATTAATTTAAACGACAAAAAAAGTATATCTGTTAGTAATTAATATGATTTGATCTCTTATTTGGTTCCTATACAAGTAAAATTGATGTTTATGTTCACTTAAATTAGACTGGTTGCACCCGCGATAATTTAGTGTTGCACCCGCAATTATTGAAAAAAATAATAATTCATTGTTTATTTTTGTTTTGTTTAGAGTTTTTATTTTATGTTCTTTGTTACTTTAATATATTTCAAAACATTAAGGCATAATATATTAAATATGTAAGAATTAACAGATTTATGTGTTTTTTGTTTGTGATCTGGAAAGGTTGGGCCAAACTTGTTGCACCCGCGATGGCAATTTGAACCTTTCTCCTAGCTTTTCGAGTACTATATTAAAAAATTTGTTAATTAATATAAAATAAACAAATAAATGAAAAGATTAGTAAAGTTTTTAACAGTTAAAACACTTATTTTATTTCCTCAGATGTACATTTCAGAAGCAATGCTTCCATCGTCAGTGAGATTTATAAAATTAAATTAAATTAAATTATTTGTCAAAAAACTAATAATAAACAAAAATGTTTCTAAACAAAATTACAGTTGAGTTGAGTTGAATCTATTAAAAAATTTTTTGAATATTGAATCTTTGATTGGTCCATCATCACTATTCATTAGATTATTTTTGTTTTTAAATATGTAAAATGATTCAAAAGCATCTAATTCATAATTGCTATTTACATTCCTTATTAGTCTTAAATTTTGCAAACTAAAGCTATGACTATTTTCTAGCATATGTTCTGCAACACTTGACTTTTCTTTTTCATTATATTTAAGATGTGCAAAATGTTCTTTAAATCTTTTTAGAATAGGTCTTCTTGTCTGTCCTATATATTCTTTTGCACAATCATTACATCCGATAGAATAAATTCCTGACTTTTGAAGTTGTTCAATTTTATCCTTAGATCCTCCAATCAGATTTTTTATTTTTATTTCGCTGCACTCACTCATACGGATATTATGTTTATTAAAGATTGGTTTTATCTTGGATGTTATTTCTGGATAGAAATAAAATTTTGAATATTTCTTTTCGTCATTTCCTTCATTCCTTATTAGATCTAAAGTTGTATAATTTCTCAATTCTTGTTTTCTTCTATGTGCAATTGTTAAATCTTCAATCAATTCTTCAGTATATCCATTAATTTTGGCTATGTCTTTAATTTTTTGGAATTCTTTTATTTTTGTTTCTATAGTCATTGGAATATTTAGAGCTCTAAAAATCATTGAGTGAAAAGCTGACATCTTATGTTCAAAGGAATGGAACGAGTCTGATGTAATGTATCTCAGAGTATTCGTTGGTTTTCTGTATATATCCAATTCGAAATTGTCTCCATTCCGAGTTATACTTAAATCCAGAAAATTTAGTTTCCCTTCAATTTCTTCTTCATATGTAAATTTTATTGATGGGTATTTAGTTCTATTTAATTTGTTAATGAGCTGACGGAGTTCATGTTTTTTGATTATCGCCCATATAAACATATTAAAATGTAGTCTTTCATCGACTAATGAAATTAAAAATGTTTTTTATTTCATCAGGTTAAACTAAAACAGGCGTCTAAATGTTGCACCCGCGATAATGGAATGGCCCAAAGCTAATTAAAAACCATAATTTCGGGACGATACCACAAGGACAAGACTTTTCCAACTTTGTATTATTTCTTTTTGTTTTCTTTATATTTTTTCGTAGCTACATTATTGGTTTTTTGTAGTCCTTTTATTGAGCTTGAATACAACACAATAACAACAATAGCTAATTTGATTGTTGAGCTGAAGGACAATAATATGTCCATGCTAATATAGGAGCTTGTACGCTTATCGCAGCTATTATTGCAAAACCAACTGTATCTTTAACTCGAGGCTGAACGACATACCATAAATGGCGCCCAACAAATGAGTTCGGAGTGTTTTTTTTTTACGAGTTGCATGTCCTATTGTAAAACTTAGCCAATCCAAAAATACTGGAAGTATCTTTCCTTTTTTCATCATTTCGATTTGGAAAAGCATTAAAATATCCAAAGATCAAAATTCATGATCATAAAGTAGTCACAAGCAACAATAATCACTTGAAAAAACTTGAGAGGTGTCAAGGGACACCCGGATGGAACGAAGTTCCTTTCGAGAGACAGAGAGAGAGAGAGAGACAGACAGACAGAGAAACATGCGACGCCGCACAGCTTACAATAGCTTACTATAGCAAAAAGTGTCGTGACAACTTTTCGTAAGAATTTTTTCCGTCTAGCCCCCTTTCACAACGCGCGATAAAGAACTTCGTTCCAATAAACTATCTTGTACTTCGGACCTTTCATTTAGAGTAGTAGTTTAGTTCTATAGTGTGAAGTGAAGTGTTATTCAGTCAATCAATAGTTCCGACAACATAAGAACGGAACCACTTTAATACTATTTTATTTAGCCACTAAATGAATGAATGACTCTATTTGAACATCTCAAGTGGTAAATGCAAAAGTTTAAATTCCTCTTTTTCACGATTCTCTTATCATTGAGATTATCAATTACAAGTGCTAGCAAGCACCTAACAACAATGACGCTAGACCATGCTGGTATTGTGCTTCTATTAGTATCAATAGAACCATAAGAGCGATATTATGTAACGACACGAGTAGGACCCAAATAATCTTGCTACTATTCTCATGCAAATGACTCATCCACAAACTTATGAATGCATATTCATAAATGTAATTAAAACTGCATGTCAATTTATTTACATTTTTCTTTGAATGAACCCAGACCGTGCGGCTCGTTAAGTGATCATAAAGAAATTTTATACACATGACATGACTATGGCAGAGGGCACTATGTATCTATTTTAAGATCGTTAAAATATTGGAACTCATCCAAAAGAAACAAATTTAGCAAACAAAAGGTGTTGTGCGATGAAGAATCCTGTTTGTATCAAAGTTTAAGTGACTTTCAGACGTGAAAAATTGTCTACCCACTCAAATCTATACCTACCAATAATATTGTTGCTATGTACTAAACCAATGTTATATCATTGAATATAAAAAATATATTTGAATTGCTTAGCAGCAGACAAGAAGGCACTTTGCAGCCAATCGCATTTTATAGTCGCAGTACGAACTTTCTACTTTTTTTTTTGAGAAAACAATGTGATATAATGTGCAAGCAATAATATCCATAAAATCCTTATCTTATTGCGTTTGATATTGACTGTTTCAGAGTCCACATTAACGGCTTCATCAAACGAAAACCGTAATCCACTCGATGTAGGTAAATTCTTTATTGCAATTCCATAGAAGAACTCGTGTTTAATTAGCTGCACGTTCTATTTTCTTATCTGGTCTTCCTCCCTCATTTTCAAAACCGAAAAACTAACAAGACAAATTCTAGCAAAAATTAACAATTTATTTCCTTACTTTCAGGTATTCGTTTTTCATTGGACGTGTGCCGTGATGAAGTCAAAGCCTTATCGGCTTTGATGACCTTCAAGTGTGCCTGTGTTGATGTGCCATTTGGTGGAGCTAAGGCTGGTCTGAGAATTGATCCTAAAACATATTCTGAACATGAATTGGAAAAAATTACCCGCCGATTCACCCTTGAATTGGCCAAGAAGGGATTCATTGGACCCGGCGTTGATGTACCAGCCCCAGATATGGGTACCGGTGAACGTGAAATGGCATGGATTGCCGATACCTATTCCAAAACTATTGGCCATCTAGATATCAATGCACACGCTTGTGTGACAGGAAAGCCAATTAACCAAGGAGGTATTCATGGTCGTGTGTCTGCCACGGGTCGTGGTGTCTTCCACGGACTGGAGAATTTCATCAACGAAGCCAACTACATGAGTATGATTGGTGAGTGTGTGTTGATGACAACTGTTATGCGAAATTGCATAAATAAAAGCTTATTATGCAATTGCACGCTTATATGAATTTTGTTTTACTCATATTATGTAATTTCCTTGCAGGCACAACACCCGGATGGGGTGGTAAGACATTTATCGTTCAAGGTTTCGGTAATGTAGGTCTTCACACATGCCGTTATTTGGTCCGTGCTGGAGCCACATGTGTCGGCATTATCGAACACGATGGTTCAATCTTCAACCCAGAAGGCATTGACCCCAAGGTAAATCGAATAAATTATTCACTAAATGTTGTATAGAAAGTTAAATCGAGTTTGAAAGTGTTTTGGCTTTGATTGTAAGGGTGAGAGCAGATGTTCAAGTGCTTGCCAACATTTTGTTCTATTTAAGTCTGTTGCTGCAAATTGGTTTCAAGAATTTCCTGTCTGAGGGTGGATAACTTTGTATTTTTATTTAAAAGAAATTCTTTACATTGCATAGAATTTGTGCACGTGGTGCAAATGCAATATTTAATTCGCCCGTTTGCATTTTTTTTATTGGAAAATAGTTTCACCTTTTATCGATCCTTGTAATCCGGAAATGCCAAGAAGGTCGGAATTGTATAACTTGAGTATTCTTAATGTAGTCAAGATTATTTTTATAGAAATTCAATGCACAAGCATGACTTTCATGATTGTTGTAGTTGTGCAGTTTCAGTCTGGATGTTATGGCTGTCTGCACTGTGTAGCTTATTTAATTTATTTGACATAGTTTATAAGGAACTGCCCTTATTATTTGCAATTGTAGGGCAGTACTTTGTCTTGTTATTTTATCAAACATATTTTGAAGACAAACAGAACTTACTGGGTCAAATAATTTTGAATAAATAGAAAGGATATTTATTGTTTCCCCCAATGCGGATTTTATTTTGCTTCTCTTGCACTCTCTACTGCAGAGTGAAAATTGGGTACAATTATTGTATCGAACGTAGTATGCATGACCAATTTGACATCATAAAAACGGTTTCGAAACAAGATTTTCTTTTTGGATAGAGCTATGTATTTACTTTTTTAAGTAAATAAAGTACCCCACAAGCGGAACACTAGTGTGAATCAGATAATTGGGAGAGTTCTATACTTTGTGTGTATAAAATGTTGTGTTTATAGTCCTCACGGTTATTCAGAACTGTGTTACAGTCTGTGAACAGCTCTTCAGCTGCATTAAAAGAAAAAGTTTAACAGTTAAAGTGTTTTCATGAAATTATCTTTTCAATGCTCCTTTTTCAAGCCATGAAACATATTTTTTCTCAGTGTTACTGTGGCGTATGAGCACTTTTTTTTTCAACAAATGGTCGAGCTTTCGCATCTAGAAACGAACTGTGTTATTGATTACAAATAATTTTGTCTCCGTCTGCCTATTTTTCATCAACGTTACGTCGTAGTTAAGATCTTCAGCACCACATTCCACTCGATTTTTTAAAACTCTACAATCTCAAGTCAGAATTTTTAAACGTGGCGTGATGGTTAGCATGTCTGCTGTTAACCCAGAGGTTCGTGGTTCGTGGTTCAAATCCCAACAGAGGCAAGAATGTTTTTCCACGGGTATCGCCTTTCGCGAGGAATTGACAAGGCCTCCGTTAATAAATTCATTGCCGGCAGAAAATTGCACGTCCCCTCCATTTCCTCACAACGTATTTTTATGAGAAATGCGCTAGCCCCTGGGACTACTCGGTCTGTTGCACCACCCTATTTATTTATTTATTGATTGAATTATTTATTTATTACAAATTACTGTTTTTAACAAAAACAGTCCAAAAAGAACAGTTTTCATAAAATTTGCTGAAAGGAACAAAATTTTGATAAAAAATCTCAAATTGTTTTTTACCTTCGACACAATGTTAGTCGAAACAATTTCGGACTACGAATACCAAAAAGAAAGAACTAAAAACGTTAGGTTTGTAAGCTGCAACAGCTACTTTTGCATATGCCCAAAGGTTCTCTTTTGGATTTAAGTCATCTGACCAGTATTTCTCTATACGGTTCAATGGTTAGTTTTTTGTTGAGCCCAGTTTTTCTTCACCTTATTTATTCATTCGGCGTTAGGTTAGGTTAGGTTAAAATGGTTATCAAGAAAACAACTGACACACTTAGACCAGTACTAGGTCCATTGTGATACCATAAGAATTAAGCGAGGAAGAACCCCACTTAACAAAACCATTTGGAGCTTTTGATGAAGCGAAAGAGATGCAGGATATCTGTGTTCGCCAGATCGTTTAGATTAGATCATTGAGGAAATATTTTCCTAGATGCCGTTTTCTTTTAAAGGAGAGTGCAGGACATGAGCAGAGGAGGTGTGGAATAGTTTCTTTCTCCTCCTCATCTAAGCAACTTCTGCAAAAGTCATTAGAGGGAACGCCAAGTCTTATGGCGTGTCTACCTATCAGACAATGTCCGGTAATGACATTGATTACGGAGCTAAAGTGCAATCTGGTTATGGATAGCAAATGTCTTGTGCGTTTTGGATCTAGTCCTGGCCATAGCTGTTTTGTTGCCACACATTGCCATCCATTGCCTCTTGCTTTAGCATAAGTTTACATGTAGCGATTGGTATACCAATATTCAACCTGCTGGTTGAGATCGGTAGAACGGTTCCTTTTCCGGCGAGTTCATCGGCCTTACAGTTGCCCGCTATATCTCTGTGCCCCGGCACCCAAATAAGGTGAATATTGAACTGTTCAGCCATCTCCTTAAGAGACAGGCGACAGTTAAGGGCGGTTATTGAGTTCGTGGAAACGGCGCCGAGTGATTTGAGGGCTGCTTGACTGTCTGAGAAAATCCGGATATTCGCTGAGGATATCACGTTTTCTTTTAGCCATGATAGGACCTCTTTGATCGCCAGAATTTCCGCTTGGAACACGCTACAATGGTTAGGGAGGCGGAATGAGAGACCCACGTTAAGTCGTTTTGAGTACACCCCGCAGCCAACCCCTTCCTCGGTTTTTGACCCATCTGTACAGAAATGAATTGAATCATCTCTCAAAAATTCTTCGTCCTCCCAGGTCGTTCTCGTTGGGATTGAGACATGGAACTTATTATCAAAAACCAATTGGGGGATGGTGTAGTCAGAGTGGCAAGGGATTGATCTGAATAGATTCAGGATTGTGGCATGACCGATGTTGTTATCGGTCCATTGGGTGATAGCTCTGATGCGAATGGCTGAACTTGCGGCCATTTGTTTGCTGAAGATATCTTGTGGTATGAGATTGAGGAGTATATTTAGGGCAGCTGACGGTGTTGATCTCAGTGCTCCGCTTATACACAAACAGGCTGTTCGTTGGACTTTGCTCAGATTATCGCAGTAGGTCCTTTTATCAAGAGCGGTCCACCATACCACTACTCCGTATGTGAGTATTGGTCTGATGACCGCGGTGTAGAGCCATTGCGTGATTTGGGGGGAGAAACCCCATTTAGTGCCAATGGCTTTTTTGAAGGAAAACAGGGCTACGGTGGATTTCCTGATTCTTTCCTGTATATTGGCTTTCCAGTTTAGCTTTTTGTCTAGGATAATACCTAGATATCTAGCTTCGCTGGAGAGTTGAAATGGGATTCCATTTATTGATGGAGTTGTTAGTTGAGGAATTTTGTATTTCCTGGTGAAGAGAACGAGTTCGGTTTTCTGAGGGTTGACCCCTATCATTCGGCGTTACGAGCATCGTAATTTCGAGGGAAACACATCTCTACCACTTAACTGTTTCACTCTAGTGATCCGCTCGAGGTGTACGCGTCTGTAAACCTTCCGGTTCATTTCTTAGGCCAACCAAATGCAGATTTCGTTGCATTTGTCGGTACCAAGAGTGTTTTGGCGTGCCTTTCTGAAACCAATTTTCGGTCGTGTATTTTTTTATATGTAAAGTAATACGAGATAAGTTATATTTCTATGATAGGGTTTCAGACGAGAACATAAATGCTTGACTTCACGATATTTATGATTTTTTAGCGACTTTTTCGTTATAATGATAATTTTGCGATAGTTAGTGTTTAATAAATAATAATTATTGAACCGCGTGAAGTCCTAAGATTTTGTTTACAATAGAAACACATCTTAAATTGACTTCACTTTAGTCGATACGTGTTTGTTAATTAAAAACAATTAAAAAAAAAACGATTGAACTAAACAAACACGTAACTGACCTGAATGCATTTCGAGGCGCATACAACTCATCATCAGCAGTCGCGACCAAACTTTGCTGGTCCATTTTTGAGGTCGTTAATCTTCGATTAGGTTTGTTTTTTATTTTCTCCTAAAAAAGTCCAGCAAGCAATATTCAATATTTCTGTTGTCTAAATTGAGTGCAATTGAGTCTTTTTTCCAATCTTCGGTTATCATTTTCTGGTTTAACTAGTGTTAAATTGTCAATATTTCTGTTCTCGTGGTTATAATTTCAAATATGTGAAGCGATTGCGGATTTTTGGGGTTGATTTAATTTAGTGTTTATTTTTCAATGAAAATTGTGTATTTACTGTGCTTTCTTTTTCTTTTAGAAACTAGAGGACTACAGAAACGAAACCGGCACCATTGTTGGTTATCCAGGTGCTAAGAAATACGAAGGAGAAAACCTTATGTTTGAGCCATGTGACATCTTCATCCCAGCTGCTGTTGAAAAAGTCATTACAAGTGAAAACGCTCACAAAATTCAAGCTAAGGTATGTGTTGCTACTATTTTCAACCCAATTACATTTAAGTGATTGACAAAAATCCAAAACCATTTACAGATCATCGCTGAAGCTGCCAATGGACCAACAACTCCAGCTGCCGATAAGATTTTAATCGACAGGAACATTTTGGTCATCCCAGATTTATACATCAACGCTGGTGGTGTGACAGTATCATTCTTTGAATGGCTTAAGAACCTTAACCACGTCTCTTACGGACGTTTGACTTTCAAATATGAGCGCGAGTCCAACTACCACCTCTTGGGTAAGTGATTATGATTATAATTTAAGCAATCTCAATTCTTCTCATTCATTTTGGGTTTAAAGTTTCAAAATTCGCTAATAGTAATTTCTGGTTAAACCTTTGAAATTAATTCGCTACGCTAGTTCATATTATTTAGTATTTTTTATTTCTTAATTTATAATTAAAAAAAAAAGAAAACAAAATTACAGCGATCATCATGCTACAACATTGCTTCTTTGGTTTCGTTCATTCATATTTCATCATTTTTATTTATTTAATTTTTATTTTATTGCTAGATACTTATAAACTTATTTCCTATATTAGCGCTAAAACCAAACCAGTTTAAGTTTTTATTTATTTAATAAAGAAAACATATTTTTTTTATTTTCTTCTACCACTATTTAGCTTCAGTCCAACAGTCTATCGAAAAATTTGTTCTTGACGGTACAGTTCTTGAATTGTTTCTTTGTATGATTTTATATTTTGTAAATTTTACTCCACTTACCACAACAACAACCCACAAAATGATAACTGGGCGTCAATGAATTTTGTCCGGCTTTTTTTAAAATCATTTTTATGTTGGTTTTTCTTGCATTATAGTTTTGTATATTTTTTTAGTTAGTGTTAGCGCAATTTTTTTTTTGTTTATATAAGTCATTTGCATTAAGAGCATTTGTTTTGCACGCTGAGGCATGTTTATATTTTAAAAAAACATTTGGTTTGAATTTGAAGAGATGATGCGGTTGCTTCTTATTCCGTTCCAGTAACTTAATTTTGTTGTCTTAAACCACTTCTCCCCATGTGTACCTTGGACTTTATCTACTCATACCAATCGATAAGTCAATTCGAAATCTTGGCGTATTAAGTGATCGAGAACTCAATTCACTGACCCACGTCGACGAAATAGTTCTAAAAGTCAATTCTGAACTTTTTACTTTGTGAAACGATAAAAATAAACAAAATTAATAGGGTGGCGCAACAAAACGCGGAGCCCAGGGGCCTAGTCCATTTCTCACAACTATTGCCTTGTGAGGGAGTGGAGGGGACCTACATTTTCTGCCGATTCTGAACGGCAAATCGAGAAAGCGTTTTTCATGGCAATGAATTCACTATCGGAGGACTTGCCAATTCCTCGCAAAAGGCAAGGGATTCGAACCACAAACGTCCCGTCACAAGCAGACATGCTAGCCACCACGCCAAGGGTACCACTTTGTAAAACGATAGTCCAAGGAAAGGAACTCTCTGTAACTCTCAATTTTGGTCGTTTTTTTTTTTATATTTGAAAATGTCTCTTAAGTTTCTCTCATAATCAAGAGCATTCAAGAAAGTTTCTTTCGACTAGTCTTTCGAGGCTGTCATTTAAACGATCCTTTGATCTTTCCTCCAAGTAATGAATTTGAAAATTCTGTAGGAGCCAAAAGTAAAATAACCGGCACAACACTATCCCCGTCAAATCTCACTTTAATCGTCGTGGCGAACCTCTTCGGAAAAAGACATTGGAGGATTCGATTACACATTTGGTGTAATCGATATCCTATCCAATAAAAATCCAACTTTTCCTTTTGAAATGTGCGATATAGCTTAAGAAGCGAAAACTTTAAGCTGTCTCATAAATAAATGTGTAAATATGGTGGCACAATAGACATTAAAGAACCCCGAGGACAAGCGCATTTTTCTCAATCGTGAGAAATGGAGCGGATTTACATACACTTGCTGATTCCGTATGGCTTAGTTTTAGTTCTACTAGCTGATCTATCTTTAAGTTGATTCCGACTCCACTATATTTATCTCTTCCATGACGCCATTCTGCTGACAGTTCAATTCTTTGTTTCTGCTGTTATCTGCCCTTAATGATTAGATTCTTTTTTGCCCTTGATTTTCAACAAAAACCATGAAGTTTCTTCTTTATATATTTTTGAAGATATGCAAAGACGAATCTTGAATTTTTATTTTAAAATGTTAGGAAACATTGTTTTCACCACCAAGAGAATACTACACATAAATCTGACTGAATAGTTTCCAGAATTTAAGTTGGTCGTTCTAGAGTCTAGACGTATAGTTTTCAAACGCAAGTCTTGCCTGTACAAAAAAATCCATAAAAATAAATAGAGCGGCGCAATAGGCCGGGAAGCCACAGAGTCAAGCGCATTTCTCTCCACCATACCCTGTGAGAGAAAGACAGGGACCTTTAATTTTTTGGCGATTCTTAGCGGCTAATCGAGAAATCGCTTTTCATGGCACGAAATTACCAAAACAGAAATTACCAATTCCTCACGAAAGGCGATGCTCGTAGAATCTCTGTGATTCGAATCTCAAACCTCCCACGTTCATGATTACGTCAAGAGCACACCACAGCGCATATCAGAGGCATTTTATCCTTCAGTCAATTTTTCTCGCAGGGTTTTCGGATTTGCTTTGCTTGGGTTTCGACGTTACAAAAAATTGAAGTTGTGTTCCATTTCAGATGGTTGAAAATTAAACGTATACATATAATTTTTGGACAATCTCTTAAACTGGCGTAACCCAGGCGTATCAGTAGTAAAATAAAAAATAAATAGGGTGGCGCAACAGAGCGATTAGCCCCTGGGCCCAGCGCATTTCTCACAACCATGCCCTGTGAGGAAATGGGGGGGACCTACAATTTTCTGCCGGTTCCGAACGGCTAATTGAGAAAGAGCTTTTCGTGGCAATGATTTTACTAACGGAGGACTTGCCAAACCAGTCATGAACAAAGTTTCCACCCATAGTAAGAGATGTCCAATGTGCATCCCGTTTTGTTGACGTTATCGACAGATTAACATTGTCAAAGTTGTGCTTATTAATATTTGCAATGATCCAACTTTTCGATTAAGACCGATTAACGGCAAGTCTACGCCACAGTTTCAGTTTTGAACTACTATTGAATTCGGGCATTTTCTTAACTCTAATGAGTGCATACAAAAATGGGAAAGAAAAATGGGAACTAACATTAGATTCAGCGAAAAGCATAGCCAAAAATCTTTAAAGTTTTTCTGATTAATTTTTTAAAGTGGATTTAAATAAAAGTGACTATGTACTAACGTTTGTTTTGTAAATACGTCCTTCGTCAACAAATTTATTCATCATGTTTATAAATTTGAGAACTGGATTCTGCTGGACTGCCATATGCCATCAAATGCGAGCTTTGTAAACTGCGAAGAATCACCTCGCTTAAAAATTGTTACTCCATTGTGCACTAATATTACAAAGATTTGAGTACTAATTTAAACTTTGTTAAGTCAATTCATTTGTAAATTGTTCCTTTCTTGCTTATTTGCATGTTTTTCTTTTTAGTTTTACCTGTTTTTTTTTGCAGTGTTATTTCTATTCTTTTGTTTCTAAACCATTATTTCAACTCAAGCATTACTAATAATTCTTTTTTTTGTGGCCTTTGATCTTTGCTATATCTAAAGTGAAATATCTAATAAAAAAATGCTGTCGTATTTTGTTTAAATTTTTAGAATCGGTTCAGGAATCTTTGGAACGTCGTTTTGGACGTGTGGGTGGTCGTATTCCAGTCACACCATCTGAATCTTTCCAGAAACGTATATCTGGTGCTTCTGAGAAGGACATTGTACACTCTGGCTTGGATTACACCATGGAGCGTTCGGCTCGTGCTATCATGAAGACCGCCATGCGGTACAACTTGGGCTTGGATTTGAGAACAGCTGCATATGTCAACTCCATCGAGAAGATCTTCACTACTTACCGTGATGCTGGTTTGGCATTCTAAGCGAGTTAAACTATCTACTTAAAACAAAAACAGCCTACGAATAGTTTTAATTAAAAAGCCGCTAGCAAGAGGGATGGAAACGTTTACAGAGAAATAATGTGTATCAATTATGAATGTCTTAATTTAAAAAGAATTTATGTTTATCAAAAAAAAAAAAAAACATCTCAAACTCCTGCCAGAAGTAATTTAATGATATCCGAACTTAACTAAATCACTCAATCGACCAATCGAAATTATAATGCCGAAGTCGAGTAGCTTGAGCACGCGGTGTATCACTCTATTTTATAAGAACAACAACAACACGTCTTTTGTTAAGGTTTTTTTTTTCTTGTTTATTTTTTATTTTTACTTTTTTTGTTTCAAGAGCAACGTTTTCCCTTTCATGAACCGGTGAGCTACACAAAAACTTAGTCAAGATAAAATTTGTATTCTTTACGTGTATTCCTTTATTTTTCTCATTAATTTAAAAAGATTTATGTTTTATTTTGTTTTATTTTTTTTTCTATTTTCTGTTTGTTTTTTGCTGTTATTTCTTTAGATTGTAAACATTGAAATGCATTTTACTAAATAAATAAAATAATAAAAGAAATTGAGTTTATTGAATTTGGGATGTGCCTTACTTTCCGGCTGATGCACCTACAGTTGTGTTTTCTAAATAATGGTGGTAGGTACGGCAACGCTGCATCTTTGTGAGTTGGCTGACACAATTAAACGACCTAAACCTCGTTATAAACCTGAAAGGCTATATTAAAAGGGTAATCAGAAAAGCATAACCAATGAATAACCACGATATTTTGAATGTATTGATGGACGCCTGGGTAAATATCGTTGATCAACGTTCAAGAGACTCTGTGTATCGTCGTTGTACAAAGCTATTTCCGCCGATAAGGGTCTTATAAAGAAATATTCAACCTTATTATGAGTTTCACGTGAACAGCTTTTCGCCAGGAACATTTTCGTTCGCCCGGAATTTTAAATGCTATTATGAGTTTCCTCTTGTTTTCCACTATACATTTTTTCACTTGTTCGCCTCACAAAAATAAGTGAAATAAATTGCTCTCAACAATTTCACATTAAATTGAAATTGAAAAATAGCTCATAATAAAGGAATTTTTTCGAACATGGAAAGCTTTTCCCCCAAAACTCATAATAAGGGAAAAGTGAAATGGGATCTTTTTCGAGGGGTATGCTGTTCACGTGAAACTTATAATAAGGCTCATAGTAGGGCTTTCGGATAGGGGCCTGGTGGTAAGCATGTCTGCTGCTAACCCAAAGGTTCGTGGTTCGAATTCCAACAGAGGCAAAAATGTGTTTCCACGCGTATCACCTTTCGCGTGAAATTGGTAAGTCCTCCTTTAGTAAATTCATTGCCATGAAAAGCACTTTCTCGATAAATAAATGTACTGGCTGCACTGCTATGCATCCGATGCGATTTCATGCTTGGACTGTTCAAGTGTATCTTTTATATTAAAACAAATGCTGGTGCGCTAACCATAGTGGTTAGGATGTCACACATGGCGAGGTAGGAGTTCGATTCCCAGTAATAGAAAATCCACAACCACCGTTTGCATAAAAAAATAATAGTTTGCCCTACAAAAGCAAAATTGTCATGAAAATTAGTTTCTTACTCACTGCCTTTCGGTACTGACAGAGTATCGTTGGCCCGCTCCATGTCTCATTGGAATGGTTGAAAAATGCTCTAGGCCCTTGTCTCTGGCCCATCTCGCGTTGTTATGACAAAATGTTCCAAAAAAAAAAAACTATGGTAAGACATGCTGCGTATGGGCATAGACAGTGGCTTCACTCGAAAACTTTCAAAACGATCGAATTTCAAAAAATCTATAACCATGAGTGATTGCCTTTATTCATCAGATTACTTGGTTCGTTGAAGAAGGACTCTCCCAAATGTAGTTTACGCCTTTGAGAGAGGGCGGGAGATGGACAGATAAGGAGTGGAAAGATTTCCTCTTCTTCTTCATGTAGAGCTCATATTACGAATTACGAAACGAGGCAAAAAACGAATCCGAGACCATTGACTGACACTAAATGTTAGCGCGATAGCAAAAGACCGCTAAATGTAGTCATTTAGCGAGTAAAGTGAAACATAATCGTAACGATAGCAAGAAGTTTTTTGCTAGTATCACTTTTTGCAATACGAGCCCAGGGCCCTAAACACTTTTAGACTCTATCACTGAACGATTGGAGCCTCTAATACACAAAAACAACTTGCGCTGCATGTGGGTTCAATTAAATAGTGGCCCTACTACGTAACTCGATTCTACTTTTGATTCTAGTCGTTCATTAGGGTCCCCGCAAACCGCAAACCACAAACTTTCTATTGGCCCGATAGTTTGGTCGGGCTTATAATCAGTATGAAGATGTATCCAAGTTCTCAACTGCGTTCAAACTAAAGTATCAGCGAATTATCGACCGACTCGACTGCTATATCAGTATGGAGCTCCTCGCAATCGCGCACACCGACCGATTGTTTGATCGGCCGATGGTTCATTGCGCTCCAAGTTTTGGCGCCGGATGGTCGTGCATATTTTTTTCTTTTATGGCGCTGCCCAATTATATTGAATCGCTGGTTATAGAAACGGCAATCGTCGGCCGACTGTTGTCTAGTCTGCGCACTCACCACCAACCCAACTGTTTAGTTGGCATAGTGTGCGCACTAACAGCCCAACCCGACCGAACTATCGCCCGATAAAAGCGTACTTTAAATAGGATGGTATGGCGTAAGGCAATTTGGGATAAGTGATCTTCACTTTCCATTCAATTTTACGTAGATTGTGACGATCACTTATCATAAATCATAGCACGGATTTCATCAAATGCTCTTTGATAATCGGCCCTATCGAAGTAACCGTCGGTCGGAGCGAAGTTTTCTCCGCACCGCATCCTTCTTCGGAGATTCAATTATGCTTCGAAGTAGTTGTCATCGCAAAGAAATTTTCACAAATGCGACAATGCGTTGCATTCCCAAAAACTTATCGGAGGACGTCGGAGAAATGTTTGTTTTTATCTGTCAAAAATAAAGCCAACAAAAGTACTAACTAGCAAAGCATCGCATATAAACGGCAAACGTTGTATTTTGTCGGAGAGAATGTCCGATCGGCCGATGGGAGAACTACGACGAAGCAAAATGTCTCCGAATCGTAGGAAATCGGAGAGAATTTCGCTCCGACGGTTACCACGATAGTGCTGAATAGTTAAGTTGCATTTTTGGCTGAACATAAACGTGTTTGTGTTTTCCCGCAGGTATTTTTGTGCAAACTAACTTTTACGTGGTCGTCCAATTTGTGTCATTCAATTTATATCTTATCCACAAAAAGTAGGTTCACGGTTGTTTGCTGGTGGTTTATGTTACGTACTTCAAAAGCGAAAAAGACGGTTCGTTTATGGATTATGCCGCTGATCTAGACACTATCGAACACCTTCACAGCATCTTGAAAACAGGCGACCATAACTTCTAGAGTGTATAAGTGTTGTCAGTTCAATTTTATTTGTATCTTCAAAGTTCTATAGAAAAAGAAACAAAGCAATTCCACCAAAAAAGTGTTTCAATATTTATTTGCAGCGATTACAAATACAATTAATAAAAGTTACAATGTTTTAATTATAGGCACATGTTGTCTTTTTTTGCTTATATAAGAGCACTCAGTTACGTCAACTTGTTTGTGTGTTTTTTTAATTTTAGAAAAATCAATTGGGAAGCACATATAAAATTCAGTTTGCCAATAAATCCATTAAGTACACATTTCGTGTAAGAAATATTAAAATTTTGAATACACTAATCCTTAAAGAATAATCAAATTCAATAATCAAACTCAATTGATTAATAAATATCATCAGAAGCAGTTCTTCTTAACTTTGATCACAACTACAAAACTCTCACATTAAAAGAGATCGTGGAAACAACTTTTGCTTAACATAGTCCTCAACGATTTCCCTAACACTATCACGTGTAATTTTTGGCATCTTAAGTTGATAGCCGAGATCTTTAAGTTTTGTGTTATCCAAGTGCATGTGCTTATGGTAAAGTTGTTCCTCGTCCATGTAAGGTGTAAGAGGAGTATTGGTAATGTCGTCCTTTTGACAGAGTTCTGCCCACGGTCCCATGTGCTTGTCATTGATTTCACCGACAGTGTCAGACAAGCTTAACTATAACAAAAGAAAGAAAGTTATACAAAATCATTTTTATTGAAGAATGAAAAAAGATAAACCTTTGTTAAATTGGAAATGACGACTCCCCAGTAATCGACATTTATGGCGAAAATGTCTGCTAATATATCACTTATTGTTCCTTGAGTACTCTCTGAGTCATCAACGACGTTGTATATCTCGCCTATGGTTTTTTGATTTTGTGCCACCTCCCATATGGCGCTAACAACATCCAGGACGTGTACAGTATTTAGTTTCATGGAATCATTCCAAAGAAGTTTCATCGTTTCATTGAGGTATTTGTAAAGGGCAGCAATTATTATACGAGGCACTGGAATGAAGGTTTGATAAAAAACAAAAATTAAAGTAAAACCGTTCAAAATTATTTTCATATCAGTGAAGAACATGAAATTCTTCCTACATTTTATATAGCTTCAAATTTAATGTAGTTTTCCAAAATTAAAATCCGGAGTGAATTGGAGAGTTGGAGTGACGGATTTGCCAGATAAACTCTTCAATTCACTCTAAAAAGGTTTTCCAAAAATCGTTTCGGAGTGAAGTTTCTATTTGGGCCCAAAGGAGTGAACACCAATAAATAGATAAACTTTCATCTGACTGCTTGTCACAACAAACGCAGTTTCTATTTAATTTTTGTCAGCTCCAAAAGCTGGCTGATAGTTAATAAATTTTCTTTAGAAGACCACAAAATAATTTTCAAAATTCAAGTGAAGTCTTGCTCTAAGCGTCCTCAGTAAATATCCGGATCTTCTCAGACAGTCAAGCAGCCCTCAAAACACTAGGCGCTGTTTCTACGAACTCAGTAACCGCCCTCAACTGTCGCCTATCTCTTAAGGAGATGGTTAAACAGTTTAATATTCACCTTATTCGGGTTCCGACGCACAGAGATATCCTACGTAACTGCAAAGCCGATGAACTCGCCAGAAAAGGAACCGTTCTACCGATCTCAACCAGCAGGTTGAATATTGGTATGCCAATCGCTACATGCAAACTTATGCTAAACCAAGAGGCAGTGAATAGAACTCTCCCTCAAAAGAGAACTACATCTAGGAAAATATTTTCTTGACGATCTAAGCGATCTGGCGAACACAGATACCTTTCACCTCTATCGCTTATAAGTTAGGTACTCCTAATATGGGTCTAAGTGTGTCGGTTGTTTTCTTAACAGCCATTTAAATCTAACCTAACCTGCTTTAAGCGTTTAAATGAAAGAACAAATGTAGCAATTTTACCACTGCAAACGCAATCACTCCAAATCTGTCAAATGCGCTTAAACGAATTCCAAAAGTCGACGAAAAAGGAGTACTTTGAGCACGCATTCAAAGGTTAATATTAGAATGAATGAATGAATGTTCTTTATTTAGCTTCAGAAAAGCCATTTAGTTTTACGTTTTACATTTGAACTTATAATAAATAATTAATATAATATAATATGTATAGTATATAAGTGTATAAATTATTTTACTTTAAAAGATTTTTATACTTATAAAATTTACTTTGTACATTTAGATATTTATATATTTGAGCGTATATGCTCAATTAATTTTCTTTTAAAATCATTTAAGTTTGTGCAACATTTGACTTCTCTAGGAAGGTTATTAAAACCATGAAACCCCATGTAAAAAATTGTTCTTTGACCCCTTGATGTTCTAGATCTCTCAATTCTTAAGTCATCATTATTTCTGAGATTTTGCTGCATTACTGAATTTGCTTGAATGTTTTCACATAAGTACCCAGGTAACATATTGTTTTTAATTTTAAACACAAATATCATAGTACGCATAAACAGTCTTTGGTTAACATTCAGCCATTTCAAAACATTTAACATAGATCTTATAGGTGTATAAACACTACATTTAATTATTATTCGCATAATTTTGTTTTGCAATAACTGTAATCTATCTTTATGGCTTTGAGGACACACATAAATAATACTAGAGCAGTAATCAAAATGAGGTTTGATTAAGACATTACATACATTAATAGCGGTACTCATTGATATATTTTTTCTTATTTTTCTTAATACACCTATTTTTTTAGACACTTTTTTACATATATAGTCAATGTGATCATTGAAATTTAGCTTTTCATCTAAAACAATACCAAGATACTTCATTTGTGTTACAATTTCAATTGTTTCATTGTTTATTTTAACATTAATATTTGCAGGCGTACTTACAGAATTACATTTAAAGATCATACATTTAGTTTTGTTTACATTTAGCACCAGTTTGTTCATTTTTAGCCACGCGTTCACCCTTTCTAGGTCTTGGTTTAGTTCCTCCATGCAATCTGCAGTGTTTTTTCCAGTGATGTATAATAATCCGTCATCAGCAAACAGAACAAGTTTTGCGGCACATACTACCTTGCTCATATCGTTTATAAACATTAGGAATAGCCACACTCCGAGAATTGTACCTTGCGGAATTCCTACGTTCACAGGCACTGGTGTTGATAATGAACCGTTTACGGTCGTTCGTTGTGTTCTCCCCGATATAAATGATTTAAACCACTTGAGTTCATTTGCCTTTATACCAAAGCACTTTAATTTATTAATTAATATTTGGTGGTTTACAGTCTCAAATGCTCGTTTCAAGTCAAGAAACACTGCTACAACTACATTTTTTGAATCGATTTCTTTTCGCCAGTTATTTATCACAAAATTTAAACAAGTTTCGCACGAGTGATTTGCACGGAAACCCGACTGATATCTGTCCAAAAGACCTTGCCCGTCTAGATGTTCTTGTAATTGAATTGCAACAGTTTTTTCTATAATTTTTTCGTATAAAGGCATCATATTTACTGGTCTGTATTCACTAAGACTTTTTGCGTTAGGTATTTTTTTTATTGGTATTATAAGAGATTCTTTCCATGAATCTGGGAAAACACCTGCACTTAGGGATATATTTATAATTCTTTCTAATACTGGACCGACAAAACACAGAGAATCTTTGAACATCTTAACACTCATAAAATTAAAGTCACTCTTTTTGCTAATCATATCTATTGCACATCTTATATTTTCTATGTTCACTAATTTGAACTTAAAATCTATATTGCACTCTTCTATTAAGTTAATGTAATCACAGTATATCACAGATCGGGTTATTTCTTTTATGGAATCAACAAAAAAGTTGTTAAATTTATCACATAAAATTGCACTGTCATCTATCACAGAACCGTCATCTAATTGCACCTCAGTTATTGCTTCATTATTTTTCTTAAAAACATATTGTTTAAGTTTTTTCCACATATCTTTTTGTGAGTTTGCGGTGTTAATTTGGTTTTTTATATATTGTGACTTTGTTTTGATGATATTTTTTTTATACTCATTTCTGCACTGCTGGTACATAAACCAATCATTTTCACTATTGCTGAGCACTGCTTGTCTATATAAATTAATTTTCACTATCTTTGCCCTTCTGAGTTCACTGTTGAACCACTCCGCGTTATTGAAAGGAACTTGTTTAGTTTTAACCATACCATTTATTACATTTGTAAAGTTAAGCACAAATTGATCACATAAAACATTTAGATTGTAGGGTTGTTCACTATTCATATTTACAAACAATGGGATTTCGTATAGTTTTGACAAAAGATAATTTTGGTTATATGCACAATATTTAACGGTTTTTTTATTTATGGTCTTATGTTGGTTCGCAATTAATATTTGAATAGTTTCATGGTCGCTTATCTTTAAATTTTTATCAACATTTGCATGTATTTTTTCAGGAAAATTTGTTATCACATAGTCAATTAGTGTTTTTGAAAATCTGGTAATTCTTGTTGGCTCGTTGATGACCATACGTAGGCCGTTATCATTCAGTATATTTGAAATGCGTCGCGTGTATGTATTTGTTATATCTAACCAGTCTATATTTACGTCGCCTATAAATAAGAAACTTCCACGATGTGACAGATATTCTAACCAGTTTTCAAGCTCGTCACAGAAAACACTTTTTGACGAGAGACGATTTGGAGATCTATATATTGCACATATATATATCACAGGAAAGTTCTCATATTGCACTTGTAACATAATACCCCAATATTGCATATGTAGCCGGAATTTTTTTATCACGCGACATTTAAAGTTATTTCTTACATATATTGCTACACCACCAGTATATTTCGACTCACTTTCATCTCATATCTCTTCTTCACTCATTTTTTCTTTCATACCAACTATAAGTATTTTTGGTTTTCTCAGTAATGGTATTTTAACATTGTAGTCTACACTTTGTTTTTGTTTGAATTCACTTTCAATTTTTTTTAATGATTCTTCATCTCCTCTAATAATCACTGCACCATTTTGAATATCTTTAATATTACTTATTTTTAAAGCTAAATTTGCCGGATCAATTGTGCTTTTAATAATTTCTCTTGTTTTTATATTGTTTTGATTCTCCTTTGGTTTAATTATTATCACATTACTTTTTTCTTTCACTTTATCTGCGTATGAGATTTGTTTTGATTGTGTTGGTGTTGTTTTGTTTTCAGACACAACTGATTGCTTGAAATTTTTTAATTCTTTGAAAATATTTTCTTTTATTTCTTTTACACTTTGTATTGCGTTTATATTCTCATCTCCTATTTTTTTTGCATCTTCACATATTTTTGCACTTTGTGCCTTGAAGCACTCGCTAACTTTAACAAATTTTTCAAATTCTTTCACACTCTTTTCACACGCCTTTTGCGAAATTTTCATTTCTTTTACTCTATCCGCGTATCTTGCTTCAATTGCTTCTAATAAATTTTTAATTTCTAATTCATTTTTTTGTAATGATTTATCAAATTCACTTTTATATTGTTTTAAGTAAATTCCATTTTTTTCAACGTTTTCATGTATTTCGCGCACAGCTAAATCCACATTATGTATGTATTGTACACAATCATCACATATGAATTTCAGCATTGTATTTGTGTCTAACACATTACTACTGTAGCGGTCGAGCCCACTACATGCCACTTTAAGGTGGTAAATTTTTCCACAAATTCCCGCACACTTTATACCGGATTCACCGCTTATATCGTTTTTACATTTAATACACTCCATTTCAATTGTTTTTTGACTTCCTTATACCACGCACTTTATAATTCATTAGTTTGTGCAATGGTGCAAAGAAAAATGCTTAAATATAACAATATATAGGTTTTTTCCAATTTAAAGTCGGATCGCTTAGAATACACGTCTATACTCTATGACAGTTACACTGTATAACCATAAGACAGTGACAGTTACACTGTGCCATAAGAAATTTAAAATATATTGTTTTTTTTGGATTATCGTGATTCATTTTCGTGCCGTTTTAGGCTCACACCGTCCCATAAGAAATAGGCGCTAGGCAATCTCGTTCTTAAAGTGAGTGCATAATTGAAAGTAGGTATGCGAAAACGGAAAACCTTTTTAAGAAAATTCGAAGGAGTTTCTCAACTTCCTCGCACTGTTTATAATCCCACGTTTGCGCACTTTGTAAATGTCATGATTCCATGTTTATTATATTTGTCTAGTAGGCATTTATGAGATTTTTTTCATACCAATTACTGATGAAGAGGTTCAAACTCTCAAATTTGCTTGTCAAGAAGATTCGACCATCTCACGTTGGGCGCCAATTGCAAAAGCTTTAGCTTTTAAAATACTTTCTTGGATTTATTAGAAGGGACGTGATGGAAGTGTGTGTGCAAGTCACGCACAGTAGAAGTAAAACACTCCTCACTCAGCAGTTAGTAGTGGAAACAGCAACTGCCGGCGACTCGAAAGTGAGTCACCCGCTAGCCTTACTCTCTACACTCAGCAGTTAGTAGTGGTGATATATGACGCAGCTGCCAGCGACCTTTTAGGCTCAGTCCGTGCCATAAGAAATTTAAAATATATTGTTTTTTTTGGATTATCGTGATTCATTTTCGTGCCGTTTTAGGCTCACACCGTCCCATAAGAAATAGGCGCTAGGCAATCTCGTTCTTAAAGTGAGTGCATAATTGAAAGTAGGTATGCGAAAACGGAAAACCTTTTTAAGAAAATTCGAAGGAGTTTCTCAACTTCCTCGCACTGTTTATAATCCCACGTTTGCGCACTTTGTAAATGTCATGATTCCATGTTTATTATATTTGTCTAGTAGGCATTTATGAGATTTTTTTCATACCAATTACTGATGAAGAGGTTCAAACTCTCAAATTTGCTTGTCAAGAAGATTCGACCATCTCACGTTGGGCGCCAATTGCAAAAGCTTTAGCTTTTAAAATACTTTCTTGGATTTGTTTATATAATACAAGTATCTAAATTCATACATATATCAATTTGATAATTAGAAGTCGGGTACTTTGACAGAAATAAAGTGGCCAACGACACATTTTCACAACAGATGCGCACTGTGAGAGAAATTTTAATAACAAGTCCTTCCATACACTCGGATCTATTCTTACAAATAATTCATTTAACATTAAACAAAGAAAATTCAATACGTTCCATTAGTAAATATATCTGAAACAGTCCTTGTAACACATGTCGTTATGGTCATGAATCATGATGGTATGCCGTTCGTCGCCAGGTAAACTCAGTGAGAAAACTACCGAATTCGCTGGAAGTAAACTTTATACGTTATGTTTAGGTACATTCGATCCCTCAGTGATAAGCAGGTTAGGTTAGGTTGGATGACGAGTGCAACCCCATGAAGCAACACCTCACTCATATCTCAAGAATCCATTATGCTCTCCGTGATAACGGAGGATGAGGTGGCCACATCTTGGAAACCCGGCAAATTTCTAAAGATTGAATATCTATCATTGACGGTTTTTATAAAGTTCCGTCAGATTCGGTTTTTTTTCTTGCCCTGGTTGCTTTAGTACAGAAGTGTTCGTCTCACTGGACTCGAGCGATGACCAGATTTTGGGTCGCTTATCGCCATTTCGTTACGAACTGTTTCACGATGTCCTGGAAGCCAAATTAAAGTTACGATGTTTTTTGAGCTGAGCAGTCTTAAAATACTGCGACAGCTTTCTACTAATTTGGATTTTGTGATGAATATGTCAATGTTTTTGTTGATAAATTTTTGCTTAGCTAGATGTTTTGGAGCATGACAGAATGCAAGTACTTCTGCTTGTAAGACACTACAAGAGTCAAAAAGAAAAGCTTTATTGATATAATTATGGAAAGATAATCTGAGATGATGCCTGATGAGGGGTATCGTCCGTCTTGGGACCGTCGATTTAATTTTATAACTCTATTTTCGTCAAAGCGTTCCCTTGTCGGTATGTTTGTTAGGGCCTATGGTTTGAAGAAATCAGAATGCGGAGGAGGGTAGTATGTTTGAATGTCTATATCAGTATGATTCATAATGCTACATATACCTTTTTTCCAGTTATTGTGTTGTTTCAGCCATCCTTTAGATTTTCGACATCGGTTTAATGCTCAATGCTTTTCTAATAGGTTCTTTGGTTGAACTTTACCTACAATTTCTCTGCAATGAGCTTTCGAACACCCGACGAGCCGGAGCGTTTGGGTCAATCCGCTCTACATGGCCCAACCATCGTAGTATCGCGATGCGTACTCTTCTGGCTATGTCCATGTCGCGGTACAGCTCATACAGCTCGTTGTTGTATCTTCTTCTCCACACATTGTCTTCGCATACGGGACCAAAGATCATTCGGAGAATTTTTCTTTCGAAACGACCAAGGGTTTCCTCATCCGCTTTCGATAAGGTCCATGCTTCCGCGCCGTACAGCAGGACTGGGATGATTAAGGTCTTATACAAGGTCACCTTGGTTTTTCTAGAGAGGTTTTTGTTTCTCAACTGCCCTCTTCCCAAAGAAGCAACGGTTGGCAAGAGTTATTCTCCGTTTGATCTCCGCACTGATGTTGTTTTCCGTGTCTATAGTGGATCCTAGGTAGACGAAGTCCTGTACTACCTCGAAGTTATGTCTGTCTATTGTGACGTTTTGTCCAATTCGTCGATGTTCTTTGTCCTTATTTGATGACAACATACACTTCGTTTTGCCCTCATTAACCATCAAACCCATTTTTGCCGCTTCTGTTTCAATGCTCGCAAAAGCACCTATGACATCACGCTTTTTTCTTCCCATTACGTCAATATCGTCTGCATAGGCGAGTAATTGTACAGACTTTTGAAAGATTGTTCCTCTGGTGTTGACGTTTGAGTTTCTTACAATCTGTTCAAGTATGATGTTGAAGAAATCGCATGACAGTTTGTTGCCTTGCCTAAAGCCTTTTTCGACATCAAAGGTCTCGGTGAGTTCTTTTCCGACCTCGACGTAGCAGCGTGAATTCTCCAAAGTCATCCTGCATAGTCGTACGAGTTTTGCAGGGATGCCGAAACTAGACATGGCTCTGTACAGCTCGTCTCTGTAGATATTGTCATACGCGGCCTTGAAATCGATAAAAAGATGGTGAATATCGATATTATATTCTCGGGTTTTTTCCAAGACCTGCCGTAATGTGAAAATTTGGTCTATTGTGGACTTCTCTGGTCTAAAACGACATTGATAAGGACCTATCAAGTTGTTGACGTGGGGTTTCAGACGTTCACATATTACAGCAGACAAGATCTTATAAGCGACGTTAAGGAGGCTTATCCGTCTGTAATTGGCGCAATTGTGAGGGTCTCCCTTAGGATTGGGCATACGATACTGAGGTTCCATTCATCGGGCATGCTTTCTTCCGACCATATCATGCAGATCAGCTGTTGCATGCTCCTTTCCAACTGGTCTCCAGCTGCCTTGAAAAGTTCGGCATCAAGGCCATCTGCACCTGCAGTCTTATTTGATTTAAGTTTGCATATGGCAAGCTTAACTTCTTCAAGGTCTGGAGGACGGCATTCTTGATCATCGTCAAGCTGAATAGGGCAGTCTGCCTGACAGCGAAATTTGTGTCCTCATCGCCGTTAAGCAGTCTGCAGAAATGATCTTTCCAGATCCTCAGTAGCGACTGTGACTCTATCACTATGTTTTCCTGCTGGTCTTTACAGGTTTGAGTTCGGGGTTTGCCACCCTGGCAAGATCTTTTTACCTTTTGGTAAAACTTTCTAAACCCCATTCCTTTCGTGGCATCTCTCAATTTCCTCAAACGAGCGCTTCTCATGCTGCTTCTTTTTCTTTTTGAGAATTCGGTGTTCATCTCTTCTTTTCTCCTTGTAAATCTCGTTATACTGATCGTAAGCAGCCCTGCATTCTTCATCGAACCATGGGTTTCGTTTTGGTGCTCGAGTGAAACCCAGAACCTCAAAGGCAGCGGCTCTGATGGCTTCTTGGCATTGCTGCCACTGGTCTTCAATGATTAATGCTGGCGGCATGGGATTCAAATTCAAGGATAATTGAAGGGACACTCGATTGGTAAAGGCATGCTGCTTCTTTTTCTTTTCGAGAGTTCGGTGTTCTTCCCTTCTTTTCTCCTTGTAAATCACGTTATATATATATATATTATAAATCTCGTAGATCCTAAGCAGCCCTTGTTCTCTTTTGCATCAACATTTGTCGTGCTTTTTGTTTGGCTGCATTTGCCTGCCTGCATTTTGGCGTGTCAGTCCTTTTTGTGATTATAAAAATCTATATTAGGTACATATATGAGTATGACCAGGAGCCCTCCTAAATATGACTCACAGACAACCATGTCAAATGCTTTCACTATTCATTTTCTATTCTATACTATTTCTTAAAATATTGCTTCACAATCCAAAAGCAATAAATACATCGAAGTTTCTAAGTGCCTCAACTTAACATTCAGCTCAACCTACAAGTGAGTCAGTTTTTTTTCGAGAAATGCAAATGCAATTTCCCGTCTTTTGTCTTTAGTGTGTAAATGGAAAGAAAAAAGTTCTTTTTATTACTACTGCAGAATCGGTTTGTTTTCCTTTTATAATGCGTTCCCAATGTAAAAAGAAGTCTTATAAGGTTTTATCTACTAATTAAGGCAAATCATTTGAGTTTATAGTCTGGCTAGTAAAGTAGGTATGCAAATTACAAAAAAGTCACGAAATCTACTCACTTAAATACCGCTTATCTCCAACTCCATAGACAATGGGCAAACGTAGCACACTGTAGTTCAAGTTGTTCATCGCCTTCAGTTCTTTTTCCACTTTTATTTTCATCTTAGCCACAGCAGTCCATGGATCTGTTTTACAGTCTTCCTTCAGTGCCGTTTTCTCACTCGAATTGATGCTCCCCGAACTAAGCTCAACAAACCTTTTAGCATTAATGTTTGCCGCCTCTGCGGCACAATTAATACTAAGCTTATAGATTCCTTCCTTGTACACTGCATCTGTTTGATTGGGACGAGTTTCGGCAGCACAATTGATCACAATATCCCAGTTTCGACCGGATTTCGATGGAATGAATGCGTTTTTACATGATGCTTTTTAAAAGAACGAATTTTAATGCTTTATAAGAAGCCAATTTTTGTCATATAAAATTTTACCAGCATTTATTAGATTAGCGCTGCAGAATTCAACAATCTCATGTTCATAAGCCGCTGTGTGGTCTGCATTTAGCCATGCCATTTGTGGTGGAGTCTTATCAACAACTCGGATTTCCTGTGCAAGATCATTCTTTACTAAATAGTGTACCAAGTTACGTGCGATAAATCCACACCCTTTGTGCAAAAAAGGAAATACAAACAAGTTAAAAATAAAAGAACAAAATTAAAGTTAAGCGGGATTCTTTAGTGGCAGTGTTGTTTGGTCGGTCGATAGGGCGGTGAGTTTTCTAACAAAGAAACCAGAAGTCTCTTACCTCCAAGGATCAGCACTGTAGGCTTCTCAGACATAATGATGAGTTTTTTGTTTCAAAAGAATGTTAAAGTGAGTAAACTTAAGCTTTGTAGGTGATAAAATACAAAAAAAATTAACAAACAAAAAGAAAATATCCGACGGAAGTTTCTATGACACAACACACAACCAAAAATTCCAAAATCCAAAAAAACGAATCCGGCTTCTGACGTTTGCGGTATGTGACACTTGTTGCCAATCGGTTTGTGCAAGCAGTTGCATGGGCATTTATGGCAAGAAGAGTGCATTCGAGGTATTGTTCTTATTTTTTTTTTACAAAAACTTCGAATTTTGATGCTTCTGTATTTAAGTTTAGACTCTCTGCCTACCTAGGCCACTCATCGTGTGAGTAAACGTAAGTATTTTGTTCCAATGACTGTACTGCTTCGCGTAAAATAGAAATGTTCTATCGTTTGAGCAACGTGTAACTTGTTGTTAGACGGCAGAACAATTGTATTTTTTTTTAGCTTTTTAAATTTTTTAAATTTCTGAGTGCAGGAAAATGTTTTCCATTTTTTAAAGCCCTGTACAAATCAGCGTGGCCTGTGATTGCAACCTGTGGAACGTATTCGCATTTGTATGTACCAGAGGCAGCGTTGGTGTGTGCCATTCCTTATCAATTTCGTTGACGACAAAAAAAGGAACAATGATCTTACTAGTTACGTTTTTGTCGCAAGTGAGGAATCCTGCAGTGGATTTTGCCTCTGAGCACAAAAACAAGTCAATACAGAGTACGTTTAGTAGAGCAAGACTTGTTTTTGTGTTCAGTGGTAAAGCGCTAAGCTGATCATAATATTACTGAGTTGTTACAAAAACGCATTTATTGAAAGTTACGCGATGGGGGTCGCACCTTGAACCGGTTTGTTGCTGAATGATGTCGCTTTGAGTTTTGTTTCCTATAAAATTAACAAAATTTGGCATTACTGGATGCACCAATGACACATTCGGCAAAAATTACGTATAGATTTGTGTTTTGTCAACAAATATCGAGTTTCAAGTTTTGTGCATTTAAACAATTTCAATAAAACCTCAGCCGAAAACAAGTAAAAACCAAAAAATATTATCACAAATGACTGAAATAAAAGACGCCACTATAATCGTCAAATGGAGTGGCAAGGAATACCCAATCACCGACCTGACGGACCAGGACACTGTTGCAGTTTTAAAACATGAAATTTTTAAGAAAACACAAGTACGCCCCGAACGACAAAAACTCCTCAATCTCAAATTCAAAGGTGCTTCTCTTTGTTTCATTACCCAAGGTCATATTTCATATTTTATTTCTACCCAACACAGGAAAACTCGCCCCAGATAATGTGAAAATCACCAGTCTGGAGCTGAAACCCAATTTCAAGCTGATGATGGTCGGTTCAACAGAAGCAGACATCGAAGATGCCTGCAATCGACCGGAAGGACTTGCTGAAGTAATCGATGATTTTGACGATCCCGAAGAGAAAGAAGTTTCAGTCGAAAATTCGGCCATTTTCTTGGCAAAAATTGCAAAACGCATCAAAGACTACAAAATCACAGTATTCAATCCACCACGGGAAGGAAAACGCTTGCTGGTTTTAGATATCGACTACACCTTATTCGATCATCGTTCTTCAGCCGAAACAGGAGCCGAACTCATGCGTCCGTATCTCCATGAGTTTCTTACAGCGGCTTATGAAGATTACGATATAGTCATTTGGTCAGCGACTGGAATGCGCTGGATCGAAGAGAAGATGAAACTCCTTGGTGTGAGCACACACACAAGCTACAAAATTATGTTCTACTTGGACTTGAACGCAATGATTACAGTACACACTTCGGAGAGGGGTGTGATCGATGTGAAGCCATTGGGAGTCATCTGGGGTAACTTCTCGCAGTACAGTTCGAAGAATACGATAATGTTCGATGATATTCGTAGGAACTTCATAATGAACCCCAAATGTGGACTGAAGATTCGTCCGTTCAGACAGGCGCATTTCAATCGTGACACCGACAAGGAATTGGTTAAACTGGCAAAGTACTTAAAGGACATTGCCGACAACTGTGATGACTTCAATAAGCTTAACCATCGCAAATGGGAGAGCTACAACCCGAGGAAATGAATTTTGAACTTAACCAGGAGGCCATTTTGAAGCACCGTTTTGGCATTTGTAGCAAGAAATTCTGTAGAGTGATACAGAACAACATAATTCTAAAACTAAAAGTGGTAACAGTCGACGGTGACTGCTCAAATGCAGGCCAATGTTTCAGAAACGTGTGCTTCAAGGCTGCTTTATAAGAACCCAGTCTAGGATCGCAACATTTTGATTGAAATAAATCTTTTCGTATTAAAATTTGTGTCTTATTTCTTTGTTATGGAATTCAATTGTATTTTGGTTATCAGGATTCTGAAACGTCTGTGGTACGAGAAAGCTCCAGAGATAACAGTTATCGCTTAAGCGAAATTGCCAGACCAGACCTAGGATCGTCAAAGTTGATGGTTGACCATAGTTTTAGTAGCCACTTGTGATGATCAAATACCCATTGCTTTTACCTCCTTACATGAAGCATGGTTTATGATTTTAACCGTTAACGATTATTTATCACCTTAACCGATTCCACTCCAGTCTCCAAACCATCCAAGCCAAATCGGTCAAAAATCAAAGCTATGATGATTTCTTATGAGGGGTTAGGTGTTTGAGACATTTTCGCTCAATTGGATGAAAACCATTCGGCGTGGTTCATTCAGCTACTGGAATAGTCAAAAGTTGACTACTTTTCATTCATCATCTATTAGGAAAAACTATAAAAAGTACTTTGCAAAGACCAATGGAGCACGGCTCTTGTTGGAGTTGATCGTTAATCAGTGAGACAGAATGACTCACAAGCTAATTTAAACATTTGTTTTGTTAATGGACTGAAATCCATTCTTTTTCAAAACGTTCATTTCTTTATAGACTTCTCTGATGATGATATTTTGACTATGACTTAAGATCTTGTGAAGAGGATGTGAGTTGTTTTTCAGGATACTTTTTTATTTCAATATCTCCTGACTTAAAATTTCACTGTAATGAATTAATGACACAATTTTTTTTCCCATAGCAAATTCATCAAATTAAAGGGTTAATTCGAAACGACCGTTGGAATTTCCCAAGATCAATTAATGAACTACTGAAAATAGGTATAAAAAGGTGCTCCGCTCCACTAGGATGAGGCCACATGCAAAATGTTTACATTTTATGGTTTAATAAAATTTATTAATAACGTTTTTTTACATTTATAATGAGTATGTCCGCCATTTTTGGATAAAGCCTCTATTAGACGGTTTGGAATAGAATCATACAGTTTTTTTTTTTAAATAATCACATGAAATTTGGGCCCGGGCACTACGAATAGCATCAATTAAGGTGTCCTTTTCTTCAAATTGGTGGCAGACAAGTAAACTTTACGTGATAGCCATGACCAAATCATTTTTAATAATGTTTAAGTCCGGTGAATATGGCGACCATGACTAAAGTTCCACGTCTTCTGATTGAATTCAGCTTCTGGCTACCCTGCTAGTGTGGATTGGGGCATTGTCTTGTTGAAAAATTCAATTCAGAGGTCCAAAAATGTTTTTAATTTTTGGAAATTACCGTTCCAGCAAACATTTGTAGCTATTTTCGTTCATTGTTGTGGACAAAAAATCCAACTACAATTCTACTATTCGTGCCATAGTAGGTAATAGCTCCCCACACCATTACACCTGATGTACGGCTATGATGTCTTGCCAAATTAAGCTCATCCTTTCTAATATCATGGAAATAAAAGTTGTAACCATCAGGACCGTCAAGGTTAAACTTTTTTCACCCGAAAAGACAACGCGTTTCCATTCACTGCTCGAATCAACATGCTGCCTTGCAAAGTCCATACGATGCTCCTTGTGTAGGTACTGGCTTCATTCTTAGTTTCCTCTTTTGAATAGTATCACTTTTATGTATTATTCCGTTGTTATGCTTACTGAAACTCCGCTTTTGGCCCTTATCATAGTCGCTGGTAGAGTGGAATTTGAGGCAAGTCGTAGAATCAACCGATTTTGTCTTGGTGTTGTGGCTTTTCCCGTGCGTCCTTTTTGATTTTTGCTATAGTTTTGTGGATCAGCAAGATAATTGTTTACAACTGTCTTGCTCCTTGCTATTTCACGGCCTGAGAGTCCTACTTCCTTAAAAAGCATCTATTTTTGCTCTTTCTGTCGCTGTCAAAGTTTTTCCGAAACCCATGTGTTTCAAACTAAATAAAACGGTTATTTTTAACATTTTAAAAAAAATTTTTTTTAAAAGAATTCGCACATGCGCACTCCTGCACGGAAATATTCGCAATGGCCTCATCCTAGTGGAGCACCTTTTTATACCTATTTTCAGTAGTTCATTAATTGGTCTTGGGAAATTCCAACCGTCGCGGTGCTTCAAATTAGCCCTTAAATTTTATGAATTTGTTTTGGGAAAATACGTATCTACTAACTGGTAATAAACTTTTCCCGGTACAAAACTTCCACCAGGTATAAAAAGCGAAAATCGATCGCAAAATTTGTGGCCTCATCCTAGTGGTTGGCAGTGTATGAAATGAGCTCTTTGATCATCTGCATATGGCAAGGTATAGTCAGGAGGACAGCATTTTTGATCATAATAAAGTTGAATGGGGCAGTCTGTTTCACAGCCCTAGAAGGGGTATTTCCAGATCCTCAGTACTGACTGCGGTTCTATCGCTATGTTTCCCTGCTGGTCTTTACAGGCTTGAGTTCAAGGTGTGCCACTTTGCATCTCAGAGAGACTTAAGCGGTACTGAACTTAGAGCAAGTTCATTTGTACACACTTATCTACGCTCTTCATCATTAATGCAAGTGTTAGTGGTTAATAGATAACGCCAAACACAAGCACAAAAGAACGTATACGAGAAAAAAAATAAAAGACGTTACAATTTTTTACAAAAAAAACAAATAAAAGTACATTATTAAATAGAACTAAATAAACTAGAGAAACATTATTAATCAAAAACTATAAATAAGAACAGAAATTAAATAACAATAACAAAATATTAAATATAAGTCATGCAGGTGGCACACTGGTTCTTAGTTTTAATTTTAAAGTATTTTTACTTAGGTTGAAATCGGAAACAAAAGGATAGGAGTTAGATAACCTACTCATGCGAGCTAACGGCTCATGCATGCCATAGTTAGTTCTGTGGTGGGAGCAATGTAAAAACTCCAAATTACGTAGTTGGTGAGATCCTCCACGATAGTTGAAACTAATGTGGGAGAGCAAGTCTGGGGTATCAGTTGAACCGGTTATTAATTGACGAAAAAATACTAAATCATTGTTGATTCGCCTCTGTGAGAGGGTTTGAAGATTTAATAGGCGAATACGATTTTCATAAGGGGGGAGATTGAAAGGATCTTCCCAAAGGAGACCTTTGAGAGCGAAACGTATGAATCTATGCTGTATTGCTTCGATTCGAGATTTATAAATATCATAAAATGGTGACCACACTTGAGACGCATATTCTAGATGCGGACGAACATAACACTTATATAAAGAGAGTGTGACATAGGGGTCATTAAATTCTTTTGCCCATCGCTTAATAAAGCCAAGCATTGAATTTGATTTGTTGATAATGAGGTTGATGTGTTCATTAAACTCGAGGTTGGTACTAAATAGAACACCGAGGTCACGGAATCTAAAAACTTGAGATAGGGATTGTTGCGATATTGAATATTCTCCAATACTTGGCGATATTTTGCGAGAGAAGGTCATACTTTGGCACTTGGAAGCGTTCAAACTAAGTCCGTTTTTAGAACACCATAGAGCAAAACAGTCGATATCTTTTTGTAAGAAGTCTCGATCTGAAGCATTTTTGATGGTTTTAAAAATCTTCATATCATCTGCAAAGATTAAAATGTCGCTGTAGGAGATGCAAGAAATTACATCATTAATTGCAACAATGAAAAGTAAGGGACCAAGATGACTTCCTTGTGGCACACCAGACAAAGCAATAAAAGGTTTTGATAAAACATTTCGAAATTTGACTTCATAAGACCTATTTTTTAGGTAGGAGCTTATCCAAACAATAAAAAATGGGGGAAATCCAAATGCTTTTAGTTTATATAGTATAATATTATGAGACAGTTGGTCAAACGCCTTGGAGAAGTCAGTGTAAATGCAGTCAAGCTCGTTCCCATATTCAAGGGCGTTGGAACATTTATGATAAAAAGATAGAAGGTTCGTAGCTGTCGATCTTCTTTGCATAAATCCATGTTGCTGATGGCAGATAACATTCTTCGCAAAGAAGGATAGGCTTTCGCAGACTACTTGTTCAAATAGCTTGGGTATACATGAGAGCTTTGAAATTGGCCTGTAGTTTTTTATATCGATCTTTTCACCCTTCTTGAAAACTGGTGTTATAAAAGATTTTTTCCAAAGAGTGGGAAATTTTCCAGCTTTTAAAGAAAGCGTAAAAAGATATTCGAGTGGAAATGATAAACATGAAGAACACTTTTTCAAAACAATTGGCGGAATCGTGTCCGGACCAGAAGAAACGTCATCATTAAGAGAAGAAAGGTAGTAAGTAATTCTGTCTCTGTGAATAGGGATACTATTAAAATTTACTTGCGAGCAGTGAGTTAAATACTGAAAAAAATGTTCATCAATTTCTAAATTCGTACTACAAAAAGAACCACAAAAATGATTTGCAAATGCATTGCAAATCTCTGGAGTATTTTTTTAAAAAAGTGCTATTATAAATAAAGTTCAGTGGATAGCCGTCTGATTTTTTTTTAGAGTTTACAAAAGTTCAAAAACTTTTTGGGTCATTTTTCAGAGAATGCCCCATTTGATTGACATAGTTAGAGTAAAGATTTTGAGAAAGAGTTTTGAAGTCTTCAAAAAAACTTATGAATAGTTGGTGGTCAGTTGGAGAGAGGGTAGTTAAATAGATCTTCCAAGCTTTGTTTCTTTTGTTCCTTAGAGTCTTTAATTCCTTGGTAAACCATGGTTGACTGAAACTACTATTTCTAAGCAACTTTAGGGGAATTGTTTTTTTCATGCTATTTTCTAAAATTGAGTAGAAGCAAGCGACTGCTTCGTCAATATTTGCAATAGTTGATATATTTTCAATACCAGCAATGCATAATTCATTCGATAGCAAATCGAAATTCGCTTTTCGAAAGTCAAAAGTATACAGTCTTTTAAATTATTAATATCTTGAGAGACGTTGCTCAATTCTATAAAAATATCTAAAGGGGGATAGAAATCATCAATTCTAGTAATGCCCGAATTTGATTGAAGAACTACCGTGCTAATAGCTTCGGATGAGAAAACTAGATCTAACATACGATTTTGGAAATTTCTAATACAGCTTACTTGCTGAAAGTCAGTTGATATAATATTATCTAAACTAGAAAGCTCACGCTGCGGTGAAGTTAGAGAAGGTTTTTGGAAAGATCCATCGTCAGAGGGTAACCATTGAACGTATGGTAGATTAAAGTCACCAATTAAAAGAATTTGGCTTTCTAAGTCTGACAATTCAAAAACATGATCCAAAATCAGGGCCAACTCAGAATAAGCTGAGGCTGAACTTTTTGGAACAATATATACGTTTACAATAAAAATATTTTTTAACAGTGTACAGACTTTCAAACACACGTTTTTGATTTTTGGAATGATCGTTTTTGATTTTTGGTAAAATTTTCGAATCTCCTTCTTACTATGTCATCTCCCAATTTCCTTACGAAAGTTTTACCGATAAATATTTCATGACATCGGAAAACTTAACTGAAATGTTTGGCAAATCAAATATCAAACACTGCGTAATATTTAACAAACTTCCTTTTGGCAATACGATGTTTTCCCTTCTTTTTTTCTTATACTGGTCAGAAGACAACCCTGGTTTTCGTTTGCATCAACATTTGTGCTTTTTGTTTAACTGCATTTCTTCATCGAACCATGGATATGGTTTTGAGGGACAAGTGAAACCCAGAACACAAGAGAGGTTGCGGTTCTGATGGCTTGCTGGCATTGGTCCTACTGTCCTTCAAAGCTTAAATCTCCAATTATCCTAGAATCTTATGCCGCTTGCTTGCGTCGATTGAAACACGGTCAATTTAGTTAACTGTTGGTTGACCTAGGGATTGCCAATGTAAATTTATGAATTTTGAGATGAGGGAAGCGTGCTCTACTAACAACTAGATTTAAACCCGTATCAAAATCCGTTTTCAGGGTTTTGAACATGCAGACTGTCCTCCTTGCTCCTTTCCTAGTTTTGCTTCAAAATTGCCAAGAACAATTTTCACTTCATATCTAGGGCATAGCTCATTTTTTTTTATAGGATCTCTTAGAAATAGTCTTTGGAATATTTCATCATACTTCTTTGTTGGCGATTCTATCAACTTTGTAGTGGCCTAGGACTTCTGGTATTTCTCCGGCTTCACCTTCACGTATTCCGTTTAGGGATATTACATTCCAGGTGCAGTTTTCTTTTTACGTTTGCTAGGATCATCAACGTTGAAATCATTAGGTCTGTTCGTTGAACTTTCCCCAGGGTTGACCCAGGTTTTCTTAACAACTCTATGAGTTGTCAAAAAAACCTGGGTTTTCCAGTCCTCAGAAAACGCTTAGCCAAAAATCACCAAACATCCCTGTCATTAAAAAAAAAATACATGCCATTTGACAGCTCTCAACTCGCCACAGCAAAAAGCTAGGGCGAAATTATGGAAAACCTAGGTAAACCCTAGGGCTAAAAAAACACTCAATTTGACATTCAGGGCGACTTTGGGTTTCTCAAAAAACGCTTTATGGCGACCCCAGGGCGACCCTAGGGCTTCAACGAACAAACCTATTATTGTCATCCGAGGCTATCTCTGTTTCGAAACCGCATAGAGTTATTACGTGGCTGGGTAGTAACCATAGGCCACTTGGAGGGCCATGTCTTTCTCAGATAATTTTGAACATAAAAAACCGGATAGTCTTTTGTCAGTAATCCACTGCAGAGACTGTTAGAGCTGACGTTGGATCACCAAGAGCTCATCTGCTAACATCTCTATTTCTATATCCTATCTTAACTTTCTTACCAGCGACTGGGATTAGCAGAAGCAGGCAGCGGCTGGCAGCCTCGTCACACTATCAGCTGCTACTCGCCAGCTTCTCTCAGCAAACAGCTAAAAAAACCATAGAAAAACTGATTTTGAACTTTATTTCTAATTTTTAAACCATTTTATGATTTTTGACAAAAATTTCGAATGAAAAATTTACTAAACAGAACGTGTAGCAGTATTTTTTATTTTAGCAGCCGCTGCTAAAAGTTTGTGAATTTCGTGGTCACAGAAAGCTGATCAGTGGCTGGCAGTAGCGGCTACTCGACTCGCCGCTGGTAACCAGCCGTGTGTGACCCGTGCTTTAGAAGCTATAGAGACCACGAAAAACCTTTAACGCAAACATGTAGGATTAGCTCATTCAGGAGCTTTCTATTTTACATATTTAGCTATTCGGCCCTGGGGCCTGTAACACAAATCTACAAGTCTGCAAGTCAAGAGGCACTTGTCCGTTACACTTGAAGAAGATCAAGCAACTTGTAGCTTTGTGTTACAGAAATTTCTTGCACTTGTTAAAACTCACTTGTATTAAAAGTACTTGCACTTTTGTGTTTTTATTTATTTTGAAAGCCAAACTGAGTGCTTTTTGAGCTCTAGGTGTGCCCTCGACTCGCAAATGACAGGTACGTTTGGTGATTTTGTGGATTAGTTCTTTGTTCTTTGAGAACTAAAAGCCCAGTTTTTTTTTATCCTGAAAACCTGATTTAACCCTGGGTAAAGAACCTGGCCGTGGCGTGATGGTTAGCATGTCTGCTGCTAACCCCGAAGCTCGTGGTTCGAATCCAAACACAGGCAAAACTGTTTTCCCACGCGTATCGCTTTCGCGAGGAATTGGCAAGTCCTTGCCATAAAAAAAACTTTTTCGATTAGGCGTACGGAACCGGCAGAAAATTGTAGGTCCCAGAGGATGCTCCTCGACGCTCCTGGATGGTTCCTTTCTTTCAATATAAAGGGACATTAGTGCAAAAATATTGCTTCTCGAATTGACTGAGAATCCACTCAAGGAGGACTTTTACTTTAAACTCATTTTAAAAAGAAAATTTTGCTCCAGAAAATTTTTTAATGACCAAAGTGCTTAACACACAAAGACAATTTATCAAAACTACATGCCATTTGACAGCCCTGAACTCGTTCTAGCAAAAAAACCTGGTGCTTCTTTAGGACGAGGTGAGGCAAACCCAGGCTGAAAAAAAATATCATTTCGATTTTCATTGGACGAAAAGAAACGTCGCTGTATATCTTCTCGATTTTAAGTGCGAATCCATTCAAGTAGCACCAATACATGTTACTCAAATGTCAAAAATGTCCCTTGAGGAATATTTTTAAGTTTGTTCGTTGAACCTTCCCCAGGGTTGACCCAGGTTTTCATGACAATCCTATGAGTTGTCAAAAAACCTAGGTTTTCCAGTCCTCAAAAAACGTTTAACCACAAATCACCACACATCCTTGCCTTCAAAAAAATACTTGCCATTTGATAGCCATCAACTCACCACAGCAAAAACCTAGGGCGAGTTGAGGGAAAACCTAGGTCAACCCTAGGGCTAAAAAACACTCAATTTTTCTCAAAAAACGCTTTGTGGCTACCCCAGGGCGACCCCATGGCTTCAACCAACAAACCTTTTATGACCCATGGGTGTTTCTTTCACACAAAGACAACACGTAAAACTTAAAAATGTTGGGTGTTCCATTGGTTTTCAAAATGATAACTTCTTCAAGCGAAACCAATGAAAGGAACATAAGAAGAATATATACATCGACTACCGAGGACGTTAAGGCAGTGAGAAATTTGACAAATGGAAACTACACTTTGTGTCCCTTAGAATAAATTTGCGGTAAAAATATATAAAAGTATTAAGATATACCTAACAAATTTTTAACTGCGAAATATTCAAAAAGTCAAAAAATGTATCTTTGAAAAATTTGTATCAGTTTGTATTCTCTTATTTTATTTATTATTCAACAAAAAATACTTCTTTCATTTTCGCACTAGGCAAATCAAAACAGTTTTTAATTTTTTTTTTTAAGTACATACAAAATAAAAACAACTCTTAAACAAACGAAATTAACATTAGAAATTTAAAACTATAAAGTGTAACCACCTTGATCAGCCCAATGAACGCGTCGTCCTTCATAAAAATCTATGCTTTCCTGAATTTTCCGCCTCTCCTCATCCAACGAAGCCAAACGCTTGTACTTTTGTATGAGATAGCAACAGCTAAACATGAGAGCCACTTGGAAAATCAGCCAGAAAATGAGCATTGCTAAGAGAAGGCTTTGGTTGATGCAAATGTTGTCTCTTGAAGATTCATCTGTTTGTTAAAAAAAAAGTTATGAGAAACTGATCGGATGTATAGGCTACACTGTTTTATGTTACCAACTCCCGCGATTAGGACAATACCCTTTTCGCCATAAATCAGCCCCTTGGTGTCTACAACATTTGGTCCCCGCACATTGATATCATAGTTTAGCGGTAGCTCCAAATTATATTGAGCACCTGACATGTCCATCTGGCTTCGAACACTGTCCGCTGGGGACATGTAGTCTTTTGTCATATTACTATCCTGGACATGATCCATAACAGTTGACACATATATCGGGCTTTTAACCTGCACCGAATCACCAAACGAGAGTACTCCGTCGGCATATCTTCGATTTCTTGGTGGTACAGAGCCCTGGCACATTACTGGCTGACAACGGCCAGGACAAAAGTTAATTTTAACATCGAAGCTCACTAGAGATGTTCCAGCAAACTTGAAAGCATGGAAACGGGCATAAAGCATTTTCTTGTCAATAGTTGTTACTTTTGTAAGAGCAGGGAACACACTGACATCAGTGGGGCAGCCTCTATCATCAATCAGGACTACGAAGCTTGTGTTGTTTTGTGTCTTTGCTATAAGTGAAGTAGCATCAAAATCGTAGGGAGTATTTGATGGGTGAGCAATTATCTGCATTTCAAGACTCTGTCCAATTCTGACATCGTTTGTTTGGTAATTCTGGTTAAGATCAATGACTTGCATTGAAATTTTTGGTAAATCAGCGTTAGTCGCATTGAAGTGGATGGTAGCGCTGGCTGGTAGATCGCTAGGAAAGAAAAGAAGGCCGTTTACTATTTATAATCTCTGTAAAAGAAAAACTTACTTTTGTCTGAAGGCGAAAGAAGATTCCAGAGCAATTGCACTTGGCAGCTGCGGTAGTGCTACTGACGAATTATTATTTATGATGCAACCGACCTTGACCAAGCGATCACCTTGAGTCTGGACGTTGTAATTATTTTGTACTACGATTAAAGCTGAGATAAAAGTTCTGAAAAATATAACACATTCGCATTGAAAAGAATTCAGAAGCCTTGTTTCACTACCGCTATCGTTATGGCTGTCGCCATGGCTATGGCTATCGCTACGGCTATGGCTATGTCTATGGGTATGGCTATGACTATAGCTATTACTTTTTTGTCTATGTTAAGGTTCTCCGAAAGAAGTTAAAAAAAAACAGTAAAGCGGATTAGAAGTTGCAGACAAGAGATCATTTATGAAAATGAGGAAGAGAGTCGGAGACAAAACGGAGCCCTGGGGCACACCAGCATTTATGAAGTGGGTAACAGACTTGAAGCCATCCAATACAACTTGTATTCAATGGTCGAAAAGTTTATTTCTAATCCAATGAAGAAGAGGCTCATCGATACCAAAAGCACGCATTCATTTTCGATAAGAGAACTTGATGCCAAACTCTATCAAATGCTTTAGAAATATCAAGCGCAATAATCTTACTTTCCTCAAAACAATGTAAAGATTGGTTCCACTTTTCGGTGAGATAAGCCATCAAATCACCAGTGGACCGTTTGCTACGAAAGCCGTACTGACGGTCATTAAGAAGCTTTCGTTCTTCAAGATATTTCGTAAGTTGACGGTTAATCAACGTTTCCGTAATCTTGGAAAGAAGGGACGTTAGTGCAATTGAATGGTAATTGGAAGGAGAGGAAGATTCGCCTTTTTTAGGGACCAGCTGGACAAAAGCAGTTTTCCATCTGCTCGGGAAAATCCCTGTAGAATAGGAAAGATGGAAAAGTTTACGCAGTGGTTTTGCCAGCGTGGAAGAACACCTCTTCAGAATAACGGCGGCGATACCATCTGGATCAGTGGATTTGTGTATATTGAGATCTCTGAGGACTCTCGCAACCGAGCGAGTTCGAAAAAATATCTGCTTCATCACAGAATTTGCAGACTCAAGCTCAGGTGGAGCCAATATGCTATCAGGAAGTGTCGAGTTAGCAGCAAATTGAGCTGCCAGCAAATTGGCTTTATCGATGGAGCTAAAATATGGAGAGTCATTGAAAACGAGCGTTGGGACCGATGACGTGGTCGAGTTCTTAACGTTCTTAACAAAAGACCGAAAATTTTTGCTTCCTTTTGGACACAATAGTATTTTTTGCCTTACTTTTTGGTCATGCAAAAACTTAGCCTTTTGTATTTGAGCACTACAGAAATTTCTGGCCCGTTTGAACAAAGTTCGGTTTTCTACAGTCGGGTTGTCTTTACATTTTCGAAAACTAAATGTCTTCTTCAATGGATAAGTAACTACCCTTCGAACCGTTCAATACAAATAGTTTTGGAACAGGTTCAAGTCTGAAGCCATCAAAATAAATGCTGGTGTGCCCCAAGGCTCCATTTTGTTTCTGACCCTTGTTCTCATTTTCATTAACGATCTTCTGTCTCAAAGGACTAATCTATTTAACTGTTTTACAAACGACAGTAACCTCAGTTTTCCATATTCGATTCTAGAATAACATCCTTCGGACGTGGAACTTAAACGGCATTGTATGTTGAGCCTATTAAATTCTGACCCTGACAGCATTGCTCAATGGGTGGACCTTGCATCGATTAACCTGAAAATCCCCAAATTGCCGGTATGTGTACTACCAACCATCTCTTGTGTAATAATCATATACTAGACATCTCTAAAAATGCCGCAAAATGCTTACGCTTTCTTCGACGATGCAAGAAAATTTGCAGCCCTTTTGACTACAAAACAAACATTCGTTCTAAGATGGTATATAGCTCCCATACATGGACAGATGCACCTAGAACTAACTTGAATCTCTTGGACAGTATTCAGAGAAGAGCCTTCAAAATGATTGGAGATAGGAACATCATTGAGACATTTATATCACTTGAACTTCATGTGAAGATATTCTAAATATGTGCAAGGCATACGGTCTAATCGTACTAAATACCATGTTCATCAAACAAGACCGACACCTTATCACTTACAGCAGTGGAGGAAATGAAACCCAGATTGATTACCATTTGGTAACCAATTACATGAAATCTCGGGTGAAAGACTGCAAAGTGATACTAGGAGAAGCTACCGCTCAACAACACTGTCTTCTTTTAACAGAATTTTGTGGTGAAGGAAGTCAAACAAACAAAGGCTCCTTGGAGCATCAAGTGGTACAATCTGGAGAAAACCAAAGGACAGCAATTCATTTCGTATATGCAAAGTCAGCTGTGTAATACCATCGACGCAGTTTCAAATGCAATCACGGCACAAAATATGTGGGATCGCCTACAACGAACCTGCTTAGAGAGAGCCAAATCACTGTTAGGAGTCTCAAAAGGACACCACCAACAAGCTAAAGAAACCTGGTGGTGGGATGATGAAGCTAAAGCAGTGATTAGAAAGAAGAAAGCAGCTTTCCAAGCTTGGTCGAGAGGCCCCTCAAGAAATACAAATGAAAAAGCGCGTTTCAAAATGGAATACAAGAGCTGTAGAAAAGAAGCGAAGAAAAAGTGCGCCCAACTTCAAGCAAAAAGTACGGAGGGCCTGTATCGAGAGCTAGAAGAGATTTCTGCCCCAGCTGCTGAAGCAAGTCAGGTAATCCAAGAGCTAAGACAAAGCAACTTGAATAAGGGAGCAACCATTTTCAAAATAGCCGCTCAGAGAAGGAGAAATGCGCAGGAGATTCGTTCGCCGACGTTCATAAATGATGCTCAAGGACTGCTACTTGTGGATGACGACAAAATTCTTCACAGGTGGCGACAGTATTGTGATGATCTTTTGAATTAACAGTTTCCTCGGCGCCACTTTCCAACAGCTGCACCTAACTTTACGGAAGTATCCGACGTCACAGTCGAATAAGTTAGGGAGGCAGTTAGAAACTCCAAAAAAGGCAAAGCGATTGGGCCAGACGAGGTACCATATGAGTTTTGGAAAAATATGGGAGACATCGGGTTGAGATGGCTCACGATTCTCATCTCCAAACTTATAAGAGGTGACAGTTTGCCTAATCAATGGAGGGAAAGTTTTCTTCTTCCAATGTACAAGGGAAAGGGAGATACCAGAAGCTGTGACAACTATCGTTCGATCAAGTTGATGTCCCACACTATGAAGATCGTTGAGCGGGTTTTGGATAGCCGACTGCGGAAAATAATAAGGCTGTCTGATGGCCAATGCGGGTTTGTCGCGGGTTAATCAACTACTGAGGATCTGGAAAGATCATTTCTGCAGACTGCTTAACGGCGATGAAGACACAAATTCCGCTGTCAGGCAGATTGCCCCTTTCAGCTTGGACGATGATCAAGAATGCCGTCCCCCCGACCTAGAGGAAGTTAACCTTGCCATATGCACACTTAAATCAAATAAGACTGCAAGTGCAGATGGCCTTGATGCCGAACTTTTCAAGGCAGCTGGAGATCAGTTGGAAAGGAGCATGCAGCAGCTGATCTGCATGATATGGTCGGAAGAAAGCATGCCCGATGAATGGAACCTCAGTATCGTATGCCTCCTTAATGTCGCTTATAAGATCTTGTCTGCTGTAATATGTGAACGTCTGAAACCCCACGTCAACAATTTGATAGGTCTAGTTTTAGACCAGAGAAGTCCACAATAGACCAAATTTTCACATTACGGCAGATCTTGGAAAAAACCCGAGAATATAATATCGATATTCACCATCTTTTTATCGATTTCAAGGCCGCGTATGACAATATCTACAGAGACGAGCTGTACAGAGCCATGTCTAGTTTCGGCATCCCTGCAAAACTCGTACGACTATGCAGGATGACTTTGGAGAATTCACGCTGCTACGTCGAGGTCGGAAAAGAACTCACCGAGACCTTTGATGTCGAAAAAGGCTTTAGGCAAGGCAACAAACTGTCATGCGATTTCTTCAACATCATACTTGAACAGATTTTAAGAAACTCAAACGTCAACACCAGAGGAACAATCTTTCAAAAGTCTGTACAATTACTCGCCTATGCAGACGATATTGACGTAATGGGAAGAAAAAAGAGTGATGTCATAGGTGCTTTTGCGAGTATTGAAACAGAAGCGGCAAAAATGGGTTTGATGGTTAATGAGGGTAAAATGAAAAATGTTGTCATCAATGAAGGACATCGACGAATTGAATACAAAAATCACAATAGACAGACATACCTTCGAGGTAGTACAGGACTTTGTTTACCTAGGATCCGCTGAAGACACGGAAAATAACACCAATGCGGAGATCAAATGGAGAATAACTCTTACCAACCGTTGCTTCTTTGGGTTAAGAAGGCGATTGAGAAACAAAATCCTCTCCAGAAAAACCAAGGTAACCCTGTATAAGACATTGATCATCCCAGTCCTGCTGTACGGCGCGGAAGCATGGACCTTATGGAAAGCGGATGAGGAAACTCTTGGTCGTTTCGAAAGAAAAATTCTCCGAATGATCTTTGGTCCCGTATGCGAAGACAATGTGTGGAGAAGAAGATACAACAACGAGAGTGCTCATCGCTAGGCTACGATGGTTGGGTCATGTAGAGCGGATGGACCCAAACGCTCCGGCTCGACGGGTTTTCGAAAGCACATTGCAGGGAAATTGAGGAAGGGGAAGACCTCGTCTTAGTTGGCGCAATCAAGTGCATGAAGACCTCAACCGACTTAGAGTGCAAAACTAGAGAGAGCTCGCCCAAAATCGAAGTTGTTACAGAAGGATGTTGGTTGAGGCCCTGGTTCACCCCAAACTGTAATGCCCACCTAAGTAAGTAAGTAAGGAATATCCATCAGTATTCGCATGAGCCCAATTTCGGACGTACTGTCAAGTACAGAGATTCCTTTTTCAGTCGTACTATTCGAATATGGAATGCACTACCCAACTGTATTCTTCGTTTGCATTGTAATCTTGAGAAATTCAAATCTAATATACAACGGCATCTCCTCAAATTCCTTCTTTAACATAACGAAGGTTAGTCGCAAAATATAAAAATTAGACCTTAAAACTCCCAAATTACGAGGAAAATAAACTCAGTGCTTCATTAAAAAATGCTGTCTTCTGACTTGCGGGCTTTCGTTAAAAAAATAAATATCAACCTTCAAATAAATATCATTTATAAAAACAAATACATTACCTTTGGTATTTTTGTGTAACTTCATAAGCACGAAGAATTCCGCATCGTTTCTCTTGGATCTCATTTCCAATTGGAAGGCGAAGGAGGGTCGACCTGCAATGTTACAAAAATTTGTGAATATGTATCTTGAAGATACGCAAACGCAATTGCAATAAAGTAACTCCACACAACCTTGTTCCATTGCCAATAGTCATGCAATCCTCTGAGTGCGAACTAACATATATTTTCCCCCGAAACCATTCCGTTGGTGAATATTTGACTACCATTTCATCGTTACTGCACATAACTGATACTAGAATTGAAATAAAATATTAAATCGACACAAAGTGAAAAATAAACTTCCTATTCAACAAAAAGTTTACAATTTATTACCCATTCGTCTCTTGAAACTGTAAGATTTTACTAATTTAATGACTAAACATTGCACACTTCCATGTACTTATGTATAGAGAGTGCATTCTCAACAACAATGACTGTGCACTTGCAAAACACTTTAAATGAGTAACCATCCGCCTGTGCTGTAATGTTTACAAAGCAAAAAAAAAAAAAACGGATAGTACTTATTAAAAGAAACTTAAATCATTACGACTTAAATGCAGCAGCAAATGCAATTAATTAATTCTGTCCCTTAAAGCAAGTTAGGTAGCATCTTTGTTAATACGTACTTTTCTTTGTGAAGAAAATTATTTCCAGAACGATGAGTCTGGGGGCTAAATTGTTCTTTGCAGGAAAAAACACTTACGAGTTGTTTAAGGTAGTTTCAAAACTATTGCTATTGGCAAGCAGTGGATGCAAAAATACCCTGAAGCCTGACGACAAGCGAACGTGAATAGTTATTTACTATACAGGGTGTTTTTTGATGCATGAGAAGTATAAAAAACCTATAGTACATAGGCTTTCTCAAATACCGTTACATAGACTTGTGGTAGAAATGGGCTTGTGCTTCTGCTAATGGCACTTTCCATTGGTTTCACTCGGGGAAGCACTCATTTTAAAAACCAATGGAATACCCAAAATAATTTCTGTTCAGTTTAACGTAATTGCCTTTGTGTGAGTGAAACACCTATGGCTCTTAAAAAATATTCCTTGAAGAAAATTTTCTTTTTGACATTTGAGTAACATGTGTGTTAGTGCTTCTTGAGTCGATTCTTCATTTGAAATCGAGAAGCGGCTGTCACTCCTCAGAATCATGAGAAGCGATCTTTTTGCACCAATGGAACGGTTTGAGAATGCTTCTGGATGCTCCTGGACGGTTCTTTTCGTCCAATGGAAAGTGCCATAAGTATTTAACACGCAATCCACAACAAAAAGGTATCCGGATAGGGTTATTAAACGCCCCCATTTTTTCTATTGTTTGACAGTTGAAATTGTCACACTGAATTGAAATTTCTGTTCAATAAGGCTTTACAATTCAGCACAAAACATTGATAGCCTGCTCAACGCTTCCGAATTGAGGAAATTTAATTTAAAAAAAAAATCTGGCTGTGCGCATTCGTCCATGGAGATGAAGCTCATTTAAGGATAAATGGACTTGTCAATAAAATGTCCGTGTATAGAGCAAAAAATAAACGGGCCTGTTCCGGTCTTGCTATTTATATTCGAGGTATGGTGTTCTCAAACTTATGTACAATGAGCGTTAAACGATCAAACTCTTCTGCCTTTTTCTGAGACTTGTCATATGTGTAGTCCGTGTGCACCATAACTCAAAATCTACTGGTCCAATAGCTTTAAAATTGTGCACAGAGCTTCTTCACATAATTCACCAGGTATTGTCGAGATCCTTTTCGTTTTTTTAGTAATTACTATTTTTTAACAACGAATTAGCCAATTTCTTGTTAAGCGAAAATCGGGTTTTTTGGTTAGTTGAAATTTTTTGCTATAAATAATCGAAAATTCGAAAAATCGAAAAAAATCCTCCCGAAAAATATCTCCTTTAACGAATGCATTTTGATTTTTTTGTTTCAGATAATTCTGTTGCGAGTTATATAGTGCACACCGCAAACCTACTTTTTTTCGAGGCGCCTCCGAAGTTTGAACTTCATTCGCTCAATTTTGAATATTTTACAATGCAAATTTGGGAGAATGTTGTTCAAATGTTATTTTATTATATGTTAATTTGTCTATAAGGGAACACTGCCCGTTACACCAAAAAATTTTTAAAAATATGCAATTTTTCGGCGGAATTAACATCTAATAAAATGTATACTGTTTAGTGCGGTTTACAGTCTGGCAAAGTTATCGGTACCTATTTTTTAAAAATGAGGAAAGAGCTGCCGTTACAGTGAATGACGAGCCCTATCGAGCCATGACTGATTTCTTATTTTCACCAACTATTCAGATAAATCAGATATTTAGTTTCAAAAAGATGGCGTAACTTGCCTCATGGCGGCCCAAGCCAACAATTTATTGCAAACTAGGTGTGCCAGCGACTTCGTCCGCAAGAATTGGCATAACTTTCTTATTTATCAACCGATTGACATGAAATAAAAACTAAATGTTAAGTGAAGCTTACCACAATATATTACTGAAAACTCTATCTAGATAGGATAAGCCGTTTCTGACATTAGCTTGCACAAACGAACAAACTGTTACAACAACTTTATTTCCAGAAGTGATCCAGTTAAATGGTAACCTCGTTCATGCGACTACACGCCTCTAGATTAATTTTTATGGGGCATACTAAGTCATTGGATTATGCCAATAAACCAACAACACTTGAAGCACTGAAAGCCAATGAATCAGATTGGGGTGCACCGCTCGCCACGCGATATAGTATTGACGCACCTTTTTGGTTTTTTTTCTTATGGGGGTATTTCTTATTTTTATTATTCACAATACCCTCAAAATGTTACAAAACAAATTTAGGAAAATTAAACGAGTTTACGTAGGAGACACCATTGATTTAAGATAATTGTAGATTGTACTGCGGGGGAAAGCAGAGTCGGGAAAAGAATTTACACGACTCCACGTTTGGGTTTAGCTGCTAAAATATAAAACTTGGTAACTGATTGTGTGTCTCCGAAGCTGTGCTTAAGTTAAGGGTTTCTAGCGTCGTTGGTGTTGTGTTTAAAGTCTTTAAGAACAAAATTGTCTATTTTACTAAAGTACTGTTTGCTAAAAAAAGCGATAAAAGAGAGTGAGACAATACATTACGTATTGTACATTAGTGAGTAACATTACGACGATGTTCAACGAGATTGATCTCAGAAGTTCTGTTTCAAGCCCCCTTAAAAAGGCCCAAGGATGTTTGAGAAGCACCTGATCAAACATAGGAATGGTTACTTTTACTTTGTGCAGATGTAGGTGCATGTGGCGTAATGGTTACCATATCTGTCTGTTACACGGGAGGTTCGTATTCCAACAGAAACCAAAAATCAAAAAGGAAGATCAAGAGATCTACTGACCTTACTCCAAAAATTGGCGTTTCGCCCAGGTACGACAGTGGGCTCATCAGCTAGATACCTAGGCGAAACACCAATTTTTGAAGTAAGGTCACTGGATCTCTTTCTCTTGATCCTCCTTTTTGATATCGTTTTCAACTCCAAAAGTAAAAAACAGTAACAAAAATTTTTTGTTTTGTAATTTTTCTTTAGAAACCAAAAATGTTTTTCCAAGTGTATTGCCTTAGCCGTCCGGAACCGGAAAAAAATTGTAGGTCCCCTCCAATCCCTCACAAGGAATGATTGTGAAAAATCCACTATTCCATGAGGAATGTGAATATGTGTATATGGCTTTACAAATTTTTGCCAGATATGAAGATGTAAACATCTTAAGTTTCAAGTAACTTATGCGCTTCACAGAATTTTTGACGACCACATTTTTGAGGTTATTCTAACCAAGGCCATCTTTTACGCACCAAGTAAATACTAGGTGTGTTTCTTGAACTCTATTCAGGGTTGGCCTAGGTTTCCTTGACAGCCCTATAAGTTGTCAAAAAACAGGGGGTTTCGGTTACCGAAAACGCTAAGCCACGATATCAACAACATCACTGAAAGACAAAAAATAAAATGCATGCATCTGACGGCCATGTTCGTTTACTGAACTCGGTTAAGTTATGTTGGATGGGGATGCAGCCGCAAGTATCTCACTCGAATTTGCATCTGGTGGCAGAGGATTGGGTTGGTGACTGGGTTATTGGGGTTGGGAGCCCTAACCTCTCACTTTTTAGTGGGAGATTAGAGATGTAGTCTAGATTGTCGAACTCACCCCAACAAAAATCAAGGGCTACTATTAGGCGAGTCGAGCGTTAACCCAGTGATCGAAAAACACCTATTTTGACATTGAGGCCAAAGGCTTCAGTTAGGCATTGATCTTATTAGAAACAAATAACAAAAGAAAGTATTTGCTTTTAAAGAATTGAGTTCTACTTCTGACAATGTTGTCAAAAGGTCATGAATGAATTCAATGAAATAATAATGCGCAATCGATCCCGTTTCAAATCCAAAGAGCAAGGTTATGAGGCATAAAACGAGTATGAGAAGCTAAAGGCTGAGTATATGTACATAGATCTAGTTCACTTCTCGCTGAGATATGCCATTGAATCCCTTGTGGACCTATTGCTACGAAAGCCACACTGTCAATAATCAGAAAACTTTCACTCTTCAAGCTAAGTTGGCCTCATTTTTTTCACGACCTTAGAAAGAAGTGACGTTTGTGTAGCTGGACGGTAGTTCGAAGGGGAAAAAGATTCACGTTTTTTAGGGACTGCATAAGTGCAGTTTTTTCTCTGCGCAGAGCTCAGAGCATTAACAGCTCTTCAGAAGAACGACGTGATACCATATAGATCTACATTGGGATCTTTACTAGGATTTGCCACTAAGCAAGTACGAAAAAATATTAGCTTCACAGCAGAATCTTTCAAGCTCAAGAAGGACCAATATTGTATTAGGAAGCCTCTTGTGGCTTTGCAGTAAGCCATTGTCTCACTCGAATTTTCCAAGGCTTTGTTGATGCTTTCGGTCTATAGCTCATGGATTGTGATATCCTTAAGTGCTTGAATCGTTTTTACTGCTTATTGTTATAACATAATACCTTCCCCGCAAAAAAAGTCCAAAGGCATAAAATCACAGCTCCGAGGTCAATAGCGTTGATTGCTTCATTCCGGCCATTGCCCGAAGCCTATTTTCAAAAAATAGACTTTTGAGGCTACATAAATTTTGTAAACAAATTTTCATTGGTTTCCAATATTGTTTAAGAGTAAGGCGACTTCATTAATTCCGCGGAGACATGAAACTGGTTTACTGTCAAATTTTCGAGTGGAAACAGCTGTAGGTTTCAAAATAACCTATGATTCAAAAAGAAACCAACAGGTGGCCCTCCCACTTGTGTGGTTTTATGTTGCTACCGCTAGTGAACAGAAGTTATTTGGGTGTTCCATTGGAAGAAAAGAAAAAAGTTTTTCTCTGAGCGAAGCCAATGATAAATGATAAATAAAAAATAGTACGTATTCGCCACCTAACTATCATTTCCAGTTCAATAAACAGAGAAATCAAAAGCCAAAAAGTATTACGATCCATCAAAATAGTTCCACTTTCCATCAGATTTAGAACTCATTGCTTAAACATGAAGAATCACTAGCAATCTCAAGCAATAAATCGTGATTGAGCGCACACCTTTCGATACTCATGTCTTCACTATAACCATTCCATCATTAACAAATCCTCCAAAATCAAAATATATGTATCATTTATGTATATGTGTATTAAAGGTACGTACCATCTAAACATTTTACTCTTCGCATGTACACGGACATGGGTTTGAATTTCAAGCTTCTCGGTCCCATTGAGATAATATCTTCCGAATGTAAATAGCACTCTGAGTTGGCAGTCAATTGATCCAAAAAATACGAAACACCTTGGCAGTAAAATTTCGTTTCACTAGAACAGCTGGCCTGGCACTGAGCTCGTTCCCATCATCACACACACACAAAGAGAATCAAATGTAAATCAAAGTATCTCCATAGTGATTTAGGTTTTTGAATTGCACAAAACCACCACCATATAGCCCATATATCAAAACTCACGTTTGTTGTTTGACAGATTGTTTGGTAGGCTATTGCACCCAAACCACACCCGCACTCACCTCTTTTTGGGTTAGTCCATTATGCTTGGCTTCCGCATAAATGAATGTGCTGTTTGAATAGAGCTCGTAGGAGCAATTTTCCCTCTCGATTGGACGCTCTTGGCACTGATTTTCGATGTATTCCTCTTCGAAGGGAGCTGCTCTAAAGGCATCGGGCTGAAGGACTTTATCCTTATCGCTTAGAACGCACCGACCCAGTTTTTCGGTTGGTGGCAGTTGCTGCTCACTAAATCTGTGGGGATGATGAAGTCAGGGTGTGTGATATCATTCTCATTGTGTGGTGATTTGATGATCACATTCATGGAGAACGTATCTTTTGGATACATTCCATGAATATGGATGAGACTAAAAGGTGAAGTCATAGTATATGGCGTTTTTTTACACTAATCAGAACTCACCGAGCTTGATTGTTCTTGTACGATGGGGCAAACGAAGCTGAAAGGCAAGGAAATTCGCTTTCGAATAAGCATCTCTCGGCACATTCCCGTTTTGTTACTAACGTTCGAATAGTCTTCCTGCCCTGGAAGACCATACTACTGCCGGGCATTTTTGTGAGGATCCACATCTTAGAGCTGCAACTATCAGGAACTAAAGGTCTTATTGAAAGATAATTGAGTTGTGTGGATAGAAAGCTACTCACCTTTTAAGCACGTCTTTTCGAAGAAGATGGCATTTGGGTCGGCTGTCAGTTCAATTTCCTGACCGAGTTGTTGGTTACGATAAGACAAGTCGAAAATTGACAATCCAAAACATTGGTTTGTGTCTATGATGTGAACGTAGGACAAGCAGTTCTCATCGTTCTTACAAAGATCCCAACAAATTGAATTTATCAACTCGAAGGGATTCGCTGGATCAGCTGCGTAAAGAATGTTGCTTTCCTTTAGAAAATCCGCAGAAGGCCGAAAGCCAACAATTTTTTGAAAATGCAGTTGGTACACTGGACATTTGAGTAGAAGTGAATCTGAAATAGAAGGCACTTAGTTAGAAATTGGTGAGCAAAAGAGAAATAAAAAATATTTGAGGGAAGCGACTTAAAAGTTTTTATAAAATAAAGAAAAGTGGGGTAATTGAGGTCATTTTTGGTTTTTATTTAAAAATATTTTGTTTGCGAACAGAACGAAAACATTTCAAATAACAAAATCACGTGAAAATGTTCTTATTTATTAAAAATGGAATATCAAAAAGAGGCACATTTCAACCAAAACAAATAAAGGGACAGATGATAGAAAAACACAATTGAGTCAGCATAATCCACTTTGACAGTGAGATTTTAAAGAAATATATTTTGAGCACCTACACATCATATAAACGAGTCTCTCAATCAACCAACAAGATGTATAGACAAAAAATGGTTTTATAGTTTTGACCTTGCGTCCTTTCCCTTTCTCTTCTTCTCTTAAAAAACTTTGCCGTATCACTAACAAAAGCATGCATTTACTACAATGTCACGCTTCAAATAACCGAAGGTCGTTTCATTTCGACGACTTTCGGCACCCAAAACGAAACCTGACACCGGCAAAGTGACAGGTATTGTTTTAATTTTATTTATTGTTTAACAGAAAAGAGCATTTTAGCGGGTCAAAATGTCATATGGATAAAATAAGTCAAGTAGCCATTTAGCTTATGCGCTGTAGAGGTAAACCTCGGCCAAAGTGACATTACTGTAGACAGCTTTCCAGTAATTGAGCTCATTGATGTGGTTCGAGGCTATTCTAGACCACACAGCTCTAAAAGTCTCTTTGACACTAACTATCACTGTTTGATAGCCGTTTCCTGTCTTATGGGAATGGCTGTAGATTTTTGGGGATACGGTGAAAGGTATGAAACAAACAAAGGGTGTTGAGGGAATCTAGTGATTTAATTCGGACAAAGAAAGCCACACTTTTGTGCAACACCACAAAAGCATTTCAAAATGCAGTGAGCTTGGCGGAAGTATTTTTGAACTTCAGAAAGAACAAAAGCAAGGGTTTCTAGGAACATTGTCATCAAGTGAAAGTAGGCTGGAGATGGAATGCTGAAGCTATGACAGTGATAAGTAAGAAAAAATCGGCTGTGCCACTCAAACAAAAAGCAAGGTCTCGACTTGAAGTGGACTACAGAGCTGTAAAAAAGAAGCAAAGAGAAAGTACGCCCAACTCGAAACAAATTGCACGTAGGATCTTTATCAAGAACTGGAAAACATTTCTGACCCGGCTGATGTTTACTGTACACATCGTAACTTTACATCGCAACTGTGTAAGCATGTAATGGATTTGTTGCGGTAAAATTTACCACAACAGTCTTGAGAAAAAGATTTCTTCGATGATATTCGGTCAGTCAGTATCGTTAGAGTTTGAAGGAGAAGATGCAACGATAGTCGATACTCTGCGCCTGACATTAATAAAATAAAATAATAGAGTGGGGCAACAAAGCTAGAGAAACCTCGCGGGAGCTAACGCATTTCCAGACCCAACAATCTTATGCTAATACCGAACGGCTGAGTTAGAAAGCGTTTTTCATGGCAGTTTGTATCTACTCTTGGAGGACTTGCCAGTTCCTCACGAAATGCGATATCTGTGAAAATAAATGTTTTTCTTTGATGTTTCTTCGAACCTACAACCAATTAGGCCATGGGCACCTGACACGATTAGAGTCAAAACTACTTTCCAAAGCAACGCAGTAAGAAAAGAACACAATCAGAAATGAAACTATGGAGTGATAAACCTCAACAAGAGAGCTTAGCTGGTTGGCTGCCTGGCAGGCATAATTGTGACTAGCTGAAAGGACATGCTTGTTGAGGACGTGAAGTTAAATAAGTAAAGCTGCTGATGCAAATCAAGCTATTAGAAACCTTTGACAGAACAAATTGCAGAATCTAACAGCCATTTTCAAAATAAGCAGTAAGAACTTCAAAAAGGCAAAGCGATTGGGTCTGACGAAATACTTTAGGCACCTCGCTCTGTTGCGCAACCTTATTTATTTATTTATTTTTTTAATGGTGACATACTTTTTATGTCCAAGTATAAAGGCGGTAAAAGGATGAATGGTCTCTTCTTCTTTTTTCACTAACGGCGCACTAAGAGTTAGTTTGAGTAAAACCCTCATATTTTTATTTGTAAGCGCCGCGTCGATGAGTTGATGCAATGATATTCAAAATTCTAATTGGCAAAATCTAGCGTCAATCTTTTGACAAACCGTAACTTTCTCGGGTAATAATGAGCTTCTTCGCCATTGCGGAACTATAATCGCTTACTTTTTTTCCCCCACTATTTTCATTTGCTTATATTATTGCTTTTGGAACACGAAATCTATCTGTGAATTCATGTAAATCTCTTGTGGCTCTAAAACCATTAATAGTTCATATTTTGCTCTGGGCTCTTAAATAGACGGCATAATATGCGAACATGCGCTGGCCAAGTACTCGTGAAGAGTTAAGGCCCCGGCCCATAGAACGCAGTGCGTGCGTGCGGCACCGCTTTCAACTGACAGCTCGATTAAATACACACGTTCTTATGAGAGGTGACCCATAAGCACCGCGAGCAACGCGCCGCACGCGCCGAGTAGCCAAACTTCTATTTTGCCGCGGCTCTCACGCGGTGACAGAACCAATTTGAAATTTTCTCTCTGATGACTTGCGCAGTAAGAACCAATTTGAAATTTTCTCTTCTGTTAACATGAGTGGCCTTGTTGAGTTGAGACACCGCAACGGATTCTATGGGTCACCCCTATCACCTATCAGTTGCGTGCGGCAAAACCCACCGCATCAGTTGCCGCGCCGCTCCTACCGCGCGCAACGCGTTCTATGGGCCGAGGCCTTTACGCTTATGAATAATAATTGAATGTTTCTGGGATTCAAACTTCAAACTTTCACGTAATTGGCAGAAACGGTAGCCATTATGCCTGAAGAAACACTGCTTATTTGATTTTGCCTAGTTACTGTGGCGTATGAGCACTTTTTTGAAGAAAAAAGAACATCAATTGTCGTACAAATACCTAGTCCAATCATTTTAGCTATTTTAAACCCCAATCTGCGGAAAAATTCCTAGAGAGCTGAATTTTTATATACACCTTTATTACGGCATTGTAATGAAGATGTGAAAAATCGACATTGATATCGTGCCGGCTAAAAAAGTTATAAAGGTCAAAAGGTCACGAAAACTGTTTTTCGCAAATATCTCGCGATCTATTGCTCAGAGGTCAATAACGGTCATTATAAAAATTGCTTGTCGTGAAATTGTCTACAAAAAGTGTCTTTTGCATTTTTCTGTAGAATTAACCGTTTTCGGAGTAGAGCGCCGAGAAAGGTACTATATTATAACGATGTACTCGTTTCCTCACCACCTTCGAGGTAGAATGCATAAAAAATTATGTACTAAGGTTTATTTTTCTGTATTTTTCTGTATTCAAATAAAAAATTATTCACTCGTAAATAAAATAAACCTCTTGTTACATATTATGGATTATGCCTACGGGAGAAACCATATAAAATAAAACGCGCCCTGCATTCTACCTCGAAGGTGGTGAGGAAACGAGTGCATCGTTATAATATAGTAGCTTTCTCGGCCGAGGTTGTCCTCTTCACGAGACGTAGAAAATTAACTGGTCTGACCCAACTTACGCTTAAAGGCGTCAACATCCCCTTTTCAAATGAAGTCAAACATCTTGGAGTAATCCTAGATAACAAACTTCTTTGGTCTAAACATGTCGAGTCTAAAACTACTAAAGCACTGTCAGTTTTCTGGCAATGTAAAGGAGCCTTTGGCAAGACATGGGGTCTTTCACCGAAAAGGGTTTTTTGGATCTATACGGCTATGATAAGACCAATCATCTCCTATGCGTCTGTTGTTTGGTGGAATAAGCTCTCGCGTAAATACGTTATTGCCTCGTTTGCCAAACTTCAAAGAACAATTTGTCTGGGTGTTACGGGGGCCTTCCCCAGCACACCGGGAGCTGCTCTCGACGCACTGCTGAACCTTCCTCCCCTTGATACCTACATCATGGGGTGTACTCTCAAGACCATTTCTCGTTTAAAGCGATGTGGTCTCTGGCACAATTCGCACTGGAGCTTTGAGGAGCTCGCAAACAGCATATCTTTTGACTCACGTCTAATGGATATGCCGTCTGACACGATGATCCCAAGGCTCAAACTGCGTCAAAATTACTCAGTCAACTTTCCTTCGGTTCAGGACTCGTTCGCTCCTGAATCTGAGCCTGGAAAGAAATGTTATCGTATCTTCACAGATGGCTCCAAAACCGACGAGGGGTCTGGTGCTGGTGCCTTTGTGGAGAACGACGACATACGACTGCACACCTCTTTAGGATCATATGCACCCGATTTCCAAGCGGAGGCGTTCTGTGTTTGCAGTGACAGCCAAGCAGTGCTTAAGGCCCTTCTTAGCCCTCTTACTACTTCGAAAGTGATCCAGGAATGCAAGAGCTCTCTAAATGCGGTCGGAAGGTTGAATTCTTTGAGTCTCATTTGAGTTCCAGGTCATCAAGGCATAGCTGGAAATGAGATCGCCGATGAACTTGCGAGGTAAGGATCTCCGACAGCTTTCTCAGGACCTGAACCGTCGCTTGGTCTGCCAGGGTCCTCAATGATGGCTTCAATCAACGATTGGATCTGCATAGAAAACAACCCTAGATTATGCCTGCATTGGATGCAGACACACCAAACGTATGCTCCCCAGCGTTAATAAGAAGACTGCAGCATTTTTGCTATCTCGTAGCAGAAAAGACCGTAGAAAGCTTATTGTCGCTGCCAGCGGGCACTTCTCTTTTGCAAAGCATTTAAAGGTGTTAGGTTTAAGTGATACCACACTCTGTGAATCTTGTGGAGAAGATGAGGACACCGCAGAGCACTTCCTCTGTGAATGTCCTGCTTTTTCTCGCATGAGGTTACAGATACTCGGCGCAGACATGGTGAGAGCTGGTAACTTAGGCTCCTTATCATGGCAGGTCTTTTGGCTTTTCTCCGAACTTCCGGAAAGCTATAACAAATAGAAGGTTGCTAACTGGTAGTACAATGGACCGGTATTTTGGTCTGAGTGCTCCAGTTGGTATTTTAAAAACTTCCAACAGAAAAAAAGCTTTCTCGGCGATCTACTCCGAAAACGGTTAATTCTACAGAAAAATGCAAAAGACACTTTTTGTAGACAATTTCACGACAAGCAATTTTTATAATGACCGTTATTGACCTCTGAGCAATAGATCGCGAGATATTTGCGAAAAACAGTTTTCGTGACCTTTTGACCTTTATAACTTTTTTAGCCGGCACGATATCAATGTCGATTTTTCACATCTTCATTACAATGCCGTAATAAAGGTGTATACAAAAATTCAGCTCTCTAGGAATTTTTCCGCAGATAAAACCTAAAATGACTGGACTAACCGATAAAAGCTGAATTAATGTAACAATTGAAGCATTTGAACACGAAATTTATTACTTCTTTCTCAACTCTTATTTTACCTTTAACACGGTGAAATTACATTCTTTATAATTTTAGCCAAAAACTCACTGCTCATGAAATAAAAAGAGTTAATTTGTCCGATTCTCGCAAATATGATTCGACGCCGAAAGAGAACAGCTCTTCGAATCTTTTGAGTACTGCGAAATTGGCAACCGCACTTACGAGAGGCGGGAAGATTTTTTTTTGATTTTTATGGAAACGAAACATAATTATTTTTGTATGAAATATCGAGAAAACCTGGGAAAAGGTAAAAATAAGAAAACCCTGAAGTATTTTACTATTTCGGATGATTATGGAGTTTATTTATATTTAACCAACCATAAAAGATGCTTGAAGCGTCCCCCTTTTTTTTATGGATGCATGCATGCTAAAGGATTTCATTTTCGTTATCGGATACTACTACTGCTTCATTTTTAATGACGATGCAAAAATTTACTTCTCTACAGGTTGTTTTTTCAGACAAGCACGTTAAACATAAATCCACTGCAATAAGGTCTGGCGATTTTAACTTTTCATACTGTCCAACGATTTCCGTACTCTGCTTTGAACCATTTTCTTAGATTCTTAGCCTCGCCATTCACGCACCATTCTATTAGTAAAACGATGCAAGGAGCTGGATCAATGGCGTGTCCTTCGAAAGTCCTGGTAAAGTTTTTCTCTAAATATCATGTAGATTATGTACTTTGCAGTTTGGATGATAGTTTGAGGAACCGATTAAGTTGTTTTCAGTAACCCACACCGCCACACTCTTAGGATGAACTGGTATTTAAATCATGTATGTTTCGTTGTGTGGGGGTGTGTCCACATCCCATTCATTTAGATTGGGCAAATTTGTAAACCTATCTATTGTGAGTTCGAATTCATACGTCAGAATAATTATCAACTCGTTATCATCCAACTTGCACTCTGACAACAAGTTTGGAAACTCTTTACTCCATTTGAAATCATCTACAATCCATTTTGACTTCCAATTTAAAACTGACTTTGGTTAGAAAATTTAATGGTAGACGTTTTTGTTAAGTCTAATCGCAAAGAACCCCGCTTTTCGCCATTATACCGGTCGCGCTTCATTCGCAATTCTTTTAAGCGAAGTTATAATCAGGGTATGCTTACTAACGAAGCTGTAACCATTTTATGGTAAAAGTATATATCTATAACAAAACTCGTAGAAAAAAAACAAAAATGGTTATACCCAAACCATCTTAAGTTTCGGTGATTTTTAGAGAAGAGCTTTAAAAATTAGATATTTTTTAAGCTGAAGCTCACCAACTAAGAGATTTAGACCTTATCTAAGTTTGTTCTAGATAGCTTACCGACAAAGGACTACATTGTGAAAATCATAAAGAAGGTATTATAATATAATTATTATTCCTGATGGCTTGGGTGGGTATCTCGCTGGTTTCGGTTACTGCATGACGTTTAAAAAGCATTTGTCACCCATCCATGAGATCTGTATGACGAAGACAGGCAAAAAGGAGGAGTTTTAGAATCCTGCAAAAATTATGGTTTTAATGTCTCAACTGCGCAGTGACAAAAGTAGATGTCCTGCTAAAGTCACTGAAGAATTCCCAATCATAGTTCACGTACACCAGAAAACTCCCAGAGTCCTGTGCTTTTTATTGAACTTGAACTTGAAGGTGAAGTAATAAACCTAAAGAGAATTAGTTAAGCTCTGTTGACGAAGAAAAATCAACAAGCGATATTCCTAGATCTAAGCAAAGTGCTTAACGTTTTAGAAGGAAACTCAAACTACTGCTCTTCGTTTTCTAGTTAACACATCTTCGAGAAAGAATATATCCAGCTGTAGTCACTGATGATGATAATAATTTTTATTTCTTCACTCAAGACAGCAAAAACTATGTTAGATAGGAATTCAAATCTCTTTAAATATTACTATTTTACTGAGGAACATAAATGTTAACCAATTGTATTTTCTGCTGAATAGGTTTTCTTTAAATTTGCAGTCTCTTTAATTTTGTTGTTAGATAGCTTAAATATAAGTCTGTGTTGAAAGAATTTTTAAAATCGGTTAATTAACTTTAAGGTTCGCGTTCTCGTTCCTGTTTCTGTTCCAGTGGGATTATAGGGATGAAGTCTACGCTAAGTTACTGAGTGATTATGTGGTATCCCAGTGCTGGTAGTCCAGTAGCTTCTAAGTGCTGAAAGAATTTTTGAAATCTGTCAAGTAGCTTCTAGGTTTCCATTCCCAACACCGTTTCTGTGGGACTTCCGTTCTCATAGAAATATGTGAATGAAATGTAGGTCTATGTCACTGAGGGATAATGTAACATCCTAGAGTTGAAATAATTTTTGAAATGTGTTAAGTAACTTTAATATTCCCGTTCTCGTTCCCGTTTCTGTTCCCGTGGGATAATAGGGATGAATTATTGAATAAGTTACTTATTTAGGCGAATAATGTAGTACAACTAATGCTAAAAGAATTTTTGAAATCTGTCCCGTAGATTCTAAGTTTCCATTCCCAACCCCGTTCCTGTGGGAATATGGGGATCAAACCTTGACAGGAACCATCTCTGGACTAAACTATGTCTACCCTGAAAATTTCATAAAAATCCGTTGGGTGGTTTAGGAGTATACCCCGGACATACATACATACATACATACATACATCCTACTTTATATATATAGATAGATTGCAAGTATTTTTGAAAGCGTGCACTATTTGAGCAAACATGCATTGAGTAAAAACATAATTGATCCCTTGCGATTGCCCGACGCACCAGTAATTCAAACACATGCACCATCAAGTGATGTAGAAGAAAAAACAATATCTGCCAATGAGGGAAAGAAAGGAATTCATTTCTGGAGTAAAAGTATGTAAGTTAATGTAAATTCGAATTTGAATTTCATGAGATGATTTGCAGCTTAGGGCAACATGAAAATCACAGAACAGCTTGAAGAACCACGATTACTTGATGAAATCCACTTTGCCAAAGCAGGAAAGGGCCCTCTTAAAGACTCAAACATGAGCCAACAAAACCAGCACCTACTACAGCGATGGAGGTAGAATAGCTCTTAATAGATTCTAGAAAATGCAGGACAGTCAAGCTTTCACCGAATTTCGGTGCATTTCGTGCGAATTTTCAGTAAAGAAACACAACACACCTATAGTTTTGTTTTATCTTACGAGAATCAAATACATGCTAAAACAAACATTTCATATGCATTTATTTAGTTAGTAAGAAAACTGTAACATTCTATCCCTTAACTGAAATGATTGCAAAAGACATGCCGGAGTTGGAAAGAAACATTTAACACTTAAAAGGTCTAGGCATAGACGGAACATCACTCTGTATATCTGTGGAGAGACGTTTGATGAATTTCCTCTGAGTCGGGCATGCATTTCCTCGAACCAGGTTACAGACACTCTGTGCAGATATGTTAGCAGATTGTGACCTGGGCTTCTCGTTCTCATAATGGCAGTGCGAAGTTCACGTAACGTTGGAGCTACCCATCTTTTTTATGTATCGCACATTGTCTGTAGGAATAGACAAGTTATATTTATTTGAAAAAACGGACATAGAATTCGATTTACGTAGTTTTCCGAAAGAAGACAACTGGGAAGCGACAGCAAATGTGTTAGTTTAATTTGTACTCCCTGCTGCTTTTTGCAACAGGACGTAAATCGTTTTCTTGATACATTTCTTGTTGCATGGGGCGTATGTGTTTGTGAACTTCACTTCTAGAACACTAGACAACTGATATCAGCTAGTTGGTCAATAAAATGGAACAACTGGCTGGTGTCATAGGATATTGTTGTGGTGTTTGGATTGCGCCGCTTAAGATGCTCTTCGTAGATCTTAAAAACTCTTTCCATGCAATCGTTCACATTTTCGTAGTCACTGCAAGTGCGAATTTCTGGTCGTACGCCAGTTTTAAGAAGTAGAATTGTGTGCGACAACATTTTTTACTTTTGGTTTTATAGATTGGAAAAATTATTGCCAGAAACTGGAATTTTCTATATGACGGAGGCGGTGGAGCAAAATGTTAGGTGATCTGAAATCAAAACTTTTGTTTGAAATATTAAGCACTTTGGGAATAGTAAATATTTATTTATACGTTTTGTTTAGATAACACGATTTCAGGCCTTTGCCTTTGTAATTTTTTTCTGTTTTGACGTTTAATTTTTTTTTGCCGTTCACATTCAGTTAAAGCTGACAACATATGCGATGAAAAATTAACCCTAGATGTGATACTAGAAACTAAAAACCGGATCTGTAATTGTGATCCAAAAAAAAGTTGGATCATGTGTTGTTTTTGCAAATACATATATTTTTCAAAGCAAATCTGATCTGGATCAGATCACGGGGAAAATAAAATACGGCTATTGATAATCGGTGGTTGTTAACTGAAAATTGTCATATTGATGAACAAAATAATCAATATGAAAACCAGTTTTTTGCATTTGATGATTGCAGTCATCAATTTTGGTTTTCAATTTGCAAATTGTCAATATGCAGATCGTTATTTTCAATATGAAAACAAAGATTGTCAATATGATGATCGTTGATTTGCAATTGTCATATTGACAACAATTTATGATGATCGTCACTATGCGGTTGTCATACTGACAATCGTGGTAGTTAATATGATGATCACCTCCTTGCAGTTGTTGTTGCCAAAATAAAGCAAAAGACCGTTGTCATATTAACAACTTCGGTTGTCAATATGATGATCGTCGCTTTGCGGTTGTCATATTGACAATCGCGGTTGTTAATGTGATGATCTCACTTTAGCAGTTTTCGCATTGAAAATTGCAATCATCAAGATGAAAACCCAGACAAAAATACAACGGCAAAAAATGTTGTTTTAATCTTTATTTTGAGTAAAGCGCGTCATTCGATTCGTAAAAGTTGAGGTAGTATTTTGTGTGTACCCAATTAATTATTAACAACCACTATTGTGAAAAGTAAGTGAAGTGAAAAATTAGTATCAGCATCAACTATATAATCTCTAAGAAGTTTACGGAAGATAAATTTGTGATTAATTGTATAGTAATCAGGTGAGTAATTAATAATTTCGTAATTCTTTTTCTTGAATGTGTGGTTAATTTAATATTATTTATCATATCAAGTATTTGTTGTTCCCTGAAGACTTAAGTGAACTCATTAAACATAAAAAAACATGAATTATCCTCAAACTCAAGTGCTTTGAAAGATCGTGCGCCCAGTGTTTCGAAAGCATTGATAGATAAAAATCCGCTTTATAAAAAATAAGCACCTAATTTCAATCGAAACATCGGAACAAGACAATAAGATGTCATCGAATTGCGAAACCTTTTGAAAAGTTGGAATCAAGAGCATTGTTACGATATTTTGAAAAGTAAATGGACCATTTTATTATACATTTACATTATTTTATTCATTCTTTGTGCTTTTTAATCGATTCAATTGATTTTAAGATAAAATAAGATTTCTTTAATAACTTTCATTTCAAACATAGAATGTTCTATAAAATGTTTTCAGAAATGTGTTCCAAAAATTTGTTTATGCTTCTATTTCTGAAAATAGCATATTGTTCAGATCGATGAAAAAAAAAAAACAATTTTTTCTGTCCACATAGGTTTTGTTGAATATTGAATTTTTATTTCATCTAATTTGATCTTTTTTGTTTTGCTTAGATCGATAAGTACTTTTCCATTCTATATCCAGAATGCCGATCAATTCTATCAGAAATTAAAAGAATTTCTCATGCTTAATATAAAGGACAAGAGAACGGTTGATGCCCTCAAACACATAAATGATGTTGATTTCGAGAAAGGTAAATTTCAAAATGATGTATACACAATTTACGTTTATAATTTTTTATATCTTTTCAAACTTTCAGATGACTTTGTATGCTGTGTCCTTAATAGTATATGCATTACTATCTGGTGCCCTCCAAAAACGTTCCAAAAACTAAAAAACCACGTTCCGACGACCAAAAGTATCACTTTTCGAGGCCTACTACTAGGGATTCGCAAATCTCTTTTCTCTTCGAGAGAGAAAGTGTCCAACAATTGGAGGACCATAAAGCTCTTGAAAAATCGTGGGGAAACCATTCAGCCTTTCATCATGCATCTGCGTGGGTCAAATGAGTTTGTAGTCTACTTAGATGACTATAAATTTGAAATTAGTAATGCCTTACGTGGCTGTAGACATTTGTTTTAAGTGTTTTTTTGTTTTTAATATACATTACCCACCAGCTTGTGAGAACGTGTGGCAATTTATAGAATTTTTTTTTATATGAAAAAAGCCGAAAAAGCTTTACCACAAAAATTGTACCCACTGCTTGATGCGCTAAATAATTAATTTTGTCTAAATAAATAAATATCTAAACACATATAATGTTTAATGTATTTTTATAATTGAATTCGGTTGCATTTCAGGAGGGAAGTTCATTAAATGGTTCAATTAAAGTGCTGAATAGTAAGTATTTGTTTGCTAAAAAATGAAGACTAGTAAGTTTAACTCATTTTTTTTAGAGAATATTGTGTAACTACAATCATCCTATTGACAACCATAATCATCATATTGACAATCTCGGTAGTCAATATGATGACCACAGGGTTCAGTATGATCATAATAGCAGTAGTTAATACGATGAACGCGGTTGTCAATGTGATGACAGCGGTTTTCCAAGTCATCATATTGATGATCGCGGTCGTTGGCTGAAAAATAACAACTTTTTTTATCAATATGATGAACAAATTCATCAATATGACAACCATTTTTGGTTCAGTGTGGAAAAAATGTTGAGAAGGGGGCGAGTCAGCATCTTGTGTGATCAAAAAAATAAAAGCCGGAATATAGGACGCATGACCAATTCTTTAAAGTTCCAAATACGATATACAAGATCACTTGAGATAATTTTAATTCCTGTTGCGTTATGGGTTTCTTTGATATGACGCGGAAACGCGTTCCAAACACGGACGAAATTTACAAAGAATTGACGCTCAAATGTTCAGCACCAATGTAGAGGATGAATTAACTGACGTGACCCATGACCGTTTAGTTCGGACCAGTTTTTTTTCGAGATCTTTGGTGGTACTTTTGAATGGACATGTTAGAATGACAAACGAGTATTATGAGGTCTACCATGGAAGTATGGAATACGGTACCAGGAGCTTCCTAGTACACATATCCTTAATATTTGCAAGTCACGTATGCTTTGTAGTGACCACTTCACCTTCCGCTTAGGTAGATAGAAATAGAAATCACAATTATCATCAAAGTGAGTCTAACAAAACCCGTAAAACCTTGGAACTTTCCAACAAGTATGCATGCAGATCCTAGGTTTTACACGACTGGAGATCATCGGTAAAGTGATGGAGAAATCAAACTCAAAAAATAAATGAAAACATGTTAATATGGGGGCAAGGTGGAAAAAAGTCGAAAATTCTGACATTAATTAACTGCTGACATTAATTAAATAGATAGTCTGAAAACGACAAGGATTTGAGCCAAAACTTAAGTCTTTACACCTAAATAGACGCCCAAAATCAATTTATTTTAAATCGTACATATGTCAATTTGATTTAAGTTTATTAGGATGCTAAGTGAAATCTGGGTGAACTAAGCATGTGATTCTTTTTGTTTGCTTGCTTCGGATACTTAATTATTCGAAACAGCGGCTAAATTAAATTAATTTGAGTGAATCAAGGCTGCACAATATATAACTCAGTCCGCATGGAAATGGAAAGTAGAAGACTTTTAAAAAAACAAGGCCCTGTTGCGATCGAAAGTAAATATTTTCTTAAAGTTGACACATCAAACCTCAAAGTAAAACAAAATTTAGCTGCAAATACCTGCAAATCTGTACAGTGGTAAATCTGGCAAAATTTTTTTTTGTTTTCTCATAAGAAATGTTTGGGTTTTATTTTTGTTTTCACAGTCGCAATTAATTAATTACGAAAAAGAAAAGGCAGGCCAAAACACTCCTGGTACAAGCAAATACAAAAACAACAGCATTTGGTTGGCCTCAGACATGGAACAATCCAAAACCGGGAGGCTTGCCGACGCTTTCTAAGGTCAACGCGGCGTACCCCACAGGCGGATCACTAGTGTGAAGCAGAAAAGTGGGAGAGTCGTGATCGCTTCAAGATCACTACTCGTAACGCCAGAAATGAAAAGGAGGAGGAGGAGTCGCAATTAAAGTTTCAAGTATGTACACTATTAAATATGTAAACAGTAAGAACTAAGTAAAAAGTCCGAATCAGTAAAAAGTGGGCGAGATTATAAATATTTTTGAATGACTAAGAAATGAAAAGATTAGTAAAGTTTTTAACAGTTAAAACACTTTTTATATTTCCTCAGATGTACATTTCAGAAGCAATGCTTCCATCGTCAGTGAGATTCATAAATTAAATTAAATTAAGTTATTTGTCAAAAAACTAATAATAAACAAAAATGTTTCTAAACAAAATTACAGTTGAGTTGAGTTGAATTTATTAAAAATTTTTTTGAATATTGAATATATATTGAATATTTCTATCGGATGTAATGATTGTGCAAAAGAATATATAGGACAGACAAGAAGACCTATTCTAAAAAGATTTAAAGAACATTTTGCACATCTTAAATATAATGAAAAAGAAAAGTCAAGTGGACCAATCAAAGATTCAATATTCAAAAAATTTTTTAATAGATTCAACTCAACTCAACTGTAATTTTGTTTAGAAACATTTTTGTTTATTATTAGTTTTTTGACAAATAACTTAATTTAATTTAATTTATGAATCTCACTGACGATGGAAGCATTGCTTCTGAAATGTACATCTGAGGAAATATAAAAAGTGTTTTAACTGTTAAAAACTTTACTAATCTTTTCATTTGGTGGATGGGCGTTGTACTATTCGGGTAGGCTCTGAATGGTGCCAACTTGGCGGCGCCCAGATGCTGTAACTTATAGTACACGTCAATTGTGCTTAATATACCTCCAAGCGGTATCCACTGGGACCTGGGATGCTCCGTCCAGAGCTGACCTGCCAAACTAGTAAGTGCGAGTGTTGACAAGGGAATCCGGAACAAAAGAATTGTGATCGGTCAACACTATAATTGCTCTGCGAACTATGACTGACTGCACGAATCTCAGTGGTCTACGAGAGCTTTCGTGTAAATGTTCCAGCGGATGAATTCGAAGGACAGAATCAACGGTGGACTTCAGCAGCCATAAAAGCAGAAACCCCTGAAGGAGCTACTCCAACATATTTGGTTTAAAGGTCTTTCGGGGTCTTTCAATACTAGGACAGGGTATTGAAGTAGAGATGGTGGCGGATGAGCTTCTGGTGAGCCAACGGCAGCACTCACACCCCTGCAGCAGGGTACTGACACTGGATATTCCAGCCCTTTGTGTCCGAAGGGATCCAAAAGGACCTGGCCCTCCAGGTTGGGGGTTGTGCGTAGGGTTAACTACCCAACCACGTTAAAAGAAGTTTGTTCCGAAACAACTAATAGCCTCGGATAACGATATTGATTTCAAAGTTGACGACCCAAGCAAACGAAAAAAGGACAATGACCTCCGGATCTGCACGTGGAACGTAAGGTCTCTTAACGGACTAGGTGCAGCTGGAGAATTAGCGGACGCCCTGGACTGCTGCAAAGCAGACATAACCGCCATCCAAGAAGTGCGATGGAGTGGACCGGGCATAAAGAAGATGAAAAACTGTGACATCTACTATGGCGACTGCTACAGACAAAAGAAACAACGCTTATTTGGGTGCGGAATTGTCGTTAGAGGAAGACTCAGGGATAAGGTGATTAGCCAAAATCCAGTCAATGAGCGTATAATGACCATCCGCATCAGGGCTAAATTCGCCAACATTAGCCTTATATGCGCCCACGCCCCCACAGAAGAGAAAGACGACGATTCCAAAGACTGTTTCTACGAGCTCCTCGAAGAAACGTATGAGCAGTGCCCTAGACACGACGTGAAAATCGTTCTTGGCGATTTTAACGCAAAGCTAGGGAAGGAGGACATCTTTGGAAACACAATCGGTAAGCATAGCCTCCATGACAAAACCTCCGAAAATGGACTGAGGCTAATCGATTTTGCTGCGGGGCTGAATCTTGTTGTAAGTAGTACGCGCTTCCCGCATCTCAAAATTCATAATGGTACATGGCGATCCCCAGATCAATTAACCGTCAACCAAATTGACCATGTTGCGATCGACGCAAGGCACTCTTCCAGTGTGTTAGATGTCCGAACTTTCCGAGGGGCCAACTTTGACTCGAACCACTACCTTGTTGTAGCCAAGGTACGAATGAGGATATCTTGTTCACGACCAGCGCGAACTAACGCTGTGAAGAGATATGACGTCGGAAAGCTACAATCGCAAGAGATTGCCAATGCCTTTTCCAATCGAGTGTCCCTTCAATTATCCTTGAATCCCATGCCGCCAGCATTAAACATTGAAGACCAGTGGCAGCAATGCCAAGAAGCCATCAGAACCGCTGCCTCTGAGGTTCTGGGTTTCACTCGGCCACCAAAACGAAACCCATGGTTCGATGAAGAATGCAGGCAGGCAAATGCAGCCAAACAAAGAGCACGACAAATGCTTATGCAAACACGAACAAGGGCTGCTTACGTTCAGTATAACGAGATTTACAAGGAGAGAAGAAGGGAAGAACACCGACTTCTCAAAAAGAAAAAGAAGCAGCATGAGAAGCGCTCGTTTGAGGAAATAGAGAGGTGCCATGACAGAAACGAGATTCGGAAGTTTTACCAAAAGGTAAAAAGATCCTGCCAGGGTGGCAAGCCCCGAACTCAAGCCTGTAAAGACCAGCAGGGAAACATAGTTATAGAGTCACAGTCGCTACTGAGGATCTGGAAAGATCATTTCTGCAGACTGCTTAACGGCGATGAAGACACAAATTCCGCTGTCAGGCAGATTGCCCCATTCAGCTTGGACGATGATCAAGAATGCCGTCCTCCCGACCTAGAAGAGGTTAAGCTTGCCATATGCAAACTGAAATCAAATAAGACTGCAGGTGCAGATGGCCTTGATGCCGAACTCTTCAAGGCAGCTGGAGATCAGTTGGAAAGGAGCATGCACCAGGTGATTTGCATGATATGGTCGAAAGAAAGCATGCCCGATGAATGGAACCTCAGTATCGTATGCCCGATCCTAAAGAAGGGAGACCCTCACAATTGCGCCAATTATAGAGGGATAAGCCTCCTTAACGTCGCTTATAAGATCTTGTCTGCTGTAATATGTGAACGTCTGAAACCCCACGTCAACAACTTGATAGGTCCTTATCAATGTGGTTTTAGACCAGAGAAGTCCACAATAGACCAAATTTTCACATTACGGCAGATCTTGGAAAAAACCCGAGAACATAATATCGATATTCACCACCTCTTTATCGATTTCAAGGCCGCGTATGACAGTATTTACAGAGACGAGCTGTACAGAGCCATGTCTAGTTTCGGCATCCCTGCAAAGCTCGTACGACTATGCAGGATGACTTTGGAGAATTCACGCTGCTCCGTCAAGGTCGGAAAAGAACTCACCGAGACCTTTGATGTCGAAAAAGGCTTTAGGCAAGGCGACAAACTGTCGTGCGATTTCTTCAACATCATACTTGAACAGATTGTAAGAAACTCAAACGTCAACACCAGAGGAACAATCTTTCAAAAGTCTGTACAATTACTCGCCTACGCAGACGATATTGACGTAATGGGAAGAAAAAAGCGTGATGTCATAGGTGCTTTTGCGAGTATTGAAACAGAAGCGGCAAAAATGGGTTTGATGGTTAATGAGGGCAAAACGAAGTATATGCTGTCATCAAACAGGGACATAGAACATCGACGAATTGGACAAAACGTCACAATAGACAGACATAACTTCGAGGTAGTACAGGCCTTCGTCTACCTAGGATCCGCTATAGACACGGACAACAACATCAGTGCGGAGATCAAACGGAGAATAACTCTTGCCAACCGTTGCTTCTTTGGGTTAAGAAGGCAATTGAAAAACAAAACCCTCTCTAGAAAAACCAAGGTTACCTTGTATAAGACCTTAATCATCCCAGTCCTGCTGTACGGCGCGGAAGCATGGACCTTATCGAAAGCGGATGAGGAAACTCTTGGTCGTTTCGAAAGAAAAATTCTCCGAATGATCTTTGGTCCCGTATGCGAAGACAATGTGTGGAGAAGAAGATACAACAACGAGCTGTATGAGCTGTACCGCGACATGGGCATAGCCAGAAGAGTACGCATCGCAAGGCTACGATGGTTGGGCCATGTAGAGCGGATGGACCCAAACGCTCCGGCTCATCGGGTGTTCGAAAGCACATTGCAGGGAAATCGCGGATGGGGACGACCTCGTCTTAGGTGGCGCAATCAAGTGGATGAAGACCTCAACCGACTTGGAGTGCGAAACTGGAGAGAGCTCGCTCGAAATCGAAGTCGTTATAGAAGGATGTTGGTTGAGGCCCAGGTTCACCCCGAACTGTAATGCCCACCTAAGTAAGTAAGTAATCTTTTCATTTATTAGATTAAAAAACACGTGGAATATCTCAACTAAAAAACTCATCAATGACTAAGAATTAATATTCATAAACTGAACTTTTTCATATACAAAAAATACCTACTGTTGCTCTTTGTTTACAAAATCCATTTTTTTTGTAATATTGGGCAAAATATATCTTCTAAACATATTCTGCGTTGCGTTATGGTTCTGCTTTATTTGAATTTTTCGCATCATTTGATGCAAAGTTTCAGTGAGCAATTCACATAGAAAGTGTTATTAGTTTGATGGATTTATGAATCTTTGCCGACGCGTTTGAATTTATTACACTCTTCAGCTTCGAATCAAATATTTTTTTCTATATGAAAGCCTTTAGTTTCAATATGTCATTTTGATTTAAACTCGTTCCTCTTACAAAAGGCACACGTGGCGGTCTTAATAAAGAGTGTAAGAGCATGATGGCACAGAGAAAGTGGGTCCGAAGCCATAAGTTCCGGGAATTATGACCCACTACGGTTGATTATAAAATTCAAGGCTTTTGGCCTTTGGAAGGTTCATGTTTTTTTTTGGTTGAAAGATTTTAGTCCGATGGTTAACGGCAGATCAAAATTTAAGGGGGGAGACCACTTTAAAATTTTCAAAAAATCTAATTTTTTTAAATTACATTTTTCGAAAGAATGTTATGACCAAAGAAAAGCTGAAAATATCGAACAGATGCACAGTTATCGCATTTAGAGCGCGAGAACAACATGCGGTCGGGTGACGAGTCAGGTAGCTCGGGTTGTTAGAGGAGGAGCGACCTTTGCTTCACAATACCCTCTACTGTTGACCTTTTGTATGGTCAGGCAGCTGCTTCGGGAAAGGAAGTTGAAGGACTATTGTTTGCACCTGGAATCGCTGATTTATCCGTAAGTTACTACAGTTAATAATTTTCTCGTGGTGAAACCTTAAACGCAATTATCTCGAAACTACTTTTTCAAAAACTGCTCGTGTTATAACTCAAAAAGCAAGCTACGGATTTAGATGAAATTTTGGGTGATTACTTTCAGTAATATTATCGAAAGGATATGCATACCTAAAGTTTGAAAGGTAGCGTGTAAATAAATAATTTTTCGGGGGTCAAATATGTCGAACAAAATTGCCGAAAAATCAAATTTTGGATTAAAAAGGCTCCCAAACTTAAAATTTTGTAGTTTTTCATTCTATTTTAAGTATATCCTTTCCCTCAGTGTGTCAGTAAGAGAACGAACTTTAGTAAATCTTTCTCAGATCAAACGGAAAAAGTTTGACAACTGCAGCAGTTTTCGATGTCCCCGGAAAAAGGCGTCCGGAAAACTTCAATAAAGCCGCCATTTTGTTAGTCATCGAAAAGATACAATTTATTTTGAATACTGGACAGCTCTAATAAATATTTCTCCTAATTTTGAAAATAATTGAGTTATTTTATTTTTCCCTTAAAAAAATCAAAAACCTCAAAAAAAAAAACATGTTTTTAGGCTCCTAAAGTTATTTCCCCCCTTGATGCAGGTAAAAACAAAAACATTTAATTTATGAACTAGTTTCTGAACTAGAAAAAAATTTAAATGTTGGGTCGGGGACATTCCGGTGCAATGATTTTTGGGCAAGCTGTCGAGGGAATTTTTTTTATTGATTGTTTTTAGTTTTTTTTCGGCAGTAATCAATTGTTTTAGTGGCCGATTTTATTCAAAAAAGCGCCACCTTTAACGATTCACATCTTAGATATGTACCAATCTTAACTTTTTTTAACTTTTTGAGGGCGTGGCAGCGGATGGGAATTTATAGTGGTAACTGCTTTCTATGATAACTATCATTCCTGAAAGTATTATCCAAATCGTTTTAGTGGCTTGGTTTTCATAGACATGTTTGTGTTCTCCCATATAAATGGTCCCACTGTGCGGGGCGTCGCGGCTTAACTAACGATGACCAGTGTAAAACATCTTACTGGGGAGGGTCAAACACTATGCTCTTCACACGGTCTTACTCTATTACGTACCATGTTTATTAGCAAGCCAGAAACTTACATGAAATGAGTCCCAAATTGACCATCATTTTAAAATATTCTCACTTTAATATTGGTAAAATAGCTTCTCCGGTCTTGTTTTTTCGAAAAACCTCTCCCAGAGGTTGCATTTAATCGAAATTAAAGTTGTTGCATATAAGAAAAACTTTCGCTTTTTTTAACCGATTTCAACTAACAGCTTTTTACTACCCAGCAGTGATACACTTCCATCCCTCTTGAATCCCGATGTTGCACATTAAAAATAACAAATAATTTGCACTTTCAATTTTTAAACTATAATAAACTGTTTTTTACAACTCTGTAGGACATTCACATTAAATACATGCTCCTAAACATTTTAAAAACTGAAACGATACGCCAGGGTCGTTTACATACGTCAATGGTTTCAAGGTTCATGTTCAAAAAGCAATACCCTGTCAAGAACTGGCATCCGTTTATTCAAGGACAACCTGATTCGATTGGCGGAGATAGAAATGGAGTTCCTAGTCAAGGTTAATTCAAGGCAATTTGTCCTAAGCCTTTCAACACTCCATCACGTATCAACTCATAACGACCACAGAAGTAAAGGATTGAGTATACTTTTGTTTAGTGAGTACAACCGCTTTGATCTTTCAGGTTTTATTTTATTACCATCAAAAAGATGTAAGCATCTTATAGTCTTTCGAAAAGATCATCTGAAAGAATTTTATTGTTGCACACCCTAATCTTTTATTTACAAGATAAAAAACACTTGAATTCAACCATAAAATTCCTCATTTTCAACACAAAGCCACTTGATTTTTAATTAAAGTCCTGCCAACAAATTTCCGTTAAGTTTAATTTAAGTAAAATAAACATTTAGATCTAGAATTGAGATTCATGTGATAAAAATATTCATTCGCCTTAATCACATTTACCCCGCTGCATTATTTCTTAAATAATAATTTCGGTTAATGGGAATTTATTTGTATGCATACTAATCACTCGTCCAATTTAATCCGTGACATGTAATTGCTGGCATTCGTTGAATATATCAGATTGTTTAACGGTGCGATGTGTGCAATTTGTTAATTTTTTTTTTTTATTTTCAAGTCAAAATATTATGTCAGAGGGTTGCATGGTTGGTTGTAGTCAACAATATTTATAGATTCACCTTTCCAATTATAAATGAAATTTGAGCTATTAACACTTTTCCATTTACTCCGTTGATATAACTTTGGTGTCAGTTACCGAAGGGTTGCAATTTGAAGGGGAAACAACAACTTCTAGGGCAAGGGTTCATGGAAAAGTTCAGGGATAGTTCACACTTCTTTTATTTTTAGAAGGACTCTAAAGTAAACTGCTTTCGTGAAATGATATTTTTATATTCCTTACGATCTAATTGCACTTACAACTTATATCCACCCCAATGGTGATGAGTAGAGTAGTTGTGAACAGAACCAGTTGTCGAACATCCATACTTATTTGTAATCCACCCTGTACCTATATCTAACTGCTTCTAACAGAATCAATGCCAATAACTCATCCAACAATAAATGATGATTTTACTGGGGAAATTTCTCATATTTGAAATTTGATACTTGATATTTTTATTTTTATCTTTTTCCACTTGACACTGAAAATCACATCATGAGATGTGTGCACACAAATCTGTATCCAATTAACAATTGAATTCAATTAAAACACTATCAAATGTGCGCAATCATGAGATTGAGCTATGAAACTTTGAATCAAAATTAAAATTCACACGATCTTGAGTTCGGTTCAAGCATAAACGCAGTCGCGTGCGTCGCGTCGTCGTTCCGTCGGTCGGTCTCGATTTTGTCGAAGGGCTTACGTACTACGTCTTCTAAAAGTTATGCCAAACGGTAGCTTTAGCTGTGTATTTTCAAACTTAAATGCGATGATACTATCGGCCCGATGCACTACGAAGTACTGACGGTATTGCTATTGTCATGAGATGAGCTTACACACAGAATTCGAATTAATTACGATGGAGGGTATCTTTTCAATGTTTTTTTGTTGTTTAAACAATTTTTCCTATTGCCATACGAAATGTATCCGTCAAAACAAAATACAAATTCAAATTGTATTCGCTGATGATGTGTGTGGTAGAAGAGTAGTATATATAGTCAGACGACAATGCAATAGATGGAGTGCGAGTATACTGAGTGTACTGTAGTTATTGAAGCGGCAAATGCAAATATTTGTCATGTCAATAAGGTAGTATCTGCTTGTTATGTAGGCTATTGGGTAGGGGTGGAGATTCATCAGTCAAAGTTAAGAATAAGGTGGAAAACCTTTTGTCGTTCGTGGTGCTAATAATGGCTATTAGCAGGTCGAAGGTACTAATTGTGGTCAAGGTTGATGCCGGGAGTTGATGCGGCTTTATTATTATGGTGGTCAGTAAGGCAGTTAATGTTTTGCCAAAGTTGAGGTAGGTTGATCGGAAGCTATGCAATTAAGACATTACCTTCCACAAAAATTGCTTATTGGCATGAACGTTGCGCTTATACATAATTTATCGGTTTATGGTTTGACGGTGTTTCTTTTTTAATGTTATAATAGACGAAACTAGAAGCTGCTAATTTATTACTTATAAAATGTATGTACTTAGTGTAAATATAAAGCTGAGGTTGGTTTATTTTTCAAATTTTTAAGCTAAAAGCTATAATGCTTGCGATGAGGCAAAATTTTTATCGGTCATTGGATATTAGTTTTGGCTCTTACCGCTCTCTTAATGCCGAACTCTACAAACACAAACAACAGTCTTCTATTCGCCATAGCTTAGAAGGTTTGATTTTAATAAATAAATAAAGTAGGGTGAGGCAACAGAGCGAGGAGCCTCGGGCTTAACCCATTTCTAACGACCATGCCTTGTGAGGGAAAGGGAGGGGACCTACAATTTTGTGCAGACTCCGAACGGGTAGTCGAAAAAGCTCTTTTCATGGCAATGAATTCACTGTCGCGTTTCCTCGCATAGGGTCATACCCGTGGAAAACAATTTTGCCTTTGTTGGGATTCGAAGCACAAACCTCTGCGTTAACTTGCAGATATAAGTTTGTTGAAAATTAGTCTGTGAATTATGCCGAAGAAGTGAAGTTACGGGTAAGTTAACAAAACCGATACATGTCCATATCGATGCATGACACATCAGGAACTTTAAGTGATATTGGTGATGGTCGCCCTTTTACAACTTTTACCAAAGAGAGGTTTCATTTTGAAATTTTCCGAACAAAATCGTTGGTTGCTTATTTCATTGTACAGAGGAGGTAGTTGCATTAAGAACCAAAAACAAAATCGGGTAAAAGGGTTCATAGGGCACGCTTTCCGTACCGTCGTATTCTTTTAATGCAATTTTCCTTCACCAATTGTTACATTTGCTGGTCTATTTCCTCGATAACATGACAAATTCCACCATGAATCGATTGTAGGCTATTAGCATAGATATTTTTCACGCAATCCTAAAAAACGTTCAAGTCTAAAGGTGTTGAATCACAAGATCTGGGTGGCCAACTGTTAAAACTAATCACGTACTCACACAAAACTGCGATGATATCCTCGCATGTGTGGTCTTGAAAATAAACGTCATCCATATCAATGTGATCGAATTTTGGCCATTCGAAATCATTAACTATCGTATGAAAGTGCTATCCATTCACCGAAACAGTTACTAAAACCGCATTTTTGAAAAAGCAAAGCATAACCTCGCTAGACCAAAAACCACACCAAACAGCCACACGTTGAGAACGGGGAGGTTACTTTATTAACATTGGGAAACCCAGCTCCCGAATGTCTCAAACACGACGTTTCTGGTTGTTAACATAGCTTCCGAGGTGGAAATTGGATTCATCACTCAAGAAGATTTTTCACGCACTGAGATTCCGTCTAAGAGGACTTTCTTTGAGAAACTGTTTGAATCACACTCCTTTTTCGTCGGTCTAACAAAAAATGCTCATTTGATCTGATTTGTCTAACTTATTTACCATCAATACTAAATTTTGTCCAATTAAATGTATATCCTTTCATTGGGATTGGCCACTTCTTCGATGCTAATTTAATGCAAGGAAAACGCCTCTTTAATTAGTCGTTTGGAATCGTCAAAAAAATGTAGGTCCCTTCCGTTCCCTTACAAGGTATGTTTGAATGTGATAATTATTTATCATATATATAAAATTCTCGTGTCACGGTGTTCGAACTTGAACTCCTCCGAAACGGCTTTACCGATTTTTACCAAATTTTATATGCGTATTCAGTAAGTCTGAGAATCGGCTACTATCTATTTTTCATACCCATAGGGCCATCTACCCTTAACATTGTTTTTTTAATTTACACTGTGACACGAGAATTTTATTTTTTTTTTCTAGCTTTCTGTGGGAACAACGCTTTGAATAAGTTTGACCCGAGCAACGCCGGGCGGGTCAGCTAGTTTTATTATAATATTTGTTCAATCTCTTTCTGAAACTGCGAAAGACGGAAGTGTTTAGACGGAAGCTTGCAACAGCTGGGAAACTTATTTACTGACTGAAAATCTATTGAGAAAAGTGAGCATATTTCTACGCGGAGGTTACTCCTTTTTTTCGGAGGCTTTAAAGGTAAATTATTATTATTATGAAGAGGTGTTCTTCTACGCTGGCAAAACCAATTCTTTTTATCTTTCCTATTCTTATTGGCTCTTCGCGAGCGAACAAAACTGCATTTGTCCAGCCCCTTCCGTAAAAAAGGCGAATCTTTCTCCCCTTCCAATTACCGTCCCTAAAGTCTCTCCTTTCCAAGGTCTTGTAATAGTTGATAAACCGTCAACTCGTGAAATATTTTGAAGAAAGACAGCTTCTCAATGACTGACAGCACGGCTTTCGTAGCAAAATATCCACTGGTGATTTGATGCCATATCTCACCGAAAAGTAGACCCAATCTTTACACTGTTTTGGAGAAAGTAAGGTTATTGCGCTTGACAAATTTAAGTCATTTGATAGAGTTTAACATCAAGCTCTCTTATCGAAAATGCGTGCTTTTGGTATCGATGAGTCTCTTCTTCGTTGGATTAGAAATTACCTTTCGAACCGTTCAATACAAAATGTGTTGGATGGTTTGAAGTCTGATACGCACTTAGATTTTAGATTTTAGATTTTTTTTAGATTTTATAAATTATTTATTCATTTTTTTGTTTTCTTATAACATTATAATTTTAGATTAACAAACTGTCGTACTGAAAACAATAAAACAACATTAATAATTTAAATAAGCAATGGCGTTGCCGTCTGCCTGATTGACGAAATTTAAACATTTGATTAATAAATTATGATTAAAATAGAAATTTAATAAAATAAAACTGATTAATTGATAAAACCATGACATATTGGGAATTATATTTGTATTTTCTATGCAAATTCATTAAGAATATTATTTCTGTACGTTAACGCAGTGTCTATAAATTTGTGTAGTGCTGACCAATTTTCTCCATTAAGGATGCCTTTAGTTTGTTCCATTGTTAATGAAAGTTTCCCGAAAAACATTGATCTTAAATCTTTATAAATCGGACATATTGCCAAGAGATGGAAAGTGTCTTCTTTCATTTGGAGATTGCATATAGTACAAATATTTGTTGTGGTTTTTTTTGAAGGGCGCACCGTTTAAATTCAACATATCGCATCTTGCTCTACAAATTTGAGATATCGCCCTTATGGTATAACTGTCATTGAAATAGTTTTTTTCATTGAGATCATAGTTGAGTTCAGGATATATAAGCCTGTTCATGGACGATGTTGCACTAGTTTTATTTTCGTTTCTGATACGCACTTTATAAATGCTGGTGTGCCCCAGGGCTCCGTTTTGTCTCCGACTCTTTTCCTCATACTCATAAATGATCTTTTACCCGAAACTTCTAATCCTCTCAATTGTTTTGCTGACGACTCAACCTCAGCTTCTCATATTCGTTTCCAAATTCATGTCCTTGTTCTTCAGATGTGGAATTGGAATGGTTACGTATGATTAGCTCATTGAATTCTGACCTTGACAGCATTGTTACATGGGGTAGTAAAAACCGAGTAGAATTCAATGCTTCGAAAACTCAATGCTGTCTCTTGTCGTTGAAGCTTAACATTCCCCCATTGCCATTATCCATGAATGGTACCTGCATTTAAGAAACCGAAAAGCTGTCAGTACTTGGTATGTTTGCAAACGATGATCATCTCTGGAATGACCACATATTTGAAGTCGCCGAAGATGCTGGAAAGTGCTTAGGTTTTTTGAGACGATGCAGGAAATTCTTCATCCCTATAAAGCCTATATCCGTCTAAAACTAGAGTACAACTCCCATATTTGGCCAGGTGCTGATCAAACATCTTTGCGTCTACTTGATAGGGTACACAACAGAGCGTTTCGACTGATAGGTGATAGTTCAATTGTAGAATCGAATGATTATCTCGAACATCGACGTTATCTTTCTCACTCTCTTTTATCGCTTTTTTTTACAAGCAGTGCTCATTCATAAGCCCTTGATGTGCGCGTTAATTATATAAAAAAAAATTAATATTGCTTTTCCCAAGATGAGATGTCAGATAGTAGCCCATTTCTCTCAACCATACCTAGTGAGTGAATGGATTGGCCTACAAAGCCAATTCCGAACGGCAAGGAACGACATCACATGGAATTGCTGGGAGCGGGTCAAAATTCTGGCTTCAAAATTCTGCTTTTAAAACGAAAATTCTGCTTTTCAAAATTCTGGCTTTCTTAAAAGAAAAATTCTCCTTTTTTTCATATTCTTTTTTATTTGCAGAAGAACAAAAACAAAGTAGGAGAGCGACGAGAAAGTAAGAGTTTGCAATTATTTTATCAATATTCTGCCAATTATAAAGAAAAAGACGGTTTAGAAAATGTTAAGCGGGCGCTTTATAGTCTTTCTTTTTTCCTTTATCCTCTTCCCATGCTTCGTGGGCTAAATTTCGGTTTTGGCACTGATAAGCTTCTTTCGTAGGTCTCCAATAAGTTTATAGACACCTTCGTGGCTACGGGCAAGGGCAACTATTGCTTTAAGCTGACGATTCCAAGCCTCTGCATTGTTTTGCGTTCTTGGGATTGCATCTCTAGTCTTATCACAGTTTTATCATAAATTAACTGAATTATGTAATTCTTTCGAGTAGGAGAGCGACAATGAGGAAATCAAAAAACTACTTCCCTACTTTGAAATTCTTTAGAAAGCAAGAGTTTGCAATTATTATCAATATTCTGCCAATTATAAAGAAAAAGAAGGTTTGGAAAATGTTAAAAAGCGCGCGCTTTTTAAGATTTTCCAAACCTTCTTTTTCTTTATAATTGGCAGAATTTTGATAACCAGAATTTTGAAAAGCAGAATTCTGGAAAGCGGAATTTTAAAAGCAGAATTTTGAAAAGCAGAATTTTGGAAAAATGAATTTTGATCCCGGCAGAATTTTGACCCCAACCCGGATTTGCTATCAGAAAAACTGCCAATTACTACTGAAAGGCAATTAGTATGGAAAAACGTTTTGTTTCCTTGATGTTTCTGGGACTCGTGCCTCGAGCCTAACACGCAACAGGCAGACACTCTAATCTACGGGCACCACTGCTCATGTTTTGAGATGCCAGATGCCTGATGCCAGATGACTGATGCTACACATCAAATGTGGTTACTTTTAAGGCTTACTCGTTTTTGTATAATATTCATTCCTAATTTTTAGTCACATTTTAGTTTTTAAAGAAGTGTTTTTAGAAAGACAATTTTATTTGTCTAACTTCTTACGACTTAAAACAGGTAAGCAGCACAAGTTCAAAGCGGAATTTTAAGGAAGCGTATTTTTCCGCTGAACGATATTTTGTTGTTAGATTTTCATTAAATGTGCGCTGCTATTGGAAACATGGTTCGCAAATACCTGCAGCTTTAATGTTTCTCTCTGCTACTATTTGTTTTAAGCTACTGTACTAAACGTCTGCCACTAGCTTAGCATTTCCATGATGTACGGTAAAAAAAAAAATAAAGGCTTAATCGTTCTAGAGTTTTTTTGTACAGAGGAGAAACATTCCATCTGTGATATTAACTTTAATTCTTAACCTATGCAATTATGAACGAAGCAAAGCAAAGAAAAAATCCATAACTAGCCTTAATGGCACTTCCCTTTGAGGTCATACAAATTTGAATAGAGTTTCACCTACTAACCGTAATAGAATTTAAGTACCCAGCTGACATTCCAGAGTGATGTAACTTTTAAATGTCAACATTGTATCGGATGACATATTTCTTCGATTTCCGATGCACTCACAGAAAGTAAACATTGGAAAAAAAATAGGGCAGTAGTATGGAGCAATCCACTTTGAGAAAACACTCTGTTTAACGTAATTACCCGTTGATCGAATTGTTTGATTATAAAAAATTAATGCATCCGTCTTTCAATTTATTATTGTGAGATAAGCTTGTTTAAGAGGAAGAACGTTTCTTTATTTTTTTAGCGCTTTTTTGTTAATAGCGTCTGGTGTAATTTGTGGTTTAATGATTGTGTTGGCTTTGTTGTTCGTGACACCACAAACTACAAACACGTGTTACTTAAACAAGCTTAACTTTTTTTTTTAATTAATTGCTGTTATTCACATGATGCCAAGAGGTTAAATGATTTTTTAATTTACCTGTTGTGTCGCGTCTGTCATATAGACAGCTAAGTTGTGTCTAATTTTTATTAGAAGGGCTGAGTTTCTAACGTGGTACTGTTAAACATGCGAAAATGTATGTCTTCCAGGTAAACACCATCTACGTATACTTATAAAAAAGTAGAGATGGAAATAGGTACTTCAATTATGAATTCAGCCAAAGTATTTAATTGTATAGAAGTGAGCTCGAATATTTAACGGCTTCTTGAGAAATGACAATGTTAGAATTCATAGGCTTATGCTTACCATTAATATCGAGTTATTAATGATTACTGTGAAATCAGAACTATAATTTCACGTAATTACCAAGTAAATGCACCACTTTTTATGAATTCATTGGTAAGGTTAGAAGATGGTAAGACTGCTAACCACGTCAACAACATAATTGCATCAGTTATGGTGCGAAAAAGCGTAAAGGAAAATAAAAGCAAGAGGAAGGAAGGGTATAATTGGTAGGTAAGGTCTGGGATGTCCTTTCGAACCAACTTGAGTTCATATTGAATCTTAGATAATATATTTCCCATATACTATGCAGTTCCATTTAAATTCAATGAAATTCTAGACGCTTCCTTTACGAACTCTGCAGTATAGTTATAGGACCGAGAAGCTCCAGGTCCAGATGGTATTCCTCTAGATTTTTTCTAGCATACCAAAGATAATGTCAAAAATAAAATAGCGATTATGGACACGGGTGTTATACCAAAACAGTTTAAAGAAGCCCTGATATTTCCCATCCACAAAAAAGGAAAACAGCTACCTCAGTCAGATGTAGCAAACTACAGAGGCATAGCCTTTCTAATTATTTCATTCAAGGTGTTTACAAAAATGTTGAATAATCGGATGACAAAATGGATTGAGAACGAAAATCTAATCAACGAACATTAAGCAGGGTTTTGAAGCGGTTAACAAATCTACGGTTTGGAATGAAACCGACACTTTGGACTGGATTCGAAACAAAATTGGGAGTTATACAAGAATCTACTTTGAGCCCATTTCTGTTTTCAACATACATACATCAACGACCTTATATAGAATTTCTTCCCGGTATAGAGTTAGTAGGAATATTGATAAAGTCCCTTCTTTTTGAAGACGACGTTGTACTCTTTGCATATTCATAATAAACCACCTTTATCAATGCAGCCAATCTAACGGTGATCATATTCAAAAAAGATTCTGAGAAGTCATGTAGGAATGAAAATTGGTATTTTAATAGCGAAGCAATAGAGGTAGCTATAAATATCTCGAGTGAATATCACTTGGATATCAAACTTGGAACTTCACCTAAAAGAGAAGCTTGTTATATTAAAAGCGCCATATGTGTAGAGATATTTCGCAAACAGACTTATTGAGCACAGCGTGAAATACTCCAGTACTAGCTTGGCCCGCGACTTCGTCTGCGTGAAATAGGGACTTTTACGTTCCCCTTGCCGTGGGAGTATAGGGATAACATATATTACCAATGTCCTATACCAAAATTCATAAAAATTGGTTCAATAGTTTTGGGCGTAGATAATAACAAAGAAAAACAGACAGGCAGAGTAAATTTCTGATGAGAATATGAGCGGCGTTTCCGGGGGATGCCTTAAAGTTTATGTTATAGAATAAAAGTGTTGTATTCTAACAGTGGAAGAATTTTTTAAATCGGTGCAGTAGTTTCTAAGTTCCCGTTCCCGTAGGAATATTGGGATAAATCATGTAGCCAATGTCTTTCCTCAGGTACTAGACTATCTCTGTAGTCTGTACCGAATTTCATTTAAATCGGTTCAGTAGTTTGAGAGGGAGACGGTAACATAGATAGACGGGCAGACAGACTTACTTTACATTTATAATATTAGTTAGGATTTATTGGAGTAGCAGAGCTTGTGTATTCAGCAGCACACACTTGGGTCCATACTAAGAAAGAGTAGAAAAGGTTTTAAGATACTGTGCTAAAAGATTTTTTTTTCTAGCAAGTTCAACACCGAATGACATGATAACTTTCGAGGCAGGACTGTCACCGTTGTTTCAAAAATCCTTGAAACTTTCATTTGATCGTGTGCTGAAAGTGCTGGAGATCGGAAAACTAACCCCGAGAACAATAGGAAAAAATGGTGTTTTTGCAGAGCTAGCAGTCTCTTGGGTGTTGGATTTCGACGGTCCAAATGCAAACTGAAGACCTACAAAGGATATGCTATGTAAACTCATTTCAAAAAATAATGAAAAATGACTCGAGGCCACAAATAGAGCTACATCATCTACTCATCGAGCAAAATATAGTGCTCCGAACCATAAATTATATGAAAGGAATTATTTTAGCAATACAGCCAGAAATTGATATCTTTATAGTCCTTAAGATGATTGATACCTCACCTCCCCGATCTGTCGTTTTATTGCAGCCTTTAAAACCTCAAGGAGAAGAAAACGTTATCCACTACATTAGAAGATGTCCAATTGTCAAAGAGATCCATATAAATTGTTTGGGAAGTGACGAAAGATCTGGAGCAAAAGTCCTAGTACACCTTGATTGTGAACAAGACATGGGGCAACTGTTACAAGTTAGTGATAATCTTTAAGAACAAAAATTACAAGCGAAATTTAAAAAAAAAAACACCAATAAACGTTAATATATGTTTGTATAGCTAAACTTTTGAACAAAAAATAAAAACTATTCATGTCAGTTTATGTTAATGAGGCAGACGCCAAAGCCATCCTTTAAAATTTATGACAAAAAAAAAAAAAAAAATATACAATGTAAACACGAAACAAGATTTATATCTTTCTATGTATCTATATATATTATCTATTTATTGAATCTTAGGATGTTTCTAAGGCACAAAAATATCACTCAGTTCATCGATTAAGTATTTTAAGTTGGTTGCTTTGCGCCTCTAAACCAATTCAGGGAACGTACAAAGAAAGTAATTGGCGAGTTCCATAAACTTTATCCAGAGTTGACCCAGTAAACCTGGGTTTTCGGATCTCAAAAAAACGCTAAAAACGAAATCACCACACTACCCAGTCTTTTGAAGGAAAATAAATGTCATGTGACAGCCCTGTGGTGTCCGTGGCGTTAGCATGTCTGCCTGTTACGCGGGAGGTTTGTGGTTCGAATCCCAACAGAAACCAAAAATGTTTTTCCACGGGTATCACCTTTTGCGAGGAATTGGCAAGCCCTCCGATAGTAAATTCATTGCCATGAATAGCGCTTTCTCGATTAGCCTTTCGGAACCGCAGAAAATTGTAGGTCTCTTCCATTCCCTTACAAGGCATGGCTGTGAGAAATGCGCCAGGCCAAGGGACTATCCACTATGTTGTGCCACCCTATGTATGTGTGTATGGACATTGGACAGCCCTGTTTTCTACCTGATATACACTGCCAACCACTAGGATGAGGCCACAAATTTTGCAATCGATTTTCGCTTTTTATAACTGGTGGAAGTTTTGTACCCGAAAAAGTTTATTACCAGTTAATGGGTACGTATTTTCCCATAACAAATTCATCAATTTAAAGGGTTAATTCGAAACGACAGTTGGAATTTCCCAAGATCAATTAATGAACTACTGAAAATAGGTATAAAAAGGTGCTCCACTCGGATGAGGCCACATGCAAAATTTTAGAAAAAAGCAGAAAAATTAGTTAAATGTTTAGATTTTATGGTTTAATAATATTTATTAATAACGTTTTTTTACATTAATAATGATTATGTCCGCCATTTTTGGATAAAGCCTCTATTTGACGGTTTGGAATAGAATCATACAGTTTTTTTTTTAAATAATCACATGAAATTTGGGCCCGGGCACTACGAATTAAGGTGTCCTTTTCTTCAAATTGGTGGCAGACAAGTAAACTTTACGAGATAGCCATGACCAAACCTTTTTTAATAATGTTTAAGTCCGGTGAATATGGCGACCATGACTAAAGTTCCACGTCTTCTGATTGAATCCAGCTTCTGGCTACCCTGCTAGTGTGGATTGGGGCATTGTCTTGTTGAAAAATTCAATTCAGAGGTCCAAAAATGTTTTTAATTTTTGGAAATTACCGTTCCAGCAAACATTTGTAGCTATTTTCGTTCATTGTTGTGGACAAAAAATCCAACTACAATTCTACTATTCGTGCCATAGTAGGTAATAGCTCCCCACACCATTACACCTGATGTACGGCTATGATGTCTTGCCAAATTAAGCTCATCCTTTCTAATATCATGGAAATAAAAGTTGTAACCATCAGGACCGTCTAGGTTAAACTTTTTTCACCCGAAAAGACAACGCGTTTCCATTCACTGCTCGAATCAACATGCTGTCTTGCAAAGTCCATACGATGCTCCTTGTGTACTAGCTTCAAAACAGGTTTCATTCTTAGTTTCCTCCTTTGAATGTATCACTTTTATGTATTATTCCGTTGTTATGCTTGCTGAAACTCCGTTTTTGGCCCTTATCATAGTCGCTGGTAGAGTGGAATTTGAGGCAAGTCGTAGAATCAACCGATTTTCTCTTGGTGTTGTGGCCTTTCCCGTGCGTCCTTTTTGATTTTTGTCATAGTTTTGTGGATCAGCAAGATAATTGTTTACAACTGTCTTGCTCCTGTTAAGTCTCCTTGCTATTTCACGGCCTGAGAGTCCTATTTCCTTGAAAGCATCTACTTTTGCTCTTTCTGTCGCTGTCAAAGTCTTTCCGGAACCCATGTGTGCTTCAAACTAAATAAAACGGTTATCTTTAACACACTCATAGATATTTTATACAAGAATTCGCACATGCGCAGTCCTGCACGGAAATATTCGCAATGGCCTCATCCTAGTGGAGCCCCTTTTTATACCTATTTTCAGTAGTTCATTAACTGATCTTGGGAAATTCCAACCGTGCGTCGTTTCAAATTAACCCTTAAATTTTATGAATTTGTTTTGGGAAAATACGTATCTACTAACTGGTAATAAACTTTTCCGGGTACAAAACTTCAACCAGGTATAAAAAGCGAAAATCGATCGCAAAATTTGTGGCCTCATCCTAGTGGCTGGCAGTGTACAAGGCTACTTTACAGCGATTTGAGAGCAAACCGAGCGAGGACTCAAAAAACACTCAGTTTGTCATTCAGGTCGAGTTGAAAATTTTTCAGAAACCGGATTCAGCTTGAGTGGTTATAAGAACAATTCATTTCCGTTTGCTCGCCCTTCAGCGAGCTCGGTGATCTCAAAGATTTCAAAGTTCACTTTTTCACTCTAGTAATCTGCCCGTTTGGTACGCCATCTGCATTGCAAAAAAGAGGAGAGCTGCGTGACAGTCCCAGTTTAGTTACTACCAGCCTTTTTTTTTTTTTAATAATAATTTCACTTCTGAAGAGGTGTAATCTTTGTTTATTCATTTAACAAAGTGAAGTTGGTATACAAAGCATTGTTTATTTTAAGAATATACTTTTCTAAGTGTATCTTGAAAAACGACTAGGCTAAAAGGGGCTGGATTAGCTGTCGGCCAAATGCGATTTTAATAACAGACGAAATGTTTGAAATATTTTTTAAAAACAACTGATTTTTAAAAATAGCTGACTCAAGCCATATAATTTGCAATTAATTTTTTTATGTTTTGAAAAGCAGTCATCTCAATTTTCAACAATTTGGCAGTAGCACAAAACTCGCAACAGCACCCTGTGCTAAATGTGCTAAATTATAATATTTTACCTAAAATCACGTGTGGCACTTCCAAACTCAGTGCTCTGATTTCTTTCGCTCACTGCATAGAAATACTTCCATCAAATATTTTGGCCCGCATAAGTCGCAAATTATATAATTCGAGAAGTGTATACACGCCCTAGTTCTGCCTTATTAGACAGAACCCAATTGAATAACTTTCAGTGACTTATAATTACCTTCAAACCAAATGCAGGTATTGAAATTCAATAGCATCCCTTATAAAGCAATTGCCATAGCAGCAAAAAAAAAGAAAAATTGCCAAACAAGGGTAAAGGTATAGATATTGCTACTTTCTTGGCCCATGTTCCGACCATCATTTTTATTATCCGTCGAATGCCACCTTCGCATTGCGAATTGCGCTAGTGATTGATTTCAAATTTCTGGACACATCCGTGGCATGAATGGTATTTTTTTTTTTTTGCATACATATTTGGTCGTTATGGCCGCGAATTCTTCATGAATGATGATTTCGCACGCATGAGCTGAGCAGCTCTTGGCAGACATGGTGACATGTTCGAACCTATTAATTTGCATGCGAATAATGGCAGAGGGCATGCAGAGTAGCCAGAGGTGTGGCAGGGCATGGACATGGACAATGTTGACATCGTATGGAATTCGTAATTATCGTTAGAATATGGTTCAAGGTGAAACGATAAACTTTAACTTTTGTTATTCAAAGGGGGCAGGTTGATATGCTGCAGGAACACCATGTAACTAGGTGTTAGCATTCAGTCAGTATACTCGGATTGGTATAGGTGCATTGTTGTGTTTCGACACTCACCGCACACACAGCTCTGACTAAAGGGGATGAATGTGGATTTATTGTTTTCATTATTGCGTCACCTTTTATTTCACTTTCAGTATATGAACCGGGGGAGATGGTGGTTTGGTTTGGCTTTTGTTTGCTTTGAAAATGAGTGTATTGAAGGTGTGCACTGCGGATGAAGAAAAAAAAAGAAGAAATATTTTTGCTGGGGGACAAATGCAAATAATGCGACTTAAAGATAATAATTATTCAACGTGTTCTTTTTTGTTTTGTTTTTTTTGCTTTGTCTTTTTCATTCAGTAAAAAAAAGAGTGCACATTTAAATTTTTGTTTCGCAATGACCTTCGAAGATACTGAGGAATGAAATCCAATTTTCTTGGAATGCAATTGTGGAATCTATTGAGTTAAGTTATACCTTATACCCAAGTTTGAATGTAAATTCTTATGACATGAAGTAGTGTAAAATAATAATGTTCGTGTAGTTCGAAGTAGTTCGAAGTTAGATTTCACCGTCCGCGGAACGTCGCAACGTCAAACTAAGTTTTATTTACCCATCCTTGAGTTGCTTTCCCACTTAATTTTTTTTTTTCCTATCTCCCTCCCTGTAATGTGCTTTTGAAAATTCGTTGAGCTAGAGCGGTGTTTATCCATTCTACATGTCTCCGCTCTCAGCCATCGTGCCACGGTACAAGTCTTACAATTCGTTGTTGAATCTTCTTCTTCACACATAAAGACTATGAACGGGGTCGAAGATCACTCCGAGAATTTTTTTTCGAAACTAAAGGGTGATTTTTTAAGAGCTTGAGAACTTTTTTAAAAAAAAAAACGCATAAAATTTGCAAAATCTGATCGGTTCTTTATTTGAAACGTTAGATTGGTCCATGACATTTACTTTTTGAAGATAATTTCATTTAAATGTTGACCGCAGCTGCGTCTTAGGTGGTCCATTCGTAAAGTCCAATTTTGGGCAACTTTTTCGAGCATTTCGGCCGGAATAGCCCGAATTTCTTCGGAAATGTTGTCTTCCAAAGCTGGAATAGTTGCTGGCTTATCTCTGTAGACTTTAGACTTGACGTAGCCCCACAAAAAATAGTCTAAAGGCGTCAAATCGCATGATCTTGGTGGCCAACTTACCGGTCCATTTCTTGAGATGAATTGTTCTCCGAAGTTTTCCCTCCAAATGGCCATAGAACCGCGAGCTGTGTGGCATGTAGCGCCATCTTGTTGAAACCACATGTCAACCAAGTTCAGTTCTTCCATTTTTGGCAACAAAAAGTTTGTTAGCATCGAACGATAGCGATCGCCATTAACCGTAACGTTGCGTCCAACAGCATCTTTGAAAAAATACGGTCCAATGATTCCACCAGCGTAGAAACCACACCAAACAGTGCATTTTTCGGGATGCATGGGCAGTTCTTGAACGGCTTCTGGTTGCTCTTCACTCCAAATGCGGCAATTTTGCTTATTTACGTAGCCATTCAACCAGAAATGAGCCTCATCGCTGAACAAAATTTGTCGATAAAAAAGCGGATTTTCTGCCAACTTTTCTAGGGCCCATTCACTGAAAATTCGACGTTGTAGCAGATCGTTTGGCATGTTTGGATGAAATGTCAAAGCATACTGAGCATCTTTCTCTTTGACACCATGTCTGAAATCCCGCGTGATCTGTCAAATACTAATGCATGAAAATCCTAACCTCAAAAAAATCACCCTTTACTAGGGGTCTCCTCATTCGCTTTAAATAAGGTCCATGCTTTCCCACCGTAAACTAACAGGGAAGAACGAGACTTTTTCGAAGGGTGTTAGTAGTTTACACATGACAGTAGACGAGACCTTATATGCGACGTTAACGGGCTTATTTCTATATGATTGGCGAAATAGTAACGGTCTTCCTTCTTTAGGACCGGAACTACGATTGATCGGACTTTCTTTCTGCTGACCATATCATGCAGAGAGCAGAGTAGCAGGTGCATGCTCCTTTCTGACTGTTCTCCAGGCTATAAACTAAAATATGAATTTCTATACCTGTCTGTACGTCCGCAGATAGGTTAAACTGATGAGCGTTACCAGAGAGGCGGGTGTTGCGGCTAAATTGTTTCGGGAGAGGAATGCAACTGACTATTTCACAAGAGCACTTTTTGCGAAAAAAAGCGATAAAAGAGAGTGAGGCAGGTAACGTTTCGAAGATATTCAAGAGTATCAATTGATTCTATAGCTGAACTACATACTATTAGCCTCAAAGCTCAATTGTGAACCCTATCAAGTAGGTGCAATGCCGTTTGAGCAGCAGCTGACCAGATATGAGAATTATAATTTAGTTTTGGATGTAGGCTTTATAAATTGTTGCCAGATCAGAAGGGCAAAAGAAGACAAAATATAGCATTGAGTTTTTGAAGCACTTAATTCTACTTAGTTATTACCATCCCATGTAACAATGCTGTAAAGGTCAGGATTCAAAGAGCTTATCATATGCAACCGCATCATTTTCACATCCTCACACGGACGTGAATTTTGGAAGCAAAAATGAGAAGTTGAGGGTCGAGTCGTCAGCAAAGCAGTTAAGAGGATTAGAGGTTTCAGACAAGAGATCGTTAATGAAAATAAGGAAGAAAGTCGGAGACAAAACGGAGCCCTGTGGCACACCAGCATTTATAAAGTGGGTATCAGACTTGAAACCATCAAACACAACTTGTATTGAACTATCGGAAAGGTAACTCCTAATCCAAAGAAGAAGAGACTCATCGATACCAAAAGCATGAATTTTCGATAAGAGAGCTCGATGCCAAACTCTATCAATTGCCTTAGAAATATCATAATAATCATAATATAAAACAGTGTAAGGATTGGGTCCATTTTTCGGTGAGATATGCCATCAAATCACCGGTGGACCATTTACTGCGAAGGCTGTGCTGTCGGTCATAAAGTAGCTTTCGTTTTTCTAGATATTTCATAAGTTGACGGTTTATCAACGTTTCCATGACCTTGATAAGCTCGACGTCAAGGTTATCTTACTTTTTGATAAAGCTTTTGAGTTTCATTTCAATCATCTTTCATTTTCCTCAAACGAGCGCTTCTCATAATACTTCCATTTCTTTTTGAGCAATCGGTGTTCCTCTCTTCTTTTCTCCTTCTAAATCCTGTTTCGTTCTTCTGAGAAGAACTTATAGAATCATATGCTGAATTTCTGATGGTTTGCTGTTATTGCTGCCAATGGTTTTCAATGTTTTATGTTGTCGGCACAGATCAAAGATGGATTGACATTCGATTAGATATCTTTCGCGATTAGCTCTCCGAGCTAAGGGAAGTCTGTTTATCTAACAAAAAGATTCAAACCAGTAGCAAAATCGATTAGCTTGAGTCCGTTTTCGGAACTTTTGTCACGCAGACTATGCCTACCGATTGTGTTTCCATAGATGTCTTCCGTCTCTAGTTTTGCGTCAAGGACGATTTTCACTTCATTTCAGTCTTATGTTTCTTTGAGGAGCGCTTAGAAACAGTTCAGTCTTCTTCTTCAAGCTAATGTTGGTGAATTTAGTCCTGAAGCTTTTATAAAAATGTCACTACCCGGAATTTATCAGATAACCTCACCCTTGAGAAAACCTCTAAGGACGAATCATATACCGAAGTAAGCGTTGTTTCTGATGTATGTAGCAGTCACCATAGTAGATAATAGCAGTTTTTCGAACTTCTTGGATGACTTTTATGTCTGTTTTGCAGCAGTTTAGGGGCTCCTCTTCTAATTCTCCATCTGCACGTATGTAGCCCTTCAAGGAATCTTTCGTTCCATGTACATATCTGGAGGTCTCTGTGATTTTACCTTTCTTAAGGTCTTCTTTGGCGAAATCATCACTTTTATCCGAGGAAGTTGGTTCTTTAGCAACCAGATGTATTTTACGTAGTTTGATAGACCGCGCACAACCCCATACCTGGAGGGCCAGGTCCTTTTAAGATCTCCTTGGACATAAAACGTAGGTTTGTACGGTTTCAGTACTTTGCTGGGCTGCAGGGGCTTCTGAGCTGCCGTTGGCACGCCAGGGGCTCATCGAAAACATCCCTATTTCAATATCCTATCCTAGCATTGAAAAACCCTGAAAGACCTTTAAACCAAATCTGTCGGAGTAGCATAGTAAGGAGTTTCTGTTTTTTGACTGCTGAAGTCCGCCGTTGGTTCATACATAGGGTGGCGCAAAAGAGCAGAGAGGCCGGGGCCTAGCGCATCTTACACAACCATGCCTTGTGAGGGAGTGGAATCATTTGCTTGTTCCGAACAATCAATTACTATCGGAGGACTATATAGGACTTGCCAATTCCTCGGGAAAGACGATACATTTTTAGTTTCTGTTGGGATTCAAACCACGAACTTCCTGCGTGACAAGCAGAGAAGCTAACCATTACGCCACGTGCACAACTGTTGGATTTATAAATCGAATTCATCCACCGGTCATGACATTCCCAAGAAGCTCTGATAGACCACTGAAATTCGCAGTCAGTCATTACAAGCAGAGCATTATAGTCTTGCCCTATTTTTTTTCATCCTTCTGTCAACACTCGCACAGCGCACACACTAGTTGTCAGATTACCTCCGATTGAGGGAGCCCAGTACCCAATCGGAGGTACCGCGAGCAGGTATAGTAAGCACAATCGATGTATACTATAAGTTGCAATATTTGGGATTGCTCAGTTTTGACGACAATCAGAGCCTTTTCGGAATATTACACTCCCAACCAAATATCCTGAAACACAACATTATTGCTTATTCGCTTACCATAATATATACGCGAGACGTGTATCAAAAGGCATTACATTCTTTTAGCTCTGCCCAGAAATCATACCAAATGAAGAAAAACAAGCAGCTTATTGTATGACTTTTATTTATTTAAATAAATAAACATCATATAAACAACTTAATCAAACACAATCATTTATTTACTTTATTACTTTTTTCATGTTCTTCGTGTCATGTGTGTCAGTATGTGTTTGAGTATTATTGTTTATGTATGTGTGTTATTTATGAGTGTGTGTATTATAGGTACGAGTATAAATAATTATAATAATCAATAAATTGTTATGTTAAACATAATCGATTTACGTAATTTGTTTAATTTTCATTTTCACTATTGGGTTTACTTAGTTTTATTCATGTTTGTTTTTTTGTTTGTCTAACAACAAAAGGACGAAATTCTGTTAAATTTAAAATTTCTTTTTAAAATAAATGTTATTTGTGGAGGGATGGGGCAAAGTTCATAATTTTTTTTTCTTTGTTGTTGTTGTTGTTTACTTTAACATAAATAACATCCAATTGCATTTATATTTCATTTTGTTTTAAGTTTTGTTAAATATATTTTTTTTTTTTGGTTTTTTGTTCTTTACACGTAACTATTTCTATAAATATTTTAGTTTTTTTTTTTATTCTTTTTTATAAAAATCATTTTGTTCGCATTTTTCACATTTTTTTTTTGTTTAAATTTTCCTTTTAAGTTATCAAAGCTTAAATTGTTTTTGTTTTTTTTGTTTTGTTTTAGTTATAAGTGCTTAATTACATGTATTAATTTTTTCATTATTTAGTTTTGCATATTATAAATAAATTTTGTCTTAAGGTAGCGATATAGCTAATGCTATTAATTGATTTCATTGTTTTTTTTTTTTTTAAATTTATGTAAGCACGATTATTTTCATTTTGTTGTATTTACTGCACTTAGCTAACATGTGTTGTTTTTTTGCTTTAATATTTGGTTTTAGACTACATGGTATTTTTTTTGCTCAGTTTGAAGTTATTTTTTATTTTTCTTTGATTTGTAGTGCACACACACACAATGTGGTTTTTTTCATATTTGAAACAAAATTTGATAAAAGTAAAATGGAGGTTCTATCGATGACAACTTTGACCTAACAGTAAGGTCCATGTACTGAAATAAATTGAAATGGCAGCCAGTTATAAAGGCTCGCAGTTATAGGCATATAAAAAAGAAGCCTCAGGTATATGATCAAGCTTCGAAGCACAAGGACTTACTGACTCTTAAGCACACACAGATGTATGATTCCTCTTTATATAATGTGGTTGTTATTTTGAACTCCACAAGCTTTGCAGGGGTATTTAGTAGGATTTGTGTAGCATGGCTCCATCTTTATATTTTCTGATTAGGGACAAAAATAATAATGAAATAATTTTATTCCAATGTAGTTGTAGTTGCTGCAGTTATTTGCGTGAGATTGAAAGTTGAAAGCTTACGACATATTTCTGTTCGAAGGTCAATTTTGCAGAACAGATCGCTAGTTCCGTAGTAGTTCATAGCCAAGGATTTTGCGTCCCAAATTATGTTCATATGCAAAACGGCTTGACGATCAAGTTCGCAAACCATGACCAAAGGGGCCGTTCAAATATTAACGTAATGAAGAATGGAGAGTAAAAAAATGTTATGTTACGCGTTGTTCCAAAAACTCCTCCCACCTCTGTAACGCACCGTAACGTCTTACACGACCACCCACCCCTTGAACCGTTGTATGGAAGCGAGATTTGGGCTGAAGCACTAAAACAGGAAAAGTACCGGAAAAAACTAGCATCGGCACAGAGGCGCGGTGCCCTGCGAATAGCGTACCGCAGAGTGTCTGAACCAGCAGTTCCTGTAGTTGCAGGTGTCGTACATACAGAAATCAGAAATCGGCATGGAAGCGGCGAACGCGGAAGCGAAAGCGATCACACAGGAGAAGTGGCAAGAAAGCTGGGAGTCGGAAAGCAGAGGACGCTGGACTGCTAGGCTGACCAGAGACCTAAGCGAATGGAGTAACCGGAAATACGATGAAGTGAACTACTACGTCACACAGTTCTAGTATTTCAACGCTTTCCTTCACAAGATTGGAAAAAGAAGAAGCTCTTCGTGCCAATACGGAGATTCACTGATAGACGACGCTTATCATACAGTGTTCGAGTGTAGTAGATGGGAATCTCACCATCAGGAAATAAATAGAGTTATTGGAAAGCTCAGACTAAATAATATCATCCAGGATATTCTGAGAGACGAGGAGAGTTGAACGCGAATTAGCATGTATCTGACGCAGATCCTGAAAACAAAGAAACAAGAAGAGGTAGCTGAGGAACTAGGACCTGCCATCGATCTCCCCTCGAAGAAATGCGCAAGTCGTTCCGAGGAGAAGATCAGCGAGAAACTTTTGGAGTTTTAGCCGGTATGCCAAGCTTAGTACACCTTGGAGAGTCCGACACATGGGGAAGTATGGATACTTCCTTAAGGTGCGCAAAGCATTTCTGCAAATGTAATTAAAAAAACCCTTGAATCGCGTTACGTAGTACTTAAACGTCTATCAAAAGTTTTCTTTCATTGCCAAGTGAGGGAGATATAAAACGGCCTGGAGGACATTAATGTCATTCTCTCATCTGAGACAGCTGTTAGTACACTGACAGTCATTTTAAGCAAAATATACCAAATCATCAACAATTACAAAACTGGAAAGATGATAAACTCTTTGTATTATTTAAAAGAATAAATTTAACTTAAGATTCTGTTTACACCAATAAACAACGAACAACTAAAAATGTCAAATAACATTTTTCCTATAAAAACTTATCACATAAAATTTCATATTTCATTTATAAATTTTGGGCGGAATATTAGCTTGTTTCTCAATTAGAATTTACTCATGTAATACGAGAGAAATAATAAATACGAGCATCAAATAATTAGGTACAAAAAAAAGAGGAGTATTTAACAATAATAACTTTGTTTTAGTTTTCTTAAGTATTAACTCATCCAGTTAGTACGTGATGCTTATCCACTTTATTTCAAACAAAAAGTTTTCAATTGTCTAATGCAAAACTTTAAAAACTTATGTATGATTAATGCACGCAACACATTTGCTCTTATGATTTTGATTTAGTTTTTAATTTTGTCATTCGATAAAAAATATAATTTAATTTAATTTAATTTAATTTCTGTCTTTGTTTTCTAAATGTCGCCTAGTTCTCGTTGCAGAAATTAGAAATAAGATAATATATATAATTATTTTTAATTTTAATGAGAAAAAATTTTAATTTAGTTTTAAGATTTATGCTAATGACTTATTTTTGTTTTTCTTTCTTTGGTGAATTTTATTTTGACATCGAATTTACGTGTAGTAGAACTGGTTTTTGTTTTTGGTTTTGGAAGTAGAAAAACTCCCTCGTTTACTTTATGTTATACATACTTGCAAGCAGTTACATACATATGATGTGAAATTATAAAAGTTTTGTATGTTTTTCTATGTTTTTTTTGTTTAGTTTTGCTTTTTGTTTTTAATTTGCTTAGTTTCTATTTACCTAGTTTGCCAAAATCCATTTTGTTTAAATGAGTTGGTTTTTTTTTTTTTAGTAAAAATGTGTTGAATAATGATGTTTGTTGTTGTTGTTGGTGTTATTTCAATATATGTATGCCCTTTGATGGTGAAGTATTTGGGCGCCTTGAAATGATTTTTGTTTTTTACGAAAGATGTTAAAGGTATTCGTATAAAGGTTTCAATATTTTACGGCTTAAAAAACTAGCATTTGATCAGCGCTTCCCTCCGCACTGTCTTCGTCGTCTGTTTCTTCATCCTCGTCGTCTGATGTTAGTGATGAAGCATTATTGAGTACATTTTCTAGAATCAAAAAATAACATATTTTTAATGATTGTTCAAAGGAAGTTGTTGGACTGAAAAAGATGTAAAATAATTTATGGATTTATTTATTTGAATCTGTGTAAATGACACCCAACGTGAAAACACTAAAAAAGGGTTTATTCTTCTCAAAGGATGGCCCAATATAGTTGTGTTTTAGTAATTATCTATTATCCAGGCTAGATAAAACGTTTATATTAACCATCTTTATTGAATCGCTTTCGCATTTGGTGTGTGATAAGCAGGTATGATTACTAAGATGAGCAAAGTTTAATTCTGGCTAATTCTTCTATAAAAGATTGTTATGATTGTACATGTGCAAATGTGTACAAACAGAGTAATTTGAAGAAGTAAAAACTAGTGCCTTACAAATAATCATCCAGTACATTCAATATATTTAAGACTAGCTGTGTCCGCGACTTCGTCCGCGTGGAATAATGACTTTCGGCAGCATTTTTAATTTTTTAGGCTAATTTTGCAAATAAAACACATTCATGCATTAAAGTAACCTATACTTATATTTTTTTATTTAAGTACATTTTTGCACACGGCGTTCTTAATTTTTCCATCTTTTGAGAAATAAAAAGGTTTTGTAGGATTGATACACGTGACCGTGGCACATAGAGTTGCCATGGGATTTTTTCTAAACGAACACCTGCAACTTTAAGCGTCTGAGCCTTATTTATACTAATATCTTATATTGGTTTCAGAGGAAACTGTACTCTAAAACTAAACTAAAATGAGAAATCAGTGCAAATCAAATTAATACGGGGAATCAAAAAGATTTCTCTTTTTGCCAATTTAGTCATTATTCCAGATGTGTAATTTGTAGGTGTGTAAAATTCTAGCACTAGAACACTAACTTGCAGCCACTCTTGATACTCCTAAGGAATAAGAAAACTCTATAGGGTATGATGTGACTTGCTCAGTGTCCATAATATTGTCTGCTGATAGACACTCGACAACATTCCCCACCAGATCTGACATAATTTATTAGATTGTATTGTTAACTATTTCATTAGTCTGCGTCGAAATCGACCTTTTGCACAGCCATTCCCGATTGCCAATATTTATTTGAAGATCAAGATAGATATTTCTTCTCAGATCAACTGTGTTATCGACAATTTGTCAAAAATCACCTCACGGTGAAAGAATTTTTAAAATCGATCCAGTAGCTTAAAGGTTCCCGTTTACGTTGCCGTTCCCGTAGGAACATAGGGATAACAAATACTGTATATTGTCCTCTCATTAAAAAACAAAACACGGTACGAATTTTGGTTGTGTGAAAAAATATATAAAAAAACACACAATTTATTATCTCCGGTTTTACAAAAAGGAATATACAACTTGCTTGTCTGCTGGACAGAACAAGACTAAAGAACTACCCTTGTCTCTTATTCTAAAGTATACAATTCAAAGAGAGACATAAATAACTATTGCATACTTCTAGGACTCTTCAAAACACGAATGGTTTAAGTTGCCATTCGTAACAAATACAGCAAATGTCCTTCCTCGGGCTCAAGACTATCTCTGTATCAAACTTTATATAAATAGGATTAATAGTTTGGGCGGTTGTTGGTAACGAAGAAAAATAGACAGACAGATCTAATTTCAGACTTTTAATAATAGTAAAGACTCCCATTCCCGTGGGAATATGGTGACCGTTTCCGTAGGAATATGGGGATGACTTACAGTTTATATTACTCAGGGATAGTGTAGCATTCTAACAGTGGAAGAATTTTTGAGATCGGTGCTGTAGTATCAAAGTTCCCGTTTACGTTCTAGTTCCCATGGGAATATAGGGATAAAATATATAGCCAATGTCCTTCCTTAAATTCTAGATTATCTCTGTACAAAATTTCATTTCAATCTGTTCATTAGTTTGGGCAAGAGGTGGTAAAATAGAAAGGCGAACAGACAGAGCTACTTTTGCATATATAATATTAGTGTGAACCGGTTCCCGTGGAAATATTCCAATGAAATATAGTCTATGTCTTTCTTCAGGTTCAAGATCATCTCTGTATAAAATTTCATTTAAATCGGTTCTGTAGCTTGGGCTAGAGATGGTAACATAGAATGACGAACAGACAGAGCTACTTTCGCACTTATTATATTAGTAAGGACTCCCGTTCCCGTAGGAATATGGAGATAAATTAATGTTTATGTTACTCAGGGATATTGTAGCATTCTAACTGTGGAAGAATTTTTGAAATCGGTGCTGTAGCTTCTAAGTTCCGGTATATGTTTCCATTCCCGTGGGAATATAGGGATAAAATATATTGCTATGTGCTTCTTCAGGTTCTACACTATCCCTGTACGCAATTTCATTTAAATCAGTTCAGTAGTTTGGACAGGAGATGGTAACATAGAAATCCGGACAGACAGAGTTACTTTCACATTTATAATATTAGTTAGGATTAAAGTATATTTATATCGTTTTTCTTAATATAAAATTTGTGGAAATAAGTGTGTAGGTAAGTTAGTACATTAATAATAAATAAATAGGATGACAAAACAAAGCGGGGAGCGCTGGGGTTTGTCGCATTTGCGAGAAAATGGAAGGGTCCTACAAATTTTTGACGATTCGGAACGCCAAACGACTAATCAGGAAAGCGCTTTTCATGGCATAAAATTACTATCGGAGAAATCGACAATTCTTTGTAAAAGGTTGAAACTGCTTAATTTTTAAAGGACAGTCACCATTGGCTGTGAAAGAGAGCGGAAGGAGGGAGAAACAAACAGAAAGGGTCCTTTGATCAATGAATGGATCGACAGGCATCAATTTAATCTCATGGTGGCGCCTTGGGTCTATAGGTGCTCATTAGGCCTTCCGGTGGTGCTTGTTCAAAAATGACGGGTATTATTTTCTGCCCTTGGTGGCACTATTGGCATCGTTCATCACTTTTCTTATTTTTTATTTCTAGCTTTTGTTAGTTTTTTTCTATAAAGAGCAGTTCAATTTCTAAAAGAATAAAATAAGAAAAGAGAAATAAAAAAAGAGTAACAAAACAATTCCGAAATTCCAGTCGCCTTAGTAAAAGAGAAATAAACGAAGTTCATCTTCTTCTTTCCATTTCCGGCGTTACGAGTAGTGATCTTGAAGCGATCACAACTCTCCCACTTTTCTGCTTCACACTAGTGATCCGCCTGTGGGGTACGCCGAAGTTTATACTGTACATTTAATTGGTTTTAACGACCAGTGTTGGATAATGTCAACCCTCAGACGACCGCTTGTCCAAGTTGTTGGATGGTTTTCAAATATTTTAGAAAATTTTGAAGTTGCACAGAGCGGAAGAATATATGTCGTATATGTTTGAGGACGACAAGCCTAATGGACTGAACGCAAACTACACCCGACCATGCAACATCCATCAAACGAAGTCTGTCCAGCTTATTGTACAGTGTCAACTCCGCTGTAACAAGTTTATAACTTTCAATTTATTAACAAAAAACACAAAATAGTTCAATGCACCAACAATTATTTAAATAAAATTATTCAAATTCAAATGCTCTCGCGGCTTAACTTCATCGTCCAATTCATTATGTATGGCAGAAAGAGACAGGTAGTGTGCTTCATCGTTCAACTTTAGACAAAACGCAAATGGCCGTCAAAGTGCAAGCAAAATCGTGAATTTTCCTGACAAATTAATTATTTTTGTGTAAATTTGTTAGATTTCGGTCCCAAATTTGAAAATTCTTGGCAGTCAATTGCAAAAGTGTTTGAATGAAACCCAATTTCGTTGGTTGTGCGGGTTATTTTGTTGATTACAGTCGATATTGTGTTTTTCTTGGGTTTTTTGTGTTCCTCATCATTGGTGATGGAGGTTTTCATGTGGTTTTAGTACCCAACTATGATAAAATATCATAGTTTTTGTCTAAAAAGTGCTCGATTCTAATATTTTTAGTTGTCTGTTGCTTTCTGATCAAGCTAATTTAAGTTTCCTTTGCTTTAATGAACCAAAATTTAGTTTTCGCGTGATTTTGATGAAGAGAAAAGAGAAAAAAATATAGTCAAAGTGGCCGTTTTTAATTTAAATTTTTAAATCCTGTGTTAAGTCTTAGTGCGTTTGTTTGATTTAAGGTCTGATGAGCCAAAAGCATTTAGCTCGGGTTTTCATTTATATGTAATTTGCTGTTGCGGTTTTCATAAAAATCAATCAGTTTACAAAATCGCGAGTATTGATAAAAATTGTGGTGTTTTTTTTGTCCCTCGCGGGTGATAAAGTGAATGCGTGTGCTTGATTTTGATTATAGGTGCTTTGGAATTGCGGTGGTGAGTAGGTACCTATTTATGTAGCTAACAACTTTACATACTTTTATTTGTTTTCTTCTTCGTTTATTTTTACAAATTTATGTACATAAATGCTCCTAAATCTGAAATTTGCAATTACGTTTCTGGTAAAAGAAAACTTTTTTTTATTTTTTTACTGTTGAACGCTTCAAAAGAATAGGTTTAGAATTTGAGAGCGAGGAAACCCTTAAATTGATTAAAAACAACTAAAATTATTTGTGTTTGCTCCTTTCAATGGATTGATAACAAAAATTTTCAGATCCGTTCTTATCGTATTTCGGCCATAAGTTGCCTGGAAGTGACACAGGAATCTACGCATTCCCATCTTTCATTGGATTTTCGCATTATTTTTGTTGAAAGTTGAGATTTGATACTTTGTTTTTAAATACTTTGTTTATTTTATTGTTATCAAATTGTTCTAATTTTTATATGTTTGATTTATTGAAAATAAATATTATTACTGTTCTGAATCTTAAAACATCAGCATTGAATAACTATATATAGAAGCTGACACCCGAATTAAACAACTTTCTCAAACTCGGCACAAGAAGATTGTTTCCTAGCAATAGTCACACTATTTATTATTGTTTATGTTTTTGTCTCTGCTTTGCTTATTTCATACACAAACTATTTTGAAATAAGGGTAATTTGGCAGTTTAGGTTTTAAAATATGTCCCTTAAGGGATTTATTTCTGAAAATGGTATTGAGAAGCGACAACAATCTCTCAATTATATGTACATAATCTGTGATAGTAAAAAACTGTGTCAAGGTAGTTTTTGTTGACTTAATTATTATTAATAAATAATTGAACATTTATGACCTTTTTAATGAGAACTTTCAAGCTGAGGGAACCGTATTTACATGAAGTACCCCATATATATAAACTACATAATTACATATCAACCAATCTACCCAACAAATTACTTTTAAAAGTTGGGTATGACGGTATACAACTTAACATCACCGGAGAAAAGAAATAATCTACTTAACTAGATACTTCTTATATACAAATTCATAAACTAAGTCATTGAATAATTGCATTTATTCAATGTAATTATTCAATGACTCAGTTCTTATCATCACTTTAAAACCATTTTCAATCTTAACAACCTCATCGGTAACCAAAGAAACAGTAATAAACAATAATAAAAAATATCCTTTGCGACTAAATTTGCTAAAAGGTTGGTGAATTAACTAGCTCCGAGTCCGACGACACTAGCGACATAAGAACTCCTTGTGGCGATTTTCTCCGGTGTCACTTCTATATATAGTTATTCAATGACATCAGGTTATGGGCCTTATCACGAACTAAATACAAAATAATAAGGAAATTTGTATTGGGAAAAGATGTCTGAAACGAAATTCAGTATTGAAAAGCTTCGGGGAAGCGAAAACTTCGAAGACTGGAAATTTTACGTTGAAGCTTATTTCCAAATGAAAGGACTTTGGACGGCTGTTTCTGAAGGCAGTGAGACGGAGAAGGATGCAACGAAGCTCTTAAACGCAAAATCGGAGCTTATATTGCTTGTTGAAACATCTATTTATCCTCATATAAGACATTGCAAAAGCGCTAAGGAGATTTGGCATTCTCTTCAGAAAATTTTTCAAGATTCTGGTCTTGTGAGGAGAGTTGGGCTCATCCAAAAGTTTTGTTCTACAAAATTGAAAGATTTTTCTACCGTAGATGCGTACGTTAACGATGTGTTAAATACATCATACAAGCTCAGGTCTGTTGGTCTCAACCTAGATGAAGAATGGATAGGATCAATGCTTCTAGCTGGTCTTCCCGAAGAATACAAGCCAATGATAATGGGAATCCAAAGCTCTGGGATTCTTATTACAGGAGACAGTATTAAAACCAAAATTCTTCAAGACATTAATCTGGACTCAAGTCAAGATACTGCTTTTGTTGGCAAGAACAAGAAAAACTTTGGGAATAAGAACTTTAAGGGTCCTAAATGTTACAACTGCAACGAATTTGGCCATATTGCTGCTAAATGTCCAAAAAAGAATAAGAACCTTCAAGAAAAGAAGAATGCGAATTTAGGATGTTTTTCTGTCTCGGCTCTTGAAAAAGAAGAATCATATTTTGACTCGGGAGAAGTCCTTCACGTTCCTGACTTATGCATTAATCTCTTATCTGTCTCGAAAATTGTTCAGAAGGGTTTTTCAATGATTTTTTCCAAGAATGGATGTTTAGTAAAAGACCAAAGGGGTAATGTTGTTGCAACTGCAAGCTTGGTGAACAATATGTTCCGACTCAACAGACCACACAACCAAAGTGCATATTTTACAAAAAATGTAACTTCACACTTTGAACTTTGGCACAAGCGTGTTGGACATCCAAGTATCGAAACCACACAAGCTATGATTCCGAAAGTGGTGCAGAATATTGATTGCGATAGCTCAAAAATCAATTGCATCACATGTATCAAAGGTAAAATGGCACGCCAGCCTTTTAACTCAATTGGTAACAGGGCAGAATCAATTTTAGAACTGATACATACAGATCTCTGTGGTCCGATTGAACAAAAATCAATTGGAGGTTCAAAGTACATGCTTTTATTCATTGATGATTTTTCAAGAAAAGTCTTTGCGTTTTTCATTAAAAGCAAGAATGAGGTAGCGGAAAAGTTCCTTGAGTTCAAAAATTTTGTAGAAAATCAGACTGGTAACAAAATAAAAGCCATTAGAAGTGACAATGGAAAGGAATATTGTAATTTTAAGATGAAGAAGATTCTAGTAGATGCAGGCATTCAACATCAAACAACGGTTCCATATTCTCCACAACAAAACGGGATGGCAGAGAGAATGAATGGAACCATAATCGAAAAAGCACGTTGTCTTCTCATCGAGTCTGGCTTACACAAACGATTTTGGGCTGAAGCTGCAAATACGGCCGTTTATTTAACAAACAGAACACCTTGCAAAGGTACAAAAGAAAAAACACCTGAAGAAATCTGGAGTGGAAGAAGAGTGAATCTGCAGCATCTTAAGGTTTTCGGTTGTCAAGCAGTTATTCACATTCCAAAAGAAAAGCGGAAGAAACTCGATGCCAAGGGAAAAGAAGTAATTTTTGTCGGATACTGCACACACTCAAAATCATATCGCTTCTACGATGTAAAGAAAAAAGAAGTCGTAATAAGTCGAGATGCAGTTTTCCATGAGCAAATTTTTCCAAAGGATGGTGAGACAAACGATACATCTTATTGTGATATTTTTACAGGATATGATTCAGTGGGGAATGAAGATGAAATTTCATCAGCGGAAACGGCAAGTGAAAACAGTTCTCTGGATGTCCAAGATGATTTCATTGTTGAAGAATCTTCAGAAGGAATCATATCTGACAGAGGAATAGGACGATCCACCAGAATAAGAAATCCACCTGAAAGATACGGTTACCTATCGTACATGGCTAACGACAATGAAGATCCAAAGACAGTTGCTGAGGCAATGAAGAGCGAACATATGTCTGACTGGAAAAAAGCAATGAACGATGAATATACAGCTCTTTTGAAAAATGACACTTGGGAAATAGTTTCATTACCAAAAGGAAAGAAAGCCATAAATTCCAAATGGACATTCAAGACGAAAAAAGATGCAAGTGGTAATGTCGAAAAATATAAAGCTAGATTGGTCGTTAAGGGGTATTCGCAACGTCAAGGGATCGATTATCAAGAAACATTTTCTCCCGTCGTAAGGTACACGTCCATAAGGGTACTTTTAAGTTTGGCTGTACGATATGATTTGGATATCGATCAAATGGATGTTGTGACTGCTTTCCTGCAAAGTGAGCTTAACGAAGAGATTTACATGAATCTTCCTGAAAGTTTTGATAATGTTCAAAATAAAGTGTGTAAACTCAAGAAATCACTGTACGGCCTCAAACAAGCTAGCAGAGTTTGGAATAAGAAATTGGATGAAACTTTAAAGAAAATTGGACTTAAACAATCCAAAACCGATCCGTGTATTTATTACAAGACAAACAGCACAGATAAGACTTTCGTCGCTATTTACGTAGACGACATCCTGATTTTTACAAACAACAAAGATGAAAAAAGAATTATCAAAGAAAATTTGGCTAAATCATTCGAGATGAAAGATTTTGGAGAAGCTAAATTTGTGCTTGGTATGCAAATAACTCGCGATCGAGAAAAGGGAAAGTTATGGATAGACCAACGGACATACTTAAAGAATATTCTCAAGCGATTTAATATGGAGGATTGTAATCCGGTATCCACACCCTTAGATATTAACCAAAAGCTTATAAAAGAAACACATCAACAAAGCAAAGACGAAACTGACTACATGAAAACCGTTCCATATCAAGAAGCTATTGGAAGTATTTTATATGCAGCACAAGTTAGTCGCCCAGATTTATCCTTTGCAGTGGGGGCTTTATCAAGATTTAATAATAATCCTTCAAAATCTCACTGGATAGCGGTTAAACGACTTTTACGTTACATTAAAGGAACAATAAACTACAAGCTAGAATACACTCGAGACATTGAAGGACGTTTAGAAGGATTTTCGGATGCTGACTGGGCTAGTGACTCAGATGACAGAAAATCAACTACAGGTTATCTCTTTAAATACCAAGGAGGACCTATTTCGTGGAATTCAAAGAAACAACCTACTGTCGCTCTCTCCACCACAGAGGCTGAGTATATGGCTTTAGCCTCAACATCTCAAGAAGCACTTTGGCTTCAATCTTTATTGCAAGAACTAATTCATTGGAATCAACAACTTATATTGCAATGCGATAACAAGAGTGCAATAAACATATCTAAAAACAACGTTTATCACGCACGTTCAAAGCACATCGACATAAGGCATCATTTCATTCGAGATCTTATAGAAGAAAGTAAATTAGAAGTATTATATTTGAAAACTGAAGAGATGCCTGCTGATGTTCTAACCAAAGGACTCCCTGCTTCAAAACATAACAACTGTTGTACTCTCATTGGCATAAAAGTATAAAAATCTAGTGGGGGTGTTGAAAGTTGAGATTTGATACTTTGTTTTTAAATACTTTGTTTATTTTATTGTTATCAAATTGTTCTAATTTTTATATGTTTGATTTATTGAAAATAAATATTATTACTGTTCAGAATCTTAAAACATCAATTTTGTTACCAATGATCTGTTTAGTTTCACAGGGTGGAATCCTGATTGATTGATCAATGAGAGAAGTGTCAAGTGCTGATCCTTTTCTCGCTAGTTCGTCCGCATTTTCGTTTCCCGGTATACCACTGTGACCAGGAATCCAGCAGAGTCTAACGCAATGCTGTGTGCCAAGAACCCTTAGCTCTTCGCGACAGTAAGAAACAAGCTTTGATTTGACAAGAGTGGCAGCAATTTATTATAAAGCTTTTATTGCTGCTTGGCTATCAATGAAAAAAGTGATATCAGCATATGATAGCGCCATCATGGACACCTGTTTTGCAGCGTTTGTAACTGCTAGGTTTAAGCTTTCTGAAAAGAAACCTGCACCTGTTCCAACTTCCATTTTCGAGCCGTCGGCGTCGGTCGGTCGGTATAAATTGATATAGACGTCTCGTTCGTATGAGGTGGTTCATTCTCCCAATCCTGTCTATTGGGGAAGCTGGTTGAGAAGGATTAATAAAATTTTGAATTGAAAAAAAAAAAAAAAATTAAAAATTTAGTCTAAGTGCGCTGTTTGCTGCCGCTTCTTGAACATAGAGATCAATTGGTGTGAGATTAAGGATTACTTCCAAGCTCGCAGTTGGTGTAGTTCTCATAGCACCAGTTACGCAAATACAGGCTGATCTTTGTACTTTGGTTAGGGTTTTTAAATGCGTGGATATTTTCAGCGTCTTCCACCAGACCAAATTGCCATAAGATGATTTTGGGATTTGGTCCCCAGTTTTTGCCGAAAATCCTGCTGCACGAATGCAGTGCTATCATAGATTTTTTGTGTTTTTCCCGTATATTGGGACCCCAATTCAGTTTTTTGTCTAAGATCACTCCCAAGTATCTGGCTTGATCAGAGATTTTAAATGGGGTTCCATTTAGTCTTGGTAACTTAAAAGTAGGTATTTTTCTTCTATTTGTAAAGAGTACCAGATCTGTTTTGAGGGGGTTAACTGCAAGACCGCATCTTTTTGTCCAAGAGCATACCTTATGGTCAGTGTATTATTCAATTGTGCGCTAATAGTGGTAGGGAATTTCCCCGTCACCAGAAGAGCTAGGTCATCGGCATAGGCAACCACTTTTACGCCATCATGTTTAAGAGCTACGAGGATCTCATTCATGACCAGGATCCAGAGCAGGGGTGAGAGGATACCTCCTTGTGGGGTTCCTCGTGACACACACTTCTTCAAGTTTGCACCTCCCAGTTCGCTGTGGATCTGACGTTTTGTTAGCATACACTTGATCCAATTTGTGATTATTTCTTCTACTTCTAGATCATTTAGGGCCTTCTTAATTGTTGTTCTTGGTTGTTGTTTTGTACATTGTTAAAAGCTCCTTCAATGTCCAGGAAAGCTGCCAGTGTGTATTCGTTATCTTACAGCGTTTTCTCTATAGTTCTTACTACACAGCGAAGTGCTGTTTCAACACTTCGTCCTTTTGTGTAAGCATGTTGAAAGGTAGATATTACTTCCGGTTTCAGAAAGCTACGGATATGTAAATCAAGTAACCTTTCAAACGTTTTCAGTATAAAGGAGGTCAGACCTAAAGGTCTGAAGTCTTTTGCTTCTGTATGGCTGGGTTTGCCGGCTTTTGGTATGAAGACGACTTTAACTTCACGCCATATTTTGAGCTATTCTCAAAAATGTTCTTGAGATGTGGGATAACTTTTCCGCTGCTTTTTTGCAGCATCATAGGGAAAGTGCCATCATGACCCGGGGATTTGAAAGGGAGAAAGGAGTTGATAGCCCATTCCAACTTCTCTTCCGTTACAATATCTGTCGGGATTTCGTGTCTAGAGTAATTAGTGGTTTCCACTTCACTATTCTCGATAGGGCTGCATCCAGGAAAGTGCGAATCGAACAGATATTCCAGACTCTCGACTGGGGATACGGTCCGGTGATTATCCGGTCTCCTCAGGGAACCAAGGAGACCGGCCCATTGTTTCGTTTTTGAATTTCCTTTGGCTGGATTTGTAATGCTCCCAGTCATTTTCGGAGCCGGTACGTTTTACATTACATTTACATCCTAACTTAGGTGGGTTTCACAGTTCGGGGTGAACCTGGGCCATATCTAACATCTTTCGCCAACAATATCAATTTCGGACGCGCTGTTTTCAGTCTTGCACTCGAAGCTTGATCTCATCTTGATGCTTGATGTCATCTTCCACTTTATTGCGCCTCCTAAGACGAGGTCTTCCCCTTTGCTTTAATCCTAAACGCTGCATATCCCCTGAACCACTATTTTCCGCACTACAAGAGTTCATTGCACTTTATGAGCACATCATTATCTGCGGTGATTTAAATGCTGATCTCTTAAAGTCCGACACTAAAGCTCATCAACTACTTGACCTTGCTGCTGCTTCCGGGCTATCTATTATAAACTCGTATGCAACCCATTTTTCCCCAAATGCCTCTCCAAGTCTTTTGGATGTTATTATGGTATCTGATAAGACATACGTATTGCTTCAAGACCAGTTGTCTCTGGCTGGAATTTCTGACCATGATTTGTTATTTTGCACATATGGAGTTGATATGTCTCGCTCTTTCACTCCATCTTCTTTTGAGTTTAGAGACTATGCTTCAATAGACTACTACGCCCTACATTTCGATGCCAGCTTGCTTCCATGGCATCATTGCTATCAAGCCTCTGATGTTAACGACAAAGTAAATCATGTTGAAGCTCTAGTGTTGGAACTTTTTAATAGACATGTTCCAATTAAGACAGTTTCTATTCGAGATAAAAAATGCCCCTGGTTCACCAGAGAGGTTCATAACGCCATGAAAATTCGTAACAAGTTGTACTCTAAATGGAAACAACTACCAATACGACACAATTGGGAAATTTTTTGTAATGCTCTAAATAATTGTACCTATATTACTCGCAGGGCTAAAAGAAGATACTTTCTATCAAAACTAAGTACCGATTTGCCTTCTAAGAAGTTATGGAGTAACTTACGATCTTTAGGTGTTGGTAAAAAAATCGCTGTTGATAATATTCTCGATGTAAATAGCTTTAATAACAGTATTTTTAATAGCTCTAATAACAACTTAAATTTTGTTCTGGATGATACACTGTTTCATGACACTAATTTCAACTTCGATGTGGTTACAGAGGTTGACATCGTCAATGTTATTCGATCGTTGAAGTCCAATGCCGTTGGTGAAGATGGCATACCTCTCCAGTTCGTAAAAATAATCTTACAACATATTATTAGCTGTATTACACACATCGTTAATTTCGCGTTAATTTCGCTATAACGTCATCAAACTTTCCCGATAAATGGAAACTAGCTAAAATCATTCCTATCCCCAAAAAACCTCAACCCTCTCTTGAAACTGACTACCGCCCCATTAGTATATTACCATGTTTATCTAAAGTTTTGGAAAGAGTACTAGCTAACCAGATAATTTGCTATTTGGATCAAAGTAACCTGTTGTCACCAATCCAGTCTGGTTTTCGAGCACGTCACAGTTGCTGCTCCGCTATTATTAAAGTTTTTGACGACATAAGAATTCAGTATGATAAAGACAACTTAACAATTCTTTGTCTACTCGACTTTTCCAAGGCATTTGATAGGGTGAATCATAATTTATTGTGCCAGAAACTCAGGTTCTACTTTGGTTTTAGCGAAGCATCTGTTCACCTCCTTCGTAACTACTTATTGAATCGTTTTCAGAAAGTTGTGCATAATGAAAGATCCTCTAACTTCAAGGCTTTGGCAGATGGGGTACCTCAGGGATCCATATTAGGACCGATTTTGTTTTGCCTATACATAAATGATCTTCCTAATGTTTGCTCAAATGTTTATTGTCACCTCTACGCAGATGATGCGCAGATATATCTTTCACGTCCAATTGGTTTGATTGATGATTTGGTAGTGAGATTGAATGAGGATCTAGCAAATATTTATAACTGGTCTCTTTCAAATGGTCTGAATCTCAACTCTGAAAAAACTCAAATCATTCTTATATCCAAGAAGCAGTACAATATCAATGCTATACCTCCCGTTTATTTAAATAATAAGCAAATCGAATTTGTTGACGTTGTCATGAGTCTTGGTTTTAAAATAAATAGAGCTCTTACTGCAGTTAACCACATTAACTATATCATTAGCCGGATATATGCAGGACTGCGAAAGCTTTGGTTGTCTGCAAGCTTCACCCCAATAACTACAAGGCTTAGATTGGTCAAAACGCTGTTACTGCCTATTATTGATTACTCAACTACGGTGTATTGCAAACTTGATTCACACTCTCAACACAAGCTGCTTGTAGCATTTAATGACACAATTAGATATATTTATGGAATGCGCCGATACGATCACATCTCTCACTTACATGATCTTGTTCTGGGTTGTTCTTTTCAACAATTTCTTAACATCAGATGTTGCCAGTTCATGCACAACCTTGTTAAAAGTAGATCTCCAGCATACCTTTTCGAAAAAATTCAATTTGCCCAATCTACTAGAACAATGAATATTATTATGCCCTCCTATAATTATTTAAACTCTTCGCGCCTCTTTTTCATTCATGCTGTCAGACTTTGGAACTCACTTCCCATAACGGTTAGACAAATAGTTAGTGGTAAGAAATTTAAGGAATCAGCATTACAGTTTTTGTAAATTACAAGCAACGTTATTATTTCTACCATTCTTCCTTTAATCTTCTAAATTCTTTTCGATCATTTTTTTTTTCTCTCTTTTTTATCTACTAATGTTATATTCCTATTTTCAATCATATTATTTATTCATCTTCTCTTATAAAATTTTATGCTTTTTTATTTATCTATAAAATTTTCTATTCCTTATTTATTATTGAATATTTTTGTTTCTTTTATTTTTGTAATCTCTTGTATTGCAATCTACCAATATCATGTACTATAAAAGACTATGTCTTATTTGTACTTACCTAATAAATACTATTGAATACTATTGAAAAAAAAAAAAAAAAAAAATCCCCCCTGCTTTGAACCTCCATGTCTTTCTTTTAAGGTGTTTTATTTTATATTGAATTTGTATTCCTCTAATAAAACCCTTTAGTTTATTTTCATTTCTAATAGCTTTTTATTGCCCTGAAAGCACTTGGCAATAATATTGGGACTTACCACTCACGAATTTCGCCATAATCGAAAGAATGAACGAAGACTTTAATGAATTGCCTATGGTCAGTGTGAATGAACCCTGTAGGGCGCCATTTAACTTTCATATTTTTTTATACGACGCAAACTTAGACTTCAATATCACAAAACTGAAAAGAATGTTGTCATTCTATTGAAAGAGTTTCAGAACTCAGTTGGCTTTCACACTCCATAGACAAACATTAAATTTGTGAGCACCAATTTTGTCTGCTCCGTTTTTTGGATCTAGTATTTGATCAACAACATAGCAGCCAATCCTATTGCTACCAACTCCTTTTCAAAATGAAAAAAAACCATCTCAGCACTGCCAATTAAAGTTTTGAACTGCTTTTTTCTGTATCCACTTTTTCGCACGATTGTACTCTCAATGCAAGTACGAGGTGTGACTCAAAGGTGTATTTAATTTTGAAGAGTTTTTGCCTTGTCCACTGAGTTTTTATAAAAAAAAAACCACTCAGTTAGGAAAAGCGCAAGAGAGTACCTCGCCCTCGGTGTATCACTAGCACCACACTACACTCAGGTGTGAAATATCTAAATTTTCATCTCCAAGGGCCCTTCACAACACGAGTACACTAACTGGTATCTAAAAATCTGAGCATGTATCCAAAGTAAGAGCTTGAATTTTACACCGAAGAACATCTAAATGTATACGATGTGTCTGTCAGGGCATGCACTGTGTACAGCATATCGGTATGTGCTTTTGTGTGTATTAATTACTTTTTTTTTTAAAACAAAAACTCGCTTTATTCTAAGCTTTGTCGCATTCACTTGAATAAACCATTTCTCGTCCTGTACGACGAAACGAATGTACAACGTACACCGCAACTGCTCCATGATGCATTTGTACAAACTGTTTAAGCATTAACTTCCTTTGGGAAATCAGTAAACCGTTTTAGTCTCACGTTCGCATTCATCCGGTTAAGGTGCAGGCACCTACATATGTGTGTATGGATTTAAATGTATTTGTGTGTTTGCTTTATTTACCTGGGTGTTTTTCTGGTTCAAGTAGTGTAAAAGTGCATTGCATTTTCTAACTCAACTCAAATGGGGGTACTTACCGCAATTTGGTTTTCCTCTGGTGCGGGTGTTTGCGAACTCAACTCCATGTTTGTCAACACACCAGCACACACCAACCGAATTGTGACATTGTGTTGGCTTATAGAATCCTTGAACATCGCAGTCAGGTGCATAGGCTCCTTGAAAAATAAACGAAAAACAAAATATTCCAATTAGCACGGAATGCTATAAGCTCGGTCGTGTGTGATTTTGAAGGGTTCCGTTAAAAAGCGCTAGAAAAGGGCCTTAGCGAAGCAGAGAAAGAGAATGCCAAATTGCAGGCGCGTGTATGTATGTATAGGCAATTTATGTCAACATGTGTGTTATTAAATGTGTGTGTGTGTTGGCTGTGCATACGTGCACAGAAAATGCAAGCAAATTGAAAGCAGACAGTAGCGGTGCGTGCATGGGGGTTGGGTGTTGGGCGTTTGGGGGCCATATCATCAGAGTTTGACTCGTCACTTTCATCATCCACCACGCAGTCACACCACCACCTGTCATTTTGCAGAAGCCCCACTCTAGTGAGTATGTAGGCGGAGCGGAGGGAGGTTGAACGTGAAGTATATTTATGTCAAAAAGTCAGTATATACCTATCTCACCTGCAAAGTCGCCAGCGATTCTTCGTCTAACCGCGGCACATGGACGGTCTGTCTTCTCGAAGCAGCGACACCATTCGCGTGTATTAATCGTGCTATCCTGATCCAGGTCGCATGTGTCAATGAATGGCTTGATGCAACGTTCATTCTGGTCATGTTCCAAGTCGTACATTTCCTGCAGGGACAGGAAGCCGTCGTTGTTCAAATCCAAATGGCCGAACATCCATTTGGCTTCAGTTTTGCATGCGGGTGGGAAGTGCGCTTTGGATTTCTGATTGTGCTGACGGCGTTTCTTGCTGTCGGCCATTATGACAGAGAACCAGTCGAGAAGGCGATTTCCAATCGCTGTTAATTGCTGTGGCTTGCATTCAACCGATTTTGATGGATAACCTGGATAGAGAAGGACATAAAACGAAAGGGGCAATTCAATAGAACATATGGGCATTTTCAGTTGAGCTTTGGACGTTTTTGAATAATCCATTTTGATTGAAATGCGATTTGTGATGAACTTTTTTTTCTGTTTTGTTTTTGTCATATCCATGGTATAGTGTGTTTTTTTTTACACCGACTTACCGTTGTTGGTGATTCCGGTTTTGGTGTATTTCTGGGGCTTCTCAACCACCTCGTTGTAGCCTCGAATTTTGTGTTTGTCATCCTGGAATTGATTGTCCTAAAAAAAAAAAAAAAAGTACGACGTACTTGGGTAAGAATTTGTTCATAAAACAATAATAGCCGCGTTTTATTATTGATCTGATCCGGATCAGATCATGGGTTTATTAGCGTTACAACAACAAAGCGAAATCCTGCTTTTCAGTTGGATCTATTTTTGTGATCTAAAAATTAGTTCTTCTATTTCACACAAGAGGAGACTTTCCATTGAAACGTTGGTATCATTTCCAATATTTCCAATAACAACAGTATTGCCACATGAACATTTTTATCTGTGTGATATGAAATATATTTTAGATAGATACCGAGAAACTTCACATTTATTCATTTTTGTATAATACATGACATAATGAAAAAGTTTTACAAAACAAAACATATATTCGTGAAATTAATAAGAGTTAGTGCAAAAAAATATATATTTGACAAAGTAGATGAATATCATTTTTCCTTAAAAAAAAGAACAAAAAATTAACCATTGAAAAAAAAGTTCGTAGGGCAACTCTGCAACTCTTTTGAAATGTCAGTTGAGAGAGCCAGTCTCTCACAGCTTCCAACTGGAAATATGATGATCTAAAGCTGTTTTATTATCAAGATCTGATCCGGATTGGATCATTGTGATAATAAAACGCGGCTAATATCACTTAATGACTCAAATTTTCAGCAAAATACAAATGAAAACTAATTTTACACGAACAATTGATTAGGAAACCATTGTTCAAAACGAAAATTCAATAACGAACGGCTTTTCGTTGCGAGTATTGCCTTTACTGTTTTATATGTTTGATCCTATGCTCCTAAGGCCGAAAAGGGAGAAGAGTATTGCCAACCAATTGGAATGTAGCAGTTTTATTTAGGAGTTGGGTTTGTTGTTATCTCTTAACTATTTTCTGTCGAAAGTTTTTGAAAAACTAACTCAAGCACTTAGACACAAATACCGGGCCATTGTACTACCAGGAAAGAAGAAGCTGCCATGTCTAAATTACCAGCTTACATCATGTCTGCGCCGAGTATTCGTATCGTCCTCACCACAGAATTCACAGAGTGCAGTATCGATAGGGCTGACACACGTTCTAATACTTGACAGAAGAGAAGTGCCAAGTTAGCAACACCAATAACCTGTCATTCTTTTCTGCTACGAGATAGTAAAAAATGTTGCAGTTTTCTTATTGGAGTTGGGGAGCATATGTTTAATTTGTCTGCATCTAATGGAGGCATGTCATCTACAGCTGTACTCTTGAAAAATAATAGAAGTCCAAATTGAGGACACCGGTAGATCAAGGCCTGGAACCCAAAAAATACTATAAGAATTTACTCTTCTGACCGCATTCAAAGTAGTCCTGCATTCCTGGATCACTTTCGAAGCAGTTAGAGGGTTCAGTAGTGTCTAAAGCAAATCTTGACGCAACTACTTCTCCCAATCCAACCACTCTACGTAATGTAACTTATTACTCTTTGGATAGCATGTGAAGACTGGCATGTATGTGCACCTAATGAGCCCTGCAGTCGTATGTCATCGCTCTCCACAGAGGCACCAACGCCTAATCCATCATCGGTTTTGAGTCATCCGTGTAGTTGTAGCAATCCTTCCCTGATTCAGATTCTAGAGTGAAGCGGTCCTGAGCAAACGGAAAGTTAACTGTGTATTTTAGACGCAGCTTGAGTCTTGGAATCATCGCTTCAGACATATCCATTAGACGCGAGTCAAAAGATATACTGTTTGCAATGCAAAGCTCCAGAGCGAATTGTGCCAGAGCCCACATCTCTTTAGACGGGAATCAATTGTGTCGAGAGCAGCCTCTGGAGTGTTGGGGAAAGCCCTATGATTTGTAATCTCGCCCGCAACTATAGAAAGGATGGCCCGGAGAGAAAGACCATGTAGTATATTTGAATGTACGTTAGGTTAAACTGAATGAACTGTGCGAAACCTTTGATAACGTAGACAGTGAGATAAGAGAAAATTATCCGCAAGCCACAGAACACGTATAGTTCACAAAAGGATATCATGATGAGGTTGACGAAGTGAAGAAGGTGTATGAGTCAACGAATGATGATATCTGCAAGAGGTTTAGTAATGCAGATTCTAGAAAATCTGATTAGGCTGGAGAAAAGACCACAGCAGTCAATCCTCAGCCCAAGAAACAAAAAGAGGATGTAGGATCAACAGCAGTCAATCCTCAGACAAGACAGCAAAAAGAGGATGTAGGACCAACAGCAGTAAAGCCTCTAGCAGGGCCTACATAGAAACTCACCAAAATGTAATCGCCCAGCAGGGCTGATAATAAAATCCACCTCAAAAGTCAATAGGATAACAACGGAAAACAAGTTCCTCCTGCTTAGTAAAATCTTCCAAGTATCATTAATCAATTGCCAAGTAAGTTTAAGAGAAACTTCACCGCAGCATTTTCATCAAAAAACCAACATGCATGATCAATTGGTAGGAGATAGCCACTGCATACAAAGGATTTGGGGACGATGCAGCCGACATAGAGCGTTATTTTGAGCTTCAAGACGAATCGGACTTGACGATAAGCTGCTTACCAAACAACATTTGCTAGAACATTTCGCATATATGAGAGATATTGTTCTTTGAATTTTGGCGAAAGATACAGTAACGTATTAACCTGACAGATTGTTTCAACAAACAACTGACGCGTAGGAGATGATTGATTTTGTTATAGGTAAAGGACCCTTATCGGTAACAGATCTCATTTCTTGCCAAAGACTCCCTTACATTGCCGGAAGACTTACGGTGCTTAGACAGTTTTCGACTCGATTAGTTTAAGCCAAAGTGCAAAGAAGATTACTCTAAGGTGTTTGATTTGAAAAATGGAATGTTGACACCTTTAAGTGTTAGTTGGGTCAGACCACGTCTAATAAAAAGAGCAACCGATTTTAAGAAGCTTGATGGAGGACCGTTTCTTACACGTCAATTGTCTATCAAGTTAAGCGTAGCCTATTCTCTGTAACAAATAGCTTGGAAACTTCATTCAACTGAGAGCACCACGGCAAGCGACGCGACGTCCCGTCGTCGGTGTATACTTGGGCGTGTACTTTAGACCCATTGAGTATTTAAAACAGAGTGTCGATAAGCTTGCGCCACAGAAGAGGAGACCAAACGGCACCTTGTGGACAGCTCTTATTCACTCCAGTTTTAACATATTGTTCACACTCCGCTTCAACAATCACTTTCCTATTCATAAGCTTTGATTGGATCGACAGGACTAATGATTCGTCCACACCATGTTCTTTACCAGCTGTGCAACGCAAGCGTTGTCGAAAGTACCTTCAATGTCATTCAATTCTTTCCTGTCAAGGGCGCATTCAATCCTGCTAACAAGATTTTGAAGTGCGGCCTCACAATTTTTCTTTTTCGTGTTGGCAAGCATGTTGCAATTGAGACAGAAGATATATTAGGAGTTAGGTTTTGCGAATAAAAATCTTAACAATTTTTTCAGCGTTTTTAGCAATAAAGGAGGCAAGGCATTGAAAAGTCTTGCCTACCAATTTTTGGTATGACTCTAACTCTAATACTTTGACAGGGAGTTGGAATGTACCCACACTAGAGCTAAACTGCCAATGAAAATATTTTTCAAAGTTGGTAGGCTTATACTTTCTTGCAACATAGCTGGATAATCACTGTCAGTCCCAGATGACTTGTAGCTGTCAAAGGATACCACCGCATATTTTGATGGTCTCGTCAGTACATGTCGACTAACGATGACATGTATAGGGTGTTTTCTTAGAGGTTGATTCCGAATATAGATAAAATTGAGGGCGCAGGGACATAAGTCCCCGGGACATAAGTCCCAAATTTTATTTTTGGGACTTATGTCCCATCTAAGTGAGACATAAGTCCCAACTTCGATTTGGGAGTTATGCCCCACGCCATCGGGACATAAGTGCCAACTTTTTTCCGTTGAAGATGGGACATAAGTCCCAACTTTTCAGGAATAGAGCTTAGTAAATCGTTGTACATTTCTACTAGGCAACCAAACAATTTTTGCTTGCCATAAAGTTGTTGGTCCTTGACACCTTTCTCTCAAGTGATTTTAGGCAATGGAACCAATAACCTCTAGATAATCTCAGAATCGTTATATACTCTTTGAATACCGATTCGAAGGCTCTGTTCGAAATATTATATTCCATCCAGCGGGCGATGAAAAATGTTTACTTTAATTATAGCTGAGGTATTTGCACATATAGTTCCTCCGACTTTCTACTCATTAGAAAGTAGAGATATGGTTTTCCGGAATTAGGAGATAATATTTTACTTGTAGAAGTTAGTAAGATCTTTTTAATTAAAAAAAGAAACTTAAAAACTTAGAGTTTTTGAGTATTTGAGAAAATAAAATTAAAAAATCGCGCGATTTTTTAATTTTATTTCCAAATCGAAGTAGGGACTTATGTCTCACTTAGATGGGACATAAGTCCCAAAAATAAAATTTGGGACTTATGTCCCGGGGACTTATGTCCCTGCGCCAAAATTGAGATCTTGTGGTAAAAATTTGGTATGCCGTTTCATCTTATGAACAGGTTTAAATAAAAAAACAGCACTTGCAAATCGTGCAAATTAATTTCGAAAAAAATGTCGAGTTCGCGAAGTTTACCGCAAGCTCCGTCTATTTTATGGTCGACATAATCGGCCACCAGAGCAATTAACTCGGTTAACCATGGATCGTTTTCGCACTACGTTCACTTTATGTGATAATACGCATCCTCAGAGACGTCGAACAGTGCCCACCAAGGAAACAATTGCCCCTGTAGAGCAAAGTGTTGAAGAGGACCCGAATGAATCGATTCACCACCGTGCACAGCAATTGGAGCTCTGTTCATCAACTTTATGGAAGATTTTGCACAAAGATCTTGGCTTACAACAAGATCCAGCTTGTGCAAGAATTAAAGCCGCGAGACCATGCAATGCGTCGTGATTTTGTTGTATGAACCGAAAATGAGATGGATCTCGGTGATGATTCTCATCGCAAAATTTTGTTCAGTGATAGTGATAGAGACTCATTTTTGGGTGAATGGTTACGTCAACAAGCGAAATTGCAGCATTTCGAGTGAAGAGAATCCACATGAGTATCTTGAGACAACATTACATCCACAAAAACTGACTGTTTGGTGTGCTCTATGGGCTGGTGGAGTTATTGGGCCATACTTCTTCCGAAATGATGTTAGCGAGCCAGTTACCGTTAATAGAGCCATGATAATCGACTATTTTGTTCCCAAATTGGATGTCGTGAATGTGAATGAGATGTGGTTCCAACAAGACGGCGCTACATGCCACACAGCGCACGTCACAATCGATTTCTTGAAGGAAACATCAGTGGCTTACCTAGGGGGGCGGTCGCCCCGGGCGCACAACGATTTGGGGGCGGCAAAATGAGCTCCGCTGTTCCTCAGAATTGAGAAGTAATACACAAAAAAATTTTTCTCATATAAAATTTTTTTAATCACAATCAAATTGAGTTTTACATCTATGAAAAAAATGACGTTGACATTTTATAAGAATTTTTGTTGAAAAATTAAACTTCGATCTTATTTTCATACTCTCGAAATATTAAAACCTCAAAGTTTTTCTTCATAACAATGAAAAAACTCAAAAGTTAACTTATCTCGATTTCATTGCTGCAAATTCACGTATTATATCCTGGTAATCTAACATTGCAGCAGTTTCACTTTCGATTGAAAGAATTGCAAGGTTTGATAATCTACTTTGACTCATGGTTGATCTCAAGTAAGAATTGATCAATTTAAGTTTGCTGAATGATCTTTCACAAGAAGCAACTGAAACAGGTATGGTTAATAAAATTTGCAAAGCTGTCGCTAATGTCTTGTAAGCTTCTCGTCCCATTGATGAAATGTATAACAGAAGTTGTTCAGGCGAAAATCCAATTTCCTCTTGGTTTTTCTTCGCTCTTTTTAATAAAAGTAGGAGGTCTTGAATCATCCCAGTCCTGCTGTACGGCGCGGAAGCATGGACCTTATCGAAAGCGGATGAGGAAACTCTTGGTCGTTTCGAAAGAAAAATTCTCCGAATGATCTTTGGTCCCGTATGCGAAGACAATGTGTGGAGAAGAAGATACAACAACGAGCTGTATGAGCTGTACCGCGACATGGGCATAGCCAGAAGAGTACGCATCGCGAGGCTACGATGGTTGGGCCATGTAGAGCGGATGGACCCAAACGCTCCGGCTCGTCGGGTTTTCGAAAGCACATTGCAGGGAAATCGCGGAAGGGGAAGACCTCGTCTTAGGTGGCGCAATCAAGTGGATGAAGACCTCAACCGACTTGGAGTGCGAAACTGGAGAGAGCTCGCCCGAGATCGAAATCGTTATAGAAGGATGTTGGTTGAGGCCCAGGTTCACCCCGAACTGTAATGCCCACCTAAGTAAGTAAGTAAGTAAGAACGTCTTGAATATCATTGAACAAGTCTTCGTTGCCCAAGTCATCTGAATAAAACTCGGCAAGTTTCTTGCATTTTCCTTCTATTTTGAGAAGCTTATCTTTGTAAGAATCTCTGGGAAGTTGTATTATTTTTTCAAAGTTACAAAGGAAACCAAAACGTTCATCGAGCTTCTTCAAATTTGTGAAACGTGTAAATATTTCCATTGAAAGTTTATCCAAAATTTCAATCAAAGATCGTCGCATTTCTTCTTCCGAATTCAATTCAGAATCTTCAGATGTTTCTCCTGGCATATTTCGCTTTTTTCGAATTCTTTTGACGGTGCTCACACCCAACTCGTTACATTTTTCTGTAGCTTTACAAATGGCACGGTCGCACAAGTCGATTCTCCAATCATTCAGTTTGTCTGTCAACATTTGCAATTGTCCAAGTACATAAGTGAAACTGATTTCTTTTTCTTGTAACCGTTTCTGAACTCTATCAAATTATACGAGAATTTCTGCCCAAGAAAACAAAAGAGCGAAGAAATCAAATGTTTCTATAGCATTGATAACCAACGCTGCCTCTTGCCTGGTATCAATATTTTCTGTGACCGTATCTCTCAAGTGTTCCAGCGCTGAAATGAAATGAAATGAAATGAACTCACGTATTTTTTGAGAACGTCCCGTCTGTGGGTAGAGGAGGAGAAATAAGTGAAGAGACGCTGTATTGTTCCAAAAAATTTTACCACTCGGACATTCACGTGGGCTGCGTGTACTTCTGCCAAATTGAGAGAATGATTATCACAAGGAACGAAAACAGCTTGTTCATTAAGGTCGATAATTCTCTGCTGGACTCCTGTATGGATACCGGCCATTGTTAGTACATTGTCGTACGATTGACCTCTACAATCTTTCAGGATTAATTCATCTTCGTCCAGTTTGTTCGTAATAGCTTCAGTAACTCTTTTTGCTGTTTTGACTTTCAGAGGTATGAAATCAATGAAGACTTCTCTGATTTTTACTGAATTTGGTTTAACTTCGATGAATCTGATAATTTGAGACAACTGTTTCTCATGTGCGGAATCCGGAGTTGAATCGAACATTAGACTGTAATATTTCGCATCTTTGCACTGAGAAATGAGAAACTTACGCACTTTGTTCCCCATCATAGTGATGAGTTCGTTTTGAATTCTGGGAGAAAGATACGATAAGCATCCTGGTTGTGAAGAAATGTGTTCGAAGTGAGATTTCATGACAGGATCAAATTTGGCCAAATATCTCAGCAGACCCAAAAAATTCCCAGGATCTAGATTATCGACTGACTCGCGATGTCCTCTCAGAGGCAAATTTTGTTGTGCAAGCGTTTGAATAGTTGCGATAATTCTTTGGAGTATATTCCTCCAATATTTTTCCTCTTCAGCAACTTGGCGTTGTAAATCATCATCGATACCTCCACCTTGATTCAGAGTTCGTTCTAATTCCTTCCATTCTATGAAAACTAAGCGGTGAGCAGTACTATTTTCATGATCTTGGACACGTGGATTTAATTTACGCCACGATGAAAACCCCAAAACATTGGTAAAGTGACTCTGACTGCTCTGACAACTTTTTTGTGGGAATGAGATGCAACAAAAACAAAACAAAGCATTTTTGATCAGGGAAAAACACATCCACGTGCGAGCGATCCGTTCGCCATTTTTAAAAGTTTTCTCAAACCAAGTTTTGGTTAAAGATCATCCTCTGGGAATTCCACATTAATATTTTGAAGTTTGCTTGTGCCTTGTCCAACCATAAAATCGCGAAAAGATGAATCGATCTTAACATGCCAAGTTCCCACATCTTGTGTAAAAGTAGCATTCACACCACTTGCGTTTGGACTCTTGTCATCTTCAGGATCACATCGATTGATATCATTTGCAGGTTCACGCAGAGTAATATCTTCTTCTTCTTCGGCAAACCATTTTTTGTCCCGGGCGCTAAATTTTCTAAGTACGCCACTCAAATATTCGATGAGCGCATAATTTCGCGGAATGGACCTGTCAATTGGCCACAAAGATCGTGTGATTTGACACCATTGGATTATTTTCTTTGAAGATATGTGAAGTCACTCGTCTACTTCAACAAACCAGAAACGTTAGGGGGCTTGGAAGCCAACATTCGTAGCGTTATTGCCGACATACGACCTCAAAAGCTCGAAAAAGTGGTTGAAAATTGGACCTCTAGAGTTGGCTTTATTCGAGCCAGCCGCGCCGCTCACATGCCCGAAATCATATTTAAACATTAATGGCATAAAATTATCCTTCCGATAAAGCCGAATTGATGGAAATTAAAACGATTTTCTTGTGTTTTATTTCAATTTGAAGTTCTATACTTCTGAAAAAAACACCCTTTACCAAGTAGATTAATCGGGTTCATCTGGTCTAAGAGAAATAGATTGTTGTGATCCAATTGATACCTGGTTTCATTCTTTGGGAATTGAGTTTTCTACATAAGACTGAGTGTTTCTGATTTTGACTCGGTATAGGAACCGTTTGATTGCCTAAGTGTTTCTAGTCTGTTAACCTTGCACCTTTCAAGGGCTTTGATAAGTCGGCGAATTTGACTAAATATTTCGATGGCTTCACAGAATTCTTTGTAAGAGGCATTCTTTGATCTTTGAAATAACTTTTTAAAGTCCTTCTGTTCTAATCGGTGCAGGTTCTAATCGGTCTCTAACTTGGTTTTAAGAAACCTGTTCACAAGATCTGAGAAGTTTCATAGTTCTGAGTTCCACCACAGAACTGTAGATCTACTAGCTGGACATCCCACCTCAAAGCTTCTTCTAAAAGCACAATTTACGTTAAAAACTGCATCTTCCACTTTTTGTTTGAGCCCATCCTGGAAAAGTTTCAAGTTGGTTTTTTTTCGGAAGCCTTGTTACTAAAAAGATACAGACCGCACTTGTTACATGGAATTGAATGAGTCTGTGGTCCGATAGGGACACTTCCTCTAAAACTCTGCAGCTAGCAATCTCTTTTGCATTCCTGTAAGATAGTGAAAAGTCAATTACTTCCTATCCTTAAGCTGCAACAAAAGCTTGTCTATTGCAAACAATGTTGATGTTTAAATCAGAGGATAGGGTGAAGCTAAGGAAATGGTTGCCTCGCATCTTGGAGTTGGTTCTGCCCAATTAGATTTTGAGTGTTAGCATCACAAAACAGCGTGTCTCAATACCTTTAGAGTTGGCCATTTTTGTTTTTGTGGATTAATTCCATCTGATCTTGGTTGCATATAGAAGAAAAGCACGACCTATTTTAGAGGACATAAGGGTAAATGCGACATTGGCCTAGCTTCCTAGGAGCACTTACTTCCACTTTCTCAAAAAGTGCGGTTTGCTTACATCCTACAACTGCCCAAAATCCACGGAGATTGCAGACGGACGCTTTCATAAACTAATAGATTATTTTAAAGTTAAAAAAAACATCATTTTCTGAGAACACTCAAAACAGTCGTCTCCTATTGCCTACTTCAATCCACAAACTATAAACAAGAACCTGTGTTGGCACATACCTCACCACTAATGCAAAGTTTACAGAAAATGCCTAAGGTCTTTTGGGTAAGAATATCAGACATCATAAACTTATATATAATTTGAAACGGCAGGAAACAACAATGTTTAACTGGGAGAAAATTTCTCCATCCGGTGTTACACCACTAAAGTCGTTACCTAACAACTGACGCCACAAAAGTCAGTGAAACTTGCATTACAACACAGTCTTTTACCTTTCTTCCAACTTTGATCCTGTACCTGAAGAAATGCATAGGATAGAACCTAAAACATAAATATTATCCCCTACAGGTAAAACAGCTTTTACCACAATATAATTGAAATTTAAAACACTCAACAACATCTAACCATCGCACCGAAAGCAACGAAGAGCTACACAAAGCCCATCCATCTGCTCACATAAATCCTTTGAATATACCGGATTTCCACAAGCACTTTTAAGGCTATGCTTTACGCCAGTGCCTATCCTGTAATGAACTCACAGTTCACAAATAAATATTAGTTTGAAATACTCCTACGTTCTCGATGTGTATAAGTCGTATACAACAATGCGTTCCTATAGATTTATGAAACGATAAACGATTAAAGATACCACACGATTTTCTAATAAAGTGCCAGTCGAAGCCCATGATGTAGTCCTTGCTTACTCTTACTCACCTTCTTGTAGGCAGTGTACTTCAGATACTTGTAGTGCTTGTTATCGTACTTGATTTCCTCCGGAGTGAAAGTAAATTGCGAATTAATATGATTATAGTGCCGATTGTTGTCGTCCTTCTCCTGTATAACAAGTTAAGAGGCAAAGAAAAGAGAAAAAATAAATTCCGCCATACCCTGGCATAACTGTTTGTGCAATTTTCTTACATCCTTCAGCATGTTATTGGCGTCCTTATACTGTTCGAGTGTTTTCTTATATTTGGCATTGAAGGCGCTCTGCCGTTCCCCGACTCGTTGCAGTCGTTTGCTATCGGAAGGATCTACAAGGATTAGAGAGAAAACAAATTAGACTTCTATTCAAAGGACGAGTGAGTACCCTTAATGAAGAGGGTACAGTTAAAAATGAAAAGAAGAATAACAAGAAAAAAAAAAAAAAACGCGAATTGGTTTTTATGTGCCAAGAACTCACCCTTGCAGGGACAGAATCCCTTGCAGGCTATCCGGATCGATGTGGAGTGGATGCAGTTGTGGTAATCTAATCTGCATAGGGATGAATAGGTTCTATTGTCGGCACCACACAAGAACGTCGGCTTTGCAACGGGGCATGGTTTGCAGTTCCTAATGGGGTGGTAGTTTTGAAAGAAAAAAAAAGAAAACCAAAAAGGATAAGTATGTTTGCATTATTGACTAGCTGGTGTTATTATTGTCGTTATTACTATGGGCAAGTGTTCTTGCATTAAATTATCGTTATTATTATTAAATAGGGACGCCAGTTATTCCCTAAAAGGGTTATGAATAATTTAAAAGCCTAACCATAACCAATGAGGACGAGTATACGATGACGACAACGACGCCGGTTATAGGACGGACGGGAGTAGTACGGCTATGGCTACTGTTTTTGAGGCTTGGACATAAACGAATTGGTCGAAGGTTAAAATTTATGCAGATTGATAGAATTCAAATTAATTGAAAGGATAAACATTAGGCGGCTGGCGTGGCGGGTAGAGTGATGGGAAAATAATTCTTTCAAGTAAAAGCCTGAGGCGAGAAGCAGACATTCGATTTAATTTGCATTTCAATTAGAATTGAAAATAAATTGGAAAAATGAGCTTTCCACTGGATGGCTGGCTGGCTGGCTGTACTTCAAGGCTTTTTGTGTGGATCCGCACGATGAGTAATGTAATTTGCCTTGAGGCAAAATCAGTTATGTGGAAATTGAATGTCAGTTATGTGAAACGCAGATGATGTGCACCGAAAATTGAAATTTTAAATTTTCAAACCGAGCGATGGAAAGAGAGTTTTTGAAGACGTCTACAGGGACAGCTAAGTCAAGGTGATATGGGCTGGGACAACAGTTTCAAAAGTCATATGAACTGGCAAATGTTCTTGAAAAGCTGGAGCTTGTAAAAATGATTGGAAAACCTATCAGAGAGAAGTTGGTAGTTCCAAGAATCTGGTTCAAAGCTTTCTCAGGGAAAGGACAAACTTCCTTAAAAACAAGGAAACCATAGGAACTATCTCTCACTAATTATTATTAATTTCTTAGAATGCGAGACTGAGGCAAACAACACTTTAGAACACCCATTTCACAAGTACATGGTTGCGAAATTCTGCAACAGTGTGGCAATTCAATAGGACTGGTTTCCTCTCACTGAATTGAACCCGATTTCCTTAGAACTCTTAGGCAAATGTTTATTTGTCCAGCATGATTCGAACCGGAATAACAGAACTCAATGCGACTTCCGGAAAATATTTGAAATCACTGAGTTCAGAGGCGAAAACTAGGATTCGAAGGAAAGACGAAGTTGTATAAGTCGCTCTGCACATGTGTTAGATTTAAGTTCTGAATTGAAACATGTTGCCATTTACTTTGAATAGCAAACACAGGTGAGTTCTCAGAAAATGGGATTTCAATTGATTCACTTAACTTAAATTATTGTTTCCAAGAAACTCATAAATGGCACTCAATTTTGGTAGGTTTTTTTTTTTGTTGGTTTTCAATCAGCTCACACTTCAGATTCATTTACTTTGATAAGTCAAGTGGTTGTCGTGTGGTGCCTTGTGTGGAGTATGTTTCTATCGAGAGAGAACTTTATGCTTTTTGCCTTTATTTCTTCTACAGGAAATAGTAAATGAAATAATCGAAATATGTGAGGACATCAGGTGTTGGAGGTGTCACAGCAATCAGCATATACCGGTTTGGATTGATGCATTCTCCTTAATCGTTTTCAATATTTAACATTTTAGATAAATTTTTGTAGATTGATTATACTCATATTCATTTTGAAGTGAAAATTTAATAGAGCAGCGAGGACCGAATGTAAATGGTAGCTTAATATAAATAAAAATGCAAATAACTTAAGAACAGACAGCAGTTTTTGGGATTAGTGTTGCTACTAACATTTTAAACACTGTGCGGATTAGTGCATATATTCCAAAAGTATGGTAAGACTTTTTAACTTGTTGTTTCAAAAATTCAGGGTTTGTGCCTCTGCTAAATATTTAGCACCCAAACAAAAAGCTGTCCAGATACAATCATTATTGACCGTCGCCATTACCAGCACTACGTTATCGCTTTAGACATTCTAATCGATGTTCTTATCGTTATCCTAACCGATGTACTCGCTGATGTTGTCGTTGTCGTTATCGTTATCGTTGTCGTTGTCGTTGTCGTTGTCGTTGTCTTTGTCGTTGTCGTTGTCGTTGTCGTTGTCATTGTCGTTGTCGTTGTCGTTGTCGTTGTCGTTGTCGTTGTCGTTGTCGTTGTCGTTGTCGTTGTCGTTGTCGTTGTCGTTGTCGTTGTCGTTGTCGTTGTCGTTGTCGTTGTCGTTGTCGTTGTCGTTGTCGTTGTCGTTGTCGTTGTCGTTGTCGTTGTCGTTGTCGTTGTCGTTGTCGTTGTCGTTGTCGTTGTCGTTGTCGTTGTCGTTGTCGTTGTCGTTGTCGTTGTCGTTGTCGTTGTCGTTGTCGTTGTCGTTGTCGTTGTCGTTGTCGTTGTCGTTGTCGTTGTCGTTGTCGTTGTCGTTGTCGTTGTCGTTGTCGTTGTCGTTGTCGTTGTCGTTGTCGTTGTCGTTGTCGTTGTCGTTGTCGTTGTCGTTGTCGTTGTCGTTGTCGTTGTCGTTGTCGTTGTCGTTGTCGTTGTCGTTGTCGTCGTCGTTGTCGTTGTCGTTGTCGTTGTCGTCGTCGTTGTCATTTTCACTGTCGCTGTCGCTGTCGTTATCAGTTGTTTGATTAAACAAACTTCCTCGAAACTACGCTTTGCTTTTTTTACCAATCTTAAGACAGTTGTGGTACCCGTGGTGCGATGGATAGCATGTCCGCCTGTTAATCTAGAGGTTCGAGTTCGAATCTCAACAGAGGCAAAAATGTTTGAGGTCATTTATGGAAATAAGAAAGAGAGTCGGAGACAAAACGGAGCCCTGGGGCACACCAGCGTTTATAAAAGGGACATCAGACTTGAAACCTCCAACACAACTTGTATTGAACGGTCCGAAATTAAGTTTCAAATCCAACGAAGAAGAGACTCACCGATACCAAAAGCACGCATTTTTGATAAAAGAGCCTGATGCCAAACTCTATCAAATGCTTTAGAAATATCAAGCGCAATAATCTTACTTTATCCAAAACAATGTAAAGATTGGTTCCACTTTTTGTTGAGATAAGCCATCAAATCAACAGTGGAATGTTTGCTACGAAAGCTGTACTGACGGTCATTAAGAAGCTGTCGTTCTTCAAGATATTTCATAAGTTAATGGTTAATCAACGTTTCCATGACCTTGGAAAGAAGAGACGTAACTGCAATTGGTCGGTAATTGGAAGGAGAGGAAGAATCGCCTTTTTTAGGGACCGGCTGGACAAATACAGTTTTCCATCTGCTCGGGAAAATCCCAGCAGAATAGGAAAGATGGAAAAGTTTACGTAGTGGTTTTGCCAGCGTAGAAGAACACCTTTTCAGAATAACGGCGGCATTGATACCATCTGGACCAGCGGATTTGTGTATATTAAGATCTTTGAGGACTCTCGCAACCGAGCGAGTTTGAAAAAATATCTGCTTCATCACAGAAATTACAGACTCAGGCTCAGGTAGAGCTAAAATGCTATCAAGAAGTGTAGAGTTAGCAGCAAATTGGCTTTGTCGACGGGGAGTTATTGAAAACGAACGTTGGGAACGATGAAGTGGTCGAGTTCTTAAGGTTCTTAACTTACTTACTTACTTAGGTGGGCATTACAGTTCGGGGTGAACCTGGGCCTCAACCAACATCCTTCTGTAACGACTTCGATTTCGGGCGAGCTGTCTCCAGTTTCGCACTCCAAGTCGGTTGAGGTCTTCATCCACTTGATTGTGCCACCTAAGACGAGGTCTTCCCCTTCCGCGATTTCCCTGTAATGTGCTTTCGAACACCCGACGAGCCGGAGCGTTTGGGTCCATCCGCTCTACATGTCCCAACCATCGTAGCCTCGCGATGCGTACTCTTCTGGCTATGCCCATGTTGCGGTACAGCTCATACAGCTCGTTGTATCTTCTTCTCCACACATTGTCTTCGCATACGGGACCAAACATCATTCGGAGAAATTGGAGAAACGACCAAGGGTTTCCTCATCCGCTTTCGATAAAGTCCATGCTTCCGCGCCGTACAGCAGGGCTGGGATGATCAAGGTCATAAGACCTTGATCATCCCAGCCCTGCTGTACGGCGCGGAAGCATGGTTTTTATCGAAAGCGGATGAGGAAACCCTTGGTCGTTGGTCACCTTGGTTTTTCTAGAGAGGGTTTTGTTTCTCAATTGCCTTCTTAACCCAAAGAATCAACGGTTGGTAAGAGTTATTCTCCGTTTGATCTCCGCACTGATGTTGTTGTCCGTGTCTACAGCGGATCCTATGTAGACGAAGTAATGTACTACCTCGAAGTTATGTCTGTCTATTGTAACGAATTGTCCAATTCGTCGATGTTCTGTGTCCCTGTTTGATGACAGCATATACTTCGTTTTGCCCTCATTAACCATCAAACCCATTTTTGCCGCTTCAGTTTCAATACTCGCAAAAGCACCTATGACATCACTCTTCCTTCTTCCCATTAGGTAAATATCGTTTGCGTAAGCGAGTGTAAGGACTTTTGTAAAATTGTTCCTCTGGTGTTGACGTTTGAGTTTCTTACAATCTTTTCAAGTATGATGTTGAAGAAATCGCATGACAGCTTGTCGCCTTGCCTAAAACCTTTTTCGACATCAAAGGTCTCGGTGAGTTCTTTACCGACCTTGACGGAGCAGCGTGAATTCTCCAAAGTCATCCTGCATAGTCGTACGAGTTTTGCAGGGATTGCCGAAACTAGACATGGCTCTGTACAGCTCGTCTCTGTAGATACTGTCATACGCGGCCTTGAAATCGATAAAGAGGTGGTGAATATCGATATTACGTTCTCGGGTTTTTTTCAAGATCTGCCGTAATGTGAAAATTTGGTCAATTGTGTACTTCTCTGGTCTAAAACCACATTGATAAGGACCTATCAAGTTGTTGACGTGGGGTTTCAGACGTTCACATATTACAGCAGACAAGATCTTATTAGCGACGTTAAGGAGGCTTATCCCTCTATAATTGGCGCAATTGTGAGGGTCTCCCTTCTTTAGGATCGGGAATACGATACTGAGGTTCCATTCATCGGGCATGCTTTCTTCCGACCATGTCAAGCAAATCAGCTATGTTCCTTTCCAACTGGTCTCCAGCTGCCTTGAAAAGTTCGGCGGCATCAATGTTCTTATCAAAAGACCAAAAAATTTTTTTTTTCATCTGAATGATTTGCTTATGGATGATGAATTTATAGTACAGTCATTTGGTAGTTTTGCCTGGAAAGTTTTCCGGGAGTTTTTGAAAATTGGCAATTTTATAGATTTTGATGTGCTCTTTCCGAATTTCAACTTTGCCACCTCGTACTTTTGCCGCTCGCGCCGCCATATTGGAAAAATGGCGCCCAAAATTGGATTTTAGGGAATATCTCCCTCCCGACTCATTTTACGAAAAAACATTTATATACAAAATAAGACAAGAGAAAATTTCCTACAATTTATGTGCTTATATTTTTTTTCATAAAGTCAATAGTTTTGGCGCGCGAGCGCCACAAAGTGTACTCCAACACGCGTTTCGGCCAAAAAACTCATTTCCACACCACCTTGAGGTAGAGTAAGCGGCGCGTTTTTTTATCGTAGTATCCCCAATAGGCCTAATCCACATGCAATGGAATTTCCTAAAATCTAGCGCATTCTCTTTCGCTTCGCTGTACTTGATGGACATGGTGTTGCGAATTCATTGTCTGTAGTACCAATCGAAACGTCACAGTCCGGAATTTCATCCATATCATCCGCGATGGGATTATAAGTTTCTTGTTTCACCATGAAGTTGTCAGCTTCAAATTTTGTCTTCAACATTTCAATAAGACGGTTCTTGTTTGTGTCATTGCGTAGGAATTTATTTTGTGACAGAGTTAGGATCATTGTCTCGTCAAAAAGTATGTCTACTGACGCAGTTTTTCGTGATCGTCGGGATCTCTCCGCATATTTAGTACCACGATTCGTTAAATCTTCCGGATATCCCTCAAATACGATAATGGCATTGAATGTATAGTGCGATCGAATGTAAGTAACGTATTGGTTGCAAATGGATGAAAATGATGCACCGCGATTCCAAACTACTCGGTGTAATAAGTATCCTCCGTCGATGATATACATCGTATTTTCAAAATTCATATCATCAGAATGTTGCTGAAATGCCTTAACATAGACGATTTGATACACTTGCGCATGACTTCCTCATTGAAAAGGGATAATGGAAATGGAGCAAGTTCGTACGTAGTTCGGAAATTTTCAAGTCCCTTTTGAGATTCTTTTGCAATGCACATCCTTTGGAAAATTAATAAAGGATTAATCGGGACAATGTTATCTTCGATCTGGATGCCTGCATTCATAACACCAAGTGATTTTATACGGTCATTTCGTTTGAATTTTACGGTATTGAAATCGCTGCCAATGATTCTAGCAATGCCAGCACTACCAATTTCTTGAGACATGTGACAATTTATCTTTTCATCTCCGATTACTCCTGTGCTTATTGACATAATTTCCTTTAATTCTGGAAAAGGTGGATGGTTGCACAACCAATCCATCAGTTTTTTTAGGTCACTATTATCACGATTAACTCGCGAGCTTCTTATCTCGACATGCTGCTCGGAACTAGAAAATACAATATTGCAAAACTTTTCAACTTCATTGCAAACATTGTGCAGGAATACCATTCCTAAAGTCCACTTAGTAAGCACGCTCTCCTGAACTCCTCGACCATGAGTAAAACCGCCAAGACATTTCATCGTCCTCATTAACGATTGCTCAATTGTCATATCTGACCACGTACCACACCAAAATTTGTCGAAACGTCTAATTGTGAAATATCCATTAGTTGTGAAATTTTGGTATTCTTCAAGTGCCATTTTTTCCTACAAATTAAGCATATCTTGCAAATATAAATGGCAAGATTTCGCATAAAGGAAGTGGCCACTGGCATGAAAATAAGGCGTCATTTTCTGTATAGTGTCAAGATGTTAATTCCAGTTACCCATTCTTTCTGCCTCAATGAATTGTTTTACGAGTGTAACCATACGGAAATATTGCACCCATAGCTTCGCTGTATCACTGATGACTCAGTGTAGTGTACTGATGACTCAGACTTAATATTTCTATTGAGCTCTACCCGCAGATGCTTCGTAGTTTTTAGATTTAAATTAGTTTCTTAATTTACAAATAGAAACAGTTAAAATAAATGCCCAGGGTTGGATATACTATAATGAGTAATGACCAAAACGCGTGTTGGAGTACACTTTGTGGTGCTCGCGCGCCAAAACTATTGACTTTATGAAAAAAAATATAAACACATAAATTGTAAAATGTTTTTATCGTAAAATGAGTCGGGAGGGAGATATTCCCTAAAATCCAATTTTGGGCGCCATTTTTCCAATATGGCGGCGCGAGCGGCAAAAGTACGAGGTGGCAAAGTTGAAATTCGGAAAAAAATTGCCAATTTTCAAAACTCCCGGAAAACTTTCCAGGCAACCGCTATTTTTCCTACCAAATGACTGTACTATTAAGCCACATGAAATTAAAGTTCGCATTGGAACAGAGACCATACTGAGGCTGAAGTTAAGAAATATACCACTACGAACATATACGGCGAGGCCATGAGAGGAAAAGAATAGTGGCACTAAGCTAAATCCAAGTAGGTTGAACTCTGGAGATCAGAATCCTGTGCTTCACTCAGTGCAAAAACAGCTGGCCTGCATTTTGTAGTGTGAGCGTAGACAGCAAAGAAATTCGATCGCAGCCCCTTAATGTTGCTAAAAACGACTCGAAATTTACCCGACATTGCAATTCACAAAAACACACAAAACAACGCAGACGCTTTATCTAAGTCCAATCAACAAGTGAAGATCTTATTAGAAAAATGCATATGTTGAATTCATGCCTTCCGCTTAATAACAAGTGTCTTTCGACAGAAGGAGGACTGTCATTTCATGCCGGATGAATATGCCACAAAAACAATCATTTTCGCGAGCACTTACAGTCGCCTTTCTTTTACTAAAAATCTCTTCCACGTTTAGATTGGATAAGATTATTCGTTGCCTTACTCAAATTCCCATTTTGGTGCAGAATACTTCTGTTTGCCTCTGATATTTTTTCTCCAGTACAATGACAATAAGCCGGATATGAGAAGGAACATTTTGCTTATTCCATTGGTTCTCAATATGAGTGGCTCTCCGAACAATACCTTTGAATTTTTGATGAAAACAGTTTTTCATAACATTTGAAAATCATACCACTTCTTGGTCATAATTTAAGAATAAAATTCCCCTACTTGTTTACCCAAGAACACAAAAGCTTCAGGCAAAATTGTGAATCTTTGAAAATATTTTGCTTGCCTATGAACTTACGAGACATGGACGGTAACCCTCCAATAAATCCAAAAACAACAAACAAAAAAGATAAAAACAAATCCTCCTTCTGAATTTTGTATATGTATCTGCAGCTGATATACTAAAAGCACAAAGCACAACGCACTCATAAATCGGTGAAGGTCAGAAGATAACAACTATGAAATTTCCTTACAAGACTTCGTCCTACTTTTGGAGGTGTTTTATCGACTCTAAATATCTAAGGCCTTGTAGTCTGACAAAGGCACTGTTTTATTACTTTTGATTTCACTGTGAACATACATTCATATATGTACATCTAAGAAAGCTGTGCTATATTTTTAAAATACAACCAGTATCCTCTCGACATAGGATACGGAGAAAAAAAGAAAGAAAACAACCAACAAAACATTTCTGTACCCTCAAAGCAAAATTATAACTTCACACGCGAATTGATGGCCTTTTCCTTCCTCTTCATTCCAGAGGTAGAAAAAGCAAGAACATTTTTCCAAGAAAAATGAACGTTCTTGGTATGAAATGCAAACCTACCTTTTGACCTTTGCTGCTGGAGAAACATAAACATAAGCCTTAAAGAAAACGTTCGCATGACTGGTAGCACAGCAAGCGCACGAACGAGAGGTTCTGCGCTTTTTTAAAGTTTTTTGTTTTTTTATTTTCTTTAAACTTTTGATATTTTTGTATGCGTTTGCAATATAAATTAAAATTGCTACTAGGCATGTTCATCATCATGCAATTGAGGTACATATTCAGGCGATGTGTTTTATATTTTCCGATGGATTATTATTTCTGTTTTTCCTATTTTTTGTATATTTTGCTGTTCGTTGAGACGTTTTCTCATGCGAAACATAACTGATTTATATTTTTTCACCTTGACATCGTCAGCATGATGAATTTTAAATTATAGCATTTTAATTGGCTTTTCAGAGGAATAAAGAACTTTGTTTTGATGTGATTTTGTTCAATCAAAAATTATTGGTCCTTTGACCTGGATTATTTCATTGAAGCGTGGAATTAATTTATTTGATATTTAAATGACTCAAAAAAATATTGCGATGTTGAAAAACACCAATAGTGACAGTGTTTTTGCATAGTATTTTTGTTTTTAATTTTTCAATACAAGGTGTAGTACCTGGACCTAAAAACTGGTTAATTGATTACTAGCTTTGTTTCATAAAAGGTATATACAGCTATGGACAAAGAAATAGCACACTATTAAGAAAAATCATAAATTCAAAATTTCCGTAATGTGAAATGATTGTGATGTTTCTTTTTCTTCGGGTATGTAGATTTGATAAACAAATGCAGTCTATCAAGCCTAAAAAGTACCGCAATTTTTGTATCGTCCTAAGTGCGAAGCGTACAATCCTAAGTATACTTTAAAGACGGTGAAACATGGAGTGGGAAATTTAATGGTCTGGGTGCGTTTTCCTGGCATGGGGTGGGACTCAAAATGGATAAATTCGCTTATCTTGCTATACTGAAGAATACAATGGAACCATATTCCTTTGAGTTCATGCCAATTAAGTAGATATTCATGCATGACAATGACCCCAAACACGCATCAAATAGTATAGTAAAAGCTTGGCTCGTGGATGAACAAATCGATGCCCTAACCTGGCCAGCTCAAAGTCCCGATCTTAATTCCATAGAACACTTTTGGAATGATGTTAAAGTCAAAATTGGGCAGACAAAATTTAAAAATTCGAACGATCTTTCGACCGGAATCAAAGAAGCTTGGTACTCTATCCCGCAAAGTAGATGCCAGGCGTTAGTTGAAAGCTTACCAAGGAGGTGCCAAGCAACTTTAAAAAATCGTGGTCAACCAACTAAGAACTAACTCGGTTATACCAAAATTTATGAAAAAAAAAAAAAATATTTTCATTAAAAAGAATTTTTGAAGTGAAAACTTCTTTAGGCGCGTTTGGCACTTTTGCGATGGGGGTAAATCAATGAATTCGCGACCGACACCATTTTTTGATTGGCTCATCGTAATTCGTATGTAAAGTCGTCACAGCCCAGCGTCTCAGGTTCGTTTCCCAGCCATGACTTGCATTTTTTTGTTTATTTAAAGTGAAAACATAAATAAAAATTGATCGCCACGGCTGGGATTTGAACATGAGACCCTTAGTTTAATAGCCAACGACTCTACCATTGAGCCAAGAGACACCTTAATTTTTATCTTGCTAAATGACTTAAAAGAATGCAATAGCATTATTACATAGTCATAGGCGGATCCACGGGGGGGGGGGTTTTCGGGTCCGGACCCCCCCCAATCGGGAAAATAAAAGATGTTATTTGTAACATTTATCGTCTCCTAATGTTCAAATTTCGTTACGGGAAAAATATAACATGAATCAGACAAAAAGTAAAGGAGAAGTAATATTATTATTTTAAAAATTCAAGAACTTTATTGATTATGAAAATATAATCGACATTCTTGAACGACTTGCTATTGATAAACCTGAAAAATATCGTCAGATTGATGTTTGCATATGTGACTCGATCCGATAAAAGGGACTTACTAGCCAAAAAATCGGTTGTTGGATCATGATTGATTACACAAGTTCTTTTTCTGAATATTCATGAAGCGCAATCAGAAATTGTAACATCGCTATTATTTCACAAAATATAAATTCAGAGAAACGATTTTTTAAATGGGTTTGAATGGTACATCAGCGCCTTTCAGAGCGTGCTGTGTAAGCTTTCACTTTTGCCTAAAAGGTGCCTTTTCTCGGATCGCGTCAAATATAAACTTTTTAACATGTAAATTTTTGATCGAAAGATATTAACCAGTAAAGCATCAAGCGCAATTTGGATGTTCTGGCCGTGGATTCGTTGTCTGCACATCTTGACTTCTGACAGAAAATTTTCTTTCGAACAATCCGATATATCTTCGTAAAATGTGTAGAGGTCAGCGCTTTTCTTTTCGTTAAATTCTTGTTTAAGAAACATTTGCCCGAAACTTTGGAAAATGGATCTGAAAATTCAGAGAACCGACTTTTAGTTGAGAAATGAACGTATCAAGAAACGGAGTATAGAATGAAATTCTGTAGTAGTCTTCAATACTTTGTGCTTGAACGTTGCAACGATTTTTTTGTTGATTGCAACGGCGCGCCGGCGTGGCAATTTTATTATGATTTCGTATTCAGAACAAATTCTAGTAGCATGTTGATAAATAACGTGAAAAGTAGAATCTGCGTTTTCGCGTTTGTAAGTAAATTCATTCAAAGCGTCATCTGCCAGCTTAGTAGCTTCACCCAGATCTTGGTTTTTAGATTGCAATTCCCGACTCAAAGGCAAAACAATCGAATTAACTGATTCCATAATGTGACAGGCGGTTTTTGGAATTCAACCGTCGAAATCGCTGTCAAAAGATGCAATGCATTTTGCGAAGTATCTCGATCTTTCCACGATTTGATTTCTTCCAAAGATTCAATAACAGCCGGTTGCAATTCAACGTACGTTCCAACTGCTTCATGAGACTGAGCCCACTTGGTAGGACAAACAGACTTCAACTTTTGTTTTTTTTTCTCACTTTTGTTTGTCATTTTTGTAATTTCTTGGTGTAGAACGTCTTGTCTTTTAGGCCAGTGAAAAAAATGCTTCAATCGCTCCGATAGTTCCTAACGCATTTTTGATTCCTGACACTTCGCACGCTGCATTGACTGCTAAACTAAAGCTATGTGCAGCGCAATGTACATAAATTGCCAGGGGGAAATACGATCTCAGATGAGCCTGTGCACCAATGAATTGGACACTCATTGCCGGAGCTCCATCGAATCCTTGGCCATACATATATGAGCAATCGACGCCAACATCATGTAAATAATTTCTGATTGAATCTGCTAAACCTCGTATATATAAATAAAATTTTGAGTAATGTACCCCCCCCATACCCAAATCCTGGATCCGCCACTGTACATAGTAATTGTACTTACCAACTCGGAGAAATACAGAGAAGAAAGAAATCAATTGAAGAAACAGAGAAAAATTTATGCAACGCAGAAAAAATAAAAAGCACCAAATATTTTACTGCCATTACAATGAAGAGTGGCTGGATAAGTGAAGCTGGAAATTTCATCATGACAGAGTAGGAGACGCTTTTTACAACAAATTAGAAGAGATCAACAACTCATCGCGATGATTTATCGATGGAATTGAAACGGTTGCATGAAAATAGCTTGAAAACCATTACTCAATAGACACTATCGCTAAGAAAATTAACGTATTAATTTTAACAGAGACTCACATGGGTGAAGAAGAAATATATGATATTCCTGATTTCAATTTAGTTGCAAGTTTCAGAAGGCACGATCGTCCAGCAGCAGGAGTAGCTATCTATAAATGGTTGTCAGATACAACTGCCATTTTTTGTGCAAATCATATGAATTTGCATACGAGGTACACTAGTGTGTCTAGTACCTACTATTTTGATATCGGCGATCTATCTGTTTGTCGTTGCAACTGTGAAAATGAACAGCAAGTTATAATAGTTGGCGTTTATATTTCACCGAAAACGTTTTTAAGTGTAATACGACAGTTTTTATATAAAAATTTATTTATTTATTCAGAATACGCTTCTGCACACCTTCACGGCAAAATTGGGGAGAGATTTGATGATTTGCCAATGATTTTGAATGGTGACTTTAAACATCAACTCCGCCATTAATTTTTAAAAGAAGAATATAATTTAACAATGACGAATGACCGCAGCCTTAGTACAACGAAATATAAATCGACAGTTGGTGCAGTCTTTGCGATATATTTAAATAGATTCGTGTCAAAATTTTTCGTTTCTTATTTTAGTTACCATAGGCCTATTACTTCATTATTAGAATACGATGATTGCATGAGATGATAATGGAAAAGCTGAAAATGTGAATGAAAACTCATAAGTTTCATTGATGTTCTTCCATATGTACATGTACATATATTATAAAACATTGAATAAAATTTTGCCACTATTTCTCTATTTTTATTATAAGCACTAAGAAGAAACATTTCAATTCAATTCTGTTTTCACTTCCGTCGGCACTCCCGGAGTGCTTCTTTTTTTTAACGACTATAGGTAAGTGTGCTATTTTCTTGTCCGCAAGAAATTTGATCATCACTGCAAAATATATTATTAAAAATTGTATTGTAAAGAAATAATTCCCTATTACTAATTATTATTAATCCTTAGAAGTCACTTCATGTCATAAAATAGGAGATAAAATATTTAAGTTCAAAAGGAAAAAATAAATGCAGTTTTCATAAGAAAATGAATGAGTGTGCTATTTCTTTGTCCATAGCTGTATATAAAGGGATATTCTTATAAGACCAAAATGCGTTGCCATCCAAGGAATCAAGCTCACAAGCTCTCACCATGCCTACCCATGAGTAATCAATCTGATCCAAAAACTATTCCGCTGTATTCTTCGGCAAAGGACCAAAGGAGGTTTTTTCAAAGGTAAGAGTTCCATATGCAAGCATTTAATTCTTTTGGCTATCTGCGAACTTATACCAATATATGGGATGTTTTTTAATGACATTAGAGAACATTAAATTTGGCAGCCTACATCCTATCGAACATCGATAAAGTGGATAAAACGTCACAATAGACAGACATAACTTCGTGGTAGTACTAAGATCCGAGACACGGAAAACAACATCAGTGCGGAGATCAAACGGACAATAACTCTTGCCAACCGTTGCTCCTTTGATAAAGAAGGCAATTGAGAAACAAAATAAAATAAAATAAGACCTCAATCATGTCAGTCCTGCTTGTCGAAAGCGGATGAGGAAACCGTTGGTCGGTTGGAAAGAAAAACACTCCGAACGCTATGCTGCATTTCCCCATTCAAAGTTCAATGATCTAAAAAAGAACCTCAAAATCGATAACCGAAATCTTATTTTTACTTTGAGGTTATATGTACAAATGAATACCATAAATTTAACATTCAAGTTCCAAAAAGAACTCCTAATTTTTGTCATCCTGGTATGATAATTTAACACCTGAGCCTCTCAATGGATTTATCCTTCTTATTTCTATTTGTATGGCGTCTTATAACTCGGTTAACGGTTTTCTTCTTCTTTTGGTACTTTCACAAGTGAATTCGAAGAAACTCAAATTTATGGCATTTCAATACGTTTCTCTCTCTAAAAATATTCCTTGGCACTTTTCTCGCATTCGTAAAACATCAATGAGTGTCATGTTCAAAGAGATAATTTCTCCATCAATAACTTAGTTGATATGTCTCACAGCAGCGGGGATCTTAGGGAATATGTATGAGTATGTATTTGCTTTCATCACTGACAAGAAGTAATAATTTAACGAATATTCCATTGAAATGAAATTCAATTCTACAGAAGTCATCTTTATTTAAATGTGCATATATACAACATGCCACCTACATTTTGATAAAAAGAATTTTCCAACGGTGATAAATTCAGCTTCATAAGCTTTGATGGCAACAAGGCACCCAACACCTATGCGCCTTTTTGATAGGATATAAAGGAGCACGTTGACGGTACAAAAGAGAGCGTTGAGATTGGTAGGTGATAGTTCAAAAGTAGAATCGATTGATTCTCTTAAACATCGTCGAAATGTTGCTTGTCTCTCTCTTTTTATAGCTTTTCTACAAAAAGTGCTCTAGGGAAATAGCCAGCTGCATTCCTTTTTTGAAGCAATTTAGCTGCAACACCCGCCTCGCTAGGAATGCCCATCAGTTTTACCTTGAGCCCAACTTCGGACGTACAGTCAAGTATAGAGATTCATATTTTAGTCCCCACCCGAATGTGGAATGCTCTACCTGACTCTGTTTTTCCTACACTACAATTTACATTCAAAAATTGAAAAGCAACGTGCATCGGTGTCTCCTTTCGAATCCTTTCCTATTTTCCTAAATACTCGCACTGTATTCTAAAACATTATGAAGGTATTCATAATTAATGTAAATAATTAATTAATCATAACAATAAAAAAGGTAAGGCCGATCAAAACTCTTTGAATATGCGGATATATCTATGAAACACCATCAGCTCAAAATGCACTGATCACAACATAAAATATGTTGCTTTAATAGAGCTAAATCATTGCTAGCTACCAACAAGCCAAAGAAACATGGTAGTGGAATAATGAAGTAAATGCAGCTACAAGTTAGAAGGAAACGGGTTTCAAAGCATGGTCAAATTGTTTCTCAAATAATAAAGACAAAAGGTTGGCCTCGAAAGGAAAAACAGAAGCTGTAAAAAAGATTTCCCTTTCCTCCAAGTAAAGGAGGGCATGTAATCGGTTTTCCAATAGGGACTTGACAACTTTGAATTTAATTTGTAAACGCAATCATCGAACTGTCTTTGTCAATTTGTTCAGTGGGCACCACACACTTAGTGTAACGCAAAAGAGCGGTGAGCCCTTGGGCCTACGCATTGATCACATTCATGCCTTGCGAGCAAATGGAGGGTCCTACATTTTTTTGCCGTTTTCGAATGGCTAATCTTGAAAGCGCTTTTCATGGCGATGAATTTACTATAGGAGGACTTGCCAATTCCTCGCGATAGGCGATGCCAGTGGAAAAATATTTTTTTTTGTTTCTGTTGGGATTTGAACTACGAAACCTTCCTCGTAAGTCGTCACAGACAGACATGCTAACCATTTCGCTACGTGCACCACCATCATAGTGAGTTCAACATCATGGTAAAGAACAAACACGAGGAACGTCTACAAATTATAAAAAATTTTCTACCACAAATCGGAGTAACCAGCTCCCAACGCAATTTTAAGAGCGTTAACTACAATATTCGGTTGTAATTCTCGATCTAGTAGACAGGCAATAAGCAATAACAAGTTTAGGGCAAACATTTGAGTCTGCATATTCGTTGTGTGATGTTGCGGTGGCAGTGATACAACAGTTTGAGCGAAGTGTCGAAAATATCGCTGTTGTTCAGGCGTTGGTAACAAACCTGGATCGTTTCATTCAATTCAATAGAGTATCGCTCAGACCACATTATGTCGTATTTTGCGAAAGGATTTTTTTTTTTTCGTTGGGGGTTTTTAAAATACCAGCTGCAGCACTCAGACCTAAATACCGGTCCATTGTACTACCAGATAGCAACCATCTATTTGTTATAGCTTTCCAGATGTTCGGAGAAAAGCCAAAAGACGCTGCCATGATAAGGAGCCTAAGTTACCAGCTCTCACCATGTCTGCGCCGAGTATCTGTAACCTCATGCGAGAAAAAGCAGGACATTCACAGAGGAAGTGCTCTGCGGTGTCCTCATCTTCTCCACAAGATTCACAGAGTGTGGTATCACTTAAGCCTAACACGTTTAAATGCTTGGCAAAAGAGAAGTGCCCGCTGGCAACGCCAATAAGCTTTCTACAGTCTTTTCTGCTACGAGCTAGCAAAAATGTTGCAGTCTTCTTACTAACGTTGGGGAGCATACGCTTGGTTTGTCTGCATCCAATGGAGGCATGCCATCTACGGTTGTGCTCTTCACAGATCCAATCGTTGATTGAAGCCCTCACTGAGGACGCTGGCAGACCTAGCGACGGTTCAGGTCCTGAGAAAGCTGTCTGAGATCCCTGCCTAGCGAGTTCATCGGCGATCTCATTTCCAGTTATGCCGTGATGGCCCGGAACCCAAATGAGACTCAAGGAATTTAATCTTCCGATTGCATTCAGAGAGCTCTTGAATTCCTGGATCACTTTCGAAGTGGTTAGAGGGTTGAGAAGGGCCTTACGCAAACGAGCGTAAGCAAAGGTCGCTGCAAACAAAGATACTTCTCCCCGTCCATCCATTGTTCGTTACGTGGCTCAAGGCCATTAGGATAGCATAAGCCTCCGCTTGGAAAACGGATGCGTATGATCCCAAAGATGAGTGCAGTCGTATGTTGTCGTTCTCAACAAAGGCACCAGCACCAGAACCCTCGTCGGTTTTGGAGCCATCTGTGAAGATACGATAACAGTTCTTTCCAGGCTCAGATTCTGGAGCGAACCAATCCTGAACCGAAGGAAAGCTGACTGAGTAATTTTGACGCAGTTTGAGCCTTGGGATCATCGTGTCAGACGGCATATCCATTAGACGTGAGTCAAAAGATAGGCTGCTTGCGAGTTCCTCAAAGCTCCAGTGCGAATTGTGCCAGAGACCACATTGCTTTAAACGAGAAATGGTCTTGAGAGTACACCCCATGATAAAGGTATTAAGGGGAGGAAGATTCAACAGTGCGTCGAGAGCAGCTCCCGGTGTGCTGGGGAAGGCCCCCGTAACACCCAGACAAATTGTTCTTTGAAGTTTGGCAAACGAGGCAATAACGTATTTACGCGAGAGCTTATTCCACCAAACAACTGACGCATAGGAGATGATTGATCCAAAGGACCCTTTCAAAGGACCCTTTTCGGTGAAAGACCCCATGTCTTGCCAAAGGCTCCTTTACTTTGCCAGAAAACTGACAGTGCTTTAGTAGTTTTAGACTCGACATGTTTCGACCAAAGAAGTTTGATATCCAGGATTACTCCAAGATGCTTGACTTCATTTGAAAAGGGGATGTTGACGCCTTTAAGCGTAAGTTGGGTCAGACCAGTCAATTTTCTACGTCTCGTGAAGAGGACAACCTCGGTTTTAAGAGGATTGACGGAGAGACCGTTTCTAACACACCAGTTGTCAATCTGGAACAGACAGCTGGAACCAACCGAGAGCACGGCGACGTCGTCTGCATATGCTTGGGCATGAACGTTAGAACCATTGAGCATTACAAGTAGAGAGTCGATCAACATGCACCACAGAAGAGGAGATAAAACGCCACCTTGTGGACAGCCTTTATTTACTCCCGTTGCAACATATTGTCCACAGTCCACCTCAGCGATTACGGTTCTCTTCATTAGCATTGCTTTAATCCACAACACTAATGACTCGTCCACACCGTGTTCTCTGGCAGCATTGCACATACCATCGAAGCTAGCATTGTCAAAAGCACCTTGAATGTCGATGAAAATGCCTACCGCAAATTCTTTCCTGTCAAGCGCGCATTCAATCCTGCTAACAAGATTTTTAAGTGCGGTCTCGCAAGATTTTCCTCTTTGGTAAGCATGTTGCATCTGAGACAGAAGGTGAAAAGATCTTGGTTTACATCTATACAACATCAAGCTGACTCAAGAATTGAGGTCAATGGACCATTTAAAGTGACGCTGACGTACGTTTTCCGATTGGGCTCTGGAGAAGACGCGCCAAGATGATGAATTTCATAGCAAAATCCTCTTCAGTGACGAAGCTTATTTTTGGCTTGAAGGGTCTGTCAATAGGGAAAATATGTGTTTTTGGTCGGTCGATATACGAAACTGAAAGCTGATTCGGCTGCTGATGAAGGCCAAGTTTCTCAAAGAAAAAACGACAAAACAACTTGAATCTTCTAAACAGCCGCTCACACAACGGGAAATGCTAAGGAAATCCGTTCAACGTTCAAAATTTTTCACATGTGATGACATTATCGTGGTGGCCTTTTAAACAAACAGTTTCCCCGAAAGCACTACTTACTAAGCTTAACCTATAGCTTAACGGATATACCCAGCATCACAGTCGAAAAAGATGAGGACACCGAAGAAAAGCAAAGGTGCTGGGCTAGAAGAGATACTCTATGAGTTTTGAAAGAAGATGAGACATATCGAGCTGAGATGGCTCACGTTACTTATCTCCTAGAAGGTGATAGTCTGCATAGGTTAGGTTAGGTTAAAGTGGCTGTTAGCCCGGCTAAGACACCTAGAGCCCATTGTGATACCACAATGGATCTAATGTATCCTTATCCTAATGGAACCATTTCGAGCTTACAATGAAGCGGGAGAGACGCAGGGCGTCAATGTGAGTGAGATCACTACGGTCATCAAAGAAATACAAACCTAGGTGTATCCTATTTTGAGAGCTAAGGCTGGGCATGAACAGAGAAGGTGGGACTCCTCCTCTTCACCCATACAGCTCCTGCAAAAATTGTTTGAGAAGACTCCTAGCCTTGCGGCATGTCTTCCAATAAGACAGTGTCCTGTAATGACACCTATCGGCGCACTAAAATGTTTTCTGTTGAGAGATCAATCCGTTCGACCGCTTAAGATCTAGCTTAGGCCAGATCTGTTTTGTTGCGTTACACGTTAAACATCTTCAGATTCAGATTAGTTTTCTTGTATGCGTCCTGCTTGAGCAAGAGCTTGTATTTAGCAATTGGTGCGCCGATAGTCTCCGTTATCGGTGAGAAGGGCAGAAGTGTTCCGTTTCATCTGCTTTGCAGTTTCCTGAACTGTCTCTATGCTTCGGCACCCAGCAGAGGTTAAACTGCTCTGACATCTCCCTGAGAGATGATCTGCAATTAAGCCTAGAATAGAGTTCAAGGAATTTGATGCCAGGGATTTAATGGAGTTACGAATATCGTGATCTCAAGGGAATCGTGGCTTTCTCATTTATCTGTTTACACTAGTGATCCGCCCGTGGGATCGAAAAATCATCGAGGCTCTTAAGAGCCTAGTTGCACTCGAAACAGCATAAAATCGAGAACTCTGATGTTTAATACGCACCAGTCTTTAGACAACGAGGAGTTGCAGATGATTGAGAATATGTGTGAGGGAGCTGTGACGAAGGTGAAAGGTCCAGCTGATTACTGAAGCATTAAAAATCACAGTAGGGGTACACCCAAGAAGCGTCTGAGGCCGTTGCTCTTTATTATAGCCCTAAAATCTACCTGTTTGAAGGTACAGGACACTGTTCATCAACCTTTTTTTTCTGCTAACGTTGGATGCTACATAAGCGAAGTCGTATATCTCTGCAACGAGCACTTGACATATGGATAGACGTTTCAGAAATACGTGTGTTCTGACTGAGTATCTACTTGTGTAGCCCGCTTTCTGATTCAGAGGTGTTACATCCAGACAACTCCCAACTACGAAAAACATCTAGGATCTTTTAAGAAACTTATGACGACATCATCAATCATTCGGGTAACGTCGTCGTCGATTGAAGAAATTGGCGGCATAGCTTCACTACCTTCTGTCATCAAAAAACCCTCTCTAAGTAGAAGGGAAAACTCTATACCGCAATTGAGCCCCCAGCACTCACATACTGTTCATAATGTCACACAATGTACAAAAAGTATGAGAGTAAACTGAGATGTTGAATGTTGATGCTTCATATGACAGCTGATGGAGTAACCAAGCTTGGCTGAATTAGAAGAACCGTGAAAGCCCTCACATCAAATGGCATGAAAAAATAGAATACCCAGCTGGTATTCCCATATTCAAAGGAAAGATCTAGAGACATCGTCACAAAGACACCGTTACACAGTAACCACCTGAACACAGATGAATAAAAACTTCCACATCTCACATGACTTCTGTTTTTGCCTTGACCAGACCCAAAAAACCCCTTTTACACGTTCAAGTAACTGATGTGAGTAAGCTCTTCGTTAACATAAAGCGATGTAAGGTAGCTGGTCTCAAAAATGTTATTAAGGCATATTACTTCCATTTGTTCCATTTTCCCAATAGCCCATAAAGGAGCTACGGTATCCCATATTTCTTCTGTTAACTTCTTCGAAACACAACGAAAGGCCAACCTTAAAGCGAAAGACACGAGTCCAACCATTTAGGGTTAAGAACATCTGTGAACATGCTCCATAAAAGTTAAAAATACCCTTCTTTCTCTTAGCCGGATGTTCGACTCATCGCTGACCTACAATATTCCCTTGCTGCCGCATAAATACCCCATGAATATGTAAACCAAGATGTCTACCTCTGCATAGTCAAGAGATGGCATTTGGAAAAAAGGCACATGCTGCCTCCCCATATTCTCTGCCTGGTTATCCCCACACCATCACTATCGTTAGCCTGTTAGAATTTATTCATTTATTTATGGATAATTCTATCCTTTCTTTTTTTTTTTATTTAGAAAATATGAAACAGAGAAGAGATGGGAAAGTTAAAATAAAGTATTCAATTTACTCATCGTACTCTTCATCCTTTTCAGTTGGATCGGTTTCATAGAAGACATCGTCCTCTTTGGAATCCTCCTCAGAGCTGGTGCTCTTATCCTCGTCATCTTCTTGATTCACTTTACGTTTGGCTTCCTCTTCTAGATATTTGGCCTTGGAGATTATTTCATCTCTGTATTCGCAAAAGGTAAAAGACACGAGCACAAAAAATAATAAAAAGCATTAGTTTAGAAAACAAAATTAAATAATTTAATTAAATGAATGTGCACTATGGAAGAGTTGCCACTTGAACCCCCATTCTCCTCTCCAAATGATCTCTTGCAGGGTAAGTAGGTAGGTACACTTAAATAAAATACGAACCTGTTTTTGTGCAGCTCTTTCTTTGACACACAAACAGCACTGTACTCGTCCTCCAGCAGACAAATTTCCCTCTTTTTGCAATTAAGTGGTCGACACAAATCACCTGAAAGTTTAACGAATATATTTATTTGTGGTTATTCAAATCTAATTTCGAAGTAAAAGGTTTTGTTAATTGCTTCCAAAGTTTGGCCATAGACATAGAAATCTCCATCACCTTTCATGGTCTCTCTATACCTTTACCGACTCCCTATGCTCTTGTATTTATGACCTAACGTTTGGCATGACGATGACGACGACAAAAGGCTCTTATCATAAGTGACCTAGTAAGGATTTGGATGTGTGTAAGAGTTTGGTTGAAAGTTTTGCCATCGTAAGTTTACCCTCATGGCCATCTAAGCCAAAAAGGTTCTCATTTGTAAACTCTACTCGAGCAATGAGCTATGCAAAATTTATTTAAACTTGTATAATGGATTTTCGGTTGAAAACGGAACATTTGGGGTAGGAATTTTTCAGTTCTGGTTGGTGTGCCCGAAAATGAGTTTTGACTTTTGAATTGCTTATGTGTGCTTTAACGAAGTTGTGAATCCATTATTCAGTAAAAAGGGGGTTCCGTCTTTGAACAAGGGAGCGTCGTCTAGATGTTGATACTTGAGGAATGACTCTGCATATCCAGTTGAAAAAAATGAGAGCAACTTATGCTTTAGCTACTTGTAGCAGGTTACGCTAGCTGCTTGCAGCAGCAAAAGGAAATGATTTTCCGCTTTCATGCGCAGCGTATGTTGCATTGCTACTGGCGGTTTTGTTAACATTTGGGTGAACAGTTCAAAATGAATCGCACCTTGTTTTCAAATAAAACAAAAGCAGATGAACTGGAAAGAGAGGAGAACGGTTGAACACTTCAGATGAACACTTTTCCTTCTGAAACTTCTGAAAAGAAGTGTGGGATGAATGGGTGTTGATGCATGCAAAAGGTTAACATTGGCATCTGTTTGTTTGGAATTGTGAGTTTGAAGGGATACCAGAAACGTTTTGGCCAAAGTAAACGATGATCGAAAGGATATGAGAGAAAGTGAATAGAAAATTTTTTAAAGTTTTTTACCACAGGTTCAGTTGACTACTGGAGCATCCCTTCGAATACAATAGTAAAAAGAGGATATAACTTTAGGCATCTGGTTTTGTTTTTAGACACCTACGGGCTTGCAATAACTGTGGGTAGGAATATCCTTAACAATACTGGAAAACATTTCGAAAGACCCTTTCACATTTTAGGATATTCGTAGGAGGAATACATGGGCCTAGAGAATAAACAATCAAATTTGGATTGAGATATGAATAGTGTTTAGTTATGAGACTATTGATAGTTCAAAGAACTGGTTGAGTGCTCACTATAGTTGGGGCGGGGCGTAGCTCTGAGCAATAAATAGAAGGAAGGGAAAATATAGTTAGGAAACAGGACAAGTTGGGTCACACATAAACTCATGCTGCGAATGTTATAAGCCGACGAGAGCATACGAGATGAAGGAAAATGGCAAACTCACATTGGTGTGCTAAACGCGGTCATATCAGCACAGATGGAGACAGGATGTTTAAATGGAAGTGGTGGAGATGTCCTCTTCCTCCTTTTCTGGCGTTACGATCGCAAAGGGTTCATAACTCTCCCTTAACTGAACTGTTTCCCACTAGTGATCCGCTCGTGGGGTACGCCGGCCGGAAGTGATGGTGGATGAAATCGTAAGTAACTGACGGTAGATCTCATTTCCATAAGCAAGTTATGATACTATAAAGTTTGGCTACGACCTCAGTAAGTAAACAATCAGTGCCTTTCCCAATAGAGTATCTCTCCATATAGCCTTGAGGTTTACAAGGCGCGCCGCCGCCAGCAACAAGCCTCAAGGAACAATACCAATACCGACATACTCAGCTCCTGGGTTTTATTCGGCCATTAAAACGAGACCAATGGGTGTACTAAAATTAGGTGTCTATATGTATGCACGGTGTGGCTCGTGTTAGGTTGTATAACACGACCTTATTTGTGGCAACTCTAATGAAAATGATTTTCTATTGGTCAGTCTAAAGTGAACTTATTGCACTCTTTTGAGTTGAAAATCTCCTGGCATTGCCAGAAATCGTGCGGGTTTTAGGTAATTGAAATGAAAAGTTAAACTAATTTTGTTTTTCATTCACAGTACTCGCAGTTAGAAAATGAATGCCTTAAAATTTTAAGTGACAAAACTAACGACATCTTTGAATTGCGCGAACTCTGGCAACACCAGAAGATTTTAAGCTCAAGCGACTGTAATGAGCTCATTTTAGATTGTTTAATAGGAAACATTTTCTTATCAGAAATGACTGTATGGTTTCGTTTTAAAAACCAATACCTGCCAAACGAGTTTTTATTCTCCTCTTGAATTCCTTAAAAAGGCAGTGTCAAGCGAACTATTTCTATCCCTCGAATAGCTCGTGCAAGCTCGTGTTGGCTGCATATAGACACGTCCCGACTCAAAATGCAAGCAGCCAAAATTTGAAGCCAAACAAAAAGCATACTAAAAATAATGTTGCCAAAGAAAAACCAGGGTTTCTTTTGTAAGCTCTACTCTACATGCGGAAAAAAAAGCTAAGAACATCAAGTTCTCACCAAGAAAGAAGCAAGCAAGAAGGAGCATGAGAAATAAGCGCAGTTGAGGAAATTTAATTAATGTTAAGTTTCTTAGTCTTCTTATTGACCGCAAATTAATCGATAAAAAATTTTAAAACACACAGGATCTAATTCCGGTTTCAAAATTCTTTATTTTTATCGAATGCATTTCGGGCTCTTTCTATTGAGGACCCATCATCAGCGAGCGTTTAATGTACACTAGATAGCGAATGTGACAAATAGAACATAAAATGAAAATTAAAAGCAACAACAAATTTGTCATAGAATTAAAACAATAACAAAATAGAACAAAATTGCAAAACGGAATAAACAAAAGGTGAACATGATTTACTTAAATAAATTAAAAAGAGAAGACTCTATTGCACCAGGCTCCAAATTCATTAAATTGTTGGTGGTTTGAATGTAGAATGATTCGTATGCGTCTAACTTATGGGGATAATTAACCGTCTTTAATAGTTTGATGTTTTCTTCAATTGGTGAGACAGAGTGTGGCTCTGTGTTGTCAGGATTGAAAATATGTGCTGGTATTGCGTTGGAAATTTGTTTGTTTTGAATTGTTCTTGCGTGCTCGCTTGCTCTCGTCTTTAAAGCTCTCCTGGTCTGCCCTATGTAAGAGGCATCACATTTTGTGCAGCTTATTTTATATACGCCACTCCGCTCCATCATCGATGCAACGTCTTTGGTAGTGCCTAGCGATAGTCGTAGTTTGTTTGAATTATTGTGTACAATCTTCATTTTGGCTCTTTTATAATTTTTGTGTAGCTTGTTTGTAATACTCGGTACATATGCGAGTGTAACACATCTGTCGTTAGATTTTTGGCTTGCTGAGTTCTGATAGAATAGCGTTGAAAGATTACCTTTTTTAATTTTATCTGAGTGCTTTTTAACTAACTTTTCTATTATCGTTTGTTTAAATCCGTTCACTTGAGCTAGATGAAGAATGAACTCATATTCAATTTTAAAATACTTTAGCGTAAGGGGGAGACGGCAGAGTCTGTAAACCATGGAGTGAAATGCAGCGAGTTTGTTTTGATGAGTACAAAATGAATCATATGTTATATATCGGTCAGTGGATGTGGGTTTTCTATACACTGCAAATTGAATTTTTCGGTTATTACGTATGATCTTCAAATCCAGAAAGGTCAAAGTATGGTCGATGTTAGATTCCTTTTCAAAAGTAAATTCAATGCTATCATATCTGTTGTTAAGGATGTTCAAAACTCGGTCAATGTCTGTTCTTTTAATCACCGCAAACGTGTCATCCACATAGCGCCACCATATGCGTGGGAGTAAATCTTCTTTTTTCAAATCCATTTCAAACTTGGACATAAATGCTTCTGCTACTAATGGTGAAAGGCTATTGCCCATACTGCAACCGACATTACTGCTGTAAAACGCATTCCTAAATTGAAATGAATTATGTGACATACATTTTTGTATCGCATTAATATATGCTTCTATATGTTCGCTAGGTACTGCTTTTTCACAGAGGTGTTCGTAGATAGCTGTTATTGCAATATCGATAGGTACACTGGGGAAAAGGGCTGTCACATCAAACGAAATCATGATTTCATCTTCTTCTATTTCGATGTCTTTCACCTTGTCCGTGAAATCAAAGCTATTCTTGATTGCGAAACCATTGAAAACACCGTACTGTTTGAGTTCCGCTACCAACCACTTAGAGATGTTTGCAAATGGTGAGGAAACACATGAAACGATTTTGCGCATTTTATCTCCGGGCTTATGAACTTTTGGTAGACCGTACATTAGAGGTACTTGTGGATTTGGTATACGTAACCGATATTTGTTAACACCAAACATTTTGTTCAAATTGTCGATAACAATAGTCGCATCTTTGGTCATTCTAGCCAGTGGAGATCTTCTACAAACTGTGAAATTATCTTCTTGTATGGATTTTGTCATTCTATTATCATAATCACTTTTATTCATGATTATGACCTGATTACCTTTATCAGCCTTCATGTAGAAAACATTCCGTTGTTTTAAGCTGGAACGAGCTTGGTTCCACTTCACTGTGTCTTTGTCTTTTGTTTTTAAAACTTTTTGTTTCTTTATAAACAAGGCAGCACAATCTCTGATACCTTTTTTTGACATCCAAGGACTTGAATTGGATCGATGATTCAATGTCAGCTACAAGGTCAATTAAAGGAGAAACGACAGGTTTAATAGTGAAATTCAAGCCCCTGTTTAAAAGTTCCAACTCAGAGTCATTGAAAGTTTGATCAGATAAATTCACAACTAAGTTATCCACATTTTGTACATGAGGCCTTTCCACTATGGGGATTTCTCTCAATAGGACAGATAGTTTTTTATTCTGTTTTTCTCTCTTTGTTTCGAAAATATGGTCACAACGAAAAAGAATTGCGGATTGCTTCTGTGTAAAAACTTTAAAAAGGGCATCACTTAAGCCTTTGGTAATTTTTAAATGTAGACTATAGGTTTCAAGTTCTAATTTGTCAAGCCGACTGTAATGATGCATGATTTCAAATTTTAGCCAAGACCGTTTAGCTAAATGAATAACTTTATCAGTACGATGGTTTTTAATGCCACAATAGACATGGAACCAAGCTCGTTCCAGCGGAACCAAGCTCGTTCCAGCTTAAAACAACGGAATGTTTTCTACATGAAGGCTGATAAAGGTAATCAGGTCATAATCATGAATAAAAGTGATTATGATAATAGAATGACAAAATCCATACAAGAAGATAATTTCACAGTTTGTAGAAGATCTCCACTGGCTAGAATGACCAAAGATGCGACTATTGTTATCGACAATTTGAACAAAATGTTTGGTGTTAACAAATATCGGTTACGTATACCAAATCCACAAGTACCTCTAATGTACGGTCTACCAAAAGTTCATAAGCCCGGAGATAAAATGCGCAAAATCGTTTCATGTGTTTCCTCACCATTTGCAAACATCTCTAAGTGGTTGGTAGCGGAACTCAAACAGTACGGTGTTTTCAATGGTTTCGCAATCAAGAATAGCTTTGATTTCACGGACAAGGTGAAAGACATCGAAATAGAAGAAGATGAAATCATGATTTCGTTTGATGTGACAGCCCTTTTCCCCAGTGTACCTATCGATATTGCAATAACAGCTATCTACGAACACCTCTGTGAAAAAGCAGTACCTAGCGAACATATAGAAGCATATATTAATGCGATACAAAAATGTATGTCACATAATTCATTTCAATTTAGGAATGCGTTTTACAGCAGTAATGTCGGTTGCAGTATGGGCAATAGCCTTTCACCATTAGTAGCAGAAGCATTTATGTCCAAGTTTGAAATGGATTTGAAAAAAGAAGATTTACTCCCACGCATATGGTGGCGCTATGTGGATGACACGTTTGCGGTGATTAAAAGAACAGACATTGACCGAGTTTTGAACATCCTTAACAACAGATATGATAGCATTGAATTTACTTTTGAAAAGGAATCTAACATCGACCATACTTTGACCTTTCTGGATTTGAAGATCATACGTAATAACCGAAAAATTCAATTTGCAGTGTATAGAAAACCCACATCCACTGACCGATATATAACATATGATTCATTTTGTACTCATCAAAACAAACTCGCTGCATTTCACTCCATGGTTTACAGACTCTGCCGTCTCCCCCTTACGCTAAAGTATTTTAAAATTGAATATGAGTTCATTCTTCATCTAGCTCAAGTGAACGGATTTAAACAAACGATAATAGAAAAGTTAGTTAAAAAGCACTCAGATAAAATTAAAAAAGGTAATCTTTCAACGCTATTCTATCAGAACTCAGCAAGCCAAAAATCTAACGACAGATGTGTTACACTCGCATATGTACCGAGTATTACAAACAAGCTACACAAAAATTATAAAAGAGCCAAAATGAAGATTGTACACAATAATTCAAACAAACTACGACTATCGCTAGGCACTACCAAAGACGTTGCATCGATGATGGAGCGGAGTGGCGTATATAAAATAAGCTGCACAAAATGTGATGCCTCTTACATAGGGCAGACCAGGAGAGCTTTAAAGACGAGAGCAAGCGAGCACGCAAGAACAATTCAAAACAAACAAATTTCCAACGCAATACCAGCACATATTTTCAATCCTGACAACACAGAGCCACACTCTGTCTCACCAATTGAAGAAAACATCAAACTATTAAAGACGGTTAATTATCCCCATAAGTTAGACGCATACGAATCATTCTACATTCAAACCACCAACAATTTAATGAATTTGGAGCCTGGTGCAATAGAGTCTTCTCTTTTTAATTTATTTAAGTAAATCATGTTCACCTTTTGTTTATTCCGTTTTGCAATTTTGTTCTATTTTGTTATTGTTTTAATTCTATGACAAATTTGTTGTTGCTTTTAATTTTCATTTTATGTTCTATTTGTCACATTCGTTATCTAGTGTACATTAAACGCTCGCTGATGATGGGTCCTCAATAGAAAGAGCCCGAAATGCATTCGATAAAAATAAAGAATTTTGAAACTGGAATTAGATCTTGTGTGTTTTAAATTTTTTATCGATTAATTTGCGGTCAATAAGAAGACTAAGAAACTTAACATTAATTATAACGACCACAAAGTTACGTTTAAAAATTTGGTGATTAAATATCAAATAATCCTCTTGAGGAAATTTAAGAATGAAACAGTTGGAATAAAACTCTGAAATTTTACTTAAACAGCAAAAGACCGTAGTAATGGTGCCCGTGGCCGTGGCGTAGTGGAGGTTAGAAATTCGAATCCCAGAAACTTCAAGGCAATTTTTACGATAGTAATTTCATGTCATGAAAAGGGCTTTCTGGATTAGTCGTTCGGAATCACAAACAAGAACCTACATACATCCTCTTCGTTCCACCACAAAGTATGGTTGAGAGAAAAGCGCTAGTTTTCGGGGCCCACGCTCTGTTGCGCCACCTTAGTTTTATTTTACCGTCGTGTTGGTGAGTACGTCTGTTGCGTGAAGTTTTTGAATTTCAGAAAAATTCAATAATTGGAGAAACTTGTATCGCTTTTAACGAAGATTTGGCAAGTTTTCTCAGAGTAATTGCACTGCCATGAAAAGCACTTTCTCACTTAACCGTTCAGAATCGGCTAAAAGTTTATAGGTTCCTTCCATTACGATCAAGAAATCGTGAGAAACATGCTCTATGCCAAGGGGCACCCCGAGCATGGTTGTGTCATCTTATTTATTTATTTTTTATTTGAAAAACTACAATCTTAAGACCTATCAGCAGGAAAACAAAAGATTTGCGGATCACGAAACATTGCTTCAGATGATTGATTGACGGCGGGCGATGACTACAGAAACTCTGATGCCGGTCATAAACCAACATGGACGATGATCGAGAATGCCGTTGAAATGAGCGGGATCAGTGCCAGGTGGTTTTTACAACATCATGTAGACATAAATTGTACCAAACACGCAATAGCAAACATCTTCCCATCTCTGTAAAATTATTCGCATGCAAGCGGTTGCAAGCGTATTATCACAAAAAAGATTGCTGGACGGAACTGTAGCGAAACGAAAGAGTTTAGCGGCTGATGTGGGTTAAAAGAAAGAAGTTATATGCTCACTAAAAGAAGAAAACATCGAAGTTGCAAAAAACATACATAGTTTCGACACTGTTCCTGACTTTTTCCACCTGCCCTCAAATATGAACAGCTAGACTTTTATTAAAGCATTTAATAAGACCTTGAGGGTTTAGGCTAAAAAGGCGGTCGGGAAAACGACCAACCATTAATGGGTAGTAGTTGTACCCGTGGCGTGATGGTAAGCATGATGTCCACCTGGTAACCTAGAGGTTCGAGGTTCGAATCCCAGCCGAGACAAAAATGTTTTTCCACGGGTATCTCCTTTCGCGAGGAATTGGCAAGTCCTCCGTTAGTAAATTCATTGCTTTCTCAATTAGCCGTTCGAAACCTGCAGAAAATTGTAGGTCCCCTCCATTCCCTCACAAGGTATGGTTGTGAGAAATGCGCTAGGCCCAGGGGCTCCTCGCTCTGTTGCGCCACTCTATTTATTTATTTTCATTTTTTTTTTAATGGGTCCATTGCGATATCACGTGGGAATTTGAGGATTAACCAGGCTATTTTAACTATTTTGAGCCTTCTATAAAGTGATGAACTTCTATGTTCTTAAGATCACTTGAGTCGTTGAAAAAGAACTTTCCCGAACTTACTTTCCGTCTTTAAGAGAGAACATGGCAAAGAAGATGTGGAACGACTTCGTCTTCTTCTTCTTCTCCATTCAGCTACCGCACAAGTCCTTTGATGGGATATTGAGCCTTGCGGCATGTCTACATATGAGTCAGTATCCAGTTCAGTTATAACACCGATTACGGAGCTAATGTTAGTGATTGCAAATTTATGGTACGTTTTGGATGTAGGTCTGGGCAGATCTTTCGGTAGCCAGACAGGTAGTGATGTTTGTCCACCTAGTGTTTATCATCGTCGTAGCATCTTTCTTTAGCATAAATTATCACCTAGCATTAGATATTCATCCTGTTGGGTCCCATTTTCATGGAAGTTCCTTTTCTATGAGAAGACTCTTGATCGTTTGAACTTGGAGGATCATCCAGTGACCTCCAACTCTAAATTTTTTCGTTATCTTGGCCTCGACGCGTCCTTGAATCGGCTTCTTCTGGCGTGATATAGTAGACTTTGTGGAACGATATCTCAGCTTCAGAGTTTTAAAACATGAAAACAATCATATTTTTTTACTTCTTATTAATCCAACTACGATTAGACACAAGCTATTTGAAAGGTTTTGAAATTTAGCCAAGTGGCAGCGATTTGAAAAAAAAGTTCTATTTTCTTCCTGTAAAAAATTAAATTTTTTTTTTTTTAAAGCTCGTGTCTAATCAAAGTGAGATGTTTCAAGAACAAATCCTCAACAAGACATGTTACTTATCTTATAGTGTCTAGACTCGAAATAAGCAGAAAAACAATTTCGATTTCTTGAAATTTTTTAACACGTAACTAAATGGACTATTGCAAAATGTGCGAAACAAACTGAAAGAGGAATAAACGTCAGATGAGGATAGCTGGGACAATAAAACTCCGGCTTAATAAGTTTTCAAAAACACTTGAGGTCTACCACCAAAGGAAAATACCTTCTCCACACCTTTACAAACTAGGAACTCAAAACAGGACCATGTGAAAATGTGGCCATTTCAATGGAAGCAGAGGAATGAGCTCTACAAGAAAATTTGTTCCGCGGTCGGTTGACTAGGATGTGAAGATCGCATAGGTTTTTATAGCCAAAAGACTTCAGTTAGATACTCTAAACACAACGACAGTACTTCGATTTTCTGCACGAACCTCCAGATGGTTAGTTTTTTCATTAAACTAGTACGCAATACCTGGCTACAGATTAGTCAATATATGCCCCCTGCACTGGCTTGAAGATTTTCTGATAAATCGAAACCGGTGTTATGACTATATAAGAAATAAGACTTAGCAAACATGGCCATCAGTGTGATCCTAAACAAGTTCCTTGTTTAAGCTGGAATTCTTTTAGGTGTTTTTTTTTTGTTCAAAAAACCAACTTTGTGGTGCATTTGATGTAAAGGTGTTACTATGTCTGCCTGTTACGTGGGAGGTCCCAGGTTCAAACAACAGAAAAAAAAAAATCTTTTCTGTACGGGTATCGCCTTTCGCTAGTATTTTCTCTGAAAATAGTATTGTGTTTAGAGCTTTCTCGATTAGCCGTTCGGAATCGGCAAAAAATTGTAGGTCCCTTTCATTCCCTCACAAGCTCTGGTTTAGGTCTCAAGACCCTTTAGGCTGTTAGGTGATAGCTCAATTGTAGAATCGATTGATTCTCTTCAGCATCGTCGAAACGTTAGGTTAGGTTAGGTTAGATTAGGTAGAATGGGCTGACGGTTGATCTTATTACCGCCACACTTAGATCAATGTAGATCCATTGTGATACCCTGGAGTATTGTAACGTCCTAGAAACCTATGAGTTTTATGCTTGGTCAGTTTTTAACCATTTTGTGGCCTTAATGAAGTTTAACAGGCCGCTTCTTGAAGTGTCTGATAATTTTTCTAGTTCATTGAAAAAGTAATTGCCTAGAAATTTTTTCCTAAAGTGGCAGATTGCTGGGCATTGACAAAGGAAGTGAGTGGTGTCCTCATGTTCATCTTCGTCATTGCATCCTCACCACAGGTCATCGGTGCAAAGACCCATTTTCTTTTTGTGGTAACCTAGTAGGTTGTGTCCAGTTATGATAATGATAAGCATTTGTAATGAAGGTCTATTCAATGATAGCAGCTTTTCACATCCTTTCTTATCATATCTCGGCCGTAGTTTCCTGGAAGTAACACAGGAATCTAGGTATTCCCATCTTTCATTGGATTTTCGCATTATTTTGTCACCAATGATCTGTTTAATTTCACAGGGTGGCATCCTGATTGATTGATCAATGAGAGAAGGGTCAAGTGCCGATCCCTTCCTCACTAGTTAGTCTGCTTTTTCGTTACCTGGTATACCACTATGACCAGGAACCTAGCAGAGTCTAACGTTATGCTGCGTGCCAAGAACCCTTAGCTCTTCGCGACAACAAGAAACAAGCTTTGATTTGACAAGAGTGGCAGAAATTGCATTTATTGCTGCTTGGCTATCAATGAAAAAAGTGATATCAGCATGTGATAGCGCCATCATGGACACCTGTTTTGCAGCGTTTGTAACTGCCAAGATCTCGGCTTGGAAGATGCTGCTGTGATTTGGAAGTCTGAATGAACTGGCTAGGTTTAATCTTTCTAAAAAGAAACCTGTCCCTGTTCCAACTTCCATTTTTGAACCGTCGGTATAGATTGAAATAGACGTCTCGTTCAGGTTCAGGTGTTTCATTCTCCCAATCCTGTCTATTGGGGAAGCTAGTTGTGAAGGATTTTTTAAAGTCCAGGTATGGAGTTTTGTAATCCGTGCAGATATTGTTATCTGCGTATCGAGATAAAATCTGTGCGTGTCCTGTTTGGCATCGTCGAAACGTTACTTGCCTCAGTCTTTTGTATTGCTTTTTCACAAATAGTACTCCAATGAAGTAGTCAGTTGCATTTCTCCCCCTAAAACAATTTAACCTCAAACCCCGCCTCTCCAAGAATTGTCATCAGTTTTACCTTGCGTCTAATTTAAGACCTATAGTAAAGTATATATATACTCATATTTTAGCTGCACAGCCCTAATGTGGAATGCTTTACCTAACTTTGTTTTTCCTTCTTTTATTTTGCCTAATGTCATGTTCTCTTGATGTGCGCATAAATTATAAAAAAAAAAATTGTGTTAGGGCCCTGGGCTCGATCCTCTTTTGCGCGTTCCTATTTATTTATTTTCAACAGCCAACCTTAAAATGCAACCATCGTTGGATCGATTTCCAAAATAGTCGGATTCACAGATTCGAATAAAACATCAAACCATGTCAAATTGTAAGTGTGTGTGGTGTGATGAACGGCTTTAAAAATAAACTTATAGTCGCACTTTTGAATTGATTCAGAACAAATGGAGTTTCAATTCAATTTTCATTCAACTTACAAGCGATACACCACAAACAAAAGACAGCTCTGAAGACACGATTTTTTGTGATCCCAACAAGGATTGTAAAGCAGCAACTAAATTGCAAAAAGTTCTTGTTTGTTCTGTGTTTGTGAACTAAATAAGCAACGAGAAAAAAAGACAATTAAAACTGTACTTCTACCAGGGCAACATTACTCCTAAGCATAGCATCGAAAACAAATTTCTTGTCAAAGCCTGCGAGTTTCCTGTTTTATAGGCAGCAGCCTACAGCTTTGGTTGCAGATGCTCTAACTATTTTCTTTCCGTTTCGTTCAATATTCCAAGGACATTTCTATCATTATGACTAAACAACAAAACAACTTGGAACAATACTCACTTGTTGGATCATGAATCCATTTCTTCCTGTCCACTGACGACTTCTGCGATGACTGTGAGTTTTTATTTACCTGCAATCAAAAACCAAACAAAAAAATTCAATAAATTGAGTTTCCGTTTCGTTTATAAAAAATAATTAAAACAGAGAAATATTGAAAAAAAAAATCAGAGATCAAAATTGACAAATTCCAGCCTCGGGCTCTGACTGGTGCTCCCAATTGCATAACAATCTGAATAAGCAGAAATTATTCCAATAAATTAATAAAAATTGGGTCATTGTGCATCCTGGATTGAAATTCGATTTTTTGTTTAATTTCATTTCAAAAGGAAATGAATGATTCCGGAACTGAACAATGACATTCAATAACGAAATAATAAAAAAGAAATGGAAAAAAACAAGAGTCATTCTTGGATTCATTAATGAGCGAAATTGAAATATGATTTAACTGTTATGTCAATTTCCTTTAAAATATTTATTACGTAGGTATACAGGATTTATCCGGTTGCAATTACAATATGTGATATATACTCGACATACCATTTTTCGTTATCAGCGGACAGGCAGGCACCACCAAGCGGTGGTATGTATACATATAGCTTCAATTCCTGTGAGGAAGTGTGTGTCTCACTTCATTGCGGGATATCGTAATGGTATATCCGTGGTAGCACGAAAACGATGAATTTCAACTACGTGAAATGTCAAACTTTCACCAAAAAAGCAGGCCCAACATCAATAGGCTTATGAATTATTAGTTTAAATTGGTTGGTGGTAAATAGCTTTTAATTTTCTCTAATCGAATTGAGTGTGGTTTTATTGTCAAACAGCTTAATTTATGTAATTAGCGCATTATACAATTTCAACTGAAACAAAGCATCGGTTCATCAAATATGACAGCATATTTTTATGCAAATAATTTGAAAATATACTTCCATCAAAGCACCCGCGCCCTTATGGTTGAGTTGAAAGCTTTTCCGGTATTAAAACTGTGGCTGAGAAATTAGGAAATTATTTTGAAATGATTGAATGGACACGTACTGTCTTATAATAACTCCTGGGAAGAATCTCGGTTCAGAATCCTTTTTTGAAGAACAATTACAACAGCATAGCGAAAATATCATCAAACAGCTTAATATGAGTTTATTGTGGTCGTGGCGAGTTGACACTTCAAGTGAACGACCAACCACTGTCTTTAGATAGATAGATAGATAGATAGATATATTCTTTATTTCATCAAAGAGTTTACAAATAGAAAACTTAAGATTAAGGACATGGCAATTTAGCCGTCTGCCTGATATGACATATCATGATGACTTAGATAAATTTTTGTGTAAAAAGTATTAGGATTATAAAATAACAATTTTAATGATTTGAAACATAAACAAGTAAATATAAAAGTAAGAGCTTACAATTCAAAAATTTAAGCTTAATAATGATATTATTATAAATTATAATTTGACTTTTTTATCTTCGTGAAGAATACCAATTTTAAGTGATTTGACACAAGAAAATTTATTAAAATTTAAAAAAAAAAATTTTTTTAATTAAATTAAATTGCAATAACTGACTCGTTTAAGGAAAACTATTGCGATAAGAGAGCGCGTGCTGGCAATACTGATAGAGACTAAGCCAACCTGTTGCCCCATTGAGTACTTCATATAGATGTTGTAACGTGAGAGTATTTTGTTGGAAATAAAGTCGTCGAATCTCTTGCAAGATAGGGCATATCGCAATGAAGTGATATACATTTTCCGGATCCCTTCTATTACATAAGTCGAAGATTTGTGGCAGGTCTTCTCTGTGTGGCATGTAGTTCAAATTTTAAACTTTGACTCTCGCTCGGAAAATGACTCTGATGACTTCGACGGAAAAATCTCTTCTGAAGTAATTTTCATCAGACCTCAAGTGGTGATTTAAGTTCTTGTATACACTTCTAGATAAAGACGAAGCTGCTCTATTCAAATATTGCATATACATTTTTTCATCCACTTTGGCGATCACATTTCACATCTGCGAGATTATTCTGCCAAACATCCGTGTTGTTCTCATTTAACGAAAGAACGGCATCATGCGACAACGCGAGTTCATTCCAATCTTTGAATGGCGTAGCATTTGTATGAAGAAGTCGAATCAAAATAGTCTTGTGAAGACTGTCATCACCTCGGCTCATAACTTTAGAAATATAGTCTGCATTTGCTTTGAGGGTTTGAATGTAAACAGGCGGTATTCCTGACTCGACATATATCGCATAGCTCGGAGTTGAGTTCGGCAATCGAAATAAACGTTTGAAGAAAAGCCTTTGAATCGCCCCGAAAGCATCGAGAGGTATATATCCGAACACCTGAGCTCCATAGCACAAACATGTATTGACTGTAGCATTAAAAACACGGTACTTGGAGGCCACATCAATATTCCGGTTGGCAAAGAATTTTGACCACATCATATTTAAAGCAAGCTTGGCTTCGTTGCTCTTCATTTGGGCGTGCTTAATCATATTGAGGTTGTGAGTAAGCAAAACACCTAGATATTTAAACTCTCGAACAACTTCAATACGGATGTTGTTTAAAAACCAGCTCTCTTCGGGTCGTCTGTTTCTCTGACTTTGTTCAAAAATAAGTATTTTTGTTTTTTGGCAGTTTATTTGTAGGCCCCAAGTTTCACAGAAAGTGTTAAGTTTATTAATTTGTAACTGCAACGTGAAAGGGTTATCCGCTATCAGTACCAGGTCATCTGCATATAGTAAGACTTTTACTAAAACACTTCCAAATACTACTCCACCAGGAAGGATGTTTTGGATTTCATCAATAAATAATGCAAATAAAATCGGGCTCAGGATACAACCTTGAGGCACACCACTTGTTGTTTCAAACCATTCTGAGAACTCGCCTCCATCCCAGACCGTTGCCGTAGACGATGAAAGAAAACTGAGGTACGTTAAAAGGAATTTTCGGGATATTCCCAGGCAAGAAAGTTTGTAAATAACTGCCTGTCTGCTTACTTTGTCAAATGCAGCTTTGAAATCCACAAAACAAACGTACAACTTCTTCTTTTGTTCGATAAATTTCCTAGCTATGCAGGTTATCGCAAACACATGGTCCATCGTAGAAAATCCAGAACGAAAGCCTGCTTGAAACTTACTGAGGCGATTAGTTTCCTCGAACCATTCTATCAGTCGTTCGTACAAAATTGAAGAAAAAATCTTTCTCAACGAATTTAGGATTGAAATTCCTCTATAATTTTCTGCAGAATTGGCATCGCCTTTCTTAAAAATAGCGAAAATTACCGCTTTGTTGAACCAACTGGGAATATCTGCATCACTGTATATTTTGTTGAAAAAATTGACAAGGTAGCTTTTGAGCTTCATAGTGCTATTTTTGAAAAATTCGACTGGAACACCGTCTATACCTGGTGCCTTGTTGTTCTTCATCTTTTTAAGGGTTATCTCCAGCTCCAAAACTGTTATGGGCAAATCCGAACTATCCACGGTCGTGTTTGGCAATGCGTAGTCAAAAGATTGGCAATTTTCATCGGACACCAGAAGATTTTTAAAGTGGGTTGCAAGGACATCAGCTTCCAGACTATTTTTACCATCTTGCTTACGGCCACTTAGCTCGTTGACGTTGTCTTTATTGATGGATTTCGAAGGAAGTCTTTTTGCCACCATAAACCATTCCCTCCACATCAATAATGTTATCTCATCAAGTCAAGGTGTGCAGTTCTCATCGCAACCGACACTTCGTTGTCGTAAATGCTGTTTTCAGTTGTTTTCAGATCTTTGTCATTTGAAATAAATAAAATAAAAACAAGGTTATGGACCTAAAGGACCTATTAAAAAGTATACAGGAGAAAAGAAAGCCTAACAATTAGCAGTTCTAACAAAATAAGCCGCCAATCAACAGCCTGAGCCATGAATTCAAAGAATTCGGGGAGTGACGACACTTTTTTCAACCCCATTGCCAAGTCAAGTAAGATCGACTCTGTTGAAAAACAATAAAAGTTGGAGTAGTCAGCCAAATAAACCCAGCAATTGGGTATTTTCGGTTGTCAGATCAACCGAATCCACGAACTTGTCACTACAGCAACGAGCTGAAATTTGAATTCTGAAAGTACACGAGCATTTAGAAATATAATACCTGTTGTGAAACTTGTGTAGGATGTGCGTGTATTTGTTCCCATTTCCCAATCTTTTACATATAAATATTATCAAGAGCGAATGGAAAAATATTTTTCTTTTGCTGCTACATACATATTATGCAAAAAATAAACATGAAAAAAGCCGATTACAGATATTTTGTTTCTGATATATTATCATGCTCGTGCTCGTGTTATTGCAGACTTTGTTTTCAAATAAAATAAAATTAAATTTGACCAGCCAGTGGGTAGTTCTTCTACAGTATAAAACCATGCCAATTTTATTTAAGGATTCTGTATGTGTTAGAAAAATAAAAGTAAAAAGCCTTCGATTGCGATCCCATCGCTGTCAAAATAAGTTACCTCAACGAGTGGCACACATCTGCAAGTTCTGTGGTATGTACAAATAAGAATGTGTTCCACAGCCAGGGAACCGTAGGCCGCTGGACGAAGCTCAACAATGGGAGAAAAGCATATTTTTTAATAATATCGCTTTGTCGAGCACTTTAGTATCAAAACTTGACATTCTCTCATTAGTATTTGAACGAATTAAAGTCGATAGATGAACAGCAGAGTGATGTTGTGTAAACTGTAATGCAGAGCGAATTTTGAAAGAAAAACAGTACTCACTCACTCGATCACTGATGCGGTAATTCGACCCCTGAACTCGAAATCCATGTGACAGCTCATGTTTTCGAGATGTTTAACCTTCACAATCGAAAAAACGCAAATGTTCACCATGTAAATCTTCTTCTGTAGGCTTTTTTTGTGCTGAATACACGTGTATCTGGGTTCGGGACAAAAAGCTATTGAGATGGGTATTCAGCACCTGACAAGGTAAGGCAGTTTTGTGACTGGATTTCAGTTCATCAAAAAACAAAAACGTTTAAGAATTATAGAGCCATTCTGATCGAGTATTGCAATGAGCGCATAAAAACCATCCTAATCAAGAAATCAAGGGTTTTGGTTTTGAACAGGCATCTAGCATCATATTCTGTGCGAAATATTTGTACATCAGCTAAAGTATAGTATAGTTAAGTAGTGCCCGAAGCGTAATGGACTGTCCGATAAACTTGAGGTTTTTGGGGTCAAATCAAACATGTGAAAAAAATGCACACGATTGGGTCACACGAACTTGCGATTGGATGTTAAATATGATATCAAAATCTTAAGGCTGAGTAAAATGTTTTGGTATTCGCTCTTCATAATATATTTTGTGGTACAGGGTTGCCAACTACACATTAGGCGTGTTTTTTCACAAGGCTGTTATATATATAACATGATATTCAAAAATCGCTTCCCGGACAGCGCGTCTTTTTTTAAATTTAGGGTTGGTGTTCTAGATCAGTTGTCAAACCAATAAAAGTCAACAAATGAATTTTTTTTGCCAAATTCGTACAAAAACGCAAAAAATGTTTGTTAAGAACCTCAAGCAATTGTATAGAGTGGAAAATGAAAATGTTCCGTAGTGAAATTAATGCAGGTAAACAATTTTTTGTCTGTTTTTTGTTAGTTAAGAAATATCAGAAATAGGTCCGTTCACAAAGGTAACAAGGAATTTCTCTTGGGTGTTTTTGACTCTGTTTACATGCTGGGGTTGAATTCATATGAGACTTGTGATTTACATGTGCGTTGGAAAAACTATTTTGTTACTTGTTTCAAACGAATTAGACTATTAACAATAAAAAAATGAAACCATTTTTATTGCATACTTAACAATGGTACCAGTGGTACCCGTGGTGTGATGGATAGCATGTCCGCCTGTTAATCCAGAGGTTCGAGTTCGAATCCAACCAGAGGCAAAAATGTTTTTCTACGGGTATCGCCTTTCGCGAGGAACTGGCAAGTCCTCCGTTAGTATTCATTGCCATGAAAAGCGCTTTCTCAATTAGCCGTTCGGAACCGGCAGAAAATTGTAGGTCCCCTCCATTCCCTCACAAGGGATGGTTGTGAGAAATGCGCTAGGCCCAGGGGCTCCTCGCTCTGTTGCGCCACCCTATTTATTTTTTTATTTTTACTTAACAATCACCTTTGAAAAAAATGTCACATTCACAGAAAAATGTGAAAAGAAATTTGCAGAAAGTGCTTTCAATCACTAAACAGATTTTTTTAAAGTTTTTTTTTACGTTATTTTATGTATTTTTATATAAATCTACAAATCTAACCTTTGAAATCAATGAAATTCTAAAAATCTAAAATTTTAAGCAACAAAACTGCGGTGTGTAAGATTTTATTCAGTTACACATTTGTGAACAGACCCTCTGACACCCATTTTGCTTTTGCTCGAGATACATGAAAGTCTCTAGACGAACCAAAATTAAAAATGAAATATCGGAAAACTCATTCGATACTCGACTAAACGTCAAAAATCTATCCCCGACCGGATTCTAGCCATCTTTTTATCGCCAATAACAGTTGTCGGCGATGTTGTTTCTGCTTTGCATGTAAAATTATGTTAAGTATACAACAGCTTTGTGTAAAAAACACGCCTATTAATTATGAAAATTGAATTAAATCACGCAAAATATTGAAAAAAATTAAATTAAATATTCCAAAAGCGGAAAATATTCAATAGGCGGGAATCTAAAAACGCCATTTTTTTGCAGTTATATCTATATATATAAACACTGAAAATTTAATCAAAACCGTTGGATCAATTTAAAAAAAAAGTTTTTTTTTATTTTTCACTTTTTTTAAAAACGAGTTTTTTGAAAGTCAAGTATGCAAAGTTTAAGATCTTGCCACAAAATGTTTTGACAAAAAATTTGAAAAAAAAATCTCAAAGATAAGATACGGTTTGGAAGATATTTCAACAAATCAAATTTTTTTTTATGAAATTAAAAAAAATTTCAAAAATTAAATTTTCCAAATGTTGATATGCAGTTTTTCTTAAAAAAGCCTAGGACTTCTAAAACACAAAATTGTGTCAATATCGTGTGAGCCACTAACGAGAAAGTCGGTTTTGAAAAGAAAGTACTATGGGAGGTACCGTTTTTAGACATTTTCCGAAAATATTTTTTAAATCATAAGAAAGACAACTTGAAACTAATCCTTCACACAAAATTTAATCTAAATCGCTGGAGCCGTTTTCGAAAAAAAAAAAATTAATATTATCATATCGGTTGTATGGTAGGTACCGTTATTTCAAGAATCTAGTTCTAGACTTCATTTCACTCCAAAAACCCCTCTGTAGACTGCCCAAACACACAAACTGAAAAGTTAGAAGAAAATCGGTCAAGCGGTTCAGGCTGTAGATAGATATGCGGACAGACAGACAGGCAGACAAATAGACAGATAGAACTGCAGGACCCACTTTTCCCGTATCCTCTACCATCGTAATGTCAATTTTTATTGTTATCTCAAAAAAAATTTCAGCAGAATTGCAAAACTTGCCTTAAGCCTGAACTACATCGAAACACAAAGTAAAAAGTTGTTGTTGCATTTTTGTCGCAACTCAGTTTTAAGCAATCCTATAATCAGCTCAGCAATACATTTTACCAATGAACACAAAAATAAATCAATACTGAGATACAAGTGCTCAATATTGATTTGTTGTTATCTTTTTTCAGTAGCGAAGTTCATTAATCAGCTAATGATAGTACCTTACGCTATGTTATTAAAAAATTATGTGAATAAAAAATTTTCTAAAAACACTTTGTCAATCAAAATAAGACACTGAAGAAAATTTTGAAGGTAAAGTTGAGAAGAAAATTCCTCAAAAAATCAACTAAATCTTAGTTTAGTGTTTCTTTACAAGGATCAAATGACTCGGTTGAGGTTGTGTTGCACCACACTTAGACACTCCCGGAAAAAACTTATCATAAGCCTAAAATAAAATTTTGACTGAAATTTATTCATTTTAAGAATTTCTCATTTTTCAGCCCCTAGAACTCATTGAAAATAAAGCCAGTTATAGGTTCTGAATTCCTTTCGGAATAGAAGTAGACAATCAATACTTTTTGTACATGATGCTTATCTCTCAAGTTATGGGCTTTAAAGAATCGCTTAATTGACTCGCGATTGTGTAAATATTCCTATCTGGGTGGAGTTTTGTCATTTATCTTAAACTGACTTCCCGATGAGTAAGAAACTAGAAATTTGGAGTGCATTCCGAAAGTGGATGACAGTGCTTGAAAAAAATACAATTCGCTTTGTTTACTGAAATGGAGTCGCAAATCCCATGAAAATAAGAAACAGGCAATGCTCAAAATCAAAGTATTTGATTTTGATTAATTTTAAGCATTTTGAATTTTTCTTTTTCTTCTTCTTTTCCATATTTTCATGCATTGTTCTCTCCAAAGACCATGCCAAGGTTGCAATCATTGAACTCAAGCCTGTAAAAGATCAACATGGACACATGGTTATATCGGAAGAAAGGATGTTCGATGAATGGAACCAAAGAATCGTATGTCAGATTTTTGCCAATTGTGGAACGGTACTGGTTAGCATGTCGGCTTGTTACGTGGGGAGTTCGTGGTTCGAATCTCAACAAAAAAAAATATCCACTGTTATCGACTTCCAAGAGAAATTAATTAGCAAGTCAAGTCCTTCGGCAATAAATTCATTGCCATGAAAAGCGCTCTCTCGGTAAGCCGTTCGGAAATGACTGAAAACAAGAGATGGTTGTGAAAAATGCGCCAGGTCTCGGAGCTCCACGCTCTGTTTGGCATAACATTTTTTTTTTTTTTTATTATCGCATATTTTAAGCGTCCTAAGCGTCATAAATGTGATTTCGTTTGTTGTAATATGTAAACGTCTAAGATCCCACGCACACAACTGAATATATAAGTAAAAAATCGACTTTTCACATTGGCAGACCTTGAAAAAAAAACCCGAAGAATATAATTTCGATATAACCCATCTTTTTATCGATTTCAAGATCGCGTACGACAGTATTAACAGAGACGAGCTGTACAGAGCCATGTCTGGTTTCGGTATCCCTGCAAAACTCGTACGACTATGCAGGATGACTTTGGAGAATCTATGCTGCTCCGTCAAGGTCGGTGAAGAATTCACCGAGATCTTTGATGTCGAAAAAATGGACAAAACGTCGACGTAGTACAGGACTTCTTCTATCTAGGATCCGCCGAACTGAGGAAATCCAACGGAGAATAACTTTTGCTAACCGTTGCTTCTTTGATTTAAGAAGGCAATTGAGAAACAACACCATCACCAGAAAAAAAAGTTGGAAACCCATAGTCGTTTCGAAAGAAAAATTCTCCGAAGATCTTTAGTCCCGTATGCGAAGACAATGTGTAGAGAAGAAGATACAACAACGAGCTGTATGAACTGTACTGCGAAATGGGCATAGCCAGAAGAGTACGAATCGCAAGACACCAATATCTGAGACGTGTAGAGCAAGTGGACATCAATTTTTTTCTCCGAAGCGACGGGTTTTCGAAAGCATATTGCAAGAAATTCGCGGAAGGGAAAGACCTTCGTCTTTGGTGGTGCTATCAAGTGGAAAATACTGACTGAGAAAGTAAAAATGGAGGGAGCTTGACCGAAATCGAATTGTATGGCGAAAGATATTGACTGACGCAAAGGTTCATCGTCAGTTAAAGACACAATATTTTTCTTAAGTACATAATTATGTGCTCATCTACTTGCAGCCTCACCTTTGTCATGTCCTCTTGACGTGAATATGTTCTTGCCACAAAAACATGTTTGAGATCGAATAAACATAATTTAAAAAAACTTAAAAATTAAATATATCTCTAAAATCTAAACTTATTAATTTATTTTTTTAAAAACAGTAGCAAATTTAAAGTAAGGCTCGGAATCACAAAGCAAAAAAAGGGATTCATTTATAAGGTTACCATAGTATATCTTGCCACAGATCAAGAAAAGCTTATAGTTTAAAATTTTGCTTAATCCACATACCAAAAAAATTTGTTTTCACAAAATGTTGATAGATAATTACCCAAAAACACTCCTCCTTTGGAATACTAATTTCTTATAATCAGTGTGTGGTGTAAAAGCAACTTCTGCACGAAAAGTTATAGAAATTGCAAGCTCAGCATGATATTGTAGTAATTTTTGCCTTATATTTTTAGCAGGAGAGGAGTGTAATAAATCAGCTATGTCCATATCAGTCTCACGCTCATCCTTACACATACACAACATCATAAAGCAGTCATCCCTTAGTGCTTTAGTGATAAATACAAAACGTTGTCAAGGCTCAGTGTTTCCTTTCTCTAGACAAATTTGATATCGTGTCCATAGTATCGATTATATTTATTCTGCTGTAACATTGTATCTATTTTCTTTTATATCCCCTTTTATCCTATTAAATCCACAGTAGCGAAGGAAAAAGGGAAAAAAAGAAGAAGAAAAAAAAAGCTAAAAGACGAATTAAATTCTTTCCATTGGATGCCATGACGTGTTGTGAACATTCTTACGTCAATACGGTTTATCACACGAATTAATTCAATTACAAGCGAAAGTTTTCCCCTCACACAACGTTTCATGTCACGTTATATAAATTATCTAAAGCAAAACCCTTGTGTCGTGGCTTGTTTTCAGCTTAACTATCACGCTATTCGATTAAAAACACTTTATTCACTTACACACACGACACACACGCTCATTCCCCTGTTCTAGGAAGCTTTTTAAAAATGCGTGTGGCTATTTGATACTCCCGCTCACCACCACCGGCACCGTACCGTCGTCAAACAGTCGCCCGTCGCGAGGGTATTTCCGGATACTTTGCATGCAAACATTGTTTGTCCAGGAGCTTAAATTTTCAATTTGCAGGTTATTTTTTTTTTTAATTTTCAGGACGATGGATATGCAGATGCACTGTGCACTTGATAGCTGATCCATAGTTTCAGGGCTAACGGAGGATGAATTTTCAAAGAGCAGCATCATCAAGAAAGATGATTTTCATGTCGTATACATATTTTGTGAATAACTTTCTCATTGAATATTCCTTTGTGATGCAAACAACAAGAAACCCCTTCCAGCCATCAGTTTTTTTAAAAACATCCTTCAGTTCGTATATTTTGTGTATGACTATGTACGATGCATGTATCGAGGAGGCGAGCAGTGAAACAACTTTGTGTCTACGCCAAAAGCACATATGAGGAGCATGAAATTCTCTCAAAAATAATAAATTAAAAATGAAGAAGCACGTCAGAAAGTTAATAAAAATGATCAACAAAGAACAATCAGTGTTATTAATTTGTAGGTCAATGATTATGCCTTCGAGACACAGTTGATTGGAAAGAAGATGGTTCATTTTCAACAGAGAAGCGAAGCAATCCCTTTTCAAAGAAAGGACAACACAATGCAGACACACGAGTCGAGTACGAGTAAATGACAAAAAGAAGGAACAAAAAACAAAAATAAAATCAATCCTGTCTGCTGTCGAATTTAATGAGATTAATTATTCTGGAGCAACGAACCTTTATTTTCGTTTAATTAAAAGTGAAATGCTGAAAATACGAGAACGAGGAAAAAATTGAGTCCAGGCGCAACATGAATATGCTGTGATTAATGTTGAAGCAGATTTTTATGCATCGAACCATTGGACCGGAGACAATGCAGTTGGTGTTTACCTTGTTAAAATTAAATCGATTATATACATACAAAGCATATTATTGCATCTCCTGGGTCTACTTCTTTTTGAATATTATCGGTGGCAGTATGAATGCGTTCATTGTTGTTGATAAGTGTCTGGCGTGCCATTCCTTTTGGCAGGATCTGGCTTGAGCAATGGCAGTTAGTAAAGCTATAAATAGTGTCCAAAGCCTTCAACTATGAGAAATTGACGTGTGTGGAAAATGGAATATTTAAGAACGTCTCTATTTTCACTCGGGCGTATGCGTGCTATTTTTTTTTAAATTCAGTTTAAAATAAAATTGTTGTGTTTAACTCGACACACGGCACCAACCTATGAGGGAATGAGTTGATGTTAATTTGAACTTCAATTTGTCATCAGTAAAAGATTCGTTACATACACACACACATTTCTGAGTCACAACGAATCTAAGAAAGCTCCACAACAATGTTGGTTATTTCCTTAAAAAGAAGTCAGGGACTATTTACTTGGCTTCTGTTCATTGATTAGATTGTCAATCAAGAGGCTGGAATTCTGTTCACTTAACAAACAAAACTGTGCTGAGTGATGGTGAAGATAGTGACATTGTCAGGTTCTCTTGTTGTCTTGAGCACCACCAGAGAGGGTGAGAGGGTGATGGACCTTTCTTAAAAAAAAACTTGGTGCTCGTCTTCAAGTGGTTCGAGTTTCCCAACTGCAAAAGTACCATTTTACTACTACCACCACAGAGATGTTTGCAAAAGTTGTGAAACCCGAGCTTCTCAGTAGTTATAAAGAAAGCAGGACATTTGAACAAAAACCGCATGGCTTCATTAAGAGGTTACCCTACGAACAGAATGGAAATGAAGCCGAAGAAAAAAAAAACAATTTATCAAGAAACAAAGTTTTGGTGGGAACTTTGGAAGTGTTAAGTGCAGTCAACTCAGTCAAATAAAGTGACATATTGAGAGCACTATAAGCAAGTTGAATGTCCCAGATTATCTGTTGTGGACTTGTGAAGGGCTTTTTTTGGGACTGAGAGTTGATTTGAGATATGAAAAAGCTTCCTATAGAAAAAATATCAGAGTTGAAGAAGAGCAGAAGTTATGCCAGAAACACTTGATCACGCCTTGGTTTTGGGTTTGTCTGGTGGTTAAAAGTTCAGCCTTAGAAAATAAATAAGAATATCTTAAAATATCGTCGTATAATAATATAACAGTGATTTGTGTACAAGATAAAGTAATCTGACTGCAAGCCAAAGCGGAAAAAAGTTGTATCCAACCAGGTTGCACTTTTTTCGCTTACTTGAGAAAAAAAACACAGAGTTTTGAGGGGGAAGCCGATCGTCAAATAAAATAAGAAGAAGCCGAAAGTTAACTGAGATTTAAGGACGAAATAGTGTAACACCCCATCTTCGATAAAATACTAAAAAAAAAAACTGAGGCATCACTGGGCATGTGGATCGGGTGTGCTGGCAAAGGCAATAATTCAAACAAGCACTGTAGTAATCTGCAAACAGGCTCATACACAAAGGATTCTATGATGGATTATTAATTTATTTATTTATTTGACTTAGTTCTAGCAACATACAAACTTAATTATTTACAAAATTACGTTTTTAAGTGTACTAAATACTATTTGCAATATATATTAACAAATTAAAGTTAATATAATTAATAAGCTAAGGAAAATTTAACTAAGAAGTTGAAGATGATTAGAGCATAATTTTTTTCTATGAGATGGTAGACTTATGTTAAAATCAAGGATATCTTGTGCACCATTGGCTAAGCGCAACATTCGAGTAATGGGGTTAAAATGGCCATAGTTAGTGCGGTGAGTATTAAGGTTGTAAAAAGGGATGGACCATATAGACTACGAGGATTGGTATTAAAGTAAAAATTTTCAAGGAGTGCAGGAGATTCAATTGCACCAATCATTATTTGGTGTACAAAAAGTACATAAGCAATTGCACGACGCTTGGCGAGGCTGTGTAACTGAATTAGTTGTAAACGATGTTCGTATGGAGGTAGGATGAGGGGGTTTGACCACGGTAGATGGCGTAAAGCGAAGCGAAGGAATCTACGTTGGACGGCTTCAATGATTTGATAGGGAGACCAAACCTGAGATGCATACTCGAGGATACGTCTGACAAAAGTTATGTATAGTGATTTGGTTACATAAGGATTGGAAAATTCCTTAGACCCACGTTTCATGAAGCCAAGGGAAAAGTTCGCTTTCGTGATAATTTGGTCTATATGTAAACGAAAGTTGAGCTCCTTATCACAATAAATTCCAAGGTCTCGAATAGAAGAAACAACTGGAACGGGTACACCACAAGTCATATTTCCGAGAGAGAGTAGGTAGTCGCTTTCGTGAAAAAGTAATGAATTGACATTTGCTGACATTGAGATCCAGCAGATTCTTATGACACATAATTGGTGTGTTAATGGAAAAGAATCTAAGTCATGTTGAAGTAAAGAATTATCACGAGGTGTCGATATTGACTTCATAAATTTATATCATGTGCATAGATTGAAAGATTTGAGTGCGAAATAATCATATGGACATCGTTTATTGCAAGGACAAAAAGGAGAAGACCGAGATGGCTACCATGAGGCACACCAGAGCAGAAATGGAAATAGATAAGAAACTTCTAGACAATACCTTATAGATGCGGTGTTCTAAATAGGATTTCACCCATTGGATAAAATGCGGAGGAAATCCAAAAGCACTTTTTTTTTGATAAAAAAAAGAGGAAGAGGTACTACCAGGGTAGCAGCCTTCCCCTTTTTTTTTGTGTTGCAGTAGTTGGAAATAAGGTGTTAGTAATTTCACATATAATCCCAAGGGCGGCGTCCATATGAAACTGGGAGGCTGAAAGAAAAGTAGATGCCCAGAGCGGGATTCGAACCACGCGTTCGGCCTATCTACTGAACACTCTACCACTGCACCACGACCGCCCTTTAAAAGCACTTAAATTCAGATAAATTATATGGCGTGAGATTTTATCATGACTACGTCAACTTCGTAGCCATGTTCAAGAGCAAAGAACGTCGTAAAAAAAAATTGGGTTAAGTTTATCGTGATTGACCTGCCCTTTAGAAAACCATGCTGCAGTGGAGAAACAATAGACTTACAATGAAAGTATAACGAGTCATAGACAATGCTTTTAAAAAGCTTAGGAAAAGAGGAGAGTTTAACAATGAAGTTGGAGATATCACTTTTATTGCCTTTCTTATGAATTGGAAATATGAACGAATCTTTCCATAATGTTGGAAAAACAGCTTGCGAGAGTAAGAGTTGAAATAAAGTAGTTAGGAGTTGACAGAGTGCATTGATTTTATCATTCACATTATCGAAACTTACACCAAGAGAAACAAGAGAGCTTTGAGGACAATTTTTAAAATAACTGAAGTTTTCCAGGTCAGGTAGAACTGTATTAAGGTTTTATGATTTTAATCTTTTTTCATTTGAAGGGACTCACAAATAAATTTGGTCACGGCAACACTGCTCTACAGTGCTATTTTGAGTGAGAAAATTTACAACAATTTTTTCTTTATTCAAAGAAAAGGTACTGTTTTTGGAAACAGGGATACGAGTTAGCTGTTTGGATTACTTCCTCTATGGTTTCCATAACAATCCAGGCAAATAATTATTGACTTATCGATTATAATCGATGAATCAAACAAGAAACAATAGCCACTAGTCTGTTTGTTTTTACATATTTTATTCATAGTGTGATTGTAGGTATTAAAAGGATGTAGCCTTCAATATTTTAATGGTCCCTCCATATTCTTCGCGACCACTTGATCGATTAATAAAATATCAAACAAAAAGAATTTGTTTTAATACTTGAAAAAAGGCGAGTACTTTTTAATAACAGCCAAATGGTTGCCGAAGCTATGTTCGTAGAACCATGTTCTTTTCATTAAATTTTGTATCACCAATTCACACATTTTTGGTGCCCATAATGGTTTACAGGTTTGCCTGATAAATAGGAGATAAATGGTTCGAATCACAACAGAATTCAAAAAAATGTTACTCCACGGATATCACCTTTCGCGAGGAATTGGTAAGTCATCCAATATTAATTTCACTGCCGTGAAAAGCGATTTCGGAATCGGCTCAGGTCGGCAGGTCCCCTCCATTCCTTACAAGGAATGGTTGTGAGAAACGCACAACGACCCGGGACTACACGAACTGTTGCGCAATACGCGACCCTATTTACTTATTTTGTTTATTTATAACTAGCTGACCCGCCCATCGTGGCTAAGGCCCTACGACCGTTGATCGAACGATTAAATTAAGAAAAGTTGTTTCGAAGTTTCCATTCCAGTGGAAAAATGGGGATAAAATAGTCTATGTTACTCAGGGCAATGAAACACTCTATCGGTGACAGAATTTTTGGAATCTGTCCTGTATTTTCCAAGTACGTTCTAGTTCCCGGTTACGTTCCAGTTCCCGTTTCGTCTACCCAGATAAATTTGGGATAAAATGTAACTGAGGGATAACACCATATTGTAATAGTGATAATTTAAACTTTTGAAATAAAGTCTTTGAAAACTTTTTAAACTGTTGAAATAAAGTCTTTGTTACGCAGGGACAATGAAGCAATCTTACGTTGAAAGAATTTTTGGAATTGGTCCTTTATTTTCCAGGTTTCCGGTCATGTTCTTGTTCCCGCCCCTTCCCGCGGAAATATGGAGATAATATATAATTATAACATCGTATTGTCTCCGCGACACAAATTTGAAACGGATCTAGTGGTTACTAAGTTCCCGTTCCCTTTACCGTTTCTGTATGAATATTTGAATAAAATATAGTCTGTGGTACTCTGGGGCAATAAAACACTCTAACGTTGAAAAAGATTTTGGAATCGGACCAGTTTTTTTTTTGAAAGTTCCCGGTTATGTTCTCGTTCAAATCGGCTCAATAGTTAAGGAGACTTTTCGATACAAACACTTGTTTCTCGCTTACGTTCCACTTCCCGTTCCCGTGGAAATATGGGAACGATTAGGATTCTAACGTTGAAATAATTTTCAAACCTGTCAATCCAGAAACTGATTCCCATATATATCCTCGTGTATATTCATGTTCCCCTTCCCGTTCCCGTAGGAATATGGGGATAAAACATATATCACTTGATTGAGTTCTCGTGTCAACTGGAGTTTGAAAACCCTAACACCTTATATATTTTTTAACGTCGCGTCGTTTGTAGAATGCTCAGTTCCAAAAATTAACAAGAAAAAGAAAAGCTTGGATTTTCGTAGACAATATGAAGAACAACAGTAATATTCTAAGTTGTTTTCTAGCGACAGGTGCAGACGTTCAAATAAACTTGTTAAAACAGCCCAAACTTTTCCACCAGTTTCATGTTTGCTGGTCAAAAATGTGCTTCACCACGAACCAAAATTGATTTAGATGCTGAAATTTTTTAAGTGAATGTTAATAATTTCTATGATTGTCATTTTGAAGCGTGTATCGTTGCATTTTTATTGATGGTAAAGATTTTGTTTGCCATTTGTAAAGTAATGACAATTACAGTTTGAGTCAAGGCAACTGCTTGAATTGAAATCTCTCTTTGGGAGACCTTTAACTATGTATAGTTATAGTTGTAAGTCTCCGCTGCAGTCGGCTGGTTTTTTTATCAGCTAAAAATAAATGTCTTTATAATTATTTCTTTTTATAATATCCCTTTTAAAGTTTGTATAGTTATCCTTTGTTACTTTTATAGATGTATTATTATAATAAGTAATAAATGCGCCTACCCTTGGGCTCCTCGCTCTGTTGCCCCATCCTATTTGTTTATTTCATAAGCACTGATTTCTTTTTAATCAAATCGTTAAGTGGTACCCGAGGCGCTTGTGGTGACATAAATATCTCATCTGACTACTATGCTCAAGGTTTCATTTCTAGAAATATCCAAAATTCTCTTTCGTTGGTAACACAAGTACCTACCAGGAATTGACATTGTTCTCAGAAAGGAAAATTGCTACTAACAGCCCTATTCTGCCCGACATCACTGATACTTCCTCACAAGTCACAATGCTCCAGTCAAGAAACAACTTTCCACTCAATACGCAAATCGTTATCTGGTTCTCAGTAATTCACTTCTGACTTTTGGGAAAAATCAGGCTGTAGGAGTGCTTTATCACCTAGTTGCTTGGAAATCGCATTAAAATTTTAAAACAGACCTAGTGCTTTTCATTTGGGACTGCTTCATTCCAAACTGTTGTCCCCCAATATTTCAATTCTCCTTATTTAATGCCAGTTTAATTTTACAGACGAAAAAAAGCCTCACACACCTTTGAGAACGCAGTGCTAGAAGATATCGACAGGATCCTAATTGTTTCCAATTTCAATTTACACCTCAGACAATAACGCAGAGTCAATCAGAGAAAGGACCTCTGTCACAGGCAGCGAGATACCAAAGTGATCTTATAAGCGTATCCATACAACGTAATACGTATGTAATGTATATTTTGAACCTGGACTCCGCAATTATTTTGAGTACCGTAATATGCTATACTACAAGAGAGTAGTTGAACTGATACAAAATATCCATTCCGTTTGCAGTACCGACACTGCAGCACGAACCCAGTAATCACTTCAATGATTGCTACTTTGGTTCGACCGATAGGCCATACACATATGCAGAATTTCGAAGGAAACCTACCATTATATCGAATAGCCTTCTGTGTGTTCTAACCCAAAATCCATCGCATTTCTCTGATAAATCCTGTCGGAACGATTTCCGCCTGCGAGAGTAAGCATCATAAAGACTCCTTCGTAATGAATGATTTGCAACGAAATTTGCAGCTTCTGATAAGTATATTCACAAATTCTTTTTGCTTCACAAAATATTAGCAACAAGGGTGACTTTGATGCTATCTCTTAGTTCAAATTTTTATAACAGGATCTGTATTCTGTAATGCAAGCGAATAGTTACTGTAAGAAAATGCGTCCTCATACACCTCCTAAAGAAAGTGAGAAAACTCACAATAAGAGTACTTATAAATTCTTTCAATGCGTACATTTTTAATACACATAATGTGAGTGAGCGGGGGTTGGTGGGTTCCTTGATAGATATAAGCAAAACCATGGGCAAATTACTCTGCCCCAGATGTGTAGAAGACTGACTGCTGGCAGGCAAATCATGTAGGAGTTTATAAAATACTTTCAAAAAATTAAAATAACAACTTATAGGTAGGTATGGAATGGCCTTACATGACTAGTTTGCTGAGGGCATTACCAGGCGCCAGAGGGGACCACTATTGCTAAAAAAGCTCGCATGGTGTGGTAACATCACAAAGCTTCAACAGCAGGAAATTTCAAAAAAAGGAGGTCAAATCCAACGTCTTTATTTTGATGCCACAAAAAATCCAAAAGTTTTATGCTGTTTGCCTACATGCTTAGGTGGGCGTTACAGTTCGGCGTTAAATTGGGCTTCAATCAACATCTTTCGATAGAAATTTCGATTTGAGATGAGATCTCTTCAGCTTTCCACTCTAAGGGCACAGTCACGTACTGAGTGGCGAAGCAGCAAAATTAAAACAAAATTGAAAACTTAGCGACATCGCTCTACTGCCCAACAATAGTAATTTTTTCTTCTAATTTTTTTGAGCAGCTTTGCCGCTCAGTACGTGGCCTACTGCCTAAGTCGATCTTCTTCCACTTACTTAAGATGAGGTCATGTCCTTTGGCAAATCCCTTGTAATGTGCCTTCAAAAACCTGTTGAGCCGGATCGTTGGTGTTCATGCGCTCTACATGTCGCAGCTATGGTAGTCTCGCGAAGCGCAATGTTTTTTTAGCTATACCTATTCGCATTATTTTTCTTTCGAAATGACCAAGGGTTTCCTCATCCCACTCCATGCTTCCGCGCCTTTAAGCAAAACTGAGATGATCAATATCTTATAAAGGGTAAACTTGATTTTTATAGATAGGGTTTTGTTATTCAATTGCCTTCTTAGCCCAAAAAATTAATCTTACTCAACATGCGGGTTAAGGGTTCGTTGAGACCATAGGATGTACGATGAAAGAGTTAAGATCCAAAAGTGGGGAACAGGCAGTATTACCAGTAAGAAGCCGGTGAATGAAGTGATGTCAAAGACATTCCTTCGGATTTCTAGGGAGTGAAGATTAATGATTGAGAGACATCCACGGTAAGGAGGTAGAGTGAGAAAGTCTCTAAAGTCGTAGAGATCCCGAAGGTCAAAGAAGAGAAAACGACGCCCTGAACCCCTTGATATGGAGCCCACACTTGCGATGCAAACTCAAGTAGAAAGCAATCATAGGCGATAAAGAGTGATTTGGTAACAAGGGGGAATTCTTTGGACCATCTCTTGATAAAACCAAGGGCTGAATTAGCTCCTGATATCACTTCGTCAATATTAGAGCGAAAATTTTATTCGCCGTCACAGAGAACACACGGTTTAGGCGAAGGTTCTGATTTTTGAAGCTGATAGGATTTGGGGGAAGGTTTTTTACTCTGTCGATAAAAAGTTATTGCCTCGCATTTGGCAATGCTAAAATCAAGGAAATTTTTATTACACCAATGGTCATTTCGAAGCTGGAGAGAGTCCCGATCAGAGGAGATGACTTTGCAAATTTTTGCGTCATCCGCGTAAATTGAGATAGAAGAATATTGGATGAAAAAGAATGGTACAAGATGGCTACCCTGGGGTACACCGGAGGTTGCCACAAAACACACTGAAAGAGTAAAACGGAAACGAACTCTCTATTGGCGGTTGTCTAGATATGTAGAGATCCGTTTGAGTAGGATCGGACTGAATTCGAGGAAGGAAAGCTTAAAGAGAATTGAAGTGTGAGAGATTTTGTGGAAAACCTAGCTGAAATCAACCTCGGCCAATAAATTTCGGAGCAAGTTTGAAAAAAATAGAGTTAAATGCAAAATTTCCGGAGTAGATTTGAAAAAAAGAGAAAATTCTTTTTTGGAGTAAATGGTGGGTTTTCTAATGGTTTCTTTATAAATAATAGCTTATTTTTTTACACAAACAGCTGGTTCCCATTTGAACTTTTGACAAAAAGTCAATATGTTACCTCTTAAAAGCTCTTCCTCCAACAGGATTGCGTTATTTAAATATAATTCTTAACGCTTGCTTAAGACTAAGATACTTCCCTGACTGCTGGAAAATAGCAAAGGTAATACCAATCCCTAAACCAGGTAAGCCTAAGGACGAAATAAATAGCTACCGACCAATTAGTTTACTAAGTTGCGTAGGTAAACTTCTCGAAAGAGTTATTAAAGATAAGCTCGAAAACCATTTAAATGAAAACGGTATATTACCTGACTATCAGTTCGGTTTCAGACGTTTTCATAATACATATCACGAAGTAGCAAGGATTAAAAAACATGTCAAAGATAAATTTCAAACTAAGGAATCAACTGGATTAATCTTACTTGACATAGAAAAAGCATTTGACACGGTATGGCACGACGCAATGCTACATAAGCTATTAAAGTTCAATTTTCCAATTGAGATTATTAAAATGATTCAAAGTTTTCTTAGTGAGAGAAAGTATATAGTTAGTGTTCAAAACGAAAATTCTTCTGTGCAAAACGTTGAATATGGAATTCCCCAAGGAACTGTACTTGGTCCGATTCTTTTAACATATTTGTTTCTGATTTGCCTGATCTTGGTATTGACGTGAAGCCTGCCATGTTTGCTGACGACACCGCCATATTCACATCAGGAATACATTACTTGGATGTACAACGTACATTACAAGTATCTCTAACTGCGTTAGAAAAATACTTTTTTAAATGGAAAATCAAAGTTAACCCTGCCAAAATACAAGCTATTTGGTTTACGCGTCGACGAAAAGAGTGTTTCTTGCCAAATAATGTTCAACTGCAAATGGGCGGTTTTAGTATCGATTGGTCTGAACACTGCAGATATCTTGGCATTATGATAGATACAAAATTTAGCTTTCAAAAACACATATCGACTACTATCGATAAAATTAACAAATATATAAGAATTTTATATCCTCTTATAAATAGGAATTCTGATCTGTCCAAAGCTAACAAGATATTATTGTTCAAATCAATTTTTCACACCATTCTGCTTTACGGTGCTCCTGTTTGGTATGATTGTGCAAAAACGCACAAAAAAAAGCTTCAAATATGCCAAAATAAAGTTTTAAAAATGATGCTTGGTTTGCCATGGCATTTTTCTACTTACCGACTTCATGAGCTAGCTAATATCAACTTTTTAGATACACATATAATGGATTCCAAACAAAAGTTTTATGAAAAATGTTGCTTCTCAGAAAATGAATTGATCAAAGATTTAGTATTGTTGGCAGAGGCAGAGGTCAAGTGTGAACATGCACATTACACAAGCAGGAATATCCACCACCACTCACTTCACATTACACAAACGCCTGCCACGTCAGCAAGAACAACCACCACTCACTTCACTACGAATAAGTGAAACTTATATTCTGCCATTTTTCATTTTCATTTTCATTCGATAAAAAGTTGTAGCGTGCATTGGTTGATTTCCATAGGAAGAATTATAATTTATAAAGTCACGAAATTGATTTAATGTATTTGAACCAGACACGTAAGTGAAATTACCAACAATCTGTAAATATGTAATTTGTAATTATATTCTTTAATTCATAATAAAGGTTTTGTAACATACTCAGTAATAGAAAGAAAGTTTTTATCTTGCTTACTGAAGTTACGAATGTCTGGTTGGCCGAAAGCCAACAAGTATTATTAAGTCAAAATTGTTAAAAGAAAAATCATTTTTGTTATACTTATATTCATAAATCCAATATTTACGAATATTATAAGGATTATTGCAATATTAGATTTAAGTGTCAAGTAAGGGTTTTGAATTGTAGCTTTCCCTTGAAAAACAAAATTTATAATAAAATCTAAATTTCATTATATATTGCCATAACTATCATAGCTGTAAAGGAAAACAAATTGTCCTATATCTCTAACTAGCTACTAATTAAGAAAAATGTAACAAATTATTTTATGCTACTGAATAAATTGAATTGAATTAATTGAATTAATACAATATGTTACCTCCGAAGAACGAAAAAAGTTACCCTGCGCTTGAACAAAGTTGGGAAATGATCTCTGCAAAAACAGTGCGTTTTTAATAAAAGTTTTGGCCGAAATGAAGCACCCATCACGGCGTTGTCAGCAAGTTTGTGCAAAAGGTAATGCAAGTGGACAGCTACCAAAATATCCACCAGTCGTACACAGACAGAATGTTGTTTTGCACTCTAAATTGCCAAATCGTGTTATCAGCCATCTTTGGGGTATCAAGAGCTTCAACTTTTTGTGGGGACTTTGAAAGACCGATAATAGACGAAAATAGAACATACAAAACATGACAGCACTCACCTTTTCAAATGAAGATAATTGCTCTCATCAAAGCTCTCAAAAAGCGAAAAGCTTCAAAATTGGTAAAATATTTAACCCTCCTTTACGAACCGGCAAAAGCCGTGTCCACCCGAACTGGGGTCCAAATGGACCCCACGATTTTTTCTTCGATTTTTTTTGGACTTCTGACTTATATTGTTCAGTTGTAGTTCTTCTGGCTATTGTATGAATTGTTTCTAAGTATTTCATATAGCAGTAATAAAGAAATTTAAGCAGAGATGTCATTATGCAGGTATGTAGGAGGTCATCAATAAAATTTTTCAACTTCAAAAACGATGGAAATTGCCTAACTTCGCAAATCTGGGATTCCCGCTTATCCCTTTCGATATGTCTGTTTTACGTAATTACTGATTGTAAATTCATCCATATCAATTGCTCCTGTCAGGTATGCCTATCAAAAGAAAAAATAGTCATTGTTTCAGTTTGTTCAGGTCATCAAATAATTTTATGACCTCCAAAAGGATTGAATTTACCCAATACATACCAAGAAAGCCTGCCAAATATGGCTTGAAGTTTAGGTGGCTGAATGAAAGCTCAACGGGCGATCCACTGAAGTTTTCTATCTGCACTGGTAGCTCTAACCAAAGTACAGGACTTGGTGGTGGATATGATGTGCTGATGTCGTTGATGCCATCATATTTCAATTCTGAACGCAACCTCACTATTGATAATTTCTATACGTCGCGTCGGTGGATTTGGCATTGAAGTTACTGGATAAGAAGATCACTATTCTTGGCACGATTCGGAAAAACAAAAGAGATTTGCCTCAACCTTTTGTAGCGAAGGAGGTTCTTGATGGCCAGAATGAGCCTGTAAAAGTCAATTACAAAAAGCAGTATCGTCCAGTCCAAAGATGGATTTTCTGGAAAAATGGCGTTGGTGAGTTATGTTCCGAGGCCAATCAAACAAGTGGTATTGCTATCAACACAACATAACTGCGAGAAAGCCACTTCCGGTCATCAAAGTAAACCTGCTATGATACTGAATTATAGCCGCACCAAAGGTGGAGTCGATGTATTCGACCAAATGGTCTCAATATATTCATGTACACGTCAAACAAATCCCTGGCCGATGGTTGTATTCTACAACTTACTGGACGTAGCAGCCCTAGCAACTGTCATTATTTTCCGGCACTTCAATCCGCCTAGAAGAAACAAATATTTGTTCAGAAGTGATAAACTCCTCGAACTAGCGGAGGAACTGGTTGAGTCAGAATTGAATAACCGTTCACAACCTGCAACACAATCTGGCATTGGAAAATCTGCATTGGATGCTCTCTGTATTTTGGGTAGAGTTCAGGAAAAACAACCAACAGTCCCTGAAAGGTTCTCTTGTAAAAGAAGCAGATGTCACCTTTGCCCAAGAGCAGACGACAAGAAAAGCAGAACCACCTGCGATGGATGTGGCAGATGTTATTGCCCTTGCCACACTAGAACCTTATGTGTTAAATGTCTGGCGGAACTGCCAACAACTTCAAACTAAATCGTTCTAAACATAAACTATGCTGCTTTTGAAATAAAATAATTAATTTTTAGAAAAAATATGATTTTTCATAGAATTTCAGTAGTGGGGTCCAAATGGACCCCAGTTCGGGTGGACGGGTTCTTTTCACAAAAAAATCGCAGAAAAATCTGTAAGCATCTGATTATCGTTTTAACTTAAGAAATGAATACAAAATTGATTTTTGTTCACTGAGTAAAAATCCCATTTAAAAAAAATGAAAAACTAAAAAGTTATGAGTGTTCAAACATGCTCTGGTAAAGGAGGGTTAATCGCCTTTCACTAAGAGCTGGCAAATCATAAGAACCTGATATGATCTGTCATGAAAAGTACCGTTTCATTTAGATGTTCGTATTCGGCATAAGATTCTAGGTCCTTGAAATACATTAGGCTCCGAGGCTCCACATGTTGCCCCTTATTGCTTTTCTTACTTATTTGTTTATATATAAATAATTATATATAAATTTGCAATATTTGCTTGCAATATATAAATTATATTGCAAGCAAAATTTTCTATGTCGAAAAGTTTAGTAAATCCCAAAAAAAATCGGAGCGTCGGAGTAGATTTTATTTATTCCTCAAAAGTAGATCAAATTTACTCCGATCGGATCAATGTTTGAACGCTGGCTTCAATCAACATCTTTTGAAAGCAATTTCGATCCCGTCCGAGATCTCTTCAGTTTACAACTCTGAAGGCATGGTCACGTACCTACTGAGTGGCAAAGCAGCAAAATTAGAACAAAATTAAAAACTAAGCGACATCGCTCTACTGCTCAGCAATATTTTGTTTTTCTAATTTTGCAGCTTTGCCGTACAATATGTGGCCTAAATCGGTCTTCTTCCACTTGATTGCGCCACTTAAGATGAAGTCATTCATGCTCTTTTGCAACTTCCCTGTAATATGCCATTAAAAACATGTAGAGCTGGAGTGTTGATGTTCATCCGCTCTACATGTCCCAGCTATGGTAGTCTCGCGAAGCGCACTGTTTTTTTAACTATGCTCTCGCCGCGGTTCAGATCATACATTTTTTTTGTTGAATCTTCTTCTTCACACATTGTTTTCGCATACCTAAGATCATTCGGAGTATTTTTTTCTCGAAATGACCAAGGGTTTCCTCATCCCACTTAGATAAGGTCAACTTTCTGCCGGTTCCAAACTACTAATCAAGAAAGCGCTTTTCATGGAAATGAATTTACTAACGGAGGACTTGCCAATTCATCACGAAAGGAGATACCCGTGGAAAAAAAATTTTTGTCTCTGTTGGGATTCGAACCAAGAACCTCTGGGTTAACAGCAGACATGCTAACCATTACACCACGAGTTCCACGTGAACAGAGCAGCGTGAATGCTTCAAGGTTATTTTGCATAGTCGTATGAGTTTTGTACGGATGCAAGTCGTCATCCGGTAAAAATAAAACAAATATTGAATGCAAAATACAAAACACTTCAAAGCGAACCCCTATGCAAAAACCAAACAACTACTGTGGCCGAAAATTGCCTTTTTGGCTGGGTTCTCTGAGCCTTTCCTCTGAACATGACAATACCACCTGATTCAGTCATGTCCTGTTTTTACAATGACGGTAATTTTTACCAGAGGGATTCTGTGGATCTTGGTACTGTTAATACAATCAAGCCTTTGTTACTTTTGCTGTCATAAGAAGTTTCTACATCTCAGTCATACGAGTACTATTATACGAGTACTTTTGAAAATGGTCCAATATTGTGGACTTGAAGTAAATGCTGGACCCACAAAACTCTTGCTTATGCTACGACAGCCAAGTGTTTGGTTACCAAAATCTTGACAATTTTGAAGTGTTACAACTTTTCTTTTTCAAGAGAATTTTTAAACTTCCGATCTCTACTCCCACGTATGCTATACACGTTGAATCAGGTCTTCCACCAATCTTTTTGAGAAATCTTAAGTCCAACGCTGACCTACATAGTAAAAGTCATGCAAAGATCGAGTGAAAACCTCCAAAGGCAAGTAATGGATGTCGCGTTTCAAAGGCAACTATCTCCATTCAAGGAATGGAATGATTTAGCTGATACACACTGTTTTGAACTTAAGCAAAATGATATCCCCTTTGTAAATTGGCAGGATCGATTCTACGAATGCATTGCAAAGGTAGAAGATTCAATTTATCTCAAATTCTTGAATAGGGCCCCAAATTCCTCCACCCGCTTAATGTATAAAGAGCTCAATCACGCTCTTTTCGTAAATAATTATTTTGATAGCAAATTTTCAGTGAATTAAATAAGTACACTGTTTAAGGCAAGAACTGAAATGTTAAATTTAAATTAAAAACCTCACAGAAACAATAATTTCTTATGTAACCGCTTCAACCGTAACGAAACCGAAGACATTAATCACTTCTTAGCCAATTGCCCAACTCTACAAGAAGTGCGAAGGCTTTACTTTGAAAAAAAGCTTTCTAACTCGTGAGGAAGTCAAAGATATTTTAAATGGTCAGAGTAGTTGGAATATCCTTTATAGTTTTATTATTCATGCCGTGGGTTACCGAAACAGTTTCATCGAATAAAATAGAAACAATTTAATTTATTTTTTATATGCACTGCTAATATGCTTTTATTCATAAGCTCAATTGTTTTACTTTTATTGTATACTTATGTATTTTTAAACAAAACTTTTACTTTCTTTTTATTAAACCTCGTTAAATTTTCAGGCAGACGGCAAATATTTTTTTTTTGCCATGCTAATGTTCTTTGTAATTTTTATGTAAATTGTTCGAGATTTTATCATAATAAAGAATTTATAATAATTGTCCGCCTGTTAATCCAGAGGTTCGAGTTCGAATCCTAACAGAGGCAAAAATGTTTTTTCCACGGGTATCGCCTTTCGCGAGGAATTGGCAAGTCCTCCGTTAGTATTCATTGCCATGAAAAGCGCTTTCTCGATTAGCCGTTCGGAACCGGCAGAAAATTGTAGGTCCCCTCCATTCCCCCACAAGGCATGGTTGTGAGAAATGCGCTAGGCCCAGGGGCTCCTTGCTCTGTAGCGCCACCCTATTTTTTTTTTTTTTTAAAGAATTTATAATAAATAAAAATAATAATGCTGGACCCACAATCGCAGTGTAGAAGTCTCCCCATCAGCTTAGAAGCACGTCTCCATTGCAGAAGATGGCGTTTTTTTCGCCACTTTATCCATCTCGTCGTCATCACTAGTTGCTTAATTTTTAATCATCCATAGATGTCAGCCTTTTTATATTTGGGCTGCGCATTTTCATTCAAATAAATATATCGAATGAGTACGATCAAAAAACGGGCCAAACAAATAGGAGTAGCTAGGTACTCATTTTTGACTGATATGGTATCTAATTTCTTCTTAAGAATTAACCAACAAGTTAAGTACTCGTTGCAGGGATGTGGAATTCTCATCTATGAATTATGAAGACTACATCGTCAGCAAAAAAACGTAGATGTAGGTACTTCGTTGTTCTTTGTTTTACCTACGAGCAGGTGAAGATGTAGTCAAGGACTATAATTCTTCTTCTTTCCATTTCCGGCGTTAGGAGTAGTGATCTTGAAGCGATCACAACTCTCCCACTTTTCTGCTTCACACTAGTGATCCGCCTGTGGGGTACGCCGCGTTGACCTCAGAAAGCGTCGCCGTCGGCAAGCCTCCCGGTTTTGGATTGTTCCATGTCTGAGGCCAACCAAATGCTGCTGTTTTTGTCAAGGACTATAATAAAGAGCAAAAAGCCCTCTTGTTGTATATCTCAGTGGCGTAGCTAGGAAATTTTTCGGGGGGCGGGGGGGTTAGGGAGCGTTCAAGTATTACGTAACGCAATATTTGAAGACTTTTGACCCCCCTCCCCCCCTTGTAACGCACCGTAACGTTTTCATGTACCCCCTCCCTCCCTCTCTCTAAACGTTACGTAACACTCAAGTGACCATTTTTACACTAAAGTCGTAAAAAGTTATGTTATAGTTTTTATTCTTGGTATACTTTTAATAGCCATTGCGGTAATCATATAATATTAAATAATACAAAAGATTTTTAAACCGCAATACCTGCGTTTTTTTTTTATTTTTTAAAAATTTTATGCTTACAACACATATGTTTCCGTCCTTCATTCTCCTATTTTTAGCTTTTTTTCAATAATAAACTCCTAAAATAAAATTATTATTTTAACCTTTGGGGTTGCCAATTTGGGAGTTTTTATTCCCTAATTTAAAAAAAAAAATGTTACGTAACGTCCTGTAAGAAAGACCCCCTCCCGCCCCTGTAACGCATCGTAACGTTTTACGAGACCCCCCTCCCCCCAAATTGCGTTACGTAATACTTGAACGCTCCCTTACATGTAAATATTTTTACATAAGTAAAAGTCGTTGTTCAATTGTATTGATTAGGTTTTTTCCAATTTATTGATATACAATAATAAAGTGCAGAAAATAAGAACATATGAAAATACACGAAATTATAAATTAATTCGTTAATCCTCATAAGAGCAAGCCCATTCAGACTATCTTCGCCTGTAGAATTCCTAATCCAATATTTTAGACGCCTCAACGTGGAAAAACTACGCTCGCTGCTAGCAACGGTCGCAGCCAATGTTGCACCTATTTTCAAAAACTTGAAAATGTTTGGAAAAAGTGCATCGTTACAAAGATTTCATGATTCTATCCCCAAACCCCTCCCCCCCCCCCCCTATGCTACGCCACTGGTATATCTTCTATGACTTTAAATTCGTTGGTGACCCCAGCTCATGATCATACTCAGATTCAAATTTGGGTCTATTTTTGCACGATAATATTCAAAAAAAATCCCTTCCATTGAACGAATTTATTACAAACACAAAAAGGTTTTCCCTTTGTTTACACAGCCGGACGTTATATGATATTGCGTGCACAGACATTCATCAACACTCCAAGTAATCCACTTCAAACTCAACCATTTTTCATTCCATTAAATTGAAATTCACTTTCTGAAATTGACAATTGATGATCTCAACTGACAGGGACTGAAACAACTCAAACTCAAAACTTTTACTCCACGAGGAGACATCTCATTTATATTTTTGTCAAAGGTTCTTCAAAAAATAAAACTTCTTCGAGTGGAAAATCATAACACCAAAATTCCGTGACCCAAAACTTGAAAACTTCGCTGGAAAACAACTCAAGGACCATGAATTTGATTGCGACAGCGACTTTAAAGAATAAAACAGTAATACGCACCCTTTTCCTCAAGCCAAATGGTGTAGAAAATTTCGTGGAATTCAATCACCCAGAAACCAATCCGAGGCAAATTTAAAATCATTCCACCAAATCAATTCGGAAAAATGGATAATTTTTTTATTGTCTTTGAAATTCAGTAGCAGTGCCTATTCAATTCCTGTGAAAATTTACCTTTACAGGTTTTCCATAATAACTCTCCCATATGTAAGTACTTGTACATCTATTTGAAAATGGAACACAGCGCCACAGCACTCCAAATGTTTATTCCCTTCAATTCATTTTCTGTATTCTGTTGTTTTTGTTGTTGTTTAAAATGATGCCTGTGTGTACTTGAGATCAGTGACGCATTTTAAACCAAATGCGAACATATTTTGTCAGTTGAACTAACAAGGATTTTCCTCTTTCGAATACATATACATCATTGGAACCAACCAACCATTTGAAAAAGCATCTCCGTTAAATGTTAAAATGTCAAACATACATAGAGCCACCCAACAGAGTATCTATACCAACGACGACGGGTATACGCTACAAGGGTACACCATTAAGTGGTGTATCATGATGTTTGCTCATAATTGCAAAAATCTGGAAAACGGATGTTTTTGCGCTCGAATAACCCAAGCCCGGCTCGAGCTCTAACCATCTGGCGGCAGCCCATGATAAATTATTACCGAAATCTATCTCTAAATGTTTACCGAATATCCATCGGGTGCCATTGATATACCAATCCTCTCATATATGTGTGTAGTGTAGTACTCTGTGTGTATTATGTTGTGATGGGGAATCTCATTTGAAAATATTTTCATTTATGGCAAGTAATTTGGAAATTTTGTAGCGGAAAATTCCAATCAATAGCCGCAAGGAAGGGTGAGACTAGAGATGAATGCATCGCTGTGCTCCTGCTTGGCCCATCCTTTTTGTTTTTTATTTTTTATTTTAGTGTGACAGATTGCTATTCCATGTTTGTTAAAATCCCTATCACACTGAGTGCACTCTTTTCGAATGAAAAATATACATGTGGATATGTGTTTTTTTTTTTTGTAGAACAAAAGAAAAATAAAATAACGCTTTCAGCGTCTCTGTTCACTTGGGTGTGCATAATATGTGGAGTAACATACAAAATATTTGCATTGATAAATTAATTTAATTTAATAGAAACGCCAATTATCAAAAGTAGTTCAATATGTTTCATTGTGTTCAGTGCACTTATTGGAGTCGCAATTTAAATTTTAATTAATCCACAGTGCCTGCTGTTGACAGGGTGAAGTAGTACTATAAGATTGTTAGCTTGGAAATTGGAATTACGGAATAGTCCTTCAGTAAATGTAATTCAATACATTCATACTGGGGAACGTACTTGACATGGAGTCTGAGGAAAGAAGGTCAAACTTAAGACCTTTAGAATTGTGTCCTTGGAGTTGAAACTTGCTAAAGTGGACAATATCCGATTTCTAACTTGAGCTTTAGGTTTACTAAAGAAAGAAAAACGTGTGATTAAGAAAATATAACAGCGCTATTAAACAAGAGGGTATGTTAGAGATTAAGTTGAAAATGCATCCTTTACAAGAAGAATTTTTGGTCAAAAATGAAGACCTGCCACTAGCTCCTGACGACTTCAAACAGTGTAACGGTTATTGAAGTTTGTATCAAGTTGAATATGACTTTGGGAAACTCACAACAAAAATGTTCGGGCAAAAATGAAGACCTGCCACTAGCTCCTGAAGTACTCAAACAATGTAACGACTCTAATGTAGGCCTATCAGGGCACAGAACTGTAATAAAATAAACTACACTCCACCGTATACGTTCTTCAACCCAGTAGCCTCAACAAACACCCGAACAAGCCCCAAGATTAACAAGAACTAAGTGAACAATCTACTTCGTTAGGAGATATAAACCCTTTCTCCATTTCGAGTAAGAGTTCAAAAGGAAGTCTCAACGGCACAGTTACCCCTAAGCAGCGTCCATCTTCAAAGCGAAAGATGCTGAGAAGCAATTCGGAAGCCGTGAATCGTGAACCGTGGAATAAACTGAAGTTGACATGTTAGTAGATAGCTCACCATCAGTAAGTAACGATTTGTAAACCGTTTGCTGAAAATCTAACACTCCAATGGAAGCTGTCATCAAACCTTAATCTATTTTTGTGTCTCAGCTGAGATCTGAGCTCTTTTCAAATGATATCTTACGTTATTTAGTTACGAAAAATTTGGTTCCTAGTGACAATTTTTTTAACGTTTTTAAATAATCAAAACTGATAGTTCTGTTTCGTTTTTAGATTATTTTACATACCCTTATTGTTTGACTCTTCTTGTGACTTGGCCACCTGGTGCTCCTGTTACAGAACCAGGTGGCCAAATTATAATAAAAAGAAGAAAAAACCAAATAAAACCAAATTCTGTTCAATTTTAGAGGGAAACTGTAAAATTGTATGTGAATCCTCGTGTTTTGTACCATGCTGTGTTTGCTTTGACCGTGACTTAGTTTCAAAATTAGCTTATGAAAGAGAAACATTTATTATATGAAGATATAAACCTTTGAAAAGGATACTTTTTTAAATCAAATTTCATAAGTTGAAGACTCTTTTAACTCTGCATTTTTTTTTTTTTTAGAAATTTCAATATTTTTTGGGAATAGTTTAAGAATAGGCCTGAGAAAAAAATTTGAAATGATTTCTTTCTGTCAATTTGTGTAAGTTCATTTACCCTAACACTACTTATTCCGATGAGCTTCAGTAGCTGCGAAAACCCGACGGCGACGCTGGCTGGCGCTGCGCTGGCTTAAGAGTGGCCGTATTGAGAAGAAGTATATCCATGTACTTCAATGAAAATGCTTTTAGATTCTTTCCCCAAATCTAAAAAGACACGTGGTTTTGAAAAAAGTATTCCGTTTGACTACACTTGTTGAAAAAGTTTCGTCAATCCTCCAAAACACTAGCACATTTCTAAGATAGAAGCGCTAGGCAATCATAATTGCAACCATATGTTTAAACGTCATCTATTAGAGTATTTGCATATATTAGCAAGTGTCCCGAGTAATATTGATTTGTAGAGACTGGCAATACCTCATTAGAATTTAAATTTATACTTCTGTCTCTCTTGTTGGAAAGAGTACAACGAAGTCTGTACATATACAAACGCCAAGTCTGCCTAACCTATAAATTAACTTGTCACGCGTTTTTGAAACTAAACCGGAGAAGTTTAACAAAGGCACATTGTAAGATAATTTCATACTCTTTCTTTTCTTTGAAATTAATTTATATAAAATTATAGATTCATTTAGTTAGAAGGACTTTTAAACTTTATAAGTTGTTGTTCACCTTTATTTATCATACCAATTGTAAGATGTTATCTCATATACCGAATTATAATTTGAGTTTAAACTAAATTTTGAAATTTACAGGAAATAAAATCATTTTGAATTCCGAAATTGGAAAGATTGCTTGTAAGTTGGAAAGATAAGCAGTGCAACAACAGAGTGGTTTTGAACAAGTATTCGGTAAACAATAACTTGACCTGATATAAGAAGCCCACAGACAACGACCAGTCCCCGAAACCTGCAGTGTGCAGTTTCTCGAGCATATAAGCAGGGCTGGTATTGATAATATATTAACTCCAGCAAATATTGACGAAGCAGTCGCTTGCTTGTGCTCTCTTTTAGAAAATTGCATGAAAAAGAAACGTTCCCCAAAAGTCACTCAGAAATGCTAGTTTTTGTCAACCGTGGTTTACCAATGACCTAAAGGCTCTGAGGAACGAAAGAAACAAGGCTTGGAAGACCTATCCAATTACTCTTTCTCCAATTAAAATCTTTAAAAAGCTTTCTCCAAATCTGTACTCCAGCTATGTCACCCAAATGGATCGTTCTCTGAAAAACGATCCAAGTGTTTGGTCCTTTATCAACTCTAAAAAAAAAATCAGACGGCTATCCAGCCAATTTTATTTATAATACCGCTTCTTTAAAAAATGCTCCCGTTATTTGTAAACTATTTTTACCGCTCTTTTTGTAGTACAAATCTAGAAATTGATAAAAATTACTTTGAATTTTTAACTCACTGCTCGCAAGTGAATTTTAATAGTATCCCTATTAACAGAGACAGAATTACTTACTACCTTTCTTCTCTTAAAGACAGGTTTGTAAAAGCTTAAGCTAATTTATAGCTTAAGTGTGGATTCAATTTACAAGCTAGCTTATGAGTTTATTATGAATTGGAAAATATTCAATTCACAAGCTAGTTTGTGATTTACGAATAAATTGAGTTGAATGTTTTCCAATTCATTATAAATTCATAAGCTAGCTTGTGACTTGAATATTTCTAAGTTCATAATTCTCAAATTAGCTTATGAATTGAGTGTTTTTTAATTCGTAATGCACAAACTTATTTGTGAATTAAATATTTTTCAATTCTAAAACTAACTTTTAGGTTGTAGGTAACGAATTTTTTAATTTATAAACTCGCAAACCTGCTTAAAGATGACGTTTCTTCAGGTCCGGACACGATTCCGCCAATTGTTTTAAGAAAGTGTTCTTCATGTTTATCCTCTCCACTTGAATATCTTTTGCAAGTTTTCCTTAAAATCTGGAATATTCCCCACTCTTTTATCATACCTGTTTTCTAAGAAGGTCGAAAATATTGTTTTCAAAACCTACAGACATATTACAAAGCTCTCATGTGTACCTAAGGTATTTGAACAACTAGTCTGCGAAAGTTTATCCTTCTTTTCAAGGAATATCTGCCATCAGCAGCACGGATTTATGCAAAGTAGATCGGCGGCTACCAACCTTCTATATTTTTATCATGAATGTTCCAATGCCTTGATTGTGCGAACTAGCTTTATTGCATCTATAATAACTTCTTTAAGTCGTTTGACCAATTTCCAATAATATTTTACTGTATAAATTAAGAGCTTTTGGATTTGCTACAATATTTTTTGTTTGGATAAGGTCCTACTTAAAAAATGGGTCTTATGAAGTCAAATTTCGCAACGTTTTGTCAAAACCTTTCAATGCTATGCCTGGGGTGCCACTGGGAAGTCATCTTGTTCCCTTGCTTTTAACTGTTGCAATTAATGATGTAGTTTTTAGCATATTCTATAGCGACATTTCAATCTTTGTTTTGCTTACGAAATGAAGATTTTTAAAATCATCAAAAATGCTTCAGATCGGTCTTGTAATGTCTTTTATTTTTCCTCGCATACGTTCTATTGGTGCTTCTGTTGGCGTTATTTACTAACCACTAATACTTGCATCAATGATGAAGAGCGTAAATAATTGTGTAATGAGCTTGCTCTAAGTTCCGTACCTCTTAAGTCTCTGAGATGTAAGAAAAAAAAAATTTACTGGAGCAGTAAGAAATGAGTAAGAATGATGTCTAGAGGTCAGGCCAAGGCAGCTGTTAGCTCGGCTGAAGCACTTTGATCGAGCATGGAGTATATGTCAGAAGACGAAATGAAGAATATCCATTCGACTGCTTCAAAAACCATTCGAGACAATTCCAAGCTATGTTTTCATTAGTTTTAGTTTTAGTTTATTACAATAAGTTTATAATTACAATGATTTTGACTACAATATGAGTGGAATATAAGTAATAACAAGCTATGCATGTCTGTCTATAATACAGGATCCTGCTATCACACTATCCGTAGAACTGACGAACTATCTGTTAAAGGAGACTAAACCATCCAATCGCTTAAGATCGCATTTACATAGTGATCCATTTCTTGAGAGTTCATCTCCTTTGCAGTTTCTTTAAATAGCTCTACAGGATTTTGAACTTTTATAAAGTCTTTCTGAGAGTAGATCGGTGGTTAGTGGCATTTTACGCTAGTCACTATCATCTATCACCTCCGCGGTCCGCGGTCCGCGGTAGAAGAAAGCAAAAAAAAAAAAAAAATCAAATAAAAAAAACACAATAACGCAGCTTTTTCAAAACTTTTCTCCGATATTCTTCTGGTTTGCTTTAATGATTTGTTCTTACAGAAGGTACGAAAAATAGCTCGTAATATTTTTCTCCCTTCCTTCAATAGATAATATTTAAAGAAAAAATTAAATAGGTGTTGAAGCACACCTGTTAGGAACGATGTTCCTTAACATAAAACTCCAAAAGGAGCTTTTCAATTGTTTTTGGATTGATCTTAACTAAAAATTAATAGTCTAAATACTATACATTATATACTCTATTATATATAACTCTAAAAAAAGCGTTATTCCATTTCTCTAAATTTAAAAAAAAAATTTCATTACGACACGTTCGATCCCTCTTGAATTTGTAACAAACTCCATTTACAAGTCTTACTAGGCTATTTAGAACATGGCATTTCCACCACTTCATCGATGGGCTAGTGGAAACCTGGTTCTGGGCATTTCTGAAGATGAATCCTTATGGATGACCCTGAAGAATGCGCTGATGGAGAACTTCCGTAAAAACTAGTTTAGAGCTTTCGAGGTGACTCTTCAAACGTCATCAGGGCTCGAAAGTCTTTCGACGACTTTTATAACGCCGTTCAACAGCTCAACGGCAGGCTTGGAGTTCCGAAGACGGATAGGGAAATCATGGTGTGACGGAAGGCAATGTTAAGTATTAAGGGTAAACTTTTGGGAAGGAATGAAGACGCTTGCAGTTGCAGGTCGGGGCCATCCACTTTTCGAATGTCCAGATCCTCAGAGGGCCTTTTTTGGTTTAACTTGAAAATTCTCTCAGCCCCTTGCCCAGCCGAAGTAAATCCCATCGCTCCCATAAACTATTTCGTAGGATTTTATTTGTTTGTATGTGTAATGGGATTTAATTTTTGATTGGACAGACACAAAAGACATAATTTTTTTAAAATACGTGCCATAGGGAACTTTGTTCCTGTTATCACATCCAATACAATGTAACTCAGTACTAGATCAATTAGCCTAAGAAATCAATAATGAAATAAAGTGAGTTTGTAATCGATCACAGCCAGCAGCAGTTCTTATTTGCTTAAGTTACAGCAGTTCCAAAAAAGGAACTTACTATTTTCTTCCGTTTTAAAACGGCTTGATCAGAAAAAAAACTCCTAATGTCAGTATAACTCTCTCAAGCCAATTCATTTTCGGAAAAAGTGAAACCCTGGTAAAAGCGTTTTTAATCATCCTGGGATTCGAGTCGTAACACTCACAAAATAGTTCGACGCTCTTACCATTCCACTGCGGGTAACACAATCAAACGAAGTTTTTATTGAATTAGAAAACGTTTCTCGGCGAGTCAGTGCCATAGACCAAAATAGTGAATTCAATTTCCACGGTTTTCTTAGGCAGGTAAAAACCAACAACAAACAGAGAGCCATGAAAAATCGTAAAGAAAAGAACACTAAAGAAGATTCGTTTCTGTTTCCTGTTTTCCTTTTGCGCGAGCTCTTTTTCTCTCTATTCATTTATTCTCGACAGCTTTGGTATAACCTTAAACAAGATCCGATAAAGTCTTCCACTTTCCTGTAAACGAAAATTCAACGGTTTAGTTTTGTGTGGCCATAAGGTGCTTCCATTTTTCATTTTCAAAGCACCTTCTGATGTAAATTGGAACTTTTACATTAAAAAATAAATATCAACTTTTCACTTTCCACAAAAAGAAGAAAACAAAACTTATCAGAGACACAACCTCATTGTCCCTCCTCCAACGTTTACAAGAACTTCCGTCTCACAGGAAGACGTTTAATAAAACACCTTCCCTGTTACAATATAGTGACAATAAATCTTCTTGAAGAAACAATAAGGACATTTTCGTACCCTCATAACTTGCACACAGCCATTTCATTTTATAATAATGAACAACATTGCAGACTAAATTATGACATCTCTCCTCCTACTCAATGAGCTAAGCTACAATAATTTATTACTCTGCTGTCTATTTATCTCTCATCCCACCGAGTGGTATGAGAAAACTTTTTGCATTTCGTTTGAAAGCCGAAAAGAAAATTATAATGTGCTTTCCCAAGAAAACGGAAGAATGAAACAAAATCGATTTACTATACAATTTTACTACACAACGTACGCATCGTTCCATCATCCTGAACCTACCTACTACCACAGGCGATAGGGGAATAGGGGTGAGTACTGAGTACTGGCATAGAAAAACAGATTGTTTCCCTTTCCATAAGCACAATGCACATCTCCAACGTGTGTCCTTTGCACCAAAATTCGGAATCTTGCCAAAAATTCATTCGACTGCAACCGGGTGTCGGTTGTCGTTAGGGAAACACCCAAATATCTTTTCCTCTCGCACACAAGTGCTTATGTATTGGAAGGCGTTCATTTGGGGTTTTATCTGTTTCTTCCTGTATACCGGACGTGCAGGATTATTTGGCTTCCTTCTTCGTCGAGGCGGAAATGCACTGTCATTTCTGAGTTCATTGACCGTTTTATCATCCAAACATCCATCGTCTTTCCTTTTTAGTGTCGTGAACTGCAGAAATTATGTGTGTTGTTGGTTTTTTCCTTCTTCTTCTTTTATACTTTGCCGTCACATCATTATGTGCTCCCAAATATATGATGCAGTCCATTTTAACAAGCAAAATGTGATAAATGAAAAGGATTTTTATGCCCAACGAATGCCTAATGGAAACACCTGACAATTTGATACACTACTTGTGTGAGCCAGTCTTGTATTTTTGCCTTGTGGGCAGCAGTCAATGCGAATACTAATTAGTTAGTCCACATACACAAGGAGGTGTTTCTAAATACCGGCAGAGCTACCACATTGCGACATCAGATTTACCGCATCGTTGGACTCCATCAAAGCGGCTTTGACCCTAGCTGGGAGACTTTTTTCTTTTTGTGAAAAGATTTCTTTTTTGTTCTTTAATGGGTAAATTAATAATTTTTCTTTGAGCTCTTATTTATTCTTTGAGTTTGCTCTTTTTTGTTGCAGCTGTTCTCTATGGTAGAGAGTCAGTAGAAGCAATTACATTAGGAACTATGCTTAGAGTCGATCGTGAAAAAATACTGCACCCGCATTTAATCTCTGGCTGATGCATACAAAGATAGAAATGAGATTAACTTCGAAATGAAAGCTTTCTAATTACATATTAGCCTTACGTAAAGTTTAAACGTAATTTGCTTTGTAATACTCTGAGAAACTTTTCTAAAATTAATCAGAGCAAAAGAAAAGTTTAATTAAACACAGTGAATTCACTTAAAGAGATTTACTTAGTTTCGCATTGACGGAAATACTGTACCATTTGATGTGTGTGTGGTTGTGGAAGATCTGATTTGGGTTAGATACGAGGGAAGAAACAATAGAAATCAATGAAGGAGAAAAGGATTCTTTTTGTTTGGTAGATAAGCGTCTCAAGATGTGAGGGGATTTCTTTTAGTTTGGGCAAATTAAATGAACATTAGTGGACCTAGATGACTGCCTTGGGCAGGTCAAAGGGTTTGTTCTAGTTTTACTTAACTTTTGCTTTATTTGAAAACTATTGCTCTCTATGAGTTTGAAGGAGGTAGCGATAAGTAAGAATGTGCTTAAAACAAACGTGAAAGAATTCCAGTGGTTCTAGTTATTTTTATTTGTAGCTCGCTTTCCTGCGGAAATGGCCTTGAAGCAATTTTTTAGTCCATTTATTTAAAATCAATTAAAAAAACTTAAGGCTTTTCTCGTGGAGTGCACTCTTTACAAGGCAACAAAGTTTAACTACAATCCCAAAAGATTAGCATTGTCTGCATCCTGAGCACTATAAAAACAAATGTAAATATTTTGGCATCCATTTATGGTGACTCTTTCCGGAAGTGCGTTTTAAATGACGTTTGACGTTGTGGTCTACGGTCACAGTAATATTTACACATAATTAAAAGATAACTCTAAAATTTTAATAATTATTTATAATTTATATTAAAATTAAGATCATACAAATTTTTTTTTTTAACTTTATTTTATATGCTATTTAAGACACATTTCATATTTCACTTCCAGGAAAAAAATTCAATTATGTAGCGGGAGATTAGCGACATTTTGTTTTCAGGAAAAAAGTACCATTCGTTTTTTTTTAATTTCTCTTAAACCATTTTTGTCCGGTTTTCTGCTGTTGAATAAAAATTAATAAAAGCATTGAATATGAAAAGAAAAAATGGCGCTTAATGGGGCAAAATTATGTAAAAAAAAATTAATTAGGAAAAAAATATTTTCTTTTTCAAAAATTTTGACTTTGAGGCTTGATTTCTCAAAAACTGTTCATTAAGTAAACTTAAATTAAAATTTTTATTAAAGAACAAAGAAATAGTTTTCAAAAACACTGAAGTATGAGAAAGTAAGTGGCTTAGTTGATTTTTAATAATTTTTTAAAATATGAAGTAAATCCTACTAATATTATAAACGTGAATGTTTGTATGTGTGGATGTATGTTTGTTACTCTTTGACGCAAAAACTGCTGAATGGATTTTACTTAAACTTTCCAATAAAATAGCTTATACATCAGAATAACACATAGGCTACATTTTATCCCTAAATTCCCACGGGAACGGGAACGTATACGGGAACTTAGAAACTACAACACCGATTTCAAAAATTTTTCCATTGTTAGAATGCTTCATTATCCCCGAGTAACATAAAAACTAATTCATCCCCATATTCTTACGGTTCCCTATATTCTCACGGGAGTAGGAACGTATACGGGAACTTTTACACTACAGCACCGATTTCAAAAATTCTTCCACCGTTGGAATGCTCCATAATCCCGGAGTAACATTAACTTTAACTTATCCACATATTCCCACGAAAACGGTCAGCATATTCCCACGGGAACGGGAGCCTTTACTAATATTGAAAATGCGAATGTAGCTATGTTTTTCGTATGTCTCCCGTTCAAACTGCTAAACAGATTTTATTAAATTAGCTACAGAGATGGTCTAGATAGAACATGCGGAAGGAAAAAAGCTATAATAAATCTATCCTTATATTCCCACGGGAACGGAAATGGGAATTCAAAAACTACGGCCTCAAAAGTATTTTTAACAGGGGTACAAGGTGTTGAAATAGGGATTGAATGTTTTTTTTGGAAATACCGCCATTTTTAAGGCTAGAAGTTTTATTTCCTAAAAAGTTAAAAATGCTGCTGATGCTGAAAGTCACTATTCCACGCGGACGAAGTCGCGGGCACAGCTAGTTTAATATAAAATTGCCCCTCGCGCCTACACCGAGGGATATAGACCCCCCTCCCACACAACTTTTTTTTTCTTGACCAAACCTATCCATCCTTACCCTTTGAAAAACTGTATCTAAAACAATCTAAATAAATAAAATAAAATTCTAAAAGTTAATAATTAATTTTAAAAATAATTAAAAAATTGAGAGCGGTGAAATTTTTTTTTTTACGCCATTCAAAACACATTTCCGAAATTTTCATGAAAATCCATGGACTGACCCTGGATTCCTAGGTAAAAAGATTACGGCCCTCCACTACGTGTCTTACAAGTAATCATTTTGATCAAGGTTCACCATATACAGTATTTTTCCACCGACGATTTGTTTGGTGTTCCATTGCTATTTCTACTTGCAATTTTAGGTACTATTTTGAGAAAGTAATTAAATATGACATAACGATGATAGATAATACGAAAAAAGTGGGTCCTGCAATTCTGTCTGTCTGTCTGCATAAGCAGAGCTGTGAAAGAGTGCATTATTTTTTGTAGTACAGTCAATTAGTCAAAAAAGACTTATCTTTTGAGTATTTTGACTTCATGTTAGTACTTAACTTTAATCAAAAATTCCCAGCTAATTTTGAAATCTTTAGTATACCAATCGCCTAGACTCTAGAGCAGTCAAAACACTTGAAGTCAAAAGAATGCAATAATGCAATACTTCTTAGCTGGTTGCGATCTTGGAAGTCTTTTACATTCTTTGCAGTCATGAAGCCTTTTGATTGTATCGAATGCATTCCGAATTAGTGCCCTTCCAAATAAGGCCGTAACTTCCTTATCCCCCAAAGTATGGCAAGGCATTCCTTCTCCGTAACCGTGTATTTTTTCTCAAGATCTGTTAATGTGCGACTGGCGTATGCCACCACCTTCTCTTGCCCCTCCTCCTTCTGTGACAGTACTACCCCAAGCCCGTAGTCACTAGCGTCGGTTTGCAGCGTGAAGGGTTGGTCGAAATTTGGGCAAGTCAAAACTGGAGCTTCTGTTAGTTTCCCTTTGAGTGCGTTGAATGCGTTCTCCTGTTCGTCTTGCCACAGCCATACCTGGTTATTTTTCAACAATTTGGTAAGCGGAGCCACTACCGTGGAGAAGTCTTGGATGAATCTGCGGTACCAGGAAGTAATACCCAAGACTCGCCTTAGCTCTTTCACAGTTGTTGGTGCTTTTAGCTCTCTTACTGCTGCAACTTTGTCAGGGTCAGTGTGGATGCCCTGTCGGCTCACCACGTGGCCCAAATACTTTAATTCTGGTTTGCAGAATTCACATTTGTCTGGGTTTATTTTCAAGTTAGCTTCTCTCAACCGTTCGAAGACCTTACCGAGGTGCTCCAGGTGGTCCTTGAAGGTCTTACTAATGATAATGATGTTATCCAGGTAGGCGAACGCATATTCTTCTAGATCGATTCCAATTACTTGGTCTAACACGCGTTGAAAGGTTGCCGGGGCTGAATGTAGTCCGAAAGGTATTACTTTCCACTGGAATAACCCCCGTCCCATTAGTTAAATGAATGGGACTTTTTTCAATGCATTACCAAATGAATGCATTCTTTTAAGGCTCTGCGTATACAGCCTGAGCCGCTTGACGGATTTTGTTCAAACTTTGTAGTTAGTGTCTGTGGAGCAGCCTTCAGAAAGTATTTGGACTAGAGTCTTGAACTATAACTGAAAATGCCAAACAACTTTTATGATAATACTAGTACCTACTTATTTTTCTCAAAAACGGCTCTCTCGATTTTGATAAGACTTTATGTGAACCATTATTTCTAAATTGTCTTTCTTATAATGCAAAAATTTTTTCTTAACAAAGTCTAAGAACGGTACTCCCATAGAACCGTTTTCTTTAAAATCGACTTTTTAGTTAAAGGCTTACACGATTCTGACGAAATGTTAATAGAAGTCCTATGTGGTTTAAAAAAGATTGCGAATCAACATTTGAAAAATTTTAATTTTTGAAATGTTTTCTAATTAAAAAAGAAAGGATGTTTTTTGAATATTTTGGAAACTTTATCTTTCATTTTTTTTTTAAATTTTTTGTCGAAACATCTTCAGGCAATTTTATTAAGACTTACGTTTGATTGAGAGGCAAAAATTTTTTTTCCCGTGTATCGCCTTTCGCGAGGAATTGGCAAGTCCTCCGTTAGTATTCATTGCCATGAAAAGCGCTTTCTCGATTAGCCATTCGGAACCGGCAAAAAATTGTAGGTCCCCTCCATTCCCGCACAAAGCATGGTTGTGAGAAATGCGCTAAGACCAGGGGCTCCTTGCTCTGTAGCGCCACCCTATTTTTTTTTTTTTTTCGTTTGAGTTATAAAATGCTAATTTTTAAAAAAGTGAAAACTGCTATTACGATTTTAATTAAGTTTTCAACGTTCTGTTAAAATCTGTAAAAAAGTGGAGTTTTTAGATTTTGGCAGAAACCACTGGAATATTTAAATTTATTTGTTTCATTATTTTTTGCATTTTTAATAAATTAACATAATTAATGTGTAGTTGGCTCCCCGTATAAAATTCTTCGGTCTTGAATTGGTCTTAGCAGTTTTTTCCATTAATAGCCCTTACATTTTCCATCGTAAGAGCCAACAATTTCAATTTGTACCTCTAAAACTAATAAAACTAAATTTCTAGCCACAAGTGAGATTCTAACACACGACCTTTCAGTTCGATTTCTTATGTTACGTGTTTTAAATAACACCACGGTTTTTTCTCCTAGCTTATACTCCAGAAACTCATTATGTAATGGCCTCGGTGACCTCAACTGGCGATACCTTATGCTAATAAGCGGGGATACAACTCAAAGAACTTTAACAGTTGCAGCACTTTTGAGTTCTGGATAATCCATACACAAAGTGTTGCTACTTTCGATGTCATCAATGAGAAAGTCATCAGCTACTTTTCTAGTGAAACAGTTCATGACACCGGAAAAGTTATAAGTGGAACTGTGACCGACAAGTATGTATCTACATACTTGTCGGTCAAGGTTGAAACAAAGAGTAGCTCGTATTGCGTGAAGCTATTAACTTTTTTTTTTTTACTATTAATCTTGTCATTGTAGAAAGCTATGGGACCTCTGACAAAAAATTACAAGTCAAGAGCCACTTCCATTTGAATACCTTAGCAGCTTGATTCTCCCCAAGCATCACAGGTGTGTTATACGCCAGCCAAGGAGCCAAGGGGGTTTGACAAAAAGTTACAAGTCTACAAGTCAGGAGTAGGATTATGTTCACTACACTTGTAGAAGTTAGAAGATCAAGCAAACTTGTTGTCTTGCATTACAGAAATTTTTTACACTTGTCACAATTCATTTCTATTACAAGTACTTGTTTTATGTTACAGGCCCTATGTTATTATTTCCATTCAGTTTTCAAATTGTGATGCGATCCTTTGCGTTACGTCTTAGGATTTTAAGGCACAATGTGACTATACATTTAAATAATACAAACTTCTTGTGAAAAACAGTTGGCAAGAACCACAAGCCTGTAAAACAAAATTACAAGTAATTGTAACACAAGTGAATTATGACAACTTTAAGAAACTTTTGTAACACAAAGCAACAAGTGTGCTTGATCTTTTACAAGTGTAATGAAAGAAGTCCTTAAAATGGGTCTTGACTGGTAGACTTGTAGACTTGTAGCTCTGTGTTACAAACCCTCGCATCTAGCAGTGACCTGGGCCTGTAACACAAAGCTAGAAGTCTACAAGTTAAGAGCCACTTGTAGGATTATGTCCATTGCACTTGTAGAAGATCAAGCAAACTTGAGGTATTGTCATAATTCACTTGTATTACAAGTATTTATAGTTTTGTGTTACAGGCTCCTGTATTGCTTTGGGAGAATCAAGCTACCAAGATATTTAAGTTGAAGCGCACAAAAACGCTCTTACAAAAAAAAAAACAAAAGCTTTTTTACGATTAACCGCCGACTTTTGCTTTCCTTGCCATAGAATTCTTGTTGCGATATAAATTAGGAAGATGTCCTATTTATAACCAGCAACAGTTAGTCAATCACAACACAATTAAGAAAGGATTTCATTCCACTAGCGAAGTCACTGATCTATGCCATTAAAATCGTCCCACCGATCAGATTACCGCTCATCATTCACACAAATTAACGGTTTAAGGTTCCTTATTCCTTATAAAATATTATTCCTAAAAGTAAGAACACAGATGTGGTTGAACAGCAAATAAAAATACACATAAAATAGAAAACTTCGAAGAACCTTTAAAAAGCCATTTAGATCGAATACGACGGTATTTCTTCTTATCTAAATTTTCACCCTTGACTAGTTAAGATGTTTTCCTTATGTTGTCAGTTGTCACTTGTCAGCTAAATGCGAAAACAAGAACTTTCCAGCCTGATAATAATTGTATACTGTGACATCTAATGTAATGTCATTTAAATATCCACGTTTTTGAGTCACAAGAAGTGTACATGTGTATACACAACACACACTTTCCATCTTGATAGCTTTCGTTTGATAAGGAAACTCAAATGGTTTTCCACATTAATCTTTCAAGTTGTGGGTGTCTGGAGGAGTGAGTATTAAAGTGTATTCGAACTTATCAAGATGCGAACACACCCTTTGATGTCAACCGACATTGTCAGCCCGATAAAGGTAATGGGATATCGAATGAATACATTCCCCTATATCAGAACACAACCATCATCTACCGTGATTCGAGAAATCAACTAAATCACCAGATAAGACATTGCCACATTATTTCGACAAGTAATTTATCGACCCGATGTGTAATCAGAAATGCAATGCAATCAACATTACATCAATGGGAGCTCTATGGAGATTTCGATGGGACAAAACTTCAATAGAAGTGCCTCTGTGTTCAAATTCTAAACCTAGTTGATTAATTAACTTTGTTTCATCAGAACTCCGTTTCTGGCCAGGGGCAGTCATTTGGTTTTCGCTTGGGCCCATAAAGGTTGCAAAGCGTACACACAAATACCAAAACACACTCAACATGAGGCCTTACATATAAACGCAGTTCAAAAGCAAGGTGACCAAGGCTTGGACGACGTCCATCAAGGCTGGAATGTCTTTTATGCACCACTTGAATGTGACATGGTACTGATTTACATAATTGGCAATGTCAGCCTTGTTACCTCTGCTTGTTTTGGGATTAAAGTTTAAAACATTTTTTTAATGGTGACCGATGGTAGCACACTAACTGACATCACGTAACGATGTGCCTTTCCTAAAAGGAGTAATTTTTTTAAGGACGAGACCCAAAAGCAGATCCTCCTTCAGATGGTATACTATACGGTGTTTTAAAAGTTGTTAGCTTAATGCTTCATTGGATTAACCAACAACGAAACGATGTGAAAATGCGAATGAATTTTTAAACAAAAGGTTGAAAAAGAAACAAATACAAAATGAGCTTTAAGGGACCTTTTGCAGGAAGTTTTTCTTTCTTTTAATTTCAGTTCATTGGTTGGTTGAAATCGAATTCAACAGAAGCGCATTGTTGTGTTAATTAATTAAATTGGTTCATATTTATATTTAAAGTTCTGGCAAAAGACAGTGTTTCTATCACACTTCTTTTGTTTAAATGAAAAAAGATTGAAGCTCTTGCAGAGCTCGTCCTTAAAAGTAGGAGCTACAAATGTCATAGTTTAATGAACATTTTGAACACAAATTTGACAACGTTTCGACGTCACCGTCCGGTCCGTTGCCTAAGGACAAATGTTGTACAAGATTTGGAAGGATTAAGTTCACAACTGAGTCGCACGAACTCCTTTTGGCATGCTGCTGGCTGCTAAGTGCTATGATCGAAAGTTGAAGGCAAAATGCAAATTTGTTGTTAAATTAGTTTCTTATTAGCTGTTAAAGTAAGTTATCGGCTCGGGGAATATTTTCCCAAAAGATTAAAAATGGGAAAATGGGAAGTTGTTTCGTAAAACTTTTTATTGTTCTTCACTGATTTTTCAGAAATCTGAGCACTTTGAGGTGTCCTCTACGCTGGAACAGATCAAGTTTTGTTTTATTAAAATCGATTTGTTCGCCGGAGTTTACTAACGATGCTCCAGGACAGCTTTTTTGTGGATGAAGATAAAATTCTTCACAGGTGGCGACGACTTTTTTAATAGAATAGAACCCTCAAAAGGGCTTTCAATAACTGAACCTAACTTTGCGGAAGTATCTGGCCATACAGTCGAGGAATTACATGAGCGACGAGCGGTTGGCGGTTGAAAACTCCGAAAAGCAAAGCCTCTGGGCCAAATGAGATCTGTTATGAGTAGAAGAAATCGAGTATAGAAGGCTAACTATTCTCATTTATGAGCTAAAAGGACTTCATAGTCTGTCCAAGCAATAGAGGGGAAATTACCTTCTGTCAATGTACAAAGAAAACGGAGATACACGAAGCTGAGATAATTTGGGCTCAATTTAACTGATTTCCGACTAACACTTAACTGACTGCGGAAAATAGTTCGGCTGTCTGATGACTGTGGTTTGAAGTTGTTGCGGTTACGGTACAACAACTGATACAATCCAAAGATAAGGATGTTGTATAAAACCATTCGATCGACACGAGATCTACTAAGATAGGCTTTCAGACAACGAGAACTACAGAGGTTTATGTGCGGATGATCAAGGATATGTTCGAAGGAGCAGTGGCAAAGATAAGACGTCCAGCTGGATTCATCGAATCATTCCAAATCACAGTAGGTGCGTCCCCACCAGGGAAACGTCCTGAACCCTTCACTTTTTTAGCAGCCATTGACTACTTTTTTTCGTACTGTAAAGCACCAGACACGAAAGAACATCGACTATTCATTGCTGACTATGGATCTTATATCCCTGCCATGAGCACTTGATGTATGGGTAGACGTTTCAGGCAGAAGAGGATACGGCATTAGTCAAAAAAAGACTGAGTGCTAGTGGTGCCCATTTTCTGATCCACACACGTCTGTTTCCACTGATTTGATTTCAAATGTGATTTTCAAGTGAGGAGAGTTTAAATATTTGTATTTTTAAACAATAGAAAATTCCAGGACATGAAGCAATGACCATTATTCCTTTCTACTAGTCAATATTGGGATACAATTGTAGCATAATTTGATGAAATGTACAATAGATAAAAGCAAAACTTTAGATTATAATACGACTATTTATAGAAATTTATGTTGTGAGGTTGCTTTTTGTCAAAGGCTGAGGTATGCTCAACGGATCCAGAGTCTTCCAAAGAAGCAGCAAAACTTTAGATTATTGAAGCTAGTTTATTTCCGATATTACAAATAGGGTTGGTTCATACATTTAATACAATGTTTATAATTTTAATTCAAGTTTCTATTCCTGTGACTGTATTGGTTAGGGTGGATGCCACGCCCCTTCTGGGTGAAACTCTACTGGGGTTCGGCTGGGATGCGGTCTGGTCCGGGATTCACGACCAGATTCTTGGATTATTCCTCGTGCCAGTCGGATAAAGGTTTCCTGTCTTGGATTGGTACTTCAGACACTTGGATTATGATCTTCTATCTTGGGTTAGGTGTTTTCAGGTCTGGGTCTTGGATTAAGAGTAACGCTGGGTTCCTGGTATCTCTCTCTCTTGGTAAAGTAGATTCTGTAAGGATACTAGAAAGAGGGAGTTAGTGGTTGCTCTGAGATAGCAGGAGCCACTATGGATTCACAACGAGATAGCGTTGGACACTATGGATTCACAACGAGATAGCGTTGGACACTATGGATTCACAACGAGATAGCGTTGGACACTATGGATTCACAACGAGATAGCGTTGGACACTATGGATTCACAACGAGATAGCGTTGGACACTATGAATTCACAACGAGATAGCGTTGGACACTATGGATTCACAACGAGATAGCGTTGGACACTATGGATTCACAACGAGATAGCGTTGGACACTATGGATTCACAACGAGATAGCGTTGGACACTATTTACTCACCCAGTCTTGGTTCCTGAACTTTACTTCTGCGCTGCCGGTACCGGAATCCTACTCTTGCTCGAGTACTAGGATGATGAGTTCCTAATTTGTCCACTTGCCGGGGCCAGAACTGATTTTCATGTATTTCATTGGTTCCCTTATACACCTTTTGGTAGTAAGTGAATGTGAGCTGTATCAGTCAACGAAATGCTACTCCACGTGGAGTCAATGGCAAGCTACTGGTGGTGTTGTTGCTATATGTTATGATCACTATTATCATTGTCTGTGTTGGTAAATGCCAAATTCCACTGGCATCGGTGTTGTTGGTGGTTTATTTTGCTGTTGTTTTGTTTTGTAGGAGCGAATATGTAATGGGTCATTACAATGTATTTAGTTCGAAAAACGAGATTCAGACATGCCACGGTACTGACATTTTGGATATAATTTTGCAAATTATTCGTGATCCATCAATACTTATGCTTCAATATACATTGTCGGCAGTAAAATACTACCAAATTCATCATAATTATTATTTTTTAATAAAAAAAAAACATGCCAAACAATAAATACAGTACTAGACATAAAAAATCACAGTTACATAAGAATCACCCATATAGCAAAACACAAAAGCCGCCACCAAGTAGTGAAAGGGACCGGTGTATGTGTCAGAGCGCTCCAGTTTGTATTTAATTAAATATCAGACAAAGTAACAAGCACCCAGTTTTTTACTATAATATAAACAACATGAGCAACATCAAATCCTCTAAAGAATGATTTAGGAATATCCTAGAGTTTTTTTAAAGCGATAACTTGATTTTTACACGATCCTTGAGATTGTGTTGTAGTAGGCAAGTACTTGCAGATTGAACACTCATCTCTAAAGGAGTGTTGGCTTCATTAAATGTTGGTTAGCTGATGAAGGAATCTCAGACAGAAGTATGGTATTCGATGTAATGAGATTGTAGTCTTCTCAAGTGGAAACAAGTGAGCACTCTCAATTACTCTCGCTAGGAATTAGGAATTGCTCTGTGAGTATACTCGTAACACTGTCATGAAAAGTGCTTTTCTACTAAGCCGATCGAAATGTGCATAGAAATGAAAGCCTTTGAAATGCGTTAAACATGAGCTTTCCTTAGCTTGGTTAGTAATGGTAAGTATGTCTGCCTTACACGAGAGAGTTCGCGAGGTCCTGCAAAAGGAAATAATTATAATGCCATGAAAAGATTAGTAGTTCCCTTCATTCTTGACAATGTAGAGTTAAGCTTTTTCGAGCCGATCGTATGTCTCGGACTGGTGGTGGTTCTGCTTTGTATGTGCGCGATGGATTAAGTAGCAGGTTTGTTTGTAAATCGGACGACAGCAGTCCCATAGAATATTTATTTGTTAGTATCAAATGTGACACCGAAAACGTCTTGGTTGGATCTGTCTACCTGCCGTACAATTATATTAGCTTGACACAATTGGAGAATTCATTAGAGTCGATTTCATGTTGTTATTCCCATACAATACTGTGTGGTGATTTTAATTGTAATTTATTGGACAATCATTTATCTCAAAATTTTGTAAGTTCCTTTGAAGCCCTCAATCTTAGTCCCATAAACCGCTCCTAACCCACTCACTTTACCGATTCGTCCAATTCTTTGCTAGATTTATTTCTTTCTAGCGATGTTGAAAAGGTTTTGCTATATAGTCAGCTTCAAGCTCCAGGTTTTTCTAAGCACGATCTAATCTTTACTTGTTTAGATATGATTTGTCAAACTGATGAGCAAAGATTTCAATATCGCGATTTCAAAAACCTAAACGTGTCTCACTTGCTGCGAGATTTCAAAAATATAGACTGGAATTCACTTTACGTTATGCCGAACATTAACGAACAGATAAGTTTCTTTGGACGTAACCTCAGTTCTTTGTTTGACATGCATGTACCCATTAAAACCTGCCTTGTAAAACATACGTCTCCCCCTTGGTTGAATGGTGACATTTGCGCTTTGATGTCACGGAGAGATGCTGCCTACAGTCAGTGGAAACGATATAGGGTCGAATACTTTCACCGAGCTTACCGCAGTTTGCGAAATCAAGTGGTTGCAATGATAAGATCAGCAAAAATGCGTTATTATGAACAAAAACTCGGTACCTCAGTTTCTAGTAAGAACGTATGGAGAAGACTGAGAGAAATTGGTATTGGAAAACAATCTAAGCCTCTTCCTAGTGACATAGACTGCGATGCTCTCAATAAGAAATTCACCTCCAAGCCTCATTCCTCAAACGAGGAAATTTCAAGCAGTTTCTTGAATGAAGTTGAAACAGGTACTGTTCAAAACAATTTCAGTTTTGTAAGGCTTCAGGAAGAGGACGTAGTTGAGGCAATATTATCAATTAGATCGAATGCCATTGGTCTCGATCTAATAAACCCTAAATTTATTAAGCTCCTTCTCCCATACTTACTACGTTTTATAACGCACATTTTCAACACTATTTTAACAACCTCTGAATTTCCTTTGGAGTGGAAGAAAGCAAAAATTATTCCCATTCCTAAGAAAACTACAAGCTTAGAGACAGAGTTCCGACCAATAGCTATTCTTCCCTTCCTTTTAAAAGTCTTTGAGAAAGCAGTCTATAAGCAGGTACAAAATTATCTGTTTTCCAACAATCTGTTAAGTTCCTGTCAGTCTGGTTTCCGCCCGAAACGGAGCTGCACATCAGCCCTACTTCTAGTTTCAGATGAAATAAGAACTGCAATGGATGGCGACCAAATATCAATTCTAACACTATTAGATTTCTCAAAGGCTTTCGACACTGTCAACCATTCAATATTGTGCAAAAAGCTGCTAAATTTATATGGTTTCTCCATCGAGTCATGTAAGTTAATGCTTTCTTATCTCAGTGGGAGACAACAATGTGTTATCGCAAATGATCGCTCGTCCAGTTTTATGAATGTTTTAACCGGTGTTCCACAGGGATCGATACTTGGCCCAATTCTTTTCTCTCTATATATAAACGAACTCCCATTTGTTATAAAAAACTGCAAAATCCATCTTTATGCCGATGATGTGCAGCTGCTGATCAGTCGGCCTTTGTCGGCGAAAAATGAGGCAGTTGCATTAATGAATGAAGATTTGCTACTCATCTCAAGTTGGTCTAAGGGAAATGCCTTAATCCTAAATCCAGTAAAGTCAAAAGCTATACCCATCTCTCGTAAAGTCCTCGATGAATCAACTTTAAGTTCATTGCAGCTTGAGGACACACCCATTGATTACGTAAGCTCTGCTACAAATCTGGGCATGGTTTTTAATCGCACCTTGACATGGAATAACCATCTGAATAGCGCGATAGGGAAGGTTTATGGATGCCTCCGTACACTACATGTTACAAAAAGTATCATTCCTAACAAAACTAAGCTTCTACTTGCGAAAACTCTGTTACTTCCCGTATTACTTTATGGGTGTGAAGTCTTCGGTGACTTAGACTACGCGACTACCCGTAAACTTAATGTTGTTTATAACAATATTGCCCGATATGTATATAACCTACGCCGATATGATCATGTTTCTTCATTTTCGAAACAAATTTGTGGCTGCAGCCTTGATAGACTATTGCAGTTTCGATCACTAAGTTACTTGCATCTAATAATCCAATCCGAACAACCGGATTATCTACATAGTAGGCTGAGTTTCCTTCATTCAACAAGGTCTCGCGCTCTTATACTACCTCGTTTTAAATATCTCACAACTCAGCGCCAATTCTTTATTCATGCTATACGCCTTTCGAACTCCCTGCCAATCGCAATGAGGGGGATTATAAGCATCAGAAGGTTTAGATGTTTGCTTTTCACATATTTGGCAAATAGTTGAACGTAAGGTTACATTAATTGTATTGTAAATTTTTCTTTTTATTTCTTATTTCTTTTATCTCTTTAATTTTCATAAATTATCACTTTTATTATTATTATTTTTTTTTTCTTCTTTTTATTATCTTTTGAATACTAAATCCATTGTATTAGTAATGTAAATTCAACTAAGGGCTTGCAATATTTTATTAGACGTATGCTCTACTTTGTAAGCGATTTAAAGTAAATAAATACAAATACAAATACAAATACAAATTAAGAGAAATACGCTTGGCCCCGGGGCTCCCCGACTTATGTTGTGCCTTTTTTTTATTTATGTATTTATTTATTTGTTTATTAATTTATTGTTTTTAAATGAATTGTTGTCACCTCAGTGTCATGTTGTTTTTTCCGTCGGTGGTTTTCAAACCTAAATAGCGGTCCATTGTACTACCAAATAACAACCTTCCTTTGTTACAGCTTTTCAGATGTTCTTAGAAAAGCCAAAAGACACAGCCATAATACGAGAAAATGCAGGACATTCAAAATGGAGGCATGCCGTCCTTAGTTCATCGGCGGTTTATTTCCCAGGCCTGGAGTCCAAAAAAGACTCAAAGAAATTAGTCATTCAACGTGAGTCAAAAGATATGCTACTTGAAAGTTCCTCAAGGCTTCAGCGTCTATGGTGCCAGAAAACTCATTTCTTTAAACGAAAAATGGTCTTGAGGGTATATCCCATGATGTAGGTATCAAGAGAAGGAAGATTTAGTTGTGTATCGAGAACAGCACCTAGAGTGCTAAGGAAGAACCCAATACATATTGTTCTATGAATCATGGCGAATGAGGCAATAACATATTTGCGTGATAGCTTTTTACTACAAACAACTGATAGGTCTTATTATAGCCGTATAGATCCAAAGGACCCTTTGCAGTGACAGACCCCATGTCATGCCAAAGGTTGCCTTACATTGCAGAAGATCGACAGTACCTTAGCAGTTTTCGACTCAATATGCGTGGGCCAATGAAGGTCGTTATCTAGGAATACTCCAAGATGTTTGTCTTCATTTGAGAAGGGAATGTTGATGTCTGTAAGGGTTCTAACAATAACAAAACTTTCGTTGTTTTGCTGAGTGGCCTACCCTATTTAGAACTTTCAAAAAAGCAATTTCTTTTTTATTGCATTTTTTAAAATTCAAAAATGCTACAAATGCTTCTACAATTTTATAAGGATCCGAGCAGTCTCAGTGTACTTTTGGGTGACGTTTAGATAGAAACCTGAGCCCCTTAATGTTAAGATTTTACGTTGGAGAAAATTTTAAACGCTTTTTTCTCGGAATGACGGTTATGGACGGCTTATTGATAAAATCTTCGAAACAATTGAACCGTACCTTAACATAGTTTTACCACGACTATAGCTACATAGAATGAATTTTTAAATTTGTAGAGTAGCTTTTTGTTTGGTGAACAACCGGTCAAATATATTCGTAAAAATATCTATTTCAAGCCAGTCCAAAGATGCCCCTTAACAAAACTTCCGTTAGTCCATTATTTCACCGGAATTTCATTCGTCAGCCATTCTTCAATGGCTTCCCCGGTTCGTTTCCTTTTCCGGAATAACTCACACAGGTCGTAGGCAAGCGAGAGGAATTATTTTGCACACCATAAACACATTCACTTTTTTGAATTGATTTTAAATCAACTGACAGTAAAATGGCTTCCCCGGTTTCTTTTTACTCACATCCGCCCTTACACACATCCGTCTTTCCAAGATAACAATTTTTTTTTTTGTTAATTTGGATGGAAGGATGTGGGTAATGCAAATAACTTTCACTCTTATTTATGTCTCGTAGCCAAAAACAACGAAAATTGTTTTTAAAAAATATACCATTACGTTTTTTCTAAGTTCCATAATTTGGTACAGTTTGAGCCCAGAGCCGTTTTCGAACATCAAATAATATACGAAAACGGCTCTCGGCTCAAAGTCAATCAATCCTATTCGAATGAGGAAATTTCTTTGGAAGTAAATCCCATGCTATATAAGCCTGCCTGATAACACGGTCAGTAACTTGAGAGCCGATACTCGAATTCTCATCCTGAAAGAAACATTTTACAAATTGATATTGGAAAAACTTTCCTCTGATGGTGATTCCAATGCGAAAATAACAGAAAAAGTGGGCACTTTCATACAAATAATCGTAAGAAGCAACCATTGGTGTACCACCACAATTCATCATCATCATCATCAGGTCCTGTAACCCCGCTCGGCGCATATTGCGTCAACAAAACGTCTCCATCCTTCTCGATCAGCAGCTAGATACCTTAACTGTGGCCACGTCTTTCTCTGGGAATTAGCTTCTGATATCACTGTAGATTTCCATGTTGTTCTTGGTCTTCCAACCCGCCGTGACCCCTGAGGATTCCATTCAAAGGACTGCTTAGCAATATCATCGTTTGGTTTCCTCAGTGTGTGACCAATCCATTACCGTTTGCGCTTTCTGATGTCTATGTCCAAGCGCCTCTGACCTGTCCCACGCCACAATTCCTGGTTGGATATTGTTTGTGGCCAGCGAATTTTCAGGATGTGACGCAGACAGCGGTTCACAAAAGCCTGCGATTTACTCGAGATGGTGGCCGAGACTTTCCATGTGTCACAAGCATATAATAGCACGGATTTCACATTGGATCAAATCAAGTGTCCGCTTACCATTCCCCCGTTCACTTAATAAAGCAATAGATTTCTTACCCCTAAAAAAATAATTACACCAAAAAAACAATAAAACAAACGTAAAATCAATAATCAATAAATCTTATCCTCCGCCGCGCCGTGATCAAAACACATTCTGTGAAAAAGTGATCAAGTTTCTTGTGCAAAAATTATTCAGTGCGCTGTGCTTCAAAAATTTAATTAAAGCAAAAAAAAAAAAAAAGCCCATCAATAGACCAAACACTGTGCATATACCTCCTTATCTTCTCCTCCCCCACACCACTCTCATAGTCTCAGTGACTGCACACATTTCTTCGATTTGATAATTTCTTATCTTATCTGGGTGGTGTGTGCAGTCAATGAGACTGTGGGTTTGCTAGGCGGATAGTGAGATCAACGGTGTTGATCCCGTTGGTGAACCAAAATCAAATTGCTTGCTGGGCATAACACCGCTAGTAATTTTTTTTTGGTTTCCCAATAAGATTTGCACTTGTTGATTTTACTTAGATAGCGTCTGCGTTCGATATTTTGTTTTGTGTGTTTTTGTGAATGGTGATGTCGGGTAAATTTCGGGTCGATTTTAGCAACATTAGGGGGTTGCGATCGAATTTCTTTGCTGTGTACGCTCACACTGCAAAATGCAGGCCAGCTGTTTTGGCACTAAGTGAAACACAGGTGGGTGTTGGTTCTGATCCCTCAGAATTCAACCTGCCTGGATATAGCTTAGTGCCACTATTCTTTTCCTCCCATGGCCTCGCCGTTTATGTTCGAAATGATATTGCTTACCAGCTTCTACCACAATACGGCCTTTGTTCCAATACGAACTTTAATTTCATGTGGTTAAAATTCACCGTCCGTAAGCATATCATTCATTATTGTTTTATTTATAGAAGCCCCGATTTAGATAGCAATTCAACCTCTAACGAGTTTGATGCGCTATCTGAGTCCATAATAAGAATTATTTCCCTTTATCCTCACACTGAAATCGCAATTGCAATCAATGACTCTCCGTATGTCAGTTCCATCGACAAAGCCAATTTGCTAGCAGCTCAATTTGCTGCCAACTCGATACTTCCTCATAGCATATTGGCTCCGCCTGAGCTCGATTCTGCAAATTCTTTGATGAAGCAGATATTTTTTCGAACTCGCTCGGTTGCGAGAGTCCTCAAAGATCTCAACATACATAAATCCGCTGGTCCAGATGGTATCCCCGCCGTTATTCTGAAGAGGTGTTCTTCTACGCTGGCAAAACCACTGCGTAAACTTTTCCATCTTTCCTATTCTGCTGGGATTTTTCCGAGCAGATGGAAAACTGCATTTGTCCAGCCCGTCCCTAAAAAAAGCGAATCTTCCTCCCCTTCCAATTACCGTCCAATTGCACTAACGTCCCTTCTTTCCAAGGTCATGGAAACGTTGATAAACCGTCAACTTATGAAATATCTTGAAGAACGAAAGCTTCTTAATGACCGTCAGTACGGCTTTCGTAGCAAACGGTCCACTGGTGATTTGATGGCTTATCTCACCGAAAAGTGGAACCAATCTTTACATTGTTTTGGAGAAAGTAAGATTATTGCGCTTGATATTTCTAAAGCATTTGATAGAGTTTGGCATCAGGCTCTTTTATCGAAAATGCGTGCTTTTGGTATCGATGAGTCTCTTCTTCGTTGGATTAGAAATTACCTTTCCGACCGTTCAATACAAGTTGTGTTGGATGGCTTAAGTCCGATACCCACTTAATAAATGCTGGTGTGCCCCAGGGCTCCGTTTTGTCTCCGACTCTCTTCCTCATTTTCATTAATGATCTCTTGTCTGAAACTTCTAATCCGCTTAACTGTTTTGCTGACGACTCGACCCTCAGCTTTTCATATTCGTTTCCAAATTCACGTCCCTGCTCTTCGGATGTGGAACTGGAACGGTTGCGTATGATAAGCTCATTGAATTCTGACCTTGACAGCATTGTTGCATGGGGTCCTATGAACCGAGTAGAATTCAATGCTTCGAAAACTCAATGCTGTCTCTTGTCGTTGAAGCTTAACATTCCCCCATTGCCATTATCCATGAATGGTACCTGCATCGAAGAAACCGAAAAGCTGTCAGTACTTGGTATGTGTGTAAACGATAATCTTCGTTGGAATGACCACATATTTGAAGTCGCCAAAAACGCTGCTAAATGCTTAGGTTTCTTGAGACGATGCAGGAAGTTCTTTACCTCTTCTGATCTCGCTACAATTTATAAGGCCTTCATCCGCCCAAAACTGGAGTATAACTCTCATATCTGGTCAGGTGCTTCTCAAACATCTTTGCGCCTACTTGATAGGGTACAAAATAGAGCGTTAAGATTGATAGGTGATAGTTCAATCGTAGAATCGATTGATTCTCTTGGACATCGTCGAAACGTCACCTGTCTCTCTCTCTTTTATCGCTTTTTCCACAAACAGTGCTCTAGTGAAATAGCCAGCTGCATTCCTCCCTTGAAACAATTTAGCCGCAACACCCGCCTCGCTAGGAATGCTCATCAGTTCTGCCTTGAGCCCAACTTCGGGTGTACAGTCAAGTATAGAGATTCATATTTTAGTCGCACCACCCGAATGTGGAATGCTTTACCTGGCTCTGTGTTTCCCCTGCATTACGATTTACAAAGATTCAAAAGCAACGTGCATCGGTGTCTCCTTTCAAATCCTCTCCTATTTTCCTAAATGCTCGCACTGTGTTTAATAACATTATAAGGGTAGTCATAACCCCTTGATGTGCGCGTTAATTATAAAAAAAAAAAAAAAAAAAAAATGACTCCCTCTGATTTTGTGTGTTCCGTGCTAACAATGAGAGCATATCATTTTGAAGTAGAATAGATAGTGCCAAGCTCATGAAAATACAAAAATATTCAATAAATTTTCCTCATGTATCAAAACTCTTTTGAAAAGCAGTTTTTTCAACTGATGCCTTTTAAGGTATTGAATTGTACCAAATTCCAATTGGAAGATAAGAATGGCCTGTTAGCCTTAAGCCGTTTTTTGAATTCGTTCAGGTCGCTTTTGGTTCTCAAGGTCGAGGATTTCTCTAGTTCTTAATCTACAAGCAAGAATTCGACTGGACCAATTCATTCCTAACCTCATTCAATATTCAATTTATCGAAAATTTTGTATGGGGTTTCAGCAAAAACATCGAACACTTATCCCACAGCTCCCGATTTCTTGTGTTCCTTGCTGGAGGCAGTGGGGTGGGTTAATATAAATGCAATTTACGACGAACCACAACAAACGTTGATCATAAAATTCCCAAGCAAACACATCTAAAGTAATCTTTGATTCCCTTTTACATTGTTGTGTGAGGTTTTATCAATACCGCAAAGCAATTCCTCGTGAAGCTGACAGAAAGTAATGGAATTTCCAAGACACAGAGCGAGCTGTGCTACCCTTTGATTTAAATCGAAACTCTTTTTTTCGGAAAACCTCTTTTGCAAAACCAGAACCACATTATTTCGGTATACGCGTAAATTATTATTATTGAAAAAGGAACTCTATTGAATTTCAAGCAAAACACCACCAGCAATACCAAACCCAATTGAAAATTCCCTCTGTGAGGCAAATAAAATGAAAGTGAAAAAAAAAAAAATCATCTTCAAGACAGTTCCAATAATAAATATATTTCAACAGACTTGCAAATTCGAAGGGCGTTGGTGCTTCTGTTCAATTCATGAAAATTTAAATGTAATAACTTAAGACCTTATTTACATTCGCACTCTACGCTATAGCAAAGCGTCTGCAAATACAACCGTACAACAAAAATAAGTCCGTCCTTGCACCCCATAAAAAAAAGCGAAAACAAAAATAAAAAACAGCGCAGCGTGCCACTCCGCAGCAGGTTAGTTTTCTAAAACAAACACATTTTTCAAAAGCGATTACCAATTTCAGCAAAAAAAAAAAATAAACGAACAAAAAACATGGCGTCCTTTTGACATTGGTCTCCCTGATACCCCAACAACCTCCAGCTTAAAGCAAGAGTGTGTGAAGAGATTGAGCAATATTTTGCCCACCTGAACTGAATACTATACACACAACACTTACACTCACAAAACCGATAGATAATTGGTTTTATATCGATCGGTACAGTAGAAAAAACCAGAAAGGGAAAAACAAACCTATGGCGCGGCGGCGGGCGGCGGCGTCACATCGTTTGTATCTCGAAGCCAGATTGTGTGTGAGGAGTGCTATCGAGTGTATATCTTTTCAAATCTAGGGTGCTTTCCAAATCAGGCTAAAGACACAGATACGAGTATAAATTGTCTGGGTCGGGAATTTCGTAGTAGCTGTCCCATAAAAGTGAAATATAATTCCTTTGCAGTCCATAAAGTTTAATGATAAAAATGAAACAAATGAATATTTATACAAAAAAAAAAAAAAAATAATGAATATGGCTTCAATGAATGTAGGTAGCCGAAGTCTAATGATTTACCTTTTCAAGACCCTCCTCTCATAGCCTTTCACTTGCGTGTCATTAGATTTACCCACGAACTGGCTGAGGGTGGGTTATGGGAAGGTGTGGTGACTAGTGATGGAGAGAACAGAAAAAAAACTATTCAGGGCACGAAACAAACACAAAAATCCAATTAATCAATTGGCCATTAAATATGTACGGCCGTGAATTATGTTGGGACAAATATTTTTCATATTAAAAGCCACTAATGGCCTCTTGTTTGATTATTGTCTTCACACAAGCAATGCAAATGGAATCCTAATTGTGAAAGCTAAGAGTGATTAATAGCCATATATGTGTGGGTATTTTTAATTTTAATCTGCCACAACTAAATAGCAATTGGAATGGTTTGGGTGAAGAACTGCAAAAGCCAAGGATTAAGTGGCCAATGGCCTTTTTCCCCCAATCGAATTTGCTTGTGCAGTCTAGACAAATGGAGGAAATGACTTTTCTTTTCGCTGAATGTATACTATGAATTATTCCATTGAAAGGACATTACAATTATATGAAAAGAAGGGAAGTTAATGGCATTTCCATCTACCAATGTAATTAAATCCGTGTCAGTCTTGTAGGGGATTGCTCCTAATCCCAAACTGGTTGACTCCAATGTCAGATGTACAAGTTCAGGACATTGTTGGAAGGAAGGACTAAACCAACCAAAAAAGAGTGAAGGCATAAGATTTATGGTCTTTTTTTTATCTCTCTTTAGCTCAAGCAAAGCAAAAGCATTCATCCATATAAGTTTGACATTGTTGGATTTGGTAGAAAACATGAATTTAAATTATAAAAATGTCTCGTGAGAATGAAGATACCAGAAACACCTGCGTAAAATCCTTCGAGGGTTCACCTTCGAGTGACAAATAACAGGAGAAGGGGTTCAAACTTCAAGAGTAGCCTTGCAGCACAATAGTATTGTTGCGAGATGGAGATTCAAGCAGCAGGGGACTAACTTTAAACACCACACGCTGCAGAAGTTTTGTGTTTTGTGATATCGTGTGGTATCCAACCTCCTGAGGGGTGGTAATTTTTAAATAAATTTATTGATGCGGATAGAGCTTCGGGCTTGGATGTTGTAAGCGTTAAATTAGACATTTTCAAAAATAAAAATGTTGAAATACGAGGTACGCCTTTTTCGTAGCTGTAAGGCAAAGCCTTTTACTATGCGAACAAACCTCCTATTAAGGTGGAAGGAAGTGAACAGTTATAAGGTGGAAATTACTACAGTTTTTGTTTCAAACACGCAATGCGGAGAGTATGAGGGAATTTCCGACAGCAGCGGCGCAAGGAAGTGAAACAGGCATGGCCTTGGAGGTAGAGGTGCTGTATTACATAAATACAATTAAGGGACATTTAATTTCTATTTTCGAAAATGAGCTAATTATTGAATTACGAAATGATGGGGAGAAATGGTGTGGTGTTTGCCCAATCTGCTGGTTGTACAGTCACAGTCCACACATGTGTAGTAATCACAAGGAATTTGAGCATTGAAGTTGGATTGAAAAGGAATTTACTGTATTTTGTTTTCTCTTATCATCATCGAAAGAATTCAACAATTAAAACTGGGAAATAATTTTCCGTTTGAAGAAAATTGCCTTGAGAAACTTCAACCAATTTGTGCAGTAATTTGCGACGAAACAAAGCAAAGATTTATTTAAAAGCGAGCCACTGAGTCACGCTTTACTTACTCTTTTGTGAAAGGAAGAATATTTAAAAGGAGTAGTAGGGTGGTGCAACAGAGCGGCGAGCCCCAGGACTTAACGCATTTCTTTCAAGGATACCTTTGTGAGGGAAAAGAAGGCATGAATTGAATCTCATGGCATGAAATTACTATCGGAAAAATTGTCAACTCCTTGCGAAAGGCGATGCCCATGACGTTTCTAGGATCTGAACCTCGAAAGTCTCACGTAAAAGGCAAAAGACACGTTAACCATTACGCCACGGGCACCTTTTTAAAGCTAAGTGGTTGGTCAAAAGATCGTTTTATATGCTTCATGTGTGCAAGAGGACCGGAATTTAAAGAAAATAAGAAATATTTGACTGACATTTTTCAAAAAATTTCTATTAGTAGGTACATAATAAGCAATAACTTTTCCCAAAACTCAAAGGACGAACTCACAAATTTTTGGTTTATTCTTTTTGTTGAGCTACACTTACCGCTGATCAATCTTATCTGAGTCAGTACATAGGAAAGCTCCAATCATCTACTTTCAGTGAGTCAGCATTTTCCAAATGTGTACGTCACAGAAAAACCAGTCTTTGTTTTACTTTATTTTAATTTTTGTAATTAATGAGGAACTTTACTAAGAAACAAATAAAATAATAAAATCGATTACAACCGCGGAGAATTTTACTAACGGAGGACTTGCCAACTCCTAGCGAAAGGCGCTACCCGTGGAAAAACATTTTTGACTCTGTTGGGATTCGAACCACGAACCTCTGGGTTAACAGGCGGACATGCTAACTTTCACGCCACGGGTACCACTTATTATTTGTTCGATCATAGCTAAATCACCTTTTATGACACAATTTCATTCATACATCTTACCATTTCCTCACCGCGGGTAAGGGAAAGTCAAGAATTAGTGTTGGCTTATTTTCTGGCTTAGTTTAGAAAAAGGTCTGAGTTAAAAATGCCGTTTCCTGATTTGTATTTTGTTCTCCTCTCTATCGTTGGGATCTATCAGCATAACCCCTTTCCTTAGAAACTATAACTTTCTGCAATGAATATAAGTCAAAAAGCTTTAAATTCATAGGTCTCTTTACTTTACTTTATAATTCGCTCGCCCACAATTCAATCACATTTAATGACACAAGTTCGTTTAAACACCCTACATTTCCTTACCGCGGGTAATGGAAGGTCAAAAATCAATGCTGCCTAGTTCTCTGGTGCCTTGTAAAGAATATCGTTTTCGAACTTTTAATTGGACTTTTCTATCATTTTGTTAGATCAGTATAACTCCTTTTTACAGAAACTACTTTCTGAAATGGATGTAAATCAAAAGCTACTCTTTGCTTAAATTTCTTTTCTTAGCATTGTTACTCCCTTGTCCATAGTACAACCAAATTTCATGACAAATATTCATTTAAACATCTTACCATTTCCTCACCGCGTGTAAGGGAAAGTAAAGAAACAGTCCTTGTTTGGTACAATGGAGAAAGCGCTTAGGCAAAAAAACTCAGTTTTCGGATTTGTATTGAACTAAGCTTTTTTCTATATAGTTTGGTTCAATCGGCATAGCTCTTTTCTATGAAAACTGCTTTCTGCAATGGATACAAATCAAAAAGCTACCACTAGATCTTTGAAAAAGCTTAGTTGTTTAAAAAAATCTGAATTTAGTTGCTACTATATAAACACTATTTGAGTTTTTTGTAATGATTTTTGGACAACGACAATGCCATGCCTTGGATTCCGTAAGGCTTGAGACAAATATCATCTAAATTCAAGGTACTCTTAAAAGGTGCTGAAAAACCTGGAAAGTTACTAACATTTATAAAATGAAAGCAAAAAAAGCTGTGCTCCAACTGCTGAGAGTGAAGTACGAGTAACATGAAACAATCTTGTGACTCATCCCCTTTCTTCCTTTTGTTGCTTAAAAATGCACACGAAAAGCAAGGTAAAATAAGCACTTTTATTATGGTCTCTAATTTTGCAATTTTAAGTTAGAAGTGGGGTAGGTTCTAAGCTGAATTGTAGGAATGAGTGTTACCCTACTATTTCGTTGGATGAAATCAGGTTCTTCTTTCTTTACGGATCATAGTTTAGAATAAATCAGAGCTTTCTTATTTATCTGCTTCGCAATAGTAATCAGCCTGTACCGCGTTGAAGTCAGGAAGCAGCGGCAATATTCCCAGTTTTTAAATTATTTCATGCTTAAGGCCAACCACATCCTGATTTCAATGAATTTGATTTATAAAATACCCCGTTAATCTTTAAGATCAAGGCTGACAATTGATTTTTTAAATAGTTGTTTTAATACTTTATTTTAGTACAAATTTCGGTAGTTGTAGGTTGCTCTCAAAAATAAATAATCCTTTTCCAAATTGTTTGCTTGACTTGGAACCGTTTTTAGTTCCAAAAGAATTTTTACAAATGCTTCTTTTTTCAAGGATAGGGCATCAGTACAGTGACCATCTGCACCTTTCAACTACCTACCTATCTATCATTTTATTCAAAGCTGCAAATTGTTAAGTTATTTTGAGGTAGTCCCTCACACATTTCATGTGGTATCACAATTGACTTAATAATTTTCTAAGGGTGACAGTGCGTTTTCGCACAGATATTTAAACCTTAACCTAACATATCCACTCATTATAATGAAAAGTTTATTATTTGGAGAAATTTCAAAATGAAATCATATATATAAAATTCTCGTGTCACGGTGTTCGAACTTGAACTCCTCCGAAACGGCTTTACCGATTTTTACCAAATTTTATATGCGTATTCAGTAAGTCTGAGAATCGGCTACTATCTATTTTTCATACCCGTAAATGATAAGGGCCATCTACCCTTAACATTGTTTTTTTAATTTACACTGTGACACGAGATTTTTTTTTTTTTTTTTCTAGCTTTCTGTGGGAACAACGCTTTGAATAAGTTTGACCCGAGCAACGCCGGGCGGGTCAGCTAGTTTAATATAAAAATTTCGAAAGTTTTTCATTATTTTTCAGTTTTCAGATTTTTATATGATTTCGTTAAAAAGCACAAAGCAAAAACTAACCAAATTGAAAATATTTCAACAAATATGCAATTTAATGCAATTATTTCATTTTGGTACACAGCCTTCATAATTTATTAAACATACCCGATGTCTTAACGTTTGTTTTTAGTAAAAAACTGAGTGTATCTTTGTTCTCAATGTTCATTCGATTTGGATTTAAAAATATGGTCACCGTAAGTAGAGCAAATTATTTAGAAAATGCCAATCATCATTTGAATCAAATTGAAATGGATAGATAGATAGACATTCTAATTTTGTCGAAGAGACACAATGGTTTCAGTTACCCATTCTACTCCGAGAGATCGAATTTATCTTACTACTTGAATTTTTAATTTAGTCAATCAAAAAGTAAGCTTTAATCCTTTGTGTATAAAGCTATCTGAGAGGAAGCACGATTCAAAATCTCTATTAAACAAATAGGACAAAAAGAAAAAGTTAAATTGGATACTTCGAACTGCATGCCAGTCAATTTTCATGGAAGCAATAAATTGGACACTGTCATAGCATAAGATGATGTAGCTGTCATAGCATAAGATCATGTGCTTTCTTGTTCGTATGACAAATGAACGCAATAATGAACGTCGTTCATCTAATGGTTTCTTTTTTAATCAAAGGTTGTTTTGGCACCAACAGTGGTAGCAGTTTTCTGTTCGAAATCTTGGCTGAAAGTCAGTATCATACTTCCGACTAAATGAGTCACATTACGCTATAATTGCATTCGGAAATGTTGAAAAAAAAAAAATAGTGCGTGGTGTCCCTCCGCGCGGAAGAAGTGAAACTTCCCAATGTGGAAATGAAAATATGTATGTACTTGTACACACATATGTAGGAATAGAAATTGATTTTTATAGAACTCTAAAAAAAACTAAGGAATTGTTTCTTTAAAAGAAAAAGAAAAGAGATACATCGGAGTATTTCTTAACAGGATACTTAACACCACTTCATAGAACAATTTTTTGTGGAGATTAGAAGAGGAAAACGAGGATTATAAGTATGTATGTATAAATGTATATGTATGTATGTATGTACATTGTACATCGATCGAAATTCTGGACGATCAAAGAACTAAATAAATAAATAAATTGGGTGGCGCAACAGAGCGAAAAACGAAAAGTGTTCTTTTTCTATTAAGGTGCACCCCAAGATAGAAATTTAGCACTTGCTAGCCCCACTAATCAGATATCACTGCATTGATCTTAGCCCTCAGCATTTAAAGACGTCCTCCTCCTAGGGGTGCGGTAGTACAAGTGCTATTAGACAGGCTCTACAGTCTACACTCTACAGCACTACATCTTCGTTTACAGGAAACAATTCAGGTTTCCTTTAACCGCTTTTGTCGAAATTTCTAAGTTCAGCCTGACAATAGTAATTTCATGATATGAAAAACGATTTCTCGATAAGCCTATCAGAATTGGCAAAAAGTTGTAGGTCCCTCCCATTCCCTCACAAGGAAAGGTTGAAAGAAATGCACTAAGCTCCGGTGCTCCCCGCTCTGTGCGCCATCCAGTTCAATTATTTTTAGTTCAGCCTGAGAAAGAATATATTCAACATAATCAGGGCTGCCAACATGTTTTTTAATCAAAGTTTTGTCTCACTTGTTCTAGAGTTTTGAAATTTTCAACATCTTTTCTGTAGGGTGACTGATATTCTGATACAAAACTCAGCCAAATATAGAGCTTTTTTAAGGGTTTTTCTAGCATGATAGATATTCTGATGTGAAGTTTATTATTACCGTCAGCTCTATTTATTGACTGGTCTGACCCAACTAAGCGTCAACATCCCCTTTTCAACCGTAGTCAAACATCTCGGAGTAATCCAAGATAACAAGCTTCTTTCTAAACATGTCGAGTTGAAGACTGCTAAAGCACTGTCAGTCTTCTGTCAATAGAAGGGAGCCTTTGGTAAGACATGGTGTTTTTCACCGAGAAGGGTCCTTTGGATCTTTACGGCTATGATAAGACCAATCGTCTCCTATGCGTCAGTTGTTTTGTAGAACAATCTATCACGTAAATACGTTATTGCCTCGCTCACCATACTTCAAAGAACAATTTGTCTAGGTCGTACTGGGGCTTTCTTTCCCCAGCGCTCCGGGTGCTGCTCTCGGCGAACTGTTGAATCTTCTTCCCCTTGATACCTACATCATGGGGTGTACTCTCAAGACCATATCTCGTTTAAAGAGATGTGGTCTCTGGCACAATTCGTACTGGAGCTTTGGCGAACTTTCAAGCAGCATATCTTTTGACTCACGTCTTATTGATATGCCGTCCGACAAGATGATCCAAGGCTCAAACTGCGACAAAAATACTCAGTTAACTTTCCTTCGGTTCGAGACTGGTTCTCTCTAGAATCTAAGTCTGGAAAGGATTGTTATCGAATCTTCACAAATGGTTCCAAAACCGATGATGGAAATGGCGCTGGTGCTTTTGTGGAGAACGATGATATACGACTGCACGCCTCTTTAGGCTCATACCCATCCGTCTTCCAAGTGGAGCCGTATGCTATCCAAATGGTTATAAACTACGTTGCGAAAAATGGCTGGGTGGGGAGAAGTATATGTGTTTGCAGCGATAGCCAAGGTGTGTTTAAAGCCCTTCTCAACCCTCTAACTACTTCGAAAGTGACCCAGGAATGCAAAAGCTCTCTGAATGCAGTCGGAAGACTAAATTCTTTGAGTTTCGTTTGGGTTCCAGGCTTAACTGGAATTGAAATCGCCGATGAACTTGCGAGGCAAGGACCTCAGACAGCTTTTTCATGACCTGAACCATCGCTTGGTCTGCCAGGGTCCTCAGTGAGGGTTTTAATCAACGATTGGATCTGTCAAGAGCAAGAGCAGACAGACCAAACGTGTGCTCCCCAAAGTTGTCGAGAAGACTGCAACATTTTTGCTATCCCGTAGCAGAAATGAATGTAGAAAGCTTAATGGCGTTGCCACGGAGCAGTTCTCTTTCGTCAAACACTTAAAGGTGCTTGGCTTAACTGATACCAAACTCTGTGAATCTTATAGAGAAGAGGAGGACACCGCAGAGCACTTCCTCTGTGAATGTTCTGCTATTTCTCGCATCAGGTTATAGATACTCTGCGCAGACATGGTGAGAGCTGGTAACTTAGGCTTCTTATCATGGCAGCGTCTTTTTGCTTTTCTACAAACATCTGGAAAGCTATAACAAAAAGAAGGTTGCTAACTGGTGGTACAATGGACCGGTATTTAGGTCTGAGTGCTCCAGTTGGCATTTTAAAAACCTCCAACAGAAAAAAAACTCTGCAGTTCTAAGATACACACTTTCTTCTTTGTATAATCTGTTGAGAGACCAACGGAAGACAAAATCCCCAATTTCATTTTGCGTTGGCCGTCAAACAGCCGTAAAAGACATGAGCTTACGGATGTAGCTTTGTCTGAAACCTGGGGACAGTTATGTTTGGTTGCACTTGGCACATCACCCGATTTTCCATAATCCTTTGTCGGTGTCAATTCCGCTTCCCATCAAGTACATACACAAAAACACAGAGATGGATCTTTATAATGAAAATTGTCATGCACTACTGATTTTAATAAATATTAACATTTCTTTATTGCTTTTCCCTCCCGAATATTACTCCAATCCTCAGCTCAGTACAGCCCTTCCATGGTCAAAATTACCGTGGAGGAGACTGCAATGTTGTAACAGCACGATGTCATGTAACGACCGAAGGTGTACATAATTTCAGGAATAAAAATAAAACAAGTTCAATAAACTTATCAAATATAACTTTATATGGGTGCCCCATAAATTTTGCCCATAAAGCTTATATGACTATTGAAAGCAACTTTCGCCGCCGAAAATTGACATAACATGCTTCTGCCATTCCGATTCGAAATCACCCTTAATGTATATTTTATAGCCAAAAGACAAGGTCAGGCAGGATACATGAACATTACTAGTAACGCTAAGTGTGTCTCTTAATCGGTTTTTTTGATTGATTTCGAGTGCTTTATTGTAGACACGTGCTGTTCAGTATATCTTGATTATATGTTTTCTTTTGTACCTACTAATAAGTCGATGTCACAAAATAATGTCAAAAGTCAACACATATAAGCAATGAAAACATTCGACGGAAATAAAGGACACAAGAAATTACACCGGAAACAACGAAGGAAACACATGTGATGTCTTCAAAAGCTCTCATATTTTATTTGTGTTATCTTTTAAATTATAAATGGCAAACAGAAAATAAATTGTAGGTTTGGGTCTTTGGTGTTTTCTGTTTTGTTTTCGTAACGTTTTTGTATGTAGATGTTATCTAAAGTTTTCTAGTTGTCAGTTACTATAGTAAAACCATAACATATAATTATCCACCCATTAGCGATAGGGCAACAATGAGGAATGATTAATTAGTTGATTGTGATTCTGGGAATTCAGGTTGAGGATATATTTTGTGTTAAATTGTTTTGTTCAATGGTATCGTAACTATGTTCTTTGTGTATATAAATTTGCTGGCACAAACATTATGTGATAAGCGATCCATTATTTGGATAAGTTAATCAAAATAAACAAAACAATGATCTCAAAGGTACGTTCCAGTTGGTTACACCTTGAATTGAATTCTGAAAACGTGAATATACCCAGAATGGAGAAGTGTTGCCAATGTTTTGTGTTTTTTGTTTGAGTATTGAAACAGTGTTTCGGTCGGTGAGTTTTCTTGTTTTTAAATTTCACGTGTTATCCGTCAAAGTTTTTCTTTTATATTTAACTTTCTCTCAATATCTTTCTAGCTTACTGTCTTACTTTGGAGGGCATTACAGTTCGGGGTGAGCCTAAGTCTCAACCAACATCTTACACCAACAATTATGGTTTCGGACAAGCTCTCTCCAGTTTTGCACTCTAAGTCTGTTGAGGTCTTCTTCCACTTGATTGCGTCACCAAAGAAGAGGTCTTCCCTTCGACGTTATTGTACAGACTTCTGGAAGATTATTCCTTTCTCTGATGTTGACAAATTTGTACAATCTTTTCAAGTATGAACAAAAGTCTCGGGAAGTTTTTTACCGACTATGACGGAGTAAAGTGAATCCAAAGTCATCGTGATTAGTCAAACTAGACATGGCTGTGTACAGCTAGCTGGTCTATCGATAAAAAGATGGTGTACATCGATATTTTTGTGATTGTGGACTTTTCTAGTCTAAAACCACACTGATAAGGAACTACGACTTATCGAATTGTCGAGGTGGGGTTTCAGACGTTCGCATATTACAGCAGACAAGATCTTATAAGCGACGTTGAGGAGGCCTATTCCTCTTAATTGACGCAGTTGTGGAAATCTCCCTTTTAAGGATTGATCATATCATGATGAGGTTCCATTCATCGGCCATACTTTATTCTGACCACATCAGATCAGCTGGTGCCTACTCTTTTCCAACTGGTCTCCAGCTGCCTTGAGAAGTTCGGCATAAAGGCCATCTGCACCTGCAGTCTTATTTGATTTAAGTTTGCACATGGCAAGCTTAACTTCTTCTAGGTCGGGAGGACGTCTTTCTTAATCATCGTCCAAGCTGAATGGGGCAATCTGCCATACAGCGGAATTTGTGTCTTCATCGCCGTTAAGCAGTCTCAAAAGTGATCTTTCCTGATCCTCAGTAGCGACTGTGACTCTACTACTATGTTTCCCTGCTGGTCTTTACAGGGTTGAGTTCGGAGCTTGCCATCCTGGGAGGAACTTTTTACCTTTTGGTAAAACTTTCACAACAACAACATTCCTGTCCTTGCACCTCTCAATTTCCTCAAACGAGCTGATTCTCTTTCTTTTTGACAATTCGGAGTTCTTCCCTTCGTTTCTCCCTGCAAATCTCGTTATACTGATCGTAAGAAGCCCTCGTTCGCTTCTGCATCAGCATTTGTCATGCTTTTTGTTTGGCTGCATTTGCCTGCCTGCATTCTTTTACTAGCGATGGATTTCGTTTTGGGGGCCGAGTGAAACCCAGAGCCTCAGAGGCAGCGGTTTTGATGGGTTGTTGGCATTGTTGCCACTGGTCTTCAATGCTTGATGCTGGCAGAATACGATTCAAGGATAGTTGGAGCTGGAGGGACATTCGATTGGAGAAGGCATTGGCAATCTCTTACAAATGTATCTTTCCGACGTCATTTCGCTTCACAGCGTTAGTTATTGCGAGTCGTGAACAAGATATCCTCATTCGTACCTTGGCTACAACAAGGTAGTGGTCTGAGTCAAAATTGGCCCCTCGTTTGGACTTCTATCGCACTGGAAGAGTGTCTTCCGTCGATCACAACATGGTCAATTTGGTGGTCGGTTGATTGATCTGGGTATCGCCATGTACCTTTGTGAATTTTGAGGTGCGGGAAGAACTAGAGCTAACCCCGAACCAAAATCGATTGGCTTGTGTCCGTTTTTGCAGGTTTGGTTATACACCTGGACTTATAGATTTTTTATGTATTTCCAAAGATGTCCTCCCTTCCTAGTTTTGCGTTGGATTCGATAAGGACGATTTTCACATCATGTCTAGGACATTGCTTATATGTTTTTTTCGAGGAGCTCGTAGAAACAGTCTTTGGAATTGTCGTGTTTCTCCTTTTGTGGGGGGCTTGTAAGGCTAATGTTGGCGAATCTAGTTCTGATGCGGATGGTCAATTACTGAACCTTGGTAAAAAAGCTGATCCTTGATTCAACCGCTTCAGTATTTATTAAATCAATGGAATTAAATGGAAAAGTAAATTTTTTTGTTTAGCCCAATTCGTACATGTATATTTTTTCTTATTTATTTATTTTATTTATTTATTTATTTATTTAATATGTATGTACATCTTTTTCTTCAATAAAACCATTCATTTAATAGACGGATACAAATTATTTTCCACTCATACTACGACAATAATTATCGTAATACTAGTGTCCTATGTCCTTAAAAAACAATTATTGTGATTATGTAAAAATGGAATAAAGATAAGATTCGAGTCCAGTATACTTCCCACAATGAATAATTACCTAATCTATAACACCACGAAGGTGAACGTTACTTCATTAAATACGAAATAGAATCAAAGAAACACAACAACAGGCCTGAGTAATTGAAACAACATACACCATATTCAATCGCCTTGGTCTATGTACGTGTAGCTTAAAGGAATAGTGTTTAGTTTCGCATGTTGATATATTGAACACATAAGTTACTATGACATGAGTTTTGGCAGAGTGAAGAGTTTTGTTAACTGCAAATTAAAATTATAATTTTCGCACTAAAGCAAAAAAAGTACTGATCAGAGTTGGGAAATAATGATTACAAAAAATTTCAATTACAATTACTTGTAATTGTAATTGAAAATTTCAATTACCCATTAAAAGTTTCAATTACTTGGAATTCAATTACTTATATGAAATTGAAAACCCAGGTAATTGAAAAAGTGCTGTAATGATTACTTTTTTCAGTAATCATTACACAAAAATGTAATTGATCATCTAATTTGCTCGATTACATTTTTAATATTAAGCAAAATTGAAGCATTGAACAGGTACGGTGTCAAATTCCATCTTTTTTTAGTGAAGAGTAGCATTTGGAGAGTCTGAATTCAGAAATTATAACAACAATTTATTGTGTTGCAAATTTTTTACTAAAAAAATGTCGACCTACTATTTTGATTTAAAACAATAATAAGAATAACCATTGACTATGAATTAAAAAAATGTATATTTATATACGTATTTGTAATTGAAAAGTATGTAATGCATTACAATTGAAGTAATCAATTACTAAAAAAGTAATTAGCGGTGTGTTTTTTTCAATTACTTGGAAAAATGCATTACTTTTTCCGTTACATGTAATGGGTAATTGAAAAATTTCAATTAACCATTACATGTAATTGTAATTGGAAATTTTCAATTACCCATTACATGTAATTGTAATTGAACCTGTTATTCATTACACAAAGTAATCATTATTTCCCAACTCTGGAATTTAACCCCTAAAAAGTGGAGGAAGGTAAAGACTTGAATCATGCGTGAAAAAAAATTGGTTCTTCTGATCAATACAGAGCCTTATCAGGTATCTTCATTTCCGGAAACTTTGTTCATAGATTCGACTGTCTTAAGGTTTGATTGAAGTTATAATGGTTGAAGCAAAGCAGCGGAAAATAGGACGGCTTTAAAGATCCGTTTCAGCAAATCATTTTAACTCCATCTCAGTTTCTATGAAATTGCGTTTTCTTTCATTGAGTTCTTCCAGAACTACAAAGAAAATGTCGTATTTGAATTTTCTCATTGTGTTTCACAATTGATTTAGTGAACTCTATCTATCGAAACAAAACTGTCATTCCAAAAGCAGTCTTTAAAGTACAATTTTTTTCGAAGTTTTCTGGAGAGTAACGAAGTCTTATTCACACCCAACTTAATGCAAACTTTCTTAATTGCAAATGACTAATGAGGCTTTCAACGCAAAGTAAGTAACCTTGACTGGCAACTTTCAATGGGTCTTACAATGTTGTTTTTTAAATGGTTTAACTTTGCTTTGAGTAAATGAAGTGCTATTTGACGCTGGCAATGTTGTCCACAAGTTGATCATTAAGATAATTAGTTGTTGTTTTTCGAAACCAAAACATTCTTTTTGTATTAAAGCATTACATTCAAACCATTTGTGAAAATTATCCAAACTCTTTTGTCAATTATTATTAACATCATGTATTTCATAAAATGAAGATAGTTAATGTGATAAGACAGACTAAAAAATTAAGGCCAAATTGTCATTCAGATGATTCATAGGTTCACATTATAGTCAATGCTGAGCGGTCTGATTAAAATCGGACCAGGAACTCAACTAAAAAATTGTGCGGACAGCATTGATTGCTGACTATTAGCTACCAAACGAATTGTGTGTGACAAATTGTTGTCCTACAAATCAATTCTAACACCTTCCATAAGAGCAATTAGTGGTCGAGCTTGTGAAGTACTGTGACTGCCGGAAGATGAGACTTTTCAGGTGCGAGTCTCAGATCCTAATAAAGGGTAAAATACTTAGTTCTTTTTATCATGTCTTATAATTTAGACAGAAATATGCTGGCAACCAGCCTCCTTTGGCTCGGTTGAGAAGACAGGTATTAAGCGGCCTGCCATTATTTTCTTTATTTGTAAATCGTACCCTACGAATAAATCACTAGTGTGAAGCAGTTGAGTGGGAGAGCTGTGATTCCTTCGAGATCACGATGCTCGTAACTCCGGAAAAAAGTAAGAAGAAGAAGAAGAAGAAGAAGAAGGAGAATAAGGAAATTACTAACTGGTAAATTCTTCCACATAATGTGTTTGCGTCGTTAAATTACAAAAAACTCACAGAGAAGTCTTCTTGGAAAATATTTTTAGATTAAGAAGACGACAAAAACCTGTTCTGAATAAAAAATGGACACGATTGGGGTCGCACGAACTTGCGATTGAGTGCTAAGTACAATATCGAAATCTTAAGGCTGAGCGCGAGGACTAAGTATATGCCTTTCATAATGTATTTCGTGGGACAGGATTGCCAACTACACATTAATTATGACAATTGAAAAAACTCACAAGAATTATTGAAAAAAATTAAATTAAATATTCCAAAGGATTTTAGCGAAAAAATATTAACGCCACTTTGTTGGGTGTCATATCGACGCTGAAAATTAAAATTTAATCGTTGCGTTTTTCTTTTTAATACTTACTTACTTAGGTGGGCATTACAGTTCGGGGTGAACCTGGGCCTCAACCAACATCCTTCTATAACGATTTCGATCTCGGGCGAGCTCTCTCCAGTTTCGCACTCCAAGTCGGTTGAGGTCTTCATCCACTTGATTGCGCCACCTAAGACGAGGTCTTCCCCTTCCGCGATTTCCCTGCAATGTGCTTTCGAACACCCGACGAGCCGGAGCGTTTGGGTCCATCCGCTCTACATGTCCCAACCATCGTAGCCTCGCGATGCGTACTCTTCTGGCTATGCCCATGTTGCGGTACAGCTCTTACAGCTCGTTGTATCTTCTTCTCCACACATTGTTTTCGCATACGGGACCAAAGATCATTCGGAGAATTTTTGCTTTCGAAACGACCAAGGGTTTCCTCATCGGCTTTCGATAAGGTCCATGCTTCCGCGCCGTACAGCAGGACTGGCATGATTAAGGTCTTACACAGGGTTATCTTCGTTTTTCTGGAGAGGGTTTTGTTTCTCAATTGCCTTCTTAACCCAAAGAAGCAACGGTTGGCAAGAGTTATTCTCCGTTTGATCTCCGCACTGATGTTGTTTTCCGTGTCTATAGCGGATCCTAAGTAGACGAAGTCCTGTACTACCTCGAAGTTATGTCTGTCTATTGTGACGTTTTGTCCAATTCGTCGATGTTCTGTGTCCTTGTTTGATGACAGCATATACTTCGTTTTGCCCTCATTAACCATCAAACCCATTTTTGCCGCTTCTGTTTCAATACTCGCAAAAGCACCTATGACATCACGCTTTTTTCTTCCCATTACGTCAATATCGTCTGCATAGGCTAGTAATTGTACAGACTTTTGAAAGATTATTCCTCTTGTGTTGACGTTTGAGTTTCTTACAATCTGTTCAAGTATGATGTTTAAGAAATCGCATGACAGTTTGTCACCTTGCCTAAAACCTTTTTCGACATCAAAGGTCTCGGTGAGTTCTTTACCGACCTTGACGGAGCAGCGTGAATTCTCTAAAGTCATCCTGCATAGTCGTACGAGCTTTGCAGGGATGCCGAAACTAGACATGGCTCTGTACAGCTCGTCTCTGTAAATACTGTCATACGCGGCCTTGAAATCGATAAAGAGGTGGTGAATATCGATATTATGTTCTCGGGTTTTTTCCAAGATCTGCCGTAATGTGAAAATTTGGTCTATTGTGGACTTCTCTGGTCTAAAACCACATTGATAAGGACCTATCAAGTTGTTGACGTGGGGTTTCAGACGTTCACATATTACAGCAGACAAGATCTTATAAGCGACGTTAAGGAGGCTTATCCCTCTGTAATTGGCGCAATTGTGAGGGTCTCCCTTCTTTAGGATCGGGCATACGATACTGAGGTTCCATTCATCCGGCATGCTTTCTTTCGACCATATCATGCAGATCAGCTGGTGCATGCTCCTTTCCAACTGATCTCCAGCTGCCTTGAAAAGTTCGGCATCAAGGCCATCTGCACCTGCAGTCTTATTTGATTTAAGTTTGCATATGGCAAGCTTAACCTCTTCTAGGTCGGGAGGACGGCATTCTTTTTAATAGCCGGTTTTTTATTTTTCACTTTTTTTAAAAACAAGGTTTTTAAAAATCAAGTATGCCAGTTTTAAGATTTTCCTAGAAGATGTTTGGACAAATTTGAAAAAAAAAAAAACTAAAGACACCGTTTTGAAAATATTAAAAAATATATTTTTTGCAAAATCTATACAAATTTTAAAAGCTTAAATTTCTTTATATAAAAAAATATAGAATTTCGTCAAAATCGTGTACCCCACTATCGAGAAAGTCGATGTGGAATGTGGTCTTTAGACTTTTTTGAAAAAATTTCATAAGAAAAACCACAAAAAACTAGTCTCTCACAAATTTTTTTTATTGAAATCGTTAGAGCCGTTTTCGAGAAAATTCTGTATTATTATATCTATAGGTTGTATGGGAGGTACCGTACAGCACACTAGTAAAGGTGATCTACCTTCGCCCTGTCTAGTTGAAAAAAAAAGTGACTGGTACCGTTTTTCAAGATGTAGACACCCAATTATAGACCCTTACTGCTATTTTTTAAGAAAAACTCTTAAGCGGTTTAGTCTGTAGATCCATATACGGACAGACAAGCATACATACAGACAGGGCCCACCTTTTTCGTGTTCTCTTCCATCGTAATGTCGTTTTATACTGTTATCTCAAAAAATTTGCTCTGCCCGATTGCAAAACTTGCCTTATAGTACCTAAAGGGTGGTTATATTTCAAGGGCCGATGTTGAATGTGAACCACACCTAAACGTCAAATTTTTTTCTGCATTTCATTTGACATTTCTCAATTTCAGACTTATTCAATTTATACAATAAAAAGATACACAGTCGAGCAATGGTTAGAACGGTGGTAAGAAATAACGACAGTATAGATAATCAATTTTCGAAGTAAATTATCACTTCAGTAGGTTCGTCATTAAGCATAATTGCCGCATTTGGACGAAAGATAATCCAAGATTGATTGCCGAAAACCAATTCACCCAAAAAGATTAACTGTTTGGTGTGGTTTATGGGCTGGCGGCATCATCGGGCCGTTTTTTTTTTTTTTTTGTCCAAAATGAGACCGGTCAAGCAGTTTCTGTGAATGGAGTTCGCTATCGTGAGATGATGACGAACTTTTTATGGCCTGAATTGGAAGACATGGATGTGGACGATATGTGTTTTCAACAGGACGGTGAACCTTGCCACGCATCTAAAGAAAGAATGGCTCTTTTGAGCGACAAATTCAAGGCCGTGTTTTCTTACGTGGTGGCGATGTCAATTGGCCGCCAAAGTCATGCAATTTGACACCGTTGGACTTCTTTCTTTGGGGTTATTTGAAAGAAAAGGTGTCAGTAAACCAGCAACGATTCGAGAGTTAAAGGATGAGATAATTCGGCACTTTAAAGGCATAGAACCTCAATTATGCCTCAGCGTCATCGGAAATTTGGACCATCGCGATATTTTGGCCATACATATTTGAGCCATACCATATTATCATAATAATAAGAAATGACAATAATTTCCCAAATATTTAACTACCCTTTATATAATCGTAAGTAAAAAGAAGGATTTTTCATTAGGAAGGATTTCCTGGCAGTTAGAAAAAGCTGAGTAAAGAAACCATCAGAGTTACTGAAAAAGATATAACATGAAGGTAAATGTTCTGAAACAGACTGAAAACACTCAAAAAATTAAACTGATCCAGTACTAAAGAGAGACAATCAGTTTCACGCTGGAAACTTATTCTGAAAACATTATCATCATCAACAGTCTACTATTGCTAAACAACCGAATAATTGACATAGAAAACTGCCCACAAGGTGGAATTCCATAACCATCTTTGAAGTGTATGATTGTAGACTGGTCAATGGAGGATCAAACACCTTCACCCCCTATGCGAACGACTGACTCGTTGTTGTGAAACAGAGTGCTCGCTTTTGCTTCCAACCTCAAAGCTGTTTGTTCCAGAGCACAGATGTGATAGAAGGGGTCTCTTCGTGAATACTTTTGCGACCGAGATTGTTCTGTTCACGAGCCGCAAATATTTGACCAGTTTGACCCGACTCAAATCGTACATAAAGGCCATATGGTCCAGACATGGCGAGTTAAAAATCGGTATTAAACAACTATCAACATATAGGGCGTCCCCCCCCCCCCCCAAAGACCAATCTAAGGGTAACAGGTGTCTACGTTACGGGGTCTGTAATATCCTACTGGAGCTTTCCTGATAGCGACCAACATATCTTTCGGCTTCCGTTCATTTAATATGTGACAATTCGAAACTTCTATCTGTTGCAGGCATATACAGTGAGATTTAGTCTCAGGTATAGCTTATACTTTAATCTAAGCCAGGAAAAGACATTTAAGAAGATATTCCCGCATGGTTGACCAGGTGCTGGTATCTCACACTGAGGATGATAACTTAAGAATACGAGCACTTAAGTATCTGGGCGCTTAAAGAGACAGCCAAGCTGTGCTCATAAAGCTGGACATCTAAGATCAGTCACTCTCACACTATCAAATCAGGCTAAATATCTAGGTCTCATTTTTGACAAAAAACTGACCTGGAAAACCAATATTGAGGAAAGAGTAAATAAAGCCAACGTGGCACTCTTCTCCTGTAAAAAAGCCATTGGTGGGAAATGGGGTTTCTCCCCCAAATCACCCATTGGCTGTTTACCTCGGTAATTAGACCGATACTCACATACGGGGTGATAGTCTGGTGGACAGCACTAGACAAGATGATCAACTACAACCAAAGTTCAAAGAACGGCTAGTCTGTGTATTAGTGACGCACTGAGGACAACCCCATCGGACGACCTCAATGTACTACTAGATCTCACACTCCTAGATATTTTCAGCAAACAATTCGCAGCTAGCTCAGCTACTCGACTCAGAACTACATCACAGTGGACCAATAATCAAATCGGCCACACTACCATTCTAGATAACTTTAGATTCACACTGAATTGATCCGACTACACCACTCCCAAGTTGGTGTTTGATAGTAATTTCCAAGTAACCATACCTTCAAGAGAAGCTTGGGAAAATGGCACTCTTTTGGAAAATGAAGCAATACACTTCTACACCGATGGTTAAAAAACCAGCGAAGGGTACGAAGTGGAATCTACTCAGAAAAACTGAATCTCAGTCTTTTCTTCCGCCTACCCGATCATTGTAGTGTGTTCCAAGCGGAAATTCTGGCGATTAAGGAGGTGCTGTCTTGGCTCAAAGGAAACGTCATATCCTCCACGCATATTCGAATCTTCTCGGACAGCCAAGCTGCCCTTAAATCTCTTGTCTCTGTCTCTACAAAATCCATCACGGTCCAAAATTGTCAGATGTTTCTGAGGGAAGATGTCAAATCAGTTCAACATTCACCTTTCATGGGTGCCAGGGCACAGAGACATACCAGGCAACTGTATGGCAGACGAACTAGCCAAAAAGGGCACGACCACTTTCCTACGCTCAGAATGGAACAACATAGGTGCACCTATCGCTACAAGTAAACTCTTACTTAGACAAAACGCTTCGAGGATAACAAACACTAGATGGACTGAGAGTAACAACTGCCTTGCAACCAAAAAAGTTTGGCCGTGTATAGACTCAAAACGCTCAAAGAGTTTGTTAGCCCTGAACCGCCTGTATCTAGGTTCTACCATAGGTGTTCTTACGGGACACTGTCTAATAGGAAGACACGCCAAAAGACTTGGTGTGTTTTCCAATGATTTCTGCAGGAGCTGCATGGACGAAGAGGAGGAGGAAACCGTTCAACACCTTCTTTGCTCATGCCCTGCACTACTTCATAGGAGGAAAACTCATATCGGTGACTTCTTCTACGATGATACTAGCGACTTAGCTTACATAGACCCTAAAAGTCTTTCGAAATACATTAAAAGTTCCGCGTGGTTCGACTAGCAGGTGATTAACCGGCAAGTCCCGTAATGGAAGATTAATATGTGTTCAACTCGATAATCTTACATCGGGTTTCTGAGATCAGTAGGTGACTAACTTGCTAATCTCTGTGGTATCACGATGGGCCCTAGCGGCCTAAGTGTGTCAGGCAATGTACTCATTGGCTGACAGCCACTTCCACCTAACCTAACCTAAGATCAGTCATGAACGAAACCTTTGGCTTGTGCTAGTTATAAAATGTACATGAATGGGTTTCTAGAGTGCGCATTTGCATACTAAATAATCTTGGAACGTGTTACTAACGACTAGAGTGTCGTTCATGAAAAACCGCGGATGCATATATGAAACTCAGTCTTTTTAAATACATACTTAGAAACGAATAGTCTCTGACATTGATCAGAAAAGGTCGTTATTTGTATTATCACTAAAAAGAAATTATTGCGTAAAACTTGTTGGCATTACTACTTTTCTTTGCCAAGCATTTAAGCGTTGGTACTATAGGCTTAAGTGATACCACCCTCTGTGAATCCTTTTAAACGCCTTGCAACTTTTAGTCTGTGCTTTCGTTTCCAATGAGATCAAACTGGCGCCTAGAATTTTTTTCCAATCCATTTCCATTTGAAAACGTTTTAAGTAAATTAAAGTTTCATAATTTATTTGAGTGCACTGGTGCAGAATAAAGGCAAAACTTTAACTAAATCGAACTCGTATCAATCCAAAACGAATAGAAAACTGACTGAGTTACCGAGTTTAACCGAATATAAAATAATTTACGACTTAATCACCCCTACAACAAAGGGTAATTAACTTAATCGCCTGTATAATGATAGTTACAGTGGAAGCCATTACTTTCAAATAAAAGGATATTACCATTTAAGCCAAAGTCGCAATTGAGTTCTATTTGTATGTCAAATGTTGAAATAACTGGAGGCATGACTTCCCTTAACTGCGAGCATAAGTCAAAATGAGCCACAAAATAAACACTTTCCATAGCAATCTTTCAAGAAAGAGAATTGTTTAACCAAAACTTTGTACAAAATTGATAATGAAACATGTTATCGCCCTCTTTAAAAGAACTTCTATCGTCCCTAATACTGTTAACTATGCCATTATAGTTAGGAATTCTTTCTTCTTGAAACTTAAATCACACATCGTTTCCTCCCCAACCAAAACAAACAATCCTACACATTGAGTTAAGCGATATATCTCATCATTTCTCCTTTCAAGGTTCTTTTAAGTAAGAGTTTCTGAAGTCATATGTGTGGCTGTTGTTGGTATCCTTACAATGTGAGAAGGACACTGAACTAAATTCCCTTTGAAGTGCGAATTCTATGAACATCATGTCGGAAAAAAAGATGAAAGAAGTATACCTTAGAACGAAACTTACATTTCAAAGAAATGAGGCTCACAATACCTTGTAACTCATGGGCGGACAATGACGAAAATTCCACATTTTCCTTCTTTACACTTTTTTTTTTCTTATCATTCCAAGAATTCTGTGAGAAAAAAGATGTCTGCTGGGATGAAAGGGTACACCTACCCTATCCATCACCTAAAATGAACACCAATTTCACAATTTCAAAAAATAAAAATAAAGAATGTCACTTCAATAAGCTCATGAGACGTATAAAAATAATAAATTCGGACTACCAACAAGCAAGACATGCTTTTCGTAATTCAAAAGAGAAAATGAAACGTAATTCCCGTCCGATAAAAGTAAATTGAGGGGAATGGAACCCTTTAATGTGGTCAAAAGACCTTTTTAATATTTTATTTTTATTTGAGTAGGAGCAGAGAAGATAAATATGTGCACAGCACTACAGAGCATGCAGATGACAAGACTTTAATTTACCGTGAAAATCTGACCATGGAAAGATAAAGAAAAAAAGTATTTATTTGTACGGGTAAATGCTTTGGCAATAAGAAAAAAAAAAAGAAGAAAAAGAAAAATCATTTCTTATGTACTTTTCGTATTGACATTGTACTCTTGCTGATTGATTAAAAATTCTTCGATTGAAACCTTTGATGTCGTCTTTGCTTTTATATTTTACCCAGAGTTCGATTATTTTCTTCATTTTTATTGTAAGAAAATAATTTGACAACGTCCTTGTTATGTTGTTGCGTTGATCTCAAGGTTTTTTAAAATTACTAAAGTACTCGTATCAACTGAACCATTCGAGAGACAAGAGTTTTCAAAGTATGTCTTTTAATGATAATTCCTTTGCTGATTTTTTTTTAGTATGTATACGCCAGAGAGAATATTTAATGTATAAGGAGAAACCCTTGGGGTAGAAAGCAACCCATTGACCGTAACGTGAGTTGACCTTTATTTTCGAAACTTGTGATTGGACTTGGAAATTAGTGAGTTCGATGTGAGAAAGGATGATGACATTTGGAGCTCTTTTTATTTCATTTTACGAACAAAAACAAATACGACCTTTTAAAGGCCTAGAAAGTCCGAAAATCTTGGGTGTAGTAGGTGGTTTTTCTTGTTTTTGTAAGAAATGGTACTATGGAGCACTGAGACCTAATTTCAGTTAGTTGTACTACCAGGAAGAAGCTTCTTTTCCATTTTATAGTGGGGCAGAAGACGGAAGTTAGGTGGTTGTAATCTCATTTATAAAAACACAGCTGGTGTATGGATTACTCTGAAAGGCTAAAGCAAAAGAAGCATGCCCAGAATGGGCTGTAAATAAGTTAGGGACAAATAACACTCACCTACTTAACCAAAATCAACCCCAAAGTTAATGACATCCAATAGAGCGATAATTGACTGGTATAAACAGCATAAGTTGACTCTAATAGAGGGTAATTCGCATTAGAAGCACCAAGAAGTTAATGGTAGAGTTGTAAGTAACAATCGCATTTAATTCCATTTTGAAAGAGTTGTTTTCTCTATGCAAGGTTTAAGAATTTTCTTCATCAAGTTGCGGTTAATTTATTTTGGCATCAAATGTGGTTCTAAATTGGGCTTTCAAAATGTAGAAAAGCAGTCATATTTTGATTTTATTTTGTCGTTTTGGTCAATTTTTAATTTTGTACTCTTTTTTGTGAAGCAATATCAATACATGTCTGTGATCCAAAAGAGAATTTAATATTTTGGAATTAAAATTATCGAATAATATAAATTTTTGCTTTTCAAATCACCCACTAAAGCTGAGAATCTAATTCTACTAATTCTCTACACAAAGTTTTCTTTAAATTTATCGACATGTTACTTCATTCGTGCGATATATTGACATACTGAGAACTGATAAGGGTGGGTTTTCACCTCTATCTCTGACTTCCACCCTCCAATTAAATAGCTTTTCGCGTTTTATTTTTAAACAACCAATTGGGCGACTTGCAATAAAGGCCAGTAAACTTCTCAGATCGTTTCTATATGAAAAAATCAAATCAATCCCAACAGACCATTGTACTGCAACCAAACGCAGCAAACGTGATCTGAACACTGAACTGAGAGTGTTCGGAACTTTTTATTTAACATTACATAAAAATAATATTAAATGTTTTGCCTAAGACTGTCTTATGCTTGCGACATGGTGCAGTGCAATAAGCCCCGCGGCAATAAGACCCGTGGGCCTTATTGCTAAAAAAAATGGAAATAACACCCACGGGCTTATTTTCCACTTTGAAGAGGCAATAAGACCCACCAAAAAAAAGAATTTAGGCCCATGTCTTTTGTTGCCATTTTGAAGCAGCATTTATATGACTCTGATGCACATGGGATCATAAAATTAATTTTCCTTCTTTGAAAGGATTAAGAACATAGTGGATGCGCTAAATGTACATATATTCAAGTTTCCTTTTATTTGAAGGAAAAACATTTTGAGGTACCGAAAAACATAGCTCCAAAATTTAGCACTTATTTCAGCTGTCAATGGATATGAATTCATAGCTCATGTTGTCTCCCACTTCGTGACATAGGATGATGGAAACTCAGTCCACTTTCTTATGCGCACATAATAAATAAATCTACTTTCTTAATGTTTGTTTTACTCTTAGCTACTTTCTCCTGGTCTGTTCGTGTGAATCTTTTATGTTTAGCCCGTACTACCCGAAGGGATATTTTGTTGGCTCCGATTCGCATTTTACTCACGGATAAAATAATGAAGCTAAAAGCGAAGCGGAAAAAATTTTCTCAAGGGAGTATGGATGTGTGGTGTAAAAATAAAAATTCGCGCGAATTTTTTCATGGATTTAACTAAGTTCTCTACGATCGGTGCATCAATTTTAACCCATTCTCTCTGCAGAGCATGTTTAAGCTCTCTCTCAATTCTCCTGACCAGTGTTCCCCAAAGATTCGCTACAGGATAACCAACAAGAAACTAACCGAATTGCGTCCCATCAAATAGATTGTTTCTCGATTCGTTTTAATTTAACCATTGTCCTGTTGAAAATCCAGAAAAGGAAGTAAACTGCTTCGGAGTATTGAACATTTGCTTTTTATTTTCGATGAAGTAAACTGCATTTCGAGATATCCGGCTGAAGAAAAAGCTCCCCACATTTTCACTGAGCCAGCACTAAAATTTCGACGATCGAAAAACTCCGGTTCCTTCCGTAAACCACCCTCTGTGTAAGCCATCAGGAATGGTTTTTTTTTTTTTGAACAATAAATAGCAAAGGACAATGACAAATGTGCATTTTTCCTTTCTTCTTTAAAAGTTCGTTCAAGTTTTATTGAAAGCCAAAGTTAAAATTGAAAAGGGCGTTATAATTATGAATCGGTCTGTATATATAAAAAAATGGGCACGACAATACCAAAATCTTAAAGCAGAGTGAAAGGTTTTAGTATTCGATCTTAATATAGTTGGTGGTACAGGGTTGCCAACTACACATTGATTATGGAAATTGAATTAAATTAATCAAAATATTGAAAAATAAAAATAAAATTATATATTCCAAAGGTTTCAAGCGAAAATCAAAAAACGTAATTTTTTTTCAGTTTCTAATACATATAAGCCCTAAAAATTTAATCAAAATCGTTGGAGCCGTTTTTTAAAAAACCGGTTTTTTATTTTTTTAAAAAATTAAGTTTTAAAAATTCAATTATACAAATTTTAACATCTTGTCAAAAGATGTATTGAAAAAAAATTGAAATAAATCAAAGATGCCATTTTGAAAATACTCGAAAAATCAAACTTTTTTTAAAAAAATTAATGAAAGTTCGAAAAAAATAAATTTTTCAAATATTGATATGCAATCTTTCTAAAATAACCTAGGACTTCTAAAATATGAAATTTTGTCAAAATACTAGCCATTAGCGAGAAAGTCGGTTTTGAAAAAAGCAGTACTATGGGGAGTACAGTTTTAAGATTTTTTCTAAAAAAAAAAATTTCCATCATAAGAATTGCAATTCATTAATAATTCTTTACGTAAAATTTTATCAAAATCGTTGGAGCCGTTTTCGAGAAAAATAAGTATCATATCGGTTGTATGGCAGGTACCGTTATTTCAAGACCTAGAGACCCAATTCCAAAAACCCCTCTGTAGGCTGCCACACAGACCATAACTGCAAATTTTGAAGAAAATCGGTCAAGGGGTTCAGGCTTTAGATCCATATACACACAGACAGACTGTGTGTCAGACAGATAGACAGACAGACAGAATTGCAGGACCCACTTTTTTCGCATTCTCTATCACCGTAATGTCATGTTTAGTTGTTATCTCAAAATTTTTTTTCTGCATGATTGCAAAACCTGCCTTATAGTACCTATAATCGCAAGTAAAAAATTAGCTCATTTTTTTAAAGCTTTAATAATTAAAAAAAAAAAAAAACAAATAATAAGACTTCATTGAATTCATTATGTATGCCATAAGAAATTGTGTATATCTTAAAGATGATATTTTATTATGCGCAATAATTTGAATGTGAACTAGAATAAATATTGATGTAATAGGTGAAATAATATTAATTTAAAAAATTTATCATAGAATAAAATCCTTATTATTTTTGTCCTTTTTAGATAAAACACTTATAACCTCGTTTGCTGCCAAACCATCCAAAGCTTATCGCACTGTTATTAAAATAGACATATTTTTAAGAATCTCACTTCAATGGTCATGCTTCTTTGTGTTGTTTTTACTCTCTTTAAATAAGAGAAAGTTCTTTCGGGAGTTGACGTTGAAACGGGCAGTGTAGCTTATATCCTGTTAAGAAATATATATATATGCTAAGAAAGTTTTCTTTGGGGCAGCTATCGAGCGCTTCAAATGAATTCTTAGAGGAAGTATTTCTCTAATTTTTCAGCTGCTTTGTATATTTTAGACGAAGAATCCTTGAAAAGAACCGAAAACCCTTCTAGTATGTTTTCATGGTTTGTAAATTTTTTCTCCAAGGTTCATTACATATAAATCGAGAAAAGGATTGAAAACAATTACACGAAAATATTCTTCTGGACTTGGAACCGAAGGGTTCGAACTATTCTATTGTCGGTTCACTATTTTCTTAAGTTTAACGTCAATATCAAGGGCTTCAGCTATTTTTTTTTTTTTTTTTGCATCTTCAAACACTTTCGAAAATGAGTCATCTTCTGCCCGTTTAATTTTTAGTTGATCCCTTAAATCTTTGGCGAGATTTATAGCTTGGACCAAGTCCAAATTCACTCTATGAATCTCACGACTTATTGACAACGAGAGTTGGTAAATCATACGTTTAACCTTTAAGCTAATCAAAAACTCGAAATCTATAGCGTTTTTTAAGTTCCTTGCGTCACTTTCCAATGTTAATATTTGGTCAAGAGTCTCGAACACAAACGGAAATAGCTTCTCAAAATCTTCAACTACTTGATATTTTGAGATCCATCGTGTCAGATTCAGCCTTTTTTAATGTCTTTTTTTGTGGGTCTCTTCGTTTTTTATTGTTTTTTGCAGCATATCTTTTCTTTTTGGTGTATTGGAATAATTGTCAACTGCTTCAATTGTGGCTGCTTCAATTGTGGTTGAATTGTGACATTGAAGACCAGTGGCAGCAATGCCAAGAAGCCATCAGAACCGCTGCCTCTGAGGTTCTGGGTTTCACTCGGCCACCAAAACGAAACCCATGGTTCGATGAAGAATGCAGGCAGGCAAATGCAGCCAAACAAAGAGCACGACAAATGCTTATGCAAACACGAACAAGGGCTGCTTACGATCAGTATAACGAGATTTTCAAGGAGAGAAGAAGGGAAGAACACCGACTTCTCAAAAAGAAAAAGAAGCAGCATGAGAAGCGCTCGTTTGAGGAAATAGAGAGGTGCCATGACAGGAACGAGATTCGGAAGTTTTACCAAAAGGTAAAAAGATCCTGCCAGGGTGGCAAACCCCGAACTCAAGCCTGTAAAGACCAGCAGGGAAACATAATTGTAGAGTCACAGTCGCTACTGAAGATTTGGAAAGATCATTTCTGCAGACTGCTTAACGGCGATGAAGACACAAATTCCGCTGTCAGGCAGATTGCCCCATTCAGCTTGGACGATGATCAAGAATGCCGTCCTCCCGACCTAGAAAAGGTTAAGCTTGCCATATGCAAACTTAAATCAAATAAGACTGCAGGTGCAGATGGCCTTGATGCCGAACTTTTCAAGGCAGCTGGAGACCAGTTGGAAAGGAGCATGCACCAGCTGATCTGCATGATATGGTCGAAAGAAAGCATGCCCGATGAATGGAACCTCAGTATCGTATGCCCGATCCTAAAGAAAGGAGACCCTCACAATTGCGCCAATTATAGAGGGATAAGCCTCCTTAACGTCGCTTATAAGATCTTGTCTGCTGTAATATGTGAACGTCTGAAACCCCACGTCAACAACTTGATAGGTCCTTATCAATGTAGTTTTAGACCAGAGAAGTCCACAATAGACCAAATTTTCACATTACGGCAGATCTTGGAAAAAACCCGAGAACATAATATCGATATTCACCACCTCTTTATCGATTTTAAGGCCGCGTATGACAGTATTTACAGAGACGAGCTGTACAGAGCCATGTCTAGTTTCGGCATCCCTGCAAAGCTCGTACGACTATGCAGGATGACTTTGGAGAATTCACGCTGTTCCGTCAAGGTCGGAAAATAACTCACCGAGACCTTTGATGTCGAAAAAGGCTTTAGGCAAGGCGACAAACTGTCATGCGATTTCTTCAACATCATACTTGAATAGATTGTAAGAAACTCAAACGTCAACACCAGAGGAACAATCTTTCAAAAGTCTGTACAATTACTCGCCTATGCAGACGATATTGACGTAATGGGAAGAAAAAAGCGTGATGTCATAGGTGCTTTTGCGAGTATTGAAACAGAAGCGGCAAAAATGGGTTTGATGGTTAATGAGGGCAAAACGAAGTATATGCTGTCATCAAACAAGGACACAGAACATCGACGAATTGGACAAAACGTCACAATAGACAGACATAACTTCGAGGTAGTACAGGACTTCGTCTACCTAGGATCCACTGTAGACACGGAAAACAACATCAGTGCGGAGATCAAACGGAGAATAACTCTTGCCAACCGTTGCTTCTTTGGGTTAAGAAGGCAATTGAGAAACAAAACCCTCTCTAGAAAAACCAAGGTGACCTTGTATAAGACCTTAATCATCCCAGTCCTGCTGTACGGCGCGGAAGCATGGACCTTATCGAAAGCGGATGAGGAAACTCTTGGTCGTTTCGAAAGAAAAATTCTCCGAATGATCTTTGGTCCCGTATGCGAAGACAATGTGTGGAGAAGAAGATACAACAACGAGCTGTATGAGCTGTACCGCGACATGGGCATAGCCAGAAGAGTACGCATCGCGAGGCTACGATGGTTGGGCCATGTAGAGCGGATGGACCCAAACGCTCCGGCTCGTCGGGTTTTCGAAAGCACATTGCAGGGAAATCGCGGAAGGGGAAGACCTCGTCTTAGGTGGCGCAATCAAGTGGATGAAGACCTCAACCGACTTGGAGTGTGAAACTGGAGAGAGCTCGCCCGAGATCGAAATCGTTATAGAAGGATGTTGGTTGAGGCCCAGGTTCACCCCGAACTGTAATGCCCACCTAAGTAAGTAAGTAAGTAAGCTTCAATTGTGGTTAGGCAGTCTCTAATGGCTGGTATTTTGCTGATGGAAACAGACACAGCAAGGATTCAAATAATGTGCTGCACAATGGACGTACAGAGCATTCGAGGCAAATTTTTGGCGAATAATTGCCTGAACACCATTGTATCGATCAGACATATTGCTTGCTCCGTCGCGTCGTACCCTTGGCCGATCTAAAAAGAAATGGCCAGATCACAATTTTGAAGATTTTCTACTATAAGCTTTGCAAGAACATCACCTCGATTGTTAATACAGTAATGTTTGGCAAACTGCTGTATTAGAGATTTTAAGAGAAGAGATTTTATTCATTCATAGTCGTGGAAAATCGATATAAAAAACTAAATTCAAAAGATTAGGTGATTTGCCGAAATAATAATTGCTTACAGATGAAATTGACTTTGTATTTTCAATGTAGAATGAAAGTATATAGAATGTACAATCCTGTGAGTACTAATAAGACTTAATTCACGTTGGAAATAGCTACTAAATTTCACATTGTGTTTCTTTAACTTTTTTGGTTCATGACTGGTTATGTTGAACAATTTTATCGATTCCAATGGGGAGGGGAGGGGATATCCCCCTGATCCCCTCCCCTATCTACGCCACTGACGCCGGCATCACTTCTGTTGGTCCCCAACTTGAATATGCTTCCCAAACATGGTATACATAGAAAGCATACAGCGAAGATTTAATAGAATAACTCTTAAGGGATTAATTGATCCTTATGTCCTTTTCGTTTTAAAACTTTTTTTTGAATCTGATTAGACAAATTCAAAGCCTTTATGAAACCGCTAACTACAATAGTGAACGCAGCGCTTGTATGTAAATTTAGTCTTTGAGAACTTTTTTTCACAATTAATTAACGACCATTAATACCGTATTATTGATTAATGCAGTAAATAAATTCATTTCACCACAAAACCACCAATTGATAGTTGCGTACTTTTATTCTGATTTTCCAAACCAGTTCTAATTTTAATCCCATCATATAAATCAAATGACCTGCTTTCACACCTCATGAAAAATTAAATTGGTTCTAGAAACAGTTCAGATCGATACAGTGAACAACATGCGAAGACAATCAGCATTAAATATAGTTAGACAGTGTTTAGGCGATTTTTATTTCAATATTTTGTTTATTTATTAAAATAGAAGTCGTTTTGAATTTTCTTATTTTGTCCTCCTAAATTGATGGAATACCACAATGCGCATGGGGAAAATCTGCACCGTTACTGTTTAACAAAGGCTTACTTTTTGCTCATTATGAAATTTGATACCTGGAGGTGAATTCTGATCTAAAATCAGAATACGTCATTGATAACTTAATTGATGTTAAGCTTGTGTCTGGAGAGAAATATTCGACAGTCTCTTCATTCTTCGACTCTGTTGGTATCGCTGACTGCACAATTGTTAATGATTCCAACAGGAAACGTCGCAACATACCAATTCTTCTAATTATCCGATCACCGTGAGGCTTTCTTCCCAAAACCTGAAGAGTGTCAATTTATACTCCCAGCTTAAAAGTCCGACTTCTAAATCACTTTCCTCGTTATACCCAATCAGTTCAAATAATTGCTTTTAATTCACGAAAGCAAAAAGTCCTGGAAGTTAGCTTCTGTGCTCCTTCTTCGATATCAACCAACTTCTCGATTAGTTTAGTTTCACCACAGTCACGTTCCTATTTTTCCTTCGCTTTTACTCAATTTACTTGAAAAACTTTCGCTGCTTCCTTCTTCGATTAAATAAACTTCTTCTTTTAAGACTTTATTGTGGATTTAGTATTTGGTAGAAAATATAAAGAAAAAACAACTCTGCTTTGCATTAAGCCAACGTCCCACAAAATCGTAACAAACTAATTATCGTTGTCAGTGTGTTGTGTATGTGTTTGTGTGTAGCCAATTAAATTGTACAATTTCATGCTTATTTGCCAAACATTACTTTAAGCCTCAAAACGCCATTCCTGCGACTGACAAAAAACGAAATCATTTCGGCATTGTTCATCTCGGCAACCAGCCAGCCATTCCTCACGCCACCAATTTACCAGCACGTTTCTTGAATAAGGACACATTGTTCTCATAATACCCTAATTTCATGGATTAAAAGCAAACACTTTCTCCACCCATCACGTCGCGTCGAGTCGCATCTTAACAAAAAAAAGAAAAGACTATGTAAGATCCCTAATGAGTTCCATCTTAAGCTCTGCCTTAACATCCTCGTCATAAAGAACACATCAAATTCACTACGAAAATTTCGCATAATTTATTCCAAAACCCCCTTTGCAAACAAAACATATTCTATCCCTAACAACAAAACGAGCAAAAAGTACAAAAAAAAAAAAAAACAAAATACAAAAGAACCAACAAAGGAAAACTGTAAATCAAACATTATTAACAAATGAAATCCCTTCTAATCCACGCTCCCATTGAACAAAGTCCTAGGCATAGGCAAGGCAAGGCAAGACAAGGCAAAGGCAGCAGGCAGTGCCTACAATTCAGTACAATATCAACCTCTATTCTCTCTCAGATATTATCGCACATTAATCTTATGTGATTTACTATGTGAGCTAAATTAACTTTAACAACGCTGCCATTACTAATGTTCTCATCATAATACCGTTTTCTTAACTGAATCCGAGAGCGCAAAAATAAGACCCAACAAAACCCAAGCCCTTTAGTAGATCGGTGGGTACGTATATCTGCTAATGGAAGTAAGTAGCTATATGAACGTTGAGCCCTCGTGTCGACATCGAAAATCATGCCTTGACAAGGCTGGGTTACACCAGAGAGGGCGCAGTTCGCCCATTTGTTGTGCCGCACCACTACCCAACGCATAAGTCCCATAATTGCATAATTTGTATTCAATTCTTTAATCTGTTTCGTTTTTTTTCTTCTCTCCTTCTCTTATATGGTGCTAGTGTTGCTGCTGATGAATCAACCTCCCAAAAACTACCCTACCTCCCCCTACCCCTTCGCTATCGCATCATTTCTCTTATTACTCGGTGTTTTCTTAGTCTCCTTTTCTTGGAACCTTCTTAACCCTATCAGCAGCTTAAATTGTGCTCCCGTTTTTTTTTTTGTGTCTTTTTTCTTATTCGTTTTAGTGTTTTTTCGCCTCTCGCTCTCTTCTTGGATGGTGTGTAGGAATGACGAGCTACTGAGTATATAAATTGCTGAAAATTTATAGGCGTACACTAAACTATACACAGTAAGCGAAGGAAACCTTCTCCTTTTTCTCAAGCAATGGGTATGTGTGTAGAATGTGTGCGACAGCGAAGCGAATGGAATTCAGGAAGGAAAAAAAAAGTTCCAAAATAACGAGTTAATTGCGAGAGACACAAAGAGGAAGGTGTAAAAATAAAAGAACCTTCTGACCCACAAATTCAGTTAGATTAATTTAATTAAAAATTATGTAAGACCCTGTCCGTTTGTCTCCTCCATTCAGCAGCAGTAGCAGCAGCGGCGAATGAGTAAAAATTAGAAAAAAAGGGGGTTGCTAGTGTGGCGAACGAATAGCAAAGCAACTACCCTTCACGATGACAGTAATGAAATTTATTGATTTTTACTCGTTTTTTCTTTCCGCCGCGCTGACACACGACATTTGACTCGACCATTTTCTTTCCACACACACACACACACACATACAAATACACACACACTGTCACAATTATTATTCATTCACCCATACACACGAGCAGATTGAAAAGGCAGTCGACCAGACCATTAGATGTCTATCATCTGAAAAAGGAAAACTAAAAAGAAACGTCCTTAATTACCCCCTAGGCTTACCTCATCAATGAATTCAAAATCGCTTCCTTCGTATTTTTTCTTCTTAGCCTCAACACCCAACGATGATGACATCAACACCACTAGGCAAACCGTTGTTATTAAAAGTAAACACTTCATTTTGTATTTGTTTGTATATGTGTGTGGCTAAGGGATTTCCTATTTTTCTTCCACTTTACAGTCCTTTTTTTCGTTTTTCGGGGGCAATAAGTTTAAGGATTTTCTTTCTTCAAAATGAAAAACTGTTTTTCTTGCACCAAACACTCCCGAAAATTTTTATAGGTTTTCTTTTATTTTTTCCTTCTTTAAACCCACAAACACACAAACCGTGGTTTTGGCTTCGAAAAACACCAACTTAAAACCGCAAAAACAAAAATGTCCACTCGTTTTTTGAACCAAAACCGAGAAAATATTTTCTTGGTTTTGCTTATATTTTGTTTTTTGTTTCTTTTTTTTATCTGATTTGTTTTGAGATTGCCCGCCGTTCGCTTTCCAACACTAGACTCAAGAACCGTCGTTTTCGAACTAAGTGATGGAATTTTTTATAGGATTCGGAAGTGCACTACTTACTACTCTTCTAGCAGTGGCCGTTGTGCGCATATACATACAACAACCCCTTGAATTGTGTTTTGGTATTTTTTAGTACGAGGTTGTTTTACTTGGCTTTTGGGCCTTTTGTAGTGAAAAAAAAAGAGGATAATGCTTTGCTGCTTCTTCTGAGTACCACGCTCTGGTTACTGTTCGTGTGAATCGTGATGCAGCAGCGAGGAATGTTTGTGAAACTGAAGCGGGAGTGGATAAAACCACTCAAATTTTACTACCCCCATGAGTTTAACTCGGGCAAGTGATTCATTATTGCAAAGGTTGTTTTGGGGTAAATACTTTGAGTTATGGCCTGAGCGGAGGATCTTAGTGCTCACAACATGAAAAGGAAATTTTCTTAAAATGTCCTTTTTTGGTTTAAATGGAATTGGTTTTTGGTTTGTATTTTGATAAAGCAGTATTGAGTAGAGTTCTGCCCCAACATATTCCTTTCTTAAAAGCAAACTAAGTGTTTACAATGCCTGTGCTTCTATCAGACGAATGGTCTTCAATTGGGCGCCAGTTAAATACACTTCTGTCTCAAAAGCAGAAGAAACTTCTGTTGTCATGATCCCTGTTGAGTTGCTTATGGTGAATTAAATTACATGCTTAAGCAATATTAACGATTTTTGAGCGCTCTCTGTGGGCTACGCAATGAAATAACTTCGGTTGTAACGTACGCTCGAGGTGATGTTCGAGAAAAGGAGTCGTGAAATTTTCCAAAGAGTCAAACAATGTCATCAAAGAAATCGACCATCTGAAAATCTCATTTCCTTTGAAGCCACCTACTTCTTATGCCACCATTGCCCATCGGTGCTTACAGCGACACTGCAAGGATACTGGAAGCAAAGCAGGTGGTTGTTCAGGGTTCCAACCGCTTGGCATGCTTGTATATGCCAACAAACTAGCTCGTCGGCGCCGGCGGGGGTTCTTGCTGTCGGTTACCTGAACGACCGTTACGTTTATCATGCCAAAAAAAAAAGTACTAAAATTTGCGGAGCCTAAATCGTCCCTGTTTATGATGAATTCTTAAAGTTCAATGAGAAAGGAGAGCACTGTTGGAAAAGCTCTCTGAGGATATTCCCTCCCACTGTACCACTCTACATGCATAGAGCGGCATCGTCCTGGTTATCTGTACCTCAATGATTTTTGATAACCCCTAAATAAGCTCAAGAAAGCGAATCCTTTAAGATTCCTTTTTCATTGTGTCTTCTTAGTCGCCTACTCTACCAGGTAACTCAGTAAAGCCACATCCACTTAAAATTCTTAAAACCTGTTCATCTTTTCAAACGAAACGAAAATATTTCCCAAAGATGGAACTTCGAAATTCAACAAACATAAACCGAATCGGTATAAAACCAAAACAAACTAGAAAGCTAGAACTCCGGAATTTCATTTTATGTAAACATTTTAATTTCAATATAAAAACAAAATCTTAAACTAAACTACTCTGCTCATGATCGTATATATATTTTATGTATGTCTTAATATAATTACGAGAAAACAAAAAAAAAATATATATAACTATTGGAACTTAACTCAATCTAATTTACCTATGTATACTCGTATATGTATTCCAAAAAAAGTGAAAGTTTTTGATATCAATCCAAAAAAAAGGCTGATCGTGTTTTAACTTCATTTCACAAAAAAAAAAAAATTTAACATTCGTTACTTTACTACTAAATCTCAACAACCAGTATCGTTCATTCAATAAAAAATAATAATAAAGTACCTTCTCGTATCGCACACACCTTGCTTAAATCAAAACTAAAGCAAGATTAATTATTGAAAAGCGATTGCGAAATTTTCGTTCTCTTTTTTCATGTTCCAAAATTCAAAACTATCTTTGAGTATATTCGCTTCCAAATTTTTTATAATTTTGAGCAACTTTTACGCGTATAAAAATGTATGTATATGCATATTTAAAATCGTTCAAAAAGTTTATGTATATATTTAACCACATAACTTACCCCGTTCATTTGACATTAATCAATATCGGTTTAAATTTTCTTGTTCTTTATGTTACGTTAATGTGAAGAATCATCCGGAATTTTGTGCACAGCATCCAAGGTATCTTGTTGACAAATATGTGTACCGACGTAATCTACTATTGTACCTAGATGTTGTGATTAAAGAAAAAGATACAATTTGAACGAACAATCTCTTGCTAATATTTTTAATTTATCGAGTATTAAACTAAAAAAAAAATTACTTAACTTTCTTTAATACGATCTGGTGGTGGAACGGAATGGAAATGAATATTATTAACCTATGTCTACGTTTGTATTTGAAATAGGGTTTGGTTTGCTTGAGTGAGAAGATTTTAATTGTGTGACTGCATCTGGTTGAACATTTTCCACAGGTGGCGCCCAACGTGGGACCCGAATTCGTCCTTTTTTTGGTAGTTAAAATGTTTTTTGAAGATATCAATGTTTTTCAGTTTTGGGCTTATATTAAATTAATACATTTTTGTTTCAAAAGTTTTCCTTCAAAGTTTTTTCCCGCTTCATTTTCATTGGAAAATGTAGGTGAACTCGACCAGTGGTTGGGTGGTATCCTCAATCAGTCTGCTGCGGGTAGTCTCATTATTTTCATCGTTATTATTTCCTATTACTTTTTGTTAAGTTTGTTTTTATTTACAGAAATAAACTGTAGTTTTTGATTGTTGCTTTGACGACCAGTAAATGGGTGAAATCCTCATTTAGCCTACTGCGCCAAATAACTTTCAACTTCACGTAAATACAGTTCATTTCGAAGGTCCTTTGGCTTATTTTAGCCTGCCGAGTTTAATCAACTTTATTTGGCCTCGAAATCGAAATTTTTTTCTTATTTTTTCTACCCAAAATTTTACCTCGATCGATAGTATGGCAAGTAGTCTAACTAGTTCGCTGCGAAGGTTAAGTTTTTGGGAAGGCTAGATATATTTTAGCTACAGTATACAAAGCAAGCCTAAAACATTGAAGATGTCTTAAACAGCTTCATTTTTTTTGTCGAGTTCTGCAGAAAGAGTTTTCTGAAGATTTGGGAGACTTAGTCAAACGAATTGTTTTTTTTTTAAGTGTACTGTTCTTGATATTCACCTCGACCGATAGCATGGCAAATAGACTGACTAGTTCGCTGCGAGAACTCAATTTTCTTGAAGTCAAGTTAGGTAAAAATTTAACTCTAAATTATCGTGTGGTGTGTCATTGATAGGAGGAATCTGCACATTTTTTTAAATAAATACCAAATATATCGGTATAAACGCACTGCAATTGATCAAGCTTTTAATTTGTAGACCTATTGTTAGAAGGTGAACGATCACAATCAGCGCATTTAGCATAGGATGATCAAGAAGGGCAACAGCCAACAGCTAATAGATAGCAGAATAAAAACGCAACAGGGCAGGGAACCCACGGGGCCTAGCGCTTTTCTCTTAACAATACCTTGTGAGGGAATGGAAGGGACCTACAATTATTTGCTTCCGAATGGTGAATCAAGAATCGGAGAAATTGCCATTTCCTCATAAAAAGCGATAACCATGGAAAAAAGATTCTAACCACGTAACCGGCAGGCTAACCAATACACCATGGGCACCACAACAGCCAACAGAAGCAGAAGCGAAAAAAGGCATTCTATGGATAGTAAAACAAAATCGCACCAGGCCAGAAATTACTTCAATTTAATGAAGAACTTAGTCTATCTAGCCTCGCCACGCAACACGGAAACCAACAACCTGATCATCCAACTCATACTTTTTTGGGGTGTGGAATGGACTTTGTCTGAGGGACCTTTGGTCAACTAAAGGAAAAAATAAAAAACAAAGAGCAGTGGTTGTATGTGTTCGACAATGAACCCGATTGAAAGCTTACCGAAGAACTAAACACTCCTTACGTTCTCTGGATATTACAGTTTGGGGTGAACCTGATCCTCAACCAACATCTTACGCCAACAATTTTAGGCGAGCTCTCTCCAGTTTTTCACTCTAAGTCGGTTGAGGTTTTCTTCCCATTGATTGCGCCACTTTAGACGGAATCTTCGCCTTTCGCGATTTCCCTGCAATATGCTTTCTGAGCGTTTGGGTCCATCCGATCTACATGGCCCAACCATCGTAACCTCGCGATATGTATTCTTCTGGCTATACCCATGTCGCGGTTCAGCTCATACAACTCTATGTTGTATCCTCTTCTCCACACATTTTTCTTTTTTCCGTTTGATCTCATTAAAGTTATGTTTGTCTATTCTTTATTGTGACGTTTTGTCCAATCCGTGATGTTTGGTGTCCCTGTTCCTCCTCATTAACCATCAATAACTCATTTTTGCCGCTTCTGTTTCAATACTCGCAAAAGCACAAAGTTTGTCGCCTTGCCTAAAGCCTTTTTCGACGTCAAAGGTCACGGTGAGTTCTTTACCGACCTTGACGGATCAGCGTGAATTCTCCAAAGTCATCCTGCATAGTCGTACGAGTTTTGTAGGAATGCCGAAACTGAACATGGTGCTGCACAACGCGTCTCTGCAAATACGCGGCCTTGAAATCGATAAAAAGATGGTGTATATCGATGTTATATTCTCGGGTTTTTTCCAAGATCTGCCCTAATAAGGAAAATTTGGTCGATTGTGGACTTTCTGGTCTGAAACCAGATTGATAAGGACCTATCAAGTTGTTGACGTGGGGTTTCAGACGTTCACATATAACTGCAGACAAGATCTTAGCGAAATTAGTCTCTTAATTGCCGTTATATGCTGTCTGCAGAAGTGGTCTTTCCAGATCCGCTCAGTAGCAACTGTGACTCTACTACTATGTTTCCCTGCCGGTCTTTACAGGCTTGAGTTTGGGGTTTGCAACACTGGCAGGATCTTTTAACCTTTCGGTAAAACTTCCGAACCTCATTCCTGTTGTAGTATCTCTTTTTCTTTTTGAGAATTGAGTGATCTTCCCTTCTTTTCTCCTTGTTAAACTTGTTATACTGGTCGAAAGCAGCCCTTGTTCGCTTTTGAATCAATATTTGTCGTACGTTTTGTTTGGCTGCATTCTTCATCAAACTATGGGTTTCGTTTTGTAGGCCGAGTGAAACCCAGAACATCAGAGGCAGAGGTTCTGATGGCTTGTTGGTATTGTTGCCACTGGTCTTCAATGCTTGGGTTTGCCTTTGGCTCCTGTATTTGCAGATACCTGGATGGAGAATTTTGAGAAAAAAGCTCTGAGCCGCTCAAGTGAAAAACCATAAGTCTGGTTGAGATAATGTAGGTGATACTTTTTATGTCATGAAAAGTTCAGCCGTTTTATGTGTTCTTGAACACCTAAATTCAATTAATCCAAAATCTACGATGGAAAAGAAATAGAAGGCTCCGTAGCATTTTTGGATGTGAAAGTGAAAGTGAAACTGAATGGTTCCTTAGCACACACTGTTTACCGTAAAGGCACACACACATCAACCGTTACTTGCATGCTAGCTCCCACCACTAATATATAAACTAATAATAAATAAACTAAACTAAACTAAATTATCTTCAGAAAGAAAAGTTGCCACAAAGTTATACTCGTTATGGTGTCTGGAGTTGATGGTTTAAATATCTGACAAGATGACAATAACAAGACAACTTATTTTAGGTGGCTCATGGAAGTGAAAGAATCACCTAAACAACCTTAAAGTACAAAAACTTAGGCCCTTATTGCGAGTGTCGTCTAACATTTGATGCGGCAAGGATCGATAGCTTCGATAAATTTTCCTTTTGGTATAGCGTATCTCTATCGACAAGGATTTCTGTTACTGTGAATAATGAAAGTAGTCATTGTGAATAAATCCTATAATTTGACATTTGACATTTGAGTTAGTTTCAGTTATAGTCGAACGCAAAAATACAGACGATAACGATCGAATTCAAAATTGAAAGTATCGAACAATAAGAATACGCAATACCGAATTCCATTTTCGACGTTCGACTATCGACAACCGTCGCACACTGGGGCCGCTTGTATGGAGAGCGTGCTCAAAATGCAAAATTGAGAATAACTGTTTCTTCCAAAGTAAATGTTTTGTTGCAAAGTCGACAAGATTGTCTATCAACTGGTAAAATTTGAAGGTCAAAGAGATTGTAGGTTAAAAGGAAATCAGTGTTGAAAGTTGTGTTTTAGGCCAAAAAAATTTGTGTTGTATTTTAGAGGTCGATTTAAAATGCAATAAAAATCTTTTCGCGTTGAATTACGCAAAGCTGCAATATGTCATCGATTGGTTAATTTCAGTAGATAATAAAAACGTATTTCATTAGCATCAAAAACAAAAATCATGGAAATAGTAACAAAAAAGCGAACAAATACGTATTAAATGTTCAAACACATTTTTTTCCAATTTGCAACACGGGCTTTTAAAACTAAGTATGCAGTCTTATAGTGCATACCTTCTTTTAGTAAAAACAGAAGTTAGAAGTGAAAGCCTCTGTTGCAATTTGGAAAAAAATGTGTTTATACATTTTTGTTCGCTTTTTTGTTTCTACTTCCATGGCTTTTGTTTTTGATGCTAACAAAATACGTTTTTATTATCTACTGACATTGACCAATCGATGACATATTGCAACTTTGCGTAATTCAACGCGAAAAGATTTTTATTGCATTTTAAATCGACACAACACAAATTCCTTTGGCCTAAAACACAACTTTCAACGCTGATTTTCTTTTAACCTACAATCTCTTTGACCTTCAAATTTTACCAGTTGATAGACAATCTTGTCGAATTTGCAAAAAAATATTTGGTTTGGAAAAAACAGTCATTCTCAATTTTGCATTTTGAGCACGCTCTCCATACAGTGGGCCCCAGTGTGCGTCGTTTATCGACAGCCAAACGACACTCGCAATAAGGGCCTTACAAAGCTCCGTAGAAATCGAGCTTCCTGGTGAGGTGTATTGATTAAGGCCTAACTCAAAAATTCTAAATCTATAACAACGCATCTGGCTTAATTGTCTTTCGATCATTAAAAGCTTTCTTTAAAATGGTATTCTGAATTTATGAGGTAATATACTCGCAAAATGGGATGGTATTTCAAAAAACGAAAACAATTGCCAGTTATATTTACCTCATGAACACTGTTTTTTCACACGGCTATGCAAACAAATGTTTCACACTTCATTCGTTTTCGCACTCTAGCATTTCACACTTACAGTTGCCGTTTTGTGTGAAAATATCTAGCCAAAGACTCCTCTCGCTCTCATATTGAGTATGAGTGAAAATCTCACATCCACTCCCGCAACCCTCAACATGCGCACCTCATACAATGAGTAACACTCTCGTTGCGCATTTTCCATAAACTCTCATTATGTTGTGTGTCCCTAGGTAAAATCGATTTTCATTAAGTTTCATATTCAGTTCAGAATTTTTAGTGCTACCTCCAAATGCGATTGTCCCCTTGAATTTTGAGTGGCCATGCTTTTTGCCACTCAGTGCCACACTGTGTGCCTGCCATGCCACTAGATTTGTTGGTTGGCTTGTGGTGGTGACGGTGGCTGCGATGTTAGCTGGTGCTAGTGGTAGGACGATGGTTGCGGTTTGCAATGCTTAAACATTGGATACCTACCTTTATGAGTTTAATGTTACTCTACGGGAACTGAGAGTAAGTAGAGTTGGGTCGATGGTAAGTGTTACTTTCTGTTAAGTGCTATGCAGTGGGAATTTTCCACGGTTGTTCTGTTAGCGGCTTTAAGAGTTTGGAAACCGAATTGAATCTCTTGACACCACATTCAGGTTATACTCACTGGTGAGTTTGTTCACTTTTTGAGAAGGTCCAAATTACGTATGGAGTGAAGGTGTTTTGTATAAGCTTCATCACGATTAAGCTATGACCAATAATGCGCAAATGTGTACCGAAGCGGTTTGAAAGTTCTGTACACAGAAAAAAAGCTAGAACAGCGAGCAGTGCTGAAGTGTCCACATAAATGTGATCAAAAATGTTGAGGTCTTGATGTGAGTTATACAGAAAGCTGTTTAAAAATCCGCATATCACTCATATGAACCTTTTGTAGGATTTCGACATTTAAACTCTGTGTGATCGGGCAGTGTGCATTTCCGGATAATATGCAACATGCGATGGCACAGAAACAGAACATTGTACAAGGCTCTTTAAGTCAAGCTATCTGTAAATTCGTTCGTTGTCATTTGATAGCCAAACACTCAGTGTGAGATGCAGGGTGAATTGAGGTTTTCCAGAAAACGCTTTGTAGCGGCCACGGAGCAAACCCAGGGCTTTTGCGATTAAAAATGTCGTTGCAAACCGATTGTAATTAATTTCATTTTTAGATTTTCCTTGCAACTAAAATGACTTTGGGACTGATATGTGCCTTGAGATGGAAATAAAAAACCAACATGAACATATTCAAGTTTTTACTTAATGTCAAATTGAGTGTTTTTTGAGCCTTGGGGCTGACCTAGGTTTTCCCTCAACTCGCCCTAGGTTTATACTGTGGCGAGTTGAGGGCTGTCAAATGGCATGGATTTTTTTTTTTTAATGACATGGATGTGTGATGATTTGTGGTTTAGCGTTTTTTGAGGACTGGAAACCCCAGGTTTTTTGACATCTCATAGGGTTGTCAAGAAAACCTGGGTCAACCCTGCGAAAAGTTCAACGAACGGACCTAAAGGTTAAAGGTCTTGAATTTATAACGTGCTCAACCTCAATAAGTGTACTTCGCAAGGTTTTGTCTCCTAATTTTCTTGAAGGAAACGTTTTAATTGATCGTGCCAGCCTCTCCCATGCACTGCCCATGTGAGGATCAGACGGTGGGTTAAACTTCCACTTTAAGTCTGCCGACATGAACTCAGCTACCTGACCCAAGTCAACGTTTTTTAGCTTTCCACGAAGCACTTTTTCCGCCCCTCGAAAATTTGTGCCATTGTCACGGTGAGCACGATTTCGGCAGAATCCTGCAATTCACTGTAACGAAATCAGCGGAGGCAGTTCGCCCTTGGATTCTTAAAACCCCGTTTTCATCAGAGTAGGTGGTTTACCTGTAGGGCTATTCCAGAAAGCGCGGCGGATCGTATTTAAAGCGATAACTCAATTGCGAAGCGCTTCGCTTTTGGTTATTCTGAAAAGCGAACATGGTTGGAAATTAAACTTCCAATATTTCCATTTGGAAGTCTTATCCATCCACTCAAATGTCATCTATTTCCAAGTTTTTCCAATGAAAATTCCAAGTTTTCCCTTGGTATCCGTTGGAAAATATTTTCAAGAACGGAGATAAAAGCAAAATTCTTGGCAGTACAAACAAATTTTTGAATGCAGTTATATTTTCTTTACTTTTATTTCATACATTTGAAGGTGATGCAGGTTATACTCTTGAGCTGTGGTTAATGACACCATATAAAATTTAAAATATGAAAAATTTGTAGCTGATCCGTTGATCGTTGTTTTTTGTCTTTCAGCACAACCTTGTTTTTCGAACTGCAAGATGTTTTCTTCATCTTGTAGTTGAATTTTATTTGTAGAGCATGAGAGTAAAATCTTTTCACTTTCGACAACCAATGCGGTGGTTTCTGGAGAAAAACTTCGATTTTCATTGATATCGTACTGTGGAGAATACGGATTAGATTACTTGTATGGTCCACCTCCTGTTCCATGGATAAGCTAATTGTTTTGACGGAGCTAGCTTTTCATGTGGTATTTTAAGTCCTTCCATACCTGAACGACGAAAATTTATTTAGTGTTTAGTACGAGAACATGAAAAAATTCACTTTCTTCCATCCATCTCGAGTTTTTGTTGGGGGTCCAATGCTGTTGAGCTTCCTAGTGACCTCATCCCATAGGTCGCCAGATTTGGCTCTAATTCCTGCGCATTTAACAATCCTTTTGCTATCCCTTCGTGTTGTTGCATAAACACAACAAGCATCAAAAATTGTTGTGTCGTGGTGTTTTTTTTTTTGACTCCTTTCATAAATACAAAAGGAATTCATAGGGCGAGTTTATGGAAAACCTAGGTCAACTCTAGGGCTCAAAAAACACTCAATTTGACATTCAGGGCGACTTTAGGCTTCTCAAAAAAACGCTTTGTGGTGACCCTAGGACGACCCTAGGGCTTCAACGAACAAACCTATTATGTCCCCTGTTTGAATGCTATTCAAATTTAACCAAGGCCGGGATTCCATGATTTTTTAGACGATGATCGGCCAATCTATCGTCGATTGTTTCATGTAACTCTACTTCCAGCGAATGAAAGAAGATTTCGGTAACGTGATTTTTAAACACGTTTTTTTTTACGGAATCCAGGCCCAGAACAACCATGCAATAATGTTTATCCATCAGAATCCTTATACTGGTGGCAGTGGCGAAGTGGTTAACGTTCTGCTTCCCAGAAACATCAAGGAAAAAAAGTTTTTCCACGGGTGTAATAAGTAGTTTCTCCGATAATATTTTAATGCCATAAAAAGCGCCTTCTCGATTAACATTTCGGAATAGGCAAAAATTGTAGGTCCCTTCCTTTCTCTAACAACTCACAAGGTATTGTTGAGGTAAGTACGCTGGGTCCCACAGCTCCATGCTCAGTTGTACCACTCTATTTATTTTATGCATCTGTTGTTGGTTTATCCGTGACAAACCCGCATTGGTTATCAGATAGCTTTATTATTTTTCCCATTCGGCTACCAACGATCTTCAAAGTATGGAACATTAACTTGACCGAACAGTAGTTATCACTGCTTTGTGTACAGGCGCGGATCCAGAGGGGCAATGGGGGCAATTGCCCCTCTCTCTGTCAATAAAAATGTTAAGTCTGAAGCAAACTGCACGTATTCGCTACAAAAAAGAAGCTTTTGATCAAATTTTGAGTAACGTTGGAGATTCACAATATTATTCAAGACTTTTTGATGAAACAACTGATACATCTCACCTCACCCAACTGAGTAGGTATTATATATTACGCTACGTTCACAATAGCATTCGTGAGGATTTTGTCTCTTTCGTGGATGCATTTGAGGAACCAGCTTATTCCAGAACTGATGAAGAATACGAATCTGATGAGGAAAGCTGGATGGAAACTAGAAAAAAACTAGCTGCCCGAGAGAAATTGGAAGGAATTTCTAAATCTAAGGATTTATCTCTAACTGACAAAGCCATCGGCCAAATTGTATTGTTGCAACTGTAGAAAAAGCTCAAACTTCCTCTTGAATGCTGTGTGGGAATTGGGACAGACGGATGTGTTGTTATGCTTTCAGAAGTTCGAGTAGCTGTCATGGAATTTTAGAGAGAAGCGAAAAATGCTGTTAGGACTCCATGCTACAGTCATAAGCTAAATAACTACATTTCTCAAAGTTCAAAAGTATCTGCCATTCGAAACGCTGCGCTGTTGCAATAATGAAAGACTTAACCTTCTTCTTCAAATCGCATCCGAAACGAAAAACTGTCCTCATGAACAGCTTGGGGTGTGCCCTCACATCACTTTGCGAAACAAGGTGGGTAGAACGATATGAAGGTGTACCTCAATTTTCTTTGAACCTCATCGAAATTGTGGAAGCGTTGGGAACGATATCAAGGCTTCCTTACTTATAACTTCTTTATGCAATTCACAGTTTATTGTATCAATTTTGAGTTTGAGTGATGTGTTGTCTTTAACACAGTCCTTGAGCAAGTTACTACAATCTAAATCTCTTGACCTGAATAGCAGCGGTGAATGCCGGTGAAGAACACGATTTCCGTTCTTTAAGGTCGTTTGGAAAACAGTTTCCACAACACCTGGCAGCATGCAAAGAATTTGTGTAATCAGTTGAATGTTGAGTTGAGAATTCCTCGTATTCCACGTCATGGTGGACGCCAAATTCACCGAGCTAATTTTGACACTAATTCAGCTGAGGTATACTACAGAATCTCGTTATATGCACCTCTAATTGACTTTGTCCTGGCCGATTTGCATGAAAGATTTCGACCGGAGACCTTAGATATATTTAAACAAACAATTTTCATTCCGGAAAATACAATTCGATATAATACTGACGAGTTGGATACCACCGTTAAGTCGCTAATAAATCGCTTTGGTCAGCTCTTAAAGTTAAATACAGACACAGCCTGTTTTTTTCTCAAAGATGAGCTGGTGTTGTGGCGGTAAAAATGGTTAACGGAAAAGAAGCAGAACAACCATCTTCCCGTTACTGCTCTTGAGTTGATGGATAAATGCAATAAGACTGTGTTTGGTTAAAATCGTCTTTGCGGTCTGGGACTTATGCACATCCACAGACAAATCCCGATCGATGTTGAAAAAGTAATAACAAGGTTTTCAAAAACCGGCTCTAACAAAATGTTTGATTTTATCATTTAATTCACTGTTTTAACCTAATTTAACTTATTTTTTTTAAACAATTTTTCTAATTCTAATTAAATAAAAAATGTATTCGTATATTTGATTCAGTTTATATTTAATATCTGCAAATCATTGAAAAAAAAAAAGGAAAACTGCTGGAAATGGATTTCGGCGAACTAATCTCTTGAGCTTTTATTCCTCTTTGACTGGATATTTGAAAGCCACTCTTCGCTTTGAGTTGTGTGCACTTCTCCTTCGTTTTGTTCTTGTAGCTTCTATTTCCAACTGTGAAGCAAGCCTTTTCGTTTCTATTTGAGGAACACTTCCACTATGTTGCCAAAGCTACTTTCTTAATTGATATCACTGCTTTAGCTTCATTGCTTCACCACCAGACTCTGTCCATTTGAATTCCCTTGTAAAAATTTGGCTCTTTCTAATGAAGTTTGATGTAGGCAATTTGTATTCTAAACATTTGTTCCGTGGGAAATTCACAAGGAGGTTCACAACGCTCGTAATGTAGAAAATTGGGAGCTTGCCGATAGGCCCCACAGTGTTTCGCTGAGCATATTATTTTTTAAACATTTTGTTTTCAATATAAGTTCACATGGTGAATCACAGAAATATTTACCGCCTTAGTGGTAGCTAAACTATGCTTATTACTTCTGCCACATGAGCTCAACCTTCTAACCAAACGTTCCAAAATTTCAACTCACGAATACCCAAAAAATACTTTTCAAACAAAAATCAATCTGGCAAAATATGTAATCAGAACAGAATTTTCAAAAATCTTAAAAAGACAGAAAAGAAGATGAATAATTCCAACACAATTCCCAAACTAACCACCGCCAATTGGGACGAGACCACAAAGACGCACTTTCATTTGAAATTCCTCAATGACCGGAATGCCATTCGAGCGGTTCTTTATGACTTGGTTCAAATTGACAACGAAATCAACTGTACCAACCTCGAAATCCAAACTTTAAAAACAAATTTCGATACCCAGCTCAAATCTCTTGAAGCTGAAGGCAATCGTATCCAACTGGATGACTCTTTGGAGCTGGATATGAAAAATAAACTCAACACAAAAATAGTAAGACAAATTGAGGAGACTAATCAAGAATTTTCGAACAAAATCGAGAAGTATCAACTCAGCAAAGAGAGCAACTGCAAAGCTGTAAACCAAAATGTCGAAAAACTCTTTCAACTAAAATCACAATTCGTGATGACTCATAAGGTGCAAGTTGAAAGCTTAAAACGATTCCGAGCAGTCTGCGAGCGTTCTCTGCGTTCATCGGTCGACGTTCGCTTGAAGTCTGTTGATAGGAAGTTTTGTGATGAACTCTTTTATATCTGCTCGTGTGAAAAGGACTTGAAGCACATATTCTCTCTGATTGAAGACGACAGTAGTTGCAGTGGGGTTGGTTCGACTTCTTCAAGTAGCACACTCCACTCGAAGGAGTATTTAGAGTTTTTGTCGGACTTTGCTTGGATGAGAAATGGTAAAGACTTCTTTCACATCATTTTTCGTTGACAGAGTTTGTCTACTTCAAGTTTGCCACTGCATTTGTATTTTTTTTTTTTACATTGCAGAACAAATCGCCAAACGATCGGAACTGTTCGAGTTCTTCAAAAAGCACTTGGCTAAAGACTTAGTAGGAGCACTGGCAGTTATGTATATCCGACAACCCGAACAACCCATCAGATTCCTGGCCACTTACCTGAAACATTTGAAAAACAACGAGTTTCGTATGAAGACACAGGAGATGATCTTTGCCGCTGCAAAAAATGGTGAGAGTCTCTTTCCCGAAAGCCCCAACAACTAAAACAACCGACGTTCTGTACAAAATTTGTGTCTTTTTTTGATAAAAAAAAAAATAAACATTCGAGTTGGTTTCCTGTTTAGAAGCAGACTCAATTAATAGCACCACGTGATGTCATCTGAGCATTTGGCGTAGAACCATCGAGTCATCCATTGGTTCTTGCTGGATAGACTTTGTGTTTCCCTTGCGATGTCGAACTTCGTAGGATCGCTCTGAAAATTTAAGAATTTCTGTCAATTGAGGACTCCAGAGAAGAACCGCAGACTTACAATGGGTTTGGGTATGATGCGCTTCATGTTGATTCTGTGAATGTGCTCTCGATAGGCAGCGTGTAGGGTTTCGTAGTCCCGACCACTCATGCAAGGCAGACACAACTCACATTCGATGACGTTGCATGACTTGTCACAATCGAAGTCAGCACATACGTTCAGTAGAGTGGCGACGTTTTTGTCGTTGGAAATCATTTCTTCGACATCTTCCGAGCTGTAATGAGTCAACCAAGTTGAAGTGAACTCAGACTTGTATTTTCTACTCACCCTTGCGCCAAAAGGGAATGATCCACAGGTGACCCAATACCAATCAAGTTCAACACGCTGTACAGAATCTGTTCGTAGAGCAGTGTGTTCTGTTTGAAATGAGCAGAGGACAGATTTGGACTCATGTTAGCCTCCATTAGAACGACGTTGAGATTCTCTTGAATAATCAAATCGAATCGCATCAATTCGAAGAAGTTCCTCGTCTTGTATGACTTCAAGATGTTGGCAATGTCCTTCTCTTTGGATTGCACTGTTCGTCGGACAATGTCTTCTACCTGATCCCAGACTCTTAGTGGATTTTTGCCTTGGTCTCTCACATAGGCGTCAAAGGATGCCCTAAAGCTGCCACCGAACTTGTTGTAGTACTTGATTAGTGAAGGTAACTGCCACATCGGCAGGTAATCATCACCCACGACATACTTGTCGATAACCTTTGGTTCAAATGGGTAATACTTCACAGGACAGAATCGGAAAAGAACGTCTCCTGTGTAGATGTACACTCTGAGAGGATCAACACTAGTCACTAGAACGTAAACTCCAATGTCGAACTTGTACCCATCGACAAGGAACGGATTCTGTATGAATTCCTGAACGAAACTATTATTCGAGTCCAAATCAATCTCGTGCGGTGATTTGATTTCAATGAATCTGTGTTCATTGTGCTTCTCCACGAAGAGTGTCTGAGGATTGTCGGTGATGTACTTCAGGAATTCATCCTTCTCCGTTGGAAGTTTGAAGGCTTTTGGTAGAAATGGTAGTGGAGTCGTAGATAAGTCAACTTTGTTTGTGATAAACCCGCAGCCAGGAAAGTGATTTACTTTCTTGTGTGGCTGGAGATTCTTTAGGTTCATTTTCCAAAAGGGATAATCATGCGCCCACAGTAGATCCCAATCACCTTCGACAGCAGTTCGATCGTAGCCAAGCCTCTGCAGCACTGCAATCACATGATAGAGGTGCTCTTCGGTTTTACTGAGGCCATATATGGCGTATTTGGGTCGAGTTAGCACCTGGTTGGATGTGTCATTCTTCGTTTCGGAAGGAAAAAGACTGTAGGTTGTATTTGGGAAAATTTCAAGAACAATTGCACAACACACAGTAGCTATTAGGAAGATAAGGACACTTTTAATTGGAACATTGAAGTTATTTCCTCTGGCCGAAGGTTCTTCTGGAATGGGACCCTTAAAAAACAAGTTTTTGTATGGAAACTGTATGTGTTTTTGCAACAGATATCTTACTGATTCATGTTTATTGTCTTCCATTGAAAGAATAGTTGAAAATAATAAAGAAAAAGTGAAAATTAATTGGTAAACATGGACGGAATTTGAAATTAGGACGACGAAAAGAAAACTTTCACCAAAATAAAGCAGATTCCAATTTTGTTTGCCACTGTTGTTGTGACTTTTCTGACGTTTGCCTAATACCATCAGTGATGCCATACCTATTTTTGCTTGTGAGAATACAAATTGAACGTGATTGAAATGAAACATTTAAGCTGAACGTGTGAAGATTTATTTCACATTGACATTTTCTAAAATCCAATCGTTGTAGAAGGAGATCTTTGTGTATATGTTGGGGAAGTTTGATGATGCACATCGTTGTACGTAGTTCGTTAGGCCAACTACGTAGACTTCATTTGGTGATTCGGTTGATTGGGTTAGGAGAGGACCACCAATGTGACCCTAGAAATGTTTGAAATGATGTGTTTTTTTTAAACAGAAATGGATATTGAAGAATGTGTAACAACCTTGCACTTTTCCCCTTCTGTGATATTTGATCTTCCAGCGCAGATTTGGGATTCAATTATTCCATTTGGCAGCTTTCTCGATGGTGAATAGCGACGATCACATTCAGCGCTATTAACAAATTGCAGAGCCATGACCTGTTGAGTTCCTACGTTGTTCAGATCTGAAATCGTAAAAAAATGTGTGAAAATCACAATCGCGCAGTATGAATGTATATCGTGGTTATGTTTTACTCACACAAAGACAATAAGTTAAACTAAGGAGAAACTATTTTGGATTCCATGCATGTAATTAGTGCTATTAGATAAGATTCTCACTTTAAGTCGAAAAGTGACTATCACTATTACAGACAGGTTGGGAAGAATCGCGTACTGAGCGCTTCACTACCACTATCTCAATTAAGGTGCAGTAAATTTGTTCGTTGAAGCCCTGGGGTTAACCTGTGGTCGCTATAAAGCTTTTTTTGAAAAACCTAAAGTCGCCCTGAATGTCAAACTGACTGATTTTTAAAGCCATGGGTTTGGCCTCAACTCGCTCTGAAGTGGCCATAGAGTTTTGCTGGGGCGAGTTCAGGTAAGAAACAGGGCCACGTATTTTTCTTCAAGTTACAGGGATGTGAGAAGATTTTGTGGTTTAGCGTTTTTTAGAACGAAAACCCTGGTTGAAACACAAATGTGTACATACATGCAACTCAAATGCCAAGATAAAAACTTTCGTCTTGGAATACTTTTTATGAGCCATTGGTTTTAAAAACGAGTGCTTCCTCGAGTGAAACCAATGGAAAGCGACATTAGTACCTACTTCGGAATCAGCAAAAAGAATAGCAGAACCTTATCATTCAAATCATCATGGGCGCTTGGCCTCCAGCCCAAGTTTGTTGCGTTCGTCTTTTGATTTACTTATCATTTTTGCCTAGGTTCGTTTTTGCATCGTAAGACATATTCGACGCCAACTGAACTACATGATAAATACCTAAACGAATATCGTTACCCATGATCAAGTTGACCAACTCACGTTGCTCGTATTGAGCAACGAAATTTGTTCAAGAATTGAAAGTTTAGTTTTGAAATACGTTTGAAGCCTAGAACATGGATAAGATCCAGGGCTAAGAATGATTTGTTCGAAGCGAAAGGTAGCATCGCTTCAGATAGCAAAGGCCCTGGTGGAAGGTAAACTTCAAAACAGTTTTTTCCATCTTCAAGTGGACTCCAAAAAATGTAACCTATTAAAAACTGACACAACTATAGGTAAACGAATTGAAGCTCTAAGAGCAAAAACAAAATAAAAACTCAATATCGGCGTTGGCCAACATGGTCTATACGTCTGTAGATTCGGAATAGATACAATCATTCATAGGCATCCCTATCACAAGGCCCATCGTAACGATTTTGGATTTCTCCAACCATATGCCTTGTGGTGAGATTGGAGGGAGAAGACCTACAATTTTCTGCCGAATCCAAACGGAATAATTGAGAAATCATGGCAACGAGTTTTACTACCGGTGGACTTGCTAATTCCACGCCAAAGGCGATACCCGTGGATCGATTTCTGTTGGGATTCAAATCACGAAGCTCGCGAGTAACAGGCAGCGTGCTAACCACTACGCCAAGGGCACCACTTCAGACTACTAATGCCAAATAGAACTAAAAACATTTTGGTAATGAATGTTTTGCAAAAAATATTCGGAACTTGTTAATAGTCTTATCATCAGTTACAAATTTCGTAGCAAAACATTCGTCCATGATGCTTCCTTTTTAATATTTGTAATCCGAAAGTGCTACGATTGCCTTGTGATAGGGGCCAGTACCAGGAAACCTTTCCTCACTGAAACGAAATGCACTCTAAATCAACACCAACATACATTGCCGATCTAACTGCAATTCATAAAGCCATTTCTGTCGGAATATTCATCCTTAATCCTAACAGATAACCCCGACATACTCAAGGTTTGAGCAATGCCACAATGCTTGTTCTACCACAGAAACGTTACCTGATCCCTACAGAATTGAAGGTAATGAAGCCGCTGACTTAGCAGCAAAAACGCTGATCACTGCCCCCTTATCATTGAGCATCCAATATTTCACCTTGACAAAAAAAACATTAAAGGAAAAACTCATCAATCCGTCACCACTCGTATCCGGTACAAGCAATCCATCGGACGTTAACTCTATCCGTCGAATCAGAGCTCTGCCATATCTGCCCATCAGAAGTTTGAAGAAGTTTAGCTTAGTTTTATCTTTCCATAAAAATTTGAATTTTACTAACTTTAATTTGCTATTAAATTTTACAAAATTAAAAAAAAAAAAATCAAATTCTTGCCAGATTTTTGTTAAGATGAAAACGGTGCAATATAGTCAAGCTACGCTGGTGGTTTAGAAAAATAACTTTAATTTACTTTGTGATCTCGCACTTCGTACGCCCGAAAAAACCTTAAAAATTTTTATCTGAATGAAGAAAAATGGTTGTTTATTCGTGCTCGTCGCAAAATGGCGTTGTTGTGAGCTTAAGGCTACGAATGCATTAACAGAGCTTCTGCAACACAAAGAAGATAATATAAATGCCACTTTCCATTGGACAAAAAGAACCGCCGAAGAGCTTTCAGCATTCTAAAACCCTTACATGGAGGAAAAAGATGTTTCCAAGGATTCTGAGAAGTGACAGCCCCTTCTCGATTTGAAGTGAGAAGCACTAATACATGTTACACAAACGAGCCAAAGGTCGTTTCACTAATACAAAACAAGCACGTTAAACGGAGTGGATCCTACTTTGGGTGTTTCATTGGTTTTATATATGATTGCTTAACCGATTGAAACCAACGGAAAGCAACAAAAGAGTACGTTCATTTTTCCTAAGACAAAAAAAAAAAATAACGAAGTGAAAGGAAATGAAGATCAAATGAACAATTTGAGGGTGTTTCTGGTCTGCGTCTGCATCAGGCTTCGCTTTTGCCACCTTTCTATTGAAATGTCGACTTGAATACCAAAAATTGCTCATTACTGCAGCTTAGATAAATGTAATCGTAAAAGCAATTGGCTATTTCTCCGATAGTAATTTCATGCCATAAAAAAAACATTTTAGCCGTTCGGAATTGGCAAAATTGTAGGTCACATAGATTCCTTCACAAGGTGTGGTTGAGGGAAATGCGCTAGGCATCGAGGGTCGAGGCTTCCGCTCCATGCGCCACTCCATTTTTTTTTTTTTTTTATTTAAATGAAGTTTTCTTAAGTCTACACTGGAAGAAAGATAAAAAGCATCGACTCGACTGCAACCAGAAAAAACTTTCTCTGTTTTTAATTGATCCGATACCCACAACTTGTTTTTTTTTTATTGCCATTGAACATTACCACAGTCTGAATTTTCTTAGGAGACTTAGCTATGTCGAGACCATTTTACAGAAAAAAAACCGCAACAACCCCATTAGTTAGCAAAGTCAATGCCCAGATCGATTAATCCAAGTCCTACACAAAAAATAGAAGATTATGAGCTTTAATGGAGTTCTTCTAATTTCTATGTAGAACATTATTACTTGTTTCTGTATAAGACTTGGCTCGCAATCGCAACCACACGGCAGTGGTCACAATCTTGTCTATTTTAACGTTTACGTTATTTTGGCGTTATTTCGCGAGGAATTGGCAAGTCCTCCGTTAGTAAATTCATTGCCATGAAAAGCGCTTTCTCGATTAGCCGTTCGGAACCGGCAGAAAATTGTAGGCCCCCTCCATTCCCTCACAAGGCATGGTTGTGAGAAATGCGCTAGGCCCAGGGGCTCCTCGCGCTGTTGCGCCACCCTATTTATTTATTTATTTATTTTGGCCTACTGTTCTGCGATTCGCTATTTAAATTTTCGCCGCCACACTATGCAGCCGCTCAGAAATCTACTCGACAGAAATCATGACACAGACAGGGTCCATTAAAAACATAAAAATAAAATATTTCTATACACCTTAAAAGAAAGCCAACTTACCATGTCCTAAAGCAAATATTTCAGTTTTTGGAAGCCCTATGCCACTCCATAGGCATGCCGGTCGATTCCTAAAATTAACAAACCCCAATTCAATTTAAGTACACCAAAAACCAACTCTACTTACTTTGCTTTTTCCTTCAGTTCAATGAGCGTAATATCATCGTACATAGTGAGTTCCCCATACAATGGATGGTTGGTTATACTGGCAATGTGAATATCCTCTCCAATGATGCTACCATCTTTTTGACGCTCGGCAATTCTCACAACATCTGGCTGACTATTGTACATGGGCTAGAGACAAAAGGATCTAAAAAAAGTCCATATACAAAAACAGACAAAACCACCCACTCTCTCATATTCCATGCAGTGTGCTGCAGAAAGGACAAACTTTTCCGAAATTAATGTACCGCCACAATGAAATGACACCTCCTCGGTAAAAGTCGACGTCCATCCTATCTTCACCTGTACTCAATCATTAAGTGATATTGACAAACGATCGCAATTTTGTATTTGTGTCTTACTAAAAATCCATGAAATCGACTTCCATCAATAGGTTTATGTTCATCCGACGGAACTAATCGCATCAATTCAAATCGAATCGTCAATAAATAAATTTATAGAAAACAACAATAACATAGATCTTCTAAATACCATTTGGTTCTTGTGCGTCATTGGCTCGCAGACAAGTTGTTATATTGAATTTATTGATCGCATCACGATCGATGATGGTATTTGCAAATACATCTGCAAGTGTATATTTATACAAAAGTTTTATTATAAAGAAATGCGATTTATGGCAGGCACAGATGAATGTGCCGAAATGTTGCATTTTACCGGAAACGAGTAGGAACTGAATGAAATGCAACACCTTGAGTTGCATATTTTCCTTCTTTTTTTTTCAAACAAAAACAAAAGAAGTAAATAAAATTGAAGAATCAAATACTAATTTAGAATGTTCTCTGATGGGTAAACGAAAAAAGACTGGAGAATGGGACGAGCGTTAACTCTCAATGCAGTGCCTGGTGGAGATAAGGAAATTTTTGTGATTGTTGGTTTTATGAGAAAATTCATTGACCCCAGGGGTGCCCTTCAGATGGAGATAAGTTTGAGTAGATTCATTGGCAAGAGAGCCACGAAGTCGTGATGGTCGAATCAGAGAGATAAAATTTAAAGCAGCGGACAGTGAGGCAACGTTTCTTTCAACACACGAACACAAAAACCTGTTGACAACTTCATGTTGTAAGAGTATTGATTGAAAAACACAATTGAACTTCTTTCTGTAGCGTCTTGACAACCACGAGTCATCCCTCAATCTTTTACACACCTATACCTGCAGTGCCTTCATGGTTAGCGTGTCGAGCTGTTACGTGATAGGTTCAAGGTTCGAATATCAGAAACATAAAGGAAAAAAATGTTTTCCCACTGATAACGTCTTTTGCGAGCAATTGGCAAGTCCTCCAATAGTAATTTCATTGCCATGAAAAGTGCTTTCTCGATCAGCCTATCGGAATTGGCAAAAAATTGTGGGCCCCTTCCATTTCCTCACAAGGCAAGGTTGAGAGAAATGTTATAAGCCCCCGAGCTCCCCGCATGTTGTGCCACCCTGTTTGTTTTACTTTCACCTGCAGAGCCCTGTCTCCTAAAAGAAATGTTCGGCTCAAGAAAGGGAGCAAAATTGGGATGAATGACACAAACATATGGAACATATGGAAGAAATGAAGAAAAAGTGCCTGAGCCCTGAGGAAATAGGAAGATTGCGATTCAGGCAACTGTTGGCAAATTTACTAGAAACTCGTTCGACTCTTCTGTGCAAATGGAACTACTTTTTAGTTAGAACCTAAACCTAAAGAGTTGAGTTGTCTTACCTAGATAAAAAAAAAGTGTATGTGCGCAACTCAAACGCGGCAGAAGTGAAACTTCAGAAAACACAAGGCGACTCCGAAAGCTTTAAGATAGACTATTTTCTTAATCAGAGAGAAAATATATGTGGGCAACAAAGTTCGGCTGTAGCTAAAGATATTTCCACTATCCAGGCCATCACGGCGTAGCTGGAAATGAGATCGCCGCCGCCGATGAACTTGCGACTTAAGGACCTCAGACAGCTTTTTCAGGACTTGAACCATCGCTAGGTCTGCCAGCGTCTTCAGTGAGGGCTTCAATCAACGATTGGATCTGTGAAGAGCACAACCGTAGACGGCATGCCGCCATTGGATGCAGACAGACCAAAGGTATGCTCCCCAACGTTAGTAAGAAGACTGCACATTTTTGCTATCTCGAAGCAGAAAAGACTGTAAAAAGCTTATTGGCGTTCCCAGCGGGCTATTCTCTTTTGCCAAGCATTTAAACGTGTTAGGCTTAAGTGATACCACACTCTGTGAATCTTGTGGAGAAGATGAGGACACCGCAAGGCACTTCTACTGTGAATGTTCTGCTTTTGCCGCAAGAGGTTACAGATACTATAGGCGCAGACATTGTGAGAGCTGGAAACTTAGGCTCCTTTATCATGGCAGCGTCCTTTGGCTATAGGTTAAGTTAGGTTAGGTTAGAAGTGGCTGCCGGTATACGGACACCGACACACTTAGAACAAGGTTGATCACCCTCTGGTTCACATCGAGGGGATTAAAGAGTAGAAACACCCTTTAATCGAATCTGGACTAACAAGTTGATCACCAATAAGTCAAACCATCCACAACTTCGTACGATAAGGGAGAGACTTTTAGGGTCTTTACTAAATCGCTGGTGTTGTCGAAAAAGTAATCAACTAGGTGAGCATTCCTTCTGTTAGCAAGTGGAGGGCATGAGCAAAGAAGCTGTTGGATTGTCTCCCCTTCCTCCTCGTCCCTGCAGCTTCTACAGGAGTCATTTGAGTAGACACCAAGTCTTTCGGCGTGTCTACCTATCAGGCAGTGTCCTGTAAAGACACCTTTAGTGGAACTAATGTGCAGACGACTAAGATTCAATAAGCTCTTTGAACGTTTCGAGTTCACACATGACCAAATTCGTTTTGTCATAAGACATGTATTACTCTGCGTCCATCATTCATGCTAATCTTCTCAGAGCCGTCGTGCTTTAACAAAAGTTTACATGTAGCGATAGGTTTTGGTTGTATACGTAAAAAAGTTTAAATATATTGTAAACGGTTGCCATATCTTCATCCTCGGGGTAAAGAAGTTGCAGTTGAAGTTGAAAAGTAACATAGCTCAAAGGAAGCATGCTTGTACCTATATACACTAGTATTAAATTACTTTAAACTGAGCAAATAAAGTTCTTTCTTTCAAAAAAAGAATTGTACATTACTAGAAATACAATTTTAAAACAAAATTAAAAGAAAAAAACTCCGAGAAGTTCCCATAAAAATCAAACAATGAACAGGAGAGCCAAAGAAGTTCGTATAAATGCCAGGAATTCCAAATCTAATTTCCGAATTTTAGCAGGCTGAATTGTTGAAAAGACGGAAACAAGTTCGGACTCGATTTAGAGCCTTAGTTCGCATGGTTATACTGAATAAATCGTGGCTGCAAGATGTGGAAGAACAAAAAATATCAACTAACATCAAAAAGAACATTGCCATGCTTGTTCGACAAGAAAGAAAAATTGGAATCCTTACAATGGCGGTAAGTTCGCCGCCAGGTCTAGTAGAAATATAAAAATTAAGTTTAGCTTCGAAAACCCATAGGAAAAAGCATTGATCCGGACGCCTGTTTGGATGAGAACTGTTGAAGACAGAAAGAAGCTGGTTAATCTTATGTTGGGTATGACATGCTTTGCAAAATTTCCACCGGTAAGTAAAAGAATGAGCATGACTGGGTCGCATGAACTTGCAATTGTGTGCTAAGTACAGTATCAAAGTCTTGATGCTGAGTACAAAGTTTCACGCTCTTCATAATTTATTTGGTAGTACAGAGTTGCCGACTACACATTAATTATGAAAATTTTGTAATATCACATAAAATATTTGAAAAAAAAATTTTACTGAATATTCCGAAGGTTTCCAGCAAAAATATGAAAACGCCACATTCTTGCAGTTGCTAATACAAATCAACGCTGTAAATTTAATCAAAATAGATCGGCCAATTTTTTTGAAAACCAGGTTTTTTATTTTTCACGCGAAAAAAATATGTGTTATCATATATAGTCTAAGAGCTGGAAGAAAATTTTTTTAGTGGAGTGATAACCAAAAATAATGCACATGTATGTGTAGATACACGCACCATTATATCAGATTCAACCGTCTGGCAGGTTTCTTTTTCAGCCGGGGCGGGTATAACATAACTTTTTCCGCATTACATATAACCAAGAAAGTGGTACACCAAAAAATAAAAAAAGTTCCCCCGACGAAAACTCGGTCCTAGACGATTTGGTTTCAGCCTTCTGCTTGCCAGACGCATTTTAGCTTAAGCATGTTTATCAAATTGAATGAATAATTGCTTGTAGTATTTCATTTAAATGAAATTTTTAATTGTCATTCATTTTGATAAACATACTTAAGCTAAAATACTAAGATTAAAGTTTACTTTTTTTTCTGTGTATTATAAATTGTTCCTTGTTTTTAGAAAATACGAGCCCGACTCTCCACAGTTGTGAAATTTATTTACCTTAAACCGGGACAAATGATTATCAAAGAAGGAAGTAACCCTATTGCTGTGTATTTTATTTTGACCGGTGAGGTAGAAGTTACAAGAATGGTCTTCGATTTTGTGAGTTGGTTTTTTGTATGAGGTGCTCATTTGTTGAAACTTAGCAATCCTATAAAATCAGAGCAATGCACTGAGCACTTTAGCTCAGTAATGATTTGTTTTGTTTTTAGTGATGAAATGCATTTCCGAGTTGATTGAAGGATTACTGATTTGCAACAAAAAGGCACCTGTTGTTTATATATATTTGTGTTTGAAAAAATATCCATCTATTTCTTTACAGAAAACAAACGACTACGTGGAAGCACTTGAGTTCATAAGTGGTCCAGGAGATTGCATTGGAGAAATAGAGTTGATTGAAGGTTGTCCTCGGCAGCAGTCATGCAAAGCAACAAGTAAGTTTTTAAGCAACTACACTTTTTGAATATGAAAATAAATAAATAACAGAGCGAGAAGCCCCGGGGCCTAATGCATTTCTCCCAACCACTGCCTTGTAAGGGAATCGAGGGACCTAACGATTTTATGCCGATTCCGAACGGGCAATCGAGAAAGCGCTTTACATGGCAAAATTTTACGTATACATTTTGAATATCTGTAGGCAAAACGTTACTAAAAATATGTGCACGACGACGGGGTGACACTAACAGGCTCTTATATGCTCTCCTTCTGCTTCCTCTTCTTCCTCCATTTCTGGTGTTACGAGCGAGCATCATGATCTCGAAGAAATCGATAAATCACAGCTCTTCCACTTAACTGCTTCACAGTAGTAATACGGGTAGGCCATGTTGACCTCGGCAAACCTACCGATGTTGGATTGTTCCATGTCTAAGTCCAACCAAATGCAAAAGCGTTCCATTAATCTGTACAGGAATATATTTATTGGTCTGCCTTTGTTTTTCTTCCTTCGTGATCGTGTCTGAACGTTGAACGATATTGTCTTTTTGACGGAGCTCTGTGGGTCTCTCTTCTTAACATGACAATACCAACTGAGCCGGGTGTGCTCTATTTTCTATAGACTTTTTTCTAAGCGAAGGCTTGGACGGATCTTGGTATTTCTAATTCTACAAAGCTTTGCTAATTCTGCTACCATACGCAGAAGCCTCATCCCAGATGTGTCAACTTACTCTATAATAACTTTTAAACGATGTCCAACATTTTGAAACATATAAGTCAGTGCTGGACGCACCACCGAGTCATCCCTTTATTTTCCTGTCCTATAAAACGGAGCGGAGTTTTGTTGCCACAGGTCAGTCTTTTTTAAACAATGAACGAAAATTGGAAAAAAGTAAGTTGACCGCCGCTGATGTGTTGATGTTCCGTATGACGGCAGGAATAACAAAACCTGAACGTAAAAAAGATGCGTGGAAGCCTTCATGTAACAAACAAGCTAAGAATGGAGCATTAGCAGGCTTAACAGAAATTCCCTTCCAAAAAGGCAAAATCCTATAAAGTTCCGACACTATTTCGACCAGGAAAAAAGAAACACAGACCAAAAGACTCCTGGCACGTAAAAATTCCCCAGCAAAAAGTGAACCTCAACTATGGACTGACCCAAAGCTGGGAAGTTTATCGACGCTTTCTACAGTAAATACGGTGTACCCCACATTCGGATCACTAGTGTGACGCAGGCAACTGGAAGAGCTGTCCCTTTACGACCACAATGCTCATAGCACTGCGCCATTAAAGAAAACCCAAAAACAGAAGATCAGAGTCAGAAGGATGCATTGCTTTTCTCCATCTTCAATGGAAGCTTTAATTGTTTTTTAAGGACCCGATGAGTCTAAATATGTCAGCTCAGCTGATAGCAACGACATTTTCTTCGTTTTTATTAAATAAACCGAAACTGTAAGCAATCGTTTCGCACACACAAGTAGTTGGAGCATTTTAATGAACTAATATCTCCCAAATAGTACAAAAGAGTACAAAAATACATGAGTTCCAATTTAAAAATCTAATGCTGTGATAACAGTCAGTCAATTTTGTTAAATAAAAAGCCTTGTTCCACTATTTTTGTCATTCAATTGATTTTGCATTGATCATTGTATGTCAACAACATTCCCCTTTCTGCCTGGAGTAGCTACTTACTTTTAAGCATCCTTGAACTCATTACCAAACTGGCAGCCATAACCCTCATCGCACTCAACTATTTATAATACGATTTCATGTCTTATGGGCTCTTGAGCAATACAACAGTCGTTTCTTGTTTCTTGTTCCCCCACCAGCCAACAACATCTCATTCAGAACGTTTTCATTTCCATAATTCCTTATTATGTGAACCTCACCACTCTTGCTCACTTATCTAATTGTATTTTATATCAAAAAATTACTCAAATAGTCCATTTCGTATGAGGTACCATTAACCCGAACGTCAGCCACGCTATACAATCTCATATAACCCTCTCCTCCCATTTCCATCATGTCATAAGATCCAATTGAAAAAATAAGCTCGCTCGTCCCAAACAGACTTTGCGTGACTACTCATAACTCCGACAACAACTATACCTACTACCAAATGAAAATATTTTTCTACTAATCAAAATTCATACCAAATCGATTTGTATCGTATATACACTGAGAGATACACCACAGTAAAATCCCTTTGCCTAGGGCACCACCTACACCTACTGCACTACTGCCATCAACTTCTCTAGGTTGAGATAGCAATCATTCCGGAGCACCAAATCAGAGTTTATATTCCTTTTTCGAAACTAAAACGAATTGTTTCCCTTCAATCAGCAGTTGGCTTAGCACACAAAACAAAACAAAAAAAAAAGAGAAATCTATTCCTCGTTTTTAGGGGAACTGAAACCCTAACCCTATCCTGCCTGTGCTGCTTACCTAGGATCCATAGCCTTATCTGATTCAATTGTAGCTATAGGACTCACAAAAATATGCTTTTTAATACATCGGCAGAGTTATTTGCAAATGCAAACCATTTCCTAGGTTAATCTGTGAGTTACTTTCAGACGATGTAGAACTCCTGACTGTTTACGAGGAGGACTTTGATCGCCTTCTTCGTCCGTTTATGGAGAAACAATGGGAAGAGAAAAAAATCGCCCTTGCAGCGTTTGATTACTTTAAGGACTGGAACACGCATCAGGTTCTGCAACAATAAAATTTAAAAATCCTCTTTTCCTTTCATTGCACAGTTTTTCTTTCCTTCAGATTGTCTATGCATGCAAAGTCGGACTGTTGAAGCAATATGAACCATTGGAGACCATTTATTACGAGGACAAAGGACCACTAGGATTTGTCCACTTTGTGATAAGTGGTCAGTGTATGATTTTGCAGTGTTTGAAAATGAAGGTAAGTCAGTAGTGTGCAGAGGAAAAAAAAATTGACATCCTCCAACAAAAAAGTGGTTCAAACTTCAAATAAAGGTGACTGGAAAACGAAAGAAAAAGGTGTACAGTCTTCTGGACATTCAAGAGGGAGAAGGTTCTTTGTTATTTAGTGGTTTGACTCAGGAAGAGATTCTAAAGAAGTTAAATGAATCCAAAGAAGGGGACAAGAAGGCTTCAGTGGATGGTGGTGATTCGGTGCATTCTTCAGGTGACTCCGGAGAGGAACAACAAGCGGATGAAGAAGTAGCTGGAGTTTACAAAAAAGTAAGTACTTTTTATGGATTTAGCTTGTCTCCAATTGAACTCATGGCAATTGCGGATTATGAAAAAGATGTGTTTGTGATTTCAAGTGACATTTAAGTAAAATCAGATTAAAATCCGTCAATTTTAATTAATTTCTCGAAAACTAGGAAAGATTTTCGGGTTCCGTTTTCTGTGTTTGAGTAAGAACTAATAAGAGCATTGATTATTGAAAGAAAAAGTGATCCCTAAACAGGCAAAATTTTAAGAAATTTTATTAAAAAAAAAAAATTGGTCTCATTTTCAAAGTTTTGACTTTGAGGTTTGATTACTCAAAGACCATTCACTTTATTAACTTAAACTAAATTATTTATTCAAGTTTAAAGTATTGTCTTTGGAAAAACACTATAATTTATGACAGTTAGTGCCTAAGTAGATTTTCAATGATTTTTTTTTCTAAAGTAAGTCAATATTTTATGAGATGGCACCTCGCACCTAAATGGAGGGAGACGGACGCCGATCTTTTTCTTGTTTTGACCCAACCTATCCGTACTAAAATTTTGTTGCACCCTATGTAAAACACCTTGTATAAGTAGTTGGACACAAGAAACTCGGGGAGGGTTGGAGAATAGCATGTTTCTCTGAACCATACCTTGGGAGAAATGGGGGCTGTTTATGGGATTCGATTTTCGACGATTCTGAACGGCTAAGTTATAAAGTGCTTTTTACGGCAAAGTTATTACTTTCAGAGATATTCTAGCACATACTCTCTCACACGACAAAATTTCATCACACGCGTCACTAAATTTTGATTTTGGTGATGTTCAGGGAGGGACAGAGGGGCCATCATAGCAAGTTTGAATCCATGTGGACTATTTTACTATAATTACTCTTAGATGGCACTAAGTTTCAATTTATCAATTTGAGTGCGAGTGGCTTCAATTAGATAACATAGTGTGAAAAAAGTATGTTCGATGTGAGCTTAGTTCCACTGTACGGAATTTCGTTGAACAAAGTTTACTCGCCCGAGTGCTAACAAAGCTTTAAAAAGTTTTAAATGACAATCACAAAACACCGACGACGTCAACGGTCTGTATGTACGACGAAATCCTCCTTGTTGAGCTTCCTCATAATCGTAGTAAAAATAAATAAATAGGGGGGCACATCAAGCTCGGAAAGCCCGCCCCTAACACATTTTTCTCAACCATACATTGGTGAAAAATGGAGGTGACCCGTAAGTTTTTGCCAATTCTCAACGGCTAAGTGAGAAAGAGCCTTCCATGGTAGTAAAACTACTATCGAAGGGCTTGCCAGCTCTTCACACGTGGAATAACGAAACGAAACGAAACATTACACACTGCAGCACTGGTTATAAACACCGTCGGCTGATACACCTACAAGAGACACAACAGAACAATTAACAAATGGCAACAGCACGCTGTAGGTGCAAAAGGTTTCGGTATACAACGATACTATGTGCGACAACCCACAGCATATGTTCTGGCGCATTTTTAAACAGCGTTTGAGTAAATGTTCATTTTAATGAGAATTACGCTATGTAATGAGAAGAGAAGAAGGTGCTCATCAGTTTTGCTGATCCGATTAGTTATACGTGATTGTGGCTTATTGGATAGCATGTTTGCTTATTACACGTGGAAATTCGAGGTGTGAATCGTAGAAACATCCAGTTATTTCTTCCAAGGGTGCCACCTTGACTTCACAACGAGTTGGCAAGTTCTCCGAGATTAAGTACCCTACCATGAAAAGTGCATTTTCACTTAGTCGTTCGGAATCGGCCAAAAATTATAGGTCCCCTCAACTCTTCACAAAGGCGTTAGGCCCCGGGTCTGAGCCCTGTTTTGCCATCCTTTTTATTTTAAGTACTAGCGACCCGCCCCGACTTCGCACGGGTACAATGCTGATACTAAACCATGATATACGACGCGCTATTTATAGGCTCGCTCCCGCGCTGCGCCCGCCGCCCGCCCCGGCCGGCTGGTACCGCCACAAACGCTACGTCCCGCAATTTTTAAATCTGTAATATCTTCGAAAATATTCACTTTTACCACATGCTGTAAAAGGCAATTTTGATCTAAATGAAATGCAAAACGTATATAAGGTATTTAATTGAATAAGGAATAATACTGTATCGTTTAGAATAGCCTTTTTTTTTTTTGTAATATGTAAAAGATAAAAATGGTTACTGTGGGTTATCCTTAGGAGATAAACATATGCTGTCGCGGACTTTTTTATTCATCTTTTTAAGATATTTTTTTTTTTTTTTTTTAAATTATATAGGGCGAAGGTGAGAATTACCTTTACAAGCACGTCGACCTGAAAGATCTTAGGTTTAAAAACACATAGTGTACAGGTTTGTTCATTCGAAGCTGAGGTCATGTAAGAACCTAAGAATCTTCGAGGAAGAGGTGTTTCTGATATCAAGGGGACAGGGGAACCCTTTATTGAATATATTAAGCCTGGATCTAGCTAATGCAGGGCATTCACATAAAATGTGTTCAGCTGTTTCTATGTCCTCAAGACAGAGACGACAGGTGTCATCTTGGCTGATGCCCATGTTTTTAAGATGATACTTGAGAGAGCAGTGTCCAGTGAAGAAGTCCGTAAGTAACTTTGCGTCACGTTTGCTCATGTCAAGAATTTCTTTCATACGTTTGTGGGATAAGTCAATGAATAGTTTTGACTGACAATGGCCATTTGAGTTGTTCCAGGTGCTGATCATGTTCTGTCGTTCCGAGGTAGCTAATTCGTTTTTAAGGCTACTGATTGAGAGACCACAGTAGGGTTCAGGGCCTTTGAATTGGGACTGAGAGCCAAGTCTAGCAAGTCGGTCAGCCTCTTCGTTACCCGGTACGCCTTCATGACCAGGCACCCATGAAAGAGTTATTTTATTGTGAGTAGCTAATTGAAGTAAACATGTCAGGCAGTTCCAAACTAGTTTGGATTCGATTTTTGTCGAGGATAGAGCCTTTAGTGCTGCCTGACTGTCAGAGCAGATTAGGATGCTTGATCTTCGGAGGTTTCTTCTAATGCATTCCCTAATACAGAATTCTATAGCCATTACCTCTGCCTGAAAGATAGTAGTTGTGTTACCAAGGGATGTAGATGATTTAAAGTTGGGACCGTAAATCCCTGCACCTACACCGTTGTTTGTTTTTGAACCGTCAGTATACCAGATGTATTGGAAGTTATTTGTAAGAATTACAGGGTTCTTCCATGCTGAGCGGTTTGGAAAGATTACTTTAAAGGGACGATGTAACATTATGCGTTTAGGCATAAAGTCCGAGGAGTGGGCTGCAGGCGATTTCAGTATTGGGAGCACCTGCAGAATACTCATATGTCCTTGTAAGTTTTCCTTTCTAGAGTAGTTGGTGAGATGAAGCTTTAGTCCGCTTAGTGCAGCAGTCTTCTTTACTCTTTGTTGTAGCGGAGGTAAATTTAATAAACTTTCTAACTCTAAAGTTGGGCAGGTGCGCATTGCACCTGTGATACCTACACAGGTTAGTCTTTGTAACTTTTGCAAAGATTTGCGGGCATAAACTTGTTCTGTTTTTTGCCACCAGATCAGTGAAGCATAGGTTATAATGGGTGTGATAATATTGAGGTAAGTCCAGTAAATCATTTTTGGCCTAAGGCCCCACTTTTTACCAAAGAGTCTAGAACAGGCCCAGAAAGCATTTGTTGCTTTTACTATGGTTTTGTCTAGATGTGGTTTCCAAACAAGTACGTAGTATTGTCAAAGGCGCCAGAAATATCAAGAAAAGAGCAGAGTATGATGTCTTTCTTAGCAAACGCATTCTCAATTTTGCTTACCAGCTGATGGAGAGCTGTTACAGTGGACTTACCAGTTTAATAAGCGAATTGGTTAGCATTGAGAGGATTTGCTATTAAGGCCGTATTGCGAATGAGTACATCAATCACTTTTTCCATGACCTTTAGAAAGAAGGATGTGAGACTGATTGGTCTGAAGGATTTTGGGTCTGAGTTTGATCTATTGCCAGCTTTTGGTATGAATACTACTCTCACCTTTCTCCAAGTTTGAGGGATGTAGCTTAATTCAAAACTGGATCTATAGATAAGTATAAGTGAGCAGATTAAGGTATCAATTCCATACTGCAAGAGAGCAGGAAAGATACCATCTTCCCCGGGCGCCTTGAAAGGCTGTTGTGAGGATATTGCCCATTTGATGGAGTCTTCGTTAAAAATTTTTCTAGCTAGACTTCTTGTTGTGCTATTAGGTGTAGTGTAACTCACATTTGTGGTTAGAGATTGATCAGTGGTATGTATACAGTCAGGAAAATGAGTGGCCAAAAGTAGGCTCAGAGTTTCACTGTAACTTTGGGTAAAACTACCATCCGATTTTTTTAAGAGACCAATACCGTTGTTATGATCTTTAGCTAAGGCTTTTTGAACTCTGATTGAAGAAGGCAAGTTATCGATACTTTCACAGAAGTTTTTCCAGGTAAGTCGTTTTTGCCTTCTTATCATCGAGTTGTAAGTCGTTAAAGTTGTTCGATATTCGCTCCACGAATTGGTTCGTTTAGCTTTATTGAACATCTTACGAAGCTTTCTTTTTAACTTCTCCAACTCACTGTTCCACCAGGGAACATCGCGATTTGAGTTGGTCTGTCTAATGTGACAGCTGGACTCGTATGCGATTGTGATTTGGGAGCTTAAGCGTGTTGCTTCCCTTTCAAGTTGATAAGGAGAGTCAATGTTTGGATAGGATGGTTCAAATTCACAACGAAGTGTCTCTGTATAGAGATTCCAGTCCGTGTGTCTTGGTACCCTATTGTTTTCTATATTGTTGTGATTCGGCCTTGACAGATCAAATCTGATGTGCCGGTGGTCCGAGAATGATATCTCTTTCGAGACATGCCAATTGAGAATGTTGTTGGCTATGCCACTGTCATATCCAACACTTCTTTCCTAGTGGAGGTGACAAAAGTAGGTTCATTTCCCTTATTTAGAATATCTAAGTTTGAATGCATAAGAAAATCTAAAAGGGACTCACCTCTTTTGTTTATGTGTTTGCTACCCCATATGGTGTGATGGGCGTTGGCATCACAACCAAGTAGTAGCTGTCTTCCCCTTGCGTTGCAGTAGCTAACGAGTTTTTTTACCTCTTCAGGTGGTGCTGAGGTAGTATCTCCCGGGTAGTAGGCTGAGGCTATTACAATGTTCTGTAAGCCTCTTGCCGTGGGGATCTCAGCTAGTACCGCAACGAGATCATTTGTGATGAATTCTGGAATGGGAAGAAAGTTAGTTCTTTTATGGATAAGAAGCGCAGCTCGTGGTTGGAGTTGCGTGTTGTCGTATATTAACTTACACGATTGTGTTGGAAGGCCTTTTATTTGGCCTCTTACCACCCATGGTTCCTGGACTAGTAAGCAGTCCAGATCCTGCTTGACAAATTCCCTGCTCTCCGCAGCTGAGGCAGCTTTGGCGTGCATGAGATTTATCTGCAGGAATTTTAGGGTGGTGTAGTTCATTTTGTTTTGGGTGTTGAGGTAAAGCTCGCCGGTGCTTTTAATAGCCTCTGCCGAGCTTTACCTTTGGGCCTGGGGTCCCGTTTTTGAGCCATGAATCTGGCTGTGCTGCTTTTTGCAGCTGGTGTTGCGTTCTCGCATTTTGTTGTTGTTTTGGCGACGGTTGTTGAGCAGGGAAGGGGGGGAGTTGTTGTTGCATTGCCAGAGGTACCTTTTGATAAGGAAGGCCTTACGGCTGAGTCCTTTGGCAAGGTAGTTGTGGCATTAGCAACTGGGGGGGGAGGAACTGGGATTGTTGGAGCTGTCAGCCTGTTTTGTAGATCTGACGTTGGTGAAGGCTGTGGAGCACTATTACCTGTCGTCAGAGTCAAACAGGCTGTCTTGACAGGGGAGTTAGGTGGGGGTTTGGGGGCGCCAGTTCTGTGAGTCACTTTAGGATGGCGGAGTTGAACATCGCCAAACCTAAAGTCTATGACTTCTTTTTTGGTTTTCAGTAGAGCCGCGGATTTGTGGTCTACTGAAAAGGTAAGAATGGAGGCTGCACCTTTGGCCTCTCTTCTTATAATTCTCCATTCAGGAACGGGGAGACCCTCATTCTGGACCTTGATCGCAGTGAGAATCTGCTCGTTCGTGCATGTAGGGCCAACGGGGAAATGGCCCACCAGAATTTGGTTTTTGGGAATTTCTTCCTCTTCAACCGCCTTCAGTGAGGCATTCTCCCAAGGCTTTAATTTTGGAATTTCGCCTTTTAGCCAATCAGCCGTGACCTTATTTTTGCAGTTGAAGACAAGCCATCCTGGTCTGAAATTGGTACCAAAGAATTTGGGGCTGATATCCCCTGTCTTTTGGCTACAAATCAAACCAAAGATGGTGTCTTGCACTACTGTCATTTGGTCAGTGTTAAGTAGCGTTTCCGGGTAGTCTGAGGCAAGGATACCTATTTTGTAACTCTCCAGCGCTTGCTTAAAATCTGTTGCTCTATTTTTTGTTGATTTGGAGGCGGATTTGATGTGGAAGGCACATCAACAGACCTCTGCTTGTGAGCAGTGTTGGGTTTTGCCATTTTGGCACGATTTGTGTCCCTAGGGAAGGATTCAGAGCGATTCCTTTTTTCTCCCTTTGGAACGGCCGTTCTGACTCTTTCCCTGGCTTCGGCTTCATTAAGGCCGCTAGCCAGAAGGAATTTAAAACGTTTGCGAGCAGCTCCACAAAGCTTGACGCGCACTTTTTGGGTTGTTTTGATCCTTTGATTAGAGTGTGTTGAAGGGGCAGCTTCGTTAAGAAGTTTCGCCTCCTCCAAAGAACCAATAGGTGGAAGGTCGTCAAGACCTGTCTCCATTGGTGTGGATGCACTTAGAGCAGCATCACTCTTTAAAATTTTTATTTATATTTTCAATTTTTGTACGAGTAATAGGGAAAGGAGGTCACCATTGGCAGAGCCCTATGCCAACGTAAAGGACTTACAATTTAAACTGGATTTGCCTAGGTATCCAGAGTTCGCAACTAGCGACTAAGAGCTCCTTAGCCATTCAGCCTTCGGCGTCGCTGTTCAACCACTGGCTTGAGGATTGTTTATCGACCTTTACTGGTCTAGATCCGTTATGTTCGGTTATTGCGTAAGCAAGTTGCAGTGGCACCTCGAGCAGGATGTTATTTGCTAACGCATAACGGTCTTGAAAAGGGAGAGGCTAAAGTTTCATGGAATACCAGACTTTTATTGCGCTTCACCTGTTCCTGGGACTTATGTTGTGACGTGTTTTTAGTTTCCCAGCCGAGGTGATACTCAGGGCGGGCCAAGGTTATAGTGAAGAAAACACGAAACTTCACAAAGATCAAGAAACTCTCTCTTTATTACGAACTTAAAGTATTCAAATATTATAATTAACAAAGTCGGTATAAAAGGTACGGCTGGTATTGTATCGGCTGCTGTCTTGTAGCTTGGCACGCCCTCAGGTGGATTTTAACAGCTGATGTCCCCTCTGGTTAGGTCCGTCAGTCCTGGACTGATTGCGGTCGGAAAACTCCTTTATTCGTATTATCTAGGGAAATAAAAGGATTAATAACTATTGATACAGGTGGTTGCTGCCTTAACGGCACTATCCCTTGCGGCGCATTCACCCTATAGGTAGCCGCAGGTAACTCGAAGCGCGTAGGCGTCAGAAGACCCTAGCAGGCAGAAACACGGGCGGTACGAGACCCCCGGTAGGCAGAAACACAAGCGGTACGAGACCCTTGGTATGCAGAAACACGGGCGGTACGAGACCCCCGGTAGGCAGAAACACAAGCGGTACGAGACCCTTGGTAGGCAGAAACACAGGCGGTACTAGACCCCTGGTAGGCAGAAACACAAGCGGTACGAGACCCTTGGTAGGCAGAAACACAAGCGGTACGAGACCCTTGGTAGGCAGAAACACAAGCGGTACGAGACCCTTGGTAGGCAGAAACACGGGCGGTACGAGACCCCCGGTAGGCAGAAACACAGGCGGTACTAGACCCCTGGTAGGTAAGGCTCAACAGGCAATAGCTCTGGGGGATACACAGGCACTAGTCTCTGCCCCTGGTGGCACAATACTTAAGAAATTTAGTTTATAAAAAAATATAATTCAGGAAACTTACTCAATACCACTTACTAGTTATTCCTTCTTGGGAAGTGCACCTTTTGACCGGTGCCGGTGAACTGATTTTTCCTGTGTCGAGCTGCTCCTTTTATACTCGTAGCTCACCATGGAATCATATGGGAATCCGTCCGAACAATGGGATATCCCCACTCCCATGTAATAATTAATATATTTCTTATGGTCGACGATACCTCACCATTATATTTGGCTATACGCCATAGCCATATCATTCACGATATCCACCATCGAGCTCTACTGATGGTCGTGTCACACGCTGCTTGTGCGTGGGGAGTTCGGTACATTGACGAGGCGTATTATATTTCTCCCATTAATAGTACTGGCTACTGGGGTAGACTTTCCCCACGCATGGTAGAATACGATCTCTGGTGGTCTAAGCTTTCCTATTATTTTGCTGTGTATATAAACCTTCCTCTTGAATCACTAAAAAAAAAAAAAAACCGCATCAAAATCCGTTGCGTAGTTTTAAAAATCTAAGCATACATAGGGACATAGAGACAGAGAAAGCGACTTTGTTTTATACTATGTTAAGATTAAGATACAGAAAAAACTTAGTTTTTCGCTTGTTAAAAAAACTTTACCAGGAAAATACAAAAAGGAATTTCTATTTGAACAAAAGGTAATCGGGATAGTTGATTGATTCCCAGAGTCATGTCAACTCAACGAAAACAACTTTAAAATTAAGCTTATAAATCCTGTCTTGATTTTGTTTCCATAATCACAAAATTCACAGTTGATCTTTGTGTTTTTTTTTTTTTTTTTTTGTTGATGCACGTTGTTCTCAACTCAAGATATTAGTCCATTGAAATAATTCACTTTTTTGAGCTTAACATGCATTTGCCAGAGGAGGCATCTCTATTTTTTGGATATGAAGTGGGGTTTCGTAAAATCTTTATTTCAAGATTTCGGACTGCCACCCTTGTCTTTTGACCGCCTACTTTGAAAAATAGTACAAATGGTTTTTATATTTTGTCAAACTAGCCGTAGCCCGTAGGTTTGGAGAAACTTTAAAGACACTTTTTGTTGCAAATAAAATTTTCTACAACTTGAGTAAATTAAAACCTTTTCGTTAAAACCGGAAATAACAAATTTGGGTAGCCCATACTAAGTCGGATAAACCATAAACTCATTTGTACCTGTTTTCCAAGTTAGGGTCAAAAGAATAAGACTGGCTTCTTCGAGTTCTAAACATGTGAGTAGTGATTTAACACCGCTGAACCATTTCTTGTGGGGCTATGTGAAGTTGCTTACCTACGTATACAAGCCCGGGACAATTGACGCGGCTCTAAATGCTTATTTTTTTTTTTTTTTTTTTTTATATAATTAACGCGCACATCAAGGGGTAATGACTACCTTTATAATGCCATTAAACACAGTGATGCAAAATGGTCGAAAATTGGGCTGGAATTTAAGCGAGCCCAAAAATGCCCAAAATCAATTATAAAAAATAATGACAAACCCACAATAAATATAAATTCTTGGTCATAGCACTGAACTACATATTATGTACATGCGTTTTATTTCTTCTTGAAAACCATACGTCTTAAAAAACACTTTTTATTTACAAGCAGTAGGGTAGGCAAGGCTTAAGTAACTAACAGGAAAACAACTGACCAACGATATGGGTATGGATGTGTAACACGACCTGATTTGAGCCATCTCTGATGAAAAAGGTTCGCTGTTGGTCAATCTAAAATGTGCTCATTGCAGTCGTTGAAGATCTCATTGTATTGTCAGAATACGTGCGAATTTTAAGCTGGTATGAGTTTTGTTAAAATAATTTTATTTTTAAAAACCATTAGAAAAACAATGGCGTAAAATTCGCCATCTTCTCTCTCAAACGACTGCAATGAGCTGAATTGACGCTGACCAATTGGAAATATTTTTTATCAGAAATGAGTAGTTTCGTTTCAAACGAACCTGTTCTCACTTCTTGAATTACTCAAAAAGGTGATGTTTTATCCATCAAATAGCTCGTGGAGTATTAAGTCCGTTGTGATACCACATTAAAAGATGCGAGGGATTACCTCATCAACTAAACGATTTCGAGGTTTTGATGAAGAGATGCAGAAGCAGATATTAAATGTAGCGTTCACCTAATTCTTTGGATCGTCGAAAAGTAATCTAATAGAATTAGTTAAATTTAAGGAAGAGAGCTCCTCATCTTCTTCTTCATTCATTTTGCTTCTGCAGGAATTGTTCGGTAAAATGCGAAGGCTTGTGGCGTGTCTACTTGAAAGGCAGTTTGTAGTTATGTTGTAATTGTAAGGCAATGTCTAGTTATGTTGTAATTGTAAGATTACTAACGTTACTAAAGTCAACCCTCAACATCAACAAATGCGAACATAGTCTAGTTTTATGATGATGAGAGTTTTCGATAGTACGTACCAAGGTGTGTACGGCAGCTTCTACCGATTTTCCTACACAATCCGAAAGGCGATTTGAAAAGAAGGAATGATGATCGAATGAGCGGTCAGTGATCTTTTGGGCTTACTTGGGAACATTTTCTGACTTTGAATATGAGCAAAACTTTGACTTCTCTCCATTGCAAGGAAATGTAGTTAAAATTTGGGAAACCAATTAGAATTTCTTCTAGGACAGCCATAATGGTGTCCGCGGCTATTTAAAACCCCGATGGTATTATTTCGACCGTCAGGTCCTTCGAATTTGTGTGGGTTGAAGGACATTTTAATTCTTCTCTTGTAATTAGACAAGGTTTGTTTTTTGTTATGTTGCTCGGTTAAATTGCCTCACAGCAGCATATGTCTTGAGAGCTGCCTGTGAATTGATTATCCAATAGCAAGTTGAGCCTTTACGGTGGAGAATGTAGAAAACTTCATTCAAAAATCTATTAATAAACATTATGAGAAATCAAAGCAATTAGTACCCTAAAAAAAAGAGAATATGATAGAACTAAATTGTACCGGGATGTAGAGATTGTTTGATTCTCTCTCCGGAAAAATTGGAGTGGGATACGAATTAACATCTCTGTATTAACTACTCTGCGGGCTATACTATACCTTGGTAATGTCAATCCATACATCTATCCTAGGGTGTTTTTATTTGGTAAAGTCGTGTCTTTTTCAAAACCAGCGCCATTCGCTTCGAGTGAATGTTTAGTGGATGCCACAATACTCAAAAGGTGTCTCCTGCAGAAAATGTGTCCCGGGCATTCGATTCAGATGTAAAATATTTGCCATTCTTTATTCTTTTTATTTATTTTTAATACTTTTTTCTTCTACTTACAGGGTCGTAAGTCTGACTACAAAAAGTATGCCCTCATGTGTGGAGTCGACCTCAAAACTGCCTCTGAAAGGAAAACCTCAACATCGGTGATCGATGAACCCACCTTATCAGTACAATTGCCGATATCAAAAAGGCTCTCAACCACCTCCAACCTTAAACAGGTAGTTCATTCCTTACCCATCCTTCATACAATGATTTTACATCAATCCTTTCAAGGGACCAAATACCAAAATCGAAAACCACTTCATTGACGTTGGATCACTCACATACGGTGGAATCTTTGGACTGGGTGAAAAGCTTGAGCATCGTGTCATCATGGCCAGAACAACAGTTCAATGCCTCCTCATACCTCGCTTTTGGCTTTTTGAAAAGGACCAAAATCCTGGCAACATATGGCAACGAATGAGGTTCTACTTAGACTCAACAATTCCATCGCGTGAAATACTTTTTCAAGACTTCCTTGCCACACGCAAGTGGCAAACTTTCAAGAAGAAAGTTATTGCCGAAACTCTTGACAACACTAAAGTTGGCAATCCAACAAAGGTACAAGACATTCCCATAATATGTCGCATAGTTGAAGCCAACGACGATGACGACGACAATTCTGATGGGCGCGACTGAGTGCAAACAACGAAAAACAAAATAAACAAATTTACACAGACAGTGGGGGATGGTAGTTATTGTCATTGCCTTGTTTTACTTTCCTTTGAATGACCTATAAACCAATCGAACTACACACTCGTATGTTGACCTGTCCCAAAGTTCTCCTAACATGCGATGGCCACTGTGTCAATTGTCTGTGGTCAATTTAGACTGACCTTCATTCGAGTAATTGCTCGTCCAATTATCCTTAGTAACTTTGCAAGGGATGGTATGTAATGCGCTGGAAATAGGTCGAAAGCCGGCTGTGCTCTGTGCTACTGTTTGTTTAGGCCACGGTAGCTCTTAGCAACGCCACCAATAGCTGGCAATTCACTATTTTCGCTAGCAGTATTGATCTAACTTTTAGTGCGGACGGTTAACATTTTTCGCTGGGTGAATCGTGGTGATTTTTTTAATTTTTCAAAGTACAGTTCATAAAAATGCCTATTCTAACTCCGCACGTCCCCAATGGCCTTATTGATCTCATGAAAAACCTCGCCAAAGAAGTCCTGCGTGAGAAACCGGAAAACATTTACGAGTTCGCTGCGGTCCACTTGGAAAATCTTATCAAACAACGAGATGGATCCTTGAATAAAGGCTATGAAGAGTTCGTCGCCTTCGAGGCTCACTTCGATGGGCAGCAGCGTTTTGCTGTGCCTGCCAATTCGGGTTATAAATGCCAGAGGCCAATCAAAATCCAACCCATGCCTCAGTCGAGGAAATCAAAGTCGGACATAATGGCAAGCTTCCAGGCAATGGAATCGATTAATGAGGAGGACGTCCTATTAGCAGGAGAAACCCCTTATACCGATGAAAAGTATCAAAAGGCGATCTATGTCATTCAACGGTACTTTCGAAGGTATATGGCTAAGAAGAAAAATCTGCCAAGTAGTACTTCCCTTTCGGCATCGACTGCGGCCGTAATTATCCAAAGGACAATGCGAAGCCTTTTTTCAAATAAAAAAAAATTCAAGACAACCGAAAAAGATTCAACTGCCACCGCTGTCGCTGCCGTCAAACTTAACCAAGACGATGTGGATAATGTATCGGAGGCGGCATCTTACACATCATCGTCTACGATACAAATGCTGGCCGATGGCCAAGAAGGAAGAGAAAATCGATTGGCATCAGGAGAAGGACAAAGACTACAACGTGAGGAGGTTTTAGAAGATGACGGCGCCGACTTAAGTTCGCTGGAGTTCAAGGAACAGTCGCATGACGAGCCATCACCACGACCACCATCAGCAGCACCACCACCACCACAACCAGTGGCTGTTGTTGATGACGATGAGGAGCATTCACATTCGCATTCGAATTCCGGTGTGGTAGAAGAAGCGGCAACGGAAATGGATAGAAAATCGATATCTGATGAGAATGGTAATTGAATGTGTTGAGTTGGTTTCCAAGAAGGCCAGCAAATTTGTTTCATGAGAGAATCAAACGTTTTTATTCGGATGAACGCGACTACCAGTTTTTTTTTTTTTTTTGCCTCTATACCTTCTATGCCACTTGAATTTGCCGAAGTGCAGATGGGCTCTTAATGTTGTTGTGGAATTTGCGTGAATTTTCTTTAACTTTTATGATAAGCAAGTCGCACGTAGACACTTCTTTCTATCAGCAAATTTCATTAGAGGCCATTCGATGGCATGACACAGAAAGAATATTGAATTTTGTGCTTCTTTTTTTTTTTACTTATACACCACAGGAAATTGGTGTAAGCAGACTGGATATCGTATTGGAATGGCATTGCATTGCCTGTTATGAATAAAAATAAAGCTATTCAAGTTCAATTCGTGACTTCTTTGCTAAAGGATTTCGTATTAGTTGTGATGGTTTTGGCAGGACTGTGCTGCTTCTACTGCTGACTCGTTTGACTATTTTACTATGGGAGAAATGCCATTGTAAACAGAAATGGCCAGCGACGCGGCGTCAAGTCCTTTTTCAAGTAAAATAGTTCTGTAGTGTGTTTTAGCAATGGTCTTGGAAATGTTTTTACAACGCCCACCCAACGGCGGCTATTCAAAATCTAATCAAGCTAGCTATAGGTAGTTACCACATTGCGAGTATTTCTTTTATTGACAAAACCGGATAAAGTGAGTCATTTTGAGAGTAAGAAATCGTCTTGCACGGGAAATGAAGTAATTGGGCGAAGCCAAGTGGATTTAGTCATTAGGCTGAAGTCATTAACCAGCAAAAGGTTATAGATGCAATTATCACATAAGGAAAAGTTTGTTGATGGCTTCTGGACATTATCGTCTTTTGATGAAACCTTTTGCACTCAAAAAGGAGGGGTTTTCTAAGATCCAAGTTAGTCCAAATCTCAGCACGCAAGAGTTTCGTATTTCACTACGAGTTTTATGTTTTATTTTTGGCTCCTATTTCAAATTCAAAAGCACTTGATTTTCGGTTGTGTTTTTTCGCATAACTTGTAAGCACTTTTGTAAACGGTTTTTGAAAAAGTCCTTACAATTATCATAATCAGCTATGAAGACATTCGAAACCTTTTCGTATTTAAGCGGGAAGGTATTGTTAAAAAAATTAAAAAAAAAGGGTATGCGATTTATGTATTTTTGGTTTTTAATTTGAGTTTCTAATCAGTTGAACCTACAATTTTCTGCCGGTTCCAAATGGCTAATCGAGAAAGCGCTTTTCATGGCAATGAATTTACAAACGGAGGACTCGTGAAACCCGTGCAGAAACAATTTTGCCTTAATTGCGATTTGAACCACAAACCTCGGGGTTAACAGGCAGACATGCTAATCATCACGCTACGGGTACCTTCCATTCCCTGGCAAGGAATGGTTGTGAGAAATGCGCTAGGCTTTGGGGCTCCTCGCTCTGTTGCGCCACGCTATTTATTTATGTATTTATTTAATCAGTAGAACAATATCTTCAATAGCGGAGTTCACACTGTACAATTGGTTGGACAAACTTCGTTTGATGGATGTTGGATGTAGTTTGCGTTCAGACTTACAGATTTGTTGTCCAACACTATGAAATATATTCCTCCGCTCCGTAAAACTTAAGAATTTTCAAAAATATTGGAAAACCATCCAACAAGTTGGACAAGCGGTCGTCTGAGGGTTCACATATCACATTATCCAACATTGATCGTTCAAACGAAAATGTGTCCAACTTATTGTACAGTGTGAACTCCACTAATTTGAAAGCATTTTTAATCAATCGCCAATGTTGACTTTAGAAAAGCGCAAACGACCGACGAGCGACGACGGTGCCTACAATTTTCTCTTCAAGAGAAGATTTTATGAATACCCAAATTATGGCATATCTTTTGCGGTAAAGGTTCTCTTAAACGAAAGCGATGCTGTAGTTACGACAACGAACAATTTTGATGTCAAATTATGTTTCAATAGCGACGTATGAGAGAACTAACGTGACAACGACGCGACGATAAGGCATTCGCATGCGTTTGTAGTCGTCGCAGGCTCAGAAATGCTGTCATACAGCGGTTCAGTCACTGCCGCAACTACAAAACCGCTTTGGCTTGAAGTAAGCCTTAAGATGCCCATAGATTAATGCTATAGTTTTCAAGTTGATGTATGTTTATGTGTGTATAGCACGGGTCACACACGGATGGTTGCCAGCGGCTAGTCGAGTAGCGAGTAGCTACTGCCAGCCGCCAAACAGCATTGTGTGACCACGAAATTCACCACTCGCTGGCAGCCTGCGAGTAATTAGCAGCGGCTGGCAAAGTTGAACATGTTAAACTTTTGGCTGCTAGCAACGGCTACTAAAATAGAAAAATACTGCTACAAGTTTTGTTTAGTAAATTTTTCATTCAAAATTTGTATCAAATATCATAAATAGGTTTAAAAATTAGAAATAAAGTTCAAAAGCAATTTCTGTATGGGTTTCTGTAGCTGTTTGCTGAGAGAAGGTGGTGAGTAGCAGCCAATAGTGTGACCGGGCTACCAGCCGCTGCCTGCTTCTGCTACTGCCAGCCGCTGGTAAGTAGCGGCTGCCCAGCAGCCCTGTGTGACCCGTGCTTTAGTGTCCGTTTTATGACGTAGGGTCATAATTAATTAATTAATTAATAACTTATTAATGTCGCCTTCCATTGGACGAAAAGCAATGCTCAGGAACTTTCAGAGGCATTCATAGGTACAAAAATATGGCTTCTGATGAATATAAGAAGTGACCGCCTATTCTCGATTTGAAGTGAAAAGTAAATTCGTTGCCATAAAAAGCGCTTTGTCGATTAAACGTTCGGAATCGGCAAAAAGTTGTAAGTCCCTCCCACCTCCTCACAAGTCATTGTTGTGAAAAATACGCTAGGCCCCATTAGTTTCCTTCGGTGAACACTACAATTCTGGGCTAAATTGAGCTGCAACAAAACCATCTCTCTTACAATAACGAAACTTGGCAAGCTGTGTGCATGTTTGCTTTCAATTCGGTTGGGATCCTCTTTCACTTGACTGAATCACCTAAGACGAAGTCTCCTCCTTCAACGATCTTCCATTAATGTGTGCTTAAAAGACTCGTCGAGCTGGAGCGTTGGTACCTATCCGCTCTACATGCTATAATTATTACACGGTACAGCCTACAGTGTTCTTCCTTAAGTCTTCATTCCACACATCGCTCTCACCAACAGGGTCATAAATCATTTAAGATATCATTTAAGTCAATCTTCCACCTAAGATAAGGTTCATGCATCTACGCCTTTTATCGGAATAGGATAGTTATGTCACTTTCCATTGGACGAAAAGAACCGTCCAGAAGCATTCTCAAACCGTTCCATTGGTGCAAAAAGATCGCTTCTCATGATTCTGCGGAGTGACAGCCGCTTCTCGATTTGAAGTGAGAATCGACTCAAGAAGCACTAACACATGTTATCAAAAAGAAAATTTTCTTCAAGGAATATTTTTTAAGAGCCATAGGTGTTTCACTCACACAAATGAAATAAAGTTAAACTGAATAGAAACAATTTTGGGTGTTCCATTGGTTTTTAAAATGAGTGCTTCCCCGAGTGAAACCAATGGAAAGCGACATTAGATTCTTATAAAGGTTTGCCTTTCTTATTTTTCAATAACCCCAAAACAACAACAGTTGGCAAAAGTTGTTCTCCGTTTGATCTTCACGCCTATGTTATTTTCCTTGTTTATAGCAGTGGTAGCGCTTACCTTTAGCGTGTCTGCCTGTTTTTCCACGTGATGTAATTTGTAATTTCGTAGATAAAAATTTCATGCCATGAATCGGTCCATTCCATTCCATTACAAGGTGTGGTTGAGAGAAATGCGCTATGCCCCGGGGCTCCCCGCTTTGTTAAGTCAATTATGTATTTATTTTATAGCAGAATAAAGATAGATGAGATGCTGAACTATCTCGAAACAGAGACTGTCTACTTTGAAATTTTATCCGATTCGTCGATGTTGGACCTATTTGAAAAATACTTTCATCATTTGTGTTCACAAACGGTTGATATGTGAACTTAGTACGAAAATGTAAAACCTGAAAAGTTTAGTCAACACTAAAATGCTACACAATCTTCCAGTAATAGATGTACACAGTTTATATTTCATCCCCATATTCCCACGGGAACGGAAAACTTAAAACTTTCAGGCATTCTTTTGGTAATTTCGTGTGAGCAACGCTTTCAATAAATTAGACCCGAGCAACGCCTGGCGGTGGAAAGAGTGAGTGAAGAGAGTCACTTTCCATTGAAAATCGATTAAGCTAAAGGAATTCAGTGAGTGAGTTAGTGCAATTGGCTGTCAAACTACTCACATAGCAGCAAATCTACTCACTCATTCCCTTAAAAGTGAAATTACCTAAATCTCGGCACATATTTCAAAAATATGCACGAAGAAAACGTAATCTCTTTTAAATGTAGTGTCGATGAATTATAATTTTTGTCAAACATTTCCAAGGCGATAGGCGACATCCAAATCAATTAGCTTTAAAACAGATTCATCACTTTTCAATCGACGCCAAAAATTTTGCAGTGATCTTCCGAACTTTTCGAGGAGCCAACATTGGTTCGCACCATTGGCAAGACTGATGATGTCCTGCTAATTTCTAGGCCCGACAAATACCGTCAAATGGTTTCAACAATTTCAGGAAATAGCAATCTACAATAGTGTTTTTCCAAAACTTCTCAAATCCTATTCCGGGTTTCGAACTTCTCAAATCCTATCGGTTTCAAGTATGGAGGAATAATAACAAACGAATGAACCGCAAATTTTGAGATTGTGGGTTTCATTATGTCTCCAAAACGAAAGCCTGAGTTTGATGAAGAACGCAGACAATGTAGCCAAATTGAAGGTTTATAAGTGTGGCTTCAAATGACAATCAGGGCACGTAATATAAATAACGATACTCGCAAAAATCCGTGATTATCATTACTTTCCGATTGCACTTCACGATACTCGCTCTCATTTACGACAGCTTTCGCAGGTCGTTTTGTTATCCTTCTGACATTTTTATGAATCCATTCTTATAATTCATAATCGCACTATGAAGTGGCTTCCGTTGTTTTGTGTTTCGTTTTTTGCCTCGCGTTTCGTAATTCGTTATACGGGCTCAGAGCTGCTATCCAGCTTTTGCCAGCAGAGAAAGGAAGAACATAGTAATCTCATTTAGAAAATGAAGAAACGTTCGTTTTAGAAAAATGAGAGATCGCAATAATGAGAATTACTAAATGGTAAAATACCATGTCGTCAGACAAACCTTGAACTCAATCAAGAATTCAAAGTAAGAAACTGTAATGAAAAGACTTTCGGTCGCTACAGAGGATCGCACTTCTACAGTAGCGATGATTATGACATAAATACCACTGTCAAGCTGATAACCTCATTTGACTTGGACGACCTGGAAGAAGATTGTGAAACATCCGGCTAATGACCACATTGACGTACAGTGTAAAAGGAGTGAGAAGGAGACACTATGGCTCTTCAACATTCTGGAATCTGGGCTGTCCCTTCCCTTCACCCCGAACAATAAATTCTACGATTAAAACTGGGTATCTGAGTACCCGGGCACCTTGTCATTGACCGTAAGGTTAAGGCGAGTGAAACAGCAGATGTATATGGCCTTAATGCCAAGCTTTTCAAGGCAGCAAGAAAGAATTTTTGAAATCGGTCCTGTAGTTTTTTGAATTCCCGTTCGTGTTCCCTTGTGAATATAAAATATAGTCTATGGTACTGAAGGGTAATGTAGGATTATAAGAATAAAAAAACATTTTCAAAATCTTTAACTTCGCGATTGAAAATGAATGTCAGGGTGAACTATAGCCTATATGTTATTCTGATGTATAAGCTATGTACATTAGGTACTGTAAAGTTTCATGAAAATCCATTCAGTAAATTTTGCTGGAAAGACCAACAAACATCCTCACTCACAAACGTTTATGTTTATAATATTAATAGCACTTTTTTTCCTCAGTTAATAGCCTGCTTGTTTATTGGGAGAATGAAAAATCGATCCTTATAAAATACGTTGATAATCTCAAGCACAAAATTTATTATTAGAAGCTTATAAAATCGCAAAATTTGTACATACCTACAATAAAACGATTCCATTTTCTTTCAGGTAACATTGAATCAACCCCTCAAGAAGTCCACCATCCCACCCCAGAATCAATAACAGATGTAATCTCTGGTAAGTCAAGAGCTTGAACAGTTTTTTTCTAAAATGATTTTTGTAAACAGGATACTAGTACTGCACATATTGGCTTATTATCAACCAAAATTGACAGCAATGACCACCAAAATTCACCTTACACAAATATCGTTGATATTGATAGAAATAGAAGTCAACCAACACACACTAACACAAAATCCTACGTAGTAGCAGCAGCAGTAGCATCAGCAACAGCAGCAGTTGTTACAAGTGTTCCCCTGAATTACCCACAATCGCTTGGAGCAACTCCAGATACTTTGCCAGCTACATCGCCCAACTTGGAGAGAACTCAAGAAACTTTTGCAATCAACCTGCTGGACAATGGTATTGGCAAGAACAATGATGCATCTGTTTTTCATGGCAGTGGCCGAATTAGAAAATTTGATCCTGACACTGGAGAGGCCTTGAAAATATATGACGTATTCTATCAGAACATCAATGACCCAGAATTTTCTGATAGTTTGAATGAGAGCACAATGGAAAAGGATTCACTTGAACCTGAAGAGTTGGATGTCGATTCATTGGAATCAAATGAGAATATGACTCATGTGAGTGGGTTGGTTAAAAGGGAGTCGGTGGTGAAGCAGGACGATGGGAGTTTGTATGGGGATGCTGATAATGATGTCGAAGAGGAGGAGGTGGATGGAGAACAGAGTGGGCAAAAGTTCACAGAGCTTGAGAGGGTTCCAACTTATTTGTATGGAATCCACCCAGCACGCACTCCAGTCCCAGAGAGGAAGGCTAAAATAAGAAACTCGTCAGAGAGTGATAGAATGCCGTTGGAAGCAAAGCAGTCAGATGAAGTAGTGGGTGTTGAGATGAGAAGCAAAACTCCAGAAGAGAAGTCAGAGGAAGCATCATTGGAATCGAAATGTAGCACTTCAGAAGAGTCGAGTGCAACACAAATCGAAAACAATTTGACACATAGTGGGCCGGAGGAGTTGAGTATTGCAATTGGAAAAGCACCAAACTACAAGGACCCCTCAAAGTACATTCATTTGGTTGGAGATAGTGCACCGAGGGATGGTCAAAGCACTTTCGAAGCATCTGAGACACAGGAACTAAAATCTGAGAAGGAAACCAGTGAGCAAAAGCAGTTTGATACTGAAAAAGAAGGCGGCGATAGTGTCCTGACAGTGGGAATAGATTCTGGACAACTGGCAGTTAATTCGTCTAAGGATAATTTAATTTCAGAGGAGCACTCAGCCAAAGAAGAGAAATCAGAGGAAGAAAGAATAACTAATTTACAGAATATAAATCAAGGTACTGATTCACGAAAAGCTGCGTCTGCTAAATTCATCGATTCGGAAAGAAAACCTTTGCCCCATGGCAATTCTCGGGAAGTAAAGGTTCAAAGCAACCAAATGAAACCTCATGGAGAAATATCTGTTCAGTCAGAACAAGAAACTTGCCAAGTCGACGATGCTCTAAGAATCCCGGAGGGCGAGATTGTAAAGGAAAGTAAAAAAAATAGAGTTTCAGAAGAAAACTCACATAAATCAAGCGAAGATGGAACAATCGCTTTTAAAAATCAAACACAAAACCAACTCGAAGAGCCTACAAATACTCTCTTTTCATCAAATGATTTGAAGAACACAGAATTAATTAATCAACCAGCGTTAGGAGAGAAGAATGAGCCTAGTTCTGCTGTGGCCGACAATTCTTCGATTAGCATAGAAACTATGAATGCAACAGACAGTAGAGCGAGCAACATGCAGTCAAATGAAGCTAAGGACAATTTGAAGAAGTCTAAAGAAGAAGTATTAGAAGATTTAGCTTCTGTGAGTGAAAAACATATTCAAAGCGAAAGTATTTCAGGAGAATTTGGAACTGCCAACGATGAAGCGAATGCACCAACTAGACGTCGAAAACGGTCTTTGGGTATGTCTCCAGAGTTGGAAGAGGGAGTTTCGGCCAACGATGATCTTCTGGGAAACTTAGAAAAACAAGTCAGCAGTTTAAATCAAAATGAGGAAAAGAGTTCAACAGTTGATGATGGTACAGCTCCGATTTCGAATGAATCTGTAGAAGAAAACGTTCGGACCTCCGATAAGAATTTAAACATTGCTGAAGAAGCAAGTCGAGATAAAAAAGAAGTAAAAACGAAAAATGCACAGTCTTTAAGTGACAGCAATGCTTCTGAAGAAATTCCGGATAAAAAAGGATCGAATCAACAAAACAGTCCCTCAGCAAATACTCAAACAGGAGCAGAAGAGAACTTCAGCGATTCAGCAGCTTCACAGTTTTGGTTTCATGATGAGGCTATTGAATCTCAGTTACAGGAGCTTCAAAGTCTAAACGATGGGGTATCTGACTTAGAAGAACAAAATTATGGGACCAAACTCCTCTCGGTAGACACACGATCTGATGAAGTACTCCATTCGAACGCTTCGCAAAATGGACACACTTCAGAAGTTCTGGTGAAGGGCGAGGAAGTCAAATCTGGTAGTGATGAAATATCAAAAACCATTATAAATCTCGAAAAAGTCGAGGAGCATTCTATAGACAAAAAGGATTCAAAGGATTCAATAACAGCGAAGAGTGTAAAAGTCTTGTCCAGTAAGGATGGTGAAATAGAAGGTGAAGTTTCTTCTTCTAGAGCAAATGTGAACGCAATGAATAGTGAAGAAGCTTCAGTAGAAACTACCAAAGTAATGCAAACAGCTGATAGTTCAAATCCTGGTATTGCAGAAGAAGTTTTTGATCAAAGCACTAATTTAGGTCTCGTAGGCTCAGGAGCTCTTGTTGGACTGCACGCATACGCCATTTCCTCGTTGGATTCAAATGAAGATAAGAAAACTGCAGAAGATTCAAACAAATCATCGAGTCTTAAAAGTGATGAAGGTGGTCAAGACGATATCGAACAAAAGTTCCGTCAGAAAACAGATATCTCTGATTCAATTGCCGTTGATGCCTTGAAAAACTCAAGTTCTGGGGAAGGAGGAGTGACCAAATTGGCATCTCAAAGCCTCTTGGAAAAAGAGCAACATATAAACAAAAATCTCAAGCCCTCATCTCTAAAAAACACCCTAGAAACTGATTCCACTGGAGAAAATCAAATAGAAGAAGCAGGGAACGCCAGTCATAGCTCAAAGAAGTCTGCTAGTAGTACCGAAGAAGACAATTCAGCAAGTGACAAGGACAAACACAAAATTGAAAAGTCTCATGATGGGAATTATCATAACAAGAAAGTTTTTGACGATGAAACGAACTGTATTAGCGATCTTATTGATGGAGAAGCCATGTTGTCTCGTACAAGTGGTAAAGAAGAATCCGTGATGAAAAAATCTGCGAGCAGAGAAAATTTAAGTATAAATCCTGACGTATTGAGCTCAGAAAACGATATTGTGAATAAAAACACAAATGGGCAAGATGCAGCTTCTCAACTGATGGGTAAGCTTAGCAGTAAAGAAGAATCAGGAGATTTTTTAACAACTGGAAAGCATCAATCTTCAGGACCAGACACTCAAAGCGAGGAAGAACTCGAAGCGAACTTTGTCACAGCTGACTTGATAACTAAGAAACTTTTAGAGGAGGATGACCTTGAAAAAAGCGAAGGCGAGAGGGCTTTGAGTGCCATTGAAGAAGTCAAAAAGCAGAAGAACGGAGCTTTTATTTCGAGTAAAAATGCCGAATTTGACAACGCAACGGAGAAAGACCCGAAAATTCTACAGGAGGTAGTGGAATCCAAAGGCACACAACAAGAAGCTAAGATAAGCGCTCTTGAAGAAGATTCTAAATACCATCAGTCCACTGAAGCTGAGAAAATAGAGCGCTTGGTTGCTGGCAATTCAGAGTTAAAAGAACCAGGTTTGGAAAAGGAAACAAAAACAACTGATGTGATAAGAATTCAGGACAATCCTGGTTCAGACAGGAAAGACCTTACATTAGCTACAAAGCTTGAGAAAGGAAACCAAGAAGAAAGTGAAGAGATAGTTGTTCAGAAGAATGACCAAAGTCACGAGAATCTGGCTGAAAGTCGGGAAACAAAGGAAAAGAAGGAAAAGAAGGACGAAGAAGCTACAGTCAAAGTTGAAACTGATCGACTAATTGTAGAAGCAGGGCACCTTCACAACAACAATCAGAGTTTAACTGATGAAGAAATTTCATCAAAGAAAGAACCTGTTGGAAAGAATGATTTTACTTTGGAAAACTCACCTCTCGCATTTCTCGACCAAAACCAGAAAACTCAAGGCATAGAGTTAAAGGGAGATGAAGAGGTACTCGGTTCAGGGACTGTGGTACTTGAAAAAGTCGATAAAGAGAAAGTCGAAAAAGAAGAATTGACTAGAGATAAATCCGATGAGTCGGAGAAAGAGGCTAGGCAATTCGAACCTTCTACAACAGTTCAAGACACAAAAGAAGATTCAAAGACTAATCCAGAGGCCGAGGGCTCTCAAGAAAAAAGTAATCGCATTGATAATTCCAAGGAAGCTAACAAAAAGTCTAATGAATCAAAAGAAGAACCTTCTGCAGCTGTTGAGACGCAACTTTCAACTTTAACTGATGAAAATGTAGAAAAGAAGATACCTGACTCTGAGGTCAATCAAATTACTGAAGACGATATCAAGAAGGAAGAGAACCTCCATGAAACTGAAGCCATTGCAAGAAAGCTTCAGGACACAGAAAATTCAAAAAGTGACCTAAAAGATAAGGACATCGACGAAAAAGGTGATCGTGTTTGCAGTTCCAAAGCATCTAAAGAAAATTGTGATGAAACAGCAGAAGATCATCTCCCAGCTGTGGAAATAGAACATCCAGTGCCCACTTCTACCAATAAAAAAACGCAAAAGAAAACACCTAACTCTGAGGTGGAACAACTTCCTAAAGGAGACATCAAAAAGAAACTGAGCTCCATTGAAACCGAAGCCACTTCACCAAAGATTCAAGACACAGAAAAAGATTTAAACTGTGACGAAAAGGCTAAGGGCGCCAACGAAAAAGGTGATCGTGTTTGCAGTTCCAAAGCATCTAAAGGAAATCGCGATGAATCAGCAGAAGATCACCACCCAGCTGTTGAAATAGAAAATCCAGTGGCCACTACTACTGAAAAAGACACGGAAAAGGAAGCACCTAGCTCTGAGGTGGAGCAACTTGCTGAAGAAGACATTCAAAAGAAGCTGAGCTCCACCAAAACTGAAGCCACTACAGCGAATCTTCAAGACACAGAAAAAGATTCAAAGAATGACCAAAAGGCTAAGGACTCTGACGATAAAGGTGATCGTGTTTCCAGTTCCAAGGCTTTCAAAGCAAAGTCTGATGAATCAAACGTAGATCCTTCTGCAGCTGTTCAGACGGAACTTTCATCATCTACTAACAAAGGCGAAGAGAAGAAAATACCTGACTCTGAGGTCAAACAAATTGCAGGAGAAGATATCAAAAAGGAAGAGAATATCCATGAAACAGTAGCCACTACAAGAAAGCTTCAAGATACACAAGATTCAAAAAGTAGCCTAAAAGATAAGGACACTAACAAAACAGATGATGATATATGCAATTCCAAGACTGCTAAAGAAAAGTCTGATGAGTCAAAAGAAGAACCATCTACTGCTGTTGAAAAGGAACTTCTATTATCCACTGATAAAGCCGAAGAAAAGAAGATACCTGACTCTGTGGTCAAACAAATTTCTGAACATGATATCAAGAAGGAAGAGAACCTCAATGAAACTGAAGCCACTGGGAAGAAGCTTCAAAACCCAGAAGATTCAAAAAGTGAGTCTAAAGCTAAGAATTCCGACGAAAAAGGTGCTCATGTTTCCAATTCCAAAACTTCCAATTCAAATCCTGATGAATCAGAAGAAGATCATTTCCCAGTTGTTGAAATAGAACTTCCAGTGCTCATTTCCACAGAAAAAGACATGGTAAAGGAAGCACCTAACTCTGAGGTGAGCCAACTTCCAGACGGAGATATTAAAAAAGAGGAGAACACCAACAAAACTGAAGCCACCGCAAGAAAGGTTCAAGACACAGAAGAAAATGCAAAGAGTGACCAAAAGCCTGAGGTTTCTGACGAAAAAACTGAACGTGCTTACAGTTCCAAAGCTGTTAAGGAAAAGTTCGATCAATCGAAAGAAGATCCTTCCGCAGCTGTTGAAAGGGAACTTCCATCATCCACCGATAAACCTGAAGAAAAGAAAGTTTCGGACTCTGAAATCGAGCAACTTTCAAAAGAAGTTATGAAAGAGGAGCATAACCCCACAGAAGGACTAACTCAGGAGGACAAAATAATTCAAGAAAACCACGAGAAAGTTACTGAGTTGGAATCAGCAGAGCTGTTGAGCCATGCAGGTAGCAGTGCTGAGACATCTGCTGACTTCTCAAGCATAGGCAAAGACTTGGAGTTCTTTGAAGACACAATTAAGTACTTAAAGGAAGCTACGGAGCATTTGGGTGCGATGGATGAAGCTTTTGAGGAAAAGAAGGATTTCATTCCCACGCCGAAGATCACAGATGATTTAAGTCAGTCAGCTGTGGTTATTCAGAGTGCCTTTCGGGGATATCAAGCAAGAAAACAACTGAAGGCGCCTGACGTCAAGGATGGAGGTATTGGAGAAACAACAGCTGGAGACCAAAATAACAGGGCAGCAGCAAGGGAAAGTCTAAGCAGGAACGGTGCTTCACAACGTGAAAGAAAATTGGACTCAGAAGCTAAAATCAAGAGTGCAGACGCCCAAGCTAAGGCAGCCACAAAAATTCAAAGCACATACAGAGGATATCGGCAAAGAAAAGCCATTAAAGAAGGCGAAGGAGTAATTCAAAGAACAAACTCTGAAACCGATGAGGTCCAAACTAACGCAGCTACCAAAATTCAAAGCACATACAGAGGCCATCGAGTAAGAAGGTCTCTCAAGGAATCGCAAAGGGCGGATTCGCGTAAGCAAATCGAAAACCCAGAAGTTGTAAAACCTGTCGGTACTCCCACAAAGCATTCTTTTGAAGGTACTCCAGAGAAAAGCCCTATTCCAGTGGCAGTAATACATCCAACCAAATACCCGACTGAGTCGTCTTCTGTTGATTCTTTCTCGACTAGGCGAACCACCCAAATGAATGTCAATAGATCCAATGCAGCTGTAAGTGTTACAAGAATAAACAAAAGAGCTTCATCTGTCAATGAATCTGCGAACAAAAGGATTGCGACATCTTCAACGAGACCTATCAAGAGTGATCAAAACAGTCCAACAAAAGTTAGCACAAGTCACAGCTCGCAGAGAACCGTCTCGCTGTCTCGACAAAGACCAATAGAAAAGAAATCGAGAGTTGGAAAAAATGATAGTTTGGAGGGAAACAACGTCGCAAGCTCTGTAACAGCTCCTGAAAAACTAATAGATAATCTGGACAAAACAGTTAAAGGCGGCCAGACCACGGTTCCGAAACTTGCTACGATCTCTTCAAGCGGATACAATCGAAAGCCTACGTCAATTAAGTCTAAAACTCCTTCAACTCCCGATTTGATTGAACGTCCCCGAGAATCGGTACGAGAGCTATTTGAACGAAAAAGAAAATCTACGTCGACAAGTGACAAGGACAAGACACAAACTTCCTTCGACTTGGAAGTGATTAGGCAACAACTTCTGTCAACGAAAGTAAAGACTCCTCCTCAATCTGGACGGAAAAAGAAAGTGAATAATGGAGGTAGTCATCAAGTTCGGAATGGCAGTCTAACGAAGCAACCAAAAGGCACGAAAATTCCTCAGAAATCTTCAAGCACGACCTCAGATGAAAGTAAAAGTTTGGATAAAGTTGAGCCGGTAAGTGAAGATCTAGAAGTAAGACCAGGTGAGGTAGAAAAAGTCGAAAAGGAAAGTGCGCAAAATCATGAAAACAGCACGCTCTCCGCGGGGCCCCAAACACCAGATCAAACAGTTCAAACAAAGGAAGAAAGAAAGGCTTTAAGCAAGACCTACACTATTCGGTCGTCCCTGAACGAAATGGCGGATTCTGATCAGCAATCGAATAAAGTAACGAAAGAAGTCCTTGGAGATATAGATTTGGAAAGCCCTCCAGATCTATTTGAAAACCCGGAACATGATGTCAATACCCAAGAAGCATCGGCAACGACAATTCAGAAAACATATAGAGGCTACAGAGTCAGGAGAAGCTTGAGGAACACAAAGTCCCAAGGAGATTCCACAATTGGCACTGAGGAGGCGTCTAAAACTTCGACGGAATCATCAATTTCTCAAGAAATGAAAACTAAAACTCCTTCGCAAAACCAAGCAAATCAACAAGAAGGTGAGCGTGAATCAGAAGAGCGAAATGAAATGTCAGGTGAGGAAAGAGATTTAAATCAACCGGAAAAAGTTATTTTGATGTCTTCAAATAACGATGTAAAAGATAGTTTAGCCAATTTGCCTATTCAATCAGAAGACTCCACGAACCTTGCTCTAGAAAAGTCGGCCACAACGATCCAGAAGACTTACAGAGGCTACAGATCAAGAAAGAACTTGGAGTCGCAGAGAGCCGAAAAAGCTATTAAAAGCAAAGACAGTAGTGGTCTGGAACCTGCTTCTGTACAAGATTTGAATGAGAACCATCCAAAGTCTCAGGAACCTCATGAAACGAAAGATGTACTAAAACAACGAAATGAGGAAAGCGGAACTATGGACATCTTTGAAAGTTTGAAAAAAGACTTTGAGGACTACAAAGCCACAGCTCTTGACAAATCTGCTACAACAATTCAAAAAAATTTTAGGGGTTACAAAACCCGCAAGAGCCTCAAATCTAGAGGTTCTAAGGAAGATACCAACATCGACACAAGTGGCTCAACAGATCAACTTGACAAAAAGACTCGGGGAAACGACGACAAATTCAAAGAGATTCCAGAATCAAAAAAGAATGACAGCAAGCTTGAGAACTCCGCCACAGCTTTAAACTTATCAGCAACCAAAGACAGTCAAAGTAGCCTCAAAGAGCCAACAAATGATCTTGAAAATTCAGCTACGACCATTCAGAAGACCTTCAGAGGCTACAGAACAAGAAAGCACCTTCAAAAAGGAGACAAGAATAAGAACGTTACAGAAAACAAAGATCAATTGGTTGAAGAGATTTTTAAAGTCAAAACAGGCGATAAAAAAGTATTACAAGAGGAAAAACTTACTATTGATGACACTGACAAGTCTAACGTAGGCATAAACGTGGAAGAAGATCCGAAGGTCTTTGACAGTTTCGATGTCGAAGAATTTCACAATCAAGTTCTGCAAAAATCAGCAACAACAATTCAGAAGACATTTAGAGGATACCAGACAAGGAAGGAACTTCTCACCAAGAATGATCATTTAAAAACAATTGAAGAGTGCCCAGAAATAAAACAGGCTGAGCCCATGCCTAACGAAGCAGCCACAACCATTCAAAGTTCTTACAGAGGTTACAGAAGTCGAAAAGCTTTGGCAAAGCCACAGAATTCTACAAACAAACCCTCTTCGATTCCAATTAGGGTATCAAATAAAAGTCTAGCTGATGGCAAGGAAATTGAAAACAAGGTCCAAGTCAGCCCAAACATGGAATGTGAAAACCTCAATACATCGCCCGAAGTTTCTGCTGATCAGTCAGGTATTTTGACAAATGCAGCGAAATCAGCCTCAGCAGGGGCAGTTCTGGAGAACGCTGCTTCTACAATCCAAAAGGCTTACCGCCACTATCATGCCAACAAGACTAGCAGCTCTACAAACTCAACGAATTCCCATGGAATCCAGCGAGAAACAACCCCCAAGGAGGGTATTGAAAACTCAGATGAAAGCAGTATTTTCATAGGTCCAGACACGTCCTTCGACTTGTCTGACGTTGACAGCGTTGAAACCCGAAGCGATAAAATAGGCTTGAATAGTGACAAATTGAGTTCGTCGGAAGCTCCCACTCCAGTCTATGATGAAGAAGAAGACCCTGAATCTACAATCACCATCAAGATTCACTCAGAAGACAAAGAAGTTGAAAATGATGCGGGGAATACTCCTGAAAAACTTCGACGCAAAAGAAGTATAATGGATCCAACAGCTCCGCCCTTGGAAGATATTCATCATGAGGCTGAGCCCACAATCACAACCTCTGACCAAAAGCCCAAATGGTTTGTGGGTGACGATTTGATTATCCCATCCGAAGACGGCTCTGCAAAGCCCTCTTCACTTCCTAATCCCTTAGTTTGTCCTCCTGCTCCCAGTAGATTTGACGAGTTGAGTAGCATTGATGAGTATCGAGAAAATTCAAATTCCTCTTCTAACCAACAACTAATACCATCTATTGAATCAGCTGTAGTTAGTACTAGTAGTTTGTTGCTTGCTAATATAACTAAGATGCATGGTGAAAACAATTTAAATAAACCTTCTGAGACAGTTTCAGCTAATGAAGAAGAAGAGAATTTGAATTTAGAAAGTGAAGCAAAGCGTTTGGAACAAATCGATGGAGCAAATGGCGAATCTAATGACAAAGGAGTTGCTCCTAACGATATGAAGCTCAGTGGAGTGCTTTCAGAAGCAGAACCGACTAAAAACACAGAGATTGGTTCGAAGGATTTAGATGAAGACAAAGCAGACGATGAGAAAAAGGATACTGTGACAGAGCTGTGTAAGAATTGCGCTGATGGAATTCACGAAGGTGGACTTTGTACAATCGAATCAATGAAGGAAACAACTCAAGGTAAGGTCTTTTTGTTTGATTTCTTGCTTAAGGTAACCATCTCTTGAGTTTGCGAAGCTACACATAGGTCGTCTGCCTTCCATTGCTAAGTCAATTGGTGGACCCTGTTAGCGAATACTCCGAGATCTTTGCGATGGATTCTGCCCAGGCATGAAATGCTGAGCTATTGTGGTCCATGGCGAGTTGATATTCGTGGATTCTCATACTCTCGGTTACAGCAGCAACATTCTCGTCTGCGCACACCGTGCGATGAGAGTGACTATGAGTGTTTTTTGCTAACATTTTTCTTTCGTACAGCTATTGCGTTGGGTTCTTCATTTCGGTCAAAACTCTTATTGGCGACCAAAACTTTACTTTTCGAAAAATACACTGTTTTGGCAACACAGCACATACTCAGTTTTAAGATCATAAAGGCAAAATACAATCTCTCATTGTGGTCATAGAATGACCGACTGAGTTCTTGATTGACTCAAAGGCCGTCATGCCATTACAGACAAATTAAAGTGTTGATCACTTTGCCAAGCAAAGATCTCTATAACATTTTTCTTATGGGCTGAAACGTCGCTTGTTCTACGGAGCACGAGAGTGAGAACTACTGCCAAAAGTGGTTGAAAATGCTGCTCTAAAGTGATCTAGAGCAAAAGAAGGCGAATTGGCAGCTGATAATGTTTCATGGCAGTTTTAAAACTGACAAATCAATGCCTTCTAGTATTTTTTCAAAAAATCTCCCCAAAAAATTTCCTTTTAATATTTAGCTTCATGCAAGCAGAACCTCTTGGAAGCTGTGAAAAAGCAATACATGTCTGCTCATTTAAATAAGAAAAAATAATATGGCACAACAGAACTCGAGAAGATACTCATTTCTCTCTGCCATACTATGTGAGGAATGAAAGGGACCTAAAATTTTTTTGCCGATTCCAAATGGTTAAGTGAGAAAGGCAGTGAAATTACCCTCGGTGATCTTGAAAAACCGTGAACAAGTTTATGCTTCTCAGATACAAACCCAACCTCCTTTACAATACGCAGATATGCTAACCATTAAGCCACTGGCTACACTAGCCTCATGTGATTTACTTAATAAGAAGGCATCCATAACCAGAAAATCAAAATCATTTGAAAGTTGCCTCATCAAAATGAAACTGCTCAGTGCAACAAATACCGCCATCCTCAGATAGATTGTAGCTACCAGAAGACCTAATTTTTACATAAGTCTCAATGGTCCACATATTTGCCAGTTACGTTGAAGTTTGAGGTTCGAATCCTAGAAGCATCCAATTTTTTTTTCACGAGTATCGCCTTTCGTGACGTAGCTTCACTGCTATGATTGGCACTGTCTTACTTTGCCTTTCAGAATCATCAAAACATATTAGGTCCCCACCACAAGTTATGGTTGAGAGAGTTAAAAATCAAAGGACACTCACATCATGTTGAGTATTGGCCCGTGGGATAGTTATTCTTCTTCATTACTTTTTTTTCTTTCACTCAACTTTCTACTCTTAAATCAATTACACAGATGTTGAAAAGTTCAGAAAGTAAGATCGTAAACTACAAAAAGAATTCCTGTTGCCACAGTGAACACTCACTAAGAGGGAGAAATCAGTTAAAATAGTGTATTTACTAAATAGAACTTTATGTGTGTAAAATAAAAATAAATAGTTTTACGCAACAAATCTCGGGGAACCCTGTGCCTTATTCATTTCAAGGACCGAAAATTGTATGCCGATTCCGAACGTTTCAGTGATAAAGTGTTTTTCAGCGCAGTGCAATTACTATCGGAAGACTTGCCAACTCTTTAAGTTGACACCGTAGTATCACAATGCCATGGAAAGATTTAGTTCGGTAAGATATTCTACATTCGTGTTGTTGATTTCCCCTAACACTTTAACTGGCGTGTCATAAGTTTTCGTGCGACACCTCATAGAATCTCAGAAGCCACGTCGCACATTTTCGTGCGAAACTTAACAGGCCATGTCGTCCTTTTTTATGCGACAGTATCTTTATTGGATTTTGTATGGGCTTCGGATTGTGTGGCTTCTGGTAAAAATTTTGGTTTAACTTACGTGGCCGTAGGATAACTTTACGTTTTCGTACGACGTGGTTTCAACAAATACTTTCTTATTACAGGGCCACGTCGTACAAAAACGTGCGACACATAAATACTGTTAGAGTTACACAGTTATGACGAAAAAAAATCGAAATCGGGATTGATTGGAAACTGCATTTTAAGCACTTAGGTACAGAAAATTGGAAAAAAAAATACTTTGACCTGGAATAAACCAAAATGTTAAAACGGCTTGGCAGTCAAAGTGTTAAGCGAAGATAGACAGCATTAAGTTTTCGAAGAATTCAAAACTACCCAGTTTGAAATTCCCCATTAGACAATATTATCAAGGTAGGAATTTATTGAGTTTAAACTCTTTAAGGGGGGAGAGCACTTTAAAATTTTCAAAAAATCAATTTTTTTATCCTTACTAATATTATAAATGTGAAAGTCACTCTGTCTGTCCGACTTTCTATGTTACCTTCTCCCGCCCAAACTACTAAACTGATTGATATGAAATTTTGTACAGAGACAGTCTCGAGCCTGAGGAAGGACATAGGCTATATATTTTATCCCTAAATTCCCACGGGAACGGGAACGTATACGGGAACTTAGAAGTTACAGCACCGATTTCGAAAATTCTTCCACCATTAGAATGCTACATTATCCCCGAGTAACTTAAAAATTAATTCATCCCCATATTCCTACGGGAACCCGAGTCCTTACTAATATAATAAGTCCGAAAGAAGCTCTGCCTGTTTTTCTTTCTATGTTACCATATATCGCCCAAGCTACAGAACCGATTTAAATGAAATTTGATACACAGATGATCTAGAAGCCGAAGAAGGACATTGGCTACATTTCATTCGAATATTCCCACGGGAACCAGTCTTCACTAATATTATAAATGCAAAAGTAGCTCTGTCTGTTCGCTTTTCTATGTTACCATCTCCCGCTCAAACTACTAAACTGATTAAAACGAAATTTTGTACAGAGACAGTCTCGAGCCTGAGGAAGGACATAGGCTATATATTTAATCCCTAAATTCCCACGGGAACGGGAACGTATACGGGAACTTAGAAGTTACAGCACCGATTTCGAAAATTCTTCCACCATTAGAATGCTACATTATCCCCGAGTAACTCAAAAATTAATTCATCCCCATATTCCTACGGGAACCCGAGTCCTTACTAATATAATAAGTCCGAAAGAAGCTCTGTCTGTTTTTCTTTTTATGTTACCATCTCTCGCCCAAGCTACAGAACCGATTTAAATGAAATTTTATACAGAGATGATCTAGAACCTGAAGAAGGACATTGGTTGCATTTCATTCGAACATTCCCACGGGAACCGGTCTTCACTAATATTATAAATGCAAAAGTAGCTCTGTCTGTTCGCCTTTCTATGTTACCATCTCCCGCCCAAACTAATGAACAGATTTAAATGAAGTTTTGTACAGATATATACCCCTATTATGGATGACAACTCAACTGAAATTGGGTTGTCTTCTCATATATATAACACGGGCACACAACCCAATTTTCAGTTGGGTTGTCATCTGTAATAGGGGTGATAGTCTAGAAACTGAGAAAGGACATAGGCTGTATTTGTTATCCCTATATTACCACGGGAACGAGAACGCACACGGGAACTTTGACACTATTGCACCGATTTCAAAAATTCTTCCACCGTAAGAATGATACACTATCCCTTAGTAACATAAACTGTAAGTTATCCCCATATCAAGTAGTCACCATATTCCCACGGGAATGGGAGTCTTTACTTATATCATAATTCTGTCTGTCTATTTTTAAACCTATTTATATGAATTTTGGTACAGATATATAGTCTTGAGCCTGAAGATGGACATATAGCCTATATATATTATCCCAGTATTCCCACAAGAACGCACACGTAAACGGGAACCTAGAAAATACTGAACTGATTTTATGAATTATTTCCTCGTTAGAATGCTACACTATCTCAAAGTAACATTAACTTTAATTTATCCCCATATTCCCATGGGAACGGAAGTACGTACTAACATTATAGATCCGAAATCAACTCCGTCTGTCTGTTTTTCTTTGCTACCATCTACCGCCCAAACTATTGAACATATTTGTATGAATTTTGGTGCAGAGATAGTTTTGAGCCTGAAAAAGGACATGGGCTGTATTTTTTATCCCAATATTCCTACGGGAACGGCAACGTACCTTGAAACTACTGGATCGATTTCAAAAGTTTTTTCACCGTGAGGTGATTTCTGTCAAATGGTCGATTACACAGTTGACCTGAAAAGAAATGTCTGTCTTGATCTTCAAATAAATATTGGCAATCGGTAATAACTGCGTGAAAAGTCGACTTCGGCGCCGACTAATGAGATAGTTAACCATATAAACTAATAAATTATGTTTGACGTATTGGGGGATTTTGTCCAATGTCTATTAGTAGACAATATTATGGACACTGAGCAAGTCAAATCAAACCCTATAGAGTCTCTCAATTAATTAGAACTATCAGGAGTGGCTGCAAGTTGGTGTTCCAGTGCCAATAATATCTAAGTAATCTAGAATTGTACACAGCTACAAATTACACATCTGGGATGCGGCATTATAAAAGTTTTAATAATGACTGGAACAGCGAAATTAGAAAACTTTTGATTCCCCGTATTTCATTAATATTTTAGTTTAAAAGAGTGTATCAAACTCGCAAAAACCTTTTTATTTGACAAAAGATGGAAAAAGTAAGAACGTCGTGTGCAAAAATTTACTAAAATAAAATTATATAACAATAGTTTACTAAAACAAAAAAAAATGCTGCCGAAAGTCACTATTCCACGCGGACGAAGTCGCGGGCACAGCTAGTATTACATATTTTGAAAGTACGATATCTAAAGGATTTTGTCACCAAAGGAAAACTGAAAATATCGAATAGGTGCAAAGTAATCGCATTTAGAGCACGAGAACCACATGCGGTCGGGTGACGAGTCAGATAGCTCGGGCTGTTAGTGGAGGAGCTAACTTTTGCTTTACAATGCCCTCTACTGTTGACCTTTTGTATGGTCAGGCAGCTGTTTTGGGGAAGGAAGGTGAAAGTCTATTGTATGCGCCTGGAATCGCCGATTAATCCGTAAGCTACTACAATTAATAATTTTGGTGAAACTTTAAATGCAATTATCTCGAAACTACTTTTTCAAAAACTGCTCGTGTTGTAGCACAAAAAGTTATCGACCGATTTAGATGAAATTTTGGGAGATTACTCTCAGTAATATTACACCGGTCAACACCGCAGTGACTAATTGTCACTTCGCATCGTAAACGTGTGTAATTGAGCCGGAGTTTGTATTAATAATCGCCAGCGTCTGTCACATAAATTCCTCCTTTGATCATAATTTCATTAATTTTTCTGGGTTTTTTATTTGCAAATAATTTCCAGCCGAGTTATTGTGAACACCGCAAATTGTTTTTTTCTCAAAACGTTCTAGGGGAAGCTCTGTTACCGGCTTATGCTTCAATGTTTCTGTTAAATTTTGTAGAGGTAAAAGAAACAACCGATCTTATTGCAGTAAACTAGAAAACTGTGAACTTTATTAAGCCATCTGATCAAAAGATAACAGCGCCCACATGTCAAAAAGAAAGTGTTTTACATAAGTGTTATAAATTCGTTTGAGCAAAAATAGCAAAGGAGTTGCCAGGCAAACATTAAATCTAAATTTCCCTTAACACTCCCACTTTTAGATAATTTAATGCATTGTGCAATTCAAAATAACAATGGTTTATTAAAATCTTTCAATAATTTTTCTTAATTTCGAATTCAAATTTTAGGTACATACAAGACCTTGGACAGATATTTTTCACACCAACTTTTGCCATTGAATGACATAATGTTAATATCACCTACGCCTAAGGCAAGTATCTTGTCACCACTACCAACTCTAATGTCTATAGGGACAGAGAACAATTGATAATTCTCTAACCAATCTTTCCTATAGGTCATGTGATCACTGGCTCCAGAATCAAGATACCAATTGTCACTAATCACATCGTTTTTTGACAACAATGCATTGCCTAGAGTAGTTTTCCTCAATTCTTTTTCCTCACCTTTACTTCCAGTCTTCACTTGATCGCCTTGCCTTTCAGTTTTCCTCGCATTTACCTCCTCGCCTCTACTTCCAGTCCACACACGGTTCACATTCGCTTCAGTTGATGTCCTCTTATCAGCCGCCTCTTCAACATAATCAGTATAATTATCTGCATTACACATGAGAGCATCACCAATTTTTGCCCCACCTCTGCTTCCAGTTTTCTTATGATCGAAGTGCCTCTCTTTCGCATCGGAATGCCTTTTGGGACAATCTCTTTTCCAATGCCCCACTTCATTACATCTAAAACACTGTCCAGGCTTGGAAAATTTTGGTTTCTGTTGCTTTCTATTTCTTTTTGCCATCAATGCCGCAGCACTTGTACCTGCGACAGCAGAACTCGAAAGCATTCTTGTTTCCTCCATGACTAAACGTGACGTCAAGTTGTCTAATGTTTGTTGGTCTTTTGTCGTAGACTCCCACGCAGAAAAAAAATGCTTAAAACTCTCTGGTAGAGTCATTAAAATTTTGGTGATCACCATGCTATCTGTAACCTCTTCCCCTATATCCCGCAGCTGTCTTGCAATATTCTCCAATTTCGATATGTGCGTAGCTACATCATCATCAGGGTCCATTACAAAAGAATAAAATCTCTGCAACAACATGTGCACGCTGGCTTTTGATGTTTGCTCATACACCGACTGAAGCTTAACCCACATTTCCTTTGCAGTAGTGCAATTAACAATATGACGAAGCGGAGCTGGCCCAACACTCATGGCTATGATGCGCTGCGCCTTACAGTCGTGTTTAACCCATCCTGACAAACGCAAATCATATCCCACCTCAGACTCTGTTTCTAACTTAACTGGCTTATTATTAGTATATTATATATTCGAAAAGTTCTGAAGCACTCAGTAAAATTTTTACCTGAAATTTCCATACAGAGAAGTTCTGAGCATTATGAAGTTTATCAATTTTAAAAATTTCGTTTTCCATATTCATTGTAATTTATGATGCACAAAGAGAATTGTGGAGAAATAGGTCGGTATGAAAACGATTCAATAAAAAACTAAGAAGGGCTTAAAAATGTTGTTCTTATTTAGCTAAAACGATTGTTCAGATGTTCTAAGTGACTTTTACTTGTTCTTTATACAATCACGTGAACTGGGCCCATAACCTTATAAATTTTGTAGAGGTAAAAGAAACAACCGATCTTATTGCAGTAAACTAGAAAACTGTGAACTTTATTAAGCCATCTGATCAAAAGATAACAGCGCCCACATGTCAAAAAGAAAGTGTTTTACATAAGTGTTATAAATTCGTTTGAGCAAAAATAGCAAAGGAGTTGCCAGGCAAACATTAAATCTAAATTTCCCTTAACAGTTTCTGTATGAAAAAATTACCCTATATTGTCGAAAGTATGCTCAATAATGTGCAAAAGGTCCCAATAAAATTACTCAATCCATATTTAAGAAAAAAATTCGCAAAAAAGTCTTTTTTTTTACCTTGAAACCCTAACCCTCCCCTTAACTCCTTAAAAAGCAAATATTTTCGTTCTGTAATCGCAATTTTTTATATAGATTTGCTTATATAATCAAAATATATTAGGTAAAACCCATGCGCAAAAAAATTTTTAATTTATCGCAGCTATTACAGCAGCCTTTGAATATTGCAAGTGGAGCCTATCTTTATCTTCACAGCCTGAAATAGGGGTATGGTACGTTTCGTCATTTTTATCTCGTTTATTGTTGTTTCGCCCAAGTTGTATCGCAATTTGTTGTTTCGCATTTTGTTGTTAAATTTTTCGTTTGTTTCGTCTATCTATATTTCGATATTTCTCGCTTCGCTTTGCATTCGTTTCGTTTAAAGATTATTTAGCCTTTTATTACTTTATATTTGGCTCGTTTCGCTTTCTATTGTTTCGTTTTTCGATCAGTTCGCTTTTGTTTATATAGATTTTGATTATTTCGCCATCGTTTGATTGGTATTTTAATTTTTGTGGATGAAAAAAGAGGCTAGAGGTGTAAAAATTCGCGCGAATTTTTACACCTCTAGCCTCTTTTTTCATCCACAAAAATTAAAATACCAATCAAACGATGGCGAAACAATCCAAAATTGAACTGTATACCGGTTTTTTTGGTATTTTAACAGTTTGCTTAGCTTCTCATCAAACTTTATTGAAAATTGATTAGAACTTTCAAAGATATATCATATTTTAGAAGCATTTTCAGAACCAATTAGTCAGAAATAATATCAAATTTCGAAATATTTATTAAATTTCTGAAAAACCGAACCGCGCGATTTCACAAGCAATAATAATCTGATAATGAGCGAATTAATTGAATGTCAAAACAATAGATTACCGTAGAGACAAAATGCGAAAAAACAGTTATCGAGATAAATAAAGTCTAAATAATCATTTGTAAGTTCAATGGAAATGCGAAAAAATGGTAAGCGAGATAAGAAATGCAAAGTAAGTGTGCAGCGAAATGATTGAAAATCCAAGTAACAGAAAAACAAAACAGGCAATGCGAAGTAAACAAAAATAATTGTGTCAAAAACAAAATAATAGAATGCGTAATAAAATGTGCGAATCAATAGGCACCCCTGAAATAGATAGCATACTTTTTTTTATCGCAGGGTATCTATCGCAGCTATTAAAGCAGAGGGTCATCTGCATATGTTTTTCCACCAGATTGTTAATTCGTTGTTTCTACTCTGATTTCTTGTGTCTGTTCCTGCTTTCTGTCATGAATTTAAAGCAAGTGGAGACACAGCGTTACGATTAAGGTAAAAAGGATACAATATACCAAAAATTTGTCCCGTACCGTAAGGTAGGTACATTTACAATTTGCTTGCGAGTTCCAAGAATATTTTCACTCTTTTTAGTTTCCCAATAAAAGTATATCGACGCTTATTTGTAATGCAGCAAATGCTCATACTTCTTGCAGGCTACACAAACGAAATATCTTCTACATTCAACATCAGATGAACATTTTCTATAATGAACAGAAAAGACTCAATGATGGTTACCTACAATTTTAAAACTAAAATTAAACTGTTGTCAAAAACTCTTACATTTTCAAATAATTTTATTTTAGAAAAATCAACCAAAGACCTTCAGACACATCCTGACTCTCCAGATAAACATGTTGACCAGATAAAGGAATTCGTTCTGATGGAGGAAATTAATTCTTCTACATCGACTTCTGTAAACAAAGAACAGGATACGAAACCCAATAACGTTGAAGTTAAACCAAATGCAAATGAACCAGAGATTTCTACAACTCCTGCGAATGAGAGTAAGTCTTCCAAACTTAAGATGAAAGAAAATGAATCAGGGAATCGAGATTCTGTTCATGAGAACACAACACAAACCCTTAAACCAAACGATTGTCCTGCTATTTCACTCATTCCTCCATCATCTGAAGATGACAACTCCGGAGGAGAATCAAGTCATGAACCAGAAAAAAAAAATGTTGGAGACAATGAAGAAAAGACACCTGAATTGGTTGCTGCCACCAAAATAGTCGATGAAAAAACCGAAACTAAAAAAGAAACGCCTGAATCCATGGAGGTCCATAAAAGTGATGGTGAAAAAGAAGACTTTAAGGAAACTTATAAAGAAGAACTTTCATCAAATGAACACAATGAAGACACTTCTAAAAAAGCCAATGAAACAGTCAAAAACACTGAAGAAACAAACCGTACTCCTGAGATGAACGAAGACACCAACCTAACCGAGACTGAAAATGGTTCAAAAAATCAAATTCACAAAGAAGTTAAAGACGTTTCAGGATCTAAAGATTCGGCTGAAGATGCATTCAAAACACAGCCTGGAGAAGAGCTCACTGTTACGGATACACACTTTGAAGATGATTTTAGCGACAGCGAGAATATTACTAATGATTTGATAAGGAAACCAGCTGATGGAAATCAGATGTCAGATGATTTAATGGCAGAAGGACAACAACCACATGATCACGAGGCAATTGCTTCTGGTGGAGTTCTTCAGGAAGGAGCTGAACATGCACCAAACTCAGTCAATGAATCGGAAAAAGCAGGATCTCATAAGGAAATCAAGTCCTTAAAACTAGAGGGAGATTCCTCGGATGTAGCAACAGTTGAAAGATCGGAAAATGTTGTCAAGGATAACAACACTAACAATGTAAGGCCCGGAGATGAGAAAAGCAGGTCCGATCTTCAAGAAAATGAGGAGGAAGTATTAAATGGCTCCAAAGACATAAATGAGGAAGGAAGACTGATTACCAAGTCTTTATCTTCCTTTGAAGGACAAGACCAAAAAGCCTCCGCAAAAGTCGATCCAGAGGTTGCTGAGACGAAAAAGGAAGAATCAAATGAAGAAGTTAAGTCTAGTTCAGAAAACACAATAATCGACGAGGAAAAAACTAAGACCACTTCCAACGAGAAACTTGTCATAACAAAGAACGTGAGTGAAGAAGCTTCTACACCTCAAGAAGGTAAAGGAGAAAAATCCTTTGAGGGCAATCAAGGTGATAACAAAAAGGACGACAAACCCTCTCAAGAAGACATAGAAATAGCTTCGGAGTTGATTGCAAGAAGCCTTAGCCTTGAGGAAAAGCAGAAAAGCTCCGACACCGGCAAAAAGCTCAAGACAGAAGATTCTTCACCAAAAAATGATACAGGCCCAGAAGCTATTGGATCTACGAAAACAATGAAAGAACAAAAATCAACCGCTGACTCCGATGTCATATCTCACGTAGAGAAACTCATTGAAGATAACCTTAAGCCATCTGAAGACATAGCAAACACTGTTGATCTGAAGGATCTTCCTACAAAGGACTCTTCTCAAGAAGTTGATGAGGTGCCTTGTGTCAAAGTCGAGGTACTTCCGCGCACTCCAATATCAGTCAGCTCTGATCCAGATGAATCTGAACTTGAATCAACAACAACCAAAGCTGAATCAACCACCACCACACCTGGCTACGATGATGGTTCTGAAAACGACGCTGCAGAAATACCTTCTTCGAAGCCAGATGAACTTGACGCGATGACAGAGAAACTTCGTGAAACCGAAGCGATGGTAGCACGCATGCGTCAAAGACGTGCTTCTGAACAGAGAATTTCAATTGACAGTGTCAGTGACCAGCCTGTTGCTGCTTTTGAAGAGCCCATTTGTGAACCCATCAAACCCATGCAGAGGCTTCAAAAATCAAGTTCAACAGATGTTGAAGATGAGTATGTGTTGCAAAAGCTTCAGCGTGGGGATACGACCAGAGAGAGCAGTGCCCAAAGTGAGTCTGTCATATTTGGAGAAACATCCTCTCATCTCACTGAAACAGATGACACTTTTAATGAAAATATTGATCTGCATGCTCTCCACCGGGCGAATACAATAACTTCAAATCCCGGCAGCGCCAAGCCACCAGGTCACCTCTACAAATCGGTCACCATTGACGACACTGTAAAGTACATTGATCCGGAAAAATCTACCGAGGATAGTGCAGGCAGTTTTTCCATGGACGATACAATGTCAGAGGATGTCCGAAAGAAAATGTTGGCCTACTCGGTGTCGGAAGCCGATTCGGACTATTACGACTTTGGAGACCAGACCAGTCGTCCACATGACGATTTCAATATCAGCACAGCTCTAGACAACTTCCCATCGACCGACACTGATACCACAATCATTTCGGCCGCAACTAAAATCCAAGCTGGCGCCCGAGGCTTCCTCACCCGACGCAGAATTCGTCGCGCTAGCATGGGCACCAAGGCATCCATGAACGAGGAGAGAAAGACGTCATTCGGAAACGATGCAATTGGCGAATCACTCGATCAGTTGGCAGAAGAAGAAAACAATAAGCGCCAGTATAATCGCCAAACTGGCGTCAATTCATTGCCTTCAGCTATGAGCCATTTGGATGAAATCAATCATTCAGCATCGTCTTTGGGTGAAGATATTCACACTCCGATGACCCCATCAACAAAACATTCTTCAATTGACAATGAATTTGAGAAACCCAGTGTGTCCACACCCACAGTACATGACATCAATGTCGAAATATCAGAGTTTTCCGATGACGATGACGATGACTCACCACAAACAGCATCCTATCTAGAGGCGACTTTGGCAAGACGTCTTACTTTGCAGCGTGGCGATGCCATGCGAAACGATTCTACGCCTGACGACGAGAACGGTGGTAATGGCAAACAGGTGGATTTGGCCAAAAAAATCTCGTCAAGCATCGGTAATATGTTAATTCATGAAAAGACCATGGTCGAATCTACAACCACCACTACAACGAGAACGACCACTGAGAGACGGAACTACTCTGACGCAGGTAAGCTCATTTATTTGCTTTTCGATAAAATTTAAATGAATGCACCTCAATTAAAAAAAAAGAGGGGAAAATAAATTTGCACTCAAGATCTGGGGAGCAATGACGTTAAATATTCGGTAATTGGTAAAAATTCTGAATGAAATGCTTTGGGCTAATTAAAGTCAAAATAATAGGTTCGCGTCGGGTTGGATGAAAAGAGAAATGATGGATGATGTAGAGCGAGTAATTTATGTTTGCTTGATTAGAGTTCCTTCGAAACAAAAAAACCTAAACCAAGCCAGGCGAGATTGTTGGCGCGCCGGGGCCTGGGACTTTCTTTAAACCATAACTTGTGAAGAACGAGCTCACATGTCATTTCAATTAAAAGGGTGAAAGGTTTCGTCACGCCAAAAAACGCACATGCGGAAAAGAGGACGAGAGCAATAGTGAAAAACATAAAGATAAAGAGATAGAGATAGAGATAGAGATAGAGATAGAGATAGAGATAGAGATAGAGATAGAGATAGAGATAGAGATAGAGATAGAGATAGAGATAGAGATAGAGATAGAGATAGAGATAGAGATAGAGATAGAGATAGAGATAGAGATAGAGATAGAGATAGAGATAGAGATAGAGATAGAGATAGAGATAAAGATAGAGATAGAGATAGAGATAGAGATAGAGATAGAGATAGAGATAGAGATAGAGATAGAGATAGAGATAGAGATAGAGATAGAGATAGAGATAGAGATAGAGATAGAGATAGAGATAGAGATAGAGATAGAGATAGAGATAGAGATAGAGATAGAGATAGAGATAGAGATAGAGATAGAGATAGAGATAGAGATAGAGATAGAGATAGAGATAGAGATAGAGATAGAGATAGAGATAGAGATAGAGATAGAGATAGAGATAGAGATAGAGATAGAGATAGAGATAGAGATAGAGATAGAGATAGAGATAGAGATAGAGATAGAGATAGAGATAGAGATAGAGATAGAGATAGAGATAGAGATAGAGATAGAGATAGAGATAGAGATAGAGATAGAGATAGAGATAGAGATAGAGATAGAGATAGAGATAGAGATAGAGATAGAGATAGAGATAGAGATAGAGATAGAGATAGAGATAGAGATAGATTTACAAAGCTTTTTTTTTTTTATTCATTTAAAGTTTTTAATAATGATTGTCCTACCCACGAAGCTTTATGCTTATCTGTGGGTGTTTGAATTTTCAAGAGCAATTTGAATTGAATTGGGGTTTAAAGTGTTAATTTAAAGAATTTATGTACACTTTTTTTGTGATTTATATAAGTAACAAGAATAATTTACATTAAAATTTCAAATTTAGTTTAAAAATAAAATTTTTATACATTTTTTGCGTTTTTTAATGTTTTGGATATTTTTTAAGAACTGGAAGTTGATTTAGAATTGATTTAGAATTGTAAACAGCTGGAATTTCGAGTAGACTCTGCGCTCGTCTCCTGGAGTTGATGTTGTGCGAAATACGCTGTTGAAAACTCTGGTCATCGTAATACTCCAGTATTTGCTGTCATCTTAAATATATTGCCTACACTCAGAAACTTGAAATAACGGTTGTTTTTATCAATTATTTTGATGATTCTATGTTGCAGATTAACAAGCTTATCTGTGTGTGTTTTAGAAGCATTTCCCATATGAAAGTACTCCGTACCTTAAACGGGATTCAACCAGTGAAAAGTAAATTTGTTTTTTGAACATCTTTTGTTGAGTATCTCTCAAGGTAATAAAGAGCAAACATAGCACTTCTCATACTAATCCTAATGTTGTCGATACGCTCGCGCCATAGGAAGTGGTCATCTATTGTAACTCCCAGATATTTAATAGATTTTACAATTTCGATTGGATCACCTTTTTTCCACGTTGGACACAATGGGTTTTGATAGAAGATACAATATTCTCTCTTCTTGCTGACTTGGTGTGCGAATATGCATGAGCTTCGTTTTCGTGGCATTCACTACCAATCCAAAATCGTGACACCATCGAGCAACTTCATCAAACTCCTGTTGCATTATAGAAATAGCTGTTGTTAGAGACCTGTCTCTTACAACATTTGCTATATCATCAGCGTATGCAAAAACGGTGCTAATCTTAAGAACTTGAAGAAGCGCATTTGTAAATAATATAAAGAGAACTGGACCAAGTTTTGAACCCTATGGTACACCTTGTGTGCAAACCCTTTCTTCACTCATTCCGCTTCCAACTTTTACTTTAAAAGTTCTTCCTATGAGAGCTCCATCCATTTCTATAGGGTTCCTCTAATGCCTATCTTGTAAGGAGCATCCAACAGTTTTCCGTGACTCAATGTGTCAAATGCTTTACTAAAGTCCACGAACATGACCAAAATATGATGGTTTTTATTGTTAACCGTGTTGCAGAATTCCCCAAGAAGTTTTCCGGTGGTTTTTCCTTTTTGAAACTCATACTGATTAGCTTGTATCAAGCGATGTTTTTCAACAAATTTGGTTAAGCGTTTTGACACAATTTCTTCCAAGCATTTTTCCACAACGGGTAGAATTGAAATATGCCTATAATTCTGAATCTCGTTTTTCTTTCCTCCTTTATAAATGGGACGAATAACTGATATTTTCAGAAATTTGGGATGCATCCTTGGCTGAGACTTCTGTTGATAATTGATTGTATAATTGGTGTTAGGCAACTAGCATTATTTTTAATATCACACGCTCTTATTCCATCAACTCCTGGACTTTTGTTCGTATTCAGTTTAGTATGTTTTAATTTCTGTTTCATGAGCTTTTTCGGATCACGTTTGACATTCGCTAATTTTGTTTTGTAAAAGTTAGACTTCTCTATTTGTATATTTTTGTTGACATAGTTTCAATATCTTTTATATTCAGATTTATAAACTTCATTTCGTAGGTTATTTCTCCATCTTCTATATAGTTCATTTCTTTTTTTGCAAGGCTCTGGTATATTATGGCGTTATCCAAGTTTTGTTTTGACGAAAGATAGAGATAGACACAGACACAGACAGAGAGATAGAGATGGAGAGAGTTCTTCAAAATCAGTTAATTTAATTGACAGTTTATCTTAAGACCTGAAAAATGTGAGTTGTCAGTGTTTTTCTGTTTCAATACTTGCAAAACGGATTAATGTCACTTTCTATCGGACGGAAAGAAGCGTCCAGGAGCATTCTCAAACCGTTCCATTGGTGCAAAAAGATCGCTTCTCATGATTCATAGGAGTGACAACCGCTTCTCGATTTCAAGTGAGAATCTACTCAAGAACCACTAACACATGTTACTCAAATGTCAAAACGAAAATTTTCTGTAAGGAATATCTTTTAAGAGCCATAGGTGTTTCACTCACACAAAGGCAATTACGTTAGGTAAACTGAATAGAAAAAATGTTAGGTGTTCCATTGGTTTTTAAAATGAGTGGTTCCCCGAGTGAAACCAATGGAAAGTGCCATAAGAATGTACGGGAAGAAATTTCTTCTATCTCATGTGATCTACGTCAGATTTAAGCTACGAGTGCTTACAAACCCATAGTCAGACAGAATTTCAGGGTCAATTTTGTTCATTGTAAGAACCATCCGACCAAAAGGTTTGGTAATAGTTTGGAAAGTCATAAGTGCGTTTTTCTAATGGTGATCGGAGCTTCAATCAAAATTTTGTTGTTGGTAGTTTTCTTTGACTGCTAAGCTACCGTTGTAGCCTATAATACTTTTCTTGATGAAACGTAGAGCGAACGGACAAGAACTCTCCGCTTGAAAGGGTTTTCTGCACCCTGTAAGAAAAACGTCGAAGGAGAAGACCTTGGCTCTGGTGGGGCAATAAAGTGGAAGAGGACTCCAGCCGACAAAAGGTGTTAAACTAGAGACAGCTCACTCGAAATCAAAATTGTGTGCGAAAGATGTGGGTCTAGGTTCTGGCTCACCCTGAATTTTAATATCCACCGAAAAAATCAAAACACCCGAAAAACCGACAAGGAAGCACAATTCATATCTCGTTTCCTAAATATGAAACGTTTAGTTCTAAAATAAGTAAATTTGAGTCCAAAGAACTTGGAACTTGAGCATGCTGAAGTTGGCTTAGCTCTGAACTTTGTGGTGTTTAATTGGCGACTTTTTGCTCCCTAAGTTTGCGATTCTAACACGTCTAACATCTAATAACTAATTACATAATTATATAAGGGAGGCTTTGACAACTTTTCTGGCTTTTAAGTCTAAAATTTCTTTCAGGTTTGCATCCTTCCTGTCTTAAGTTATAATAATAAACCAAAAAAAGTAAATAAATAAACAAACCAAATGGAACAACTAACAAATGTTTCCCACTTTGTCTACATTTTTACAGATGCAACAACTAAAAGGAACGAAATCAAATGGTTTGCAATGCGCCAAAATTCAATGCCCGTCCAAATCGACTCTGAAGTATTTCGCGTTCTCCCCAAGCACATGCGGAAGCGGATCAAGAGTGCCGAAGGTGAAAAACCGAAGCGCATACGTCTCCCCAAAGACTAATGGATGACATTACATTGAAACTCATCAGACCGTTAAATACAAGTATTTGTAAAAGTCAAAAACAATTTAATTTTCTAGCAAATAAACAAAAAAAAAAAAAAAAGAAAATAAACAAAAATCGCACACAGCCTTGATCAATAAATTTTGAAAACAAAAATATTTTTTTTTATTTACTTTTTTGAGAGAATGCATATGGCGAGAAAATATAAATCTTTCACTTTTGAATGCATATACACATTTCTTCATTTTAATTAAAAAAAATAGAAAAAACTTAAAGAAAATAGTAAACCCAACCATTAAATAAGACATCCAAATTTTTTTATCATTTTGGCAATAATTCAACGAGAATCGTTCTGCTCCGCTAGCCACCGATCATAATGACGCATGTGGTGTTTATTTGGACCACCACAAATAATGACAGCGGCTGAGGGTGCTCTCTATATGGAATAAACATGAGATGATTTGGTGCACGTTTTTCTCTGTAAAATGTTTTTTTTTTTTTTTTCAAATTTATTTTATAAACTTGTAGATGTTTTTGTTTCGAAGTGCAAATTCTATTTAACGGATCACAAATTGGACACGTGTTGAGTTTGTTGTCAGATGCGCGCGAAACTGCTGTCATTCATGATTTTCATTTCTGTTTCTGTTACGGCTCGGCGGCCAACCCCACAGCCTCAACCCCGACAACCCCTAATTCAAAGAGGAGGGTTTTTTTTGTACAATTTTTCGTATAGGATTGAGGAAATTGTTTTGAGCTCATTAGATCGGGATGACGCATTCGGAGGACTGAACCTACGCATGAGTTGTATGTTATTTAAGCAGAACGAATTCTTTTGACGTTGATATGCATTTTTATGAAAATCTATTAAAGATGTTGGACGTCTTTGCATGAAAAATTGTTTCAGGTTTTATCTGTGTTATTGACTGAAATTTTTTGAGAGGAGAATATTTTAAGTGAAAATAATAAATTTATTTATTTTTCTGCACTCACTTTCGACTAAAAGAAAAAATTCAAGAACGCGGAATTTTGGGATAAAACTAACATCTCTGGCAAATCGAAATTGATGATTGATTTATTTGTTTGTAGGTTTTTGCAGCATTCCTCTCGTATGTTGTTTGAATGCAACGAAAGTAAAAATGTTACACAGTGTTGCATAATTGTGTCTTTTGTAAAATTGAAGCCCCTATATGACTGGACCTGTGGCGTAATGGTAAGCATGTCTGCTTATGCTAACCATGCTCTGATCGAGGTTCGAATCCTACATCCAACTGTCCACGGATATCGCCTTTCGCAACGAATTGACAAGTCCCCCAAGAGTAATCACACTGCCATGAAAGGCTCACTTTTTCACTTAGTTATAGTTGAGGAGAGGCGCGTTTATGAGCATTGAGACGGAAGCGTAGAAGATGCGTTTAGTGGTAAATGAGGTAAAGGCCAAGTATATGCTGTCATCAAGAAAGGACACCCAACACCGACGTCTTGGACAGAACGTCACGATTGACAGCTATAAATTTGTGGTAGTTAAGGACTTTGTCTGACTAGGCGCCGCTATTAATTCAGACAACGACACCAGCGCTGAAATCAAACGAAGAATAACTCTTGCCAATCGCTGTTTCTTCGGACTAAGAAGGCAATTGAGTAGTAAAGTCCTCTCTCGAGCAACTAAAGTGTCCCTGTATAAGACACTTATCATCCCGGTTCTTATATGTATATGGCGCAGAGCATAGGTGGATCCACGGGGGGGGTTTTCGGGTCCGGACCCCCCCCCCCCCCCCCCAATCGGGAAAATAAAAGATGTTATTTGTAACATTTCGTTACGGGACGGAAAAATATAGCATGAGCATATTGAGCAAGACAAAAAAGTAAAGGAGAGGTAATATTATTATTTTAAAAATTCAAGAACTTTATTGATTATTATTACAATTCATAAAAAACTGAAGAGCAGGCTACCTCAAACACACACAATTTTCGAGGTTTTTTAAAAATTCCACTAGAATTTCGTCCTCGGTAAGTTCAATATGGGTATGGATATTTAAAGAAGCAAGACCATTTAGTCGTTCCTTTCCCATCGTATTTCTTAAGTAAATTTTGATCCTCCTCAACGTCGAAAATGATCGTTCTGGAGTTTCTGTAGTTACAGGTAGTACCTACTGCCAAGACTCGCAAAATATAATCGACATTCTTGAACGACTTGCTATTGATAACCTGAAAAATATCGTCAGATTGATGTTTGCATGTGTGACTCGATCCGATAAAAGGGACTTACTAGGCTTTGGTTGTTGGATCATGATTGATTAAACAAGTTCTTTTACTGAATATTCATGAAGCGCAATCAGAAATTGTAACATCGCTATTATTTCACAAAATATAAATTCAGAGAAACGATTTCTTAGATGGATTTAAATGGTACATCAGCGCCTTTCAGAGCGTGCTGTGTAAGCTTTCACTTTTGCCTAAAAGGTGCCTTTTCTCGGATCGCGTTACATATAAACATTTTAACATGTAAATTTTTGATCGAAAGATACTAACCAGTAAAGCATCAAGCGCATTTTGGATGTTCTGGCCGTGGATTCGTTGTCTCCACATCATGACTTCTGACAGAAAATTTTCTTTCGAACAATCCGATATATCTTCATAAAATGTGTAAAGGTCAGGGCATTTCTTTTCGTTAAATTCTTGTTTAAGAAACAGTTGCCCGAAACTTTGGAGAATGGATTTGTGTTCCGAGAACTGGCCTTGGAGTTGAGAAATGAACGTATCAAGAAACGGAATGTAGAAAGAAATTCTGTAGTAGTCTTCAATACTTTGTGCTTGAACGTTGCAACGATTTTTTTTTGTTGATTGCAACGGCGGCGGCGGCAATTTCATTGTGATTTCGTACTCAGAACAAATTCTAGCAACATGCTCATAAATAACGTGGAAAGTAGAAACTGCGTTTTCGCGTTTGTACGTAAAATCATTCAAAGCGTCATCTGCCAGCTTAGTTGCCTCACCCAGATCTTGGTTCTTAGATTGCAATTCCCGACTCAAAAGCAAAACAATCGAATTAACTGATTCCATAATGTGACAGGCGATTTGGAGTTCAACCGTCGAAATCGCTGTCAAAAGATGCAATGCATTTTGCGAAGTATCTCGATCTTTCCACGATTTGATTTCTTCCAAAGATTCAATAACAGCCGGTTGCAATTCAACGTACGTTCCAACTACTTCATGAGACTGAGCCCACTTGGTAGGACAAACAGACTTCAACTTTTGTTTTTTTTTTTCACATTTGTTTGTCATTTTTGAAATTTCTTGGTGTAGAACGTCTTGTCTTTTAGGCCAGTGAAAAAATGCTTCTATCGCTCCGATAGTTCCTAACGCATTTCTGATTCCTGACACTTCGCATGCTGCCAAACTAAAGCTATGTGCAGCTCAATGTACATAAATTTCCAGGGGGAAATACGATCTCAGATGAGCCTGTGCACCAATGAATTGGACACTCATTGCCGGAGCTACGTCGAATCCTTCGCCATACATATATGAGCAATCGACGTCAACATCATGTAAATAATTTCTGATTGAGTCTGCTAAACCTCGTATATATAAATAAAATTTTGAGTAATGGACCCCCCCCCCCCCCCCCCCCCCCATGCCCAAATCCTGGATCCGCCACTGGCGCAGAGGCATGGACCTTGTCAAAGGCAGACGAGAACGCTTTAGGATGCTTCGAGAGAAAAATTCTTCGGGTGATTTTTGGTCCCGTCTGCATAGATGGAGAGTGGAGAAGAAGATTTAACGACGAACTGTACGAGCTGTACAGCGACACTGACCTTGTCAAACGAGTCAAGGTTTAGCGACTTAGATGGTTGGGTCATGTAGAGCGAATGGACACCAACGCTCCGGCCCGGAAAGTTTTCGAATCCAAAAAACTGGAGGCAGCTAGCTAGGGACCGAGCTGGCTGGAGAAGCATGTTGGTTGAGGCCCTGGTCCGACCCGGACTGTAGCGCCACCTTAAGTAAAGTAAGTATAGTTGAGGAAAATGTGCTTGACTCCGGGGCTGCCCGAGCTCTGTTGCCCAACCATACCTATACATTATTCTATTTATTTTACAGTTTAATTAAAATTTGAGCCCTCCTTCAAAGCGCAAGACTTTGAGAAGCAACTCGGCCAAAATCAATATTCCTTCTGTCCCGTTGGAACCAGTAGTTGAAGTTGTGGATCTTGAAAATAGATCATTGCCATCTAATTTTAGTTCTGATCCTGAATCTGGTGCATATTTTACACCAATGGAGGCAGTTCCAAAGCCTTAGTTGATTTTTGTGTCTCGGCTTAGGCCAGATCTTAATTCAAACGATGTTTTGCGCTATCTAGTATCAAAGAAATTAATTCCTAATGAAAATTTTATTAAATGTAGTAAGATAAGCAAAACCGATAGCTTTGTGTCTTCGTTCAAATTGCTTGTCCCGCCCTCGTCTTTTGACTCTATTTGTGACAGTAACTCTTGGCCTGGTGGTGCTCTTGTTAAAGAATTTTCCATCAACAGGAGAGTTAAAAGCAAATTGCTTATTAATACTGCTCCAAAAAACTAATTAGATTCTCCCCACAGAATTACTTACTTCCTTTCTTCTCTTAAAGATGACTTTTCTTCTGGTCCGGACTCGATTCCGCCAATTGTTTTAAAAAAGTGTTCTTCACGTTTATCATCTCCACTTGGATATCTTTTCAAGCTTTCTTTAAAATCTGGAATATTTCCCACTCTTTGGAAAAAATCTTTTATAGCACCTGTTTTCAAGAAGGGTGACAAAATTGATATAAAAAACTACAGGCCAATTTCAAAGCTCTCATGTATACCCAAGCTATTTGAACAAGTAGTCTGCGAAAGCCTATCCTTCTTTGGAAGGAATGTTATCTGCCATCAGCAGCAAGGATTTAAGAAGAAGATTTAGAAGATCGACGGCTACCAACCTTCTATCTTTTTATCATAAATGTTCCAACGCCCTTGAATGTGGGAACGAGCTTGACTGCATTTACACTGATTTCTCTAAGGCGTTTGACCAACTGTCTCATAATATTATACTATATAAACTAAAAGCATTTGGATTTCCCCCATTATTTATTGTTTGGATAAGCTCCTACTTAAAAAATAGGTCTTATGAAGTCAAATTTCAAAATGTTTTATCAAAACCTTTTATTGCTTTGTCTGGTGTGCCACAAGGAAGTCATCTTGGTCCCTTACTTTTCATTGCTGCAATTAATTATGTAATTTCTTGCATCTCCTACAGCGACATTTTAATCTTTGCTGATGATATGAAGATTTTTAAAACCATCAAAAATGCTTCAGATCGAGACTTCTTACAAAAAGATATCGACAGTTTTGTTCTATGGTGTTCTAAAAACGGACTTAGTTTGAACGCTTCCAAGTGCCAAAGTATGACCTTCTCCCGGAAAATATCGCCAAGTATTGGAGAATATTCAATATCGCAACAATCCCTATCTCAAGTTTTTAGTTTCCGTGACCTCGGTGTTCTATTTAGTACCAACCTCGAATTTAATGAACACATCAACCTCATTATTAACAAATCAAATTCAATGCTTGGCTTTATTAAGCGATGGGCAAAAGAATTTAATGACCCCTATGTCACCCTCTCTTTATACAAGTGTTATGTTCGTCCGCATCTAGAATATGCGTCTCAGGTGTGGTCACCATTTTATGATATTCATAAATCTCGAATCGAAGCAATACAGCACAGATTCATACGTTTCGCTCTCAAAGGTCTCCCTTGGGAAGATCCTTTCAATCTCCCCCCTTATGAAAATCGTATTCGCCTATTAAATCTTCAAACCCTCTCACAGAGAGGAATCAACAACGATTTAGTATTTTTTCATCAATTAATAACCGGTTCAACTGATGCCCCCGACTTGCTTTCCCACATTAGTTTCAACTATCGTGGAGGATCTCACCAACTACGTAATTTAGAGTTTTTACATTGCTCCCACCACAGAACTAACTATGGCATGCATGAGCCATTAGCTCGCATGAGTAGTATCTAACTCCTATCCTTTTGTTTCCGATTTCAACCTAAATAAAAATACTTTAAAATTAAAGCTAAGAACCAGTGTGCCACCTGCATGACTTATATTTGATATTTTGTTATTGTAATTTAATTTCTGTTCTTATTGATATAATTTTTGTTTAATAATGTTTACCTAGTTTATTTTGTTCTACTTATTAATGTAATTACAATTAAATAACGATCACCTTAAATTGATTTAACCGGACAAGATTAACGTTAAACACTTAAACGAAAATTGCTTTATATTTACAGGTTAACATACCTTGTATGCATTTCGAAACACATTCGTTTCATCATCAGCAATGCACTAACTGAAGCGTTGAATGTTTTTTTTTTTGTTTTTTGGATTAAAGCGAGATGAATCATCGATTGATAACCGGACACAAATTACATACGCACACAGCTTTATATTTTGGCAAAGAGACACGATTCTACATTGCCGTTGTCTTGATTTAGAAGATTGCTACTCTTTTGTATAAAAAAACTTTCATAAGCATCCAATTGCATTTCATTGCGCACTTCTCTTATCAAGCGTATATTTTCTAAGCTAACGCTATGGTTCTCTTCTAATACGTGTGCTGCTAGCTGCTACAGCCAATCGTGAGGGTTGGTTTAAACGTATGCAGGTTAGATGGTCATTAAATCTTCTTTTTATACTTCTTTTTGTTTATCCGATGTATTCTCTATCACAACTATTGCACTTGACGGAATAAATTCCTGATTTATCTAGCTTCTCTGTTTTATCTTTAGTTGATCCTAGATAGTTGCTTAGTTTATTGTTATTTTTGTAAACAATGTCATATCCATGTTCTTTGAATTTCGTTTTGAGTTTATTTGTTATTTGTGGTAGAAAGGTTATGGGTACTCTTTGGTTTTTAATTTTTTCTTGTTGTGAAAATAAAGTTGTTAGGTTAGAGTTTCTTGTTTTTCTTGAATGATAGCGAATAAGTTCGTCAATCATTGACTCTTCATAACCATTTACTGTAGCTGTCTTTTTTATGTAGTCATACTCTCTTTTGAAGTTCGTTACTGATAATGGTAAATTACAAAGTCTGTAAACTAGCGAATGGTATGCTGCTTTTTTATGTTGAATGGGAGCATGTGAGTCGGATGTTATTGTTCTCATTGTGGTTGTTGGTTTATGATAGATTCCAACTTTAATATTTTCACCAAAACGTTAGTTCTAAGTCTAAAAATGGTAGCTTCCCATCTTGTTCCTCTTCAAAAGTAAATTTAATCGAACTATTTTGGGAATTTAGAAGATCGAGGGCTTTTTAACCGTTTTTTCTTTCGACGATTGCAAAAACATCATCAACATATCTCCACCAAACCCGTGGAAAGTAACCTTTTTCACTTAAACTTACTTCAAATGAAGACATGTACAGCTCAGCAATTAAAAGACTCAAAGGATTACCCATATTTGTACCTTTTGTTACCTTGAAAATTTCCTTGTCAAATTGAAAGAAACTTTGGTTCATACACAGTTGAGCTGTGTCTTGATAAATTAATTTTTTATCTTCTGAAACTCCACTTCTTTCTAAGTGTTTTTTCAATTCAATTAAAGCAAGATCAACTGGGATGCTTGGAAATAAAGAACAAACATCAAAAGAGATCATGATTTCATTCGTATTTATTTTTACATTTTTTATTCTTTGTACGAAATCAAAAGAGTTCTTAACCGAATAAGATTTTAGTGGTGGTAGTTTCTTAACTTCTTGTACTAACCATTTAGCTTGCTTATAACAGGGAGTATTTATATTGTCTACAATGGGTCTCATTTGTTTACCGCTTTTGTGGATTTTCGGTAGAGCATATAAATAGGCTATTTTTGGGTTAGAAACTATTAAAGAACGACTTAAACGCGCACAAAATATATTTCCAATGCGTTTTCTAAGTGAATCACTGTCTCGAATCATTTTTGGTAAGGGATTTCTCTTAACTTTTTCATAATTACACTTTTCGATTAATTCATTTACCCTGGTTTTGTATTCTTTTTTATCTAAAATAACAATTTTGTTACCTTTGTCGGCTTTTACATACACAACATCTTTTTCTTTTAACTTTTTTATTATTTCTGAATGTGTTTTTGAAACATTCACATCTTTATCTTTATTACTATATAATTGAGCTTTTTTGTTTGCACGCGCCAAAAATCCTAAGAAAGAGCAAATCTTTAAACTTACCTATTTAATTGTCCCGAAAATTAATCCATTGGGTAGCCTATAACCATGGTTTGGTTATAGGCTATACTGAAAACCTAAAAAATAACAATTATTTAATGTCGTTTTCCAAAAACCAAATCGGGAGTGATTTGGAGACTTTATCTGTCAGATCTGACAGATAAATTCTCCAAATCACTCCCAAACATGTTCCAAAATGCGGTTTGGAGACACTTTTTGGAGTGAATTTTTCACTCCCGTTTCAGTTTGGGTGCAAGGGAGTGAATACCAATACATAAACAAACTGTCATCATGACTGTTTGTCAAAGCAAGCCGCAGTTTCTATTTAATTTTTGTCAGCTCCAAAAGCCCGCGATAGTTAATAAATTTTCTTTAGAAAACCATTAAATAATTTTTAAAATTCAAGTGAACGATTTTTAGACTTGTTTTCTGCTTTAACGTGAAAGAAAAAATCTAGCAAGTGTACCACTACCAATGCAATCACTCCAAATCTGTCACTTCGCTTAAAACGAATTCCAAAATAAAACGAAAAAGGGGTGAAAGAGTGAATTTGTTTTTGGAAAACGACATAAGATATCTTACAATTTAAAAAATTTTCCGTACTTACCAACCTTTGTTTACATTCCAAATGACGTTTAGAAGTTAGACGTTAGAAAAAGATGTTGTGTATGTAAAAGCCGACAAAGGTAACAAAATTGTTATTTTAGATAAAAAAGAATACAAAACCAGGGTAAATGAATTAATCGAAAAGTGTAATTATGAAAAAGTTAAGAGAAATCCCTTACCAAAAATGATTCGAGACAGTGATTCACTTAGAAAACGCATTGGAAATATATTTTGTGCGCGTTTAAGTCGTTCTTTAATAGTTTCTAACCCAAAAATAGCCTATTTATATGCTCTACCGAAAATCCACAAAAGCGGTAAACAAATGAGACCCATTGTAGACAATATAAATACTCCCTGTTATAAGCAAGCTAAATGGTTAGTACAAGAAGTTAAGAAACTACCACCACTAAAATCTTATTCGGTTAAGAACTCTTTTGATTTCGTACAAAGAATAAAAAATGTAAAAATAAATACGAATGAAATCATGATCTCTTTTGATGTTTGTTCTTTATTTCCAAGCATCCCAGTTGATCTTGCTTTAATTGAATTGAAAAAACACTTAGAAAGAAGTGGAGTTTCAGAAGATAAAAAATTAATTTATCAAGACACAGCTCAACTGTGTATGAACCAAAGTTTCTTTCAATTTGACAAGGAAATTTTCAAGGTAACAAAAGGTACAAATATGGGTAATCCTTTGAGTCTTTTAATTGCTGAGCTGTACATGTCTTCATTTGAAGTAAGTTTAAGTGAAAAAGGTTACTTTCCACGGGTTTGGTGGAGATATGTTGATGATGTTTTTGCAATCGTCGAAAGAAAAAACGGTTAAAAAGCCCTCGATCTTCTAAATTCCCAAAATAGTTCGATTAAATTTACTTTTGAAGAGGAACAAGATGGGAAGCTACCATTTTTAGACTTAGAACTAACGTTTTGGTGAAAATATTAAAGTTGGAATCTATCATAAACCAACAACCACAATGAGAACAATAACATCCGACTCACATGCTCCCATTCAACATAAAAAAGCAGCATACCATTCGCTAGTTTACAGACTTTGTAATTTACCATTATCAGTAACGAACTTCAAAAGAGAGTATGACTACATAAAAAAGACAGCTACAGTAAATGGTTATGAAGAGTCAATGATTGACGAACTTATTCGCTATCATTCAAGAAAAACAAGAAACTCTAACCTAACAACTTTATTTTCACAACAAGAAAAAATTAAAAACCAAAGAGTAGCCATAACCTTTCTACCACAAATAACAAATAAACTCAAAACGAAATTCAAAGAACATGGATATGACATTGTTTACAAAAATAACAATAAACTAAGCAACTATCTAGGATCAACTAAAGATAAAACAGAGAAGCTAGATAAATCAGGAATTTATTCCGTCAAGTGCAATAGTTGTGATAGAGAATACATCGGACAAACAAAAAGAAGTATAAAAAGAAGATTTAATGACCATCTAACCTGCATACGTTTAAACCAACCCTCACGATCGGCTGTAGCAGCTAGCAGCACACGTATTAGAAGAGAACCATAGCGTTAGCTTAGAAAATATACGCTTGATAAGAGAAGTGCGCAATGAAATGCAATTGGATGCTTATGAAAGTTTTTTTATACAAAAGAGTAGCAATCTTCTAAATCAAGACAACGGCAATGTAGAATCGTGTCTCTTTGCCAAAATATAAAGCTGTGTGCGTATGTAATTTGTGTCCGGTTATCAATCGATGATTCATCTCGCTTTAATCCAAAAAACAAAAAAAAAAAACATTCAACGCTTCAGTTAGTGCATTGCTGATGATGAAACGAATGTGTTTCGAAATGCATACAAGGTATGTTAACGTGTAAATATAAAGCAATTTTCGTTTAAGTGTTTAACGTTAATCTTGTCCGGTTAAATCAATTTAAGGTGATCGTTATTTAATTGTAATTATTGTCGGATTTATCGCTGTTCAACAACAAAATTTTATTAATGTACTTTTTTGTTTTTTTGTTAAAAATTGTAACGTCTTTTATTTTTTTCCTTGTATACGTTCTCTTTGTGCTTGTGTTTGGCGTTATTTACTAACCACTAACACTTGCATTAATGATGAAGAGCGTAGATAAGCGTGTACAAATGAACTTGCTCTAAGTTCAGTACCGCTTAAGACTGTGAGATGCAAAACAGTTTTATTAGACGGTCTGCCTTTGTGTAAAAGGTCCCAAGCTCGACCGTTTGCACCCTTGCCTGCGAAGGTTTACTCAAACACTTTGATTTAGTAGAATCTGATATTTTGTGGAAAATGTCTCGTTTGAGTCTAGGGTAAAACCCAAAGAGATCACGAAACTTGAAAGGGTGAAGTTCAGTGATTGAGTAAGGATTACAATATTCATACTTGATAACTACAATTGAATAAAGTTTTTAAATGTAACAATAGCTACTATTCCGCAACATGTATTGTGACAAAAGAACAAGATAATTTCATCAAGAAAAAGAAAAAGAAGCATGAGAAGTCCTCGTTGGAAGAAATTAAATTAATATATCTTAATATATAAAACAAAGACGGGTTTGTTACAACACTTATAACTCAAGATCTGCTAAACCAATATTCATGGTTATTGATTCGTTGGATTTGTCTCCGCCCCAAATAGCATAATACATCTTAAAAACAATGAAAACTCGATATGTGTAATGAATACTTAATCTATATATATCTGTATCTATATATATTATATATATATATATATAAAAGAAAGTCGTGTTAGTTACACTATTTATATATTTATATATTTACATATTTTATATGAATACCTGTGCTGCCCTTTTTCTGATCCAGACAAGCCTATTCCAGACATTTATTTGAATGGAAATGTGCTTCCCAAGTGTGAAAAGTTTAAATATCTGGGATCTATGATCAATAGTGAAGCAACTTGTGATGACGACATCAATCATCGAGTAAGCGTAGGGTGGATGAAGTGGCGAGAAAACTCCGCTATCTTCTGTGATCGAAAAATGCCCCCTAAGCTGAAGGGAAGACTCTACACAGCAGCTGTCCGTCCAGCTCTGACATACGGTTCACAATGTTGGACAATGTACAAAAAGTATGAGAGCAAATTGACGGCAGCCGAAAAGAAGATGCTTCGGATGACAGCAGGAGTAACAAAGCTTGATCGAATTAGAAGTACTAAGATCCGTGGAAGCCTTCATGTCAAAAGTACCATCTTGGACAAAATTCAGCACAACCGGCTCAGTTGGTATTGTCATGTTCAAAGGAGAGATCCGCAGAACCCCGTCCAAAAGGCAATATCGTACAACGTTTCAACAAATTCGCGACGAAAAAGAAAAGGCAGGCCAAAACACTCCTGGTACAAGCAAATGCAAAAACAGCAGCATTTGGTTGGCCTCAGACATGGAACAATCCAAAACCGGGAGGCTTGCCGACGCTTTCTGAGGTCAACGCGGCGTACCCCACAGGCGGATCCCTAGTGTGAAGCAGAAAAGTGGGAGAGTTGTGATCGCTTCAAGATCACTACTCGTAACGCCAGAAATGGAAAAGAAGAAGTTACACTATTTATAACTCAAGAACGGCTGAACGGATTTGTCTGAAAATTGTTGGGGAGGTAGTTTAGGAACAGGAGACGGACATAGGATACTTTTTATCCCTATATTCCTATGGGAACGGAAATATAAACGGGAACCTAGAAACTACTGAACCGATTTCAAAAATTCTTTCACCGTTAGAATGCTACACTATCACCGAGTAACATAAATTTTAATTCATCCCCATATTCAAACGGGAACGGGATTGGGAACGCAAACTTCGAAACTACTGGACAGATTTTAAAAATTCTTTCTGCTCTAGGATGCTACATAATCCCTCAGTAACATAGACTATATTTCATCCATACATTCTCGCGAGAACAGAAACGGGAACTAGAACGGGAACCGATAAAATGTTTTCAACTTTAAGATGGTGCATTATCAATATCCCACATTTACATAAATTATTTCATCCTCATATTCCCAAGGGACCCGGGCAACGCCAGAAGGCTAAGCTATATATTTTTTTTATCCAGGATTGGGATCGGAAACCTAGATACTACTGGAAAGATTTCACAAAATCTTTCAGAATGGGGATGATATATTATCCCTCAGTAACTAAGATTATAATTCATCCCTATATTCCTACGGGAACGAAAACATGAACCTCAAAACTACTCGACCGATTTCAAAAATTCTTTCCAATTAAGGATCATACTCGAACGTGATTGGGAACGCAACCTTATATAACTATTTGACCAATTTCGAAGGACAAGGAGACGACCCCGTCTAAAACATTTTTATCACGCCACAGACATAAAATGTAAACGGAATGCTTAAAATCAGAAAAGGAAAAGTAAGCATTAAGAGAAAAAACCGACATTGGGCATTGACTATCGTTTCATTGACTCAAATAAAAATAAAGCAGCGTGCAACAGAGACGACATCAATGCAATGCGTTAGCTTTCGTTATAAACAAAACAATGTTCTGTAAAAAAAAACAAAAGAAAAGCTGACTTATCGTGTCAGACTAAGCGCGCATAGTCCAAATATCAGCAAGTTAATGAGTCAGCGAAGATCTTAGCTCAACACCCTGGGCTGCTTAAGACATACTCATATACCTCTTATCCCTCGACATTCACGGCGTTTTTGAGGTCTGTATTTTTAAGGTTCCCATCCATCTGTTCCCGTGGGAATATGCTGATAAAATATAGTACATTTTATATAGTACATGTTCCCTCCAAAATGTTTCATCTAAAATTCAAAAAATTCATTAAAGTTATTAGACCGATTTCAAAAATTCTTTCAACTCTAGGATGTTACAATATCTCTCAACTCTCAGTGACATAGATTTACATTTCATTCACATATTTCCATGAGAACGGAAGATCCCACAGGAACAGGGTTGGGAACGGAAACTTAGAAGCTACTAGACAGATTTCTAAAATTCTTTCAGATCTGAGATGCCACATAATTCCTCAGTAACTTAGCGTAGACTTCATCGCTATAGTCCCACGGGAACAGAAATTGGAACGAGAACGGGAATTTTAAAGTTACTTGACCGATTTCAAAAATTCTTTCAACTCTAGGATGTAACATTATCTCTCAGTGACATAGACTTATAATTATTTCACATATTTCTATGGGAACGGAAAATTCCCACAGGTACGGGATAGGAACGGAAACTTAGAGACTACTAGACTGATTTCAAAAATTCTTTCAGCACTGGGATGCCACAAAATTCCTCAGTAACTAAGCAAAGAATTCATTCCTAAAATCCCATAGGAACAGAAACAGGAACGAGAACGGGAACCTCAAAACTACAGACCCGAGCAACGCCGGGCGGCTCAGCTAGTTTGATAATAGAAATCAGATCCTAAAAATATACCAAATTGCTAAAAGATAATTGCTGTGTAGAAAACCTCAAGCTCAAGGCTGTAAAGGCCAGGAGCAAAACATAACATTAGCATTGCTAATGTCACTTAAAATTTTAAAGATCACCTCTGCGAACTGCGGTCATAACATAAATCCCCTCGACCTGGAAGAATTCTCTGTGCTCAAAATTATGAACCTACATAACGCAGCTTATGTCAAAATCTATAGAATTTATCAATAAAGATTTTTTTGAATGAGTAGAAGTAAAGATGGGATCACACCTGTCTTGTATAATTATGCCTGTACCATACTCAACACTCATGACTTTATCGTTCATAAGACTTTTCGTTAAATGAAATGCATAAATTAACAAACTCGTGTCTGATATTGCACGGTTTATACCAAGTTCACCGTTTATGTAAAAGTCGTAATAATAAATTCTCACACAGAAACAAACAAAAATATTTGCTCCGGAATGCAACCGTTCAATCGGATTAGACTGGCAATTCGATTTTGAATCCATACGCATGTACGTATCTACCATTCCCATTGCAAATCAATTGTACGCAATCCACTTTTGTATCCAATTTATTGGCCATCTTATGCGAAATTGCTAAGGCTGTTGCAGCAGACTGGAAAGCAAAAACTAGGGCAATGAGTCGAGTGTAGAAATTGCAAAGATCTCAATCATTTAAAAAGAAAAAGAAAATGAAATACAAAAAATAAACGTGTTCTAGAATCTAGAATTCCAACAGAATATGCAGGCCACAGAAATTGGCAACCAAACCAGCTCACTCTATTAGCAAAATCATTAAAAATTTTGTTGAATGAAACGAATCGGTAAAATATTAATTAATATTCAAGAAAATATAGACTTCAGCAACAATAAAAAAGTCATAATTTAATTATATGCACTGAATTCTTAAGCTTTTCGTTGACGGATAAAACTATTTGTTTTCAAAGAGAGCAATGAAAGTGTAAGAATATTTGTTGGCTGTGCAAAAAGCGCTAGCGGGGTTGTTTTCGAGGAAAGATTTGGGTATGCAAAGTGTTTTACTAAATGAATTGCAATTGTATTGGAAGGATAGAATGTTTTTCGAGTTTTATAAATAAAGGGCAAATCAGTGGAGACTGCACTTCATGAAGTAGTCGGAACCATTGAACAGTCAATCCAATATAAAGAGTACACGTTGGCTGTATTCCTCGACATAGAAGGGGCCTTCAACAACGTTGAATACAGTGCTATTCGCATGGCATTAAGTTCCATAAATATCGAGCCAACGCTATCAAACTGGATCGACTCCATGCTCCAAACGAGAATAGTAAAAGCAGAAATGAGTGCAAGTACCCTAAAAGTCAAAACTTGTAGAGGTACACCTCAAGGAGGAGTGTTATCCCCACTACTCTGGCTCCTAGTAGTTAACCAAATCCTGGTTGAACTTGACAGGAGCGGAATAAAAGCAGTAGCATATGCCGATGACATCGTCATCATGACTTCGGGAAAATTCACAACAACCCTTTGTGAACTTCTTCAGACAGCTCTAAACAAGCTTACCAGCTGGGCAAAAAACTGTGGGCTAGACGTCAACCCTACTAAAACAGAACTTGTTCTGTTTACGAGAAAACGTAACATTCCAGATATACTTCCCTCCATTAACGGTATACCAATAAATTTATCTGGTACGGCAAAATATCTCGGAATTATCCTTGATCGTAAACTTAACTGGAAAGAAAATTTAAAAGAAAGAGAAAGGAAAGCTCAAATCGCTTTCTACATTTGTAGTGAAAAAAATGGGGACCTGGTCCCAAAACCATTCACTGGATGTATACATCCATAATAAGACCAATCCTCACATATGCCTGTCTAGTCTGGTGGCCATCATTAGAGAAGGCTTTAAACCTTAAGACCATGACCAAAATCCAAAGGCTTGCATGCATTGGCTCAACTAGTGCCATGAGAACAACACCAACTGCAGCTCTGGAAGCTTTCCTGTCGCTAGCCCCCCTAGATCTTTTTACTAAGGAGATGGCGGCCAAAAGCGCACTGCGACTCAAACAATGCAACAATTGGAAAACAGGCATATCAGGCCATAGAACCATCATGAACCATACAGATATAGACATTCAAACAGACTATACCCCCCCCCCCCCCACATATTGACTTCAATCCAGTGGCCCTAACAGTCTTTCCGACAAGAGAAAGCTGGGAGGAAAACAGGGTTATAAAAGGAAATCACATTTCCGTCTTTACAGATGGTTCCAAAACGGACGAAGGGGTAGGGTCAGGTATCTTCTCAGACTACCCCACCATGAATAGATCAATAAAGCTTCCCGACTTCTGCAGAGTCTTTCAAGCAGAAGTACTCGCAGTGTGCGAAGCCGCTAAGCACCTAGCTACACAAAACTTGATCAACAAAAATATTGACTTCTTCATAGACAGTCAGGCGGCCATTAAAGCTATCTCATCCATTATCACAAAATCCAGACTAGTAGACAGCTGTCGCAGTAACTTAAGACTGCTCAGCGAAACAAACACAGTTAGTTTAACCTGGGTTCCAGGACATCGTGACATAATTGGTAATGAAATGGCGGATAAGCTGGCTAAAATCGGGTCAGCACTCGAATCCAGCGAAACGAACACCTCAGTTCTAAGGCCACTTGAGCAAGAAAAAAACAGAATCAGACACAATTTTCTAAAAACCGCCAATGACAGGTGGTCATCGTTAGAAACATGCCGAGTTTCTAGAAACCTTTGGCCAGATATTTCCAAGAAAAAAACAGAATTTCTACTCCAGCTAAGTAGACCTCGGCTCTCTCTGTTGATTGGCATTCTCACGGGACACAATTCGTTGGGTACCCACATGATGAGAATGGGCATTAGCACATCCGACTTATGTAGAGGATGCCAAGATGAGGAGGCAGAGGAGGGATCATTCCACTTCCTCTGTGAGTGGCCTAGCTTGGCCCACACTCGGAAAAAAAACCCACGGAGAATACTTTTTCGACGAACTGGGCGACATCTCAAATCTCCCACTGAGCAACGTCCTGAAATTTACTCCAGGGATCCAAATGGTTCAGTGGGAATTCTCTACCACAATAACCATCTACCTCTCCAATCCTCCCATTTCCCCATCCTCTGATTTTCCGGGGAGCACAATGGATCTTTGAGATCCGATTGAGGTGTTGCCACTTGTGGCTGCACCCCCCATTCAACCTAACCTAACCTATTGTTTTATAAATAAAGATTTTTTTTCTTTTCTGCTTGCTATGTACATGGAATTCGGTGGAATAAGAAGAAGACGTCTATGAAAAAGGTCATACCTCTCCAATCGCATTCCTTTTCTTGTTTAAATTAACTTGATAAACGGTCCTTTGTCTAAGGACAAGTATCAACCTATATTTATCCCAAAAGATCTACCAAAAGCGAAAAGCCAGATTTCCGAAAACTCGGCTACAAGCTCTGATACACACAAAGAGCAACACGCAATGATGGCAGTTTTGTGAACGAAAATTTCAACGAATGAGCGTCTTGTCAAATAAAACAGGAAAGAATGCACTGGGTTATTTATATTCAATAGTCGTCTGGCATCCTCAGTTATTTAGGCTTCATTTCGGATTTTTCCCACCCCTACGCTTTATTTCCCTTTCTGAGAGCCTGGCATTCTGAGGACACCAGAGGAGGGACCCCCATGTAATTTTCCTCCCAACTGAGGATACCAGGCTCCCAGAAAGGGAAATAAAGCGTAGGGGACCACATAATATTAAAATTTGAAATAAAGCGTGCCCCCACCCCCAACGTTTGATTTCGGATTTTAATTTTTAGTCTTCCTCCTGAAATTAGTACTTCCGGCTGAAAAAAAATAAAAGCACAGTCAAAATGACTTTAAACATCAACATATTTTTTCTTTAAATGGAGAAAATATCGAGCTTACTTTTTAACTCAAAATGACATTGTGGTAAGAAAAGCTGACAGTGGCCACAATCGCCAATGACGCTATTCATCGGGGTTTGTATCCAGGTGCTTCAAGTTGAAATTAGCAGGTTGGTAAAACACTTGGCATTTTAATAGACATCAGAATGAGTCAGGTTGTTCCATGACTGAGACCAACCAAATATAGATTTTCTTGCATTTGTCTGTACCAGGAGTGTTTTGGTCTGCCTCTCTTTTTGTTTGTTGACGAACTTGTCTGAACGTTTTTTTAATATTGCCTTTTCGACGTTCTTCTCTTAATCTCCCCTTTAAACATGACAACACCATCTGTTTGGATACAACAATAAAACCTTACTTCACCTGTAAGTACCCTAATCAACTGCAAGCTTCACAATCTCACTCAATTTGAGTTTCGTAGATGAAACAATTAGCGTCAAAGTGATATTCAAAAATAGAAACTTCAACAGCGCTGTTCAAAATCTCATTTACTACAAATGGAATGTATGACACATTCACTCAAGCAAATTTCAGAAATTACGGTTTATTTAAAACAGCCACCGCCACTACCCGATCGCCATACCACACCACAACCACACAAAACATAAAACACCATCAAAAGAAGAAAAACCACCAGGGAAAACGATAGATCTCTCTACATAGAGGACATGACTGTTATTGGTTCCATAAACTAAGAATATTCACCTTGGCATTGCGTCAGTGAAAATGTGAATGTTAAAATATATAAATAAACAAACACAATATGAAAGGCAAATTACTAATAATAGAAGTAAAGTGGAAAATGAATCAAAAAAATAAAGAAACACCATCCAGTGGGAGGTACAAAAGTGTTCCGCTTACAGCTGAATTTAATTTTTTTAATGACGAATATATGGAAATATATTTTAACGACCACGGACCGCCGCATGAAACGAAAATCATTTTTGAGCTATTTGACATTTTATCACTTTACTTAAAAAGTCCATTTACATTTGCGGGTGTATTTATTTTTGTCGTTACAACAACGAGCAGGAGGACCAATGCGGCTTGAGTTGTGGTGTACGACTCACCACAGTAGAATATATGATCGACGGGGTTCTCTGGCTCGTGAATCAGACTTTTTGGAATTTGTATTGTTCATTATTTTGAACTTGGTGGGTGGTAGGAATATAAGTAGGGGAATGTTTATTTTTCAATAAAATGTTTTAATTTATCGCATGGTAATTGTGCATTGTGTTGTCTGAGAATTTGATTTCATTGGAACGTGCCTAGTAGAAAACACTAATCAAGTCCTTATTGAGCTAATAAAGACTTAACTACCTCACTGCCTCTAATATTATTTTTCATTAATTTGAAATTCTTGATTTTGTACGAGTATTTCAACCCATTGGTTTGATTTTGATGAAACTTCGTACGAAAAACTTTAAAATTGTGTATTTTTTGAACGAATTTAAAAAAAAACTGAATAAGAGAGGACGCTCTTCGTTTTATGTAAGCGGAAAATGATTCAAAATTCAAAAATGATAAATGTATTGAAGGCTTTGTACCAGAACAATACAGCTCGTATCTGGGATGGAAAATGCTTCTCCGAAGATTTCGAAAAAACTGTGGGAGTAAGGCAAGGATGCGTTCTCATTACACTACTATTTACCCTGTACATTAACGATATCACAGATGCTGTTAGAGGTGGAATTGAGCTCCGTCAGACAAGTATTCCAGGCTTACTTTATGCAGATGACACAGTTTTTCTCGCCGATTCAGTTGATGGCATGCAGCTTATGATCAACAGATTAGAAAGGTATTGCAAGAGTTGGAACGTATCTGTCAACCTGGAAAAATCTAAAATGATGATCTTAAGAGGTGGTGGAGGAAGATATTCGCGGATCGAAAAGTGGGTGTTTCAAGGTGAGAAAATAGAAATTGTAAAGGAGTACAAATATTTGGGAGTATTGATTTCATCGAACTCTAATGGCGCTTTCCATTGGTTTCACTCGGGGAAGCACTCATTTTAAAAACCAATGGAACAACCAAAATTGTTTCTATTCAGTTTAACGTAATTTCCTTTGTGTTAGTGAAACACCTATGGCTCTTTAAAAATATTCATTGAAGAAACTTTTCTTTTAGACATTTGAGTAACATGTGTTAGTGCTTCTGAGTCGATTCTCACTTCAAATCGAGAAGCGGCTGTCACTCCTCAGAATCATGAGAAGCGATCTTTTTGCACCAATGGAACGATTTGAGAATGCTTCTGGACGCTCCTGGACGGTTCTTTTCGTCCAATGGAAAGTGACATAACATGAATAAACACCTTCAATTAAAACTGGCAGAAGCGAAACGAGCTATGAGTACTGTTTGGGGCAGTTGTATCCATAAAAAGAGTATTTCGCATACATCAAAACAAACCTTATTTCGTTCAACTGCAACTGCCATTCTTCTTTATGGAGCCCAAGCTTGGGGATGCCGACCATATGAAACAGTAGAGAAGTTTCTTCGCTATTTTATTAGGAGGTTTTTTAGAATACCCACTAGTTCTCCAAACTACATGTTGCATTTAGAGTCTGGTGTTTCCCCTATGTTTTTGGATACTCTAAAGCCTCATTTTAAATACATAATGCGAGTTTTAGCAATGCAGGAGCAGAGAATACCAAAAATAGTACTTATGGACTTATTGTCGACTGAAGGAGTATGTGTTCAAGAGTGGAAGAAGCTGGCGTCGGAATGGGGAGTAAACCTGACAATTGCAGCTGAAGAGCAAGTGAAATCCCTTAAGCCAAAAGTTGATGAATTGCTGAAGAAAACGGGAAATAGAATGTACCAAAACTTCATGGAAGAGGCGCAGAATTCACAGCACAGATTACACTACAGCAAGTTGAATCACTTCTTAAATGAAGGAACTTATTTTTTAGAAAAGCACTCAACGGAATTAATAAGCACAATCTTCCGAATAAGAGGAGGGCTATTAAATCTCAATTTTATACCACACCGTCCTGAGTTACCAATTTTATGTACTTTATGTAACCGTAATGAAAGAGAAGATGTGTTTCATTTTATAGCTGTCTGTCCCGTTTTAAAAGAATTTCGAGTTCATTATTTTGGAGTTCAGTCATTAGATTTATAGGAAACACTAAAAATTTTAAATGGACCTCGTGGCTGGAAAGTACTTTATAATTTCACTGTAATAGCGTCAAAATATAGAAACTGCATTGTTAATGAACTTTTTTAAACATAAGCAAAAAAATTTATATACAATATGTTAAAATATAATCAAAAATTGAATACAAAATATGTCAGTCTGTTAGACGGTTTCGGCCAAACCAAAAGACTTTTAGAAATAATTACCAAAATGTTTGTAGAATTTATGTATTATTTTCACGAGTCAATAAAACTAAACTAACTAAACTATGTAAGCGGAAGGAACAAAAAGTAAAAGCATAAAAGCGCATATTATATCAACATCACAAAAGAAAAAATATTTAAAAATAATTAAATTAATTAAAAAATAACACCACCACTTATGAATGTGATAGTTTTTATGTATAGATACTTGCTATAGAAAAAAACCACACAAACATATTTTAATTAAATTTGAACAATAAGAGATAAAGATTTATATTTATCCCGGCAGATAGATGGTAAGCGATCGTTATCAAAACATCGTAACATAGCCCTGGTTGATGGGTTTCTCGGTAATCGCTGAAAGCTTGCCTAACGGAAACGATGGACAAATTCTAAATAATAGTCTAGACTCAGTTTGTATTTGTATTTGTATTTGTATTTGTATTTGCTATTTGATTCATTTACATCATACAATAAGATATAATCTTGATATAATCAGTTGGTATTGTCATGTTCAAAGAAGAGATCCAGAGAAGCCCATCTAAAAGGTAATAACATACAACGCAACGTTCAGACAAGATCGCAAAGCAACAAAAAAAGGCAGACCAAAACACTCATGCTACAGACAAATGCAACGAAATCTGCATTTAGTTGGCCTCAGACATGGAACAACCCAAGACCGAGAGGTTTCCCGACTCTTTCTGGAGGTAAACGCGAGCGGATCAATAGGTGAAGCGGTAAAGTGGGAGAGCTGTGATCCTTTCGAGATGCTCCATGCTCTTGACACCGGAAATAAGAAGAAGAAGACTCAATATTGCAAACGAATAAGTTCGTACATTCTACTTCAGCAAAAGTGGCAACCGTGGCGGAACTCTCTTTAAAATTGTACAAGTTAATTGCGTCAGACGACTTCACGATAGAGTTTGTTAAAATTCAGATCGTTCCATTTAACCATAAAAAACTAGTGATTTCGAAGCGATCTCGATTGTGACCACTTTAAGCCATCTTGTCGTCAAACCTCAAGCACAAGATTCCTTACTGACTTAAATACCTCTTCAGAAAACATTATCAGCATTTTTATGAGTTTCACGTCAACAGCTTTTCGCCCGGAACATTTTTCTTCGTCCGGAATTTTAAAAGCTATTATGATGAATTTCACCTGAACAAAATTCCAGACTTACAATTTTTCCGCTTTTGTTGATCACTTGTTTGCCTCACAAAAATAAGTGAAATAAATTGCTCTCAACGTTTTCACATTTCACGGAGAAAAATTGATCATAATAAGGGAAATTTTTCAAACATGGAAAATTTTTCCCCCCGGAACTCATAATAAGGGAAAAATGAAATGGGATCTTTTTCGAGGGGAATGATTTCACGTGAAACTCATAGTAAGGCTGAATGTTACTAAAAAAGCTCAGAAAAATAGAAAAAAACAACATAATTGCTTGGTTTTGTTCTTACAAATCCAATCATAACTTGTATCCTAGTAATTTCAAACACTTTTTTGTTACTCACATACAAGGCTTCAAAACAAACAAGATCTCGAACTTCAAAAACACTGTACACTGTACAGCTGAACTTTTTGCCTAATTAATAGAAAAAACATACACATATGTCTCAAATTTTGGATTTCATCATCCATTTATTTTACTAAAAGAACCGCATTCACCAATTTAAACAGCGTGTTTTGCAAAAGATTCGACAAAAGCTCAGGACGAATAGATTAAGTCAAGACAAAAAAAAAATCACACGTGAGGGGTCTCTCTCCCTCAATTTAGAGGGGAGCGCTTATTTTATAAGAAATTGGTTTATTTTTTAAAATAATTATTAAAAATAAAATAAGCCACTTACGAACACATGTTCTAAAGCTAACACTGTGTTGTTTAATCAGTTTTTTAATTCAAGTTTATTTATTGAAAAGTTTTGAGTAATTTTTTTCTTTGAATATTAAGGTTCCCCACTTTTTTTAAAAGTAGTCAATGCTTTTATAGATTCTAAAATCTAAATCAAACATAGAAAACCGGACGTGAAATTTTTTTTTATTTTAGAGAAATCAAGTATGTTTGAGAGGCACCTGACCAGATATGAGAATTATACTCTAGTTTTGGGCGGATATAGGCTTTATAAATTGTAGCCAGATCAGAAGGGATGAAGAATTTCCTACATCGTTTTAAAAAACCTAAGCACTTTGCAGCGTTTTTGGCGACTTCAAATATGTGGTCTTTCCAACGAGGGTCATCGTTTACACACATACAAAGTACTGACAGCTTTTCGGATTCTTGAATGCAGGTACCACTCAAGAGACAGCATTGAGTTTTCGAAGCATTGAATAGCGTGGAAGAACACCTCTTCAGAATAACGGAGGAGATACCATCTAGACCAGCGGATTTATGTATATTGAGATCTCAGAGGACTCTCGCAACGTAGTAAGAAACAAAATCTGTTTCACTGTAGAATTTTCATTCTCAAGCCCGGGAAGGGCTAATAAACTGTGCGGAAGTGTCGAGTTAGCAGCAAACTGGGCTGGCAGCAAACTAGCTTTATTGATAGAGTTGACAAATGAAGAGTCATTAAAGAAAAGTTGAGACCGGTGACGTGGTAGAGTTCTTTATGTTCTTTTTTCTTCCTTTTGGACACAACAGTACTTTTTGCGTTACTTTTTGTTCTTTTAGCCTTTTGTATATGAGCATTACAGATATTTCTAACCCATTTCTGCAGTAGGGTGTTCTTTAAACATACAAAAACGTCTCTATCCCTAATCGCCTCCTTACAACTCGAATCAAACCGCGAATTCTAATTGGGGATGATACTTTTGATTCTGTGACGAACAAAGTTTCTTACGCAGTTTAAAATTACGATAGATATCATGCTGATGCGTCAACGTTTCCGTCGAGAAAGCCCAATGACCAATTAAGATTTCGAAAAAAAAATTATTTAGGACGTCCTAATTGGCTATCTCATATTGCGACACAGTTCGTTAAGGAACTTTTTCTTTTTTAATCAAAAACTATTCACTAAATCAACTTGAGTTAAAAAGTCAAAATAACAAGCTTTCAAAAACACTTTAGTACGTTAAAGTATTTGACTTACTTACTTAAGGTAGCGCTACAGTCCTGGTCGGACTAGGGCCTCAACCAACATGCTTCTCCAGCCAGCTCGGTCCCTAGCTAGCTGCCTCCAGTTTTTTGGATTCGAAGACTTTCCGGGCCGGAGCGTTGGTGTCCATTCGCTCTACATGACCCAACCATCTAAGTCGCTAAACCTTGACTCGTTTGACAAGGTCAGTGTCGCTGTACAGCTCGTACAGTTCGTCGTTAAATCTTCTTCTCCACTCTCCATCTATGCAGACGGGATCAAAAATCACCCTAAGAATTTTTTTCTCGAAGCATCGCGTTGGCGTTCTCATCTACCTTTTCTACAAGGTCCATGCCTCTGCGCCATATATAAGAACCGGGATGATAAGTGTCTTATACAGAGACACTTTAGTTGCTCGAGAGAGGACTTTACTACTCAATTGCATTCTTAGTCCAAAGAAACAGCTATTGGCAAGAGTTATTCTTCGTTTGATTTCAGAACTGGTGTCGTTGTCTGAATTAATAGCGGCGGGCGCCTAGGTAGACAAAGTCTTTAACTACCTCAAAGTCTTAGCTGTCTATCGTGACGTTCTGTCCAAGACGTCGCGTCGGTGTTGGGTGTCCTTTCTTGATGACAGCATATATACTTGGTCTTGCCCTCATTTACCACTAAACCCATCTTCTTCGCTTCCGTCTCAATGCTCATAAACGCGCCATTGACATCACGCTGCGTTCTTCCAATTATGTCAATATCGTCGGCATATCCGAGCAATTGAACGGATCTTTGAAAGATTGTGCCTCTTGTGTTGACGTGGGAGTTTTGCACTATTCTTTCAAGAACGATGTTGAAGAAGTCGCATGACAGTGCATCGCCTTGTATTTGACTTAGTTGATTTTAAATAATTTTTTTAGAAAATAAAGTTAATTTTTATAAAATTGCCCTCCAGCCTGAACGAAATGAGATAAACCCCACCTCTGATACGATTTTATTTGTTTGTCTTGACCCAACTTATTCGTCCTGAGCTTTTGTCTCACTCACCGAATGCAAAACAAAAAAAAAGAATAACAACGGGCTTTATGAACTGTACCGCGACATGGTCATAGCTAGAAGAGCACGGGGGGTGCTGATGGGGAGACATCAAACCCATACAAAAAAAGATTTTTTAGTGCAGCTTTCTAAACGAATACACAACGGTTATGACTCAAAATAAAATTAGAGTTTCCACAAAATAATGACATTTGTGAGGAACGTGTTGGTTGAATCCAACAGTCCAAATCCATGGAGCAATTATTGGTTCGAATGAAAACTAACATAACCATGATAACAGAGCAGCTCAAAAAAGTTGCTTTCGTCATACCTTCCGTCGATAGGTCTCAGCGTTTGTGCAACGCACAAAGTGTCAGTTTGCACATTTAGCGAAGTTAATCAAAAAATTCAAACTAAGTTTGAATGTCGGATAGTCCCAAACTGCTTTTTCAAGTGTATTTTGTATTCACAAGTAATTAGCAACTCTTTCGAGAGTATAACACTGCCATAAAAAGCGTTTTCTCACAATCTCTTTTGAATCGGAGAAAATTTGAACGTTCTCTCCATTACTCACAGAAATGGTTAAGAGAAATGAACATAGGCTGTGGCTTATTCCGAGCATATCGAACCCAAATATTTATCTCAAGAAAAAAAATACAAAAATTAAATAGGAGTTTCCAAAAATATAGTCAATCAGCAACAGATGAAGGAGATTCAATGCCAAATCCATTTCAATAAAAAAAAAGTGAGAAGTAATAACAATCCACCAAACAAATAAACTCATAAGCTAAAAGCACTTAAAATAAATTAAGTTTGATGAGCTTTCTTTTTAGGAATGCCAAAAAAAAACAAATAAACAAATATGCAAACAGAAATTGCTTTTAGAGCTACAACCACTTATATAGGAACTTTTTATTAGTTTTCAAAAATACTGAGTCCAGAGTTCAAAGATCTGTTTGTAATGATGAATAATCGAAAAAAATAATTAGAATTTTTCAAACAAATATATTATTTTTTTGTGTTTATAGAATTCTAAAAAACATCTTCATCTGTATTCAAATAATAATCAAAACTCCTGTCAGACTTGCTGACAGGAGTCAGAATGAGAAACTATTTGATTCATCTTCAGGTTGCTCATGTTCTCTAGAGGTAGACCCTCCGCGCTCCTTTATCAACTTCGGTTTACCTTGCTTCCTTGCCTGTAAACCGAAGTTGATAAAGGAGCGCGGAGGGTTCTACCTCTAGAGAACATGAGTTAATAAAATAAATAAAAAAGGTCGCATAAAAGAGCTCTGAAAGCCTCGGGGCCTAACGCATTTCTCCCAAGCCTACCATGTGAAGAATGTTAAATAAAAATAAATAGTATGGCGGAACGGAGCGAGGAGCCACAGAGCCTAGTGCATTTCCCACAACCATGCCTAGAGAGGAAATGGAGGCGACCTACAATTTTCTGCCGGTTCCGAACGGCTAATCGAGAAAGCGCTTATCATGGCAAAGGATTTACTAACGAAGGTCCTGCGAATTTTTCGCGAAAGGCGATACCCGTGAAAAAACATTTATGCCGCTGTTCAGATTCGAACCACGATCCTCTGGCTTAACAGGCCATCACTCCACGGGTACCACAATATGAGGAATGTAGGGGACCTATAAATCTGTGACGATTCCGAACGGCTCAAAGAATGCTTTTCATGGCAATGTATTAACTGTATGCGTTAACTTTATACCGCAAAAAGTCCAAAAAAGTTTGGAAAAGACTAGCTTTTTGGTCCAAAAGTTAGTCTTCGCATACGACGTTATTGGTCTAGGTAAGGTTAACATGGCTGCCAGCCTCGCTAACACATTAAGGTCCTTTATACCCATTACGATAACACAAAGTATCTGGTTTATCGTCCTACTAACGCGCCTTTTGAAGCTTCAATTAAAGCGGGAAAGACGCAGACGTCGAGGTGACTGAGACCACTGCAATCATTTGTGAAATGAAAATTTTGAAAGTTAATACCTTGTTCTTCAATCAACATTGTAGTTCAAGTTAATCAAAGTAAATTTTTTTAAATAAAAACAAGCAAACGTTTGTTAGCCACATTTTGAAATTCAATACTCGATGGCAATAAACCCAGACAAACTCAATTGATTGCCTGAATATAGAGATCATTTTTCATTCCACTTCAAAGAATAAAATCTATGCCATGTTTCTTTTTTTATAAGAAAATGGATGTGTTTTCAAAAACAAAAAAACCCCATGTAAAAAGGTCGTCAACTTCTTTCAAATCAAGACGAACAAAACAACTTTAAAATTCAAAACACAAAAAAGTCATTTTCGCTAAACATTTCCCAGTTTTCAGACATCGCGTCACCCAAAAAATAAAATAAAATAAAAAATCACGACATTTTAGAAGACGGTACTAATTTTGTCAAAATGTCAAAGTAATTACATTTTGTGATTTAACCAACAAAAAAAAATCTTGAACAACAAACGTGGGAGACTTTTCGCGTTGATCCCTAAATAAATCAACAGGAAGTGTCTTTTAGCCACTGTGTCACCGTTTTAGCCAATGGCTGTAATGGTATTCGCACGTAGACGTTCAAAATTGTATTTTTGGCAAAGCACAATTAGTCAAGAGTTATGATGGACGAATTTGCCTGGGAAAAATCTTTGACGGACGTTTTCTATTTTATGCAACTCATACTCGTGTGAAAACGCCTATAGCCAAGTGCTAGGATACACATGCAATTTAGTTCGCTTTATTTAGCGTAGCGCTTCATAAAAGCAATTTGTTATAAATGTCATGTTGCGGAAAGTGACTTGCGTCAATACAAGGTTCCATGTTTTGCTGTTTTGCATGCATCTGTTCGTTAATGGAAGACACAGTTGTATGGTGTGGTGTGGCGTGTGTTTGGATAAACTTGGTTTGTCAAAATAATTTCATTTTCCGAAAATAAACAGAATAACTGTGGCGGGATTTTTGAAAACACAAAAGAAGACACTGGCTTGTGTTTTTTGAGATAATTTTTTGAGTGAGGGTCAACATCTTTTATGTTTGGTTCAAAATATTTACTCAAGTTAACGCTGAATGATTGGAATGGGAAAGGAATTGAACTTTTCGCTTTACAAATGCATCATTGGCAGGACCCCAGTTCGTTATTGAGACAATCTGTGCCTCCAGAAGCAACAATGAACAAAACACTGACACTGACCAAATTTTATTGTGAAGAAAAATACACACGGAAATTTCACTTCGTATTGAAGATATATAAAATGAAGTATGTCGCTTTAACAATGAAACAAGAGTCAGTCATACAGCTAATGAGTTCTATGAACTGAGCATGAACAATGAAAATAGCAGGGATTTTCCAAAGTTAGTCAGGTATAGTAACGGATGAACCCTGAATTGCTTAAGAATTGGGTAAGAGACATACATACATACATAGGGTGGCGCAACATAGCGGGGAATCTCATGGCCAAGCCTAGGATGGAAGAGACCTACAGACTTTTACTGAATCCGAACGGCTAATCCAGAAAAGTTTTAAATGGAAATGAATTTACTCTCGGAAGACTTGCCAATTCCTCGCCAAAGGTGATACCCGTGGAAAAACATTTATTTTCTTTTCTGTTGGGAACCACTAACCGCCACGTAACAGGCAGATGTGCTAGCCATTACGCCACGGGCACCACGGGTAAGATAACTAAAAAAATTGTATGTAGGCTTATTTGTCGACAACCCAAATAAGCCTCCAAAGAGAACAAAGATCACTCAGTCAAAGCAAAATTCTATATTTTCGAGAAGGTATATGATAAGAGACCAAAGTAACTATAACGAAAAGATTGTTCTTGACGACAATGGGAAGGGTTCCACAGTTGAAGATTACAGTTCGTCTGACAGCTCTCAAGCGCAGGGCGAAACATAAACAGAGTAGACACTAAGAGACCACCATCTCAATAAAACCTAGTATCTATGTAAGATAACTCCTGTCTCTTGGACACCCACTCATTCCGGGGGCACAAGAGGGGACACCTTGACTACTACTTCGATAGTAAGTTTAAAGTTTACTTGCGGATAATCCACTACACTCAGGACTCCCAGGGGAGGAGAAAATTAATATGGAAAGAGACCACTAGCATCTTTTAACCTTTTCCGATCCCGTTTCCTTAAGCCTGTCAGAAAGACTACAAAGGAATCAGCTGAGAAGTAGTACTGCCAAATTGCAATCAGAAGTGTAGCCACTGATGTGTTGGGTGGATGAATGAATAGATGAAGGGTAGCGACGAGCAAACGCAACGAAGAACGAGGCCTACCATATAATTCTGCTGACTAAAATGGACTTTTTGCTGACGATGAAGACACAAATTCCACTTTCAGGTAGAATGCCCCATTCAACTTGGACGATGATCAAGAATGCCGCCCTCCCGACCTAGAAGAAGCCAAGCTTTCCATCTGCAAATTTAAATAAAATAAGACTACAGGCGCAGATGACCTTGATTTTTAACTTTTCAAGGCAGCAAGAGATCAGTTGGAAAGGAGCATGCACCAGGTGATTTGCATGATATGGTCGGATGAAAGCATGCCCGATGAATGATGGAACCTCAGTATCGTATGCCCGATCCTAAAGAAGGGAGACCCTCACAATTGCGCCAATTATAGAGGGATAAGCCTCTTTAACGTCGTTTATAAGATCTTGTCTGCTGTAATATGTGAACGTTTAAAAACGTAACGCAGGGGAAACACAGAGCCAGGTAATGCATTCCACATTCGGGTGGTGCGACTGAAATACGAATCTCTATACTTGACTGTACGTCCGAAGTTGGGCTCAAGGAAAAACTGATGAGCATTCCTAGCAAGGCGGGTGTTGCGGCTAAATTGTTTCAGGTGAGGTATGCAACTGGTTACTTCAATAGACCACTGTTTGTGAAAAAAGCGATAAAAAAGAGAAAGACAGGTAAGGTTTCGACGATGTTCAAGAGAATCAATCGATTCTACGAATGAACTATCACCTATCAATTTAAGCGCTCTATTTTGTACCCTATCAAGCAGGCGCAAAGATGTTTGAGAAGCACCTGACCAGATATGGGAGTTATACTCCAGTTTTGGGCGGATGAAGGCCTTATAAATTGTAGCCAAATCAGAAGGGGTGAAGAACTTCCTGCATCGTCTCAAGAAACCTAAGCGTTTAGCAGCGTTTTTGGCAACTTCAAATATGTGGTCGTTCCAACGAAGATCATCGTTTACACACATACAAAGTACTGACAGCTTTTCGGTTTCTTAGACGCATGTACCATTCATGGACAATGGCAAAGGGAGAATGTTAAGCTTCAACGACAAGAGACAGCATTGAGTTTTCGAAGCATTGAATTCTACTCGGTTCATAAGACCCCATGCAACAATGCTGTCAAGGTCAGAATTCAATGAGCTTATCATACGCAACCGTTCCAGTTCCACATCCGAAGAGTAGGGACGTGAATTTGGAAACGAATATGAAAAGCTGAGGGTCGAGTCGTCAGCAAAACAGTTAAGCAGATTAGAAGTTTCAGATAAGAGATCATTAATGAAAATGAGGAAGAGAGTCGGAGACAAAACGGAGCCCTGGGGCACACCAGCATTTATGAAGTGGGTATCAGACTTAATTTCTAATCCAACGAAGAAGAGACTCATCAAAATCAAACGCTTTAGAAATATCAAGCGCAATAATCTTACTTTCTCCAAAACAATGTAAAGATTGGTTCCACTTTTCAGTGAGATAAGCCATCAAATCACCAGTGGACCGTTTGCCACGAAAGCCGTACTGACGGTCATTAAGAGAATCTTTCGTTCTTCAAAATATTTCATAAGTTGATGGTTTATCAACGTTTCCTTGACCTTGGAAAGAAGGGACGTTAGTGCAATTGGACGGTAATTGGAAGGGGAGGAAGATTCGCCTTTTTAGGGACCGGCTGGAGAAATGCAGTTTTCCATCTGCTCGGGAAAATCCCAGCAGAATAGGAAAGATGGAAAAGTTTACGCAGTGGTTTTGCCAGTGTAAAAGAACACTCATAGCCAGAAGAGTAAGCATCAGGAGGCTACGATGGTTGGGCCATGTAGAGAGGATGGACCCAAACGCTCCGGCTCGATGGGTTTTCGAGAGCACATTGCAGGGAAATCGTGGACAGGGAAGGCCTCGTCTTAGGTTTCGCAATCAAGTGAAAGAAGACCTCTATTGGCTTAGAGTGCAAAATTGGAGAGAGCTCGCCCGAAAGCGAAGTCGTTATAAAAGGATGTTGGTTGAGGCCGAGTTTTACCCCGAACTGTAATGCCCACCTAAGTAAAAGTAAGTAAGTATTCGCCTGAGCTATTGATGGCTATGGAGAAGATTAAGCGAAGAAATTTACAAATGGAATAATGAAAAGTGTAAGAAAAGAAACCTTGTAAAGGAAATAGTAAAAGGCTTCAAAAACCCACCAAGCCAGATCAGATATTAGTAGGCTACTTTACGAGGTAACAGGTAAGGTATAAGTGCATTAAGCTGCGAGTGCTGAGTCGGAAAAGAACCTTTTAAGTTAGGGTTTCCGTTTGTTTTATGACAGAGGATTCATTTTCAAGTCACCGTTTCTATTTTAAATAGAAAAGCGATAGATGGTCAGCCACCTTGATACCTTACGTAAAATAATTGATTCATCTGAGTAAACAACCCGTAGCGTTATGGTCAGCATGACTGCCTGTTACGAAGGAGATATGGCAATTTCTCCTATAGTAATATCGTTGCATTGAAAAACGCTGACTCGATAAACCGTTTGGAATCGGTAGAAAATTGTAGATACCCTCCAAGGTATGGATGTGAGAAATGCGCTAAGCTCCGATACTCCCCACTCTGTTTGGACACCCTATGTGCTTTATCCGTTCGGAAAAAAATTAAATTCCCATTCATTCCTCACAGGAATGGTTGAGAGGAACGTAAAGGGTGTTTTTTTAGAGGGATAATAATTATGTAAAAATAATTATTTAAACACATTGAAAAAATGATATTCTTATGCCATTAGCTAAAAACGACTTCAAGCACATGGGCACGACAGCTGGCCCAAAAGAATTGCATCCAATTTTCGATCACACTTCAGTCTTGTATATTGGCAATCTTAAAGCAAATCTACTGATTGTGGTTAAATTTCAAAACGTATACTAACCACAATTCCAGCAATAGCCAGTCAATTGTCAAATTGAAACAAAAACAAGAAACAGTGCTGCCAATTAAAAACAAAACCTATAAAAAGTAGAAGTACCCTTTGCTAGTGAATATATTTTTCAAAGCCACAAAAACAACTGTAATCACCAAAAAAAAAAACCATCTCGAACCTACCCAAATAAAACAAACAATGTCCACTATAACATCACATTTCAATTCCGTCGTAAATCATGTTACGAAAAGGAAATTTTCAAAACGTGCAATAAAAGAATAGATTGTGCCTCGTGTCTACTAAATTGGTTCCATTCAAAGACGCCACTTTCATCGTTCAATTGTTTGAAATCATCAAAATTTTCCATTCATTTTGAACATGCTGCCCACAATTTAGTCTCACAATCAGAACTTCCAATCTAATTCAATTGAATGTTATGCAAGATCGTCAACTATACTTCAATTAATGTCATTCAATGCAATTTTCCAAGCAGGTAGTCGTATGTCAACTAAGCGCTGATTCTAATCTGGCAAATTACAGATAAAAGAACACATTCAATTTGCATTCATTGAGTGGGCGATATCATTTGTCATCATTCAACAAGAACAAGAATGAAAGAAACAAAATAAAAATCAACGCCTCCTCCTCCTCCTCGCGTCTGCTAAGCTAAGGAAAAACTTCACAAAGATATCTGCATACAAAGCAAACCGCTACTCAACAGCAACACTTAAATTTCCATTTCGCTAAATTAGCAATGGCCGATTTATTTACCTTTGACGTCACAGTGGACGTCATTGGATAACAAATGATCGTGTTAAATGTTTTCACCCCATTATCCCCTGTTGTACTGTATCAAGAAGAATCACATCAAAACTTAACCGAAGCATCACAAAGTTGTTCCACATAATTGAAATCGAAGGCGCAGGAAGAACGCATAAACTCAATCTATTATTGTAAACAAGACGAGTCTACTACACACCCCTTCAACCTCTAGTCTGGTGCGTGAATCGTGAAACCAAGCGGTCAGTTCACCGGCTATTTGCTATTACGATCATTTGAATCATAGCTGACTTTCACGTCTCACTATTCGCAATGAGATCTTAAAAAAAAATTAAAAGTTATAAATATCTTTCAATTAGATAAGTGAATTGAATTTATGATCTTACTTTATACTCCGAGGGCGGTGTGGTGGATTTGCATTTTGTTTTGTGAGAGGTGGCAAATCGAAATGGGTATGGCATGGGTAATATTTATAATAACGAAGCAGCCATGAAAATGACGGCATCGTTAAATAAATGACTATGACGTTTATTTGGTCAGCATGAGTGTGTAAATGTTCAATGAAAACGTAAGCAGACCTTCGCGTTCATGTGAACTTGATGGTTTGTTGAATACATGTGTTTTGGAATTTAATCAATTGCAATCAATATTATAACAAACTAAAGGAAGGTCAAAAAATGTTTATTGAACTATACAAAAAAAACATTTCTTAAAGATCCCATAGCAGGAGAAAGTAATTTGTTATCCTTTCGCATTTTTCCCCCTTCTTCCATCCCAACTATAGATATTTTCTATTATTGATACATATCGTTGTAGTATCAACAAAGTATATGCAACTCTAAGTACCAAATTGTAACACAACGCGAGCAACCCATATGGCATATGCCCATGTGCCTAAAACACAAACACTCCCTAAGGGCACTTATTTATTATTATTATTATAAATTCTTTATTTTGATAAAATCTCGAAAAATTTACATAAAAAATACAAAGAACATTAGCATGGCAAAAATTATTTGCCGTCTGCCTGAAATTTGACTTTAACGAGGTTTAATGAAAAGAAAGTAAAAGTTTTGTTTTAAAAATATATAAATATACAATAAAAGTAAAACAATTGAGTATATAAATAAAAGCATATTAACATTGCTTATCAAAAAATAAATTAAATTGTTTCTATTTTATTCGATAAAGCTGTTTCGGTAACCCAAGGCATGAATAATAAAACTATAAAGAATATTCCAACTACACTGACCATTTAAAATATCTTTGACTTCCTCACGAGTTAGAAAGCTCTTTTCAAAGTAAAGCCTTCGCACTTCTTGTAAAATTGGGCAATTGGCTAAGAAGTGATTAATATCTTCGGTTTCGTTACGGTTGCAGAGGTTACATAAGGAATTATTGTTTCTGTGAGGTTTGTAATTTAAATTTAACATTTCAGTTCTTGCCTTAAACAGTGTACTTATTTGATTTACTGAAAATTTGCTATCAAAATAATTGTTTACGAAAAGAGCGTGATTGAGCTCTTTGTACATTAAACGGGTGGAGGAAGTTTGGGCCCTATTTAAGAATTTGAGATAAATTGAATCATCTACCTTTGCAATGCATTCGTAGAATCTATCTTGCCAATTTACGGAGGGGATATCATTTAACTTAAGTTCAAAACAGTGTGTATCAGCTAACTCATTCCATTCCTTGAACGGAGACAGTTGCCTTTGAAACGCGACATCCATTACTTGCCTTTGGAGGTTTTCGCTCGATCTTTGCATGACTTTTACTATGTAGTCAGCGCTGGACTTAAGGTTTCTCAAAAAGATTGGTGGAAGACCTGATTCAACGTGTATAGCATACGTGGGAGTAGAGATTGGAAGTTTAAAAATTCTCTTGAAGAAGAAACGTTGTAACATTTCATATTCGTCAAGATTTTGGTAACCAAACACTTGGCTGGCGTAGCATAAGCAAGAGTTAATAGTGGCCTCAAAAACTTTATATTTAGCTGAGATGCCTATGTACTTGTTGCAGAATATTCTATTCCACATAATATTTACTGCTACTTTTGCCGATACACATTTATCCCTAGCATGAGGGCGGAAATCTAAGTTACTTGGGAGTAGAACACCTAGATATTTGTATTGTGAAACAACTTCAATAGGTTCACGGTCCAATGTCCATATCTCCGGATGAATTCTTCTTCGCCGGCCGTCTTCAAATATCATTATTTTTGATTTAGAGGTGTTTATTTCCAGGTCCCATGTGTCGCAAAATCTTTTCACTTTATTGATTTGTAACTGTAAAGTTGTAGGGTTATCCGAAAGAATAACCAAGTCATCCGCATAAAGAAGTACTTTGATAAGTACTCCACCAAACCTGACGCCACCAGGTAATTCATTGGAAACATCATCTATGAAGGGAGCAAACATTAATGGGCTTAAGGGGCAACCTTGGGGAACACCCGTATTAGTGCTAAAAAAGGTAGACATTGAACTACCATTGGAGACAGCAGCGCAAGTATTGGAGAGGAGTAACTTATACAATCTTAAAAACTTTGTCGAAATGCCTATATTCGAAAGTTTGAATATCAGTGAATGTCTATTGACTGTATCAAACGCGGCTTTTAAATCAATGAAACAGGCATAGAGTTTCTGTTTGTTGTCGATATATTTTTTTGCGACGCTGGTGAGCACAAAAATTTGATCAACAGTCGAAAGTCCAGCGCGGAAACCACCTTGAAAAATGCTTAAAAGCTTATTTTCATCTACCCACCTCATCAGTCTACCATAAAGAATTTGAGTAAATATTTTTCTCAGACAGGGTAGTATCGAAATGGCCCTATAGTTTGATGGTATTTTGGGGTCTCCTTTTTTGAAAATTGGACAGATCTGCGAATTTAAGAACGACTGTGGTATTTCTTCTTCTTCAATCAGCTTGTTAAAAAACATAAGGAGTAGATTTTGAAAGGACGACGAAGAATATTTATAGAATTCAGTTGGAATCCCATCGAGACCAGCAGCTTTATTGTTTTTCATGTTTTTAAGCGTTGTTTGTAATTCGTTTAATGAAATAGAGTCATCAAGGTCTGCCACTGAAATGGAAGGTAGAGTATATTGGAATGCTTGTTGATTTGTTGAGGGGTTAAAGAGTTTTTTGAAGTGGCTTGCGAGTAGATCCTCACCAATATCAGACGCTGTTGTACTTTTGCAGCCAGCCAACAATCTTACATTAATCCAAAATGACTTTGAGTCCTTACATTGTGACAAATTTGCTGCTATACCTTTCATGAATTTTTTTTGTTTGGATTCGCAAACTCTTTTGTATGACTTATTTGCATCTAGATAGAGTGATTTAAAAAACAAGGATTTCGTTTTCCTAAAGAGTTTAAGTAGAGCAAAAGATTTTTTCCGAAGTCTAATACATTCCCAGTCATACCACTCAGATGCAAACGTTTTGTTGTTTCTTGGTGGTATGGCTGACTGCTTAATGATTTCTGTTATTTGAGCAGCTAACTGATCACAGGGGCAAGACAATTGATTTGAGAGACGACTCACACACTGATCTAATTTACGATTATAGTTGACTCTATAACTGTCTATCCACTTATAATTTTGAAAGGTCTTACACAATGAAGAATCAAGGTTTTGAAGTTTGATAGACGTCTCAATTGGAAGGTGGGCCGAGTAGCTTACTGCACTCACTTCAACATCTTCCACAACTTTAAGCCATTTGCCTCTTGCCAAACAATAATCTATTACGGAACACCCCTGACCAGAAATAAATGTTAGTTCTCCTCTTCTATCACTTTTTGCAACCCCATTCAAAACCATCAAACCGAAGTTCTCAATCAAATCGACTAGACGCCTGCCCGCACTATTGACCGTTTCATCTAACGAACCTCTCAAACTATTGAACGTATGAGATGTATTTTCTACCAGAGAAGCTGGGTTTTGGAAATTACCGATTCTCGCATTTAGATCACCTAATATTAAAATATTTTGGAATTCTAACTCGTTAAGAAAGGATTCAAGTTCATTATAATCATTATTCCAATTAGTACAATTTAAATAAGTTGGAAGAATGTAGTATTGTTCATGCCTGTGGTTTAACATTATAACAGTTTTACTTCCAATCGATTTAATGCTAACATAATTCTTTAAACCACATCGTACAGCTAACAAGACACCACCACTTGCTCTACCAAAAATACTACTTCGGGTGGCAGGAATGAATTTAATGGCGCTTTCCATTGGTTTCACTCGGGGAAGCACTCATTTTAAAAACCAATGGAACACCCAAAATTGTTTCTATTCAGTTTAACGAAATTTCCTTTGTGTGAGTGAAGCACCTATGGCTCTTAAAAAATATTTCTTGAAGAAAATTTTCTTTTTGGCATTTGAGTAACATGTGTTAGTGCTTCTTGAGTCGATTCTCATTTCAAATCGAGAAGCGGCTGTCACTCCTCAGAAACATGAGAAGCGATCTTTTAGTACCAATGGGACGGTTTGAGAATGCTTCTGGACGCTCCTGGACGGTTATTTTCGTCCAATGGAAAGTGACATAAGCCCAAAACAAGATCGTTTTTAAGCCTAAAAAACACAATTATACTTTAACTACGATTTCATGTTACGTTTGTAAGTTTTACTAAAGAAAATCCATAAATCTTATATCCATGTTGCTTTGATTCTACATTACGTTCGCTCAAGTAAAAGATAACGTAACGTGACTCGAACTCAAAGCAAAACTTTGAGTACAGTTCAAGTTTTGCTTGTTTTGACAACTCACAATAACGAAAAAGAAAAAAACAAACACAAAGCGTAGGGAGGCAAAACCAAAGCATGATTTTGTTTTAGGCATTTGACATCAGTAATGTTTCAACTACGTACTGAGCGTAACCAAACACTAATGAATTTTCCTCTCCTTGATACCTACATCATGGGATGTGTTGTCAATGTCAAGAGCATTTCCCGTTTAAAGAGATATGGTCTATATCATAATTGGCACTGGAGCTTTGAGAAACTGGCAAACAGTATATCTTTTTAACTCACTTTAAATGGACATGAACATGTCGTTTGATATGAAGATTGCACCTTCTCTAGGTGCAAGAATGCAACCCCATTCCCCTAGAAATATAAAGTTTACAGTGTGTTTGCACTGTAAACTTTATATACGTGTCGACAAACATCGACCAAACATTGCGTCTTAGAAAGGTACAAACCTTGTACCTGGGCGAAACGCATAAGGATTGAAGGTCAATTGAACTTTTCATTTTGATTTTGAAGATTGTAAGGCTCAAACTGCGTCAAAAATACACCGTCCATTTCCTGTCTGTTCTGGAATGGTTCACTCTAGATTCTGAACCAGGGACGGATTACTATCGTATCTTCACGGATGGCTCCAAAACCAATGGCGCTGGTGCCGTTGTGGAGAGCGATGACATACGACTACGCACATACACTTTCGTCTTCCAAGCGGAGATATAGGCTAAAAGCTACGTTACGAATAATGGCTTGATAAGCAGGAGTGTTTGTGTCTGCCGCGACAGCCGAACTTAAGCCTCTAGTCAATACTCTGACTACTTCGAAAGTGACCCAGGAATGCAAGACCGATCTCTGAATGCGGTCGGAAAATTAGATTTTCAAAGTCTAATTTGGGTTCCAGACCTTCACGGCATAACTGGAAATGAGATAGCCAATGAAATTGTGAGGCAAAGATCGAAGACAGCTTTCTCAGGACCTGAACGGCGGCGCTTGGTCTGCTGAATTCCTCAGTGAAGACTTCAACCAACAACTGAACTGTCAAGAGGACAAACGTATATGGTATGCCTCGATTGGATGCAGACAGACCAAACACGTGCTTCACAACGTTGATAAGAAAACTGCAACATTTTTGCTATCGCGTTGAAGAAAAGACTGTAAAAAGCTCATTCACTTCTTGTTTGCCAAGCATTTAAACGTGTTGGACCTTAAAGATACCACACTCTGCGAATCCTATGTATTGAATTTTACCTATGGTTGACGAAGGTTTCCTTGACAACCCTATGAGTTGTCAAAACACATAATTTTTCCAGTCCTCCAAAAATGCTGAGCCACAAAATCACCACACATCGCTGTCATTTGAACAAAAATACACGCCATTTGACAGCCCTGTTTATTACCTGAACTCGTCCCAGCAAAATCCTAGGGCGAGTTGGATTAAAACCCAGGGCTCAAAAGAGACTTCGTATGAAATTCAGGGCGAGTTTAAATAAATAAGTAAATAGGGTAGGGCAGCAAAGCACTTCTCAAAACTATGCCTTGTGAGGCAATGGAGGGGACCTACAATTTTCTGCTGGTTCCGAACTGCTTATCGGGAAAGCGCTTTTCAGGGCGAGTTTGGGTTTTTTCAAAAAACGTTTTGTGACGATCACAGGGTTTCAACGAAAGAACCTAACGACGACACCTCGGAACTTTCCTGCTGTGGATGTCCTGCATTCAGTTTACAGACACTCGGCACAGATATGGTGGGACCTGGTAACCTAAGATCCTTATCAGAGTCTTTAGGAATTTCATCGAACACGAAGCTATATCAAAATCAGGACGATATTTGTAAGTACAATGGATCGATGTTTAGGTCTGAGTGCTCCAGTTAGTAGTTTTGAAAGCTGTGATTGTGTTTGTTTGTTTTTAAAATTTCACAGGTTATCTACTTCAATTTAAAACAGTCTCAGCATCCTGAACATGAATAAGGGCGGCCGTGGTGCAGTGGTAGAGTGTTTAGTAGATAGGCCGGACGCGTTCGAATCCCGCTCTGGGCATCTACTTCTCTTTCAGCCTCCCAGTTTCATATGGAAGCCGCCCTTGAGGTTATATATGTGAAATTACTAACAACTTATTTCCAACTACTGCAACACAAAAAAAAAAAAGGGAAGGCTGCTACTCTGGTAGTACAATGGACCGGATATTAGGTCTGAGTTCTCCAGATTAGAATATAAGCCTCCTCTTTTTATTAAAAAAAAAAAAAAAAAATCCTGAACATGATTGTTCCAAGCAAGAATAATTAAAGACTCAAAATAAGCCAATTGTTCTCAAAAGCTTCCAAGAAGCATGAAATAATTAAGCTGTTCAACAAAGCCCACAAAAGAAGGTATATTAATTCGTTACAGCGTGATACTGTTAGCTCTGTTTGACTGAGCTTTGGTGAATTGGTTGATAGATGCTACTTACCAAGTACAGATTAAACACTCAGAGAAAAACCGCAGGCTAAAATCAAGTACGAGGAGTCTTAGTTCTATTTTTTTGCATTCTTAGTTTTGTTATCTGAAAAACGACACGTTTTATTCTTAATTCAAGAATTTTATTCTAAAAACAAGTTTTTATTCCGAAAATTGGAACACAAAACTTGGTTTGAGTATGACATTCTTAATATAAGATTTGTTTAAAGTTATAGTAAGATATACATTCTTAAATTAAGTTCTTCACTATCTTGATTTAGTTTCTTTTTCTTATTAAGAACAAAACATTCTCAATTTAAGATTATTGAATGTTGAAACGAGCCAATACGGTCTTAAACGTGGCGAAACGATCTTACGCTAAGATTTATATTCTCAAATTAAGCCGAGGTGATCTTAAACTTGTATGATGCAGTTTGATTACAAAGAAGCTTAGATCGATTATTCGTTTTGAGCCGTGCTTTATTCCGGTTCGGACGTGATTTATTATTGAGCTACTAAGTGATATTTTCACCATGGAAAACTTTACTTCGGACGAAAATGTAATTGAAAACAGTGTAAAATCTAGTGATGTATATGTGTTTGAGAACATTGGCGGAAGCTTTGAAAGTGAACGACGTAACAAATGGAGTAGACATTGACTACTCAGCCAAAGCCGACGCCATTTCCAGCACCATGGCAACGATTACCAACTGCGCTGCACCAACTCTCGTAGGCACCGGCAGCACCGATGGGGACAAGCTTTTACAAATTCTTAAACAATTTGATCTTGAGTACCTGTTTGATGTTCTTAAGGGTAAGTTTGATTGATGATTCAAATAGCTTACAAACTCTAATCAAAGAATGATCTTTATGGTTCACTGAAGCCCAAACACCATTTTCTGGTCCATTACCCGACTGCTCTAAGAAAATGTGGACCGCTTAAATATGTTTGTGGTATGAGCCAAACATAAGGAGGCAAAAACATACTTACATAATATAAAACTTCTAGGGTAATTCCTCCCTTTTCTTTAGCAATTAAGACTAGCATTAAATTTTCAAAATTTTTGCTTGACCATGAAAAATCCTTCGGACCAATTATTAAAATAATTAACAGCAAAACTACAAACTTAACAACAGAGGAATACTTTTGTCAGATAAATAATAACAAATTTTCATTTTATAATAAATTAATAATCTTTAAAGGTACAAAGTATTTTAATAACTGTTATTTAGCTTTACGTAATGATGTTATTAATAATTTTGAACTCAATAAATTGAAAATTTTTATAATTCAGAATGAAACAATTTGTGTTCTATGCCAACGAATTGAAAATCTTGGATTTGAACATCATTTCTAATCATTTCAAATTGGTTGTTTAATAAAAACCATTGAAGAAAAAATTATTAACTAATTTTTCAGTTCACCACTCCATTTGTATTCATTATACAATGGAAAAACCTATTTTAGAATTAAGTAATAATTTTTGTAAAACAAAAATTCAGAAAAATATAAACACATTGAAATTATAAGTGCTTTTAATTTCATTTTGGTGGAGAGGAGGTGGGGACGAGGGATGGGGACAAGGGGTGAGGACGAGTGAATTGATTCTGAAGGTAAGAGCATACAAATCTTGAATCAAGATTTAATAAGCTAGAAGCTATCCGAGGAATACTTAAAAAAAAAGAGATTTTTTTCTTATTTCAAGTTTGTTAGTACTTAATTTAGGAATATAAAAAACTTGATTTAAGTATGTTTCATTCTTATCCCTGGTATATTTAAGAATGCGCGATCTTAATTTTAGGTTGATATAGTCTGACATTAAGCTTTTGTATTCCTATAATTAAGCTTAAATAATCTTATATTAAGGTGAGAACATTCTTGAAATCAGAATTTGAGGCTTATAAAAAATATGCAAACAAGAATTTTGTTGACAGACTTTCGTCAACGAATCGGCTTGTTTTGACACCGATTTTCTTGAATTTAGCTCGTTTTTTTCTGAGTGAACTGCAAACTAAAGTTGGAACCTTAAGGCGTGTTCCATTGGACCTTATAAAAAATGGAAAAATAATTTTGGCTTTGATTAACTAAATTTGCTAAAATGTTCCAGTAGTTCATCGCTCAGTTCACCATCTACTGCTATCGAGAAGAACTTTAAGCCTTGCAGAGTTTTTGTTTTCAGTATCACTTTTTTTGAAATCTGTAGTGACAAAAAATTATCTTAAAGGCTCTCCCAAGCCAAAGCGTATTCGCAATTACGGCAGCGACAAGTTCAACTGTCAAATTTTGATGGAATAGCGATTTATGAGTGTTTCCACACTGACGCGACAAGAACGACACAGCATTTTTATATATTTGCAGTTGTCGCGACTACAAAAAATCCTGTCAACAGTGTTTCTGCTGCTGCCGCAACTGCAAAATCACTTTGGTTTGGGAGATCCTTAACTTTTAAATTGTTTATTTGCGAAATTGATTTCAAAATGTTTGAGACTAAGGTAAAGTTGTTGAGCTGAAGCAAGCACTGGTAACCTCCTTTCGGTTAAATCTTGCCATGGTGCAGTTGTAAAATCGCAAAAAGGACGGATCGTTTAATATCTCGTCCCGTTGTCCTTTAAAGTTAAAAAACATTTTTCCTCTCGAAACTTTCTTCGAGATTCTGCATGCAAATTATTTATTGAAATAATATTTTCTGCTTCTGAAGGAATGCCTTGTTGACAGTCACGCTTTGTTCGCTAAGAATCTCATCAACGCGATCACTGCGAAAACAGCTAAACCTTTAATCTCCACATCTCTCACCAGTCATACACCCACCCACGCATTGCCATTACATAATTCGACAAGACTCGCAAAATCATTGCATCCTCCACTTATTCAAAAAAAAAAAAAAATACTCTCATACAAAGTATTCACCGCTGAAAGCCTAATAAACTATAGACAATTCTACTAATTGCATACAATTCCAACAATGACACAAGCCCCAATCGGCATATGATGTAAAAGTAATTAAATTCGAGGAAATAACATTACGGGAACAAAACAAGCACCAAGTCTAAAAATACCTACCCCTCTCTGATCACTAAACATTTCTACAAAATAGTAAAACATTTTAAAATACCCAAAACAAACTAAAACTTTATACACACTCGTATACCATTACCATACAAACAACCCACCCCCAAAGGCATAGTCATAAAGTTCCATCAATATAGCATCACCCTCATCATCTTGCCCATAGGTTTACCGCACATTCATGCACCTATACGTTTTTTTCAAAATCTAAACTGTCTATTTAAACAAACAAAACAAAACTGATGAAAAAAAAAGAGAGAATAACACAAAAATCACATAAATAGAAAGAAATTGTTGCTCATACCCCCTACCAAGAGGGATGCAGCAGCAAGCAGCACATTGCACACCAGAGAGGGTAGGCAGGTGGCGACATGGCACCCCTTGCCACCCACTGATGCAATTCCAATTTCGATCCATCATTCATTCAACCGATGTGTGCATTTTCTCTCTACAAATGGATGAACCAAGAGAAGACAAGTCCAATGATGAAAGACAAAATAAAAATAAATCGAAACAAAAATTAATTAAATAGAAACAAAGCCAGAAAATAAAAAAAAAAAACAAAAAAAGAAGTGAGAAAAAACACAAACAACGATGAGAGTGCGCCGCCTCTGGCGTGCTCCACGTAGCCTATAAGAGCATCTCACTGGCCCCGGCACGAGTATATTCCGCGAGCAGGCATCCGCCACACAACACAACATTCTCGCCATAGATACAAATTCCTCTCTAAACAATCTGACAGCCCAACATATTGTGCTACACACCAGAGTCTAGGAACACGAAAGCTACAACACATTTGTTTCTCCCGACTTGACTTGAATAAATAACAGAGATCAACGCCGTCGTCGCCATCGCCATCCCCACACCTAACACGTCAGCTAAAGATATTCACGCAATAGATCAAGCATCGTTCTGGCTCTCGCAGTTTCATCAGTCGTTAGTTGAAAATCGCCTCGATCGGTCCAACCTCATCTAAACGGATATTTATAAAGTGAATTCTGTTCAAACTTCAATATCGCTCCCTTCACCCAGCAAGCAACTCTTCAATTCTCTCAAACGGGAACAGAAATGCACATACATCCGAGCTCGCCAAATTCATCGCCTAGTGAGGAGAACGCAGCAATTAAAATACAAGCCGGTTTCAGAGGATATCGTGTCCGGAAACAACTTCGTCGCCAGAGACCATCCAACGGTTATTACCGAGCAATTCAAATTATGGACAACAATAACGGTTCCGCAGCCCATTTGAGGGATGAACGCAGTAGCGGAAGTGAAGGTTCAACCGTCGAAGACAAATGTGCGACGAAAATCCAGGCGAATGTCCGTGGATTCCTTGTGCGAAAGAAGCAAAAGGCAGCCACAGATGCAGCTACCAAAATTCAGGCCAGCTTCAGAGGTTTCAAGGCACGAAAGGAAGCACAGAAACTGCGACAAAAATAGAAGCGAATATCTAAGCTAAGCATGACTTCTTTGTGGAAGTCCATTGTCCGTGTGCAATTTTGTGCAGTGCGTGTGAAAAACAATTGAAGTATTTACGTAAAAACAAACAGGCAGTGATGACAAATAGAGCAAATATTAATTTTAGTTTTTAGTGTAAAAACATAAACAAGAAAGTATTTAATTTAAATTTAATGAAAAAAAAAAAAAAGAAAAATTATTGAATCCGCAGATCACAAAGGTGCTAAATTTTTGTTTAAATTTCAACTGTGCAAGATGCCCTTGCCCATTTAGATTACACAATTTAAGATAATGTTGATGAATACGCAGTAATACAGAAAAAAAAAAAAAACAATTCAAATATTCCTTTTAGTCTGTAAACTTTATATGTAAAATTTAATTTAAGAATGTGTTTTATGCATTAAGTTAAGAGTATAGAATAAAACATGACGTAGAACTTAGAAACAAGATATTGTTTTTGTTATTTGAGACCATGTTGCTGTATCATACACCTATTCAATGGTGCATTATGGTAAGTTCAAGCTCCGTGACGAACAAAGCATCTGTCATAGTTTCTCAAACAGCTTTAAGAGAATATCATTGTCTGTAGACATGTAATTGATGACTCTGGGATGAAACATGAAACTGACCGATCATTTTTCTAGAGAATAGTTGCCATTTAAATATTGTTTCCCACTTTAGAGATTTTTTTTATTGTAAATGGAAAAAACAAGGTAAGCACAAACTTCGGACAACACACGAAGAGCGAGCATTAGTTGACAGAAAATCAAATGATATAACTTGTTTAATGTTTATGTAGCATAACGGTCAGTATGTCTATGTCTACCTGTTACGTGGAAGTTCGAGGTTAGAATACCAGAAACATCCAATTGCTTCTCCTCGGGTATCGCCTTTCGCAAGGAATTGTCTGCGTTTTTTTTGTTACTATATGTTTTTTTGGTACTATATGTTACTATATAACTCAATTTTGACAACTGCAGTGCCCGCTGCGCCCCGAATGGAAAAACGCTTTGGTTTGGGCGGCCCTTAACACCCGAAAAATTAAAAAAATTTAGAATATTCAGAACATTTTTGTTTTTTGACAACATTAAGGACAGTGGGTAAGAGAAGTTATCTTTACGACCAAGTGGAACTACATCTTTTTTGATTGAAACGTGAAGTGTGAGAGTGAATTTATTTCAAGATTGAAGTTAAGATCTTGCAAGAACCAAGGCATGGTAGATGCTGAGTCGTTTCTAATATCAGATGGGTCAGCGAACTCATTGTGAAAACATTTTTGTCTGGATCTGGCAATGGTCGAACATTCACATAACATGTATTCCGTTGTTTCTACGCCTTCAACATAAAGACAATTGAGACGAAAGCTAAGCTTAAAATTTTCCTTTAAAACCTTTTACTACAGGTCGATTAATATATTTATGACTAGGAGTAGTGTTCCTGGCGTGGATCATATATTTAAGTTTCGTTCGTTGAAATTTACCCAGGTTTTCTTGACAAGCCTATGAATTTTTAAAAAAGACCTGGAATTTCAGCTCCCAAAAAACGCTTAAATACAAAACCACCACACAGCCCTGTCATTTGAAGAAAAATATATGACATTTGATGGCAATGTTCATTGTACTGTACTGGCCCCAGCAAAAACCAAAAGCTACTTCAGTGCGTGTCGAGGGAAAATCCAGGGCAAGTCCAAGGCTTTGACGAAGAAATCTATAATGTCGTTCCCATATTGTCAGCGCGTTTTCAATAATAACTGATTGGCCATCTACTGTAAAGTTTAAGAACTTTAAATAAATTAAATTAATTAAACACCCAATAATGTGGCTCCTATTTTATTGACCTTTATAACCAGGAAAACAGTTAAAAGTGATCACATTGATAAGAATCCTAGATTTAGATTACCAGCTCTCACCATATCTGCACCCATCAGTGCATCAGTGTCAAATTGTAATTTGTAATTTGAGAAAATGCAGGACAGTCACAGAGGAGGTGCTCCATGGTGTTAATATATTTTGCCTACAGGATGAGTCTGGCAACGCCAAGAAGTTCTTTGCTATATTTTTTGCTAATCGATAGCAAACATGTTGCAGCTTTCTTCTTTTTTTTTATAATTAAAGCGCACATCAAGGGGTTATGACTACCCTTATAATGTTATAGAACACAGTGCGAGCATTTAGGAAAGTAGGAGAGGGTTTAATAGGAGACACCGATGCACGTTGCTTTTGAATCTTTGCGAATCGTAATGCAGGGGAAACACATAGCCAGGTAAAGCATTCCACATACGGGTGGTGCGACTAAAATATGAATCTCTATACTTGACTATACGCCCGAAGTTGGGCTCAAGGTAAAACTGATGAGCATTCCTAGCGAGGCAGGTGTTGCGGCTAAACTGTTTCGGGGGAGGAATGCAACTGGCTACTTCACTAGAGCACAGCTTGTGAAAAAAGCGATAAAAGAGAGTGAGACAGGCAACGTTTCGACGATGTTCAAGAGAATCAATTGATTCTACGATTGAACTATCACCTATCAATTTTAACGCTCTATTTTATACCCTATCAAGGAGGTGCAAAGATGTTTGAGAAGCACCTGACCAGATATGGGAGTTATACTCCAGTTTTGGGCGGATGAAGGCCTTATAAATTGTAGCCAAATCAGAAGGGGTGAAGAACTTCCTGCATCGTCTCAAGAAACCTAAGCGTTTAGCAGCGTTTTTGGCAACTTCAAATATGTGGTCGTTCCAACGAAGATCATCGTTTACACACATACAAAGTACTGACAGCTTTTCGGTTTCTTAGACGCAGGTACCATTCATGGACAATGGCAAAGGGAGAATGTTAAGCTTCAACGACAAGAGACAGCATTGAGTTTTCGAAGCATTGAATTCTACTCGGTTCATAAGACCCCATGCAACAATGCTGTCAAGGTCAGAATTCAATGAGCTTATCATACGCAACCGTTCCAGTTCCACATCCGAAGAGTAGGGACGTGAATTTGGAAACGAATATGAAAAGCTGAGGGTCGAGTCGTCAGCAAAACAGTTAAGCAGATTAGAAGTTTCAGATAAGAGATCATTAATGAAAATGAGGAAGAGAGTCGGAGACAAAACGGAGCCCTGGGGCACACCAGCATTTATGAAGTGGGTATCAGACTTGAAGCCATCCAACACAACTTGTATTGAACGGTCGGAAAGGTAATTTCTAATCCAACGAAGAAGAGACTCATCGATACCAAAAGCACGCATTTTTGATAAAAGAGCCTGATGCCAAACTCTATCAAATGCTTTAAAAATATCAAGCGCAATAATCTTACTTTCTCCAAAACAATGTAAAGATTGGTTCCACTTTTCGGTGAGATAAGCCATCAAATCACCAGTAGACCGTTTGCTACGAAAGCCGTACTGACGGTCATTAAGAAGCTTTCGTTCTTCAAGATATTTCATAAGTTGACGGTTTATCAACGTTTCCATGACCTTGGAAAGAAGGGACGTTAGTGCAATTGGACGGTAATTGGAAGCGGAGGAAGATTCGCCTTTTTTAGGGACCGGCTGGACAAATGCAGTTTTCCATCTGCTCGGAAAAATCCCAGCAGAATAGGAAAGATGGAAAAGTTTACGCAGTGGTTTTGCCAGCGTAGAAGAACACCTCTTCAGAATAACGGCGGGGATACCATCTGGACCAGCGGATTTATGTATGTTGAGATCTTTGAGGACTCTCGCAACCGAGCGAGTTCGAAAAAATATCTGCTTCATCAAAGAATTTGCAGACTTGAGCTCAGGTGGAGCCAATATTTCTTATTAATGTTGGGGAGCATACGCTTAGTCTGCATTTATTGGAGATGCTATTTACAAATGTGCTCTTGATATGGCAAGTTCAACAGCGAGTTCGCTTCCAGTTATGCCGTGATGGCCTGGAACCCAAAAAACATAACACTCAGAGAATTCCTGCATTCCAGGATAACTTTCGAAATACTTAGAGGGTTGAGTAGAGCCTTGAGCTCTTCTCATTTGAAAATCAATGGTCCCCGCTTGGCAGACGGAAGCGTATGTACCTAGCGAGTCGTCTGTCGTTGTTTTCCTCAAAAACGCTAAAACCATCATCGGTTATAAAAACATCCAACCCGATAACAATCCTTTCCTGGTTCAGATTTAAAAGTGAACTGTGAACCAGTCCTTCGCCGAGGGAAAGTTGACTATTGACTCGAACGGCATATCCGCACGCCTGACGTGGCACGTGAGTCAAAAGATATGCTGCTTGCGAAATCTTCAAACCTCCGCTGACAATTGTGCCAGAAACACTTCAAAAATGGTCTTGAAAGTACAACCCATGAAGTATGTATCAAGGGGAAGAAGATTCATCAGCCCGTCGAAACCACTGTACGGTATGCTGAGGAAGCCCCAGTGCAACCGAGGGATATTGTTCTTTGGAAATCGGTGAAAGAAGCAATTAACCAAACAAATGAGAGGATTAGTCGTATCATAACCATATAGATTAAAAGGACCCTTTTCGTTAAAGACCACATGTCTTGCTTAAACTTGCTTTTACTGCCATAAAACTGACAGTGCTTAATCGATTTTTAAATATATATGTTTGGATCAAAGAATCCTGCTTTGTAGGATTATTTCAATTTTACTTCATTTGAGAAGGGAAACGAGTTTGATCAAACCAGTCAATTTGATCAAGCGAGGGCGAGTAACCTCGGTCTTAAGAGAACCGACGGAAAGACCACTTCTAGTAAAGTAATTATCAATCATATTCAGCTAAGCATGTGCTTTTGCCAAGCTTATTTTTTTCAATCATAACTTGTACGAGCAATGACGGAGACCGAGAATTTTATTTTTTGTTTTGAATTTTCTAATTGCGAACGGTTAGTGCAGCTTCTTTCAGAAGACTTGCCTACTCCTCGCAAAAGGCGATACCCCGTGAGACAACAATTACTTGTTTCTGAGATTCAAGCCTCGAACTCCGACGAAATCGGCACACATATCAACCATTACCCTACGGCTACCAAACTTCCATCAATCGAAAGTGGGAGAACTCAAACATTTAAGAAAAAAGGATTACTTGGCAAAAAGTCTCACATGTTTATTTGGTTCGGAAAATACTGGAAAACCCGAACAATTTCTTATTTTTACGGGGTTGTTTTAGATTTTGGTGCCTTAATCAGTTAAAGTGAGTTTTGTCGGAAAATGAACAAAAATCATAGATATAGGGCAAAAGAAGCTATTTTTAAAAATATTGCTTTAAAATTAAAGCAAAACGTGAAAAACAACGGCAATATATATTGTATTGAGCTGTACATGTTTCATTCCATGAATGCATCCTTCAATGTTCTTCTCAAATCGTTGTATCAAGGAACAGTTTTTAAAAACTTGTTTTGAAACTTTCCGACTACACCGATTTAAAACTAAAACTTTAGTAAATAGGCACTAAATAAAAGATATTGGGTTCATCAGGGGAAATAAAATACCAATTTTGCTCTTTGAAATGTATCGAAACCATTGATCAACATTTCTACCCGTCAGGATTATATTTTTAGATTTGAACTCATCGAATTCCAAACATAAGACCAAGAATCCTGATATTAAGCCCAAAGAGGCGTACAGTTACATTTTTGAAATGACGATATACCGGATCTGCAATTTATAAACAAAAAATCTTCCACTTTGCGGATTGACAGGCACGTACAGACCTACTTTTCAAACACAGGTTGTTAGGTGTGTTGTTGATTTCATATACACAAACCATGCAACCTACAATAGGAAATGGTAAATTCTTTTGAACGGAAAAGTTTATTCCACCTTTTATCAATCAAACAAATGATCTTCATGTGTGGGCGTGCCACATTTATAGTTTTGTTTTCATTCGCATTGATGCGCCGATAGATATATTTTTGCCAGACGTGTAACGACGACGTAACGACCTTATACGAATTTAAATTTATTTTGAGAAGTGTGACAATTGTGTTTTAATTTCGAGAAAAACACGGATGTTTTGACGAACGGACGTGAATCGGAGTTTCGTTCAAATTTGTTATTCTCATAAAATATTTGTGAAGGTCATTGAAAGAGCCAATTTATTGTTGGATGATTTGAATTGTTATGAGTGGAAATATTTTTATGTTAATACATTTTTGAATCAAGGGAGCTTCGGATGGGGTCGAGCGGAAGTGCCTATTTGGGTTAATAAACGACCCTAAAAGGTATTTCAAATTCTTACTTTAAATATACTCATCATTAACCTTCTAACTTTACTGAAACAGGACCTCGTATATTTCTCAGACGCTGAGGATGGGACCGTTACGGGTAGAAGGCGTGAGATAACATCAGACGAGGATTATCAACCGTGCCTTGTGAGGGAATGGAAGGGACCTACAATTTTCTGCAGGTTCCAAACGGCTAATCGAGAAAGCGCTTTTCTTGCCAATGAGTTTACTAACAGAGGACTTGCCAATTCCTCGCGAAAGGTGACGTCGGTGGAAAAACACTTTTGCCTATTTTGCCTAAGTTGGGAACCTCTGGGTTAACAGCGGATATGCTAACCATCCCACCACGGGTACCACACGCGGTTGAACTAGCCAAAATCTAAACAATGTCAATTGTCAGAGCAACTTCGACGCCTAGGGTAGTGCAACAAAGCTATGATAACCACGAGTTCTAATGCATTTATGCACTTTTCATGGTAGAGTCTAGTTAATCTCGAAGGACTTGCCTATTCCTCGCAAAGGCGATACCCACGAAAAACTTTTTTCGTTGATGTTTTTGGGATTCGAACCAAGAATTTTCCACGTAACAGATAGACATGCTAATCATTACTCCTCCGGCATCACAAATTATCAGGTGAAGGTATAGCAACCAAAAGTCTATGTGGATGGCGCCCCATTTAAAAATCACCGTTCACCAGAACTCCAAATCACATAATGCCGTAGACCATTCAAACTCTTTGATTAAAAGAGTGTAGAAAATGCTGCTAGTAGGTACAACAAATTTGACTTGTCAAAACTGAGTTTCCGTGACTTAGGCAGGACTCGAAAATTCATAGCCAGAATGATAACCAAAATAGAACACCTATATGAATCCAAGACTAGAAATGCCAGCACCGTATCAGCTAAAACACCTCCAAAGATCAAAACCACTGCAGCGTTCAAAACTCCTAAAGCGATACCGCCTCCCGCAAAACTTATGAAAGGTAAAAAAAAAGTCAAAAAAACAGGTCTTTATTTAGTTCAAAGACGTCCTGTCCGAGTTTTTCAACAACCCTCCTTTGTTTGGACAAATAAACGTGCTTACATACTTAATTTTTCTGACTGTTAAGGCCATTTGGATTTTACAAAACACATATAGGTACCGTATCTACTACGCCCTGTGGATTCATCTAAGGCCCCGATCGCGGTTGTCGGCGACTAATCGACTCGTAATTTGTCGATTGCATCGATCAAGTCGTATGATTGGTATTGTGGAAAGCAATCGACAGAAACACATGACTCCAAGAGACGTACTTCGACACTCAACTGCTTTTCTATCTGTTTTCCCGACCCTTCCTCGGTTTTGTAGAGTCACATTTTTAGTCTCCGAATAATGGTGTGAATGGAGTCTTATCCTTTTCTCCGATTAAGAATAAAGTTAATTATTTTTGGTGCAGATAGGACATAGGTTAGGTAAGGTTTAAGTGGCTGTCAGGAAAACAAACTGACACACTTATATCGTTTTTCATTGACAAAAAGAGTTACTCCTTTTGTGAAAAGATCTACTCTTTCTCCATTTTGAATGTTTCATTGAAAAAAGAGTAGTTCTGGAGTTACTCTAAACGCCAAAGATCTACTCCCAATCGGTTGGGAGATCTACTCTGAAAATGCAAAAACATATGTTTTATCAAATGTCAAATGGAAAAAAAATGTTGTGAAATTTGTTTGGTGATTATTAAAATTGAAAAGAAAAAGGAAAGTAATTGAATATGACACTAGACCAATATTAGGTCCATTGTGATACCATAGAAATTATGCGAGGGAGTACCTCACTTAACAAAATTATTTGGAGCTTTTAATAAAGCGAAGGAGATGCAGGGGATCTGTGTTCGCCAGATCGCTTGGATCATGAAGAAAATATTTTTTCTAGATGCCGTTTTATTTTAAAAGAGAGTGCAGGACATGAGCAGAGGAAGTCTGGGATTGTCTCCTCCTCCTCCTTCTCATCTAAACAACTTCTGCAGAAGTCATTAGAGGAAACGCCGAGTCTTGTGGCGTGTCTTCCTATCAGATAATGTCCGGTGATGACATTGATTACGGAGCTAACGTGCAATCTGGTTATGGATAACAAATGTCTTGTGCGTTTTGAATCTAGTCCTGGCCATATATGTTTTGTTGCCACACACGTGGTTATATTGTTCCACCTATAATTTGTTCTATCCATTGCCTCTTGCTTTAGCATAAGTTTACATGTAGCGATTGGTATACCAATATTCAACCAGCTGGTTGAGATCAGTAGAAAGGTTCCTTCTCTGGCGAGTTCATAGGCTTTGCAGTTACCCACGATATCTCTGTACCCTTCAGAGATAGGCGAAAGTCAAAGGCGGTTGCTGAGTTCGTAGAAACAGCGTCGAACGATTTGAAGGCTGCTTGACTTCTTCTTTTTCTTCTTCTTTCCATTTCCGGCGTTACGAGTAGTGATCTTGAAGCGATCATTACTCTCCCACTTTTCTGCTTCACACTTGTGACCCGCCTGTGGGGTACGCCGCGTTGACCTCAGAAAGCGTCGGCAAGCCTCCCGGTTTTGGATTGTTCCATGTCTGAGGCCAACCAAATGCTGCTGTTTTTGCATTTGCTTGTACCAAGAGTGTTTTGGCCTGCCTTTTCTTTTTCGTCGCGAATTCGTTGAAACGTTGTACGATATTGCCTTTTGGACGGGGTTCTGCGGATCTCTCCTTGACAATACCAACTGAGCCGGTCGTGCTGAATTTTGTCCAAAATGGTACTTTTGACATGAAGGCTTCCACGGATCTTAGTACTTCTAATTCGATCAAGCTTTGTTACTCCTGCTGTCATCCGAAGCATCTTCATTTCGGCTGCCGTCAATTTGCTCTCATACTTTTTGTACATTGTCCAACATTGTGAACCGTATGTCAGACGGACGGACAACAGCTGTGTAGAGTCTTCGGACAACTGCTTTAGAGTCTTCCCTTCAGCTTAGGGCATTTTTCGATCACAGAAGATAGCGGAGTTTTCTCGCCACTTCATCCACCCTACGCTTACTCGATGATTGATGTCGTCATCACAAGTTGCTTCACTATTGATCATAGATCCCAGATATTCAAACTTTTCACACTTGGGAAGCACATTTCCATTCAAATAAATTTCTGGAATAGGCTTGTCTGGATCAGAAAAAGGGCAGCACAGGTATTCAGTCTTTTTAGCGCTAATACGGTACCCGTTTCCTTCCAGAACATCAATCCAAACGTCAAGTGCTCGTTGCAGGGATGTAGGATCCTCGCTTATGATGGCTCCATCGTCAGCAAAGAATAATTGTTGTACTTTATTGTCCGTTACTTTTCCTTCGAGCAAATAATCGAGAACAGCAATAAAGAGCAGTGGACTCAAGACACTTCCCTGATGTACACCTACTGTTATTTGGAATTCTTCGGTGACTCCAGCTGGGCATCTCACTTTTGTAACTGCTCCCTCGTACATGTCCATAATTATTCGCACATAGGCTTCAGGAACTCCTCGGTGTCTGAGGGTCACCCATATCAGATCTCGTGGTTGTCGATCGAATGCTTTTTCGAAGTCAACCAACACAATATGCAAATCCTCTAAGGCATCTCGGTGTTTTTCCATAATGATCCTTATACTTTGGATTGCGTCTGTAGTTGACTTACCCGCGACAAACCCGCATTGGTCATCAGACAGCCTTATTATTTTCCGCAGTCGGCTATCCAAAACCCGCTCAACGATCTTCATAGTGTGGGACATCAACTTGATCGAACGATAGTTGTCACAGCTTCTGGTATCTCCCTTTCCCTTGTACATTGGAAGAAGAAAACTTTCCCTCCATTGATTAGGCAAACTGTCACCTCTTATAAGTTTGGAGATGAGAATCGTGAGCCATCTCAACCCGATGTCTCCCATATTTTTCCAAAACTCATATGGTACCTCGTCTGGCCCAATCGCTTTGCCTTTTTTGGAGTTCTTAACTGCCTCCCTAACTTCTTCGACTGTGACGTCGGATACTTCCGTAAGGTTAGGTGCAGCTGTTGGAAAGTGGCGCCGAGGAAACTGTTCATTCAAAAGATCATCACAATACTGCCGCCACCTGTGAAGAATTTTGTCGTCATCCACAAGTAACAGTCCTTGAGCATCATTTATGAACTTCGGCGAACAAATCTCCTGCGCATTTCTCCTTCTCTGAGCGGCTATTTTGAAAATGGTTGCTTGACTGTCTGAGAAAATCCGGATATTCGTTGAGGATATCACGTTTTTTCTTAGCCATGGTAGGACCTCTTTGATCGCCAGAATTTCCGCTTGGAACACGCTACAATGGTTAGGGAGGCGGAATGATAGACTTACGTTAAGTCGGTTTGAGTACACCCCGCAGCCTACCACTTCTTCGGTTTTTGAACCATCTGTATAGAAATGAATTGAATCATCTCTCAAAAATTCTTCGTCTTCCCAGATGGGACATAGAGCTCGTAAGATATTAGGAAGACAATCATTGAGCAATGTTTCCATGTAAGCAGATGTGAGATCTTCTAAATGGTGGTTCGTTAAAATTTAGAACACTGGTCATACTGTGATCTGTATCTAGCTTAGAATGATTTTTCTTTTCAATCGATACTCTCTTTCCGCTTCCGAAATTGTATTTGCAACATTTCCAAAACTTTAAATGAAATTTTTTCCTTTGATTTCACTTCCAATTAGTACTTTACACCCCTATTACAGATGACAACCCAACTGAAAATTGGGTTGTGTGCCCGTGTTATATATATGAGAAGACAACCCAATTTCAGTTGAGTTGTCATCCATAATAGGGGTGTTAAAAAATTCGCAAATTCATTAGCGCTTCAGAAATTCTACAGAACAAGTTACAAATTTTGAGCTGATTCAACTATAGAGGTGAAGTCTTTAAGCTTTTATTACCGGATTTCAAAATTTGGTTTTGATCCATCCTCAGTAGAGAGAATTGGCCCAAAATATTCGAGATTTTCCCTTCACAAACCTGCTGCAGTACATTTATAGAAATATGTGTACTTTTTTGAACACTGAAGCTGTACGTTGTCTTAAGGTAATTACGAGGATCATTAGGTTAAGTTCGCTAGCCATTCACATAATCGCTCCTTATATGCGGACGACCTGAAAACTTCCTCAATCATTTCTTGTGATTGCAACTCCTCAATTTGGAGGTTGCTTCTTTGATATTTTAGACACATCCTCCTTATTTGAACGTTTGGGGTTACCAAAATCATACCAAGCCTTTCAACGTTGTTTTTGTGGTTGTCAACATCTTGTATTTCCACAGCATTACTCAGTCATAAGCCTATTATTGTAGTCGTCTTGGTTCTTGGCATTTAAGTCTCTTTAAATCTTTGCAATACCCCAACGTGATCGGTTATCGGTATAAAAAGAGTCACCTTCTTTGACTGGAACTAATTGGTACTTTTCAATTCAAGTAGTGCTGTGTAACACATTACTAGTATTTTTAATATATCTTTTCTGATTAGTAGAATCTGGCGTTTCAAAAACCTTCAAGCTTAAACCTTCAGCTTCCAAGTTGAGAAGCATTTTCACCACTAGCGAAACCAATACGTTCTCGAGTACAAAAGCCAAAGATTGTCAATTTGTTATCCGATTCTTAGTTTCGGTTGCCTTTGTTATATTGTTTCAACTACGAAAAATACTGATCTGTATAACAAAAGGGGTACTACTAGGGTGTAAAATAATTATTTAATCGCGACAGATTGTTGCACTACTCACTACTGACCCAAGTTCATTCAGGTTTTGGATAATAAATAAATATTCAATCCGCAGGTTCTTGTGGGGCTTTGCTGTAACTTAAGTATTTGGCTTCTGGTGTTCGCTACGGATGGCTGGCGCAGTTTTTACATACTCAAAAATCTAAAGTATTGTTTTACCGGTTGACACTCTGTAGGCCTCTTTTAAAATATGCTGTCAAGATGAATTTTTCACAAATCTAAAGTTGTTAGTCTTCTAGTATCAACATGGTGTTTTGATACCAGCTTATACTACCTCCCACCTTTTTTCACGTTAGCTATTTAAAGTGCTCTATCCTCCGCCTTTGCTTACTTTACTTGTTTAATCAATCGAATTATTTTTTGTCTCTAAAATATTGCAGTTAACATTGAGTAAATTAAAAACTATGCCATCATTTAAAAACAATTTTAAATCCAAAACTGAAATCAAAAGCTCCGAACTGGCGCCTTACGTTCCAACCAAAAACTTCAAAACCCATCAAACCGCCTTTTGTATAAATTCGAACTTGAAATGTCCAACCAATCTCATTAAATCATTAAACTCAGCTGTCTATATTCGGCTCATATGCTTGGCCGAGAAAACTGCAAACCATGTCATAAATCATTCTCAAATAATGCCACTTCTAGTCTAGTTCACGAATTATGGGCAAACAATCCCAGGAATGCAATTGTCGAATGAAAATCAATCAACACCCCAGCACTTGTCTAGCCTTTGTGAAACTTTTTCATTAGCACTTGCGATTGATTAAGTTATTAATTGAAAAACTGAGTATAAAAAAAAAGTACACATCATCGGCCAAATGCAATCGAATGCAGCAACAGAATTAACTCCAATTGTGAGACATATACTTGCTTAGTGTCTAGTGCTCAACATAACAGCCAAATGCTCTGTTACGAATGGACGTTTGATGTGCAGCTTACACAACCAATTAAATCTATCAATCGAAATAAATTGAATGTATCTGTTTGTTTGGTTTTTGTTTTGTAGACATTTCAATTAGGTCGTTGTAAGTCCAACTACCGCCGTGCACCGAGGCCCGGCCTTTTTAGAGTGTGTGTCGATTGTCGACATGTTGACCTTGACAACAATCGAAAACAACGAACTGTTCCTATTGATAGATTTTTTTTATTTTATTTAAATACGTTTACAAAAAGCAAAAAAGAAAGACTGAACTTAGATGACCATCAAACGGGGCGCAATGTTCATTGACATTAGCTCTTGGAACAGCAACTTGGCCGCATAAGGCAGTCTAACTTGCGAGATCTGTGTCTTGTTCTTACATCCCTTGCACTCGAAGGTGTTGTTGCGCAGATTGGCTATAGCAATGAGGCCACAGAAGTTGCATATGTGAATGCGGTATGGATCAGAGACCTCGAAGAGTCTCTCACGTAAGAATTGCGCAGCACCGTGGGATATTTGACAATCACGTTCCATCTCACCGAAACGTAAACCACCATCACGAGCCCTACCCTCCATAGGCTGTCGCACTAAAATCTGCACTGGGCCACGAGCTCTCGAGTGAATTTTGTCGTCCACCATGTGCTTGAGACGCTGATAATAGGTTGGACCCAAGAACACCTGAAAGAAGATGAAACTACATTAAAACAATGAACAAATGAATGAATGGTTCGGTGGTATTACCTGGGCATTAATCTTGCGGCCAGTGTGTCCGTTGTACATGATTTCATTGCCACGCAAATGGTAGCCGTACTCTTGCAAGAAAGTCGAAATCTTTTGTACGTTGACGGCATCGTTGAATGGAGTAGCATCACCAATTTCACCTTTGTTTGAACCCAGCTTGCCTGTGAATGGGAACAATGAAGACTTGGAATAACTCGCTTGACTGCGTCCAAATTGATTAAAACTAAAACGCACTCAATTGTCAAATACACACACACATTTAGAAATTAATGATAAGAGTTAGTTAAACGAAATTACTTCCTGTTGTCTCATCACATTCGGGTTAGTTCGGGTTTGATTTGTGGTAAAAAGAACATTCTCGCCACTTCTACTCTCTGGTTTTGAGTGCAATAGAACAATTTCTTTAGCCACTGCTAAGAAGAACTTCATTAATTGTATACTCCAACTCACATTACCGCCTCTTTCTTAAGTTCATATAAATGATTCCACAGAGATCTCCTCAGTTCTTTTTTAAACATCTGAAGAGTAACCTACTCTAAGTCGAATTGAGTTAAGTAAGTGAATTAGCGTGCTATCAAGAAAACTTTTGGTTTTACTACGAATCTTTTGCATTTTGCGGTGTATTTCGAAACCGAAGATGTATTGGGTGTTTTTTTATAGGACTTTTCTCTTGTTTTCCAGGGAAATTTTTAAAAGACTTTTGGAATATTCGAAACCAAGTGTGTGATATTCATGTCTACTAAAACTAAGGTGTAACTATGCCCAATGTTGTCTGTGGCGTAATAGGTACCATGTCTGCTTTTGTTAGTGCAAGGTTCGAATCCAGAAACATCCAATGTTTTTTTACAGGTACCACCTTTCGTTATTGGTTTTAAGACTGTCATGAAAATTGCTCCCTGTCTCACTTTTAGGTATTTAAAAAAGCTAAATAAATTGAAGACCCCTGATATGCGTTTAACCAGAGTTTCCCGAGCTTTGTTCCGCTAGCCTATTTGTTTAATCATGACCAATCTGTATTCAAAGTACATTTTTTGATATATAAGGTTTGATTTTCTCTTCATTTTCTCACTCTATTGATTGCATTTTGCAATTTTTCTGTTGGATTTGCAAATGTGGCCATTTTACCGTTGTCCATTGGAATATCCCTTCTATATCACTTCAGAACACCGGCTTCAACTTGAAAAAATGCAATAAAATGAAAAAAATTTATATTTTTCATGTATTTTGGCTTTGCTGGTAAGAGCGAACATTCTCATTTAATTTATAGAACGCAGTATCGTTCAAGTGACTGCCAAGGCTGGCTTCGCAGTAGCTCATTCTGTCACATTTTTTTTTTCAAGACTTTGTTGATAATTTCGCTAGGATTTTAGTAATTCATAAAACTGACTGGATAGGTCGCTATGCAGTTTTTACTCAAAACCCAAATGCCATATCTTGTCAAAAAGGCTTGGACAACATCTAAACACATTCTTTATTATGACATTCTTTGATTTCCTTAGTTTTGAGTGCATTACATTCGTAATGAGATTTACTCGGTCTATTGTAAATTGTATTCTCAAATCTAAACTGATGGTTTGGGATTAGCATTCTTCTATTTTGCCCATCATCGTTGCCAATCGGAGCCATATTTCTGCAACTTGTATGAGTTGTTAGATATTTGTACCATGGTAACTAATTTAAAATCGGAAAAAGTTAAAATCTTAGCTAAGAAATGTGTTTTTCCAATTTTCTCCGAAACTAAAAGAGTTGAAGATACCACGAAGAAAATCAATCTCATCATTCTCTTCGATTGTATGTTTCTTCGGTCGGTTACATGTTCAGATTAACATACAAAGCTTGTTAAAGAGTGGTACCCGTGGCGTGATGGTTACCATGCTTGCCTGTTAACCAGTAGGTTCGTGGTTCTGGCAAGTCCTCCGTTAATAAATTCATTGCCATGAAAAGCACTTTTTCCATTAGCCATTCGGAACCGGCAGAAAATTGCAGGTCCTCGCTCTGTTGCGCCACCCTATTTTTTTTTTTTAGGGAGTCGTTTTTTTACTTTTGCCATGTTACTTCTTTTTGGTGGCAATTGTCCAATAATGTAGCACATACCAGAACAGGACATGACAAAAACTTTTAGCTGTTTTGGTGACGTTTTCCTTAATCCTTAGTAAGGTCGAAACCACAATTACCATATGAAATTGGATGGATCTGTGATTTTAGCTTGATTGATGACCTTTATTTAGCTTTGAAAAATAAATTTGAATGGCTCATCATCTTTCCAAGTAGAAGTATTTTTTATTTTTTTTTTATTATCAGCGTCTTTTTACAAACAAACGTTGGTTGCCAGAATTTGTTAATGCTTGAATCGGAGGTTAGAAAGTAACTAAGAAGATGGTAGGTTGACTTTCATGTTGTTATGATAAAGCTTAACCCGCGGGTGTCACAATACTTCATAAGTTTAACCACCGCTATACGAAGATAATATTTCGCAACTATGAGAAAGGATGTCTGTCATCGTCTTGGCCGCAGCAGCAAATCAAGACGGAGGATAAGCGTATCTAGGTTTGATAGTAGTCACTCAAGTTTGACACATCCTCCAAAACAAGAGTACAGTCGTAAATAAAATCCTGATTAAGCACTGCCCTTGTGAAAAAAAACTTCTACTTTTCGGTTCGACTTTAACGTTTCCTTCGACAACGCTATGGGCATTATGATCTTAAATGGGTCACGGTTCTTCCTCTTGTCTGTTTGAAACTAATGATTTGTCTGTGGAGTACGCCCGATCTGAATATCAAGAATGCACGGTACTGGGCTTGCAATTATCTAAAGTTATTGTTAAGTAATCCAAATAGCAAATACACAAATACACAGCTCAATAGCGTCTTCATAAATCAGTTGGTTGGCTCCATTTCCATTTGAAAGGTGATCTGATTTTGTATAACAGTTAAGGCCTCTGGAATCCATGCCCTAGACGCGTATTGATTTTTATCTTTGTAGCTGAAGATTAAACAATTTTGTGTTTGTCGATTCATTGATTGATACCATAGCTCTTGTAACATTGTTAGAAAAGAAGTTCCAGTTCTTCATTTGGTAGAAAATAAGCATCAGCGCATCTGATTCACACAGGTGATGTCAGGAACAACAAGCATAAGACAGCTTCTTTTTTTGTGATATCAGGATGAACAAGTGGAAGACAGCTCTTCTTGCTTTGTGAGGTTACTTTTCACTTTTCTAATGATACTTTTTCGTTGAATGGGGTAATTTCTAGCATACCACTGGGTTACACTGGATGATGGTATACGAAGGTAACCTAAACACACACTTTCGTTATACTATATGTTAACCTGGCACTTACACTTGATTAACTCAAAACTAAACCAAACCTACATGAAAATTACACGGTTTCCCATATAAAATTAAACCTTCCTATTTAATAAGTTTCGACGAAGCCTCCTCAAAACCTACCGAAAACTTTTGAGCTAATTATAATATTTCCAATATTCCAATGAGTTTCACGTTTGAAGGAGTAGACGTGACAATTTCTTTACATTTTATGACCTGTCTCTGTATAACAAAAAAAAAAACAAAAACGCCAACTCAAAACTTCAATTTTCAGATGAAAACACAACTAGGTTGACTAAAACCATCCTAGAAACCTAGTTTAACTTAACATAGTATTACTTTCCTTTCTTTCTTCCTACTGTAGCTTAGGAGGCACAGCATATAAGTCCTATGGAATTCAAAGGAGTTACATCAACTTTTCCTTCTAACCTAACCAAACACTGAACAGAATACTTTGTGATAACAGAATAATTTTAAAACTTTTTCACTTAACACAATATAGACTCAGGTCTCATATCATAAAACACTAACTTATAACACAAGGGTTAAATTAGGTAGAATGATCTGACGGTTGATTTTATTTCCGCCACGCTTAGATCAATTGTGATACCCTGGAGTATTGTAACATCCTAAAAACCTATGAGTTTATGGTTGGTCAATTTTTAGACATTTTGTGGCCTTAATGAAGTTCAACAGGCTGTTTCTTGGAGTGTGATAATTCTTCTTGTTCGTTTAAAGAAGTAAATTTTTAGACATTTTTTCCTGGTGTGGCAGATTGCTGGGTAGTGACAAAGGAAGTGAGTGGTATCCTCATGTTCGTCTTCGTCATTGCATACTCTACATAAGTCATCGGTGCAAAGATCCATTTTCTTTTTGTGGTAACCTAGTAGGCTGTGTCCTGTTGTAATACTGATAAGCTGTTGTAACGGATCTTAAAGGATAGTAGCCTTTTAGATCCGTTCTTATTGTATTTTGGTCATAGTTTCCTGGAAGTGACACAGGAATCTACGCATTCCCATCTTTCATTGGATTTTCGTATTATTTTGTTACCTTTGATCTGTTTACCCGTGTGGTACCCGTGGCGTGATGGTTAGGATGTCCACCTGCTAACCAAGAGGTTCGAGGTTCGGATCCCAGCAGAGGCAAAAATGTTTTTCCACGGGTATCGCCTTTCGCGAGGAACTGGCAAGTCCGTTAGTAAATTCATTGCCATGAAAAGCGCTTTCTCATTTAGCCGTTCGGAACCGGCAGAAAATTGTAGGTCCCCTCCATTCCCTCACAAGGCATGGTTGTGAGAAATGCGCTTAGGCCCAGGCGCTCCTCGCTCTGTTGCGCCACCTTATTTATTTTTTATTTATTGATCTGTTTAATTTCACAGGGTGTTACACTGATTGATTGATCAATGACAGCAGGGTCAAGTGCTGATCCTTTTCTCTTTGACCACTGTGACCGGGAACCCAGCAGAGTCTAACGCTATGATGTGTGCCAAAAACCCTTAGCTGTTCGCTACAGCAAGAAACAAACAACTTTGATTTGACAAGAGTGGCAGAAATCGCTTCTATTGCTGCTTGGCCATCATTGCAGCTTTTGTAACTGCCAAGATCTCGGCTTGGAAGGCACGGCTGTGATTTGAAAGTTTTAAAAAAACGGGCTAGATTGAGGCTTTTTGAAAATAAACCTGCACCGGTTCCAACTTCCATTTTCGAGCCGTCGGTATAGATTGATATAGACGTCTCGTTCATATGAGGTGTTTCTTTCTCCCAAACTGGTTGTGAAGGATTTTTAAAGTCTAGGTATTGGATTATGTAATCAGTGCAGTGGTATTGTTGTCTGCGTATCGTGATAAAATCTGTGCATTTCCTGTTTGGCTGGTTTTCCAGACATTACACTGATTTAGCACAAGTTTGCTGTTTGGTACCGATTCTTGAACATAGAGATCAAGGGGTGTGAGATTGAGGATTACTTCCAAGCTCGCGGTTGGTGTAGTTCTCATTGCACCAGTTACGCAAATACAGGCTGATATTTGTACTTTGGTTAGGGTTTCTAAATGCGTGGATCTTTCCAGCGCCTTCCACCAAAACAAATTGCCATATGATAAAATGGGTCTAACAATGGCAGTATATATCCACATGATGATTTTAGGATTTAACTTATAACACAAGCTACATGGCAATGTTCTCTTGAAAAGCACACCGCTCCACGGCTGGATCAACCTTTTTCTGATCACATCAATTGTCTGATGCCAATAAAAAAACCTCAGACATTCGGTAATGATGTTCGTCTTGATAACCAGTACCAAGTTAAAGTCTATTCCACGATCAATAAACTTTTGAATGTACATTCGAACCTCCTTCATGACATTCTTGTAAAGCCTTGTGAATAAGAAAGCCGATTGGAGACCAGCCACATCTAAATCCTTTTTCAGTATTGTCTAGTTTCCCCTAACCTACAAACACCATAACGTGTAAACCATGTACCAAAGGAAATACGCCAAAAAAAAGCCACAAAATTTTCACATTTCAATGACATCTTCGTCGCGTTTTTTTTTTTGCAGAAAAAAATGGTTAGAACAGAAAAGGTAATGACAACAACTATAGTTGGACTGTGTGTGATGGACTGTGCGTGAAACCAAAAAAGAACTGCAGCTATTTGAACAAACTCCCACTTTCTCTTGGGATATGCTACTCATGTCGAATGTCTCACAAAGATTGGAAAAGGTTGGAGCTTTTGAAGTCATATCGTTGAATTTTGCACCATAAAAACCAGAAAAGTTTGAAGCTAAACAACATTCATACTTCCTTGGAACGCAAAAGAAAAAAGAATAGAATATGTCTTTCGTACCTTGCAAGCACTCGATTAAATGTCCAATTGTCATACGAGATGGAATGGCGTGAGGATTAATAATAATATCCGGTGTAAGTCCCTCTGCCGTGAAAGCCATGTCCTCCTGTCGATACTGAATACCACAGGTACCCTTCTGTCCGTGACGAGAGGCAAATTTATCACCAATTTGTGGAATACGCACTGAACGCACACGAATCTTACAAAACTTGTATCCTTCACTATTTAGAGTCAACATCACTTGATCGACGATACCAGTTTCAGAGTTACGCAAGAAAGTCGATGCATCTCGTTTAGTGAAACGTTTCGTAGTACTTTCCAACTAAAAATTAAAACAAAACTTTCAAGTTTCCCAGGTGCAACATATAGAAGAAAAAGAAAACCCACCTCATCGTCATTCTCTGGCAATGTGATTGTCTTTCCAATCACCACATCATCACCTGATACACGAATGCCAGGCGCAATGATACCGTCATCGTCCAACTTGTCGTAGTGAGCATTTCTCATGCCCTGGCATGTAGCCCTGTTTGGTTTCTCAAACTGTTCTTCTTGGTCCCCAATGCGTTTGTTTTCAGAATCTTTATATGAACGGTAAAACACAGATCTGAAGAACCCTCTCTCTACGGCAGATGCGTTCAAGATAACACTGTCTTCTTGGTTATAACCAGTGTAACACAGAATGGCTACGATGGAGTTAATTCCAGCGGGCAACTCTCTGAATCGCAGGTACTCCATGGAACGTGTTGTGACCAGAGGTTTCATGGGATAGTACAACACATGGGCCAGTGTGTCCATCCGAACGTGGAAGTTTGTTATGTAAACGCCCATAGCTTGTTTACCCATAGCACTTTGATAGGTGTTACGAGGTGACTGGTTGTGATCGGGGAATGGGATAATAGACGCACACACACCAAGAATCATCGCTGGGTGGATTTCGCAGTGAGTGTAAGTGGTACAATAGGCGTAGTCCTTGTCTTGCTTCAAATCGTACGGCGACATGGCAATCATGATCGTTTCCTCTTCGAGAGTGTCAATATATTCCACCACACCCGACGCCACTAGTACCTGCCAACTGTAGTTATAGTAATCACGTTCCTTCAGCATTTCAATGTGGTTTCTCTTCAGGAGAAGACTGCCATTCTCGACAATGAGGAGAGGTCGACAAATACGACCAGCGTCTGTGTAAATACGAATCTCACGATCGCGAATATCACGAATCATTGATACTTCCGAGACGATGATGTCCATCTGACGTCTGAGTTTACGCAATGTGGCCATCAACTGCTCAGGATCTCGATGGATTCCTACCCAACAGCCGTTTACAAAGATCTTTGTGGCATCGGCAATGGCAGATGGCGCGATTTCTTCTAAATTCTCCATAGACCACTCTTCCAAGAACTCCAATATAGGCGAAGGCTGAGATCCTACAGAAATGTACGCCATGAGAGCCAAATTCTTTACCAAACCGACAGCAGCTCCTTCAGGGGTCTCGGCAGGACACAACATTCCCCACAGAGTATTGTGCAACTGACGGGGCTTGGCCAGTTTACCATCACGACCAATGGGTGAGTTGACACGACGTAAATGAGACAAAGTGGAGGCGAAAGTCAAACGATTCAACACCTGAGACACTCCAGCACGGGCTTGATGAGCCTTTTTCTGATCACCCCAATTGCCTGTGGCCAATGAATACCTCAGACCATCGGTGATAATGTTCGTCTTGATAGCCAGTTCCAAGTTGAAGTCCTTTCCACGATCGATGAACTTTTGTGTATACATTCGAACCTCCTTCATGAGATTCTTGAAAAGTCCTCTGAACAGGAAAGCCAAGAGGGGACCGGCCAAGTCCAAACGCTTATTTCCGTAATGATCCCGATCGTCTAGTTCCCGCCGACCCAACGACGCCAGCAACAATCTGTGAACCATGTAGCCAAGGAAGTAGGCCTTCTTGGTTTCACAAAAGTCCGACACTCCCACGTGGGGTAACATTTCCTTCTGCAGAATTTCCTTTGCGTATTTGATACGTTTGTCCTTGGTCACACCAGGACGGGCGCCTCGAGCACCGATGAAATTCAAAGCTACGTTCTGTTCCTGTACCACAAAAGCCTCGTCGAGTGACGGTTTCACCATTTCCATCATTTCTGGATCGTCGAAGTCGTAGATGATGTGCTCAAGGATATCTCTGTCTGCTACGAACCCCAGAGCTCGGAACACAATCATAATGGGGATTTCCTGTTTGATGTATGGCAAAATGGCGATGATTCTCTGTCCAATGGCGGACTTTTTGATGTTTTGTGAGCCACGAGCCATCATGTTCACCCACAGAGTGGATGTTGGACGTGAACTGTGTTCCAAACACGAACGAATTTCAGACTTGAAGGCATACTTGCCGTCCTTCATGCTGAACACGTACACAGTATTGGTTGCCATTTTCTCTTGAGCGATTAGGACCTTCTCGGAACCGTTGATTATGAAGTAGCCACCTGGATCCAGGGGACATTCGTTCAATTCTGTCAAATCACGATCGGACAACTGACTGAGGAGGCAGTAGGTCGAACGCAACATGATTGGGATCTTTCCAATAAACGTCTTTTGATGCTGAGTCTCGACTGGATCTTGACCTTCGATTATTTTTGTTTTGGTTATGTCTACGTACAGAGGTGCGGAATAGGTCAGGTTTCGGAGACGAGCTTCGTTTGGCATCATAGGACTTGGAGAACCGTCTTTCTCCCAATGGGTTGGTTTCGACAGGTAAATTTGGTCGAATTTCAACAAGAATCGGGGCTGAAAAAAAAGAAAGAAAACAAAATAAATGAAGAATGGGATTGACACGAATTCATGGGGACTTTCGCTGAATGACGATACACAAAAGTTCACATGCAAAAATCTCCTCTCAGCTTTAGTGAAAAAAAAACTTACCGGTGTTTCTATTTCTCCAGACGTGTGTTGCGCCTCAGCTTGCAGGTCAATAGCCGGTGAATCTTCAACAATTCGCTGCACTGACATTTGAATAAATTCATCAAAACTATCCAATTGCTGACGCACAAGACCTTTCTCATCGAAGTAAGCGTTTATCACAATCCAGCAGGCTTCCTGCCACAATTCGTGAGAAATTTCCTCTGCATTTTCTCCTTCGTAAATCTCTGTAGAAATATAAGAAAGACAATAATCAATTTCACAAATTTAGCAAACCAACAACGGGCGGCCATTTTTCAGAAACGTATGGGTGCTCCACTGGGCTGGTTATTTCGCACTTACCTTCCTCGTTGTCGTACATCATTTTCGGGCCGGTTTTTTGTCAACAAATATTATTTTTCAATTTGCAATATTGTTTTCTTTTGTTTTACTGTATTTGCATTGTTAAATTGGTAAAAATGGTATGCTTTTTGGTATTTTAATTGGAGCAAAAATTTTAGCTGCACCGCACGATAGAAAATTTCAAGCGGTGTTGTGGCGGCTGTCAAAATTTTGACAGTGTTTTGTTTCAAATGAAACCATTCAGGCAAGTTGTACAGTAACATTAAAAAATGTTGTGCTCAAGGAGCGAATGTGTGCAAATCAAATCCCAATAAAAAAGAGGATTGAAAAAACCTAAAAATTGAATTGCGTGTTTTTGTACGCGGATATACGCTTGTTCAATTTTTTGAGTGCTTAAAACAACAACGAAATAAGCGAAAAACAAGGATAAATATTCCCGCTTATATATTTCAACTACAATGAAAAAATAGATATTGCATTTTAAAAATGACAAAGAAGGAACAAGGAAAGGATTTTTGATAAGTTTTTTTAGCTTAGCTTTGTTTTAAGAAAAAAAAAACCATATCAAGATCGTATATTTGACATGTTTTTTTACCATTTTGTTACTTTGTTGTTGTGTTTGGTATAAAAAAGTATGCTATAAAATGCCCAAAACACGAAATTTGGCAGTTCGCCACCTGAGAGTTTAAGTGCCTCATATCCATTGAAATTATTCCTCAGAAAACGAGTTTTAAGGTTTGAAAAATAATTGCGTTACTTTCTACTTAACTAATATGACTTTTGAATGTTTATACATACTAATTGAACATTTCTCTTTTGTAATTTGTGAACCTTGGGTCAAAAACTGTTACGGTAAAAAAAAGAAAAAAAAAAGTTCGAAAAAAGTCAGAAATGGATATAGGACCCTGTTCCATACGATGGGTGAATGAATCAAAACCAAACTCCATTTTTCCATGGGATATAGGACATTTGTGCACTAAACATTGGAATGTCAAAGAAAACAAAAATACTAAAAAAATTCAAAATTACTAGGATTATTAATTTTTAAAATTTTATTTTTAGTGATAGAAATATAAAATAAACATTAGTATAAATACTTTGGGTATGTCCTTCTTTATATCACATAAGCTTATTTTTAAGTCCATGAGAAACCTTTCAAAATGACACATTTTTTTAACACTAAATTAGGAAAAATACTTAAAACTACTTTTGGTCCATTAAATTTTCTAGAAAAATACATTTAATTTTATTTGGAATGGGTTACTAAAATACTTCAACATTCGTAGAAGCTTGCTTTATTAAGGGATTATTTATTATATTTTTTTTTTTATTTTTTTTACCAATTTTGTTTTTGTCCAGTTTAGTAAAAAAAAAAAAAAAATGCTTTAATATAAAAATTAAAAAGTCAGAAAAAACTGCATTTAACTCCGTTATGTAGTATGACAACGTGAAGCTAAATAGTTCTACTTACATAAAATAAATTTGTTTCCTGTTGTTTACCTCGTTTTCTATTTTTTTTGCAATATTTTAAAAACATATTGTTTTTAATGGCTGCTTTTTTGAAAAAATCAGAGATAGACGATTACAAATTCGTCTTTGAAGAAGATTCCCACCAAAACTGAAATACCAAAGCATAGTCAAGAAATAGATTTGAAAAAAAGACTGTTTTTTGTGTTTTTTATCAAACATTTTATTAAATAAAAAAAAAAAATAATTATAATTCAAGCTATAAAATAAAAATAAAATATATTAATTTAAAAAAAAGCATTAAAATGAAATTAAGAACTTTTCATTATTGTCATCATCATATTTTTTTTTCCTCCTTTGACCTTTACTCCACGAGAGCACGAAACCAACTGAAATGATCGCTGCTTAACTGTTTAACTATTTTTATTGAACAGGTATATATACAATTGGTTCTTAATTCTAAGATTACATAACATTTAGATATATTTTGTTTTGTTGGCACAGAAGGGGCCTTAAGCCTTGCGCAAACCAATGCGGTGAGATCGTACGATGCGATTGCGATAAGTCAAATCCCTATGCATTAAGTCAAACGTTTATGGACGTTTGACTTAATGCATAGGGATTTGACTTATCGCAATCGCATCGTACGATCTCACCGCATTGGTTTGCGCAAGGCTTAACTTTAAATGTTGATTTGTTTGCTAAAATAATTATAATTATTGCCTATGATAAGAAAAATATATAAATTTATAAGGTGATTTAAAAAATCTCGGGTTGTTCAGATCCGGTTGTTTTTATGTTGAAGGGGGTTTGTGTGGCCTCTAGCCACGGTGGTAAGCTGAGGCAGCTACCTCGTAAAAGGGTATTGCCTCTTCGTCATTGATTGAAATGATTTCTTCGCCCAGTAGTGCCATTATATCTAAGTATCGCGGCTCGGGATGTCTCTCTTCGGTTGTCAAGCTTCTCACCAGTGGATTGGGATGGTTGCTCAGGTTGTTAGTTATTTTCCTTGCACTGTTCAAAAGGAATCTGTTGAGGGGAAGGATTCCTGATGCTTCGTAGAGCTTTTTGTTACTGAAGTGCCTCTGTCGTTGACGGTCAAAGTTGAGTCCTGTGCAAATCCTCAGAATTTTCCTCTCAAATGCTCCGAGTTTTTTCATGCTGGTTTTGGATATACTAAACCAAGCAGGGAAGCAGTAAGTGATGATTGGTCTGAGGAGCTGTTTGTAGAACAGCAACTTTGTCTTCTGGCTACTGAAATGATCGCGAAAATTATGCTTCTATTTATACTTTTCAAGCTGACTGCACATTTGTCCATGGATATGGAGCAAATAAGCACTTAAATGTTTACTTAATTGTAATATATTATGTGAGCTTAAATGCTCTATATCCTAGCTCCTGTGGATATGGGGCAATTAAGCACAGACAATATATTTTAATTGAATTTGCTCTATATCCATTGCCCATTGCTATAGGGCACTTAAGCACTAAGTGTTTGTTATTTCAACTTCTCTACAAAAATTGCCTCACGTAGTACAAATTTTGGATATAAGGCAAATAAGCACTAAGAGAACCCAAAAATGTGTGGTCTGTAGAGCAAAAGTGGGTTTCGTAACTCTGTTAATAATAGAGATAGAGCAATGGGAATAGGACCAAACGATAGAGAATATTCGAATTAGTATAACTGCATCATTAACTCAGTTTCCCGAAAAAGTGGTCTATGGGGCACTTATACTCTCAGGTGGCGAGTTGCTCTGCTTTCTTGTGTCTGTCATATTCCTGCTTTCTGCTATTCCTGCTTTCTGCTATATTTAAAGCAAGTGGAGACACAGCGTTAAGCCTTGGCCAAATCAACGCGGTGAGATCGTACGATGCGATTGCGATAACTCAAATCCCTATGCATTAAGTCAAACGTCCATAAACGTTTGACTTAATGCATAGGGATTTGACTTATCGCAATCGCATCGTACGATCTCACCGCATTAGTTTGCGCAAGGCTTTATGGCTCGCTGTCGCTTCACACTGAGAAATTTTGATTGCATTTTAGAGTTCAAAACAGAGTCGTCGAGCCTTTGGCAACGAGTAAATTGAAGAACGTTCAAACGAAGACAGAAAATCCAATCTAGTTTACTTTTCCTGATAAATTATTCTAACTCGGTATAACAATTTTTTGTTTTTTTTTTTGCTTCCAAATCAAAAAGTGTTTGTATGACCTTAAAACTCTAACATTTCCATCAAAAAAAAATCTATTACAATTTAAAAAAAACTTTGCCCTATTTTGTGAAAGTTCGCCGTTTTCAAAATTTTCCCAACTGCAACCAAGTTCTGTTCAGTCACAAATGTCAACTAATGAAGAGTGATAAGTTCGTTTAACACAAATAAAAGATTTCTACCTGTGCAAATTTTGCTTATTGCCTAATTTTAGCAAACAATTTAAGGTAAGTAATTATACAAAAAACTATTTAATATATATACTATTCAAATGTCTTCTTTATAAAACTGTGAACTACAAACCCAATCATTTACTTTGCAATCCCCCTTCAACTTGCTCGTCGGTTTACCCAAAACGAAGAAAAAAAAAATTTCAATCTAGTTTACTTTTCATATTTAAAGCAAACATATCTTGCGTATCAAACTATTTATATCCCTTAAGATTTTGTGTTCAATCACTCGAATATCCAATTTGTCGCTGTCATTGCTGCTACAGTTCCTAAGGAACGAAAACATGATATGAACTTTTTGTATCTACATTTATGTGCAAATCAGCTCAGGCAATGATAAAGCAGAATTTTTGAGTTTTTTTTTTTTTGCTCCCTCACAGGTCACAGTGCTAGTACATGGTATTTTCTCAAATGCTGTTGGTTTTTATGTTACTGGTGGTTGTAGCAATCGATTTTAAAATGCGATGTAGGTTAATTCTGGGCTGATGATCGACGAGGAATGAGTGTGGTATGTTGGCATTACTTAACCCTAAGTGTTATCAAGGCTGAGACTTACCATTGCTAATAAAGATTAAATTCACACTAAGTATTTGATCGTCAGTAGGATTTCTTTGAAAAGATAAGAGAGAAGAAACTACTGTAGTAGTGGTGTGGCACACTGTGGTTGGGGTGGGGTTTTTTTTTTTTTTTATTTAATGCAACTCGGCGATGGTTTTAGTTCATGAATGATCTGTAGTGAGTTTGCGCTTCTCTTGGCGTTTCTTCTAATAGAAAATCACTCATTTTACGGATGAGAAATTGGCATAAAACCCAACTAGGTCGAGCCTCCTCATGGCGTCTGATAGGAGCATTACATCAGGGAAAGATCAGTTAAATCTTTGAAATGGCAAATGCCCCATTGTAACAGCAACTTAATCAGATTGTCTTGAACCCATTGGCCTTTGAATTGGGGCTTTCCAGGCTTAAATTACACTTGCTGTTTTTTTTTACTTAACGATCAGCGTTTGTGTGATGAGTAGAGTGCCAGAAGACCACGTGAATCTTAATGATGCAGGAATTATCGGTAGTGATAGTAGTTCAGTCCGTTACCAAAGACAAGAGAATAAATAACCCCTGTCGTTTGTTGACTTTGTACGTGGGCATTTGGGCATTCTATTAGTTCGTCAAATTTCCTTGTAGATCAACTCATACACCAGGATTCAGGATTCGGACTTTGCTATCCTTTTTTGTCATAAGAGTGTTTTATTTGTTAGTAGCCGTTACAGCTCCTATGAAAAAAGTCAACTACTAATTCTTTCTTCGTATCAAATGCGACTTTATTTTCAAACTTCGCTTTGCTGCGTTCCTCTAATAAACCACCTTTGCCAATGCTAGCATCTTGCCAATGACGTCCTTTGCAACGATAAATTTTACTTACTTTCGAAAGTTTGTTGAGATTGGTTTTTAGAGGAAATACAGAATATCATAAGCTTCGGAATTTTTTAACATGACTATGCTTTCCGCATCTTCGTATTATAAAATCAAACGAGCTTTGCAAAAATGCTAAAACTTAGACCACAACGTAGCAAAATTTACGTTAACCCAGGCGTATACGTGCCTTTTATTTTTTGATACCTTTTTGCATTGGAACTTTTTAGCTGAGTTCATAAGTAGGACTAACACCGCTACTGAGGTTCTTGAAAGACCACTTCTGCAGACTGTTTAACGGCGATGAAGACACAAATTCCGCTGTCAGGCAGATTGTCAAATTCAGTTTGGACGATGATCAAGAATGCCGTCCTCCCGACCTAGAAGAAGCCAAGCTTTCCATATGCAAACTTAAATCAAATAAGACTGAAGGTGCAGATGACTTTGATGCAGAACTTTTCAAGGCAGTAGGAGATCAGTTGGAGGGGAGCATGCACCAGGTTATTTGCATGATATGGTCGGAAGAAAGCATGCCCGATGAATGATGGAACCTCAGTATCGTATGTCCGATCCTAAAGAAGGGAGACCCTCACTATTGCGCCCATTGTAGAGGGATAAGCCTCCTTAACGTCGCTTATAAGATCTTCTCTGCTGTAATATGTGAACGTCTGAAACCCCACGTCAACAACTTGATAGGTCCTTATCAATGTGGTTTTAGACCAGAGAAGTCCACAATAGACCAAATTTTCACATTACGGCAGATCTTGGAAAAAACCCGAGAAAATAATATCGATATTCACCACCTCTTTATCGATTTCAAGGCCGCGTATGACAGTATTTACAGAGACGAGCTGTACAGAGCCATGTCTAGTTTCGGCATCCCTGCAAAGCTCGTACGACTATGCAGGATGACTTTGGAGAATTCACGCTGCTCCGTCAAGGTCGGAAAAGAACTCACCGAGACCTTTGATGTCGAAAAAGGCTTTAGGCAAGGCGACAAACTGTCATGCGATTTCTTCAACATCATACTTGAACAGATTGTAATAAACTCCAACGTCAACACCAGAGGAACAATCTTTCAAAAGTCTGTACAATTACTCGCCTATGCAGACGATATTGACGTAATGGGAAGAAAAAAGCGTGATGTCATAGGTGCTTTTGCGAGTACTGAGACAGAAGCGGCAAAAACAGGTTTGATGGTTAATGAGGGCAAAACGAAGTATATGCTGCCATCAAACAAGGACACAGAAACATCGACGAATTGGACAAAACGTCACAATAGACAGACATAACTTCGAGGTAGTACAGGACTTCGTCTACCTAGGATCCGCTGTAGACACGGACAACAACATCAGTGCGGAGATCAAACAGAGAATAACTCTTGCCAACCGTTGCTTCTTTGGGTTAAGAAGGCAATTGAGAAACAAAACCCTCTCCAAAAAAACCAAGGTTACCTTGTATAAGACCTTGATCATCCCAGTCCTGCTTTACGGCGCGGAAACATGGACCTTATCGAAAGCTTATGGGGAAACCCTTGGTCGTTTCGAAAGAAAAATTCTCCGAATGATCTTTGGTCCCGTTTGCGAAGACAATGTGTGGAAAAGAAGGTACAACAACGAGCTGTATGAGCAACATAGGGATAGCTAGAAGAGTACACATCGCGAGGCTACGATAGTAGAGCGTATGGACCCAAACGCTTTGGTTCGACGGGTTATCGAAAGCACATTGCAGGGAAATCATGGAAGATAAGGAGAATAGAAAGAAAGGTGGCGTAATCAATTAGAAGAATACCTCAACCGACTTAGAGTGCAAAACTGGAAGGAGCTCACACGGAATCGACATTTTTTGCATAAGTTGTTGATTGAGGCCCAGGTTCACCCTAAACTGTAATGCTTACCTAAGTAAGTAGGTAAGTAAGGACTTACACCGGGCAAAGGCAGCTCTTTAAAATTTTATGTTGCAGCGTGTTGAAGTGATGATCAGCTGGTTGCAGCCTAGCTGCGAAAGTCAGTAGATATAACATTCAAATGCAGAGCTGCGTAGTGTACATACTATGTAATATGCTTAACTGGCTGCCGACCGGAGTCTGACTACGACAACAGGCATAAGAAAAAACAATTGTTCATGGCTTGTTTTGTAGATAAAAATAATGAAAATAGTTTTTTTGAATTTTTTTTTAACTGTCACCGCATGCACAAAAAAATTTTGAATTTATTGAATGAAAACCCAATGAGACTAATTTGGTTCTCAGTAAAATAAGAACGATTTTTTTAATTTGGCGCTATTAGACTCTTATACTGCGGCCGTGGTGCAGTGTTAGACTATTCAACAGATGGGGTGAGTTCGAATGGCGATGTGGGCATTACTTTTCTTTTAGCCTCCCAGTTTCATCTTTGCGCCGGCGCCGCTTCGGCCTTGTGGTTATATGTGGTACAACAACCACATTATTTTCATCAACTGCTCCACAAAAAAGGGAAAAGCTGCTATCCTAGCAGTACAATGGACCGGCAATTAGGTTTGAGTGCTCCACATAAGCCTTCTCACTGTTAAAGAAAGAAACATTCTTCAAAAATGAAGTAAGACCAATTTAATTTGGTTTGGTTCACTTGGCCTAATTTTGCAACGACTTTTCAAATCTATACTAGGCCATCCCCTTATTGTTCGGTGGCGGTAAACAAATGAATTTTGCTACAAGATGTCAACTACAAATTTAAATGACAATTTATATCCACGATAAAAATGCCATTTCATTTGTCAATCGAATCAACAAACGTAAAATGCACTTTAACTGTTGATAAGTTATTGTTGATTGAAAAGCTCTATTAAGGTTCTCAAAAATCAAAAGCGCTTGATGTTCATACTGTACAACCAGTTGGACAGACTTTGGTTTGAACGACCAATGTTGGATATTGTGAGCCCTCCGCTTGTCCAACTTGTCCAACTTGTTGGATGGTTTTCAAATATTTTTGAAAATTTTGAAGTTGAACGGAGCGGAGGAATTTAAGGTTTGGTAGGTATATAGATAGGTATAAATTGTCAAAGATGTGCTCGAATGTTGCTGAATTTTCCAGCTGTTTGTTGCTGGCAGTCTTGAGTTGTTCTTTCAAACGAGTGGAAATACTTCGATAAGTTTCCTCCACCTAATAAGATGACCTACAGCTACAAGCACGCCAGGTGTTTGCATTGCAAAATAATCTTTTGGTAGTTATAAGTTTTGGAATGTAGAGAGTGAATTTTATACCATGTCTCCTTTACAACTGTGTACATCGTAAACCCTTGCTGCGGTAAGGTTGACTACCATATGCTTTGCCTTTTAGAATATTCTTTCGTTTTAAAAATGTTGTCCCATCAGCGTAAGTTCAGCAGCGAAGTTGTCGTTATCACTTCGTGTTTGCGCTGTAAATAAACAAGATCTCAAGTTTGTCTGGTGGTGATGAAAAGTAAATGTAGGTATTTGTTAGCGTGTGTGCTCTTTCTGTAGGCTGTATGGTCCCAAATCCCAATTCATATTCATTGTTAACTCTACATTCATAAAATCTCATCGAATTATCGTTTGGTTTTTCCATCGTAAACTTTATTTCTGGATATTTTGAATTGAAATGTTCAACTTTCGCAAGGAATTGGTAAGTCCTCCATAAATTTGTTGCTATAAAAAGCGTTCTCTTACATTGGCAATGGTTATAAGAAATGCCCTAGGCCCCGGGACTCAACGCTCTGTTGCGCCAGCAACAGTTGAAATGTTCCAGAAAACTCACTAGGTTGGACTTTTTAAGGATGCAAAATATATCGTCCACATATTTCAACCAGACTGTGGTGTCCGTTTGACACACCGGCCCAATTGCTTTTCCTTTCCACATTTCAAGAGGCATTAGCAAGTCTTCCGATCGTAAATGAATTGCCATGAAAAGCGCTTTCTCGATTAGCTTTTCAAAGCCGGCAAAAAATTGTAGGTATTTCCTCACAAGGTTTGGTCGAGAGAAATGTGTGTCCAGGGGCTCCCGCTCTGTTGCACCACCATATTTATTTATTATTATTATTATTTTTTTTTTTTTTTTTCAATTTTACTAGCACCATTTAAAGCCCCTATTAACACGACCTTTGATACAGCTGATCAGTTTTCAGGGGGGTTCAAATTAAAGAATTATCCTTCTTGTACTAAGCTAACGATAACTTGTCAGTCTGTTTGTTTAGTTGCCAAACGAATGAGCTTTTTACCGCATAGTTTCGTGGTTTATATGTGAACCAAGTCTAATTTTAAATAAAGTCTCCAGTATACTGGGGCACAAAAATAATGCAAAAACCTATAACGATTCTGCATTCTGCTAACTCACGACGACGACGCGACGTGTAAATCTGCCTCCCTCAGCAAGTGGTATCCACGAATGACTAGGCAAAGATATTTGATTTTAAATAAATACAAGAAAGTCGACGAACTGAGAGACTATTATTATCTTCAAAAGATAAACATTCTCAGTTGCTATATAGAGCGCTTATTTAATCTTTTTTCGGTTGTGTTCAAAAACACATAATAAGCTACACCACCATCACTCTGCCAATATTTTTTGGAATGAGGCCAAACATTTAGGAAGGTAGACAAGCCTAATGTTTTTTCGTGTGTACTTTGGCCATAAGTGAGGTTTATCCGACAAAAAAGAAAAAAAACTGCACTTAAGACACTGCGTCAGTGGAGACACAACGTGTCGAACAGCACACAGTTGAATTCATTCTTTGTTTTCTTATCAATTGTCGCAGGAACTCCATGGTTTCATGGTGAAGGCCGACTATCATTTGTTAGAGCTTGCAAATCTGTTTATCATACAAAGAAATAAGCAGCAACAACACAGAGCTGTTAAATGCTTTAATCGCAGGTGAGTGAGTCGGCAGAAATGGGTTCTCATTGCGATGTGCTTGTGTGTCTTTCTCCTTATATAATAGTAATTAGCGTTTGCGTCGAATGCACCACTTTTAATGAGAATTGTGTAACAGTTTGGTTTGTTTATTTATTTAGTTGTTGAAGCTGATACAACGTGCCTCGATGAAAACATACAACCCACTCAAGCATTATGCTTAGCGCCGCACCGCGCCGGCCGTGCCGCGTGTGTTCGATTGGTTTTGGTTCAATTTGAAAATAGTGTTGAATTGCGAGCGTAACTAGGGCTCAGTCAGCTGATTTTTGTGCTCCGATAGCTAAGCTTTATCTTGTTGTGGTAATTTAATGCGGCTCTCTCATGTCAGTAAATTTATTTTTGAATTTATTTTAATCGTAGTTTGGACAAAACAAAACATTATGCCTTGTCATAGTCGCAGTTGTATAGACTTGGTTGTACGTAGTATGGGGGTGCAGGGTGTACCCCATCAAAAACGAAGCTCTGCGTACATTGGTCGGAGTACTTCACAGCAATGCAGTCATAAAGGTTTTCTCAGAACGTAAAGTGGTTTATGTGAACTCATTAGTGGAAATTACGTTTTTTTAAGCGATTGTGTTGTAGAGTTCTACGAAAAATTTTTCAATTAAATTTATCTCAAATCAAAGGTTGTTTGTTCATGGACTGTGATTTAGTTGGCGTGCAGGAGAGTGGTAGTGGTTGTGCTTTTATCAAGAAAAAACCTAGCAATGCAATGAAAATCGGTAAGTAAAGATTTTCCGTTATAAACTTTGCTGATAAGACTTAAAGTGCATGGTTCTCAAGAGTTGTTGGGCCAGTTTTAATTTATTTATATGTTGTGACTGATTAGTAAGCTTTGGTAATGAGCAAAAATCGAGCACTAGGTTTTCCTGAAGTGAAAAACTCAAGTGGTTGAGAAAAGCTGGGTGAGGCCTTGGATAAGTTCAATGAACGAACATTTTATCATCAAAAAATTTGTTTTGATTCGTGTTATTATGATTTCCTCATTAATGGAAACTAAAGTTTTTCCCCGTATAACAAAGAACTCGGTTTCAAATACAATTTCAAAATTTGATAATCGAGAAAATGTGTTTGTGTTATGTCACTTTCCATTGGACGAAAAGAACCGTCCAGGAGCGTCCAGAAGCATTCTCAAACCGTTCCATTGGTGCAAAAAGATCACTTCTCATGATTCTGAGGAGTGACAGCCGCTTCTCGATTTGAAGTGAGAATCGACTCAGAAGCACTAACACATGTTACTCAAATGTCAAAAAGAAAATTTTCTTCAAGGCATATTTTTTAAGAGCCATAGGTGTTTCACTCACACAAAGGAAATTACGTTAAACTGAATAGAAACAATTTTGGGTGATCCATTGGCTTTTAAAATGAGTGCTTCCCCGAGTGAAACCAATGGAAAGCGACATTAGATTGTGGTTTAATCGCGTTTCCTTCGGATTAATTTTAAGCGTTTGGTATCTGTAACACTAAGCGTCATTTGCTATCTCATGTTTAGATTCACCGATAGGTGAAGTTAGATAAGACGAGAAGTGCTATGACAACCTGCATTACCTTATTCGGATCTCACTAGATAGATTGTCCTATCCAGGAAGGAGACAGATGAGGAAAAAGGAGTCAGTATTTAAATAATAATAAATAAATACGGTTGGGCAACAGACAACGGTGAGGTCAGTGGCCTAGCGCATTTCTCACAACCATACCTTGTGAGGAAATGGAGGGGACCTACAGTTTTCTGCCGATTCCGAATGGCTAATTGAGAAAGCGCTTTTCATGGCAATGTTACTATCGGAGGACTTGCCAAACCATCACGCCACGGGTACCACAGTGTTCATGAAAGTGTTATCAAAAAAGATGGACATGTGTGGAGTAGGTTTCATGTAAATGTAAATGTAAGGAACCTTATGTGGGCCATTGACTTAATTGTCCGCATACAAATCTGCAGGCCCTGACGGCATCATTCCAAAGATGCTTCAGAGTCCTAAAGACTTGATTGTGCCGATCCAAGTGCAAATATTCGGGGGTGGTCTAAACCTAACTTTTACTCTCCTTAGTTGGGGAGAAACTTAAGTCATATTCATTCCCAATGCCAGTAAGCCCTCGCACTCTGAGAACTTAATGAATTCGGACCAATAAGCCTATCTTCCTTTCTGCTCAAGACTCTAGAAATACTTATAGAAACGCATATCCGAACAAAACTTCACCCAACAAGCATCATGAAGTAGTCGGAACCATTGAACAATCAATCCAACATAAAGAAAACATATTGGCTGCTTTCCTCGATATAAATGAGGGGTTCAACAACGTCAAAAACTGGAAAAGAAAAAAATTTAAAAGAAAGAGAAAGAAAAGCGAAATAGGCTTCTACAATAGTAGAATTTTTGGGGAAAAAATGGGGACCTTGCCCCAAAACTATTCACTGGATGTATAGATCCATAACATGACCAATTTTCTCACACGCCTATTTGATACGGTGGCCAACATTAGAGAAGGAGTCAAACCTTAAGATCATGGCCAAAATCCAAAGGCATGCATTCGATCAACCAGTACCGTGAGAACGACTCCAATTGCAGCTCTGTTAACTTTCCTGTCGCTAGCTTTTCTAGACCTTTTAACTTAAGATATGAAGACCAAAAGCGCTTTGCGGCTCAAACAATTCAATAATTGGAAAACAAGGCTATCATGCCCTAAAACTATTATGTGTCGAGACATTCAAACAGACTGCATTCCTCCGCACACTGAGTTGCCCTTACAAACATACTGACATGGGAATGCTGGGAAGAAAACAGAGTTATAAAAGCGTCTTCGCAGACGTTTCCAAAACGAACGAGAAGCATCTTCTTAGATTATCTTCCTATAAATAGATCAATAAAGCTCCCATATTTTTGTAGTGTCCTTCAACCAAAAGTACTTACAGTTTGTGTGGCCGCAAAACATCTAGCTACACAAATACCGATCAACAAAAATATCGACATCTTCATTGACAGCCAGGCGGCCATTAAAGCGGTCCCTTCCATTGTAACAAAATCCAAATTTGTTGAAAGCAGCAGCAGTATTTGAAGACTGCTCAACTCAACGAACACCGTAACTTTATTTTGGTTTCATGGACACCGTGACATAACTGGTAACGAAATGGCAGATAAGTTGACCTAAATCGGGTCATTCCTCAAATCCAGCGAGCCACTAGAATAAGAAGTTTCCTAACCGCCAATGACTTGGTGTCACCTTTAGAAACTTGCCGAGTTTCCAGGAACAAATGGCCTGATATTTTCAAGAAAAAAATTGAAATTTCTACTTAACAGTCCTAGGCTCTCTGTGTTTCGGCATTTTCACGGGAAACAACACATGGTGATGGTGAATACATCGAGCCCTTCCCGCAAAATCATCGTAAGCGACATTTTTAGCAAAATGTTTTTTTTTTTATACAATTTAAAAGTCTACATTGTTTCGCAATTTCCTGCATTTTTAATTTCACATTATAACTGTTTTACGACAAGTTACAGCGAAAATAAATTTTATCGTAAGCGACTGACCTCTGCTACTTTTCCTTCAAATGCTTGTGATACAAACAAACAAAAAACGTCTTCCTGTAAAACTTTCTTTTTGTCGCTTATGATAAAATTGCGGGAAGGGCTCGACATGGGTATTAGCACATCCAACTAATGTACAGGTGCAAAGACTATGAGGCAAAGGAAAGATCCTTCCACTTCCTCTGTGTGTAAAAAATAAAAATAAATAGGGTGGTGCAACAAAACGAGGAGCCCGCAGGGCCTAGCGCATTGCTCACAACCATGCCTTGTGAGGGATGGAGTGGACTTACAATTTTCTGCCGGTCTTGAATGGCTAATCGAGAAAACGCTTTTCATGGCAATGAATTTATTAACGGAGGACTTACCAATTCCTCGCGAAAGGATCCGATACCCATGAAAAACATTTTTGCGTCTTTAACCTCTAGGTTAACAGGCAGACATGCTAACCATCACGCCAGGGGTACCACTGTGAGTGCCCTGCGAAAAGGACTTTAGTACTTCTTCGACGAAGTGAGAAAAAGTACTAAACCTTTCACTGCATCCTAAAATTGATTCAGGGCTCTAAATGAATCCATGAGGGATCTCAATCTTAATACCTAGTCAAAAACTCAATCCTATTAGCTATTCATTATCTCCTATGTATATCTCCCCAACTCCTCATCTTCCGTTATCCCGGGGAGCACACGGGATCATTGAGATCCGAGTAAGGTGTTGGCCTCTGGTGGCTGCACCTCCATCCAACCTTTCCTAACCTAGCAGATAAATATGCTTAGGAAAAAGCAGTGGAACCCGTCACTCCTTGCATGCGTGAATAGTTTCAAATATGTTCTCTTTTCTGGAACTGGTATTTTTCAATGTCAAGGTGCTCGCACTCATACACAAATTTTCAATTCAGTTAGTTGAAATGTTTTGCCTATTAAACCTCAACAAAAACCCTTTAAGTTTTCTTTAGTCTAGAAGACTGCTGGGACGAGTAAACGATACCCGTCGAGGGCACGTAAGCCATACAGACAACAGCTTTCCTAGAATTGCACGTTCTCCATTTCAAGATAAAAGTATTAGATGAGTCGACTTTTAGAATCATGACTTCCTCTAATAAATATAAATAATCACACGATATCATGTCATGCGTGTTACAACTAATTTAACAACAATTACTCAACTTTTTTCCGTTGTTATCTTGACTGTTGTCACTTACATCGTCATAGATTAAATAGAAGGACGATACTCATTTGAACTATTCAAAAATATGGTTTCTTTCCAATCAATCCTTTCACAATCATCAATGAAATCAAGATGTGTAGTGTATTTCGTGGCTTGGCCCACTCCATTCAAAAGTCCAATTGGCACTCAATGATGGATAGAGGGTTCCCCGTTTCAGCAATAAATACATTTAATGCGAAAGTAGGAGTGAGATAAGATAAATCAAGATCTGATAATAAATCAAATAACCGACAAGAAAAAATCGCATATCATTGTGCTGCGCAACGATGACGCTTTGTTTTTATTCTTATCATTCAACACACGGTTCACTTTGTCAAGAAAAACAATTTTTTTTTTGTTTTGAAACGCATTAACTCTCAGTATAATGAAGACCTTTTTCGTTACAGAATCTGTTATGGATATCACAACAGGAAGGGACAAATGCACAGCGAACGACTCCCCTTACTCGTTCTCCAATTCATCAGAATATTTTGAAAATGAGGACTTGATGTCAAAGGATGATGATGATATGACGTTTTGTATGGCCAATTATGCAAAAGAAGCCCTTAAAATGATGTTCATGATGCGCTCTCATCACATGCTTACCGATGTGATATTAGAAGTAAAACAAGAGCTTTTCCCAGCACACAAGGTCGTACTGTGTGCAGCTAGTCCGTACTTCAAAGCCATGTTCACAGGCGGTTTGAAGGAATCCGAAATGAAGAGGGTTCAGTTGCAGGGGGTAAGTCAGTACACATTCGCATTGCTCCCCGCTTAAAAACAATAGAGCTTTTGAATTTACGATGACTTTTTCTTTGTTGTAGGTGTGTCCAACATCAATGTCGAGGATAATAAACTTCATGTACACTGGTCAAATACGAGTGACGGAGGTGACGGTTTGTCAGCTTTTGCCTGCAGCGACTATGTTCCAAGTGCCAAATGTGATAAACGCATGCTGTGTGTTTCTTGAACGTCAATTAGATCCCTCGAATGCCATTGGCATTGCAAACTTTGCTGAACAGCATGGTTGCACGGACTTGCAGCGTAAGGCGAATATGTTCATCGAGCGACACTTCTCACAAGTGCGTAACACATTCGATTGGTTGCCCTTTAAATAGTTTTTCATTGCAGTGTATTACTTACTTCATTACAGGTTTGTCATGAAGAAGAATTCCTACAGTTGTCTGCCATACAACTGATAGCACTGATCCGTCGAGATGAGCTGAATGTTCAAGAGGAACGTGAGGTGTACAATGCCGTCCTTAAATGGGTGAAATACGACGAGGCCAAACGGTATCCTAAAATGGCGAATATTTTACGTGCAGTACGTTGTCAACTACTCACTCCTACTTTCCTCGAGGACCAAGTGAAAAACTGTGATATTTTACGCAAAGCACCTGCGTGCAAGGAGTATCTGGCAAAAATCATTAAAGACTTGACGCTACACAAGCGGCCTGTGGTTCGCGAGAGAAATCCGAATACAACTCGTATGATCTTTGTTGCTGGAGGATTCTTTCGACAATCATTAGATATTTTAGAGGGCTACAATGTGGATGACAAAACGTGGACAACGCTACCAAATCTTCGAATACCGCGATCTGGACTTGGTGCGGCGTTTCTAAAAGGAACATTTTATGCGGTAGGTGGGAGGAACAATTCAATTGGGTCATCTTACGATTCAGATTGGGTGGACAAATACAATGCTGTGACTGAGCAATGGCGTCCCTGTGCCCCAATGTCCGTTCCAAGACATAGAGTTGGTGTAGCTGTGATGGATGAGTTAATGTATGCTGTTGGAGGGTCAGCAGGATCGGAATATCATAATTCTGTTGAGAGGTAAGTTTATTAGTATAGACAGTGGAAGAGTTCCTTTAAACAGTGGCTTTCTCTTGAATGCTTTTTTTGAAATGCGGAGCCATAGCATAACTAATGTCTTCATGTTAATTTCGAAAGGCGTCTTCGTTTCAGTGCAAGTCTATAGAGGCCATATGAGAAACGTAATTATTTACTTTTTGTTCTTGTACACCCACCTAAGTAGGAATTAGGGAAGAGGCCGAACCTTGCGGCATGTTTTAATTTTACACAATGTGCTATTATAAAATCTGGTGACTGAAATTGACAATACTGGAAAAGTGGGGTCTTTCTCTGTTGTTGTTGTAGTATCTAAGAGACTGCAGATTTGTCTGGCTTTCCACTACTGCCATTGTGTCTTCAGCGGCCCGCTAGCTTAACAAGGGGTGCCAATATGTGCTGCTTTTCAACAAGTTTTGAACTAAACATTTGGTGTTGATCAATGTTCTTTGGTGACCGCAACTATTTTGAAAACGTAAGCGAATAGTGAAAAAGAAACAAAGTTTTGTCTTGTAAACAGCTGGTTTTAGTTCGATTACATGCTGAATCTTTAAATATAAATAAGTAAATGAACAGCCCCAAAATGAAACGCAGTTAATGCTTGTTTCGTTTCAGACTTTGCGCAGGCCTTTGTATTTCTCAAGTATGTACTCGACATTTTTCCTAATCTTGGGAAAGTCCCAGTATTTGAATTCGCAAAAACCATAATTATTTAAATTCTTTAATTCATCAGTGCGCGCCCTGACTATCCGACACACGCAACCCTGGAGTGTCGTGAGTAATCGTCGATGCACATGCTTTATTGGCTTATTTTGAAATTTGAAGTGTTTTGGAGACACGAATCCCACGTTGGGCGCCAATTTCTTGGATTTTCTTTTTTATGAAGTCAATTTAAATTAAAATCAAAACGATCACAATTAAATATGGACATCTGATGTGCTGTGAGCAGAACTTTGAAACGCTCTGGTAAGCAAAGTGCAAAAAGCGCTGAAAAAAACATTCCAAATCTAACAAACCAAGAAAGTGGTAAAGAACCAGAACAACAAAAAGGGTTAAGTAGTCTCTCAGAAAACGAGCTAAAGAACTCCGAAACATAATAAGTGCCAAATATTAGGCTTCAACCATAACTGCCGACGCGAATTGCCACACACTAACTAAAATTTTTACTTATCCTTTTTTTCTATTAGAAACAAAACTTATACAACTTGTAGTGGAAAACATTTTTTTCTGAAGTTCATGGGATTCGAACCACGAACTTCCATTGCAACAGGCAGACATGCTAACCATTACTCCACGGGCTCTATTATTATGGGACACGCTTTTGGTCTAAAGTTCGTCGAATTCGAAGAAATTCCATTTTGAGATTCGATCGTTTCGTAAGCTAACCCATGAACTTCGATTGAAATCGGTTCAGAATATAAGTGAATATTCGCTTTCAATTTGCAACCACGATTATTTCAGCTAGAGAAGAATGCGGCCACAAGATTCAGGCACTTTACGTTTACTGACTGAAAGTGTACGAACGTTGTTTTGTCTAGACTCTTACGTTCCACACAAATTGCAGAGTACCTCGTCTTAGTGGCTGAGTATGCAACGACTTTATAACAAATTGGAGAAAAGAAGAAAAGAAAAAAGAGATTCTTATCTGGACAGTATCCCTAAAAGTAGATGAAACAGAGGAAAAGGACGATGGATCACTAGTTTCGTTTGTTGAACTTTACTCTGAGTTAACAAAGACGAATTGTTAGATATTTGTTTCATGATGATAATACAAAATAAATCGGACGTATTTCCGAACAAAATGTTATTTAAGCAATGTGTTCTTTGCAATGCTCCCCGACAAATGACGAAAATTTTCATAGAAAAAGAAATTTTCATTGAGCACGTTCAAGAACCCATTCGGTTTGCTATCCCGGATAACCGTATCTGATATACCTTCTTGAACGATTCAGATATCTTTTTTCAAATTTCTCCCCACAACAGCTGTGAAATATAAAAATTAAACTTTTGAAAACAGAAAAACATTCAAGAAATCGTTGCTAAACGATTGTAATCTGTTTTTTCGAATTCCCATACAACTTACATAAGTGGTCTTAACTCTGAAATAAATGCACACCAGAATAAAAAAAACAACATGAAAAGAAACGAAAATAAATTTTCTGTCAGCTGATCACTTGAACAGAAAGGTATGCCAAAAATACAATTGGATAGCTTTTAAGTAGAAATGGATTTGTGACTCTGCTAAACGTTTAATACGTAAACAACAACAAGAAAGCTACCCTGATACGATTATTGAACGCAACCATTGTTAACCACTGTGTTATCTTCTCACTAGTCCCCTTCTGATTCAGCGACAACCGGGACGGAACATCTCGAGAAAACTCAAGTCAGCCGACTTATAATCAAGAATTCTCTTTCTTTTCAGCTATATAATATTAAGTCATTATTTATATTCTAGACAATGTATTTGGTTAGGCCCCTTATGTGCCAACATTCCTACATTATTATCATTTTTTTAATTTTTAAATAACCTAGTATAAGTATCAATTGTATATATATATCGTTCAATAAACATAAACTTTAAAGCCGCATTCTGTTTTTTTTTTTGCGTTCTCTGTTCTGTTGTACTTAGTTTTCTTTGCAACATTTCCAGACTATCGCTGGTTTTTTCGTATTCTTTTTTTTATGATAATTTGTGAGCGATATTTTGTTATTCCAATTTAAATATTTTCGCTATTTAATTAATTCCTCTCAAAGAAATAAAATTTGAGATCTCGATTCCAACAAAATCTTAGTTTTAAACATAATCAAGTGCGTGAGTTGGCAAAAATGCAGAAAGTCTTCTTATCATTATCTTTTCAAGTGATTGGCCTCATAATTATAACAACATACTAAAGCAATATCGCTATCACGAAAATAAAATAAAAACACAAATGTTCAAATTCAAAACTAGTCTTCAACAAAAATTTAAATACAAAAGTGAGGTGAGACGATGATGAAAGATGGGGTGGTTAGAGCTTTATACTAACTTACTTGCCTTTACCCGTGGGGTGATAGTTAGCATGTCCGCCTGTTAACCCAGATGTTCGTGGTTCGAATTTCAACAGAGTTTTTCCATGGGTATTGCCTTTCGCGAGGAAATGGCAAGTCCTCCGTTGGTAAATTCATTGCCATGAAAAGCTCTTTCTCGATTCGGAACTGGCAGAAAATTGTTGGTCCCCTTCATTCCCTCACAAGGCATGGCTGTGAGAAATGCGCTAGGCCCTGGGGCTCCTCGCTCTGTTGCGCCACAATATTTATTTATTTATTTTTACTTGCCAACCGGCTTACTGCAAATTTAGTTGGGACTATGCCTCAGTCCACATATATTGGATTTCTCTTGAATAATCTCCAGTTTTGATGAGTTAAAACTGGAGGTAACGGCTCGCATCACCTTCAACCTGGAAGACATGAGAGGACTGATATTCCGGTGTCAGTATGTACCTTACTTCAGACTTTTGAGAGCTAATGCTGGTTCACAAGGAGCTCATTCACCACCATCTCTATTTCAATATCCTGTCCTAGCTTCTTCCGCCTACCCGATCATTGTAGTGTGTTCCAAGCGGAAATTCTGGCGATTAAGGAGGTACTGTCTTGGCTCAAAGAAAACGTCATATCCTCCACGGATATTCGAATCTTCTCGGACAGCCAACCTGCCCTTAAATCTCTTTCTTCTGTCTACAAAATCCATCACGGTCCAAAATTGTCAGATGTCTGAGGGAGATGTCAAATAAGTTCAACATTCATGGGTGCCAGGGCACAGGGACATACCAGGAAACTGTATGGCAGACGAACTAGCCAAAAAGGGCAAGACCACTTCCCTACGCTCAGAATGGAATAACATAAGTGCACCTATCGCTACATGTAAACTCCTACTTAGACAAGACGCTTCGGGGATAACAAACACTAGATGGACTGAGAGTAATAACTGCCTTGCAACCAAAAAAGTTTGGCCGTGTGTAGACTCAAAACGCTCGAAGAGTTTGTTAGCCCTGAACCGCCTGTATCTAGGTTCTAACATAGGTGTTCTTACGGGACATTGTCTAATAGGGAGACACGCCAAAAGACTTGGTGTGATTTCCAATGATTTCTGCAGAAGCTGCATGGACGAGGAGGAGGAAGAAACCGTTAAACACCTTCTTTGTTCATGCCCTGCACTACTTCATAGGAGGAAAACTCATTTCGGTGAATTCTTCTTCGATGATACTAGCGACTTAGCTTACATAGACCCTAAAAGGCTTTCGAAATACATTAAAAGTTCCGCGTGGTTCGACTAGCAGGGGATTAACCGGCTAGTCCCGTAATGGAAGATTAATAAGTGATCAACTCGTTAATCTTACATCGGGTTTCTGAGATCAGTAGTTGATTAACTTGCTGATCTCTGTGGTATCACAATGGGCCCTTGCGACCTAAGTGTGTCAGGCAATGTATTCATTGGCTGACAGCCACTTCCACCTCACCTAACCTAACCTAACCTAACCTAACCTAACCTAGCTCAGAAAAATCTCAAAAGACCTTTAAATCAAATTTGAGGTTGTAGCTCTTTCATGAGTTTCTTCTTTGGACTGCTGATGCCCACCTTTGATTTTGAAAGTTCAATTCGTCCGTTGTGAAATTCTCCCTAGGTTCTGGACGAACAGTGAGACTCGGATGGTCAGTCAATTGTTGCAGTGTTATTTTTTGGTCATTTATCGACACTAGTTACCTCCGGTTGGAGGAGACTCAAAAAGAATTGGTTACCGCGGCGAGGTAACAAAAGAACAATTGATGACTACTACCAGTTGCTGCATCTGCGCATCACCAAGTTGACGCCAGTCAGTGCCTTCCCTAATAATAGTGCAGCTCAAAACCATCACAGAGACAAGGATATATTAGCTTCGTTCGTTGAACTTTACATAGGGCTCACCTCGTTTGCGGAACGTGATTGCGGCAAGTTTATTGCTCTACTTCTTCTTCTTTAAAGGGTCGCCTTTGAAGTTCTATTTGTTCCATTTTCAAATCATGAAAATAATAATTACATCCGTTCAAATCAATCTTTTTTGATTTCGGCAATGTATTGCCACTTTTAATTGACCAATTGGACTAATTCCTCTGTGTGGACTTGCCTCTTGTTTGTAAGTTGCTTATTTTCTGACGTTTAAAACGAAATGGTAGGAAGTACTCGCGATGGACGTCTGAAAAATTTTCAGATCTTCTGCCATCCCACCAATAATTTCGTTGCTACCTTTAGGTACTGGAATTACACCTGAGGAAACTTTAAATTTATAACTTTAAAACTTTTATCACTCTTATTGAATATGTTCGTCTTTCCATGATTTTTAACAATAAAAAACCACTTATCATTTCATTGCAGCTACGATCCAGAAATAGATCGCTGGACGCTCGTTCAATCGATGCATTCAAAGCGACTAGGAGTTGGCGTTGCTGTAGTCAATCGTCTGCTCTATGCCATTGGTGGCTTTGATGGAACCGACCGCCTCGCAACTGTTGAATGCTATCATCCTGAGAACAATGAATGGACCTTCCTACCACCAATGCAAATAGGACGGAGTGGAGCAGGTACGTCGTTATTGAATTTACTCTTATTTCTGGTTTTTTTATTTTGAATTCTTTGACAGGTGTTGCTGCAATCAATCAATATATTTATGTCGTCGGTGGATTCGACGGATCACGTCAATTAGCTTCCGTGGAGCGCTTCGATACCGAGAACCAAGTCTGGCAAACTATGGCGCCAGTTAAAGTCGCTCGTAGTGCTTTGTCATTAACTCCATTCGAGGGCAAACTATACGCCATGGGTGGCTTTGATGGGTCAAATTTCTTGTGCATTGTTGAAGTGTACGACCCAGAGAAAAATGTTTGGGAAGAAGGCACCCCCCTTAGTTCCGGTCGGTCGGGACACGCCTCTACTATAGTCTTCCAGCCGTCGTGTGTCACTTCGCACATGGACTGCCTAGAAAATGAAGCGCTCTTCAAGGACGGTCCTCCATCTGGTAATGGAGGCGATAGCGGTGGTGGACCACCGTTCGATCACGGATTCTTTTCAAGTGCTTGCAATAGTCGACAGGCTTGTACGAGTTATATCCAATTCCAAGGAAGTGGTGGAGGCGGAAATTGTATAAGTAGTGAAATCAATGACGAATCGATAGTAAATCTTCAGAATTCAGCATTAGTTAGCAGCAATTCAAATCCATCGGCTCTCACCTGTAGATTCCAGGGTATACGAATGTCGGACGGACTTGATACAAGACTTGAAAGCGGTACTGCAGGTGACAGGTTTACCATGCCACCAGCACTCTCTAATTTTAACTATAACTACAATATAAATCCGCACAGCTTAGATGAGTTAAAGATCAATGAGAAGATCTGCTCCCTAATCTTCAGGAAATCGTGCGATCGACAACAACGGCACCATCGCCCGTGTATTTTCAAGAAATTACGCCAATGTATATTTAGTTCGTCAACATCATCATCATCATCATCATCGTCAGCGGTTGCGTGATAAAGCAGACACACTATTTTATTCCCTCTCAGGGGATACCATTTATTCGTTTAGTACATCATTCCAAGAAAAAACGCATCACCTGTATACCCCGCATTAATCATTTTTGTTGTATGCTAGCATTCCTCTAACCACATATTGCCAAAAACCAAAAAGAGAAACTCTTTTCTTTCTCTCTTGTTATGATTGTTATCATTGAAGTCCAGTCTCTGTTGCAGTAAGGAATACTAAATTGAATGGAACAAGTAACTGATATTTGTGATGCTTATTATAATTTTGGTGTAGCACCTCTTTTAAAATATGAATCCTGTTCTCTTAAGATGGTATCACCTTTTCTAATAACTTTCAATGCAAAAGTTAAAATATGCGATAAGTTTTCCATAGTTGGCGTTTTTTGTCTTTGTTGCGGACTTGAATGCATAAGAGTATTCATGCGAAGTCTTAATGAGGAGTTGCACCACTGTCCTAATAAGTGATCCATTTGTAGTTCTTAAACAAATGTATCTTTTTATGTATTTTTAAACTAAATTATTATTTTCATATGCGTCTTTATTTAAATATTTAAGTATTTGTGTACCTAAGTTGTCGTTAAGGCTTTATTTTAAGTTTTTACAAAAAAAAAGAAATCCAACAAAAAGAAATAAACAAAAGTAAAACATTTGATAAATTAAGTCGATTGCATTGCAATGTTTATTTGGTTAGTTTACAATTTTCTTTGTTTGCGTGGACGAGGGGGATACCATGACACATGGGTGTTGTCGGTAATCGATACTATGTTCAATCCACTCATTTGAAGGCCTTTGATAGCGGACTGAAAATGAAAGTTGTTGTTGATAAGCAAAGATGTGATTTTAGTGTTTGGACTTACCATACGACCAGGTCCCAGGCCACGAACTTTTACTCGGAGTGTCTTCCAGCCAAGTTCCACTGCTTTCTGTGAAAGTAAAAGAGAAAATCATAATTAAAAAAAGAAACACGCACTGGAAAGTGATCGTCGCTATGTTGATTTAGAAAGGTTTTATGTTTGAAAAGCAGAGCCAATAGTCCTCGCAGCTAGGCTCCCTCCTTATAGGTATGTATGTATATTACCTTGGAGTTTTAATTACTAGTCAATAGATTATAATAATAACAATAGATTTATTAAATAATGAATATGTTTTGTTAATATAGTTATAGTAACACTTCTTTCGCTTTACCCCGAAAAGTATTCCCGAGCTGAGTGAAACAGAATAAAAAGGAAAAGTGGAAACCTATGCAAGTTCAGTTCTGGTTAGAATGTTGCGATCGGCAGATATTAATCGATTGGTTATTAAATTATTTTTGCTCTGATGGTCGACCGTATTTGCTTTAATGACACAAAATATTTATACAAAGTGATATTGATATCCAATTGATAATTTTCGGGTCGATGATGATCAAAAACAATTCGCCCTATCGAAGTATCTGTTCGTAGCGTAGAACTGCCCGAAACGTCTGACAAAATAAAAAAAAACAATAACATTAAGCCTCTCAGAAATTTCAAAAATAAAGCACTTGATTGCACTTCAACGCAGTTCGCCGGGTGTGTTAAAACAACGTCGGAAAAAGATTACGAACATCTGTGCCAGAGAATACCTCCAAGCAAAAACCTCCGAATCGTACGCAGTCCAAGAATATTCCTTTCCGAACGGATACCTCGATAGGGCCGAGTATTAAGACCCTTATTTTTATGAATTTTAAGTCATCATCATTCTTTGATTCCATAAAGGACAACGCAACAAAAGGTATCAGCGTTGGTGTTTTTTTACAGAGTTTTTATGAAAGCTGAATGTTTAACCGTATTAAAGGATAGAGAACTTCCGATATTCCAAGAGACACCGAAGACAACTAAAAATAAGAAACAACTCTGAAATAAATAAACGAACAGAGTGTCCTAACATAGCTCGGGAAGCTCAGAGGCGAAGCGCATTTTTCTCAACCATACCCTACAATGAATGGTAGTTACCTTTAAATGTTTGCTAAACGGCTTAGTAATGGCACTTTCCATTGGTTTCACTCGGGGAAGCACTCATTTTAAAAACCAATGGAACACCCAAAATAATTTCTGTTCATTTTAACGTAATTGCCTTTGTGTGAGTGAAACACCTATGGCTCTTAAGAAATATTCCTTGAAGAAAATTTTCTTTTTGACATTTGAGTAACATGTGTTAGTGCTTCTTGAGTCGATTCTCATTTCAAATCGAGAAGCGGCTGTCACTCCTCAGAATCATGAGAAGCGATCTTTTTGCACCAATGGAATGGTTTGAGAATGCTTCTGGACGCTCCTGGGCGGTTCTTTTCGTCCAATGGAAAGTGCCATTAGAAAATGTTTTTTGGCAGTGTTTTTTTTCTCGAAGGACTTACGAAATCCTATCCGTGAAACAAGGAGAAACTTCTAAGATTTCAAGTCTTAAAGTAGTGCCCGTGGGGTAATGGTTAGCATTTCTAGGAGAAATGGGCTAAGTCCCGAGACTGTTGCGCCACCCTATTTATGTATGCAAGTCTCGAACTACAAACAAATATTTTAAACACGAAAGGTAATCTTTTAGTGTAAATAGAATACCAACTCCGTAGGTGAAAGAAACACTTTTATGCACGTCTTAATAGCCATGTTACATTGGATCTCGCTAACTACCTTTTACTGACCTCTATCATATGGCACGTCGGCGTCGTAAAAATTTTGGACTTCTTTTTAGGTGGGCATTACAGTTCGGGGTGAACCTGTGCCTCAACCAACATCCTTCTATAACGACTTCGATTTCGGGCGAGCTTTCTCCAGTTTTGCACTCTAAGTCGGTTGAGGTCGTCTTCCACTTGATTGCGCCACCTAAGACGAGGTCTTCCCCTTCCGCGATTTCCCTGCAATGTGCTTTCTTAAACCCGTCGAGCCGGAGCGTTTGGGTCCATCCGCTCTACATGGCCCAACCATCGTACGATCGCGATGCGTACCTTGCTGGCTATGCCTATGTAGCGGTACAGCTCATACAACTCATTGTTGCATCTTCTTCGACCAAGGGTTTCCTCTGGTTCCGAAACAAGCAACAATTTTTGGACTACGACTGCCAAAAAGGAAGAATAGGCGCCTTCGTTGTGAATCTTTTGTCACAGAATTCGTTCCTATTAAAAAAATTTACAAGAAGTTTTCACTATCTGCGGGAAAACACTCAATACGAAGATGTTTTTGTCCTTCCTTTTGGCATAGCCGAAATGGTTAAGACGAAGTGACTACTTCCCAGAAGATAATGGATGGAACGATAAACTGTTTAATTAGGTAAGCAAAAGTAGTTGACCATCGCCAGAAGTGCTTGCCAATACTTCGCAATATGACCAGGAAAATGAGAACTAAGAGCTAATAATCAACCGCTAGACATGCAAGAACTTTTCAAGGGCATTGAAATCAGCACAATAAGAAAAGAATTAAAAACCGAGATCTTTCTTAAAATATAAACAGCTGAGGTACTGCCAATCAGTAAAGATCCAGAAGTAGATTTTGAAGCAACGGTTTCTATTTGTAGTCTGTTTGTAAAAACGTAACTTTTTCTTTGGAAATAGAAGGACAGAACTGAAGTGTCAACACCGTTTTTTGCATACTTTCGAAAAAAAATAATAAATAAATAAATAAATGGGGTGGCGCAACAGAGCGATGAGCCTCGGGGCCTAGCGTATTTCTCACAACCACTGCATTTGTCAGGGAATGGAGGGGACCTACAATTTTTTTCCGGTTCCGAACGGCTAATCGAGAAAGCGCTTTTCATGTCAATGAATTTACTAACGGAGGACTTGCCAGATCCTCGCAAAAGGCGATAACTGTGGAAAAACTTTTTTGCCTTTGTTGGGATTCGAATCGAACCACAAACCTCTGGGTTAACAGGCAGACATGCTAACCATCACACCACGGGTACCAATTTCGAAATGAATAGTAAGTATCATTCTAGGTAGTGTAAAATCCAGTATTAGGCACCACTCCGGGCTTTGGATTATTTCATATCTAAGGCCAACCAAATGAAGATTTCGTTGCATTTGTCTGTTCCAGTACTGTTTTGATCTACCTTTCTTCTTTGTTCTTCGTGTTTGAACGTTGTATGACATTGCCTTTTTGGCAGGGTTCTATGAATCTCTCTATATTTCGACATCGACTTCGATTCACTCTTCTAGCTATGCCCATGTCGAGGTACAGCTCATACAGCTCGTTGTTGTATCTTCTTCTTCACACATTTTTTTCATACGGGACCAAAGATCATCGTAGTATTTTTCTTTCGAAACGGCCAAGGGTTTCCTCATACGCTTTTGATATGCTCTACGCTTCCAATCTTCTAATGCGATTGTCGATAATGCTTCGATGGAATTCGCATCTCGTAAACCTTGCACAATATTTTGAGTTCTTTTCTTACGTACACAGACGAGAGGCAAATTATTAAATGGATGCGTTCTACATATACCCTTCCTCTAACCCTACTATAGGTATTGTGATTTCGAACGGATTACAAACAGCAGCGGATTAACTGCTGCACAGAATTGAGATACATACCTGGGGAGTACGATGCGTTAACCACAGAAATCGTCGACAAATCTCCTGGATTTGGATTGTCTCATGTCTATAGCCTAATTGTCGTTGATGTCTTTGCATTTAATTGCATCCGTGGTATCTAAAGTTGCTTTTCTTCTTTTCTGGTCACGATCGAACTTCGTACAATATTGCCTTTTGAGGGGTTATTTGGATCCCTCTTCTGAACTTAACAATACTGAACTGTGGAAGCTGAGCAGGATTAGATTTTTTTTCTTTAGCTTATTGGGGAGTTTTCTATCACAGTTGATAACAGCTTTCTAGCCCCATTATCCAGCAACGATTTCCAGCAGTTAATTTTTTATATGATTATCATACTAAAACAGGTGACAACATACAGAAGGAATGGATTTTTCAAGATGTAAGGTGATTTGGAAAACAACAACGACATAGTTACTTGAGTTTTTGGTCAACTGTGTAAATGGGACAGTCGTTGGACGATGCACTATCAAAATAGATACCAGCAGCTGACTTATTGGCGGAAACATATAAGTAAACATCAAAATAACACAGATACATTTTGAACGGAGAAACATTTGGGTATGCGATATTTTTCGGCACAAAGCATCGAATTTGCCACCAATACCGACTCACTTCAAATTTCAAGGCAATAATCAAAAGAAGAACCAGATGTTTAAAATAAAATATTTCACATAGACACTATTCTCATTTTACCACCATCAGATTTTTTGCCGTCATCGCGTGTCTGGCTGACTACAACAAGTCTCTGCACCTATGGACACTAACGTCAATTTCAACCGTCAGCTCAATCTACTTAACCTAACATACCATGGGCACCAACTCCTTCTTCTTTTCATTTCCGGCGTTACGAGTAGTGATCTTGAAGCGATCACAACTCTCCCACTTTTCTGCTTCACACTAGTGATCCACCTGTGGGATACGCCGCGTTGACCTCAGAAAGCGTCGGCAAGCCTCCCGGTTTTGGATTGTTCCATGTCTGAGGCCAACCAAATGCTGCTGTTTTTGCATTTGCTTGTACCAGGAGTGTTTTGGCCTGCCTTTTCTTTTTCGTCGCGAATTCGTTGAAACGTTGTACGATATTGCCTTTTGGACGGGGTTCTGCGGATCTCTCCATTGAACATGACAATACCAACTGAGCCGGTCGTGCTGAATTTTGTCCAAGATGGTACTTTTGACATGAAGGCTTCCACGGATCTTAGTACTTCTAATTCGATCAAGCTTTGTTACTCCTGCTGTCATCCGAAGCATCTTCAATTCGGCTGCCGTCAATTTGCTCTCATACTTTTTGTACATTGTCCAACATTGTGAACCGTATGTCAGAGCTTGACGGACAACTGCTGTGTAGAGTCTTCCCTTCAGCTTAGGGGGCATTTTTCGATCACAGAAGATAGCGGAGTTTTCTCGCCACTTCATCCACCCTACGCTTACTCGATGATTGATGTCGTCATCACAAGTTGCTTCACTATTGATCATAGATCCCAGATATTTAAACTTTTCACACTTGGGAAGCACATTTCCATTCAAATAAATGTCTGGAATAGGCTTGTCTGATCCTGAAAAAGGGCAGCACAGGTATTCAGTCTTTTTAGCGCTAATACGGTACCCATTTCCTTCTAGAACATCAATCCAAACGTCAAGTGCTCGTTGCAGGGATGTAGGATCCTCGCTTATGATGGCTCCATCGTCAGCAAAGAGTAATTGTTGTACTTTACTGTCCGTTACTTTTCCTTCGAGCAAATAATCCAGAACAGCAATAAAGAGCAGTGGACTCAAGACACTTCCCTGATGTACACCTACTGTTATTTGGAATTCTTCGGTGACTCCAGCTGGGCATCTCACTTTTGTAACTGCTCCCTCGTACATGTCCATAATTATTCGCACATAGGCTTCAGACCAACTCCTCCTTAACGACAGATAACGTTAGCTTGTAGTCCGTGAAGTTCAGAGTGCTATTTAAATAGCATCGGACCGTAAAGCCTCGGGTCCATGAATGAGGAATGATAAAATCACGGTTTTGTACAGAAATACATTTGAAGTTTTTTGTTGAACTTTTTTGATTAAATTTTTGGATTTAAACAGTCTTAACGGACTGTAGCGATTGTTTAACTAATTGGCATTTTATGCGAACTAATTTCAAAACCCGGTACCCGTGGTGTGATGGATAGCATGTCCGCCTGTTAATCCAGAGGTTCGAGTTCGAATCCCACCAGAGGCAAAAATGTTTTTTCTACGGGTATCGCCTTTCGCGAGGAATTGGCAGGTCCTCCGTTAGTAAATTCATTGCCATGAAAAGCGCTTTCTCGATAAGCCGTTCGGAACCGGCAGAAAATTGTAGGTCCCCTCCATTCCCTCACAAGGGATGGTTGTGAGAAATGCGCTAGGCCCAGGCGCTCCTCGCTCTGTAGCGCCACCCTATTTATTTATTTATTTATTTTTATTTTTATTTCAAAACCATTTTGAATACGGAAAAAGACAACGGGCTATATGACTCTCTGCAATGTATTTGGATTGGATTTACTTTTACCGAAGTTGGATGCCCAAATATTCAGCGAAAGGAAAAGTAACGTCGTAGTGCACAAATTCTATTTGTGCACTACTTACAACGTACGTACTAACTTCTTAACAGTTAATAATTAATTCGAATAAAGAAAAACTTTTTCTCACCGATCCAATAGTAATAGCTGTGGCTTGAGCGGCAATGTTTGTGCCTTTCCTTGTGTTCTTGAATCCCTCAACTCCACAGGATCGTATCAATCTAATGACACCTAGAATGAAATTTTATATTATGCTATGCCTAATCCTTCTAGTCCTGTTTCACCTTTGTAGTCTGTTACCGATACAATAGTATTGTTCTTTGAAACCCTTACATTGCAAATCGGCAGCTCATTGAATGGTATTCCATTAAAAAGTTGAACGGCCGTCGAAGCATCAGGAAAGAATCTATCTTTTCTGCAATAACATACAAAAAGTAGAAATGTTTATATTGTTTAAGTAAGTTAACATCAAAACACTTACTTGCTCATCAGAGTGTCTATATCCACTGATCTCTCACCCCCTGTGCCTTCGTCTTTTGCAGGCATAGAAGCAAGCATTTCTTTTCGGTCTTCTGCTTTGAAAAGCGAAGCACTGCAGTGAATTTGCACACTTGGCACAGCAACAAAACGAGGTGATATATTGAGAAGTGTTGAAAAAGCGTGTCGCAAAGCCATTTTTGTTTTAAAACTAAGCAAAAATGCACAGAAAAGAAATGATTTTTAATGTTTTTCTATCGTTCAAAATGTGCAATCCGGTAGTTACGTCAGACCATATGATTTTGACACTTTGAAATTAGTGCGTTCCATGCCAACTGGTTATGCGAGAGCATTTTTGTTTTGGTTCTGTTGAACACACTCAAAATTGTTTAATGTTGCATTCAACGATCTAAATATTTCGCACGGTTATTAATTTCTTTGTCCCTGTCCACACGTGTTATTCCAATAACGTTATATCGGTCGTTTCTGGGCAAAAGGGGTGAGGAAGAAAGAGGCTGGATGCGCAAAATGAAATTTGATTTATCTGCCTAAGCAGTACACTTGGCGTGTCCAGACGAGTTATGCTCATAACGTTATGCTTTTTTCAATACAATTTCCAACACAAAATGGGGAATTTGTGTGAGGAATTATAACAACGTCTGGACACTAGCCGCCGTATTAATAAACGCAGAATAGCTGGGTTAGCCTTGTTCCATGGATTAAGTTACCATTATACCATTTTCCACTTATTTAAAGTTAGCATTATACCATTTTCCACTTAATCCATGGAATAAGGCTTAACCCAGCTATTCCGCGTTTATTAATACGGCGGTAGCAGTCGTATTTATAAAATTTGCTTAGAACATCCTTAGACAACTGTCCAACTAGACGGTGTCTAAGGAGTTGGACAACTCTTAGCCAATTTCGTATTTATAAATGCATTCCAACAGTTGTCTAAACAACCCCTCAAACTGTCAACTTCGAATGAAAAACTAACTGGTGGCGTTCATGATGTATCCGTGCAGTACCATTTTTTGTGTTTTGATATACGAGTGCAAGAACTTAATGGCTCTGAAAGAGTGTGGCGTAGCACTTGAACCAGACCAAAAAAGCAGCTGATTTGACTTTGAGTTACAGCTTTTCCAAGTCTCATAAAACGATGAAATTTGTGCAATTTATAAATTAAATAGTTGAAAGTAGTATTTTTGCACCTCAAACTACTTATTTTTTTCGATCATAGAGCTCTCAACAGTGTTTTATAACATGTTCAACAAAATTGTTTTTTGCTGTAGCAAATGCCACTTTTGCCATAGTTTAGACAACCAATTTCGGTGTCTAAAGTTAGACGTTCCTTAGACAGCGATGAAAGTGTTTATAAATACGATTTGGAGTTGGACACTGTTCTAAGAGCTGTCCAAAGTTAGACATACTTTGGAATGGGATTATAAATACGACTGTAGGTGTTAACAGCATAACGTTAACAGCATAACCCGTCTGGACAGGCACTTTGGTACTAATGCCGTTTTCGTTTGGGAAAAAAGAGTACTCTAAGGGTACTCTTTTTGCTGTCAGAAATTACGCTCTAGAAATTTTTTCAGAGTAAAAATCAGAGTACTCTAAAAAAAGGGTACTCTAATTTTATCAAACGAAAATGGCATAAGAAATCTTTTTCACGCAATGATTTATCAGAGGCCGGATTCTGTAACGTTTAAGACGACTATCGTCTGAGTTTTAGGCAGTAAAAAAATGAATTTAAGCCCTGAAAAGTTGCCAAAATTTGTAAGTTGATAGTAAAAGAGCTTTCCACCAACCACAGAAAGCAAGATTATGTGAAACAATCTTTTGACGACGCAATCAACGATAGACGATTGAACGATGATTGTCTGAAAAGTAACGGAATCTGGGCCCAAGAGAATAAACTTTTAACTTTACTCAAAAACTGAGGTACCCAAAAACTTGTTTCAGAAGTGGAAAAAGTTTACAAAATGTACAACTAGACAGTGAAATAGTGATATTTAAGTCATAGATAAATAATTAACAAGAAAAAAAGCCTTGCACACGCAACGAAATTTACCCAGAGTTGATTTTTTCAACCTCACTTTATTTTTAGACTCCAAAACCAGTTTATTTGATGGTCTTTAAAATTTGTGTAAAATTTTTCCTTCTCGTTATTCTTCTAAAACTCGTTACTTTTTCTCTGAGGTGTAGTCTTCGCTTAATCTCGACGCCATCGTTCAAAGTTTGGCAACAAGTAAATTTCAAAACTGACAACTGCCATTCTGTCCTTTTTCACGTGTTCGTCTCTACTGTGCATATTTTTCTACAAATCCTCTTACGAAAATGGCTTTAAAACGATTGAAAAGTAATTAAAATAATCATTTATCTTAATCCAAATCAATTAATCATGAACACATTCCTTTTTAGCTAAAAAATCCAAGCGGCTAACATGTCAGATGAAACATAAAATTGAAAAGAAGGTCCGCGAGCACACCAGAAAACTTCGCAAGGAATCTAAGAAAAAAATGAAGAAAGGAAGCAAGAAACAAAAACTTATCCAAATTCCAAATAATTGTCCATTTAAAGAAGATATCCTGAAAGAAGTAGAAGAGGTGAAGAAGCGCCAAGAAGAGGAAAAACTACGTCGTCGCGAACAACTCAGGCTGGAGCGTAGTCAAAATAAATTTGCAACTTTGGAGTCGATGGTAGAAGATGCAGACATGCGAGGAACAGTCCACACTATCATGCACGAAAACGATGTTGAAGTAGAAGGGGTGAGTTGTCTGAACTTTGTTTTGTTTCAAAATTTGATGTAATTATTGTTGGCCTTTCTTTTTTGTAGAAGCAATACAAGGCCGCAGCAACGAAGGACAACTCACTGAAGGCTTACTTCAAGGAATTCAAGAAAGTTATCGAAAACGCTGATGTTATCTTGGAAGTCGTTGATGTCAGGTATGAGTCATGACGGATTTTTCTTACAAAAACATAACTAACCATTCCGATATAGAGATCCCCTTGGAACACGGTGTACCGAGGTTGAACGAGCTGTTAAGGCAGCACCAGGCAACAAACGTCTTGTGCTGATCCTCAACAAAGCCGATTTGGTACCGAAAGAAAACCTTAACAGTTGGATCAAGTACTTCCGGAAGCTTGGACCAGTTACAGCATTCAAGGCTTCAACGCAAGATCAGTCGTCAAGGCTTGGACGTCGCAAACTTCATCAAACTACTACAGAAAAGGCGATGCAAGGTTCAGTTTGTGTTGGAGCGGAACTCCTTATGTCCATGTTGGCGAACTACTGCCGCAACAAGGGCATCAAAACTTCGATTCGAGTAGGTGTTGTTGGTATTCCAAATGTCGGCAAGAGTTCAATCATCAACTCTCTGACAAGAGGCAAAGCATGTTCAGTGGGATGCACTCCTGGTGTTACTAAGTAAGTTTTGAGTTTTTTTTTATGGAGCACTCTGATAAAATTAACCTTTTAGGATCATGCAAGAAGTTGAGCTGGATTCTAAGATTAAGTTAATCGACTGTCCTGGAATCGTGTTCTCTACTGGCAACGACACGTCCGGCAATCATGTTCCTGCTGTGCTGAAGAACGCTCAACGTGTTGGTGATGTAAAGGATCCTTTCACAATTGCTGAGAGTGTCCTAAAGCGCGCAAGTAAAGAGTACTTCTGCAAGCTTTACGATGTTTCCGAATATGAAACATTTGAAGAGTTTTTCGCCAAAAAAGCTGCACGAATGGGTAAGCGTGTTTCAGTTTTCCTCGACCAAAGAAACTAATTTTGTTTTTTTAGGAAAGTTCCTGAAGAGAGGTGTGCCAGATGTTGTAGCAGCTGCTCGCAGCGTCCTAAACGACTGGAACAGCGGTAAAATCAAGTACTGCACACAACCACCAGAAGTACAAGAGAGCGATTCAGTGCACTTGAGTGCAGCCATTGTTCACCAGGATGCCAAAGAGTTCGACATAGAGAACTTTGAGGCAATGGAGACGGACATCCTTAACACTTTCGATGTTAAGAAGGAAGACGTAATGGAAATCACATCGACCGGCCCAGTTGAATACAAACCCCCAACTGAAGACGGTCCCTCCACTTCCCATGCCGCAGCTATCGACGAAAGCGAACCGAGAGGCAAAAAGCGTAAGCTTGATGCTGGTGATGATCGTAGACGTAAAATAGACCCTGTGATGGAATTAGAAGGTGAAAATTGCATTTTTTATTTGAAATAAATCTAAATTGAGTCTTTTTCGTGTTTTAGGAAACCAAACACACAACAAGAACCTCAAAGAGCTACAAAAGCGCAAGAAGAAGCTTGTGGTGAGGAATGAAAAGAAGGTTTCAAAAGTTGCCGATGTTTTGGAAAATTTCACGTTGAGCACAACTAGTGACGACAAATATGACTTTGACACAGACTATGTTATAAAAGAGTAGAAGTCCTGCATTTTGTTATACTTTGAATGGAGTACTGACTGAATGCTAAGTGCTAACTTAGGTTTGTTTAAGTGAATTCTTTTATGTACATAGGGTTAAATAAATAGTTTTATTTTCTGAAACATCAAAACGTTGTTTTTTCTTATTGGCCTAGTTATTTTTCTTACAGTTGCTCAACGATAAATTTAGTGTGCATCCGGTCCAGACATCGAATTACACCCTAATAACTTTATATGTCTTGATCGATGTACCAACAGTTTGCATTTAGTTTTCAACACCACAATAAGATTCGGCCCCGTAGAGATGTCCGTCGGAACAGATTTCATACGAAATACCAAAAAGTTCTAAAGGTAGGAATTTTGCCTTTTGTTTCTTTTCAAGTGAGTTTTTTTTTTTATTTTTGCTGTTCATAAATTTCAGTATGAATCATCAACATCATTGGAATTTACAAGAAAAATGGAAGAGTATATTCCAATCGTTTTGTAGCGACATCTCGTAAGTTTTTCTATTTTCGGATGTTGAATCTTTATATTTCACAACAGCTTTGCTCATAAACCTGGTTTCAGATAACGGATTACATGGCTAAGGGGCCAATTATAGCGACAAGGAAATCCCATCAAATGAAAACATGAATTTTTTCCTGATGAGCGTTTATAGCGAACAGGAAAAATATGTCAGTTGCCAGGTTCTCAACTCTTCGCAGCCACACACCAGCAACTGGTTTTCCTTATGCAATGCACACAAAAAAATGGAATCCAAATAAATAGAACGATTTGTTCCATTTTGGCTGTAATTTCAATCAGCTGACACGAAAAGTAAAATTGTAACAGGAAAGAAGTAGAATAAAATTTTAACAGAAAATATTAATTCAATTGAACATTTTTTTGGCAAAGAAAATTCTATGACTTATTTGCTATCGATTGGAATAACATCTGTTATTCAATTCTAACGATAACATAGTTAATACTTCATTTAAAAATTGTTTCTGATTCGTTTTCCTGATCGCTATAATTGGCCCGTAACTTAGAGCTGTATATCTTAAATGGGGTATCCGACAGGTTATTGTAAGCTCCAAATAAAGGCCCGTATTATGAGTAGCGAATCGAACTGAAATCCAAGCGAATTCGATAATTTCGTATTTTGAGTAGCGACTCGCTTAAATGAAGTTCGCTTCAAATGTCAAAAAGTTATCGACTAGAGCTATCGACCAATTATGAATAGCGAACGTTCGATATTGTATTCGCCCAGCGAGTCAAAATCGGTCGAACGAAAGTGATGTTTTAAGATTCTGAACAGTAATAATATTTATTTTCAATAAATCAAACATATAAAAATTAGAACAATTTGATAACAATAAAATAAACAAAGTATTTAAAAACAAAGTATCAAATCTCAACTTTCAACAGAAAGTTATGGGCGATAAAGCAAGCGAATGAAGAGTTTAGTTTTTTTTGTGTTTGCTTACTGTTCACTGTTGCTGTTTGGATGCATTTCTGTCAAAAATCAGTGAATTAAAAGAAAAAAGTTCTTTTATTTTTATTTACTATTAAAAACAAGATGCTAATTTCTTTCGATTCATTAAGGACAAACAGCAGTCAGTTGCAAAGCAATTGAGCAATTGTTTTCCAATTGACCTCAACTCACTTGGTCCTCCTTCTCGTGAGAGAGAAAAAATGGTATAAGGTTTGCTTATAGGTTTCTAGTTTTGGTTGGATTTCGAATTGAAACCTTAAAAAAAGTGTCAGCAAAAAAAGTGATTGTAGCTACTGGAAGGGGACAATAAACGCCACTGTCTTTGTTGCTTTTAGAGCAGGCAGTCGACCACTTATTCAGCCTTTACATGCAGTAAATCCATCTGGCTGTATCTTCTATTGAAAAATGAATACACAAGGATCCCTTACAGTTGCCCCTTCAAATATAAATGCAACATAAAGAATGGAAGAAGCAACTCTGTAGCAAAAATTATGCAGTAATTATGAAGATGCCCAAGTTCTGCAAGATGAAGATATCCAGCATGTTCAAGGAACATCATCATCTGGCGAGCAGCGATCCCTGCCAACTTATAAAAGAAGGGAGAACACTTTAAATGAAAGAGAAAATGCACATATGAGATTTTTAAAAAACCAAACTGACATACTAATTTGTTCCGTGCACTCTCATTTTCTTCCACATCTTCAAAAAACAAATCAACCCTACTAATCATACTTCTAATGAATTATTTTCTTAATATTTAATTGAGAAAGGTGTTCTATCAACATCGATCAACAACAATTATAAGGTCTGTTCGTTGAACTTTCCCCAGGGTTGACCCAGGTTTTCTTGACAACCCCATGAGTTGTCAAAAAAAACTGGGTTTTCCAGTCCTCAAAAAACGCCAAACCACAAATCGCCACACACCCCTGTCATTTAAATAAAAACACATGCCATTTGACAGCCCTGAAATCGCCACAGCAAAAAGCTAGGGCGAGTTTGTGGAAAACCTGTGGCAAACCTATGGCTCAAAAAACACTCAATTTGACATTCAGTGCGAATTTAGGTTTCTCAAAAAACGCTTTGTGGCGACCCCATGGCGACCCTAGGGCTTCAACGAACAAACCTATAAGGCAGTTTGTCATATGACTTTATGAAATTTTAATTTTTTTATGTTGGTACCTATCACATCCAAAGCGAATGTTGAAGTTCGCTACTCATTATACCACGAAGCTTGTAGTTCGCTGAACAGTTCGACTAGAAGCGAACGTTCGATTCGCTACTCATAATACGGGCATAAATTCAATCCTTAATAACATAACCGCGTACACTAGAAGACTACTTCACTAACGCTACTCTGAGTTCTGCTTTTACTGTTAATCACTGCCATGAAAAGCGAAAAGGCAAACAGTTATAGGTCCTTAAAATGCGTCAGGGCCGAAGTTCCCGAGCTTTATTGCTGTTTTATTTTACTGTTACTCAAAGACAGATCGATAGAAGTCGAAAAAAAGTTCTCGATATTCGATATTCTTTCTATAGAACTATAGGTTTGTACTTCTGCTATATTTTAATCAAATAAAAACCAACAGAAAGCTATCAGGATACGTTTATTGAACGCTTTCATTTAGACGCAAATATACGTTTGTTTCGGAGTGTATATTCCTTATTCTGTGGTGTATACCCGAATTGCAACGCTTCGGTCCATTTCTTTAGTCTGAATGCGTTTGTGGTCCCATGACAAAAAATATTTGATGGAAAAACTTTAACTGAGAGTAAAGTGATTTAAAATTTAAATTTTAAAAATGTTTTAAAATTAAGAGAAAGCTGTATTTTTTTAGGAATGTACATACAAGCACACACGTGTACTAACGGCGAATACAACATAAAAGGTATTTGGAATGGGATACCATCATATGCCTCCGACGCAGTATGCGTTTCGGATATATTCCTTTCCGATAGTTGCCTCAAAAGTACTGAATATCATTGATTTCAGTAAATCTCGATGGACTTCCTAACCTCAATATAAAGAACAATCTTTGTAACCTTTATTCATTGTAAAATACTTTTCATTTATGTTGGAACCAAAGCCAAAAAAGAAAGTTCATTGGAAATGATGCGATTCTACCTTCACAACTTCTTCATCGTCCTTAATGGTAACAGCTATTCAAAGTCTTGTAGATTTTTAAAATCTTTACTTAATTGTCTATCTGTTCTAAATAAATTTTCATTACTTTAAGTCACTGTTTGAATTTTTAAAAGTTTCGAAGTCGAATTTATAGTGAGATTTCAATCGTAGATTAGTCTTAAGAAATCTATCTCTAATATCGTTTTTCATTGACCAAAAGAGTTACTCCTTTTGTGAAAAGATTTACTCCTTTTCCATTTTCTATGTTTCATTGAAAAAAAGAGTAGATCAGGAGTTACTCTAAACGCCAAAGATCTACTCCCATTTGGTTGGGAGATCTACTTTGAATTCACGCACACATGCAAAAACATTTGTTTTGTCAAACATTAAATGGAAAATAATTTGCTTATTTTCAATTTGTTGTGCCAGCGCAGCGTTGGGTTGAAAAAATTGCTATAAATTATGAGGACACGAGAAAATAAGTTAGAACTCGGTAATTTGCTGAAGAAAACAAATTACAAAATATGAAAATATGAATTCCTATTTGTCAACATCAATTTAACCGCCAATACCAACAAAAAACCAAAAAACATGTTCCATTGAAAGGAGTAGTTCTCGATTTTAGAGTAAATCTATCGAATTTCAATGAAAATTCGCTACAAGTAATCAATTCACATTTGAGTACATAAATGTCCAAATCGAGATTTAAACCCATATAAACAAATCGAGATTTAAACCCATATAAACGTATTGGTTTGTTCTTAGAAGTCCTATGCAACTTGCTTTGTCATCAATTTATTGCTAAATCAGTTTAATGACAATTTTACTTCCAAAAGTGATCCTCTAAACTGGCCACTTTGGGTGCGTGCCTATTCGGTCATGGGCTATGAAAAGCCATTGGTTTTTGCATATGTATGTATTTTTAAGGAAATTTTTTGTTTGTTGTTCCCGAATAAAATTAATGATTTGTAGCGACACGCCCATACTGACCATCCTAAATTGGTTTTTGTCTTATGTATCGTATCGTAAAACGAAGATTGCTGGTTGCTTTTGAGATTCAAATCCCAAAAACATCGAGGAAAAAATGCTTTCCACGGGTATTGCCTTTCGCGAAAAATTGACAATTTCTCCGATAATAATTTTATGCCATGAAAAGAGCTTTCTCGATAAGTCGTTCGGAATTGGCAAAAAAGTCGTCACGCTGGCGTATACGTACCATTTTTTTAATTTCAATTTTATTGTTAACTGTTTTTTTTTTGGAAAGTAACTGGCGAACTCGACAGCGACAAGAACTAAAAGAAATCAAATGATGAAATTTGGACAAGGGAATAGGCCGGTTATTCATTGCAAAGTTATCAACAGGGTCCAAAATGAAGAGAAAGTGAGAATAATGTAGGATAGTCCGAAGCCAAACAAGTCACTTGCTGACTTCAAAGGCACACCATTATCTCGCTAAACAAACTACATACTTGGTGAAATGTTGAAGTGAAAACTGATTGAGTTTTTTTATTTTTCGAGTCGATCCAGATTTCAAAGGAAACAAGTTCAATGTGCAATTCAAAAACGATTGCGATCAACAAACATCAACAACGATTAACGTTGTCACTAGAAAACTGTTAAAAAAGGGTTAAAACTTTGAGTGCCAATCAAAATTAAAACATTTTCAGAGTGTTCGAAGAGCGAAAAAAGGCGGATGACTAAATGAAAACGATGTAGATAGTAGCTTTCTAATTTTAGGGAAAAAAGGGTGGGCCAAACACAAGTTTCCTTTTCAATATGCAATAAAGTGAGCAAAATCAAAGCTCTTTTTCATGCATTTTGGCTTAATTAGTTAGAGCAAACATTCCAACCAATTATAGAACACGAAGTTGTTTAAGGGGCTGCCTCCGCTGTTTTCACAGTAGTACGTGGATGAACTTGGTCTTAAATGCTTGAATCACTTCAGGATTGTTGCGGGAGAACATCGGTCCATAACGAAAAGTTCAAAGATGTCGAATTGCAGCTCTGAGGCTGCCAATTGACAACACCAATTGGGCTGATAACACGATTTGGGAATCTAGTGGGCAAAGAAACGATTGTGTCATGGTGCACCTTCCTACGTAAACCAGATGTCACGTAGGGTGGCGCCCCATGAGAAGACCATCGATTTCAGGCTAACATGCCGCTGTTACGCCCACCTTTGACTGAGCATCATTTCACAGCATCATTTTCGGAAAAAATGGTCCATAGATGCCACTCCACCAAAGAACCACTCCAATGTCACTCTATGTTTATGCATTGTCTTCTCGAAAATAGCGTGTGGCTTTTAGAAGCCAGCCTCAGATGCGGCAATTTTGTTTGTTAACTTTGCTGCCAAGATGTAAATGCACCGCGTCAGAAAAGATGGTCTTTCGCCCAAATTTGCCGACCAATTCAAGCTGCTCTAAAGCCAAAACTGCAATGCTGTAACGAAGCATAGCATGTCAGACTCACGCACGTTTTGCAAGACATTGTGCTTACAGCAGGCGCGGTTTATACTTTATTATGACCAAAACATCTCAAGAAAACGCTTTGTTTTATTTTTGTTTTGTTTTGGCTACACAGCACTTATTTTGGGAATAAGTCGTTAATAGTTCCCATTTGTCAATGACTTTCTTTCAAAACTTTGAGTGGGAAACAGCCGCAGTTTTGAAGTGACCTGTGATTTAAGAAAATGGTGATACCCGTGGCGTGAGTGTTAGATATCAGCATGTTCACCGGGAGGATCGTGGTTTGAATCTCATTAGCAGCAAAAATGTTTTTTCCACACTTATCGCCTTTCGCGAGGAATTGACAAAGTCGAAAAGGGCTTTCTCGATTAACCGTTCGGAATCGACAGAAAACTGAAGATCCCTTCCATTTCCTCACAAGACATAGTTGTTGAGCCACCCTATTTATTTACCTATTTTATTATTTAAAAAGAAGCCACTATAGATGACACACCATTTATGCTTCAAATAATACAAATGAAAAAGCACTTATTCAAATGCAACACAGAAGCTTTATAGAGGAAGTGTTGAAAACCGTAAGCAGAGAGCACGGAGAACCTGGGTGATGTCCCATAGTTACTAAACGAAGCCGGTATAAGGAAGCTGACTTCAGAAATAACTAGGAGCTCCAATGACTGTGGGCTTATAAGGGATAAATCAATAATATTAGAATCAACATGGCAAAATTGGTGTTCCTTAGAATTTATTTGATGATTAAAATCGAAGCAACTTGTTATGACCACATCAACTATTGACCAAACATTGACAGGACAACTTTGCAATCAAAAATTACACACTAATCTGAAAGGTAGACTGTAGATACCTCGATTGGACATTCCACAATCTATGGTTCACAATACTGAAAAATGCTTATTACGAAAGAAGTTACAAGGATTGACGAATGAAACACGAATAAAATTAAGTAGACAGCGACCGGCAACAGGCTTAAAGGCAACAACATATAAGGAAAAAGAGAACATAGTTTGAAACTGCATGTTCAAAATTTAGGGATCAAGTCCTCTAAAGGAATTCATTTCTATTGGGATTCGAACCACGAATTTCCCCGTTAACAGGCAGAAATGAGAACCCTCACGCCACGTGTGCCACGTAGATAATTGCCACCCTGAAAACGAGGAGCCGTGCATTAAAAGTAATATTTCCTACTTAACCTACATTGATCAAATTTGCTCCTTTGTACCGGTATAAGTACTTTCATTTTCAAATCAAATGTGTTTATCCAACGGATAACACAATAAAAATCTCATTAAAACATGACTAACACGAATCTCGAACATCCATACAACAATAAAAATAAATGATTGTAGAAGAAAAACCAAACAGCTAACAGCAATAATTCAAACAATACAATAAGCCAATTACTCTTCATCTGACCTACTCCTTGACGCCACTCATCAAAGATGAATATCAATTTGAATAACTAAATGGGACTCGACTCGACTCGAATGTGTATTTACATTCGGAGCTATGACTCGGCAGCAATATTTCATCCTCCAATAGATGTAACCAATCTGGTTCCTGGCTGTCCAGAGTAGTGTGCTAAAGCGGGTGCCGCTATGGGGAGACAATCGGATGCAGGCAGCTCGGCAAACACGCCCGCAAAACATTCACACAAACACACATACACACCGAGGAACAAAAAAAAAAAAAAACAACCATAAGACAAGTTAAAAGGAAAAACAACTAAATGTGGCGATGTGGCTCCTTAGTGCTCCTGATTTTTATTCATCATAGAAAAATTGAAACAGTAGTCGTGGTCTCGAAGAGAGTCGTCGGCGTCGTCGCCTCTGGCATAACTGTGGTAATGGTAATGGTGTCATAGTTTTTCTGTCGCCGCCGCCGCTGCCGTTGATATTTCCCCAAAAATGTCCGCAGCTTGTTATTGTAGTACTATATGCAACAAACAAGCACCGATTGGCGCCCTTTGTCTCTCCACGATGTCTGAATACACACGTTTGTCCGTGTATCCGGGAATTGAACCAAGTGAGCTGGGAGAACAAACAAAAAATTAAAACTGAAAACTATGATAGACCACGAAAAAATAGTGTTGTTGTAGTTGTTGTTGTTGTTGTAGCCGGAATCGTTGGCGGTTGGCGGCAATAGTCGCTGCGGCAACTATACAACTACCGCACAATTGTTAGGTTCGTCGTCGTCGTCACCCAATCGCCAGCGCCACACACGTTTGCCAATGACTCCATCGTAATTTTATTATGAAAGAGGAGTTCAAATCCTTTTAACGAGTGACTAAGTTTCTTATTTGAGTTTTGAGAAACCCTCAAATGGCTATCATCCAAATTTGAAGATTTTTGGTTTGTCCTTTGGTTTGGTTTTGTCGTTTATAAGTGGATATATGTAGTTATTGAATTTTTTTTTATATGTCAGCTTTGACATGCTGTGAGATGATGCATGGATTTTATTTAATCTCCACTTTTCTGTCTTTTCTTTGGTTTGCAATTGATGCAAGATGCTTCGAAGAGTTCTAGCCTAAGGAGTGTAGATATACACAAGTTAATCTTATAGATGGTTGTTTTATTATAACGCAAGCCTTTGTCTCTTTGAAGGCACGAGTTGCTTTTAGTCTGTTGGGTTGTCAAAAACTATCATAAATGCATAAAAGTATATGCGGCGACTGTCGCGTCGCACAGTGAGGCAAGATACTCAAATAAACGATATTAGCTCAGGAGATGTGCTGGTTTTACTGAAAATTTTTTTTAAGTTGAAGTGGCTTTAAAATGAATAGCAAAACTTCAGTTTTAAAGTATATTTCAATCCTTTTTAAAAAAAAACTCCATAAAACATAAAAACGTGAATTGCTTTTGCCCCAGAAATTTTATTTCACCATTAAAATTAAAATCCAGATTCATCGGACCAGTATTCTTTCTCACTTTCGTCACCGCTATTGATAATAGAGTTCTCATTTCGGGAATTATGGGAAACTGGGGCACATTTGAAGAGTTAATTTTCAATGGCCTGTGCTTCCGAAAATTATACATGAATTTCAGTGCCTTTTTTATATGATGCATTGACTATACTACATAACATAAGACATAAATACATTTTACTTTTGTAACAACATTATCAATAGTGTCCAACCGAAGGTCTATTTCTAGCCGAAGCCGAAGCGGAAGCCGAATATTCGGCTAAACATCAACCTTCGGCCGAAGCTTCAATATCTAAAAGAATTTTCTTTTCAGATTGACTAAAAATGAAAACAAATAATGGGTTTTTGGATATTTTTCTAGAACAGTTTCGTTCGTTAAAGCCCTGGGGTCACCACAAAGCGTTTTTTTGAAAAACCTTAACTCGCTCTGAATGTCAAACTGAGTGTTCCTGAGCCCAGGGGTTGACCTGGGTTTGCCTCAACTCGCCCTAGCTTTTTGCATTTTTACAAAAAAATCTACTCCCAATGTACATACTTCCACTAGAACTTGAACTCTCTTTCTCAAATCTAGTGTTAGAATGATGAAGCTGAAGCACTGACAAGTAAGAACTAAGCCGGTTTCAAGACATGATCAAAGTGCCCCTAAATAATTGAAATGAAATGAAAATCAAATAGGTACCGAAACTGCAAGAAATAAGCATAGGAGTAGTGTGCCCGTATCCAAAAAAAGCTATTCAAGATATACACGAAAAACAACTTGAAAACAAGTAGTGCATATGATCTAATGACTGTTAACTACGGGGAAGTCAAAGGTTGAAATTCCAGAAAAATTCACTAGTGCTTCCACAGTTATAGACCTCGCAAGTATAGGCAATTACTTCGAGAGAAAGAATTACACTGATATGAAAAGTTCTTTCTCACTTAGACGTTAGGAATCTAAAAAAATTAATATTCCAATTCCATTCCAAATACGTTGCTCAGAACTTATTTATTTAAAGCTTTGTTCAATTAAAATTGCAGAAAAAGGGTCATTCCACGGTAACACCCGAAACGAACACTTTTCGACTCATAAAATTGTTTATCATAAAATTGTTTATCCTTTTGCTAAAATCTTCAAATCTTACAATTGAGAACAATCTTACAACTAAATACGTAGAAAATAAAAAAAAAAAAAAATTAAAACGCAAAAATATCAGCATAAGGATTAACAATTTTATGAGTCGAAAAGTGTTCGTTTCGGGTGTTACCGTGGAGGGTGGAATGACCCAAACACAAAATTTTCTGGAACAAAAGTAAAAGCTGGGTTAAAGTAAAGATTATCTGAAAGTTTTGTTTCCCGTTACCGTTTCCGTGGGAATGTAGGTATAAAATATAGTCTATGATACTCAGCGATAGCATATAGCATTCTAGGATAAAAGAAGAATATTTGAAATCGCTAGAGCATTTATTAAGATTCCGGTCCTGTTCCTGTGGCAGTACTTAGATGACATTATAGATGATATAGTTTATGTTACTCAAGAACAGCGAAGCATTGTAATGGTGAAAGAACTTTTGAAATAGTTTTTGACTTCCCGTTCCCGTGGGAATATGTATATGAAATAAAGTCTATGGTACTCGGGGATAGTGAAGCATTTTAACTGGGTTCAAAGAAGAAGATATGCAAAATCGTTTCGTTCATCAAAGTTCATCAACGATACTTAAGGTCACCTTCTTGTAGATGACGACAAGTTTCTGCACAGGTGGCGACAGTATTGCGATGTTCTTTTGAATGAAAAGCCCTCGAAAGAAATTTCCAACAGCTGACCCGAGCTTAACAGAGTTTCTCGACATCACAACCGAAAGAGTTTGTCAGGCAGTTTTGAACAAAATGGTAAAAGCGCTAGGCCACAGGACATACCTTGTGAGTTTCGCAAATATATGAAGGATGCTACGCTTAAATAACTAACCATTCTCATCTTTCAACCTAATGGAGATGAAAATTTGCCTTGGCAAGGGAGGCAAAGACAACTTTTAGCAATGTTGAAAGGAAAGAGAAAGTTGCGAAAGTAATCTTTCGATCAATCTGATGTCCCACACTTTGAAGAGCGTTGGGTGGTTATGGGTTAGCCGACTGCGATTAATAATTAGGCTACCTTTTTCTATACGGAAAAGCTTTGTGATTCTTTGGATGATTTAAATGTTGTGCAGGTTGGATATGAACAGGCATTCCACCGATTACCATGGGATCTGATAGGAGTTGTCTTCAAACAACGATAAGTTTCAGAGGCTTATATAAATCAGCAGTGGTAGAGTTACAACCTCCAGTTGGAGTCACTGAAAGTTTCTAGTCACAGAATGTGTACACCAAGGAAGCGTCTTGAGTTTTGATTATCTGCTTAGAGAAAAAGTACCAAACATCAAAGTAATTTAACTATTCTTTTCTGATCATCAGCGAGAATTCTACGTCTTTTCAAAGAGCAATTGACGTGCCTACACCAAACATAAAGACCGAATACTTGTACTTCCCAACTGATTCAGACATACCTTTTCCATCCGCTTGTATTAATATAAATATGTTTCCCGATTTTTAAAAGCTCAAATAACTAAATAAAAATAAATAAAAAGGATGGCGCAGAGCGAGGAGCCCCAGGACCCATCGCATTTCTCACAACCAATGCCTTGTGAGGAAATGGAGGGGACTTGCAATTTTCTGCCGGTACCGAACGGCTAATCAAAAAGCGCTCTTGATGGTTTTTAAAGAGGACTTGTTAATTCCTCGCGAAAGGCAATACCCGTGGAAAAACATTTTGCAATTTTGTTGGGATTCGAACCATGAATGTCTGGCAGACATGTTAACCATCACAGTGCGGGTACCACAAAAGCTCATATACTTAGAATAATACCGAAGTAACTTGTGATGACCACATCAACTATCGAATAATCGTTGATTAGATAAAGTGGCACGATAAAAACGATATCTTCCCAACGTTTCTGTGTCTAGCTCTCTCATACGTTTGGTAATGTTTGAAAATGTTCAAAAAGTATGAGAGTAGGTTGCCGGCAGCAAGATGAATATGCATCATATGGCAGCAGGAATGGCCATTACTGATCGAATCAGAGGTACCAAAATTTGTAGAGGATTAGTCGTCGAAAATAACATCTTTCTATAAATACAGCACGCCCAACATAATTGACACTTTCATATTCAAAGAAGAGCTTCAGAGACATATATACACAGGGTGGCGCGAGAGAGCGGGGAGCCCCGGGACCCCGGGCTAGTGCATTTCTCACAACAATGCACTGAGATGAAATGGAGAGAACCTACAATTTCCTACCGATATCTAATCGAGAAAAAAATTACATCAATCAAAAATAGACTAAAAGCAAAATATGCAATGCAATATTTTACATTCTCTTAAAAACAGTACTCTACGAGTTGACCTCAATGGTCAATTAAAATACCATTTGATTTAATTAACCTGTTGTTGTTCCTTTTCCAACGTTAAACAGTGTAAACTCAAGCTACACATGCAACTTGTGACATCTTAACAGTTCTTCATTACTTGCCATATAAAAAATACCATTAGTCCATTTACCAAAGGACACTCTCACACAACCTCGCCCATGCTCAACTGTTCAAACAATAAGGTGCCAGTTAAACAATTATTCCTCTAATTACTGCCCATCGGTTCGGTCTTTAGTAACGGGTTGCCAACGTCGTACAAGCAAAAATAATAACCCCATAACCAGTCAACGTACATAAAAGACGTCCTTTAATTGAAAAATAAAAAGCATTACTCCGTACTTCTATCTCTTCGAAACTTCAGCGGGCTATCATCGTCTTGTCTTATTCTCATTGTTTGAAACGAGAATATAATGATATACTGTTGACTCAAAAGCCGCCGTCAACTATACTAGCCAGTTGTTTTTGACGGCGACAACATACACACCAGCCATCACCACCACCACCACCATCACTATTATCGCAGCCGCCACCAAACGCACAGAGACAACAGAATCAACGGCGACAATATTAATGGCGACATTTTCATATTAGAAAGGAGCAAAACTGCCCCGGGAATCACCACCCAACACATACAGTCATCATTGTTATCCACACATCCCAGCCCGCGTATTCATAAATTACTTCCAAGTGCCACCCCAAAAGTGAGTTAAGCCCGTATTTTGAAAAGAATCCATTGGAAAATAATAACTGTAACAAGTCTATCAGTCCGCAAGTAAAAACAAAAAACTAACATCGAGAATCGCCTAGGGGGGATTCTTCAGTTTCTTACAACACCATACACCACTGAAACGAAGGACCTACCGGCAGCGTGGCGAGCCAAAACAAAACAGCCACCAGCTTAAGGAATAGAAGGGCCAATATGCATGACACACACAATAAAAGCAAAACAACCCCAACCACCATCAGCATCATCATCATCATTGAACAAAATCATTTCTGTTTCTCGTGGAAATGTGCGAGGACGACAGTCGTCCTCCTTTTAGTTTGGAAGCGTCTGAACTGCTTGGCGGCCTGGCGACAACAACGACGACGACAGTCGTCGGCGGCGGCAGGAACTCAGGCACCCAATCTGCGCCAGTATTACTGGCTTGTATGGCATAATACTGGCGCACATTCAGGTTCTCGCATTTGGCCGCGCTTCTTTGGTTTCTGCCGCCTGTTCAGTTTGCCATAAAACGTCACATTCTCTAGAGCAGCAGCACTAAACACCAGGCACCAAACAGACCAGAGAATCAAGGAGATGTTGCCAAAAATATGTACAAAGTGAAACATTTTTAGAGCTTTGCCACTACCACATCATGTTGTGTCGCGCGGCGCGCCGTTTTCATTTATTCTCAATAGAAAATCCAAAAATACAGGCAGGCTGGCAGGCGGTGAAGAACCCCTTTTATGATGAGGGAATGCTCATTTTTTTTCCTTTCAAATTTTATGCATGGCGTGTGAGTTTAAATGAGTTTTCTAACCAGTCACATTAAAATGGTCCTTCAATTCATGAACCTAAAGGCGCCTGGCCAACCAACAAACCACCCAAGGACACAAAAGATAAACAACACAAATAACGCGCTCTTCCGGATTCTGAATGGACCGGCGCCCAACCGAAACCCCAAAAAAAGAAGAGCAAGAGGCGAGCTAAAATTTACTACAATGTTTATTTGTGTGCCGTCGAGGCGTCATGTGCCGGCGGCGACAACCACCCAACAACAATTCGATTTCCATTCATAAATTCAGACAGAAAACTCTATATTTGTATGTGCTGAATATTGTGAGAACACCACGATGAGCAAATACGGGCGACTGTCGCGGCATTAAGGATTAGAATGCGTATTGCTAAATGGGGAGGATGGATACTTTTGCCTATTGGTAATACACAACAATCATGTCGCGTCTTTTCATCGCCAAATTAGCCATTTGAATTTTATACTTTAACATATTTTTATACGAATACGATGAGAGAGGAAAGGGTGAGGAGAGAACTCATGCGTTGGGTGTCTTTTAAGGACATACTCTTTTCAATAACATCATCCTCTCAGATTCAGGCACATACAAACACACTGATGTACCCACCAGCAACAGAGAAGGCGCCAAAAACGTAACAAGTGGCGACCAAATATATGAGAACTACGTGGATGGTGTGTGCGCCAACGGTCTGCCAATAAGTCGTCCTTTGGAAGTTCTTTTACGATGATGAGGACATGCGATGATGCGAGGGAGAGTGCCTTGTTGTGATGAGTCGTCCTAGTAGCACGTTTCCAAGGCTTTTTTTTGTTTTATGAGCAGTAAAGGAATGGAATGAGGACGTCTATCTGCATATTTTTTTTTTTTTGTTAATCGGTGCTAGAGAATTCTAACATTTGTTTTTGTGGTGGCGCGTAAACGGTACAGTTAGTCAGATGACGAACTCAAGAATATTTTAATCCTCAGTGAACATTTCAAGGCTTTGCTTTGTTATGGACTGCACATCATGTGATTTAGGTACCAATCTCATATTTTGAGCCGAAAGCCATTTACTTATATCGTAATAAGTAATAATAATACTTATAAGTACTATACTCCCCCTATGTATAAGGTTTGCGTCTCCGTCACGTTACCTTCCGATTGAGTAACATTTTAACAACGAATACGAAGCGTTGCGATTTCTTACGTTAAAACGAAGCTACGCGATGTCACTTTACAATAAAGCTTTAAATAAACCTTTCAACCAGGCCTGTCTTATCTTTGTGTGCTTAACGATACGGTTACGTTGTATAGTTAGTTACATGGTCCAATTATATTATTATTTGTTCTAACACCTCAAGCTTTTCTATGAGAACACTTTAAGCTTTATGATGGAAAGATTGCATCAACCTTGGGGACAAATTATTTTCACAATTGCGTTACTTTACGTTACATGGTAACTTTTCCTAAAATCCTTAGTTTCTCAGTCAGGCTGACACACGATATCGTAACCCCGCACTTGCGTTACGGCACGTATAATAAAGTCGCTAACTGCTTTTACCTCCTCTAATTGATGAATCAAAAATTTAATTAGAAATAAATTAACTTCAATGATTGCACACTTCACTCACTGTACTTGGACAATGTCTTCCTTTTGGTCCTATAGAAGCTCCGTCATTCTAGTTATTCCCTTCACGATTGCATAGTGTGATGCCAAATAAAAAAGCTCTAACATTTATAACGTGATTATGATGTTTGTTGTCGTCGCTGTTTGTTCAATGTTGATTTTGTGGTTGTTGTTGGTTTATTTATTTTTTCCTTGGTATAGATTCCATACATCTTTTTTATGAATACTCGCTGCGGGTGTGTATAAAGTTTCCAATCGTTCCCGCAACGATTGTTTGTTGTTTCCTTACTATTTTTTTTTTTGTCTTGGATCAGCCACCACGGAGACTAGACAACGAATGTCGCCAGAAAATTTGGTGCTATATGGCAATAGTTACCATAATTATGGTAGTAATCATATCACCATTTTTTCTGCTGCTTCTTCCAATACAGGATGGGTGGTGGTGTGTTGTCTACGTCTATTTTTTGGGGGGGTTTACAGCCAACAACGGCTCGGCGGCGACGTTGGACGCCGCCAGCAAGGATATTTCTCGTTGGTGCTGGTATATGATGGTCCATAGAGCTGAATGTCCTCGATATATAAAACGAGTCAATTGCTTCAAGATCTGTTTAGTTTGTTAGCAGGCATGTCAGAGGGAAGTCCTTCGCAGAATGTGAATGATTTTAAGGATAAATGTGCTTTACGAGATTTGCTATTGATAGTATTGATATAGCTGGGGAGAACAATTGATAATCGCCATTGAATGCTAACAACACAAAGTTTTAAAAACAATTTTGTACAGAAAATATAGAAAAAAAAAACAAAGTGCTCTTAAACTAAGTGATTTGATTTTTATAAAATAGTGATAACGCTTTCCTACTGTGCGTGCTTTATATTTATATTTACAACCAAAAATTGTATATTCCCGAGTTTATGAATTGTTAAAAAAGCTTTTTTGTATAAAATTATAAGACACTTCAATGTTAAGTGTAATAAATTAAAACCAGCAACATAAGTTAAAGTTTTTATAAATATTACGAACTAATAGTTGTTGAAATAAACGCCAACAAGTGCCAATCTATAAGCCAAAGGAAGAAGGGATTCGTTATTGGATTGAGAAATTTTATTTGGTGAGTGACATTTTGTATATTATTGAATAGGTCATTCAGCATTTGGTCTTTTTTAACTGAAAATATGCGCGTCATCAAATAGGGTGTTTTCTTTTAAGTTAAGACACAAATTTCAATAAACTTAATTGGTTCTCAAGCTGATAATTTTATTTTTGTGGTAAATCGTTACTTTTTTGTTAAAAATTCTTTTTTAAAAGAAAAGTTTTTGGGGATAGGATTTCCAGCGGGGCATTAGCTGTCCTAAAAAATTAATTTGAAATACAGTCAAAAAGTACTTTTCCGAACAATTTGCGTGCACATTGGCGATTGGGCTTTGGAAATTGACTACGATTAAATTAATAAAAATAATTTGTCAGTCGTAGAGGGCAGAGGCCTCGCCTAGCTCATTTCTTTCAACCAGTTTAAAATTTTGTAATAAAAATTATTTTGTGAATTAAAAAATTTAATTTTTTCCAGAGCTCCAATCTTTTTGAACTTCAGTCGCGAATAACTTCTGAACTAGTTTGTAGTTTTGCACCAATTAATTTGTTTGTTAGTTTAAAAATTCAAAGTTGAAAAGAAATATTAAAGAAACATATAAGTTTTTAAAACTTGATTACACGGTAAAATTACATCTTTTCTCAAAGTGAAAAGCGTTTCTGCTCCACAAAATTTTTGCAAATTTTACCACAAATTAAAAACTTTGCTGTGAGAAGAAAATTTTAACACCATTTAAAATTCAAAATCTGGCAACCCTAAGCCTATAGAAGCCCAATTTGTATACAATTTTAAAGATTATTATTTCTACAAAAAATTAAGTCTAAAATTAGGTGTCTACCATCAGTATTGACGGAGAAATCGAGTTTAACACAGGTCAGGGTACACCAAAGCTTGTCAAAAAGTGATGTCAAAGTTGAGAAACGTTGAGACTTTACTGTGGAACAATTTTTTTCTTAAAATATGACCAAGAATCACATTCTAAAGTATGTAACACGAATTAGGGGACACCCTGTATTTAAATGTTTTTCGTTTCGTCCAAATGTAATTTTTGGATTGATTTTAATTGCTTTGATTTTTTTCTACTTCTACTTACACATTTTCTTGCATTTTTGACCCATGATCCATACATCAAGTCCCTAAGTTAAAATCAATTACAAAATTAAACGCGGACAGAAAAATATTAATTAATACGATTAGAGCTCGGGGAGTCTCGAGCCTATCCCATTTTTATTTCAACCATACTTTGTGATAAATGCAGGGGATCCACAAATTTTTCCCAACTCCGAACAGCTTAGTGTGAAAGGCTTTTCATGGTAGTATAATAATATAATCCCTTAGAACTTGCCAGTTCTTCCTGAATGGCGGAATTTTTTAAACACGATGGAGGTCCCAACTTTCACGTAACAATCAGACATGGAAGTCAATGGCACCCCTTTATGGAGTAGCTATTTCTCGGAAGTAATAATTTTAGCCCCAAATAAGTAAGTGATTTTGATTTATTTCGTGGTAACGCTACTTTATACAATTATTTCCAATATTCAAGAAATACTGTATATGTAGATATTAAATAAAAATGTACATGTTCATATAAAAATAAAAATTAATATTAATGATAAAGGAGCTTAACATGAAATAGTTAGGACTATTCTATTGACGAAGTGTCAAGAGGCGAATAATCCGTTAATTCAAATGAGTACATTCAAGAGAATGGATAAAATAGTTCGATGGGGAAACAAATCATATAAGAAAAATGAGTGAACACAATTCAAAATATTACGAAGATAAATGAATATTGATGAAATTCTACTCTACTTTTGGGGTGTGGTTGGATTTAGAGAAACCACCGCACATGCGCACAGACACAAAACCGGGAGATTTGTATGAAGAAATGTACTCTTCGAAAATTTTGTACTAATCAACTGATCCTGAGCTACATAAAATTTTTTAGTTCTGATCAACCGATACAGGTAGTACAATGGACCGGTATTTAGCTCTGCTCCAGCTGGTATTTTAAAAACCTCCAACAGAAAAAAAAACCGATACAGGCACAGCAGTCCAACCATGGGAACAAGTCTAGGATTCCTGACATGAGCGCAATACTGCTGGTCAGAGGTTTTTATCTGGAGATCAAACTATTGGCTTTTAAAATCATTATAGTATATTTAAGTAAGTGGTTTTCTTTTTTAGATAGCTAAGCCAATTTTTTGTAAAAAAAATCACACCATTTTATCTCTGCTTGACCCAACCTATCTGTCCTGAGCTTCTGTCGCTTCTTATGCAAAACACCCTGTATGGTCATGGGTGAAAAAAAAATAGGGTGGCCCAACACAGCGAGGAGCCCCGGAGCCTAGTGCATTTCTCACATCCATTGCTTTTGTTAGGGATTGGAGGGGACCTTCAATTTTTTGCCGATTCCGAAAGGCTAATCGAGAAAGTTCTTTTCAGGGCAATGAATTTACTTTCGGAGGACTTTCCAGATCCTCGCGATCGATGGAAAAACATTTTTGGCTTACGTTGGGATTTGAGCCACGATCCTCATGCGTAACATGCGGTGCAGTGCATTAAGGCCCGCGGCAATAAGACCCGTGGGTCTTAATTCCTCTTAATTCTGGAAGTTAGGCCCACGGGGGTTATTTCCATGATGAAATGGCAGTAAGAGCCGCGGGTCTTAGTTCCTTTTTCTGCGAACTCAAATATCATTTCGTAATGGAAAGTAGTCTCACTGTTTGCAGTTTAACTTATTTTCAATACGAATAAACTGGCACAGGGACATAACTCCACTAGACACAAGTTCATGCTCTGATTGTGGATTATGACATATCAAAGAGGAACACCCGTCCATAAGAAATATCTATGGAACTATGCATCATATGGTACATATCTAGCGCGGTCAGTTCGCGCGAATTTCTTAAGTTCAACCACAAGCCCATACTACCCGGAGGCAAATTTTGTTCGCCTTGCTTTTTACTCACGGATAAAATAATGAATCTAAAAGTGAAGCGGAAAAAATTTTCTCAAGGTAGTATGGATGTGTGTTTTAAAAATAAAAATTTGCACGAATTGGGCTTGGGGTTGAGCATAAAAAATTCACACGAACAGAACAGCAACTAATTTTAAGATCCCATGTGCATCAGAGTCATATAAATGCTGCTTCAAAATGGCAACAAAAGACACGGGCCTAAATTTTTTTCTTTGGTGGGTCTTATTGCCTCTTCAAAGTGGAAAAAAAGCCCGTGGATAACACCCACCATTCCATTTTTTTGAGCAATAAGGCCCACGGGTCTTATTGCCGCGGGGCTTATTGCACTGCACCGTAACATGCTAACCATCACGCCACTGCACTGGTACCACATGGTCATGAGAGAGTTAAAGTTGATAATTTCAATGAAAGCATGAAAGCAGAATTAGGAGTTCAATGTTCAGAGACATGTTTTTTTCACCGACAAAGATGACATAGTCCTCTACGCTGATCAAGGGGCAGCCCACCACCGTGGCTTAAACCATAATCCTCCCCCCCCCCCTTAACACAACGACAACCGGATCTGAACTCTGCGCGAAAATATTCACTATAAATAAATAATAAAAATTAAGTAAGTTCAAGTATTACGTAAACAGATTTATTACAATTATTTACAGCCCCCATCCCCCTTGACAGCAAAATTAAGCAAAGCCCTTACACCCTCCCCCATGCTTACGTAAACATTTTTCAAATAATGTATTGTTTATTTTTCAAAATGTTATATTATTACAATTGTAGTTTTCAAAATAAGAAAACAGATTTAAGATTGTGATTTAACAGACATTGTATATTGAAGCTATAACATTATTATGTAGGCTTTTGGACTGGTGGCGAACCTTTTTTCTCCGATCCAACTTAGCAGTCTTCGTTCCAAGCTATTGTGTACTGAAAAGCGAATACTGCTGCGAAACACCGCGTTCCTCCGTTTCATAACATGTTAAATTGCGTTTTGAACTTACTATACTTTTTATATACAACGGTACAGATTCCACTACTGACTTTATAAAAAATTCACCTTAAGAGCACGTCTGACTGACTTTTTGGTTTTTTAAAGCGATTTACAGTCTTCAATAAAAAAAACTACCGATGACGTAATCATCATCTAGATCCCCTACCCACCATGTCATCCAAAACAAGCAAAGAAAAAGCCCCCGGTCCCCTATTGCTTACGTAATACTTGAACAGTCCCTAAGGCCCTTTCTGTGCCAACTAAATATTAAGACAATAGACAAAAAGTTTATATTATATTATTATAACTTAAGTTAAGAAAAATCTATCTATATCTATATCTTCTATCTATACATAAAATAAAAACGTAACAGTTTGTTTGTTTGTGCACTCTAATCTCAGAAACGGCTTATCCTATCTAGATGGGGTTTTCAGTAATATATTGTGGTAAGCTTCACTTAACATTTAGTTTTTATTTCATGTCAATCAGTTGATAAATAAAAAAGTTATGCCAATTCTTGCGGACGAAGTCGCTGGCACACCTAGTTTTAAATATGAATGTTCAATAAAAATTAATTGAATTAAAATTGATGTTTTTGTTCTTTTTCTTACGTGTGGATTTCATAAGTATATAGAAAAATAAGTTTATTTTTTTACCGCAGAGCTTTTAACATAAGCGTTTGTTTCCTTTATTGAGTTTCTTATGGCATCATACATAGTTATATTCAATGAGAAGTTACTGCTTCCACAAAACCTGTTCAAACATGGCTTGAAGAAGGAAATATAGCTTTACAAAAGTTCGTATAATAAGAACTAACAACACCCACCTCAGGACTCCGATGATAAGCTAACAACCTTGAAATAGTAATAGTTCCAGCCATTAATTGTGTTGTATTTTGTGCTAAAGTGACTAGCTTAAAAGACTTAAGTACGATAATATTTGAGTAAATAGTTTTTCACCAACAGCCTTATTGGTTTAGGCTAGTCTAAATGCTAAGGAACACTATTACAAAAAAAAACAAATGTCGTTCTCTTTACCTCTTAGTGACATTTTACACTGCAAACAAAAGCTCAAAAGACCTGCAGCTAATTAAGCATACCTTCCAAGTTAAATGCAAATACTATAATTGCCAATCAAATGCCAAATCTAATGGGTGGCATTTAATCGAAGATTCATCCAATACCATCAACGTGAAAGATATCATCTCACTCATCCTTGACGATGAACAAAAATGTGAGCATACATATTTGCAACGAGCCCATTATACTTTTGCTTGGCTCTTTGGTTATAAATATGCATTCAACTCATGCGTGGAGCTACACTCAATGGCGGGACTTTATCAATTTATTGAATTTTGACAATTTGTCCCACCTTTTTCTTAGGTAGAATAAAGATTGGTTGACAAGTTTGAAAACTCACGAAGAAAAAACAAATCAAATTGATTTTGTGTTCTTTCTAAGAAACACTTCCACACTTCGATGTTACCTCATCGAGGCATGGTAGAATTTAAGGATATTCGCTAGCCATAAAAAAATAATCGTAAAATTGTGCTTAATGCAATTGCTTCTAAGAAAATTATTCTGTTTTTCATAGCCACTTAGGAACGTAGTTCAGATTCAGATTGTTACATGATGGGTACAAATTGAATGAAATTTGCTTTTCATTAGAAAAGAGTAGAAATTAGAAATTGTAAAAAAATAGAGACAAAATAGGTCACTAAAAAATATTTGTAGTTTTGTATCACACAATTACAAACTTATACAAAAATAAAGCCAAACAAAATTTAACAACGATAACATCCATAACGACCACCAAAATCAATCATAAACGACAGCAAGTGTCGTGAAAAATGATCGCAAAGCGAAGGGTTTTTACGAGTATCGTAATTCTTAATACGGTTCCTGTGTAATCGAAATGTTGGAAATACGATAGAGGATAGATTAAAATCTCTCTCTTAGCCCAAAGAATATGATCAGAAATTCTTCTAATTTTTTGGAGCCCGATGAAGCATCACCCATTGTTACTTAAATATTTCAATACCTCCTTCAAAAACACACAATTATCCTAAATTGTTTTTTTTACCGAAATGGACAACTCGATGCACACTTGGACTTGCGATGTTTATTTTTTTTTTATATAAAAACATTAACGAAACAAAACAGCCTCAAATTAATTTTGTAGCAGACATACATTATTATTAAAAGGCAAAAAGAGGAGAAAAAATAAAGAGCATGCGTCGGTCGTCGATTGTCTACCTAAGTGCCTCAGTAGCCGGCGCCAACGGCTCACGATTGAGTGGGTTCACCATCCGCCATCCAAGTCACAAATAAAAACGAAAATGACCAGAACGGTGTATTTTTGTGAAGCAGAAGACCACAAACAGCAGGGAAGTGGCCGTCCAAAAGGGCATTCTTAAGTACGAGTATGTATCTTATGCCGGTTTTCAAAACATCATCATTATTATCGTGGTTGTCTCTCTGTGGTAATCACTCGACATTTTTTATTTTGCCGAAGACCAAGACCAAGCAGAGAATGAACTAACAAAACATGGAGGGTGCGTAATTATTGGGATGGTGCGTTTTACAAATTTTTTTTTCGTGCATTTAATATGTATGGAGGGCACCGCATGGAATTTTACCAGGGTTACCATAACGGTTGTAAGAAAATTATTTCTGCTTAATTGTAAATTGACGAAAATTCAAAGTTTTTCTAACGTTAGCACCACAAGTTACGTGATCTCCAAGAAATCACAACTATGCCAGTTATCTTATTATTGAACAGCACAAACCTTGGGGACCGGTCAAGTTATGTCCGAAACACAATACCTAGTACCTCCTAACATTGTGAGTAAATGCTTTTCTTCCCTTTTCTCTCAAGAAAACGTCTTTTAGATATACAAACTCCTGGGTACAAGCAAATTCAACTTCACCCGCAGTCGGTTGGATTCAGACATGGAACAATCCAAAGTCAGGACTCAGGAGACTTGACAAAGCTTTCTACCTCATCGTTCCTCAAGCTGGAATCCGTTTTTTTTTTGTTAAGGATATGACTGGTTTTTGGGTGAAAAAAAAAACAACAGATAAATAATTGCATGTTCCGAAGAATAATAAAGGGTGTTTTTTTAGATAGGTGGTTTTCAAGAATAAATTAAACGCTTATTATTTAATGTTATGGCCAAGAATTCGGTTTGATTATAAAGATTTATATTTTAAAAATGATTTCGCGGCTGACTCGAATAAATTCCAGCCGAGAAACCCAATTTTCGACCACTTGGAGAAGCATGTCAGCAATAACGCCCAAAATTATCTTCCAAGGCATCAGTCCTCCCGGGCTTATTTGCGTCGATAAACGACTTCACATTACCTCACAAAAAATAGTCCAGCGGTGTTGAATCGACCGATCTTGGAGAAGCTCATAGGTTTAAAACTCGAAATTATTTAAAAATTGGGGTCAACAGCGGTTACGGTTCGAGACAATATACAGATCGTAAGCAGTGCACAGTGTGGTACCCGTGGCGTGATGGTTAGCATGTCCACCTGCTAACCCAGAGGTTCGAGGTTCGAATCCCAGCAGAGGCAAAAATGTTTTTGCACGGGTATCGCCTTTCGTGAGGAATTGGCAAGTCCTCTGTTAATAAATTCATTCATGAAAAGTGCTTTCTCAATAAGCCGTTCGGAACCGGCAGAAAATTGTAGGTCCCCTCTATACCCTCACAAGGCATGGTTGTGAGAAATGCGCTAGGCCCAGGGGCTCCTCGCTCTGTTGCACCTCCCTATTTATTTATTTATTTATTTATTTACTAAGCAGTGCACAGTATTCGTTCGGTTCCGGTGGCAAACCAAACTGAAAATAAATCATATGACAGCTGTCAAAAAGACTTACTCTGAAAAAAGGATTGCAGAATTAAAAACCACATGTCTTAAAAAAACACCCTTCAGATCGTTGGATAGTTCCAGAAAATCACGGAAAAAACTTTCGTTTCTGTACTTTTCCAGCAAATCAAAATGGTTTGATGTCGGCTGACGGTGATTTACCAAGTATCAAATGCCTTCCTGCCTTCCAAGTGTTCTTTTTATTTTTGAATAATTCTTGACATAAACTCAGGTTGTTTAAATAGATCTTACTACTAAAATGAGAAAATTAAGTATCAATTGAAAAAACCTCAGGTTCAAGTAATAGTAGCGTTCGAGTACGCACCCATAACCGCACATTTAAACACATTCATCCACAATATACCATGATCATCATGAAAACCTGTTATCTGCTTATTTGGTATTTAGGACGTTCTACAAAGACCGGATGAAGAGTTTGAAAACGATGGCGATGTCGAAGAAATGTAGGCTATGAAAACCATGGAACATGACATCATTTATACAACATCCAGACAAGATTTCCTTAAACTTAAGAATCGATGTTATTTTTTTCCTGAACAAAAAATCAAAAGGGGATCGTTTTTCTTAGAAGGAATTCTCAATTGAAAACTCATTGCCTGTTGTTAGTGTGCAATTCTTGGCCATTAAAATAGCAAGGAACCGCAAAGGTTATAACGATGCTGTTTCAGAAAAGTTCAAACCCAAAGTCTTACCAACTTTGACATCGGTTAGGGAAGCGACATAACTTGTAACCATCTTGAACATAACGAATTGTATATAATTTAGACTAAATAAATATTTTGTAAGATTATGAAAGAATCATTTTTTCGTAACATGAAAATGGTGAGTAGTCCAGTCGTAATTGTTACAAAGAGTATTGCCCCTTCCAAAGACTGGCAAGGACAGTGAAAGTACTTTAGTATTTTGGTTTTGAATGGCTTAAGCCCATTCGAAACCATCGAAAAAAAGGTGCGGGTGCATAACTTCACAGGTCATAACTTCACATGGGTCATAATTTCACCTCTAGTGGGTTATAATTTCACTTTTTTCGGGTGAAGTTATGTCCCACCTTAGGTGGGAATTAGCTTCACTTTTTTGTGGGCCAGAATTTCACTTCTGTGTGAAGTTATTTCCCACACAAGGTGGGACATAGTTTCACTTTTTTAAGACCATTTCTCATTGCAGCTTCAAAGTCCGTCATAAATGAAAATGGACGAAACTCAAACAAATTTCTGTCCACAAATTGGAACAAATGAACATATAGCTCTTCAGTTTTATGGCTTGCCAAGACGTACAAAAATGGATAAACCTATGATAGAAATATTGATATTTGAAGCTGTTTTTTCGTAGTATACACAGTTTGAATTTGAAAATGTGTTCAAATATAGTGTAGCTTTCATAAATCAATTATTGAAATTACGAACTTCGACATCATATATTTTCAAAAACAGATCTCTCGTTTTAGTAAATTATATTATATAGAAATAGTGTGAATAAACAAGCGTTGTTGGCGCTAAGTAGTAAAGCGACCGAAAAAAAAATTGCGCAATTTTAATAAAATAAAAAATTATAACCCACTATAGGTGAAATTATGACCCATGTGAAGTTATGACCTGTGAAGTTATGCACCCGCACCGAAAAAAATTAGGTTCAATTTCCTTAATACCCAGTGACTTTGGGAATATCACAATAGCATCTGTTGGCAGAACCAATTCAGCCCGTTAGTTGAACAGAAGCCAACTGAAAGAAACGTTTGATATGTTTACTTAAGACAAAAAAAGTCAGTTCAAATTTGATGTTTAAATATGTGTAGGTTTTGTGTCAACAAAACGTTCGAGTACTTTTATGTACATCAATTTTTACCCCCACTCCTTAAAATTTTTCTGACGGCCGATTTTGGTGCACAAAGTACTCGAACGTACCTAATGAAAATAAACGGAAAATACCCCTCATTGTTTGATTGATTTTTCAACGTTAAATAGCTCTGAACTAACAACAACTCATATTAATCTCATGAAGTTGTTTTGAAGGACTGTAATTTGCAATCCGAGAACGCAACAAACTACCGCAGCACATTCCATTTGGTTGGATTTTTTAAAATTCGATCCGACAAGTGGTACATTCTTAGTGGGAGAGTTCCTAATTCAAACTAAGAAATTTTGTCAGAAATATGAAAAGAAATTTCTTGGTATTTCGATCTTCTCTAAGTCACTGTTTCTTAAAAAACAGAGGATGAGGAAGGAGTCATTCAGTCTATTGTATCAGGGTGGTGAGGTGGTACCCGTGGCATGATGGTTAGTACGTCTGCCTGTTAACCGGAAAGTTCGTGGTTCGAATAAAAACAGAATCAAAAACATTTTTTCGCGCGCATCGCCTATCGCGAGGAGGTGGAAAGTTTTCCGAAACTAAATTCGTCACCATGAAAAGCGATTTCTCGTTTAGCCGTTCGGAATCGGCAGAAAATTGTTTATCCCCTGCATTCCCTCACAAGGCATGGTGTGAGAAATGCGGTCTGTTGCGCTACCCTATTTTTTTTATTGTATCAGGGCAAATTTCGTCAGCTTTCTCTATGTCAAATGATATTCAAGCAGAGGCGTGTACTCCGTTGGCATGAGTGCCTCTAAAGATTGCTTAACGTGAGAAAACGATTAAAGAATTACCGCAACACCCATTCTCCCAAAAGGAAAAAAATGAAAAAACCAAAGTTTCTTTTTTAAAAGCGCTGCTATTGTCCCTTAAATAGTCGAACATGAACTTGAAATAAATGTCAACAGTCAACACATAAACTTTACAAAATCAGCAAAAACAAGCGATGAGCCTTTCACGCACTTATAGTCTGTTTTACGAATCAATAGTTTTTCAATTCTAAATTTGTAAACGTTTAAAACTTAAATGCGTGTTTGAAAAGCAAAAATTGGTGGCAGCCCTATACTCGCACTGTGCTTCAAATGAATCCATCAACCAGCGAGTTTAGTTTTAGTTTTCGTTTTTTTTTTACATTTGACCTATCATGCAATTAAGAAGGCAGGCGGCCGGCGCGGCAGTGGCTGAGGGCACTCTTCCGTAGAATCAAGAAGAGTTTCACAGGTACATTATGTAGGTATGTGGGATAGTCATGTTGCTTGTGCTTGGGAACCTTATAATTGGGACAGATTTCTTCTTGTGTTGTTTTTTAGTGAATTCGGGATTTATTATGATTTAATTGGACCGAGTCTCTTTAACTCTTCTTGTTTTTTTTTGCAAAGGGCTTAAATTGTGAGAGATACGGTATAGTTGCTTGTCTTAAGGGTGGTCCACATGTATTCCCCATGGAGACGGGAGAACTGCTTTGAAGAATGACAGTTGCTTGTTTATCAAATGATGAACGACCACGGCTCGTGGGGTGGTCCATGGATCCGTGGCCTACCATTTACCAGTACATTCATCTTGTTAGTTCATCAATTCTTTGTCGAGGCTTTCGACCGCTGCGACGCACATAATTAGAAAGGAAACCGTCCGTGTACCGTATACCTATTTAGTGATAATTTGTCCAAAGCAAAGGCATCTTGACATGCAACAGGTGGTGCCTCAGGGATGATGAAAGACAAAGACTATGGCAGGTGCTTTCCACAAGGGACTAAAACATACGACGTATTTTGTTCCACATATGTGTGTACCGACTTGTGTGACTTGAAAGTAAAATAATGGGGAGAAATACGATCTTCTCTCCCCCATTTAAGGAAGTGGAAACGCCAGGAATAATGGCATTGTAATAAATGTATACGACCGTAAAGGCGCCGCACCGCCTATATGTGTGCAGTTGTATCTTTTTGTATTAATCGGCGCGCCAGTTTCAGATAAAGAGGGTGTCTGGACATATTGAGTCTGACGACAGAGCCGATGGATGGATGATTGGGGGCGAGCGATGAACAAATTTTTTGTTTGTTATTTTATTTTTCAAGGCTTACCCTATACTAGTTGCGACAATCGTTTTGAGCCAGAACGGAGAGGGCATTCGTGCATGCAGTTTGTTTCATACACAAAGTATGTTAAATGGATGTTTGAGAAGATGGGAATGTTTATCTGTGATTTGCGTGCATGGCTTGTCATTTGAGTAGGCTTATTAGGAGGGCTATTAACGGTTTAGTGCAGGTAGTAGAATTTATATGATATTCGTGACCAGTAAGGTGTAACAGTGTTTTGTTATAATTGGACAGGAAATACCATAAGTTTTATGGGTCTGTACTTTAAAGTGAGGGGACAGCATGACGTTATCGTCGGCGAGAGATGGAAAGATATGACGAACCAGGTTCACGGTTGAAAGGATATATCTACAAAAGCCGATATGAAAAGAAACTGCCTTGCTTTGGAAAATCGTTCGCCTTTTTGACAGACATTGCTGGTTCATTCTTTTTCAGCCATTGCTTTGAAGTTTTATCCCCTCTGTCATTCAATATGTAACAATACACTTCGTTCAATTGCAAAAAACCCCAATTTACAAAATAATCCTGAAATGATCCAACAAGCCGACTTTACTTGATTTTAAGTGTTCAAAGAGTCTAACGATATACGGCTACGTTACTTTATCTTAAAGACAGAACAAACATGCTTCAAACTTCTTTAGAGTCTATGCATGGATGATGAGGCCACTGTTTGTCGCCTCCTTTGTAATTGAGTTAGTTTAGTAGCTTCGAGGTCTGAAATTTCTTAAACAGGAGGATAAATTGGGTTCTTGTGGTTTTTCGATATCGAATTCTACCAAACATAATTCATTTGAGAAAGGCCTCCGTATTAAGGGCACTGTCGCACCTGGAACGTGGAACGTCGTAAAAACGTCGATTTTTCGTGAATTTTTAGTAGTAAAAGTAGGGAATGGATTTAAACGAAATTTGGAACTCATCTTAATATATGTTTGAACAATATTTTGTAATTTTTCCCACACCTAAATATTCATTACAACTGAACTAACATGTAAATAAGTAAGGGCATGTAAAAAAAATTTTATTTTGCGGTGACCGCGATTTCTCCTTAAAATTTAAAAAGATATCGTTAGATAACATATTTTTCAGGTAAGTACTCGCTCGGTTTTCAAAAATGTCTATTTTTGAATTTTTGGTGGCCATTTTAAAAAAAAGTTCGATAGTCATTCCGAAATTGGACTTTAAATCAGCTATACACTGCTGTTGAGAATTTAATAAGCTTTCAAATAAATGCAATTGTTTGACAATTGCTACCCACACTTACAAAAAAATTAGGTTTGTGTAAAAAAAAAATTTGTGCGTCTAATTAAGTGAACAGCAGTGTAAAATCGATTCTATTTAGAAAAAATTGAAATCACTCCACAATTACTTACTTTGTTTTTGTATTAACAACAAGTGTGTAAAATTTGAGAATGATCGGTTGAAGCGTTTTTGAGTTATCGGTCACGGACTTCAAAAAAGTGGCTTTGAGATAATCGCATTAAAAGTTTTTCCGCAAGGATCGACTTTTTTCACTACTACACTACTACACGACTACGTAAATGTACTACCGTTAACCGTCGCCACTGTATACAATATGCTACCTACATCTGCTTACTACAAATTATCGGTAAGTTCGTAGGTAGGCATTGTAGTACTGTGTTTACTCAACAAGTGGCACTGACTCGAACGAAAGGCGCCAACTTTAAACGGCCGTAACTCGGATGGTTCCAACGGCGAAGAACTTCCTAAAGAAGATGCCGGATGGTTCCAACATCCAGCTGAACCTCTCACGATTCCTCCTGAGTCAACACATCACTACATCAGCAACTACGGGACGTTCCCCATCAGATCTCATGTGCACTACTTTGATAAAATACACCCAAATGCTATCACTCTGACAATGAAGACAGCATCATCAGAGAAAGGAACAGAAGATGTTGTGAAGAAGCAGTTTCAACTCAATGATCTGATATGGGCCAGAAACCACTCAAGAGGCCCCAAATGGATCGCGGGTGTAATCAATTCAAAAACAGGCGCTCTATCATATAAGATTATACTTGAAATTGGACAAATCTTTAAGAGGCATGTTGACCAACTAAGACGACGTGAAAGCTACACCTATGAAGATTCCCCATCAGCTGATCAACAACCGAAGTCGAGTTCTCCAAAAGAATACCCATCGCTTCAGAGTCCTCCGTCAGCAGCAGCAGCATCATCACAACAGGTTCCTGTGTCACCAGCCTCAGTTGTTCGAAGATCTGGTCGAGGACGGAAACAAGTCAGATTATACGGAACAGAAGAAGATATTAGGTCAAATAGGCGTTAAGGGGTGTTATGTACCAGCACTTGCCGTACAGACTGTAAAGTCTTATAATCTCAGCTACCTTCGACTCAAATGAACAACAGCTACACCTCGTATGATGTACTGGTTTTGACATCTATGTTCTGTTCAACATGCTATGCAGCGACATTCTAAAGCACTTGATATTTAGACATCGTGGCGGCAAGTTCTCCTCTCCATTATTTGTAACCCTTGTAATTCAGTAATATTTTGAGTTTAATAAATTGAATTATATAAATACTAGTGCGTATTTATTACTTCGTCAGATCGACTTCAAAATTTCAGAAGATATTCTCCAGATGTTGAACTTTAATATATATTTTTTTAAAAAATCGATTATTTTCAACCCTCTAGGTGCGACAGTGTCCTTAATTTACGGCTTCGTAAGTTTAACAGAACTTTGAGCCCAATGATTTAGTGTAATTAACTAAGTACAGAGAGCTGGCAAGCTCAAACTGTTTCTGCACTTCGTCGTAGGTCATTTATCTCTCACTATGCACAAAAGAGACAATTTTCACCGTTGTCTCGAATCATAGACATAACGGAAATTTTACTGCCTCTAGTTATGTCTCACTGCGGTGTTAGTGTCGTAATTGTTATCACACCTGCGTGTTATGTAGGAGTTCAAAGCTCTAAATCCATGTTTTTTCACGGGTATCATCTTCGCTGGGAATTGGCAATTGCTCCGAGAGTAATTACTAGCCATGAAAAGTGCTTTTTCATTTACTTCTTTGGAATAAGCGAATAATTTGAAGATCCCCTCCAATCCTCATCAAGGTTTGATTGAGAGAAACGCGCTAATCCCCTGACATGATAACTATTATGCCACGAACTCCGGCTATGTACCGAATAATAGCCCAAAAAAACTGAACAATGGTCATATATATCCATTTTCTTGTCTCGGAAGCGTCTTCTAGATAAATATTTGAAAAGAACTTTGAGTATCTGGGATCTACAACCAATATCGAAGCAACAAATAAGCGTAAGGGTTGATGAAGTTACAGAAAAGCCATATAATCTAATAAGATCGTAAAAGCCTCCAAAATAAAAGCTGAGACTCAGGGGTTATGCGTCCAGCTTTTCAGAACAGCTGATTAACTATTTACGTAAAGTGAGTGTTTCGCATATGAACAATGGACAATTGGGTCATATCACTGTCAAAGATACGCACAATTTTTTTAATTCGACTATGTAGATATCATCAAAATAATCAAATAAGTCAAATGCATTTAGTTTCAAACTCACTCTTTTGGCCAATAGACTCCAAAGAAATCATTTGGTATACAGTAAATCAGTCCATTTCTTCAGTCCTCATCTTTCATCTGTCATATCTACATATAACAAAAACGTAACAGTTTGCTTGTTTGTGAACGCTAATCTCAGAAACGGCTTATCCTATCTAGATGGGGTTTTCAGTAATATATTGTGGTATGTGCTTCACTTAACATTTAGTTTTCATTTCATGTAAATCGGTTGATAAATAAAAAAGCTATGCCAATTATTGCGAACGAAGTCGCTGGTACACCTAGTCTATCATATGCCATCTGTGGTCGTCGTCTGTTGTCTGTCGTCTGTCGTCTGTCGTCTGTCGTCTGTCGTCTGTCGTCTGTCGTCTGTCGTCTGTCGTCTGTCGTCTGTCGTCTGTCGTCTGTCGTCTGTCGTCTGTCGTCTGTCGTCTGTCGTCTGTCGTCTGTCGTCTGTCGTCTGTCGTCTGTCGTCTGTCGTCTGTCGTCTGTCGTCTGTCGTCTGTCGTCTGTCGTCTGTCGTCTGTCGTCTGTCGTCTGTCGTCTGTCGTCTGTCGTCTGTCGTCTGTCGTCTGTCGTCTGTCGTCTGTCGTCTGTCGTCTGTCGTCTGTCGTCTGTCGTCTGTCGTCTGTCGTCTGTCGTCTGTCGTCTGTCGTCTGTCGTCTGTCGTCTGTCGTCTGTCGTCTGTCGTCTGTCGTCTGTCGTCTGTCGTCTGTCGTCTGTCGTTTGTCGTTTGTCGTTTGTCGTCTGTCGTCTGTCGTCTGTCGTCTGTCGTCTGTCGTCTGTCGTCTGTCGTCTGTCGTCTGTCGTCTGTCGTCTGTCGTCTGTCGTCTGTCGTCTGTCGTCTGTCGCTCCCTTTAGTTTTCTGATTATTTTTAAGAAGCTGAAACCAAATCAGGTCTCAGAAAAGTTCTACCAACTGAAATAATGGAAGAATTTTATTAGCTTTTAAAGTAGTAAGACATGACGCCTTATTTTCAAGAACGCTTGTCGAGGTTATCTATTCTTCGAACCCAAATCTAGTCAAGGAATTGCTAAATAACGAAAAATTCAGCTCTGTTGTCTTTACCCAAATGGTAACAATCTCAAGAACAAGACGTAATAGAGCAGCTCCAGAAGGGATTGAATTTGTCAGAAACCTTCAGGATTTTGTATTTTGATTCCAAATTCTTTTCAAGGACCTTACCTGGTATAATAAGAATTGGTTTCTGTTTTCGAAGTAGCAGGAGAAACTGGTCTCACCGAATCTTATCAAAGAATCAAACGTAGCAGTAAAATCAGTTACACATAACCGGGGCCTATCGAATTTCTCACAACCATGCCTTGTGAGGGAACCTATAATTTTCTGCCGGTACTGAACGGCTTATCGAGAAAGCTTTTATGGAAATGAATTTACCATCGGAGGACTTGCCAACTCCTCGCGGAAAGTGATACCTGTGACAAAAAATAGTTTTGTTTTCTGTCGGGATTCGATCCACGAGCCTTCTGCGTAACAGGCATGCAAACCATTACGCCACTGAGTAGTAAATTCAGCAAGTTAAACAAACTTTGGGAAAAATTCTTCCAAATATCTGTTTGCTGACTTTAACTGCTTTCACAAAGAACTGCTTGTGAAGTAAGTTATTCCTTGCTCCAAAATATTTCGTATTTTTTTATTCAGAAATCTGGGGCCGAATTACCGCACACGTGATCGAGTAATACGTGACTGAATTATGTGATTTTGGCATCACTTTTCGCGTAATCGAGCACTTTACAGTTTGATATTTTTTCTCCATTTTCATGGGGAAATGGTAAAGTCTGTTTTTTCTGACTTTCACTACATTCTGTGTAAGCTAGCGAAGGAAAACTCAAACCTTGATTCGACTGGTATATGGTCTAGTATCTAATCTTTCCCTACTTTTTCATTGGGAAAGCTGCTCAATACATCATTACAAGAGTCGGCTTTGGAAGTAGCTATACTGCATTGCGAGTCGTTCATTTAAAGTAAGTCTCTACCCAAACTTAGCTCGAAAAATCTCCCGGACAATGATTCTGTTCAAATTCCAATCACAACAAAACTCAACTGATTCCATTAAAGAACTACCTAATATGTATACTACTTAAGAGATCACTTCATCATAGGCTCGTGATGAAATAATTATCACAAGGTTCAGATATGAAAACCTTCACTTCGGTCACCGAACACAAAACCCCAGCCCCGCAGACCATATTACTTCATAAGACGACATTGACGACGACAGCGATACATTTCCAGACGAGACATCAAAAACCATCATTTTGCATCAAAAATGAATTGGCGACTGCCTGTCGGCCTTTATTCGAGTTGTCTACGACTTCTGCTGTGCTGTTGCTGGTTGTTGTTACTTGTTACCCTCTAGCAATGGCAACTATTATACTTATACTGCCACTACCTACCATACCAACCACTAGACTCTTCAAACACTATAAATGGGGTAAAGCAAGAAGAAGGTGTACCGTGTACTAAGTGCAAGCCGCCGACAGCGATTACGGCTAAAAACAACCGGCTCCTTTGCGACGACAGCAACGGATACGGTGGGCAGCGCGGGTGTAAGGGCTCCATATACCATGTCGTAGTCGTCCGTCGTCGTCGTCGGTCGGTAAGATAAGTATTTACAGTATAAGACCATACCACCAGTTCACTACTACAAACACTTAGTGCAAAGCGAATAAAAGATGATAAAATGCAGCCGCGTGGCGCCCATCTTCGATTTGATGCGGATTCTTATATTATGGTGGTTGTGGGAAACGCGCACTCTGATGGGTGACTACCACTTGTCATATCACCCATCAGCATTACGAGACAGTCTGGTCTGGAAATGTATGGTGCGTTTGTGCTTTTAGTAGCCAACTTGAAGTAAAATGATAGTTAGATAGGCTGTCATTGTGTGTAAAGTACGCATATACGATTGCGATGGTGAATCATGACACGAATGGCATTGGGAACGTCTTCCCGTCGCGTCGTCGGTCGTCCCCATCATAAATACTCAAGTTGAGTTTTGTAAGAATATAGCGAAGTTATTATGAGTGAATTGAAGTTTAACGCCTGGCTGCGGTTCATGAATCTATTCGACGTCGCCGTTTTCGTCGTCGTCGTCGTCCTCATTGTCGTTGAATGTACGACGCGACGACATGTCGGGAAAACACAACATTTCGGAAAAGGCCAATCGAAATTACACACATCCGCTTTATGCGCGCATTAATGGGCACGTAACGGCATAATAACTTTTGGAATGCATTATGTTAATTCAGCAATAAATGCAACACAAGTTCCTCTTATGGTGAATGAAAGAAATTAAGACTCGTTGTTAACATTGAAGACGTGACTGGTCTTTAAGCGGAGGCACTTAACATGTCATACGCAGTAGATGGAATTCTTGATGCAGGAATAGGTATATCAACAGAACCTGTCTGGGTATTGGCTTAAGATGTTGGCAGTATTGTCACAAGAGCTTTTTTAAACACTAAGAATATTTCAACCGGGTCTGGATTTCTTAAGGATAACTTTTTTTCATTTTCAAGGAAGAAAATTGGAGCTGGTAGGTGATAGCTCAAGTGATTCAGTTGAACATCGTCGTAATGTTACCTGGCGCTCTATCGCAATGCTTTTTCACAAAAATTGCCCTAGTGAAATAGCCAGTTTCATTCCTCCTCTTAAATAATTTGACTAACCGTAATACAACCCTGTGCTGCCCGTGAGTCTTATGGCTGTCTATTAAGTGGGAGGTTCGTGGTTTGAATTCCAAAAACATCAAACAAAAAAGCGTTTTCACAAAAATCTCCTTACGCGAAGAAGACGTATTGGCAAGTCCTCTGAAAGTAGTTATACACTGCCATTAACAACGCTTTCAAACTGAGCCGTTCGATGTCTTCAAATGCGTTAGGCTCTGAGGTATCCAAAGCTTTGTTACGTCTCCCTATTTATTTTATTTTATTCTACCCTCGTTTATTGACTGATAATCCTCGTTGGTGGCCCAATAAATAGCACATCAAATTTGGTGTTATGAGCAATACTCACCATTATAACTTATTGTAGATAGCATAGGACAAAGGGCTTCTCAAGTGATATTCGGTCTGAGGAAAGCTTGTCGATGTCTTGGAATTGCAGCCGAACAACAATACGTTTCATCAAAGTACGTGGCGTAATGGCTCGTATATCTGCAGTTACGTGGGAGTTCGCGATTCAAGCCATAGGAACATATGTTAGTTTTTCTACGGTATTCACATTTCGTGAGGCTCGGTGCGTAATAGTAAGCATATCTGCTTGCTACGTGAGATTTTTGAGACCCAACAGAAAAACAAAACAAAATTTCTATGTGTATCATATTCTGAGAAGAATTAGCAAGCCCTCCGATAGTAATTCCATTTCCATGAAAAGAGCTTTTTAGATTAGCCCTTCGGAATCGGCTATAAGGAATTTTCATTATCTGACGGCTGTCGAGATACTCGAAACCGTTCATTGGCAAAAACAATTCAAATCCATAAAACTGGAGGAGTCTCGATTGTCAGGTTAAGTCTCTACATCCTACGAAATTGCACCCTCGATAAATTTCGAAAAAAAAAACTGTCAGCTGTCCAAAGCAAGGCCTGAATGCAGCTGCAAGATCAAATAGTTCACCGCTCAAAGTATAATCTTTGTAAACGATGCTGATAACTTCTGAGATTGAGTTTGAAAATGGGAGCCTATTGAAGACCTGGGTCAATTCCCGATTTGTGAAGCTATGAAGTGAAAACATTTATCACAACTTCACCGAAAATTCGATTCTCGATTAGTGGAAATCGAACCTCAAATGTCAAATTATTTTCAAATGATAAATTTCTTTTCATTGCGGTATGAGTCGGTTAAAAAATTCAATTATGAAAAATGACAGCAAAACTCAAGCACGGCAAAATCCAATTGGAATCCAATTGGAAAATGAGAGAGAACTGTCAGAATTTATCATTTAGAACGTTTTAGTACTTTTTAGAACACAGTTTGAGAACTACTTTTCATTTTGAGATCGGGAATCGCTTAGAGTGGGTTCGTGAAGTGATAAAATGAAAAAAACTGTGTGAAAACTGAAATGAAATTTTTTTTTCATTTCACAGCTTTACAGATCGGGAATTGACCCCCTGGTGTCGCCCCCAAGTTTTTTAAAACTAAACTAAACTTGCCCTGAAACCTAAACTTGCCCTGAATGTCAAACAGAGTGTTTTTTTAGCCCTGGGTTTTTCCAAAATGGGGTTTTAGACCAGAGAGGTCCGCAATAGACCAAATTTTCACATTACGGCAGATTTTGCAAAAAAGCGAGAATGTAATATCGATATACACCATCTTTTTATCGATTTCAAGGTCGCGTATGACGGTATTTACAGAGACGAGGTAACAGAGCCATGTCTAGTTTCGGCATCCCTGCAAAACTCGTACGACTTTGCAGGATGACTTTGGAGAATTCACGTTCCTCCGTCAAAGTCGGTACAGAACTCACCGAGACCTTTGATGTTGATGTTGCCATGCGATTTCTTCAACATCATACTTGAACAGATTGTAAGAAACTAAAACGTCAACACCAGAGGAACAATCTTTCAAAAGTCTGTATAATTACTCGCCTACGCAGACGATATTGACGTATTGGGAAGAAAAATGCGTGATGTCATAGGTGCTTTTGCGAGTATTGAAATTGAAGCTGCAAAACTGGGTTTGATGGTCATCAAACTGGTCATTGACTGTCATCAAACAAGGACACCGAACATCGACGAATTGAACAAAACGTCACAATAGACAGACATAACTTCGAGGTAGTACAGGACTTCGTCTACCTAGGATCCGCTGTAGACACGGACAACAACATCAGTGCGGAGATCAAACGGAGAATAACTCTTGCCAACCGTTGCTTCTTTGGGTTAAGAAGGCAATTGAGAAACAAAACCCTCTCCAGAAACACCAAGGTAACCTTGTATAAGACCTTAATCATCCCAGTCCTGCTTTACGGCGCGGAAGCATGGACCTTATCGAAAGCGGATGAGGAAACCCTTGGTCGTTTCGAAAGAAAAATTCTCCGAATGATCTTTGGTCCCGTATGCGAAGACAATGTGTGGAGAAGAAGATACAACAACAAGCTGTATGAGCTGTACCGCGACATGGGCATAGCCAGAAGAGTACGCATCGCGAGGCTACGATGGTTGGGCCACGTAGAGCGGATGGACCCAAACGCTCCGGCTCGTCGGGTGTTCCAAAGCACATTGCAGGGAAATCGCGGAAGGGGAAGACCTCGTCTTAGGTGGCGCAATCAAGTGGATGAAGACCTCAACCGACTTGGAGTGCGAAACTGGAGAGAGCTCGCCTGAAATCGAAGTCGTTATAGAAGGATGTTGGTTGAGGCCCAGGTTCACGTCGAACTGTAATGGCCACCTAAGTAAGTAAGCAAGTAAGGTTTTCCATCAACTCGTCCTACGTTCTTGCTGGGGCGAGTATAGGTAATGAACAGAGCTGTCAAATGCCATGTTTTTTTTGTTCAAAAGACAGATTGTAGCGTTTTTTGGATTGGAAAACGCAGTTTTTTTGTTGTCAAGGAAAGCGGAGTCAGCCCTGGGGAAAGTTCAACGAACGAACCTAATAATTGAGGAGGAGCTAGAAACACAAACTGTTCGAAATTATCTTGACGATTCTTGCTTTATCTAGAAAATTCGATGATTAAGGTATGTATGCTTTTTTACATAAAGAGGCCGCTGGCGCAGGGTCAGTTGTTATTGTGAAGTAATGATGTAAGGATTGGATAACACAAAGTGCTGTTATTAACTGAACTGTACAACGAATAGAAAAGCGGTTTTATTAAAGTACAGTTGAAAGTAAAGTTCTACTTATCACACCTGGTAAACGTAACAATACAAAAGAACATATTCCTATTTCGCCACATCCACCAATTTGAAGCTAATATCATCTCTTGCATACCTAACGTTTTATCATTTCCTCCTACCAGCTTCAAGTTCCTATTTTCGTCCTTTCCTCTTCTCTCCTCATTGACATTGAAGTACTTCAAGTTATCACCACTAAGCAACGCTCAACTTGTGACTCTCAACTGAAACCTAAGGAATCGTCAGCCAGCGGGTGATTTGGAAAAAGTACCTTAGGGTTTGAAAGGTCATGATCCTGTGTCAAGGCTTCAGTCATCCTCCAAATTTTTATTAATCTTTTTACAAAAAACGACCAAGTGGTAGCTATTTTCCCAGAAACACTTTATGACCTTAAATGGCGCCCTATTCACACTTTTTTGAAACCCACTACAACAAAAATTTACATCTATTTTTAGAAACACATAGTTGATGTGATTTCTTAGAAAAACCAACAAATCTCTTTACTCAAATTTGGCATTCCAATGAAAAAATTCCAAGGCAAACAATTTCCCCCATTCGATTAGCGCATAATCAATAAACTGCTATTGAACTTCCTACTTGCACAGCAGAAATTCTCAGAATGTAAACGCCAAAACAAATAAAATTTTGTTTAACATCCTTCTTTGAAAACCAGATCCCAGAGTCCTCCTGTATACCATCCACTCCACCACCAACCATTAAACTTCATAATAACGTGTGCGAGCACAGAAAAACATTCAAAGTTATTACTTGGAAACAAATTATCTCGATCGATTAAGGAAATTCGCCCCGATGATAATGTGCAACGCACAAATAAAAATCTACAAGAGAAAATATACTTTTGGCGTATATATCTCTACTGATGCCTGGCTTGTTGCTCTGGGGTATGGTTTGGCTGGCTGGCTGGCCCTGGCCGTGCGGAATCTGTCTTCCTCATGCCGGTCGGTGTGGCATCAACTAGAAGAACAAGCTGTAATAATACGTTCTCGCAACTCGTTGGAGTACTGCGAAAATGGTTCACGATATCGCCAGAACCTCCGCTCTTAGTAATAGGCCCCGTCCCGGCAATGAAGACTCAACATCAAAATATAATCTGTCTGTAATCAGGGTGCGCTTCTTGTTGTTTTGTTTTGCTTTTTGTTTTTTATTATTATTTTCTTCTTTTGGTTTTTTGTTTTTGTTTTTCTATGCAGTTTTCATCAAAAAATCATTGCATGGCATGAGATGGATCAATGTTATCGCCTTCACTCTCTCGCCTCTTATTTTCCCTCTTTCTGTTGGAAATGAAGCGGCCTGTCATTATAATAATCGGAGCCTATTTGCCCTTGTGCTCTTGTGCATGATGGCGGAGTTGATGGTGGTTACTCAAATTGCACCCGCAATGAATCGAAGAGTCAAGACTATACGATACGAGGGAATCTCATCTGTGCCCTTGATGTGAAACGATATTGGTGTGTACCCATCTGAATGTCTTTTATGCGTCGTCGTGTGTACCTCAAAGGTAAACACAGGTCTGACTCCTTAATTTAAATTAGCTGGTGGTATAATTCAAGTCTCGCTATGATGGATTATGGATCATAAACGCAATTGTTCAAAGAACCGATATGATAATGACATCATAAACCTTCCAATTGTAATGCATGTGGAAGTTAAGTGGGAGGAGAAGACTATTTATTAACCTGAAGCCAATTAAACTTTCAACAAGAATGAGACAAGAGTGGTGTTCGATTCGGTATTTCATTGCATTATGAACCGGCACCATACTAGGGTATGGGAGACTTATGTCTGCCCTTGATGAACGACAAAAAAGGAAGTTTAAAAGCTCGAATTTCGTATATTATATCTCTATTTATATCTTTATCTCTATTTTGTGTGAATAGCGTCCAAATGCTATCAAAAATTATGTTAAAGATTTAAAAATTTATTTTTTTGAATTTCTTTTGAATAGCTCAACGAAAGCATTTCTTGTACTTTTGAAAAAGTCCAGGGTCTACCCAAGGAAGCTTCGTAAGACATGGGATACGGCGGTCCAACTTCTCAAAATGATACGCAGAACGGCAGTTTGAACTTTAATTAACTCTAAATTTATTACAATATTTTCTCTCAGGATTAGGTTTACAAATTAACAATTTTTATATTCAGTAGAAAATGAAAGAAAGTTTTATGATTTATTGAATAAGGTCGATTTCTGGTGCTGGTTCACGGAATGGCCGGTATCGATCTTCAATGGTGTAGTGGCGGTGGTTCCTCTGGGGATACGGTTGTAAACCACGGCAGCTACTTCTTCTGTCGGCGGCGATGAACTCCTATCTAGATCTGCGTTAGGCAGGGCGCTCTATCGGCAGCAGCGGATTTTGTAGCAAAGTGCCTGCGTTGCGTGAAAGGCAGAGCAATTTATCGGCGGCGGCAGACTGCGTAAAAAGTGCCTGCGTTTACTGGGGGCAGAACACTCTGTCGGTGGCGGCGGATTTCGTAGCAAAGGTCTGCGACTACGTACCACGATGAAACTCCCTTTACGGAGACGCAATGCCTAAACAAGCAAAATCTAAACGCCCGGCTGGAAACAAGCCACAACGATTAAATTTCCTTTACGGGAGCGCAACGTCTAAAAAGACCAAACAAGGAAAGTCCAAACGCCCGGCTGGAAACAAGCCACAACGATTCAACTTCCTGTACGGACTTTACGACGACGCAATGTTTAACGAAAACTAACTAAGGAGAATTCAAACGCCCGGCTGAAAACAAGCCACAACGATTAAATTTTCTTTACGGTAAAGCGAGAAAAAGTAACAAACAGGAAAATACTAATTGTCCGGCTGAGAACAAGCCACAACACTCAGAACCCTATAATTCTTTTTCTGATTTTTGTTGACCATTTTACCTCTACTCATTAACTTTATCACTGAAACCGAATGTGAGCCATAACCGGTCAGTGATAAATTTGCATGAAAAATTGGATTGCCAATGTATTTCCCAATAAGAAAATGCACAAGAAGTGTTAAGGCACGGATAAGTATACAATGTTTGGCCTTCATAGCCCAGCGAGTAGGCATTTACTTTATAATTAAATTACGCGGGAGGTGATTTCGATAGAAATAAATACTGCACTGTTTTGGTGCGGCATTTTGGAAGAAAGTAGGGAAAAGAAATTGTGACGCTTCGTCACAAGGGTCCAATTCTAGTGGTGCCATAAGTGAGAGTGTGTCAAACCAACATCATGACAAAGATAATATTCATGTTTGAATGCTAATTCTTCTTCTTTCTGTACATTGAACAGGCTTTTTATTGAGTATTAAGGAGTTTGAACTTTTTATTTTTCAGCCATCATAAGTTACCTATTCTTATATATTTTCCAAATATACGTTCAAATCAGCTCTGATTTGCTAAGCCTCTAAAAATTCCACGTTGGGCGCCATTTAAGAAAATTTTATTTCTCGTGTGAGTTGTGGCAGAAATGATAATCTACAATGTTTACAAACAAATTACTCATTTGAAACTATTAATTTAACTACTTTTCAGCTTTAGAGTAGGTAAATCGAGCTGGAGAAACTGATTTTGTCTTCTTTCTGACAATAATTTCTAAAGTGTTCAAATTAATAAAAAAAGGAGATGTTTTCAGATCTTTTTCCTTGCATTTTTAAGTTCAGATTGACTCCAATTCAGAGTTGGAATGATAGATTGCTGTTTCTGCTTTCGAAAAAAGCAGCAAATCGCTGGTACGAAAGATTAATGAGACTGTCTAAGAGTAATATATGAAGCAGTTCCTTGGAGACATTTGACTTATCAATTCTGAAAGAAGCTAAGCTTGCCATACATAAGCTTAGTTCTCGGTAGTGGGAGTCTCACATTGTATCCACGAACGGGACCAAATATGATCGAAGAAATGAAGGCTTACCGAAGAATAACATGACCAGAAAGAAAAGGTACGTATCGCGAAACTACGATGGCTGGGACATTTTAAAAAGAAAAAGGTCCGGCTCTTCGAGCATTCAAAGGTACACTGAAGGCATATATCTGAAGAGAAAAACCTCGTCTTTTGTGGAAGCTGACTTCAGTCAACTAAGGTAAAGTACGTAACTAGAAGTGGATGGCTCGAAATCAGAATGGCTACTAAAACATTTTAGTTAGGGGTTCACTCTTAAAAACCGCCTGAGTAGGTAAGTAAATACGTTACTAAGCTTTTTCAATAACTTTAAGATTCGAATATGCGGTCTGTCAACAAAAATCATTTTATAGACGTACATTCACACATAAATCTGACAACTATTTGACTTTATCTATCTAATTAAATAAAATAAGTAGGGTAGCGCAACAGAGCGAGGAGCCATGCCTTGTGGGAGAATGGAGGGTATCTTCAATTTTCTGCCGGTTACAAGCGGCTTATCGAGAAAGCGCTTTTCATAACAATGAATTTACTAGCTAGAATTTGCCAATTCTTCGCAAATGGCGATACCCGTGGAAAAACACTTTGCCTCTGTTGGGATTCAAACCACGAACCTCTGGGCTAACAGGCAGACATGCTAACCATCACATCACGGGTACCTCTGTTTTGGAAGTGTAAAGCTACAATTCGGCTTCTGCTAGAACTGACAGCAGAATAGCCAAGATTTAATTCCTTTGTTTCCAGATTTTGTTGCCTTTTTTTAGCCATTAGCAAATTTTGTCTTTTGTTTTTGCTGATCGTCAGTCTCTTTGCCTGGAGGGTGTTATCAACCGACTAATGACAACATATACTGCTAAGCAATGAGTGATATAAATATGACTTTTATGCGATTCAACCCAACCTCTTCAGTATCTCGAACACACCAAAAAGAACAAAACTATGTAATTTGAAAATTTATATTTCTTCACTTTGAGCAAACATTTCACTGTACATACATTAAATGCCACTCTTTGAACTTATAAGCTTTCAACTAATATATTCAACGCAGTCTAACATACTTTTTGAATTATATTAACTCTCATTTAATTTTTAAAAGTTTCACGTTGGGCGCCATTAAAAAAATATTTGTTTTCTGTGTCAGTTACCAAAAAAATGATAAGTGCGAACAATTCACTCACTTGACGCTTCTAAACAAAATACCCTTCTCCTTTGGCGTAGGTATATTAGACTCGAAATACTGATTTCTCTTCTTTCTGACGAAAATTTCTAAAAAGCCAGCTAAATGTTATAAAATAACAAAAACTAGTTTTAGTTCCTGACTTGCAACAGTAAAATACTTTTTGATAAAAGTATCAACCGATAACTTATATTACAAAAAAGCGAAACCGATCCTGCCAACATTAGACACCATTCAAATGAAAAAGGTAAAGAACTATGTTGGAAAAGAACAAAGCACTTCAAGCAAAAAAAGTAAACCAAAACACAGCTCGAGTCTTTCAACAAAAATGCACCTACCAGCAACTTATAAACAAGAGACCAAAAACTCCCATGAAGAATGCATTCCGTTTCAGTATCTTGAGGAGCTTTAAGATGAGCCCAGCATAAGTGCACACAACTCAAATCTTGCTAAAGACACAAGGCTTCCTTCACGCAAAGAAAGCAAGACGAACCTTCCACTCATACCAACTCATTTGATATAAAAGGTGCAACACAGCTTTTGTACAGCCGCTTTACCTAACGTCAAATGAAAGCATGGCCGTTTCTATCTACAGACTATCTCAGATCAGATTATCTACTCAACAAGTAAGTACCTATATTCGTATTTGTATGAATCTACTTATCAATTGTGCCACTTTATGGTATTTTACCGTAACGAACGGCTGTCACAAGTAAAGAGTAATGCCTTACAACAAAACCTTTAATCTCATTTACTCCCTATTTTCTGAGGTATTTTCTATTAGATAATTATGAGTAATTATAAAATAATATTTAAAAAAAAAAAACACAAAAATTCTTGTCTCTTGGATATAAATCTCGCACAATGACAACACTGTCGTGAACCAGCAATCTCCCTTGTATCTCAATTCTCAAACTGAAACTCATACAGAGATAACGAACATAGCGATGAGCTAAGAACTAAATACAGTTAAAATATGAGACACACGTTTCACCACCACGTTCGGATACATTCAAGCACTTAATGAAAATGATTTCAATTAGAATAATAGAGATAAAGTTTAGAATTAGAAGAAAACATTGTAAGAATAAAAGCGTATTTGAAAAACTGACTGACTGAATCGAAATGAGTGTGTACGGTGTACGGTATGGGTAGGGTTGGGTTGGGTACGGCGAATATTCTTTACGACAAAACAATGTGAGTGCGAATGTGATGGCAAGGTCGAGACAAGAATGCGATTCGTTTATTTGACAAGTGACGTCAAAATGTATCGCCAACCTTAGGTCGGCGTACACGTATGAGAATAAGTCTCTAACAAGCTCACAATAATGAAAGTAGGCTTTGAGAAAATGCCAATTTTTCCGAATGTCTAAAAAATTTAAAGAATTTACTGGTAGTTGTGGTTGACTTTGACAGCAAACTAAGCCATCCAAGAATTCAAAATCAGAACTCAAAGTCAGAACTCAAAGTCTGAACAGTAAAACAATCGGAACTGATATACCTTTTATTAGACTACTTAACCTTATCTGTTTTTTTTTTTTCTTAACTAATTTCAACTTGACCCAAGAAGAGTCCGGTTCTTCATCCCTGCCGAAAGGCATGGCGCCATGTGGTTATATTTGTATTGTGCAACTAATTTCAACATCCAAATAGACAATTTTTTTTTATTCTTAGTTGTTTGTTCGCCTCTCTTCGTTTTCTTCTTGATTCTCGTTCTTGTACTCTTCTCTATACGGTGACTGAACAGAGCAGAGTTCAGTTTGGAAGGAAACTAGGGCTATGGTTGCCGCGGTGAAACTCAAGTCTCAAACTATACTCGCTGACGACAGTCTGTATTGGTATTTCAACACAACAAATATATCTCTTCTCTTTTATTATTCATCTTCTAGTTTGAGTGTCGAAGTGTATTAAGTGCCATGGAGAATAAAGATCAGCAGGGTGCGGAGGTACTCTGAGCAATAGTATGGAAAATAGTCCTTAAGACTTGCCGTTGTCATTTTATTAAAAGTATTTACTTTAGAAAAAACTCACAAAGGTTTATTGACCGAAAATATAAAAAAATGTGTTAAGGATTAGCGTCTTTTACTGCTGACATTTTTTGTTTTTGTTTTCTATTGTGGGAGAATCGACAGATATAATCTGGACAAAAAGAAATTCGAGTAGTTCATATCGTAAATGCAAAGCTATGTGTAGCCCAGCCAATGCAGTGGAAAATACCTTGGACACGACTCAGGGTATGTGAATTTGACCAAGTGGAAGATCAAGATGAGTGCTAAGGGACACTTAAAACTTACCAAATGAGACGGGTGGTGGAATGAAGAAGCTAAAGCAGTCATCATCTAGAAAAAAGTGGCTTTCAAAGCTTGGATAGGTACCCTTTAAACAATAGATAGGAAAATGATCGGCTTGAAATGGAAGTAGCTGCTGCCAAAGAAATGCAAAAAACAGTTTGAAACAAAGTGCAGAAACAGCTCTATTGGGGGTAGAAAAGCTTCTTTTAGACCAACTGCTAATGCAAACCATACAAAGAAGCTATTAAAAATTTGTGACATTCCTGCTTGAATAAGTAGACAACCATTTTCAAAACAGACTCACAAAAAGAGAGAAATACGCAGTTGTAAGGAGATTGGATAAGTTCTTATTGAGGCAAAACTCTACGCAGGTGGCCACAGTGGTGTAAAAATCATTTGATCAAACAGTTACCGCTGCAGCACATTCTTAAAGCTGAACCTAACTCATCGAAAGTATACGATATCAGATTCGAAGAAGTTATTGAGTTAGTTAAGAACTGGTAAAAGACAAAGTTAATGCGTAAGAAGAAATATATGAGTTGTGGATAAAAATGGTGGAAATGGCTTAAGGTTTTTATCTCTTAGCTTGTAGAAGGTCACATACTCACTCAATAATGGAAGAGAAATACGAAGCAGCGATAGTTAAGCTAATGACAACACTTAACATCATTAAACGGCTGATCAGCAACTGCGAAGAATAAATAAGCTGCCTCCCTGATAACCAATGCAAGTTTTTCAGGGGTAAGTCAATATCATGATATCATAGAAGATTAACATGTTGTGTAAAATGCTTTTAAAAGCATTTGATCGACAGCCATTAGATTTGATATAGGTGGTTCTTATACAACGTGAACTTCCGAAAGCATTTGTGCAGACTCAGGACATAGGTTGGCCAAATTCATTTCTTCCAAGCATCATTTTATGTGCAAATTGATTGGTATAACTTCTCTCGGAGGACTTGCGAAAGGTGATATTCGAAGGAAAACAATTAGTTGCTTCATGAAACCTTTAAATATCACTTAACATGCAGACATGCTTACTATTACGGCTCCACAGAAGCTTAGCTGGAATCTCCGAGGACTACCAAGTCACTGTGAGTGCACCGACTAAACCTGTGGACTCTTCTGCTTGTTATTGCTGTCACTGAAACTTTCTCGAAAGGTTAAGTACCAGGTACCAGGCGGAAACAAAAGCAAATCATTTTTGATTGTCATAAGATAGGATCCTACATATCAGCAATTAGGGATTTACGTATGGGCAGACGTTTATATTACCATATTAATATAAATACAAACGCTTATGGTGCTTTCTGGTCAAAACATTCAATTCAATGCAAAGGTGTGAAAAGTATCAAAATCTACTTAAAGGGATCAAGAACTAAGCTACCAGTTATGATGACATGAATCATCGGGTAAGCGTAGTGTAAATGAAGTGACAGCAGAACTCAATTCGATAATTCCGTGATCGTTACTGAACTTGATCGAACTAGAAGCATTAAAATACGAAGAGTTATCAACGTTTAATATATCATCTTGGTCTTACAGAGAGTAGAACATGGTCGGGTTAGTTGTTATGGTCATGTTCAAAGAAGAGACCTACAGAAACAAGAAACAAAGGGAAATGTCACGCGTTATGAAACGATCGCTAAGAAAAAAGAAGAGATACACAACACTCTTATTTAAAAAAAATAAGAAAAGTTTTAACAGCATCAGCAATTTGCTATCGTCAGACTTGTAACAGTCCAAATCCGGGGAATTGCGGATGCTTTATGGGATCAAAATGGCCAGCCGGATTACCCCACAATTGAATCACATACCTAAAGCAGACAAGTTCTGAGAGTTTCTAATTATACGAGTACTAAATCAACAATACTCGAAAGTTACTCAAGTGAAAAGAAAACGACTAAAAATTAACAAATTGCTCGCATTTGAGAACTTTTCTGGCATCGTTGTGATTTAAAATTTTATGAATCGAAAAAGCGACCATAAAAAGATACAGACATATAAGTTCATAAGATTTAAAGTGGGAGCAAATGAGATAGGAAGCAATATACAGTGTTTCTCTTTGTCCTCTGCTTTGTACTTCCCCGACTCGTTTATAAATATAGTTTAGTCCTGCGATGGTTCCTTTAAAGGTATTTAGGCCTAGATCCGACCAAAACTAGACTACAATTTTCGGGAACCTAAAAACAACTGCACCGATATCAGTTCACTCAACACTTTATGATGCTAGATCGTCCCTCAAAAACTTCATCCCCATATTTCCGGAAAGGGAAACGGAAACCTAGACCTAGAAAAATGTTTGATATGAGCCTGCCTAGCACACTTTTTAATTTTTATGAATGGCTTCTTTTTAGAATTTGTCTAGAACATTTCCTTCAAAAACCATGGAGCTAATAAAATCAAAACGTTTTGCTGCTTATATGAGAGTTCGTGTTGAAAAACAATTCGGCTTTCACGCAATCAGTTCTAGAGTAAGGTGTTTGTGCATATACAATATACATCCATCGAGTCCAGTGATTGAGGCTGTTATTCATTTCAGCTTTTAGAGATTAACTTAGGGACCATCCTAGAAAACTTACAGTACTGCTCAAACTCTTTCATAAAAAAAGGATTATTTTACTAATTTTACTGTCTCGTTAGCCCTATCAATATCCCATCGGTGATGGGCCTGGTGATATAATGCTGATTTATTTGCTTGAGGCACTTTGATTCGATTATCATTATTTTCATATGACCCATGTGTCTTATTTCCTTTTTGTTTTGGAACCAAAAATCAGAGAGGTTATATGCATAGCGAAATGGCAGCAAGAGCCGAAAGCCTTAGTATCTTTTTGGGTGGACTTGAATACTATTTTGTAATGGAAAGAGATCTCATAGTTCACACTTTAATTTAATTTGGATGTGAATAAAGGGGCACTGCACAACGTAAGTCTACGAGACGTACGTCCATACTCCAGTTGTGGATTATGTCGAGCGAACTGAAGGCTGAAGAGTATAAAATAGCTAAGAGCAAAGAGAAAAAATTAAAAAAAAATTACTTTTAGAAATAGAAAATTAGTTACAATGAAAGCGGACGGTTGGACTGAGTTCCGATCATCCTACGTACACGAAGTGGGACTTACTTGAGCTACAGTTTTAAGTTCATAGATGGTTGATTTAAGAGCCCAAATTTTGAAGCTTTGTTTTGTCGCTCCTCAAATGGCTTTTAGCTTCAATTAGAAAAAACAGGAATATATGCATAAAGCTTATCCAGTACGTTCTAGTTCTTTTCGATAAAGGATTTTGAGAAGCCATGTGAATCAGACTCGTTTAAATGCTGCCTCAAAATGTCAATAAAAATCATGTTCCTAAATCCTTTTCCTTGGTGTGTCTCATTGCCCCTTCAGAGTGGAAACAAAGCCCGTGGCTGTTATTCCCTTTTTTTGAAGGGAAATGAAAACCACGGGTTTTGAACTGCACCGCTGAAGTTTTTACTCTTACGCGGGAGTTCCACCGGACTTACCCATTGAAATGCTTGCATGTTTATATTTCGTGCGGAATACGCCGTTATCCTTAAACCTAGAGTAGTACTGTAAAATTTCTGTGTGCCCACCATTCTTTAGGCTTTATAAAGTCCTCTCGGGTTTGGTTGAAAGTCCGTGTACTAGATCCTGTATAAGCCGGAACTTTCGCTCCAACACATAGACTTTGTTTATTAATATAATCTCATTAGGCGTGTTTTTTTCACAAGACTGTTATATACATAACATCATTTTACACGCAAAGCAAAAACAACATCCCCGACAACGACAACCGATGTTATGGATAAAAGGATGGTTAAGATTTGGTCGGGGATAGATTTTTGACGTTTAGTCGAGTATCGAATGAGTTTTTCGACTTTTCATTGTTTAAATGTTGGTGCGTCTAGAGACTTTCATGTATCTCGAACAAAAGCAAAATGGGTGGCAAAGGGTCTGTTCACAAATGTGTAACTGAATAAAATCGAATGCCCAATCTCACACTCCGCAATTTAGTTGCTGACAGTTTTTGATTTTTAGAATTTTATAGATTTCAGGAGTTAGAATTGTAAATTTATGTAAAGATACATAAAACAACGTAATAGCAATTAAAAAAGGTCTGTTTAGTGACTGAAAGCACTTTTTGCATATTTCTTTTCACATTTTTCTGTGAATGTTGACATTTTTTTCAAAGGTAATTGTTAAGTATGCCATGAAAATGGTTTTATTTTTTTATTATTAATAGTTCAATTCGTTTGAAACAATTAACAAAATATTTTTTCCAACTCACACATAAATCACAATCTCATATGAATTCAACCCCAGCATGTAAACAGAGTCAAAAACTCTCAAGAGAAATTCCTTGTTACCTTTGTGAACGGACCTATTTCTGACATTACTAAACTAACAAAAAACGGACAAAAAAATAGTTTACCTGCATTAATTTCACTACGGAATATTTTTATTTTCAACTCTAATAATGGAAGGATCTGCCTCAAATCAGGCAAATCTGTGTAGAAAGCCTTCGTCTGCTCATCGCCCCATGGATCCAGATCACCCATAGAAGAATCCTCAAGTAGACTCTCAAGAACTGTGCCCGGATTGCCGATCTCAGTCTCTTTTGCTAGTTCGGGCAGTGGTTGGTCCAACAGATCCGACAGAGTTTGAGCGGATGAAAGAAGCTTGTCGAAATTTGACTGCATCATTTCGCATTTTTCTTTCTTGTCGTTGGATATCTCTCCTTTGGACTCCATGATTCGAAAGTAAAGTATGATGGAAAAATTGCTGTGATCTTCTTTGTCTTGGGAGATGATGTTCATCAACACACTACCAAGCAGCGATAAGCCTTGTTTGGCGCCAATAACACCAGAGCTGACCAGCTCTGCGAACAATCTCAAATCGACGCGCATTTTGCTTGGATTGGATATTCTCTCACCTGGTTAAATGGCCAAAGACTTTTGCCACGCTTCTAAAAACTGAGCATCAAAATCGACGTAGGTTTGGTGAAGTTGAGAGCATAAGCTTACAACACCTGGTACATCAGTCATCTTGATTTTTGCCTCCGACAAAGCCGCGCAGATCTCCGAAATGTACTTACTCAATTTTAGTCCATTCATGTCCTTGGTTAGTGCTTCCAATTGCGTAGCAGTGAACTGTTTCAGTTTCTTAACAAAAGCTGTATTCTTTTTGAGACTCGAGTCTAATCGAGCAAAGTGCTCTTCGCATGGATGGGTACTTTTCAAATTGCCATTGCTTTGGGTTTTTAACAAATATTTTTTCCGTTTTTGTGCGAAATTGGCAAAAAAAATTCATTTGTTGACTTTTATTGGTTTGACAACTGATCAAAAACACCAACCCACAAATAAAAAAAAACGAAGCGTTTTTTTTGGATATCATGTTATGTACATAACATCCTTGTGAAAAAAACACGCCTATTGAAATCTCTTGAAAAATACCTCTTACCCTTTCCATACAAAACTACCTCAACCGCAACACTTTGAATCGTTCACACTCTCTACAATAACATTTTGTTTTTCGCCTTTCAAGTTTCATATCAAGCGATACGATTGTGCAATGCGTGCATGTATTTGTGTATTATTTGATGCCTCGAACAAAAATGTATCTCAACTCAATCCAGTGTTTCCGTACGTATATTCTCCTCTATTATCTCGTCGTATATTTTCACTGTGTTCAAAGAAGAACGTGCAGAGCACAAAAACACCAAAAGAAAACAAAACGACCAAACGAAATACCATTATACTATACACCAACTTGAGGAACACATAGAATTTTTCTCCAACCGAAAACCGTATTTTAGTCAATTGCTGCAACCAGTCAGTTGCACGTCGGGGTATTCGTGTGTTCTCTTGATTTTTTTGTTTAAATTTTATTATTATTATGGGAATGTTTTCTTCTTGCATCTAAATATCAACCACATACATTTTCCATAATATAAAAAAAAAGAAGTGAAAATAAAAAAGAATTCTTCCGTTTTGTTTTTTCTTATGATTTACTGTCCATCTTTCAGATAAACGTATCTGTATTTTGTTATGTCGTGAACGAGAAAGCAAAAATATCATTCTCTTGTTGATTATTGATTATATTATCTGCTAAATATTTTGTTATTGAATCTATTGAAAAAAAAAAAGAAAATATATATAATTCTGTCGTATCAGAAGGAGAAAGAAATTAATCGTGTTCTCAATAAATAAGCAATTTAAAGTGAAAAGTTATAATTGAAAAAAAAAAGAAAAAAAAATTGTATTACATATCGTGGAACGGGAATTATTCGGATACATATCATACACAAATAAGTAGAAAAAAAAAATACATATATCTAATCGCGGAACGTACAAAAAGGAAACCGAGTGAAAGAAAAGTTGGATGTTTTTTTTTTTATTTACAAAAATCAAATCGAATAGGAAGGAGTTCGTGTCTTTTTCAACAGAAGAGGAGGAGAAGAACTTTTCGTCGAGAAAATCGAGCAAAGTGAGTTTCTTCGTCGACAAGTGAAGCAATTTTTCCTTAAGCAATGTGTATAGTAATCTCTCTCTCGCTCTCTCTCCTTACGTCTGTCGAGAGTTGATTATTTATAGAAAAGTTAAATAAATAAATTATTTTGCTAATAATAATGACAAATGAATATACCAATATAAGGTGTAACTACATAAAGTGTGTGCCTTTCAATCTGTGTCTTATGAGACTTTTTTTTTTTCCTTACCTACTGTCATCTATATCATGTCTCTGTGTGGATTTTGCTGTGTGTGATCTATTTTTCTTTGGTTTAATTTTATTCGGTAGAAAAGAATGAGCAGCATTTTTCGATAGAATTTATTGAGAAGGAAACTCAATGGGTGCCTTTTTTGAACAGTTCAAGAAAGATTTTTTTCTGATCTGTCAAATAAATGTTTGAATATGTTAACAGTTATTTGATTACTTGGAAGACTGTCAGTTGGACATTGGAATTTTTTTAACAGTCGCATGATGTGAGATTCATTTTCGTTTAAATAAATAATCTTCTCCGTCTTTTACTTGAAAGAAAAGTCAATTGTGGTCGTGTGTGTGCGTGTGTGTATGTTTGTGTGTTTTGTGAATGCGAGAATAATCAAAATGATCCGAAGATACACATAGACACAATACACGAACCAGCAAAATAAAAAAAAAATTATAAAAAACGGATTTGTCGGCCACCGGCAAGGAACCGACGACCGACTTGACTGTAGCTCTGTCTGTGTATGCATATGTGTCTGTCTGTCTGGCTGGCGCCAGTGCGACGACGTTTATCTTACTTTTTATTACGTCAGTGGCGCCCACTGGCGCCTATAGAAAAACCACACTCATACACTCAGACATTCACTAAAATGTTTAAATGGTGGCTTTAGAAGTATAACCTGCTTGGATTTTATAAATTCACACATACCCCACCTGAGTTTTCAAAAGCATGCAATGTGTTTCGTTGTTTTTTTCTTTTTCTTTTCATTTGATGGGGGATTTAGGTTTTATTTGTAAAATTTTTTTCTGTATCTATGCGCTGTACAATCAAATAGAAAAGTGCAGTGAGTGCAGTAATTTTTCTTGAACACCCAAGAAGAGCTTTTAGATGGCTTTTTAGTGACATTTGACATTGTTTCGAATTAGGTGCAACGGGGACAAGATTGTAGTCAATTCCGATTCAGGGAATTTTCAATGTTTAATTTAATTGTTTTTTTTTTCTGGTTGCACGCAGTATTGAGACTGCTTCAAATTTCAAAGCCAACATTTTTGCTAGTAACTTAAAACTTTTATAAATTTTCACGATTCGTTCCTGGTTTCAAATTTAAGCGACCAAAGGTCATAGAAGTAGCTGAAAACGATGTTTTTAAATATAATTTATGAAAAATTTATTTGAATGATTGTTGTTAAAAAGTGGCGCCCAAAGTGAATAGTTTTGAGATTATCGAGGAGTAGTAGAACCTTCATGTTGAGGGAGTCTCAACACCAAGAAGTAACTGTTAGCTAGCTACAAATTGATCATCTGAAAGCAACAACTACTTAAAAATTAGCACCTGGCAAGGATACATTTGGGAAGAGCCTTAACGTCACGTTTAGCGAGTAGAAAATGGAATCAAGAATAAGTTGTTGAGCAGTTTTCAGTAAAAAAGAATTACAAATCAGACTTACACAGAAAATGGCGCCCAACTTGAATGTAATTGAAATTCCAAGAGTTGGGCGGTCATGTTTAACAACTCAATGATTGTTTGCTGATTAGTATGCAGTTAAATCAAGCAAATGTTCATCCTAATCTGAGAACAATCATGTGAATATAAAAGGAATGGCGCCCAATATGAATAATTTCAAGATAATCAAAAAGGCAATCCAATCTGAAAAACTTCATGATTTTCAGGAAGATATGTAGGTAGCTATGTTTATGAAGCAGATCCATGCCAAATTTATGAGTAGAACTCAAGAAATAAAGCTGCGGATATACTTTCAGCCTTAATTAGCTGCGCATTACAGTTCTGGTTGAACCTGTAATCAACCAATATTTGTCTCCAACACTTCTGACTTCTGTTGACCTCTTTTCAAAATTTTACATCAAGTCGGTTCAGGTCTCAATTTCGTTAGATTGCATCACCTGAAAGAAAGGGTATCCCTTTCCCAACAGTGTGTTTTCGTAAAGTCGAATTGTTAGTGTTCATATGTTCTACATATCCCAGTTAATGTATCTATGAGGTGACCGTGGTGCAGTGGTACCGTCTTCAATAGTTAGTATGTCCGAATCCCGTTCTGGGCTTCTACTTTTCTTTCAGCCACCTAGTTTCAAATGCACGCCGCCTTGAGGTATTATGTGAAATTACGACCACCTATTTTCATCTACAGTACCAAAAAAAGGGAAAGCTGCCACCCTGGTAGTACAATGGACCGGCAATTAGGTCTGAGTCCTCCGGATTAGGATAAGTCACATTTTATTGTAGGGTAGCTATGGTCATATTGTGCCCTAGTACGGCTCGTTGAGTTCTTTTCAATTTTTTGTCTCGTTAAACTCTTCTCACCAGCAAATCCGAAGATCACATAGAGAATTTTTTTTTCCTCATCGGAATCTTAAATGGTGGCACAGGTTTAAACGTTATGAACGTATTCAGCTCTCAGTTGAAAAAAAAATAACTCAAGCCAAACAAATATTCTTTTTTCTTTTAAGAATATGTTAAATGGCGCCCAATGCGAACAATTTTAGGATTTTCAAAGAGTTTGGTCTCTTTGTCTGTGAGGTGCGTTAAAAATGGAGCAATACGTGAACATTTTGTGGATAGCCAGCTAGTCGAAGTGCATTTGAAGCAAGTGTATTACTGTACGTAAGGAAACAAAATGTACATTTAACGTTAAAGAGTTTCCGATTTTTGAACATTTTCAAGAGAAAGCACAATTCCTGATATCATAGAAAATAACCTACACAAAACCCAATTAAAAAAAAAAATTGAAAGCATCTGCAATCTCTTTTTACTGCTGTTATAACAAAATGCTCATTGACAATAAGTCGGTTCCCTCGTCGTTTTAAAATGCAAACGATAACTTATTCTGGAGCTCGCTTCAATTTTCTTTAGTTCCTTAGAAAAGAAAATGAAAACAAATCATGGCAAAGACAAGTTCTCAACTGGCGCCCAACGCACAGTGTGCTTGTGTCAGTGAGGCTGACATCTACCTCAGCTATCTTCACTCCCAAACGAGCCATTCAGTGGTGAATCATAATATTCTTCGAGTTATGTAAAAAAGAAGGTTCTTCTATGTTGTTTAAACATGCCGCCAACTGTCGCTCAACACATTTGTTTTGGTTGTGGCACTTCTGGAAGCAGGACTTCTAAGAGATTGCTTCCACTCACTCTAGAGACCGAAGAACAATTAAATTTATGAAAATGGGAACAGCTTTTGTCTTCTAAACAATACTAAATTGTCAAAAAAGTTTAATAAATACGTAGACAGCACTATTGAAATCAGTTGATTCAAACCTTTTTTAAATGGCGCCCAACGTGAAAGTCTATGTTTAACTACCTGTGTCATTTTGTTTATATTTCTTTCGAAATTTCGTTGGTTTTGAATGTTATACTTGTGACAGAAGTACTTTCAGCTGTTCAAAAGCCGAAGATGGTTGTGAACTCCTCCTAATTTCCTTCCACAGTCATCAGAGCATTTAAATCAATAAGCGATCTGAAAGGCACACACTATTAGTTTTAAGCAATTTTAGCAACTGTATCAAACCGATTTATAACACCAAGTATCTCTACATTCATTTCAGCCCTGGAATTTTTTCTAATAAATAAAATCAACACATCTCTTCAAATAACAAACAAAAACAACGCAAAAACAATTATTTTGTCGTTGTTATATAAGCTTTCGAATGAAATCGTACATATCACGCTAAATCAAAAAATAACTTCAAATTACAAAAGAAATTAAATAAATTATAAAATATATCCGCTTCAACCAAAAAGTGCTTTATATATAAAAAAAAAAATTACTTGTGCAGTTATTGTTAAAATAAAATTTTAATAATAATTCTTAACGATAAAGATAAAATAATTATAACAATCCGTGCTCGTGCCATTGCCACTAAAGGATAAAAGTCAAGAATTAAGTGCTCCATCGCCTAAAAAGAAACGAGTGTTTCGCTTACTTTTTAAATTTTTTCATTTGATTACTTGTAAATGTGATATTGCTTAAGTATAGAATAAAAAAAGGATAGTGTTTTAAAATAGAAAAAAAAGTGATTTATATAACAAACAATCGTCTACAAATCGTTAAGCTAGATAGATACCTACACGCGAACGCACACTTTATTACAAAACAAAAAAGAAACGAAAGAAAAACAATATCATCTATCGATAGTGTGATACAATTTAAATTTAATTGCATCAGTTTTAATCGATAATGCAAACACGATAGATCGATGTTACCAATGCATTTTAGGTCCCTCCATGTTCATGTTTCAAAGCAACAAACAGAAAAAAAAAGACAAACTATGGTTTGCATGCCAAACGCGATATCTGCAGTACAATCAAGACATCGATGCAATGCCAAGTGTGCAACTACAGCGGCGTCACCCTCAACGTCCACTCCGCCCTCAACAACAACATCAGCAACAGCAGTATCAGACGTTGTCGCGACAACGACAACTGCAACAGCACCAGCTATTGATGGCCGATCCTCGGGAAACACCACCACCTCAGTATGGTCAAACGAAATGCTCTGGAAAATGCTATTGCAGTATGAGTTCAATGCTGGAGAGCAGCAGTGGGAGCAACACCAACACCAACAACAACAATCAACATCTTCTATATCCATTGATCATGCCCCAATGTGTGTCTTCGAACAGCTGCTTCGGAAGCGTCACCGACGAAGTGTCATGTCCAATGGAATTGGAATCCGGCTCGGAAGAAATGAGCATAGAGCAGGACTACGAAACCAAGACAGGTGGTTGTTATTACGAAAGCTATGGAGACAATTTAACCGATTGCAACGAAGGCGAAGATTACGATCATCAATATTCCAGTTGGTCGGCGGTGTCAACGACAGCAATTACAGACCAGTTGATAGCCGAACGGCTGACGAATTGGCAACAAGCCCCGAATTTGGCATTTCAAACGACAGCACCGACCAACCACAAAAGCAACAAGTCAACAACGCAAACGATAGCGGAAAATGTTTTACGGAATTGCTGCTGTACCGGTGGGGATTCTGTTTCGAAGGAATCGAGTGTTGGCAGTTGTCACCCTCCAACACAACATTTAAATCAGAACTATTCTCAGGAGAACATCGGCGGTGGTGTGATGGCAGCACCAACACCCACAACTGTCACATCGGCCATTACTGCGACTGCAGCAAGTGTTTTTCGAAACTGTTGCCGCGGTGTTGGATCCCAATCCAACGAGTCCAGCATAGGGAGCTACCACTATCCCCTGAGCAATCGGAATCTAACTCTCAACAACAACAACAACATCAACATCAACAAAAACAATTTCAATTTCTACGAACAAAAACAAACAACAACTTTAGCGAACGACTCTTCTGGTACGTTAAAAGTAAAAGAACTATTCAAAGCTCTTATGAAAAAACTAAAAGATCCCCAATTAGACACTTTGTGTCATGTAGTCGAAAATCGTATTGCAAATTCGGCCGCGGCGGTCGACGCGAACAGCAGTGGTGGAGTTTTTCGTCGTCAACACCACAGCCATCGTTCATCGCACCAATCGTCGGATTGTGTACTTGTGCCGCGCGAATTGATCGGAGGCGAAGAGCCAAATGTGATTGCGTGTCGTTTATGGTTATGGCCGGATTTGCGGGATTCAACGGAATTGAAACGAATACCAATGTGCCCGAATGGCAAGGAAAAAGTTTACGTTTGCTGCAATCCAGCTCACTGGAATCGGATACTAATACCAGGTGAGAGAATTGACCTTGTTTTTTTTTTTTTTTTTATTTATTTTACATATAATTTTTGCGTTTTGGTTTCATCGAAAAGTGACATTCAATAGAAAACAATCAGAAACCACAATAACTGACAGATGTCAGAGTCAAGTTGCACAGCGAATATGTTTGTCGCTTTATGACTGATTCAATAATTTGTTCTCTGTGGTTGATTCTGTTATCATAATATGGTTTTGTGGTTAGATAGATGGATAGTGGCGCGTTTGAAAGAATATTCATAAATCAAATCAGAGTGGATTTGTCAAAATATATTTTGAGTTGAATGGTTGGTCTTGCACACCATGATCAAAATCCTCTTCTCGTCTGTGTTACTTTGCTGAAAATAGTGTGTTTGACTTTTTTTTCAACAAATCTTTGTTATGTCTGCTTGTCAAAACTGACAGCTGACAGGGTAAACCTTCAGTCGAAATAGCTTTTATTTCTTTCCAATAAGAGATTTGGGTAACAGCATAAGATAAATCTTGAAAATGTTTGCATCCACTGCAAACAAGGTAAGCTCGAAGATCTTTAGCATTTTTTTACTTTTTTGACTTATAAATCCTTCGGTAAAGAGAAGATTTGTGTAGTCGACCTTAGATTTTCGTCTAGTTGCTCGTTAGAAGCAAATGTGCATGGTGATTGGTGAATACCATGATCAAAGTCTCCTTCCCGTTTGTATTGCTTTGCTGAAAATAGTGTGATTGATTTGTATTTTCAACAAACATGTCGCATAAAATTGACGTTTTTAAAACAATCATGGAGTATTTGACTGTCAAAACTGACAGCTGTCAGCGTAAGGCTTTGTATTACTTTGCTGAAAAAAGTGTGTTTGACTTATTTCCAAAAAATGTTTGTTACATAAAATGACCGCTACATAACAAGGACCTGAATGTCAAACCTGACAGCTGTCAGCGTAAAGCTTCAGTCAAAATAATTCTACTTTATTTTAAATTAGGGATTTGGTAAAGAATTCAAGGTAAATCTTAATAATGCTTACATCAACTTCAAACAAGGTTACTTTAAGTAGTACCAAAATTTTTCTTTTATTTGAAGGACAAATCCTTAAATCTGAATAAGATTTGTGTAGTTGAATTACCAACAACTTCACAACTCGCATGGTAAGTGAGATTAACGTCAGACATATCCATGCTGATGGAAACATACAAATTTTGAAGAGCGGTCCAGGTTATGAAAACAAATCAGCCATGGATCGTTCGAAGAATAGCTTTATAACATCGTCCCGTTCGCAAAGAAAATATCGGTAAACAATGCCTCCATCTCGTGGTAATAAATATGAGTGCTCACATTGAAAGATTCTTACTAAATTCCTGATTAAATTTACAACACGCAGTGTATTCAAACTGGAAGTGTAATGATCTCTCAACTTTCCGCTTGCCGGTGGTGGTGCATAGTTAATTCTACCCATTGCAGGTCGCCTACCCCTACACAGTTGCCATTCATTTCAATGTGTTGTGCGGTCTAAAAATATGAAAATTTCCTTTTCTCAAAAAGAAAAAAAAGAACCAAAAACAAAGCAGAAAAAGAAAACAAAAACAAATAAATTTAGAAAATCCCCAGTAGAAGAAGAATCACAGTGTCGGGAAGAAGAAGAGACACAGCGCCAAATCAGAGGAGCCGGATGAGCGAGGGTCGCCACTGTTGTCTGTGTGGTATGCATGCATTTTGTATTCGATCAAGACAAAAACCAAATGCACTAGGCGCCATTACATATAGAGACCAGCACACCACCGTGTGTACATTCATTGGTAGCATTCAGCCAGCAACAAGCAGTTTTCTTCTTCTCCTATGCGCTGTCAAAATGCGACCGAGTTTGCATTAAGTAAAAAGAAACCATAAACAAGAATTTCGTTTTCTTTCTGTTTTTTTAAATGGGACATGATTTAATGGGAAACTGAATTATTTTTTCTTTATTTGTGGCTGCCGATATATCTAAAAATATCCCACATTAAATAATTTGAAATATTTTAAACACGCATTGGCATTAAAAATGTTTATGCGCCGCACCGTATACCGTTTGGTGATGTGTGGTACATAAAATGCCAATGGCATCGCGACTTTGTACCGAGAATCAAAACAAAGTTTTATTTTCCTTTTTGCATAAGACTCAGCCGATGACCGACGAAAATAAAACAGAAAGGAGGGTTGAGGACGGACAACCGACGCCGACGGTCGACGCCGATAACACTCAACTCACATCAGCCCGGCCTTTACTCTATATAAAAATAATAAAAAAAAAGTCAAAACCAAAACAACCGTTGTCGCCGTGCGTCGTCGCCATTAGTTGTTGCTTTTGCTGCCTTTACACCGTTAGGTGGAAATTTAATTTAAAGTTTTCAAATTCTTTTCTAAGCAAATGTTGTTGTTATGTCATTGAGTTATTCATCACTTCTTGATAGCGGCAGCATAGAAAACTTAGCACACCGTGCGAAAAGCAATGTGGCGAAGCGGCGCGGTGGTTGAGATTATTTCCTGGCGCCAAGTTCCTTAATCTACGCAAATAATTTTAAGAATCCCAAAGAAATAAAATTTAAATAAAAAAAAAATTGAAATTCACTAGCAGTTAAAAAAAAATCGAGAAAAAATTATAAACAACCGCTGATCAGTTTTTGTTGATTAAAAAAGTCTTTATTTAGAAATGCGATAAGTAGCCGTCACTACCGTTATGCGAGTACATACATACTTATACACGACGTACACTCGTACGTATACTTGGCCTATAAAAAATGGCATTTTATTTGAACTGTTTTTTGCCTAATTTTTTTTTATTCAGTTTTTGTTTCACGAATGCCGACGTGCCGCTCCGCCGCCGGGGGCAAAACGTTGTGATTTTTAATTTCATTTATTTTTTTTTTGTAGGTTAGGTAGGTGTAGAAAGGCTGACTATTTGACGACGCGTAACCGTAGAGTAGCTTAATTCAATTGGGCGGTAGACGTTTTATTTTCAGCAAAGCGCTCGAATATTTTCAGAATGAGTCGGACGGAAGAACTCGCCCAAATACTTGGTTCGCTGGCGCCTGTTAGCCGCCATCAATTAGACGAAATGAGTGCAGAATAAGCAAAAGTGTTGATTTCTTGTTTATTACTGTATACATTTAAGAGTATAAAAAATTAGACTTGAAATATTTTGAAAAATGTTTTCAATTTTGATTGAATTGCATATGTGGATGCTTTTGCTTGACATTTTTTAAGAGATGTAACTTTTTGAAATAGGTTTTTGAAAAAATCAGTATTGTACACGATCTGTGTAATTCAATAAAAACTGCATAGCTTTTTAAACTTGAAACTCGATAAATTGTTAGAAGTCCTATTTCTTTTGGATAAGTGTCAGACAGTTTTATGTCACCAGACTATTTCTGCTTTAAGTGAAGGTTTGTACATATCTAGTTTCTATCGTGTTTTGTTTGATGCAATATAGTTTTGATTTGTGTTTCATGTAAGCATATTGGAAAACTCATAATCTGTCAATTTTTCTATAAGCCACTGCTGTTAGTGAATCCGGCTCGAAGGACCAATGTTCCTAAACTGCTTTTTAAAGTAATCTACGATTCATCAAATTGACATGCTCATCTTTGTCGTTTCATTCGTGTTGCTACTCACGACTGACTGGTCCTGGTTTCTGAGTTTCAAAAGAATGATATGAGGCAGAGAGTCGGCTATTGATTTAAAATTTTAGAGATACATACATTTTCGTACAGAACCTTAATATACAGCCAATTTGTCGTTTTGTAGAATAGCAAAATGACTGATCGTTCTTCCTGACAGCTCATAAAAATCATTAGAGTGAGCTCTACTAAATGATCGCAGTTTTGCTAACACTTGTTTTTGTGGCAGTATTAGGAAAGTTCAGAAACTGTTGTGTCATCAATCAACCAGTGCTCAGCTGTTGTTGTTGAACTGATCAAGGCTCTGTGTGGTTGTTTATTCAACATTCTTTCTTTTGATCTCAGATGAATCCCAATAATAAATGCCTCGTTTAAAATATTAACTTTTACTCTGTAGACATCACGTTGGGCGTCAGTTTTTTCTTTTTCTGTTATCATTTTGAAGAAAGAAGTTACAAACCATTTCATTCTTTATGGGTGTTATTAAGCAGTGTTTGTGGTTGTTATTTGGATTCATTCAGTTAGTGAATCCGACTCGAAGGACCATTATTCCTAGATTGTTTTTCATTTAAGCTACGGTTCATCAAATTGACATGCTCATCTTCTCGCCACTTTGTGGTATTGTAGAATAGCAAAATAACTTTGAACTGTCCATCAAATTCAATAGAGTCAGCTCTACTAAGTGATCGCAGTATTGTTAACACTTGTTTTTCAGACAATCTCTGAGCTGTTGTTGTTGAACTGATCCAGGCTCTGTGGTACATTTTGGAAGGCTCATAAATATGAACGTTTCCACCTACCATTGGCGTGATATTTGTAAAACTGTATCATCCTTTACAGTCCCAAACAAAATGCCTACTGTTTCTGCAAAGCTCCCTTCAAGCTCATCCCCTTTTGAAAGCCTTCGTTGTTACACTGTCTTTGACCACAAAGATATCTTTAGTAAGAAGATTATGAGCAAGATTATTTGAAATGTTTGGAATGATCACGCTTGGAACGTTTATTAGGTGTCTTCGAAGAACCCCTCACTGTTTTTCGATATAATAGGCATTCTGAGATATGCTATGGACTTGACTTACTTAAGAGAACTTACTTGGCTTAAATTTTTTTTTCGCATTTCCTCCAAGGTGTAGAGGACAATATAGAATAATGAAAAGAGTAGGTTATAAATCATCCACATTTTCTCTAGCACACATTCGAGTTGTTTGCTTATTCAACATTCTTTCTTTTGATCTCAGATGAATCCTAATGTTAAATGCCTTGTTTAAAATGCTGACTTTTGCTCTGAAGACATCACGTTGGGCGCCATTTTTTTCTTTTTTGTTATAATTTTAAGAAAGATCTACAAACCCATTTCATAGGTTGTGGGTGTTATTAAAGAGTGTTTGTGGCTGATACTCAAATTCATTCAGAAAAAATTTAAAAGCCGGAAGAAAGATGGACGCCAAATTAATACCAAGTTGCGATGAATGTGTTCTTCATTTTGTTTGCAAACAATATTTAAAGTTTGCATTATTTGTATCGTATCTGCAATCAGTTTCCTTTTCACAATAACTAGATCAACTCCGATTTAAAACGTTTCTCGAAACATCCTTCGGCATCACATTGGGCGCCATTTTTAGATTACTCTGTCAGAGAAAGTTTTAGACCTAGTATCACCTCCTAGTCAACCCCACTTTCATTTGTGCACTGTTTATAGAAACCCATTTATTGTTCAACTAATCCGGTTATAGTGCAAAGGTGCAATGAATGTATCGATATAACTTTTTCCAAAGATCAAAAAATAATACATTTCCGGTTACAAATTCTTCCTGCAATTATATTCACATTAAGAAAACCACAAAGCTCAAATCCATTAGGAATCTCAAACCATCCACACGCATTCTTTCGTCTGCCGGTAACAGAGCGCATGCAAAGTGCTGAATAGCTGCGGTTAGACATATGGTGATTAGGTTCTTCCAACAACCATGGGGTACCTGCCGCTCTCAAAACAAAAACAAAAATCAAAAAAAAACATAAAATATAGCTTCCTGAGAAAAACCAAAAAATGCTTGTGTCCACATGGAGTCCGCCAGTGACACATTAAGAAGAATCTTAAGATTTTTTTTTTAATTAAAAATATGTTAAATAGAAGAAAATGCCTGACAGAAAAGTCAGAAACGTGACTAAGAAGAGCCAAGCAGAGCATATCAAAATGCGCGTCTCAAGCCTGACTACCTGTTTAAGTTTGCTTCCTTCACACTGGTATCTGGAACATACGACTTCAAAGCGAGGCAAAAGAAAAAACCAATTCTTTCCTTTTTTTATTTCAAAAGGCGCTCCATGTTGAGAATTCTCGGAAATTTCTTGAAGGAAATACAGGAAGATAAGAATTAAAAAAGAGGAGCCCATTTTAATGAAAGGAACATATTCTTTTCAGTAAAAGAACAAAAAAAAAAAAAAGAAAAAACATGAACTCTGCACAAAACCTGTTCAAACAAAATCCCCGCGGAGCACACTGTGCACACAACTAAATCGATTAATGGACTCTCTTCGTATTTCATTCTGTTGACTAAAGAAGGCATACGAACGACGAAATGAATACGTCCTCATGCTGTCGATGCCAAGAACTGCATCAATTCAGATCAGTCACACAATAAGGTTTTCTGAATTGACCACATTTCGTTGGCCGGTTTCCATTTTCATTCTCTAAGAAGAAAATCAATAGATAAAAAGTCTAACCAACAGGTATACTATATTAGCTGAGTGCATTTGCAGTACGCGGCATCACATTTCAGAGAGTTGTCAGCTTTTATCTAACTGAGATAATGAATACATTATGCACTTAATGGTGACAAATACACATCGTGAGTCTGAGCCTAAACAGAGGAGGAACCTTTAGCGAATGCAAATCAGGCAAATCAGCCATTTGGCATTTTAAAAGCATCCAACTGACAACCGTCAAAAGAGCAGCAGAGATATCTTGTTGAAAGAAGAACCGCAATGCTTTTTTGGGTGCACTAATTAGCTTCTTTTTGCAACGTGAGCGCGTGCAAAATTTTTGACATGTCATTCAAAACACAAAAATGCAAAAAGAAGACACACAGAACAGGAAAATGTCAGTATGGTAAAGTAAAACAAAACTAAAAATTAAATACAGCAGGAAAGGAAAAAAAGGCAGAGCAAAAAAAGAAAACACAAACCTTCAGTCTTCACTTGTGCTACTGTGCTCAGCGCTCAGCGCACCCAGCAGCTAACAAGAACAACACACGGAGTTCAGTCATTATGCGATTCGTTTATTCTACGAAACATGTTAACAACTAAAAAATAAATGCAAAACCCTCCATTAAGATCAAATACACATAAACGTGAACCTACCTGTGGATGTGGACCCTGTGGTCTTGAAAACAGATTGAGGTAATTTAAGTTGCCTCGGCCCCTTTGCCTCAGGTAGGTAGGAGTCGGAGCAAACAACGAGTTTTGGTTTGCTTGAAGCTATGAAGAACATTCCTGCTATGTTGTGCATCCTTCTTGTGTTGTCCATAGTCCATGGGTTGAGCTCAGCTACCTACGGTTCGACGATATTTCTCATCCCCATGGCGCTGAAATTCTTAAATAAGCATACAGAATGTGGTCGTGGACGACAGAAAAAAAAAAGAAACACACATTCCTGGCTGTATTATGTATGGTCTTGAGTTCTTTCTGTCTCCCTTTGCCTTTCATCGATAGTATTACACCCATAATTACAAACTATGTCCAGGCGTTGTACTTTTTTTGTTTTTGTTGTTTTTCTTTGGTTTTCTTGTATCCTCGACTGTGCGGTTTCGTGGAAGATGTTTTATTATTTTTTTATTTTTTATTTATTTTGTTTGCATTGATGCTCAACTCCCAAATTAAAGTCGATAATGTCCGTCAGTTAAGTGGCTAACATGGTCAAGGAGCTTAAAATAAAAATAAAAAAGGCGTTTCAACGCGGACAGGATTGTAAAAAGAACAGTATTGCTTGAAAGAGTAGATACACTTGATGGTCTGATTGAAATGAGCATTTTAGTGAGGGGCAAATCGTTTCCTTTAGAGCAAAGGTGTTTACGTATAGAGAAGGTAACTAACTCCTGCAGTTACTGCTTCGGTTTTGTAAAGGAAGTGTTGCAATAGTGAGTGGAAATTTCATCAATTTATGTTCATTTTCTGGTATTTGTGAAAGAAAGAGAATGGTGCTGCAGCCAGTGACATACACTAGTACAAAAACACAAATAATACGTTAAAAATTACAAGCACATGTTGCAAAGTGCAGCACAGAGCTTTAAAAGTTCTCGTGTAGACGGACTTCGGAAATATTTCCTGCAGCGATAAACTATATTTGCATTTTTCTGACTACAATTATGGCCATCTTGCCATGTTCATATTCTTCATTGAAGCGGAATCACTTGAATTTTTGTATTGTATTTGAATTGAATTCCAAAAGCCATCTTGTTTTCTTTTGGTATCATACTCAGATTTGGCTGAAGAGAAACTTGTGGAAGGTCTACAGAAATGTATCTACTCAAATGCTTTTTAATGTTCACATTTTTAATTCTGAGATTTTTTTAAAGACTTTTTTCCAAAATTTAATCCTGGACCATAGCTTTTTTATAAAACTCCCGTCTTTTTTTTCTGCACAAGCAAGTTCATATGACTTATCGATGCGCGTTACATTTACAAATATGTTTTTTTATTTGCTTGAGCATGAAATCGGCATTTTTAAGCCATTGGCTTTTTTACTTTAGGCGACGCGACACATAAGAAATACTCATCCGGCCTGGACAGAAAACAGAATATCAGTGATCCCGCAAACGTGATCTGCTTTTTCTTTCTGTTTTTTTTTCCTCTCTCTCCTTATAACCTTTGAGATCTTTTTAAAAATTATCTTGTTGATTGAACAGCGATGTGGTATTTTTTTTTTTGTTTTTAAAGGGATACCTGAGATGCAGAAGAATCTGCCGCCACTGTTGTGTGTTGTCTGTCCGATCCTTTCGGCGTTCTTTTTTTTACCATCATCACCGTCGTTGCGGGTAGTTTTTGATTTTGATTCATGAGAACGATTTTTTGTTACGGCGATTAATCAATTTATGTTCGATGTTTGTTGAATTTCTTTTCGGTATAAGAAGTTATTTTTTGTATCTTGATATTTTTTTTTTTGGAAATTTTTTGAATGGCGGATATTTGAAGACAAATAGAATGGTAAACGGATATTTGAGACTCCGAGGGAATAGAGAATTGAATGTGATATCTGATTTAGGAACAGGAAATACCTACGTGATTTGGGAAATCTTTGAATTGTTGACATAGGAAGTGCAGTTGGCATTGACAATTTTTTCTTGTACATACTTCTTTTTCATTGAAAAACGGTATACTCAACGATACGTTAATATTATTTACTAACACTTCAGTTGATGTACGTGACTTTGCATTGAAAGTATACAAAACAATGCAGTCATATTTATGAATATCTTTTATCATTTGTTTTGTAATTTCCTAGATAAGGGAATTGAATAAATTATTTAATACCCACCGAGATTGTGTGATAACTGAAATCACAACGAAGAGATTGCAGGAACCACCCATACCTTCACGAATCAAAGCAAATCGGGTATTTAAGCTGATTACTTATTTATTTATTTATTTCATCTACAGAAATTATATAATTTCATTACAGATTACATTAGGTAAAAATATATAACATGGATCTTTAAAAAAAAAAAAATAATAATGATAATAATAATATTAACAATTGTAATACAAATCAAATGAGATGGCAAAAGGAAAATAAAACTCCATCAAAAAGGGGTTATGAATTTGAAGAAGTTAACACAATAAGCAATTTATTTTTAAAACTATGACTTGAACATAATGCAAAAAAGTCTAATGCAAAGGACACTGAGTTAGCCTCATTTAAACAACGATTAACGGGCTCATTAATAGACTAATTAAATCTATGAAAAGGAATATGAAACAGAGTTCGTTCCCGAATTTTTCGAACAGGAAAATAAAAATTTAAAAGTGATAGCAAATGTGGACAATTAATTCGAAAGTCTAAAATATCTTTGACAAACATGACATGAGTAATATTTGCGACGACATTCAAGTGTTTGCAGACTAATTAAAGCACACCTGATTGAATATGTCGGCATTTCAATTCTCCAGTTTAATTTAAACACGACGTACCTAGTAAATCGCTTTTGGACTTTTTCAATTCTAGCTGAATGGCTACTGTACGATGGGTTCCAAACAACGGAACAATATTCTAACACTGATCTTACGAGAGAGACATATAACGATTTTAATGCATATGGATCGGTGAGATCTCTAGAATTTCTTTTAATGAACCCAAGCATTGAGTTAGCTTTGGCTATTATATAGTCAAAATGTTCAGTAAATCGAGGCTTAGGGTCTAGTATAACCCCAAGATCTTTTTTAGTAAAACTCTTTCTAACGTATCACTCTCAATGTTGTAACCAAACAAGATTAAGGAGTTCTTTATATTGCAAGACAGTACTTGGCATTTGGAAACATTAAGACACAAATGATTTGTTTTGCACCAGGTGGAAAGTCTTTCTAGATCTTCTTGAAGCAAAGAGCAATCATTTTCACATTTAATTTCATTATAAATTTTAAAGTCATCTGCATATATGTAGAAGACACTTTGAACTGTTAATGTTAAGAGGTAGATCATTAATAAACAAAAGAAAGAAAAGTGGCCCTAGGTGGCTTCCTTGAGGAACGCCTGACGAAACAAAAATTGTGTCGGACACATATTTATCAATTTACATATTGTATGCGACCTACCAAGTAGAATTCTACCCATTTCAGAGAAACTGAGTGATAACCTAGGTTAGAAAGCTTCCAAATCAAAACTTTGTGATTGACTTTATCAACCGCCTTCGCAAACTGACTAAACCTCCTGTTCACAGAATAAATTACACTGGTTAAGCATCAAGCATTAAGCTTGTTAAACTAAAGTTATTTGAAAAGTTTTTTTTTTTTTTGAAATGTTTCATTTGAGCATTATCTGGACACGGGATTTTGTTTGCCATGTAAGTTTGTGACGCTCCCATACATTATTTGTTATTGTTCAATACTCAGAAGCAGATTTGTCTTTTAAATGTTCATACACTTCTCTGACTGATTTACCTAACTCTAGGAAGACTGCGTACCTACTGCAATACCTTCCTTTTGTTTCTCGGAAATTCGTAAAGCTGGCCTGCAGTGTAGTAGAAGAGAAATCCAAGCTGATATCCTTGTGGTACTTTACTCCCATATCTTTGCTTGTTGTTTCGATGACTGACTTTTATCATTAAATGGAATGTGAATGTGATCTGTTTTTATAAAAAGTTCTAGCTGCGTAGATTTTTTTGTTAGAAAGAATCACAACTTAGCTTGATGGTCAGATTAATTTTTTTTTAAGGCTCAACGAATGTAACAAGGCTTTGGAGTTGTAAAAGAGTTTGTTTAGTGGAATGTCTATCCCGACAGCCAAATAGGAACCTTGTTTAGCACCTCTTTTGCTGCAGAAAGTGTTTAGTTGTTAAGAAATTGTTGTGAATAACTCAGCAGCCTATCGAAATTCCCTAACATACATCATTGTTTTAACAGATTTTGCTTTATATTTCGCATAAAAAAAACTTTAGCTAGCTTTTGAGTAGAGTAAAAGTGTCAGTTGTTTCTGGAGGAACCTGCAACTTTTGCAAAGGATGTAATGAAAGTAAACCTGCTTCTCCTAATCATTGGATAAGTTACAGAATTGAAAAAGTATTATAATTGGCGTTATCAAACATTGGCTAACACTAAATCATGCTTCATGCTAGCAAATACACAACTTTAAGGCAATTTGTTGTGGTTCGTTAAGGGTGGGCTTAAAAAGATAACTTCCTCTAATCATGTGTATTTTGACTTATGAAGTTGTTGGTTGAAATGTGAAAAGTAAATGAAGAGAGTTGTGAAGCTTAGCTTTAAAAAAAATCGACCGAAAGGTCTATCTGCTAGGCCGCAATAGAAAGTTCATTGTGAACATAACGAAACACTTTGTTCTTTTTGGTATTAGCTTTTAGAAAGTCTCTAGTTGGCCGCACTTTAAATTACTTACTTACTTGAAAGATGAAAGGACAAAAGCACAACTGAAATGGTTGAAATGTTGTACACGAATATATTCACATCACAATGAATTTCGTTCAGTTTGTGGTTCGTTAAGAATGGGCTTAGGAAATAAAGTGCGATCATGTGCGATCATTTGACGAATGAAATTGTTGATGGAGTTATCTAAAGAGAGAAACAGATATTGATATACCGAAAGGGGTCATATATACAAATTGAAGAGGCAATAATCCTGCAATTAAAATTCAATTGATGAAAAAATTAAAGAAAGTTGCTAAGCTTGGTTGAAAACGTTGCGAATCTTTTTAGCATTGCCTTTTAGAATTTGTTCGTGTCTGTAATTGAACAATTGTTCACGCTTTAAATAACTTGGTTATGTAAAAATTAAGGAACAAAAGCTTTACTAAAATGGTTCAAATGTTACGTATGTTCTTATGACGAAGTTCACATTGGTAGATTTTTTGAAACTTATCGTGTGAATAAAGCGACTATCTTCGTGTTCTCCTTCTTGGACTTGTGGTCGATTCTACAAATTGTTGTACCAGAGAAGGAGAACAAGAAGACAGTCGTTTTATTCGCACAAAGTTTCTACAACTCGACCGATGTGAACTTGGTCTAGGAATACATTTCAATCATAATCAACTTCGTTCAGCTCTCCTTCACTTATGGTGTGTAAATTGCTATCGATGATTTCGAACGTAAAACAAAAGTCTTGAGAACTTATTTTAGTGTATAGAAAGTATTTTGTCCGATTGATGTGTTGGAAGAAGGTTTTTCGTTCGAAATTGACAGCCGATTCCGTTTGCTTTCAACTTTCATAGTTTGAAATTAGTTGCTTATCAGAAGAACTAGCTTGAATAGGATTAAGGATAAGCACGGCAACGTGATGGAAAGTTTCGTTAAGTTTTCGTTCACTGTTGGTTTCGTTAGAAGTGGACAGTCTTACACCTTAATTTTCGACAGCTGACTGTTAATCAAAAATGAAAACAAGAAACTCGATTCCACTGTTTAAATGTAATAATGGGCAACTTGTCTATTTCACGTTTTCAAAAATCTCGTTCTGCAAAAGTTGTCATGGTAAGGTTAGGTGGAAGTGGCTGTCAGCTAATAAGTACATTGCCTGACACACTTAGGCCACAAGGGCCCATTGTGATACCACAGAGATCAGCAAGTTAATCACCTACTGATCTCAGAAACCCGATGCAAGATTAACGAGTTGATCACTTATTAATCTTCCATTACGGGACTAGCCGGTTAATCAAATGCTAGTCGAACCACGCGGAACTTTTAATGTATTTCGAAAGACTTTTAGGGTCTATGTAAGCTAAGTCGCTAGTATCATCGAAGAAGAATTCACCGAGATGAGTTTTCCTCCTTCGAAGTAGTGCAGGGCATGAGCAAAGAAGGTGTTGAACGGTTTCCTCCTCCTCTTCGTCCATGCAGCTCCTGCAGAAATCATTGGAAAACACACCAAGTCTTTTGGCGTGTCTTCCTATTAGACAGTGTCCCGTAAGAACAACTATGGTAGAACCTAGATACAGGCGGTTCAGGGCTTGTTGCCATACCCAGTTGAATGATCCTGCAGAGCAATCGAAGCAATTAATTTAAGTTCTTTAGCGATTCATGTCTTGTGGATGTTTTTTTGGATCTATTCTCTCCACAAATGTCAAATTGTCAAAGTACAGACGATAATTTGCGCCATTTGCGAAAAATATGGCAACTTAGCATGGAGTGATAAATGACATTTGACTACTCATCTAACACCAAATTCGACTCGATCATTGTTCATTTTCGAACTTGTCTTAAGACTTTGTTTTCTGTGGCTCAATCTCTTCATCTTCTTTTCAGACAAAAGACAGTATTCTTTCTTAGACAGTCATCTTCCATCTCTTTCTCCACTACATTTTGAGAGTTTTTTTTTTACTTTAAACTGGAAATGGTTCTCTTTAAATTGAGAGATGACAACCAACTACCGTACCCTGAAGCCTGAACTCAAAGAAAAGATAGTCTTTCTTCTGAAATACAATCGAGCTTTTCAAATATTGTTAGAATCCCCGAGTCAGGTTCACCCTATAAACTGAATCATTAAGACATAATAGTTCCTGGAATTCAACCATCAATTTCAACGCAACTGCTCATTAATTTTCTTACTGTTCAAAGATATCCATCACAAGAAAAAACGACAAAAAAAAAATTAAATCCGATATCACTTTTCAAGAAATGGCTATTAAGTTAAGTGCTTTTGTCTTTCTATGGTCAAGTCTAGCTGCCATAAATGAATAGATTGATACAACTTTGTATTTACAAAACAGATGTGAGGTCTGCCATATATGGGCCTCTTTGTGCGGAGAGGTTTCTATTTTATTTCTTTCTTTTTTGCTTCTTCTAATTTTGGACTTGAGCTCACTTTTCCATTAATGAATATAAAATAATGTTTTTTTTTGTTTCTATTTGATTTTTGGTGCTGTATATCATTTCATTCATGAAATCGATGCGAATGCCGTAGGATGGATAAGATGTGGAGATTTTTGTTTTTTTTTTTGTTTTATTTTAATTTTGTTTTGCTTTTGTATAGCTGACTGCATTTCGATTGCGAGACTTTGTTTGATTTTATGTGTGCCGCCATTTCCGTTTCCGTGATGATGAAGGAGATGTTGCTGCTTTCTTTTTGTTGTTGTCAGAGATCGTCGATTACTTTGAATGAAATTTATTCGATTAGTTGCCGACGCGGAAGTTATTTACATTACAGTTGGTCGTTTGATTCATTCACCGAGAGTTTCATGTTTTTTTCAAACAGAAAGGAATGTTAAAAATGTAAAAATGATCTAAGTACAGATTCTCTTCTCCCAGCACTTTCTACCTGAGTTCTACAAAACCAATGACACAAATGGAGCTACAACAAAGAAGAATATACGTGTAGACGAAACTACTATCTCTTCTAATCTCTCAAGCATGTGGCAGAGTAGAAGCTTATCCAAGCCTTTAATCACTTGCCCTTGTCTTATCTTCGTCAAAACATTGCCATATTTGCACGACCTTGACGTCTTACTGTGTTAAAAAATGCAAAAATGGATTGGCGAAGCCTTAAAATACAATATTCATTGGAATATTACACCGCACGCTCTACAACTCAAAGGCAACGCAAAAAAAAAAATTAATTTATTTTATAGATGAGACTTTATTAATTCTATTCCACTAACGTTTATCGCTTTTTTTTTCTTCGCAGACCGAAAGATTAAAGCGTTTCAAGTTTTTCTTGTTTTTTTTTTTAACTTATACTTAATCTGAGCTGCGGCGCGGCGTATCGAGACTTCGTTCACCCGAATCACTGTGTCGAATCTATGATCTCATCTCCTAAAAAAACATCTCAAAACGCAGTTCATTTCATAAGATGTCTTGGATGCTGTAGGATGTGTGAAGTGAGATTTAAATTTTAGTTATGAACAAAATAGCTGGAAAGATATTGATTTTTGCACGAGATAATTAAGAAGCTCATTAAGTATGAGCAGTAGCTTTAAAGATAAAGTCTTCCTTTTTATTTTGTGTATGTAAAATATAAACAGAGAGTAAATAAATAAGTAGAGCAACAGAGCGGGGAGCCCTGGAGTCCAGTGCATTTCTCTCCACCATACCATGTATGTAAGTGAATAGAAGGGACATGGCATGGAATTGCTCCTCACAAAAGGCGATATCCGTAGTAAAATATTTTAATTTCTTAATGTTTCTGGGATATAAATCTCGAACCTTTCATGCGACAGGCAGACATGCTAATTATTATGACACGGGCCCCACTATCGCCAGAGTATGTTCTTGTTAAATTTTGTAGCTGTTACTTAAATTTAAATCCCCACAGTTTGAATGAATATCGTTGTCCGCCAATACTTTGATTATTCCTCACATTATCAAGTTTTATTTGCAAATATTACTGTTGCTTTGTTCAGTATTGCCGTCTTAACCACAGAAGATAGCTCTTAAGCTTTTGAAGTGTATGACGTATGAGAGAAAGAAACAATACTGGCCCTACAACCCTTCCTTGTGGTATCCCAGCCCATTTTTTAAAGACAAAATATTCATTTTTCGTTCTACAAAATTTGCTTAAAATATTGTATAGATCCTAAACTAGGACTTACCTTGAATTTAGTTTGAGGTTTAAATGACACAGCTTGATCCTCTAACACAAACCTACAAGTCTGCATGAGCAACTTGTGGGATTATGTACATTACACTTGCAACCGAACTTATAGCTTTGTGTTACAGAAATTTCTTAAAAAAATAAATAAATAGTGTGGCGCAACAGAGCGAGAAGCCCCAGGGCCTAACGCATTTCTCACAACCATGTCTTGCGAGGGAATGGAGGGGACCTACAATTTTCTGCCGGTTCCGAACGGCTAATTGAGAAAGCGCTTTTCATGGCAGTGAATTTACTAACGGAGGATTTGCCAATTCTTCGCGAAAGGCGATACTCGTGGAAAAAAATTTTCGCCTCTGTTGGGATACGAACCACGAACCTCTGGGTTCACAGGCAGACATGCTAACCATCACACCACGGGTACCACAGAAATTTCTTACACTTGTCATATTTCACTTGTATTACAAGTACTTGAAGGTGTGTGTTACAGGCTCCTTATCAAAAACTTGAGAAACTTGCAAAGAAACAGATGGGACTATTATAGCGGATTTATTTTCATAGCCTGCGATGGATAGCATACTTTTATCGCAGAGCATCTAAGGCAGCTATTAAGACCGGGGGAACTGTCAACTGCGATTGTTTTTCCACCATTTTGTTATTTCGTTATTGTGTTTGGTAAAGAAGTGTTAAAAGTATGCTATAAAATGCCCATATTGCACAGTGTTTGCTTTCGGGTTTGAGATGATATTATGGCACCGAAGACTTCTTCTACTTTCATTTTACTTAATCGTGTCTCAAAGCTCTGAAGTATGATATGCTCTGCAATTTTTTTTATTTTTGATATCGAAGTTTTGAGGAAAGAGTCAAAGAAGTCTTAGGCTCGGACTCTGTTGCATTACTTCCGTTCATAGAAGGAGTTGTGTTTAAGTTTTTTGAAGCTATCATTCATTCATACATACCACCTAGAGCTAGAACCCTGTTACCAATCCATTTTTCTGAAGAATGTAATGCGTTCAAAATTAGTACGAAGAAACAATTAAAACGGAAACTATAAAAAAATCATGGCGTCTGAATAGTTTAACCGTCATACATGCATTTGAGTTAATTAAGCTGGAAAAGCTATGAGTAAGACTCTAGGAATTGGCAAACATTTTGCTTGAGAATGAAAATTCAGGAGCAGACTCGAAATAATTGTGATAAATGAGTTTTAAGAGGCGAAATTTTTGTAAGAGGTGGCTATAGACTAGCCCAATTGTGTGTTTTCCGTAGATATTGTGAATGTATATGAGTGTGCTGTTGAAGAACAACTGAAGTGATGGTTTTAATTATTCACCCATTCGAGTTCTCAGAAGTCAGCTTTCTAAGAAACAAATAAAGTGACATGCTTAAGTGTTTTCTTGCAAAATAGCCTTTCATGATAACCATCTTACCATCAATTTGTGATATTCAAGTAGTATTAAGCTCTTCTTTTTATCTGCTTCGAAGACACGAGTGTCAAAATACTTTTGCCAATCGTTGTGTACCTACATTATATTCGTTTTGAAGTAGATGACTGAAAATTCAATCAAGTATTCAAGGTGAAGTGGCTCTTTGTTATTGTATTTTTATATTCCTAATTAAGTTCATCAAGAGTTTAGAGATTACACAAGAATAGAAACACTACCTAAGCTTTTTCCGGAAAAGAAACAATTGATTACTTACATATTCATTTTGACGTCATGACATGACACTTAGACTTCATACAAAAATAATTGTAATTGCTGTAAATAAACACCGTCTTGAGTAGGCAGCTTACTCATAGCTCAATAGGTAGCCTGCCTCGTGAAGACTTTTCTATACTTACATTGAATTATTCTCATGTGTTTCAATTTATTATTAAGAAAGGTAAAGAATTCTTTTTGTCAAAGCCAAGTTGCCATATTTTGAAAAATAATTAAAAATGGATGACGGACAAGCCTGCAGATTATTTGAAAAGTTGCAAAACACATTTACTGTTACCCCCTACCAGTGGTAAGATGGTAAGAGTACATACATTAAAAATAAATACTTCAAACGTATTAAGTGCAATATATCTTCCCAAAAAATGTCAAAAATACAAGAATACCTCACTGGCCAATCGTTAAAAAATAAGTTTTAATGACTCATACGATAAAATCTGTTATCTATCCACACTAAATACAAACAATTTCCCATATCACTTGACTGAATACTTTTTTTTAAATAAATGTTTTGTTTTCTTTTTCTTTTTAGAAACTGCACCTCCGCCTTACCAACAGTCAGTAATGGACAGACTGAAACCCGAAGGTATGTCTACTCTAAATTTCCTTTATTTTTTATCAACCTTAGCAACTATGAAGCCTTTATGGTCATCTAAAATGCCCAATATACCACACACACTCACCAGTACGTAAATCTTTAGAAAAAAAATGTTCCAATAAAACCGAACAAATTCATCAATCAAATTCACTCTTTCCAAACTAACAAGAGGGCTGACGTAAATAAATGAGAACTAAGAAACTCATCATCGCTCTTAGTAGACTTCATTAAAACAAAACCAAACAAAAAAACATTTTTTCAATACCCCTCTCTCTAAACTACACGAAAAGCCTTTATAGATTACATTAGAAGATACAAATCAACTCAACCGTCAACGTATAGGTAGGTAGGTACTCGCCGTACTCGTACTCGTATGCATATGCTTTAATTTTGTGTCGTGATTCGTGAGCTCCCTAATTCCGTTTCGTTTCACTGCAATCAAACGGCTGTATGTGTAAAAATAAAATCATTCACTAATACCTATCTCCTATAGTTTAAAACATTTTTAAGCACACAAAATAAATAAACAACAGTCATAGCCGTCATTCCCCTAACCTCATTGCCCTGTGCGCCGCACCTTCACTTTTAAATCTTGATCCCCCACACCGTCTTCACACGCTACACAGTTTACAGACCAGCAGCAGCGCCATCAGCAGAAGAAGAGCAACACAACTTGTCCGCGACATCGTCGTCGTCGTCGTTGGTCGACGGGCGTTGAATAAAAAAAAAAAACATATATAAAATAAACCTACATCCACTTAGTTAATTTGTGAAGAATTCTGGCGCCGACTTAAGCAGCTGCCGCCACGATATTTTTATTGATTTGTGGAATGTTCTATGTAGATTTGGTTGTACTTTGACTTTCTCAAGCACAAATTCAAGATTTGGCTTTAATTATTTCAACGAAAGGAAAAAAAAGTTTGGCTAATACCCTGCCTTGTTGTAAATACTGACAGCTTTGAATTTTCCAACATTCAGTCCTCCTATACTCTAGCCTGATGATGACAGTTCATTCCCAATAAGTCTTTAACCGAAGGTGTTTAGAAACACAGCCAAAAATGAGAAGCAACAAACATGACAAATCATTCCTGTCAACAGAACGAAAAAATAATGAAGAGAAATTGGCCACAGATTGTCAGAATGTATTTTTAAAATAAGTTGACGGTTAGAAAATAAAAACATAAATTACTTTAAATGAAAAATAGAAGAAAACATACAGTGGCGCCAAATATTAACCAATTTCTAATTATAAGCGTACTTATCAATGATTTTCGAGAATCCCAATGCGTGTATCGAACATAAGTTGTTTTTGTGCGGATTTGATGCACACGCATACGGCAAAAGCAGAGCATATGGGTGAATCAAGATAAGATTTAGATTCATTAGGTTTTGAAATTAATTTAATTAAAACTGGAATGATAGCCAGACAGCGAGACGAATTTATGTCTTTTTAAGTATGCCCAAATGGAGTCGTAAAAATTGATAAAGTTTTTTTTTGCAGAGGTCTCGCTGATTTGCTTATGAAATGATTTAGGAAGCTATCAACACATTTCATAATCATTGGCTTCGTTGGCCATGACACTGATGTCATCAGTTTAGGAATAAGTTGTTAAGTGTTGATCATCTTGCGGTGTCTTCAAAAAGAAGTTCAGTGATACTAACTAGTGATAGTACCGTCATTATCACTAGTTTTGACTAGATTGGTCAAAAACGAGCCCGGTTTCGGTCCTCTTGTTTTTTTGGGCAATAGCTCAGCTTTTGCTTTGAGTCTGAGTCCCGTTTTCGTTGTCTTTACTCGACTAAAAAAGGACTTGATATTTTAGTTATTGAACAATAGCCAATAAGCACAAACATAATTTGAAAATGTATTGTAGGAGTAAAATGTACTAGAACTTATTCAAAACTACTCATATTACGTGGGCGATCCACATCCCGACTTAGCGCTTATTAAGTGATGCATGCAAAACGACACAGCTGCGCATATTGATGACACAACGCTGTGTGACGTGGCAAGCGCTGATTTAGGAAGAAAAAACTGTTGCTGTCGCGCAGGAGCCGGCGTTTTGGTTAACTTCTAAGTAGTGAGGACCTCTTCCTACTTATCGAAAGCCGACCCGAATTCAAAATAAAATGGATTCGATTGGCGGCCGCGTTTATGCTGACGCAATTCATAAGGCTTCATTTTGACAGCAATCGGGTCGCAATCGCAGGCCGTGCTGCTCTGGTTTGCCCAAGGCTTAAAGAAGGCAAAGGGAAATTGTAGTAAAATGAACTAGATTCCTATGATGTACATAAAAACACCAAAAAGAAGGTGAATCGACAGCTCCATTGTGATTTAGAACGAAGTATAATTCACTAGATTTTACCCCGAACTCAGTATGGTAAGCCTACCAATAAATTTTTGGATACCAAGATCGAATCATTTACACTTTGTTCGTTCTGAAACTAATCACCTCACTACTTTATGTTTAGTACATCTTTAGAACTTCGCACGTCCTACGCTTTGAAGCCATTTCATCAGCATGGAAAACTTTTTATTTAGAAAACCATTAGCTTTTGGTGTCCCTTAAGGTAGCCACTTTCTTTTACTTTTATTGAACTACGTGAAAGTAATCGTCAAACACTTTGTTACTTTGGAGTTTATATCAAGAACTGACACCGGGGCCCATACTAAAATATCCGGGGACCACAATGGATCCTTGAGATTGGAGTGAGGTGCTGACGCTTGCGTCTGCACTCCCCATCCAACCTAACCTAACCTAACTGATGTCTTCAGAATGTGTCGACCCAGACAAATTTTGAAACAAATAAAAAATTGCAACAAATATTCACATTCACATTAACGCTATTCTTACTGGTATCCCCAAACTTCCAACCAATTCGAGTTGGTATAAGAACGTCATTAAGTGAAAAAAAACTACCACATAATCTTGTTTCAACTTTCTTTAGGCTCTCGCTGCATGTTGGCATTCTTTTCTTTTCGTTCAAAAAGGTCACCCAAGTGGCAGTTCGTCCGTTGCGAGTGACAAACTTCTAATAAAATTAGTTCGCCTTCCTCTAGTCATTAAATGAATTTACGACCTGACTCAATTCATAAAAAAGTATCAATACTCTATACACTCTCGTTACAGTACCAGATCTTGTGCTCTGAGGTAAAACACACGTCAAATTGTCTATTTACACAATTTACAGTAAAACGCATCATAATCGCTGGGGTTTTCCTTAACAGGTGTTTTTTATCTGCTTACAGCAGACACTATCTGTCAATTTGACCCTTAAATGATTCTCAGAACAATTAATTCTCCAAAACAAACATCCGAAAACAAGTACATTCAAGATGGCGGCTGATTTCCTGTGATGGTGGTAGCTAAACTCAAATTTTTTGAGACTTCTTCGGAACCAGTAGGGAAATTGTTTCTAACATTTTGTTGAGCTAAGGGTAGTTTTTGTCTAATCAGAGAAGCTTATTAAAAATTCAATATTTTAAAGAACTGGAGATGCAGAAAAACCTCGTGTAAACACTGCGCTTGAGATCTGAGTTCCCAAGCATATTGTTCCACCGAATCGAAACTCTGGTTTATTTGTATTTTTAAATGTATAAAATCTTTTTATTGAGCTCTTTTACCCCATTCTCAGACCCTCTTTAACCATTTCCCTCAAGACACTTTGAAGCACCATGATGCAACAGCTTATAAACTTTTCCAATGGGTTCTCTGTTATATATTCTTCCAGCCATTTTCAGTTTCATTACAGTTGTTGGTATATTCCCCTTTCAAATATCAAAGATTCTGTCTTTAATTAACTTATAAAAATTTCTTTACAGCTTTTACAATCAACCTCCACTTATTCTTACTCCTTTTGTTAACTTCCAGACCGTGCTCCAAGCGAAAACTTAAAAGACGGAGGCACTTCCACAGTCAGCAGTACCACTACAGGTCTCCGAGTTCAAATTCCAGAATCATTCACCACTAACGGCGAAGGTAAGTTCAATTACTCAACAAACACTTTGATTTAATTTAACCTCCGAACGAAAAACCCCCTTCCAAAGTGGATATGAATGTGCATACACAGATGAACATAAGTACATAAATCAACTAAGTCTATCAAAAGCATTTTCTCGTTAATGAACATAATTAAAAATGACGCCGCGACGCGACGCGACGATAAAAGGTTATTGCAATAAGTTGAAGGGCTTTCATTAATCTGTTTTTTTTTTTTTCAATTTTCATATTTTTATGTTTGTACAAACGGGGAGGGGAAGAAAAATCAACCTGTTCCAACCCAACCGCATTATTCGTTTTGAAGGCCGTTCGTTTGTGGATTTCAAGTAGAGAATTGAACGTGTCGACCAACCGACCAGCAGGCGAGCGCACCACCGCCGCCGCCGCCGCACCGTGCTGCGCAAATCCCGATGTGGTGTGTGTACACTGTACACTAAGCTATTTTTTATTTCATTTCTGTTTTATTTGCTCAAATAGTGTGTTACGATTATTACTTGATATCGTAGAGCTCTAGCTCCCACCGTAGCGATAATACCCCATACCCACCACCCAGCTCTAGTTATTGTATATTGAATGAGAGATATGCACGTACATATATCTACAGATATACAATAGCGTGTATGGCTTGGCTATAGATAAAAGTATTTTCTTTGGCGCCGGAATGCCGCCGCCACTGTGCTACAAATACACCACTAGACTATGTCTATATAGAGCTAGAGCTACACTTTTATAGCCGTAGCCGACCGACTGACGACGCGCCAGCATTAAATACTTGTACTTTACTATCTTCGAGCTTATGGAGGTATTTCTTTCAAAAACAAAAACAAAAAATTGTTAAAAAAAAAAAACTTCTAGACTTGGTAGCAGCCTTTTGGCAGCAGCACCTCAATTGCACACGTTAAAATACTCATCGATTCTTATAATCGATTATCAAGTGCTGCTGGACGACCGATGGCGACTGCGACGGCGACGACGAAGTACTTCAGTGGCTATAGATTTAGCCAAGTAGTGTTTTTCTTGTTTGGTTAGACAATCGCTACAAGTATCTCATGGTTGTTTATTCGCTTGGTTATTTTTGTGGGCAGTTAGACAGCATATTTGGAATTCGAATGCGCAGCACTACGTCACCTGCAGAAAGCAGAATATACGAACCTATATGGCTACATATTTAAAAGAATCCACAGCAAACTATGGAATCCGACAAGTTACTCGAAATAGAGGAGAAGGAGTAGGAGTTAATGGTTTTGGGTTATTTTTTTCCTTAGCGCCACTTTCAGCAACGGTGAATATGTGTTGTGTTTTCATAAAATCAGATGGGTGCTACAAAACAAGTCTTTTGATTCCAACACTCACATCTCTGAATCCGAATCTGGTGGTAGCAGCCTATCAAGCCATAGCACCTTTTTATGCCTCGAAAAAGTAAACACCTGGGTATGAGAGAGAAAAAATGGTCAAAACGGTGGTGCTGCGTGCTGCCCGTATTGGGAACAACATTTGACGAATAAATTTATTCATGTAGGCGACTGTAGATGAGTGTGGAACACGTGTTGCTCCGACGCGATATAAACACTTTTTTCTTATGCTCGTTGGCGTTTGAATATTTATGTATTTTGTTCTATTTTTTTTTATGATTATTATTTTCGTTCAACTATTTATTAAGACGCGCTCCTAAACGGATAGAATGACTTTGATAACAATATCCCCCCAATTTAGATTCTTTCGGATTTGTTTGATTTCGAACATCAACGGCCCACACACATGTATGTGTATCGGATTTCTTTTATTATTAATTTATTCAATCAACTTTTAAATGGTTTTTTGTTTATTTAATTTTCTCTGTTGGTGTTTTATCCCTTTTCTACTTTTTTTTGATATTTTGCTTTTTTGATTGAAAAGAAAATGTTAAATTAATGAGATAGGCATACCAACCACACCCTTAGAGTAATCTTTTGAATTAACATGTTCTGGTTAAAGGTATGTCATGTCCGCTGGATCCGGTTTTTTTTTCTTTTTTTGTGAAAGAAAAATAAACATCAGTTGATGTGGTGCCATTCTGATTGGGTGGTGATAATGTTTTGAATGCCAACCTTGAGATTTCAAGAGCGGCAAATGCCAACAATCAGTTCATTAATGATTGGATGTAAGGGGCTTAGATAAGAATTTCTCGAGTGAAACTTCTTTCAGCCAGTGCAGGTTTGTGAGGTTCCTTTTCTTTTGGAAGCTCTTTCGAACATGTTTCGATGACATTTTAAGAAACTAGTATTTGGGTAAGGTAAAGAACTTGAAGTAAAGTAGATTCAACCAAAAATGACCATCAAGAGTATCTAAGTGACAGGTGCTCCTAGTATTTGATGTTTCTAAAGTTTGTTTTGTTCCCTTTTAGGCTAATGACATGCTAGTGGGTGTCCAAGCCACCAATTGTACGCGACTCTTGAAAAAAAAATTTATAGGTGTCTCACAGTCTTGAGTTTGTTCTTGAGAAACGAATATTTTACTTCGAAGCTAGTGCAGTTTAGTTGTTAAAAGCAATAGCACGTTCATTTTCATAGTCACTTGAACACACTGGCTACTAATGACACAGCTCGTTTTTTGAGTCTTAAGACAATTATAGAAAGGATTCGTGTAGAACTAAAGGCTCCGACCCATAGAATCCGTTGCGTCCGTTCGCTGCCGGATTCAACTGACAGCTCGATTAAATACACACGATCTTATGAGAGGTGACCCATAAGCATCGGATGCAACGGACGCAACGGAAAAAGTAGCCCAACTTTTAACTTTTGCGTCCGGCAGAACTGATGACATGCGCAGTCAAAACCAATTTGAAGTTTTCTCTTCACACCGCAACGGATTCTCTGGGTCACCTTAATCCGTTGTGTCCGGTAAAACTCACTGCTGTCAGTTGAATCCGGCAGCGAACGGACGCAACGGATTCTATGGGTCGGGGCCTTAACGAACTGCTTTTACATGGAGGAAGGAGTAGTAGAGGACGGAGTAGATACAACAGAGAGTCAACTCGTACCCCTTTTACCTAAGACACCCTGAAAGTACAAGTATTTTTTCCATGGTCAAATCAAAGATAGGGCCTTATTTGAATTGACGGCTATATCTGGCTGCATTTGAGTTTCATTATTTCTTATTTCAAAAAGTTTTCACTTTGATGATTCACTTTGGTGAACAAAAATGTTTATTGCGTTAGTTTTGAATGAAGTCTTTATCATTGCTTACTATTGCAAACAAAAAAATCTCGGAAACCGATTCACTTATTTAAATAGATTTCAAATCAACCGACAATAAGATGGCGGCGAGTGTTCCCTGTCGTGGGTTTCCAGCCTAATTTAGTTCGTAAACAAAATGGCACTGCCTTACCGCAGTTGACTCTATGGTTGTATACTGTCACTACCCCAATCTGAATTACGAAGTTTGTAACCAAACTAACCAATATCAGCTGTCATATCAGCTGTCAAACAAAATAGTGCTGCCAAATTAAAATCTGAACTTCTATAAATACAATCTTTTGGTTATACTTGCTATTGATGGTTTTTAATTCGATTGAGGATGAAGTTTTCCTTGGCAACACAAGACTGCATAAGACTCTCTCTACAGTTATTTATGAAATCCTGTTCAGCACGTTGGCTCAACAATGCATCGTGTAAAGCATTTCAAAAGGTGCTGTGACCTGTGAGTCGATAGCAGGTGAGCACGCTTACTTCATATGACTGTGAACAAGACAAACTTTCAGTAGCTTGAGCTTGGAGAATGCGTGATCAGGAACTTGAACTTTGCTCGTTCAAAACTAGGGAATAAGAGAGCCATTTTCGGTTTGTTTTTCGTTTCATGTAAGTCGGTTTTATTGAAATACTTACATTTTTTATGCAAGATCTCGTCATTTAAGAATTGTGTCAGACAGTTGAAACAACACTTAGCAATTTTCATTCGATCTCAGAAAAAGCGGTACTATCACTCTTGCATCTTTAGTTTTCCTGATCTAGGACGTGTTTAAACAGAATTTTGACTTTGTTTAGACGATGATTAAAAGAAATACTGAACCACTTTCACTGTCTAGGGCAGTTGACCGGGATAAGATTATTATACTTAGGCAATTGAAAGTGGTAACCGTATTATGTTGGTTAAAGCCTTCGACCGTTACGTGGCAGGTCTGTGTTCGATTCTCAAAGAAATTCGAAATGTTGTTTCCAGGCTATCGCAAGGAATTGGTTAGTCTTCGAAGAGTCAACACTGTCATCGAAAATTTCTTATCGATCAGTACAAAGCTGTATTTCTTCAGCTACTAAAGCGGGACATCACTACTCTTAATCTCACGCAATCAAGGAGTGTGAGCCCATAAAATTCTGGGAGTCCTTTCTACTGTAAGCATATATTGAATCAACTCATCTGCTCTTCATATCTAGACAAGTCATGATGTTTTTGATTCTGAAATAAGCTCTGTTTGCTAATTAAAATACATTATGTACATTGGCGTTGCAAAATTGTATGCAGCTGTTGCTGATTCAATCAGATTCCCATTTCACTAATGTCTTCAATAAAAGCAACGATTGACACATCAGGCAATGTGTTTTAGAGAAGTAATCATTAGTTTAAGACATCTTCTGACCGGAAAGTCTTGTTTTATTGACTAACATACATTTGGTTTTGATGAAAGAAATCAAATTGATTGCGTACGTGATGAAATACATGTCTAGTATATTCTTGCAAGTTTTTTAGTGGCTCCTAACCATAATTTGCAAATATCTATGGACTATGATTGCTGCGGGCTTGAGTGGTGTGTTGAAATTGAAGCTGATAAGATATGGCCAAATACTGACGAATTTTTACTCTCACACTTGAGATTGATTACACCATTAGAGTATAAAAGATAATAACAATTTTTACGCATATTGAATGACGTCAATTTAATGGGATTCCGTAAGTTTATGTCGTTTAATTGATTTGTATTTATGACGCAGACTCTTATACCATCACACCTGTTGAGTTCGGCATAGCAAGTGTGAGACCAACACTCATTCTTCGGCTTTTAACTGGCAAATGTTTCACGTTTTTTTTTTTTTGATTGAATGTCATTTCAAAGACTTCAAAGTTTGATCACACGATGAATCTTGCAGCTCTCCCGATACTCTTTTTTCATGAAATTTTATCAAAGATTTGAGCGGAGAGTTGTGTTGAGATCAACGAGCAACTTGAGTCTGCAACCATTTCATTTCCTTTAATTATTAAAAAAGCAACGGTTTTGACAACTTTCAAATAAAATGGCGCCCAATTATAAATGGAAATCGTGGAAATGAAAACATTGGTCTGAAGACGATGCGTGCCCGCTCATTGCTGAAATATTTAATTTCCTACCTAACAACAATGCTTCTACGAAATAAAAACCGGCGCCAGCTTTTTCACAGGTTTGAGTCACTGCTTCACATCAGTTACGACTTTAAGCATGTTCGTTGCTATTGTCGTCATTACCACACTATGCTGCCTTCATCTGATAAGATAGGAACACATTTCTTTTTTTTTTTTTGGAGTAGATGTTAATTTGTTGCTTTTTGTGAGAAACTGAAAGAACTAACAAAGGCACTGAACCGTCTCGCGTCATAGGTACTTGATTTTATTGAGGAAGATAAAAAACAATAACATGAACCCCCTGTGTCACACAAAAATGGGGACCGTACAGCAAAGTACGTGTATATCATTTTACTTCCCTGCACTGGCGCCAGGTCAATTATACAATTGTTCCACAATAAAATTGTGCGGTACTTGTGCGCCAGAGCGTATCTACATGACCGAGTTTTTTTTTTATTTCTGTCATTGTGTCTATTTGACTTCCCATCGTTCGAGTTTGACGATGATGATGAGCGTGAGTGTTAATACAACACAATAGTCTGCCTTTATGGATGGGTATTGTATTGTTGTCTGGCGACCCATTAACAAATTTAAATAATACCTACGCTCACATCATCTTACAACATGTATGCTATGAATAAATTGACAAAGCGTAACCTTTGGGTAAAGTGAGAACGATACAGAAATGTGACTTTTGTTTTTTGTGAAAGACCGTTGGACATTCTGTCGTTTCGGTAGACACTTTGTTTTTGACAGCTCCTGTCAGTTTTTCACTTCTTACAATTCCATACTCTGAATAAATTTGGGTAGGCCGGTTGTGAGTCTCTACACTTGCCCCAAAAGATTTCTTGTCTAAGAAAATAGAAACCTGTTTTAGTCTACCAAAACAGCAGTTATTTACTTATGACGTCAGTAATTTATGTTCATCGTGATGAAAATTTTTTTACAAACATTTCATCGATCTAGACTTCCAATTCCAAGAAATTAAAGGAGTTTATATTTGTCCAACAAAAACTTTCTGGGAACTGAAAGTGCAAACACCAAGCATCTAGATTCCCATACAGCAACGTACTTTCATTTATTTAAATGGTTTTATTTATTTAATAGAAATTCTCTTTTTGGAGTACCTACCAAAATTAAACGTTTTTACTAAAAAAAAGAATCTTTCTAAGTTTGCAACGAACCAAAAAAAAAAAAAGATCTGCAGGAAGGCGCCTACATTTATATTAATTTAATGTCCAACCTGCAGTCAGACGAGTTTTTGGTTGATATATTTTTTTTTTTAAATTTTTATTTGATAAAGTAGCTATTCCGGTATTGTTTGACTGACTTAGTTTTATTTCTTCTGTCGTGAGTTGCTTGTTGGTGTCAAATTATTGCTTTAGCACATGGAGTCTAAATGAACGTAATTAATAACTTTTGTATGGTTAACATTAGAGTACTACAAGTCTCTATGAGTAATAAAACAAAAAGTCTTACGACAGACCACTTTGTGTTTCATAAGTTGAACATTTAAGGAATGCTCACTGTATATCTACTTGACAACATATCAAGTTTTTCTTTGTCGGTTGTTTCTAACAGGTTCTCTTGGATTCCATTTGAAATATAGGCCTTTCTTTCTATAATAATACATCTGTTCGTGGATAAGGAAAAACCAGCATCTGATTATGTGTACACACTTGTGATGGAAGTAAAAAATAAAACTTAGTCAATAGAGATAAAGGTAAAGGTGCACCAATTATCGTTTGAAAAAAAAACTGTTCAGATTCACTGATGTGCAAGTAATTTCATGGGCATTCGTAAGAAATGTGAGACAAATGCAATACTTGATTTAAACCAAGGACAAAAGTATATCTGCGTTAATATCCCAGATTTTTAAGATAATAAGGCCCTTCGAGCGGGCGTACAATGACCCGGTGTAGTATAGTCCCAGTGTAATTGCTTACAATCTCATGGCATTCAATTCATAAGAATTACTCTTTAAATTTTTAACAATTTCTTCCCTTTGAACACTAAAATTTTGACAGTTTTCAAATAAATGGCGCCCAATTCGTGGAGAAATCCAGTCTTCTTGTTTTGAATTTGGAAATTAGACTTATACTGGCTTCTGTCATAAATGAACAGTCTCAAATACCCAACAAATTAAAATATAATTAAAAATGGCGCCCAATTGAAGGGACTGTAGAATAGAAACTAGAGTTTTACTTTTCAGCAAGAGAGGTAGATCTTTAATTTATTTAAAATTATACTATACAGATTCATGCCGCAAATGATGTCGTTTAAAACCACGGGCAAACCTTCTCTAGGTGCAAGAATGCAATCCCATTCCCCTAGAAATATAAAGTTTACATTGAGTTTGCACTGTAAACTTTATATATGTGTCGACAAACATCGACCAAACAATGCGTCTTAGAAAGGTACAAACAGCATCTAACTGATGAGCCCACTGTTTGTACCTGGGCAAAACGCATAAGGAGTGAAGGTCACTTGAACTTTTCATTTTGAGTTTAAAATGTTATACTAACCAAAAAATTATCACAATTGGCAAATAAACTAAAGTAGAATCTAGAGTTTCTATCTTCAGCTAAAAATGAGTGGTTCTTACTTAAAACTTGGTGATATTATACAAATTCGTGATACGAATGGAGTATTTCCAATATTTAATAAATGGCGCCCAGTTGAGGGGACTATGAAATGGTGGAGGCTACTTGTGTTCAGCAAGAGCGATGGCTCTGTGCTTATATCATGCAAGTTTACGTCACAAATGTTTTGTCAGACATGCTTATTTTGCCTACAGAGCAAATATCTTGAATAATCTGCTCTAGTTGTGCTGATAGTACCATTACCTTATTGGATGTGAAACTTAGTAAGCACTGTGTTCTGCGCAAGCTTTTCCTAACTTATTTAAAGTGTATCCCAACTCAACGAACAATTCAGATACGTTCTTCAGCTGAAAACAAAAATTTATACCATCTGTTCAATCGGTGCTTCTACCGAATGATGTAGGCTAGATCACAGTGTATCACTATGATTAGCAATGGTGGTTACAGTGCAACACTATAACACCTTGAGATGATAATGAAGAGGTTTCAAGCAGACTCACTTGAAGGTTCGTGTAAAAGTCTTGGTTGGTTATTTCAAAATCATGCTTTATTTCTGATTGACTTAATATTTATACCTAAAAATTGCTTACTCTACATATTTACAAATGTGCATAAGAAAACAAAAACAAAAGAAAATAATTTATAGTTTCGAATATCAAATGACGTTACTGAATTGAACATTAAAGAATTATTGCTGACAAGTAATGAACATAAAAAAGGTGTGAATGAAAACAATACAAATTAAATGATATTATTGCTGATAATGCACGAACGAAAAAATACAATTTTATCCCAAAGACAAATAACTGTTTTATTGCTGACAGCAGAAAAGTTACCAAATGCATACAGTGTGATTGAAAATAGAATGCAAAGAAAAAAGATAAATAATCTTAGTGACGTAGAAAAACTAAGAGTGCAAGAATGTAAACATCCTGCCCCGCGCTGATGATCCCAGGCTTCATCAGAAGGTTAGTTTCTAGATGGATATGGTACAACTTGATGAGTTGGTTGTCCGCGGAGACGGAACTGGATGAGGGGGCTTCTGTCGTCCCTTTATTTTCTTGTAAATAAAGAAGATAAGTGCTATGAAAATGATAATTAATCCAACTGAACTCGAAACAACATGAGGAGTGTTATGAAGACTGATTGTAGTAGGAAGCTCAAGCTGTTGAAGTTTAATTTGTTCTCGAAGTTTATTTAGCTCAAGACTGAATGAACTGAGGTTAAACATGTTGTACTGAGGAGAGGCTAGGCGAATTACGTCTTCACTGTGTATATTATTGTTAGTAATCCTGGTGTATGAGGCTTGAACCGTTGATGAATAAATTTGTTGGCCTTGAAGTGTTAAGTGCTTGTCTTTGGCTACGCAATTGGGCTGAAGTTTCAATAGCCCACTTCCTTTCAATGCTAAAAATGAGGTTTGATGATTACAAACAACATTAAGCACAGCTTCTTTGTTTAATGAAAATATCCATTGATTTGTGTCAGGAAGTTTCGTCCATACTGATTCCGCCTTGACAAATTTCAGTTCACAGGTGGAAATCTCTGAGTTATTGTTGAGTAAATTCATCTCGCACATACTCAAATTGGTTCCAGATTGATACACCGGGTGAGTTTGCATACATAAATGATGATTTCCATTGAGCGTTGAACATTTTGAAAGTTCACCTTCAGTGATTGGATAATATTGGTCATGATGAGCACTTACTGCTAGCATGTCAGTTGAGGGTTGAATAATCATGTAAGTATTATTAGCTGGTGCCGGAATGGGAATAAGCTTGTAAATTGAAAATTCCTCTAAGCTGAGTAATGGTACTTCTATTTTGAAAGTTATGTAATTTGAACTGATGTGACCCTCCACATTCATTAGGTTGTAGAGTTGTAAAATTTGATCGGGTTCTACGGCGATGCGAAGACCTGGAGGAAGATGATTTCTTATTTTTGCTACTTCGGTTACGAGTTGTTGATGAGTGATTAAAAGATGATTTACTCGTCCACGGTGCGTGTCAGTCAGAACGTCTGCTATAGCTGTCTGCATTCTCTGAATGTTGATGATAACTAGTGTTGCATGCGTGCACCATGATAAAAATAATTCCTTCATTTTAGTTTGGTACAATTCTTCAGTGACATTGCTTAAACTGTTGAACAATTGACTAAGTTGTTGGTCAAGTGCTTGTTTTCTTTTGATTGAATCTTCTTGACTCAATCTGACAATGTTGATAGTGGAATCTACGATGGAGGTATGATTTTTTAGTAGTCTCATAAGATGGTCTTCGTTTAATTCGATGCCTTTAAATTTTTGAGATATATCTTCAGCATATTTAGAGTCGAGGACTCCAAAAAGTGAGTTTGCTATATTTCCAACAACATCGACGGCGCCTCGTCTCCTTCTTATAGATAATTTGGTAGTTCCGATCAGGTTGTCTTCATTGAGCTCGTTTTTGATGACTTGAAACTGGTGAACCATTTGAAGACACAGTTCGTTACCGGATAGTTTTTTACAAATGTGGTTAAGTATTGTAGTTGTATTTTCCAAAGCTTCAAATTCCATTCGGTAAGGCTCGAGGTTGTAGAATACTATGATGTTCCATTTGTTATGAATCAGGCTGATTGTTCCGTGTCGGTGAAAATGCATTCCTGGTGAAGTGTTGTTGAAAGTTGTTACTTCAATGTCACTTGTCAATACTGCTGGTAAAAGAAGACCAATCAAAAGCATCGTAGTAAGCGGATTAAGATTTGTAGAATTTCTCGCTGCCTTTGACGTTGTTGTTTCATCAGGAGTGGATCTATCGCTTCTCCGTTTTCGATCTGTTGATGGCGGATTCAACTCGACTTCATCATTTTCTATGAGGGGGGCAAGCTTATGTATGGGGCGCCTCAACATGCCAGATTTAGTTCGCACGTCAGCGACACGTACCAAGCCGTCCTTTCCGACGTGGATATGCTCGATTCGGCCAAGTGGCCATTTCATTGTTGGCGTATTGTCTTCTTTCATGATAACAATGGTACCAATTTTGATATTGTTTGATTGTTTTTTCCACTTTGTTCGATATTGAAGCTCGTTAAGGTATTCCAGAGACCATCGATTCCAGAATTCTCGTTTTATGTGTGCTACTAATTTCCAACTAGTCAGTAGGCTCCCACGTACTGGTTCAGCCTTGGTATCAATGGTTGCCCTTAGTGACTCCCCAATCAGAAAATGACTAGGTGTTAATGCATTCAGATCACTTGGATCGTTGGACATTGCTGTCAAGGGTCGTGAATTAAGAATCGCTTCAACTTCTGCTGTGATTGTGCAAAGTTCTTCGTAGGTTAGTGAAGCGTTAGCCAATTTGCATTGTAAAAGACGTTTGGCGGACTTGACTGCGGCCTCCCACAATCCTCCGAAATGTGGTGCTCGGGGAGGAATAAAGTGGAAATCAATACCCTTTGAACTGCACGAAGTTGCGATTTTATTTTGCGCCTGTGCTGAGTATATATTTGTTTTTAGTTCTTCTAGTTGATTTTTGGCGCCAACGAAATTCGTGGCATTATCGCAATACAGATTTTTTACGTGTCCACGCCGACTCATAAATCTTCGTAAGGCTCCCAAAAAAGCTTCAGTTGTCAAGTCGCTAACAACTTCGATATGGACAGCCTTTGTCGCGAAGCAGCAAAACATTGATAGATAGCATTTTTGTGGACGACTTCCTCTTGTGCGGTAGTGAACCCATAATGGGCCGCAAAAGTCCACACCAGTATTAATGAAAGGACGTGCTGGTTGCACTCTTGTGCCTGGCAAATTTCCCATCATCTGGGAATACATATGTGGTTTTGCTCTGATGCAAAAAGTGCAATGTTGAGTGATGGAACGTGCAATGTTTTTGCCCTTTATCGGCCAAAATCGCTGTCTCGTGATTGCTAGAAGACCTTGAGGCCCAATATGATTGTTTTGAATGTGCAAGTCTGTCATGATCATTTCAACGTATGGATGTGAATATGGTAACAGGATCGGATGCTTGCTATCGTAAGATAATGATGACTCTTGAAGTCTACCTCCAACACGTAGAATATCGTCCGCGTCTAAAAATACAGCTAGGCCCTTCAGTGGACTATCCTTTTCCAGCTCCTTATTTGCCTTGAGGAAACAAATGTCTTTATAAAAGCCGTGGAATTGAATTTCCTTGACGAGGAATTGCAAAGAAGTCTCTAGTTCTGAAGTTGTTATTGGCCATGCAGATTTGTTCCTTTTTTGGTTCTGCCTCACTGAATTTAGCGACTCCTTTAATTTACCTGACTTGACGAGACTTGTAAATCGAAAGCAGTATGCCATTATTGTCTTGAGCTTAGGGAAGGAATTGGAATGTCTGATTCCTTCGAAAATATCGTGTTTTTGAGTGTCAACTTTACTGGTTACCAAGGCAGCGTTCTTCCTTTCATCTGACCACGTTTTACTGTTTTTAAATGGTGGTGGCCAAATTGCTTCTGAACCATGTAAAAACCGAGGACCAAATTTCCATAATGTATGATCCTGCAATTTTTCTGGGGATATGCCTCTTGATAAGACATCTGCCGGATTTTCTGATGATCTTACATATCTCCAATTATCAGCGCTCGTGTGTGATTGGATCTTGGCCACTCGACGTCCAACAAAAGTCTGAAAGGAGTCTGCACTTGAATTGATCCAACTCAATACAATTTGAGAGTCAGACCACAGAAAGCTACTAGTATTGCCCAAGTTTAGGTCTCCCTTTACTCGTTGTGATAGTTCGGCAGCTAACAGTGCCGCACACAATTCTAGACGAGGTATTGTCATTGATCTCATACCTGATGCTGTTTTGGTAGTTGGTGCGACTCGAGATTTTGAGCATAACAGCCGCACTATGACTGTACCTTCTTTATTGAGGGATCTGATGAATACAGCAGCTCCGTAGGCCCTTTCTGATGCGTCTGCAAATGTATGGATTTGCACTGATGATGGAATGTGATGACTGAAGACGTGTCTAGGAATTTGGAATGTATCTAGTTCTCGGAGACCTTTGTAGTATTTATCCCATCTGGTGTGCATTTCTTCTGGTAAGGCAGCATCCCAGTCGTATTTAAGCTCCCACAGTTCTTGGAGGAAAAGTTTTGCGACAACTACCACTGGAGCGACTATGCCGAGAGGGTCAAAAAGACGTGCTATATCTGAGGCCACAGATCTTTTGGTAAATCTTTTTGATGTTCGATAATTTGTTTTAATGCAAAATATGTCGGATTTTGGTCGCCACATTAACCCAAGGGTTTTGACACTGCTTTCGTTACGATCGTCGCTGAGTGAAATCTCTTGGTCTTCTAATGGGACGTTTGCGAGCAATTGTTGTTTGTTGGAGCACCATTTTTTTAACTGGAACCCTCCCTCGCGCAGCAATGCTGACAATTGAGTCTGAATTTCCTTTGCTTCGATCATGCTATCAGCCCCTGTCATGACGTCATCAACATAGAAGTCCTTCTGCAATACTTGTGAGCCTAGGGGGTACTTCGTATTGTATTCTTTAGCCAATGCTTGGAGGCACCTTGTCGCAAGATAAGGAGCTGACGTAGTTCCATATGTGACAGTTTGAAGCTTATAACATTTGATTGGTTGATTCTGATGGGAGCGCCACCATATAAGTTGGAAGTGTAGGTCTTCTTCACGTACGAGAATTTGGCGATACATCTTTTGAATGTCAGCCTTGATTACAAATCGGGGCAATCTATAACGTAATAGAATCGTAAACAGGTCATCTTGGATTGTTGGTCCGGCATACAAGATGTCATTTAACGAAGTATTAGATGATGTCTTTGCAGAGGCGTCAAATACCACTCTTAGTTTTGTGCTGCTACTGTCTGGTTTAAGAACACAATGATGAGGCAAGAAGTAGTGTGGTGTAGACACTGTTTTGAAATCTATTTCCGTCATGTGCCCCAGCTGGATGTACTCGTTCATAAATTCAGTGTACTGTTTCTGTAATTCTGGATGACGGTTCAGCCTGCGCTCCAAGGCATGAAATCGATTGAGAGCTATGTCACTTGATGACCCTAATTTAGTTGGATCGTCAGCGAAGGGTAAGCTGACAATGAATCTTCCGCTCGTATTTCTTGATGTTGACTGATTGAAATATTCTTCACATTTCTCTTCTGCGATGGTTCGCTTTGAGTTGGAGCACGGGAGTTCTTCGGTTTGCCAGAACTTGGTAATTGCATTTTCGAGAGAAGATTCTTCAGCGAATATTCCACATGTTGTAGTTGTTGTTGACCCAGCCTTCACCCTTCCGGTCACTATCCACCCCAATAATGTGTTTTGTAGAAGTGGTAGATTGCTTCCAAGTTTAATCTGCCCAACGCAGAGTAATTGATGGAACAACTCGGCTCCTATAAGGAGATCAATGTGGTCAGGCTTATTAAATTGAGAGTCTGCTAGTTTGACATTTCCTGGAATTTTCCACGTTGAAACATCGAACGCTTGTGTTGGCTGAGGTGATATGATTTGAGGCAAAACTATGGCCTCAAGCCTGGCGGTAAAATCGGTAGTTTTAGACCTAAGACTAATGTTTGCCCTTTTCTGGGCACCTCTTTTGCAGCTTCCGACACCTTGGATGATCATAGGCTTGAAGGACAGTGGTATCTTAAGCCTTCGTATCATTCTTTCTGTGATGATACTTATCTGTGACCCAGAGTCCAACACCGCACGGCAGTTGATGGTTGAACCGTCTTGTCCCTCTAAGTTCACGATGACTGTGCTGAGAAATACATAACTCTCCTTCTTGTTTATTCCTGCAGCTGCTAGTGTTGTGTTTTTGTTGGTGGATTCTTGAATTGGTTGCCCAATACTGTGGTTATTAGAGTTCGGCAGCTCCCTCTTTGTTAAATGTACCAACGTATTGTGTTTTTTTTGAGCATTTTGAGCAGCTTCCGTGGCGACAATCATAGGAGGTATGACCATCCTTCAAACAATTTACACACAATTTGTTGTTTCTTACGTGACTTAATCTGTTCGATGGTGTTAGATCAAGGAAGGCACGGCACGCATATAATTGATGTGGAGCCTTACACAATGTGCAATCCTTCTTCTGGGTGGTTATAGAACTTGTCACCTTGAAGCCATGGACTCGTCTTCTTTCTTCTTCGTCTCTTTTGCTGCTCTTGCCTCCAATTGCTTCGAGTGACTGGAACCTTGTTTCCAAAAACTTCAAAAATATATCCAAAGGCTGCAATTCCTTGGGCTGTTTTAGGGACTGCTCCCAAAGGGTTAGAGTATTCCGATCCAATTTTTTCATCAGAATACTCATTACGAGTGGGTCCCAGTTTGCTATGTCAATTTTTAGGTTTTTAAGACCCAGCAGGCATTCGACTGTAGTGTCGTGCAATGCCTTTATTTGATTTGCTGTTTCCTGCTGACAAGTTGGTTGCGCCATTAATTTATTGATAAGTGCTGAAACAAGTAGCCGAGGGTTTTCGAACCGCTCAGTAACTACCTTCCAAGCAGCGTGGTAGTTGGCGTCTGAGGTGGGGAAGTGGCGTATCAGTTTTTCTGCTTCACCTTCCAGAGTTGTTTTTAGGTAAAACAACTTTTGGCAATCGGCTATTTTTTGATTGTGGACCAATTCGGTAAACAAGTCGCAGTATTGCCTCCAGGTCAGGTAGTTTCCGTCAAACCTTGGCAAGGTTATTTTAGGTAATTTTGCCGTTTGCCTCAATGTGTCAGCTTGATGGGAATCAGGACGGCCTCCTTCAAGTTTGGTTGACAACATGAGGAGATTTTTCTGGACTCTGTCCTCGAATGCGAAGTACTCTTCGATGTCATAACCTGCATTCTCTGGGTCTTCTAGGAGCTCAGCAATTTTTTGATGAACCTCCTCCATCTGTGACCAGACGCCTTTTGTTTGGTCGATCTTTAGGCGGCAACACGTGCTTGAATACTCTTCTGCGCTCTCCTCTATGTTTTCCAGCAATCGCTTCAATGACTGCAGGATTGCCCTTTGCCTTCGAAAGACCTTTGTTGTGTCGATGTCCTGGTTCGGTGTTGAGGTTAGCGAATGAGAAGTAGCTTCACAATGTTCCCTTGCGAATACCTTTTCAGCTTGTCCTTCCGATGTCCCAGCCTTCATCACGGACAGAAGGTATTGTGTTAGCGATTGGTAGAGTTGCTTGACCTTCCCAGCTGTGTCGCCCTGGAAGTATGGTGTATCGTGTTTTCCCCCCTCCTCGATGTCATTGTGATTCTTTTCGAACTCACTCCAAAGATCTTCAATCAACACCAACCGCTTCCTTGCATATTCTGCTGTTTTCCTTTCCGGTCCGTCCTTTGCAATGTTGGATTGCAAACGCAGCAATTCATCGGTGATGACCTTCTGCCTGGCACCCTTTGTGTAGATATCCAGTTCATCCTCCATAGTTTAAATTTTTGGATCGTCGCGTCGTCTCTGGATCTCTCTCTGAAGTTTTAGTCTTCAATGAGTTCAATGAATTGAGCAGATTTCAATGTTGCAGTTTTGCCAGTGTTTTAGCCCTGGCAACGCTTTAAGATACGTTCAATTAAAATGCCAATGTTATAGCCTTGGCAACGCGTTTGGTAGCGAAAATTGCTTCTTACTGCTGGTGAGGGAAGCAATAATCACGTCGGGGTCACCAAATGTTCAATCGGTGCTTCTACCGAATGATGTAGGCTAGATCACAGTGTATCACTATGATTAGCAATGGTGGTTACAGTGCAACACTATAACACCTTGAGATGATAATGAAGAGGTTTCAAGCAGACTCACTTGAAGGTTCGTGTAAAAGTCTTGGTTGGTTATTTCAAAATCATGCTTTATTTCTGATTGACTTAATATTTATACCTAAAAATTGCTTACTCTACATATTTACAAATGTGCATAAGAAAACAAAAACAAAAGAAAATAATTTATAGTTTCGAATATCAAATGACGTTACTGAATTGAACATTAAAGAATTATTGCTGACAAGTAATGAACATAAAAAAGGTGTGAATGAAAACAATACAAATTAAATGATATTATTGCTGATAATGCACGAACGAAAAAATACAATTTTATCCCAAGGACAAATAACTGTTTTATTGCTGACAGCAGAAAAGTTACCAAATGCATACAGTGTGATTGAAAATAGAATGCAAAGAAAAAAGATAAATAATCTTAGTGACGTAGAAAAACTAAGAGTGCAAGAATGTAAACACCATCTTTAAAGATTAGGTTTTGACCACGGACTATGAGAATAGGTTGGTAGCTCATGTAGTGATACTTCAACTGACACGTTCGACTCATCAAACGCTGTCAAGAGAGATCCTGAGCAATTCGCCATAAAGGAAAATGTAATACGTTGCGGCTCAAAGGGAAGAAGTAGCAATGAGAATGCTACAACGACACTAACAAAAGTTTAACCTCAGTTTCTGTTGTCAACGAGGTGAACTTCACAAGCGGAATAGCGAAGTATATGAAGGGGACAAGATAGAGAGTTTTTAAAGTCCAACAAGGAGTTCGAGTTGGTAACATATTTTTCATTCGAGATAGTTATTTATACGACTATTTTGTCCTGGAAAAAAGGGGGATTAAAAATACTGTTCAATATTTTCATAAACTTTCTTGTTACCAGACAAAATGGTTTCAACTTAAACTTAACCTTACTTTGTTCATCATTCTGATAGTATCTCTCTCACCTGACAACATGACACCTTTCTAGTGATGCATAGTTACAAAAAGAAGAGAGTTTTGTCACTTGCTAATGAAGTTCCTTCAAAACTGCTAAAGATTCTCGAGTGAACAAGATGGTGCCAGTGGCGTAATGGTTAGATTGTCTGTCTGTCACTCGGGAGGTTCGTGGCTCGAATCCCAAAAGAAACCAAAAATGTTATTCCACGGGTATAACCTTCGCAAGGAATTGCCAAGTTCTCGGATAGTAAACTCATTGCCAATGACAAGCGTTTTTTCGATTAGCCTTTCGGAACCGGCAGAAAATTGTAGCTTCTCTCCATTCCGTCACTAGATACGGTTGTGAGAAATGCACAAAGCCCCGAGATTCTCGGCTCTGTTGCGCCACCAAATGTATGAACAAAATCAAAATCCCATTGAAAATGAAAGCTTAGCTTTCGAAATGTGTTGAAAAATTAAAAAAACCGTATTCTTCTGTTGTAAGTTAACGCTTTATTTCATTAGTTAAAATATGCACATTATTTTTCTTAAACAAAACTTAAACGAAATTGTATTAAAAGAACTCCATCCACACGAGATCTTTTGCATCACTCCCTACTTGAACTAAGTGTAGCACCCGCAGGTATAACCGAATAGCAAAAAGTGTTGAGTGAGCTTGATATGAGAACTGAAAATGCTGAATTTCATCAACTATCAATAGAATTACATTTGCTTTATCTTAGTAGATAAATTTGGCACGGATGGAAGCTAGTGCACCACCAAAACTTCTAAAAACCCCGTGTGAACAGGCTCAACATGGTTTTTAATCGCGTTCGATTCTTTTCTTTTTTTTTTTCATCGCACTTTAGACCTTTTGTATGTGAATCTTAGGTTTGTTGACAATGAAGCAACTCCTTCGTTCACACCAAAACTATAACGTTTCTAAAACTGCAAGTAACGCTTCCAGCCAGAGTAAGTTTAAAATTTATTCAAAAGATTTACTTCTGTTTGTCTCTGATTGAGACAATTGGTAGCTTTGAATGCCATTCAGTGTTTCGGACACCATATCCATGTGATCATGACTTTAGACATGCCTAACTCTTGAGGTTTCACTGAATCATGCACTTTATGGTGTTTAAATTGAAAATATACTATGAATTCCCTTCTTTCGTTTCTTTAAAAAAGATCTGTGGCCCCTTTTCTGCAAATTTCACTAATTGGTAGGCATAATAATACACCGGGCCAATTCTTTTCCGATTTGTATTTATAGATTAACACGTTATACAATATCAACTTTCCTCAATTATTTTCACTTGCGCAATTCTATAAATTAATATTAAATAAAATTTCCCTGCAATTAACTAGTATCTTTATCACTCTGTCGGATATATTCTCTCACAATTGTATCTCTTTTCCGCTTCGATAACTTAACATATTGTTAGAAGCTAATTAAAACAGTAATCAAACGGCGCCATCCATACGAACACCTTGAAATTAATAAGCCATAAATGTTATACGGGCATGGCTATAGTCCGTTCACACATCACAGGCTTACCCAAGTATAGATATGCACGAACAAAAACAAAAAAAAAAACAAACAAACTTGTATATTTCGAGGAGCCACACACACAGTGTGTCTGTGCGTAGTATAATATCCAGCCAGTGTTTCCGACGAAGTGCTAATTTAATCAAAGATCCCCTATCTATTTCCAACCAAGTTGGCCTGCGAAATATCAGCTAGCAGCAGCTTGCAGCAGATGCAAGCTAATAAAAAAGAAAAGGCAGAAAAAAAAGAACAAATTGAACAAATAATAAAACTGTGGTCGGGACTAATTAAAATTATTTTGTTTTTTCTTCAGCTCAAAAGAGTCAAAAGAAAAACACGCCACCCATTATGACGAGTGTTTAAGATGGTCGGCTAGCTTGCTAGCTAGCGAACCTAGCTACTACTACCACAACGGCGGTGGCTAGTATAGTCGCAGTCTATTTTTAGCGAATGCTGTAATAGTAATAACCTTTTTGCGTGGTGGTCGTCGTTTTTATTTGTGTTTTTTTTTTTTTTTTTTAGTTTTCAATTTATTTGATTTTTTTTCTGTTATTTCACTTGAAACTGCCTCCTCTTGATTAGAGATATGGCGTGGAATACAAGTATTACAATACAAATACAATAACAAAAAAGAAAATAATAACAATAAACAAGTGAGGAGGACGATGCCGTCGTTGACGCCTTAATGGCGCTAGATAACGCTAAGATTAATTCATTCTAAAGTTGAACTTTTTATAAATGAAAAAAAAAAAAAAAAAAAAAATTACTTCTCACTTCTCTCGGCGTTTAGGCATAAGCTTGTGTGGTTAGTCTTAGTAGTGCTGTTGCAAGATATGATTTTTGAGAGTGTGGTGAATTTGTTTTGCATGAGAAAAGTCCATCACATTATTATAATATTGTTAATGTTTGAAGTGAAATTGATTTCAATTAAAATGTGTTGTTGGTTGGTTTATTTTGCTATAGATTCGGTGTCGCTGTTTCAATTTTATGGAATTGACGATAATTATCGCATTAAAAGTAGTTAACATTTTGTTCACTGGCAATTGGATTGGTTAATCGTTTTGCGGCGAACGATCACTGATCAAAGATTAGCTGGGAAGTCGATTACATTTTTTCTTTCACTTCATTGAGAAATCAGTGAGCTCTGCCCTGAAAGCTATCATTCCTTGACTTACTTGAATAACAACTATATTCAAGTGATAGGCTTCGTCTTTTGAGCTTTTTGAGTTCATCTGTTTGATGACGTTAACTAATAACAAACTCAGCCTTAGGGTCTTAGGCAGGGTAAAAAAGCAGGATGGTGAAAAATGCAAATTGTTCCTTGAAGTCATAAGGAGAAGTCATTGAATTGAATTTGGTTGTAAGTTCAGATTATTTCAGTTCATCCAATAAAGCCCTAAGATCTCAACTGCCTTGTAGTGAGCTGATTTCATAGTGCGTGCAATATAAAACAATATTGTCTAGAACCCTACCTTTGGTGGGGGGTCTTAGAGATTTTTGGTAATCGTTTTAATTTAGGTTGTAAAAAAGTCTGTTTAATGTTATGTCTTCTTTTACACTGCTTACACAGAACCCTTCAGTTTTTCTCTATGCCAGTGATACCAAAATACTTTTTGAAAATGATTCAATGATTCATGTCAGCCCACCCCACTGGCGTATGACCAGTGTCAAGCAGATAACTGGGAGAGTATTGATTTGTTCGATAGAAGTGACAATAATTCATGTCTTCGTTTAAAGCTAGTCGTTGTTGAGAATTACTTTTAAATGAGACTACAAGCTGAAAGGGTAGGCACTTAGAAGTCACCATCGTATTTTCAACGAAGAAGCCAAGGAGCGTTCATAAAAACCTCGTGAAAGTGACTTTGTTTCTTTTTTGAACCTGTTTTCAACTTTAAATTTCAATTTTATGAAAAAATGCAACGAATTGTTGCAAATTGTTAAAAAGCACCGCCACCAACAAAAACCCTACTCACGAGCCACTCACCCCATATCGTAAAGACCGTGATAGAAAACGCGCAGCATTCGAGACAACTAGAAACCATGGGCTTTTTACCGAACCATCATGCACTGCTGCCAATGCAGTCAGCTCGTTACATAATAAACCCAACAAAGTGCAATTTTGTTTGTTGACTTTTATAAATCGGACTGAGTTCGCTCCGAATAACATATTGAAGTTTGCATCCCACTGATTGTGTAAATTAGCTACTTCAAGGAGTTGCTAGTATCAGGTTCTCTGGGTATGTTGTTTCTTGCGTTCGTTCTATCGATTTGAGAGGCTTGTGTTCCATGCTTTCTTAAGACCAGCATGGGCTTATTTTTCTATGGATTTTTGGGAGACAGTGATATCGTTATGGTACCCTTGCCGTAATGGTTAGCATGTTTACCTCTTACGCGGGAGGTTTTTGTTCCGAATACCAACAAAAACAAAAAAAAAAAAAATGTCCTCCTTTAGTAAATTCATTGCCATGAAAAGCGCTTTCTCGATTAGCCGTTCGGAATGGGCAGAACATTGTAGGTCCCCTCCATTGCCTCACAGGGCATGGTTTCATTTTGTCTGCTTTCTCAGGGAACCGTAAATTTGTTCGAGTTCGCTTATACCCCTATTACATGATGTCTAACGAGCCAAGGCTCAAATGAATGCGGAAAAGAAAGGAGATGATGATTTCACATCTCCTTTCGTCCTTTTTTGGCTCATGAGACATCATGTAATAAGGGACTTAGCAATCTCATGGGATATGAGCTTTTTTTCCATGCTCTTTACCAGACTATAGGCTTGCTTTTCTTTGTTGCTTCCGAAAACGACCAGATCGTTTTCCGCTTCTCTTTTGTAAGGCCCTGGATTTCTTCTTTTTTTCCTCTTCGTATGCCGCAAAGTTTCTTTGGGAAACCTATGGTGTGAGTTTGATGTTCATCATAAATCTATTCTCCTCTTTTCTCCGAGGTTGGCGTCTGTGTGCTTTTCTTTCTCTGCTCTTTGTGAAACCTTTGGCTTGGTTTCACTTCTTCCTTTGGTGACCCATTTTCATAGACCTTCTGATCTAAGACCAATTTCTCTTTTTTTCTGCTTTTTGGAGAACTTTAGGTTTTTTTCTCAACTATTTCTGACACCGTTCAAAAATTCACCACTCTTCGTGATTCCGTAAGTTACTTTCCTTTGCCCTTGGCGTTACAACAGGCTTAATTTCACCTACTCCTTTAAGCGTCGGGTTTTTTTTTTACGAAACCCTCAACCCTTTCTAAAGATCATCTTTTTGTTGAATTGATTTATTTAAAGACAATTTTCAAACTTGGGTCTCAAATTTCTTCAATTTTCTATACAAAACATGTCACAACTTGGATTCACTCATTTCATTTTAAGACAGTTGTGAATAACCCCGCATAAATATAAGAATTTTCTAGACTTTTCTTTTCTAGACTGAGACTTTGGGCGAGTTTTCTAAAATGCTAATGTAAACTTATTTCTATCCTATCCCGATAACAGCTGGTTTTGCCTTTTTAGATCAAAGAGGAATTCATGGTACGAGTAGCCGCACATGTGTATTTTTTAAAAATGCAAATTTAAATAAAACAAAGTTGGTTTACGCTTTTTAGCGTATTGAAGAATCTTGAAAGAGAAAATTATAACATAAGGCCCCTAATGAGAATGTTGTGTAAACAAACTTCGGCTCTTGAAAGAAAATATTTCAAAAGAGCAGCTTATTCTAAATGAGACTTATACCATTCCCCTGCTCAATCACTCATTTTCGCTGTCAGTTAGTGTGAAATCTAATTCAAACCTACACCATACATCTCTTCCCACATACTTTCAACGCCATCGCTGCACTCATACTAAGTACGTAAGAAAGAAAGAAAAAAAATCACTGATCGGCGAATGATCAAAGCTTTCTCAACAAAACATCAACTATTCTTTGAAATTTGCCGCCGCATGACGCTTCCTTTTTTTAATTAATTCTCCTTAATTTCTAAATGTGACTTAAGCATACACGTACATTCAAGACAGATAAAAGAAGAGGCAGGTCATCAAGAAAAAATTTAAATGTATAAAAATCAACTTAACCTCAACTGAAATATGACAACCTAATCTGATCTTTAACATCCCTGAACTTTGTCGAGCCGCACCGCACCGCTTCTAAAAAAGAAAGCACCAGCAACACAGTTAAAATATCACAAACAATCAAATGAAACCGAAAATAAAAAGATGAAATAAACTCAGACTGATTATGGGAACAAAACAAGAAAATAATTGCAAACCACTCTTAACTGATCTTATGATTTATGTACACTTGTTGTATTCAAATGACCTCAAAGTAGCAATAATAATCATAAAAAAATATATGACACACACTAATAATAATAATAAACAGGCGCCACCTAAATAACTCTCTCGCCTGTGTCTCTCTTCCGCGCTCTATCACTTTCCGTGAAAAGTTATAAATAATTACATTTAGTGCGACAATGTGTCGACAACAGCCCGCCGCCGCGCCGCTTCGCGTCGCCCGCCAGCCAAAGTCATCGGGCATACAGAAACACACACTTGAACACAATTTGACGTTTTACTTTGAGATTTGTGTATTGAATTGTGTGTATGTGTATACATTGATAATGAGTTGTGATGGTCGGTCATCGTCAGCGGGGTAATCAAACAAAAATACTGAGGAAAATAAAAGAAAACAGTCGAGACCATAAAAACAGACAATAAGCCCCGATTGGAGTCTCTTTAACTGCTACTGCTGCGCCATCGCTCCGCGAAGTGCCGGCGATCATCAGTGATGGGTAAAATTTTTGTCTTTATTTTCCCGATTTTATCACCATGCGGTTTGTGTTTGCTCATTATGTGGAAATGGGTAGATGGGAAAGGGACGAAGTATGCGCTTATTCATGACCAACCGACATTTGAAACCGCAAAGAAAAAAAGTATTACGTTCGACCAACAAACTCCACGTATCGTAAAGTTGGGATGCCATTGTGGGGTGACAAAAGAGAGAAAACGGGGGCACATGAATGGGGCTCAGGCAATTAATGTATGGCTGAAGTTTCCGCGTGCTAAGTGCTGTTTGACGCCACCATCGCCACACCCCACCGCACTAGCCAACTGATTAAAAAAAAAATATTTATTTTTTATGGTGAGTGAGTGAGCGTGTCTCATCACTCTTTTGGAGATCGTGTTGTTTTTGTTGAAATCAATTGATAGAGAATAGTTGTTGTGAACACTTAACTATACTTGCTGCATGCGACGGCTTCCAAATTAATGTGTAAGCAAAATTTATTGGCGAACGTGATGATGATCACACCAAGATCGGTAAGATTGTCGTCAATGACGACGCCAGAAACGAAGACGTCGGCGTTTTTTTTTCATCGGCGTCGTCGCTACACGATCGTCGCTGACAACAATTTATTCAGTGGAGTCAAGTGGCGGAAAGTACCTCCTTACAAAACAGTTGAGCATTCACTTTGACATTTGATCGTTTTTTCCGATTTAACAGGTGTAGTTTATCTGACATTTGTGTTTGCGAACTGTATTCGGTTCCCCACCATGCCATGTGGTGAATCAATTGACGTCATTTAAAAATACAAAAATGCTTAGTTCATTTTACGTTTTAGTACATTTCTGTTGACATTCATATTAAGTCTGCACATTTCTCTCTGTGTTGTTGCTTCGTAGGGGCATCAAAAAAGTTTCAAACTTTACTTAATTTCCAAATAAAATACTGCTTCCTTTTTAAGTGAGGTCCCACTGTGTAGAGACTTCTTTCTTCGGGATATGGCAAAATGAAAACATTGTTGCAGTTTCGCATTTTCCCTTTACACATTTCTTGATTGCCGCAAGAGATTCTATAAAAAGGGCGGCAGTGTCAACATTGTGAACGTACTTCACGTTCCAACGTCTAAATTCAGATGCCCCCCTACGGCCGCCGTCTTGATTATGCACCCTGGCCTCTCCTCTCTGTTGCCAGTGTCGTCAGTTTTATGCGGTTTTACGATTTGCATTTTCAATGCGAAAAAATTATGCTCGATAGGCGCTTAGAAAAGATCTTGTCGCGCAAAATTATTGGCGGCAACAGTGATGTTATGATGTTCTGTTCTGTACGTTTGGTGTGCGCTTCTTGTGTGAGAATGCATTCTGAGAGCTGTGTGAGGCTCGAAGCAGTCAATGCTGCCAGCCAGCACCAAACGATGCGGCAAGCATCTGCGTCATATCTCATATAGAATAATAGATTGGATGTTGTGTGCTGGGTGGCGGTGGTTTAGTGGTTCATTAAAGTCATGGACGAGTGCGGCGGCATTATATTGTCATTGCAACCAATGACTATGATAATGCGACGTGCCAGCAACGACCGACGCGACGACGCACCGCCACCGCAAATAAAATATTATTCCTTTGGTTTCTACATAAATGTTGTTGTTAGCACCGCAGCCATTCGATGGGTTAGTTTAGGCGTAAGCTTCATTAGCGTACTGCTATAAACTGTTTGAACAATTAAAATAATTATTGAGGTTAAATTGAATTTATTTTGCGGTTGTTGTCATAAGTTGTTGGTTGTTTACGCATCTTTTCTTGACATTCCTTCGATGTAACTTAATGCCTTCAAGTCCTCAGATTTATCACTGTCAAATGATAAAATTTCCTATTTGACGAATGTTCTATTGGCTAACTTTTCATATTTCTCTGTGTTTGTTTCTGTGCCAAAAACGTATAGTAGCCTTTCAAATTGGAGGTGATATATCTGGAAAACTTAAAGTTATTTGCACAAGAATAATAATAAGGGAGAAGGAATTTGCGTATTTTCTGAAAACCGAAAAAAAAAGCTAAATAAAAACAAAAACTAGGGTGTCACAACAAAGCCTTGGAACCTAGGTCACTCATACCAGAAAGACCAGCCTGTCAATATTTTTGGAACAATAGGGAGCTTTTACACGAACAACGCGTTCCATATTCACAGTCTTCTTACCTCCTTAAATCTCGATGTTCTTTAACAATTAACAGCTAATTCCAGGCAACTCTCAAGAAGGTTCAAAGATTGAAAATGATTTTTTTTAGAAAGAAAACAGCGAAGACGGTATTATATGCTTTTTTGATATGCGCACACGACGTGTGTGTCCCTCCAACTAAGAACTACCCTGAACCTTTGAACGGAATCAGTACACGAATTATTTTCTCTTTATCTGGAAAATTAGTTCCCCACCCAGAGGCCCTAAATGTAATCCGCGAACGAAATGGTTGGTCCTTTTGCCAAGGGAAAGATTATTTTCCAAAGACCTAAGTGAAACCATCAGAGAATGTGGTCTTTAGATACTAATTTACAAATCTTTAGAAAGTGACTTCTAAGTCATGATTCATGAAAAGCTTTTTATTCCAAACGGACGTCGTTGAATCAAATCTCGCTCTTCATTGTTTTACTTTTGGTCTGCACAGATCATTTCAGCTGTACAACATCTCAACACAATTCAAGTCTTCACAGTGTTTATGTCTTATTCAAAATGTGAGTTTCAACGACATATATCGTGTATAAATAGATTTTTTGCCTCGATTGTATTGTCGGTGCATGTGGTTTCGGCAAGGATAAGGGACATGTCCATGTCCAGTGCAGACGGCATGTTAAATTCAAAAATGTGAATACTCAAAAAAAAAGAAGGTATTTTTATAGTCTTTATCATAAATAATTATCGTTTAAGGATTTACGAGTTGTGATTTGTGGTTTCAGGCCTTTGGTTTCTGATTTAAGGTCTTTCTTTTTCTATCTGGTCCCAAATCGCTTGATCCCTGGGTCCTGATTTCTAGTCTCTGTTCTCTGGTCACTGGTCTCTGTTCTCTGTTCTCTGTTCTCTGGTCTCTGATCTCTGGTCACTGGTCACTGGTCACTGGTCACTGGTCACTGGTCACTGTTCTCTGGTCTGTATGGTCTCTGGTTTCTAATTTCTACCCTCTGGTCTCTCATCTCGTGTCTCTGGGGTCTGGCCTCTGGTATCTTGTCTCGCGTCTCTGGTCTCTGATTTCTAGCCTCTAGTCTCTGGTCTTGGTCTCTGGTCTCTGGTCTCGGGTCTCTGGTTTCTGGTCTCTGGTCTCTGGTCTCTGGTCTCTGGTCTCTGGTCTCTGGTCTCTGGTCTCTGCTCCCTTGTCCCTGATTTCTAGTCCCTGGTCTCTGATTTCTGGTCTCTGGTTTCTGTTCTCTGGTCCCAGGTCGCTGATTTATGGTCTCTTGTCCCTAGTTTCTAGTCCCTGGTCTCTGATTTCTGGTCTCTGGTGTCTGATGTCTGGTCTATGGTCTCTGGTCTTTGGTCTTTGGTGATTCCTGGTCTCTGGTCTCTTGTCTCTGGTCCCTGGTCTCTGGTATCTGTTATCTGGTCTGTGGTCTCTGGTCTAAGGTCTCTGGTTTCTTTTATCTGGTCCTAGGTCTGATATTTAAGGTCCTTGGTACATGCTCCCTGATTTCTAGTTTCTGGTCTTAGGCTTTTGGATTGGTCTCTGGTTTTTGGTCTTTCCTACCTCTGGTATTTGGTCGTTGAGGTCTGATCTCTCCGAACCGTCTGACACCTCTTTCCTTCATTCTCCTTCGCTTATATCTTACTCTTTCTCCCTCTATTTCTTCCATCCCATTTCTCTGGATTTTGTTTTTCTCTATGTGTCTGTCCCTATCTGTCTCTCCCTGTATATCATATCTATCAACCTTATATCTATCTCTTTTTTCGAACACCTACTGTAGCCAACATCCTTTTTTTCCTTATTTTCCCTCACATCTAATCACATTTTATTGTTGAATAACTAAAATTGATTCGATTTACGTATATGTTCGTATTCCTAGCACTCGTTTGCAATTATGACTGCAACCTGTCTACTATGCGTTCCTCAACTTATTCCTAGCACACCTTTCCTTATTATACCGATCAAAGTCCAATGTTAAATTTGCTACAATCAGGATCGATGCAACAAAGAAACGAGATAAGAATCTGAATGAATTTCAGTTTTATGATGATTGTCATTTGTATCATCAACATTTTAAAATAAATTTATTATTTTCCTCAACTTTACTTGTCTGTTTAATTATATTTTTTTTTGTGTAAAGAAACAGTTGCTGCTACTGATGTCGACTGGTATCTATCAGTTTCAGTCAGATGTGTGGCATTTCTTGGGGAGAGAACAACTAATTAAAATGCTGTTTTTGTATCTCTCAAACAATCGCGCAGATTGTTATTTAATTTATTTACAATTTTATAACGCTCTGATGTGCCTGCCTTCTTTGTTGTTCTCCACATTTTTTTCATTCCTATAAAACTTACTTTTTAAAAATACAATTTCTTTATTGGTAGTATCAATAGGAATGGTTTTTTTTTTTTTTTTGTAAAATCAAGTTCTTGTTTCTCGGTTCTCGCCTTTCTGCCTTGATCTTTTTGTATATGTATATTGATTGCTAGCACACATTTGCTAATGGCATAAATAAACAAAACGTTTGAAATTTGCACAAAATAAAAATGAAAAAAAAAAAAAAAAACAAGAGGAAAAACAATTTGTGTATAGCTACGGTTGACTGACGCTGACGCGCCCAGTTTGGAGGTCTACACTTACGTAATCTAGTGGCGCCAAAAATATTGTCATTAAATGCTATTAAGCTGTTTTGCTTCTTTTTTTTTTATTTAATTTTTCGTTGCTCCTTTTGTATTTATAAGTGGGTAATGGGTAATGGGTATACTTGTACGTTTTTTTAATTGCCAGTGTGACAACAAATGCAGGTCAGGTGTTGTACAAAATACTTAAAACAAAAATCATTTGTAAAGCGGCCATTAGCGCCGAACAATAAACAAGTGACGCTACTTGTCGAGTGCAATAGCTCAAAGTGATATTCACACAAGCAACTTAACTAAATGAATTTACACACAGAGCACATCTTAGAATGTTATAAATTGTCTTTGTCAGCCATTAATTACCAATCAAATTATTTTTTTTCTATCTTCTATAAGTAGTGTACACATACTAAGTATGAATCTATTATACACCGTAAATTCAGAGTGAAAAAGTCTAACGAAATGTCATCGAGACACAACAATATATTATGAACTTGAAGATGGCGGACAACGGCACAGAGAAAACGCCAAATTCAAGCGACCGGGAACAATTTATAGGTAGTGAAAGAAAAATAAATAAAAAAAAAAGGGAAGGGCATTTGGAAGAGAGAAAAAAATGTATTTAGAAATAAAAATAAAGTGACGGTAATAATAACATTATGCCGCCAACGTATTTGCAAATTATACTTTAAATACGTGATTTTCATGGCTAAATATAAAGATGATGTTTATTAAAATATTGTACACTGCCAAGAAATGGTCGGGAAAAAAAAGACAAAGTGACAGGAATAGGCAAATCAAGAAAGAAGGCGGTGGGTAGGTAAATGTCTTCAAGTATAAGTTTACAAATGCTTGTCATTGTTTCAATCTGTCATTCAGAGTAGTCAGAGAGTGGACGATCAGACGATTGTCATGGAAATAAAAAAGTTCAGTCTTGATGGTTTTTAAGTCCATTGCTGGACAGAAGCAATGTTTAAACGCATTCAGCCAAATTTATAAAGGAAATTTAAAGGTTGAGTAGACTAAAACACCTTAAAGTGACAGTTTGTTGATGGCACTTCTGTGTTCCAGCACTTAAAGGTGTTTTGGTCAATTTATTCCCTAAAATGCCTTTGTAAATACTGCTTAGTAGATTTTTAGTTAGTCAACCAATAGCAATTAGCAATCGTATTTGTTTGCGCTGCCATTTACACATGCGGTGCACAGAATGTGGAATGAAATGTGAAATGTGACAAACCACTAGCAGTGTATGCAAAATTATTCAAGATTCTCCTCGGCAAAGGTGTTATCTGCACTGAACATTCAAATGTTCTACTAGAGCCCAACAAGTATTCAGCTACAAAGGTCAGAAAACTCATGCTATTGGGAATGTTATCTCAACGTCCCACGTGACAATTCGGCGCTGTTAGCGGTGTGCTTGACCTTGCTTTAAATTCATAGCAGAGGGCAGAAATATGAGAGATAGTAGAAAGCAGTCAAATTGTGTGTTTTGGTCATTTCATAGCATACTTTTTTAACACTTTCATACCAAAAACAATAATGAAATAACAAAATGGCGGAAAACCACATGCAAATGACAGTTCCCCTGGCTTTAATAGCTGCGATAACTGCTCTGTCATAAAAGTATGCTATCCATCGCAGCCTATGAAAATAAAGCTCCTATAACGGTCTTCAATTGCGATATTCAATGATACACACAATGATATTGTGGAGACCAGGCGTAACACCAAAATTGTCTACTTAGTATTTTTTCCTCTCTGAAAACAAATATTTGAAAGCTAACTTTGATTACGTTGCAGCTCCATAAACCTCATTGACAGTTAAGAGCACCCAAACCTCTTGTCACGGAGAGTTTTTAAGTTGAAAAAATAGCTGACAGCTAAAAAAAATGTTATGATTTATCAGAGCTATTATTATTTTATTGATTATATAGTTTATTAATTATTTTCCTATTAACTTGACAAGCTTTAATCTCGTTTTACTGGCCTGTCGCCGTTGTCGACACAGATGTAGTTAGGAAAAACTTGTATCCCCTGCTATGAGTGTGGTTTTTCATAGTATACTAAGAGATAGTCAGAGTAAATGTCAACTCTTAATTGGAATTCACGTCAGTTTAAAAATGATAGTCACAGAGCTCTGTCCGTAATTACAAAATTTGATTTAGTGTATTGGTTAAACCTTAAAGCGATTATTAACATGTGAGTAGTGTTTATAAATTTTGTATGATCGCTGCAGTCTTGTCAATGGAAATAAATTTGACAGTTTGCTTTTTGTCCGGGAATGCAGTTATTTAAATTTAATGAAAAAGGTTGGTGGGCTTGACAATCAATCGTTAAATGACAAGTAGTTTCCAGTGACAGAACTTACTCTTAATTATTGAAAATGTAATATAATAATTCACTATCTACTTTAGATTCAAATAGCCTTCCATACTCCTTTATTTTAAACTAAAAACAAAACTTTTTATTTATGCATTTGCAAACAACAAGCTGTCAATTAATGCTCGTTCTGCATCAAAATCAATTAAAGTCTAAGAAAGAAGGAGAAAGAGAGTAAAAAAAAATGAATCAAAGATCAGCAAAGCTTACATAATAAATTAACATCAATAAATATCTCAGAACAATAATAAACAAAACGTGCAGAAAGCAAAGAGTACAAAAAAAAATATGTATAAATAAAGAAAAACTAAGTAAACTGCCAGAATTCCACCTGTGTTGTATAGTTGGGAAGAATAATGAAAACACAAATAAACTTTCGATAAAATATCGTGTTTACACTGTAGATGGCCGACATTAGCCAAATTATCGCAATCCTTGGCGCCAACTCACTCACTGCGTCGTTTTCGTTTAATTTTGTTGGTTGCGATTGTAAGCCTACTTAATAGTTTTAAAGATTAAAGCGAAGATGCTTAATATAAACGACCGGTGTGGCATGAATAAGCAAAGCTGTTGAAATAGAACTTGAGAAGTAAGTATTGAAGTAGATTTTGCTTTCGAAAACAAGAACAGGGTGAAACAAAATATTTATATTTATTCTGATTGAGATGTTACGGTGTCTTTATTGAAAATGAGCTAAGGAAATCAAAGGAAGTATTTTACAAACTTTTAGCATGTAAGAAGTGTCATCGGCGGGCAGGAAATTGATTTCAACAACCTCCATAGCTGGAATTTTCTAATGAAAACCTTTCATATTTGAATTTCACCTATCTGCAATGTTTTTCTATCAACTTGTTGCCACTGCTCGACTCCGCAGAGGTCAGGATCATGTCTGTTTTTTAAGTTTATAGTCTTTGAGTGCTTATACCTTGTTGGTCAACCTGCTAGATCGGTTTCGTCAAGTTTGTAGTGCTGTTCGTCTAAATTCCTTACTTGTTCGTGAGAGCATTTTCTCGAAGTAAATTTCCAAAGATTGGGCTGGAGACAAACAGTTTTGTGGAGCATTTGGTTTGATGACTGACATGATTTGGGTTTGTTTGGTTAGTTCAGTGAACCATTGTCATATTTTTAAAGCGTTTCGTCTAGTGAAACCAAGAATTCAGACCACTTTCTGAGAGTTAGAAATCATCCGAAGAGTTTTCCTTTAGTTGATCGGAAGAATTTACTTTTATCAGAGCTTCTGCCACATTGTTGTTTAAGCGGAAATGCACGCTGTTCATTTCGGATTATCTTCCCCTTTCACCATCTCTATGTTGGCACCCTTCCAAAGCAAAATATACCATCGTGTCTTTAAATACCAGTCTTCGGCACTGACATTGAATCAATCAGACTTATTTTGAGCAAACTTCTGCAGTTTCCCGATGATGGCATTTTTCATAGAACAGTGTAAAGATGGAACTTCTCAGAGGCTATACAGGCTTTTAAATTCCATGCAACCTCATCGAACGTCGGCGCATAATGTTTTGCATACTAGTTAAGTTCAGGGGCATCACCAGCATGATCTTCTTCTTTTTTTGTAAGCTGATCTAGTAGGAGCTTTCTATGAAAATTCTTGTGAATAGACCAACCAACTGAATTGATGATAAGGAAGTGAGAATTTTTTTCTTAGACTTTGTGAGCCGACCCCGCTTGACGTTAAGTTTTTGTAGTCTTTTCGAATTCGTTTACAAGAGCTTTGTTGTTCCCATAAGGTTCCAAGGCGGCTTCACTTTAAGCTCTAACAGCCTTGAGTTTCTATGTCGCTTTCAGTTTTTAACATTGCTGATAGACTTTTCTAGAAAGGGTGTTAAACTCACCCAAACACTACCAGGAAAACATTTATCACCGTTCTTGTATTAAAATGGAAAAGACAAAGTTAATTTCGTCTCGTCTCACTATGTACGCTTACAAGCTCAAGATTAATTCGCCACAAAACAGAGTACGCTGTAAGAGACTGATCTTTTTTAGCAAGAGGGCTCACAGTCCACAAGCACGGTACGGGGCTTGTAACAAAAAAATACAAGTAATTATGGCAAGTGTAAAAAATTTCTATAACACAAAGCTACAAACTTGCTTACTCTTCTACAAATTCAGTGGATATAACCCTACAGGGGCTGTTGACTTTTAGACTTCTTGCTTTGTGTTACAGGCCAATGGTATTCACTTATCATCTTGATATGGGCCATTAGAGTTTGTGGCACGGAATAAAAATGATAATGATGGGAAGTGGAAATGAAAAGAGAAGGGAAAGGGATCGTCAGTATCATTTAGCGGAGTGCAGCCGTTTATTATGGTAGACCCTACAGTTTCATCATTCTTGAATTTTTCGAATCAATTATTTGTTCCCCCACCATGGGAAAGGTGAACAATCTTCGAATAAATTCAGTGTAAAAGAAGTAAAAAATTTCACAAAGTTTTAACACAACGAAGCCAGGTTGAAACTAATGGCTTATTGCTAAGCACTAACCACTAAACTTAAAACATCGCAATAAATACGCAAACACTTTTGAGTTCGCGATGGTACCAATACATGTGGACACAGAGATTTCTTGTGAAGTCAAGCCAGCTAATATTTACTAGACCTAAAATTACTGAGTCTCTCTCTCGAAATTTTGAACCACTGCTTTTCTTTTTCAAAGACCAACTGAAACTCTTCAATTGAAATCCTGAAAGCAGCTCCTCCAGGGGGTCAATTCCCGATCTGTGAAGCTGTGAAGTGAAAAAAAAATATCATTTCAGTTTTCATACAGTTTTTTCATTTTATCACTTCACGAACCCACTCTAAGCGATTCCGGATCTAAAAAGTACTAAAACGTTCTAAATGATAAATTCTGACAGTTTTCTCTCATTTTCTCTCTCATTTCAATTGGATTCCAATTGGATTTTTCATCGTTTGAGTTTTGCGGCCATTTTTCATAATTGAATTTTTCACCGACTCATACGGGAATGAAAAGAAATTTATCATATGAAAAAAAATTGACATTTGAGGTTGGATTTTCACTAATCGAGAATCGAATTTTCGGTGAAGCTGTGATAAATGTTTTCACTTCACAGCTTCACAGATCGGGAATTGACCCCCAGGTCATATTATGTGAACAAAGTGTTCAAACTTTCAAACTAAATCCAACTACGGTCAATGTCTTACCTTACGTCAACAAGTTTCTTCAAAAATGTAAAAATATCTGTCAGAGTCACCCTTTCTCCTTGGCAACTCTGCTGCAGTCTTAATTAAGGGTGCTTCTTATATGTGTCTATAAAGGTATTTATAGTGTAAATATTTGCACAGCGGTGAGTGAATAACGTGTTTGCAATAATCCACTGGTGGCGCCTATATAAGACATATACAAAGGCGAGAAACCAACTAAACTACTTCCACCACTCTCTCACCCTCCTTCTCTCTCTGCACCTATAATTGAGGTTCAATAAAAACAAAAATAAAAAATAAAATATCACGGAGTACGAATGCAAAATATAAATTTGCAAACAACATCATTGAAAAAATAAATAAAGGAATATACAAAAATAACAAGGTAGAAAAAGAAAGACCAAGAAGAACCACCAAGAACACCAAAAGTAAAGATGATGTTAAATAAATATACCAAACATGAAATTAATAACAACAACAAGAAAACAACGAGAGAAAAAATACGAATTTTATTATAAATTTTTCTTCAATTTTTTATTTGCCTCGCAAGCAATTTATTTTATAGCGCCTCGCCGACGGCCCACTGACTAGACGACGACGGGCACGAAAATTGCATGGCGCCTGCCATACCAGCTCAATTTGTTGTGTTATTGGATTTTGTGTATGCGTGTGTCTACGCGGGGGTTTTGAGGTGGTTTTGGATGGGATTTTTTTTTTTGTTATAATATTTACTCGCGTGAAGTAAGTGTAATCAGGGTATAAACCTCCATCGCACACACCACGATACAAGAAGACATGCTATCGGCGCATTAAGGCAAACATAAAGGCGTCTGGTTTTTTTTTTTTTTGGTTCGTGCCCGTGTGTGCTTATGATGAGTTGTATACTTCATCTTTATTAAAATGTGAATGGGTTTCACTTGAGTTGTTTTTTCTTTCATTCTTTTTTTTTTTGTTGTATCGTGTTTTATTATTTTTTTGGGACAATTTGTCGGCCTTGATGTGGTAGTCGGTGGAAGTCACCTAAATCAGCCCACTATACTCTGCCCCTTCTCAAAAAGTGAGTTCACATTGTTTACAAGGTTCAATACCCTTTTTGGGAGAGGGTAACTGAATGTGGTGGTCAATAGCAATAAAATGGGTTTGGCGAAGTAAAAGAAAAAGAAAACGAAGAGAAATATTACCTCACCTTTTTTTTTGGTATGTTGAGGAATTTGATTGAGGGTTGGCGCATTTTTCTGATGTAACTTGTCTCAGAGTGTTAGAATTTATGAGGAGACACCCGGGCGTATACGTAACTTTTTTTTTCTTGTTATGTTATTTGTTGTGGTTTCACACTTCAACTGTCGCTTTTATTACTGTTTTACATGAATTGGAAGAGACAATAGTTCTTGTTCTTATGGCCACCTAGTTACACGATACATTTTTTATAGGTATTGTTTTTTTATAAAAACTTTTATGTAAAGTGTTCGTAAGGAACAGTTTTGTCATTTAAGTTGTTAAAATAAAAAAAACACTCCTTTTATTAGTTAAATGCTCTTTCCTTTTCCGAAAAAAGAAGTTACCAACTTTAAGACGACAAATATTAAAATGTAGCAATTGGATCAGAAAAACTACCTTCATTGCACTCACCGAAAATTAAAGGATGGTTAATCATTAATCAGAGAAAAGGATGAACTCTTAATGTCTAATGTCAACAGAGAGATACCGGTGGTGCAATGGTGAGAGCGACTGACGTGGAAAGCCGGTTTTTCAATCCCATGAAATGCTTATTCACGGGTATTACCGCTCCTGGAAAATTGGAATGTCCTAAATCGTTCAGGAAATTAGCTTTCTCATAGGCTCTAGTTGATTCTGAGCTTCTGAAACTATCGATAGAAAGTGATGGCTTGAGATTCTGTTGATTTTTTTGTTTTTGAAACAGTTTAAGATGAAACTCAAGTCCCACTTCGAAAACAGTGGCATATTCAGCGTGATAAAGTGATAATAGCTGGTGTTCCATAAGGAAGAGTTCTTGGGCCAGTATTGTTTGTTTCTTACGCTAGAGATGACATTAGGAAATGGATACCATTAATAAAAGAAATTATTTTTTTTTCATGTTCTTAGCATGTTGTTTAGTAACAAGCAAGCGTTTAAATGTTTGTGGTCATCTTACAGCTTGATATGTTAAACCTAGTTACAGGCAAACTTTGTGATCTTAGAATTGAAGATATTCACATGGACTTAAGTATAGCTGCTGTTGATGACGAAGTAATAAGCTAAATCAATTTAAAGGCCAGGTAAACATAATTAAATTACTGAAATCAAGATTTATAGTGATAGCCGAGCTTCAGGCCAAAAGTCCTTTTTCGTGGGTATCACTTCTTCTCGCGTGGAATTGCAAATTCTTTAAGAGTGTTACTTTCATGAGAAGTGCTTTCTCATCTAGTTGGCATCTTTCACTGCCCAAAGGAGTGGTTGAGAGAAATGCACTAGGAACAAGCTTACCCCCAGCTTGTTAAGCCCAATTTTATTTTTATTTTATCGCCATTTAGTATGACAAGATTATATTCATTGTTAAGGAATTAAATCTACTTTCAATCACAAGTTCCTTTTACTTTGTTCTCGTCGCGTCGATTCGTTCTAAAGCTACTTTTGAAATAAAATGTTTCTTGGTTCTCTTTCTTGTAACTTGAAGAAAAATCCCCCCTACATCTTTTAAGAAACAGTGTTTCTACATACAAGCCTGATATTTATCAAAACCTTGTTTCTTTTATCTACTTCTAGATCACTCATCGCCATCTCCAACATGGTGCCAAATAGCCTATTGGGAACTGGCGCAACGTGTTGGCGAAAGGTATGAGGCTAAAAACTCTACAGTTAACATCTATTCAGAAGGCAGCGGTGGGATGTGTTTAAAAGATTTGGCCGACAAAAAGGGCACAGCAACATCAAGTTCGGTGCAAAAAACAAGGCAAAAAATTGGTTTAGGTAAGAAAAAAAATAACTATAAAAAAAAACATTAACTTAACTATTCGTTTCTTTCTTTTTGCAGGTATTACTCTTAGTCAGGAAGCTGATGGCGTTTGGTTGTACAATCGTTCGGAAGCACCCATTTTCGTACATTCTCTCACATTAAGCGACGATTGCCGGCATGTTTCCAAAGTGCCACCAGGTTATTGTTTAAATGCCTTCGATATAAACAGGTGAGTTTTTCGTCCTTTAAAGGAGAGCTACGATGTACAAAACTTAATGTTTCAGAAAATATTAAATATTTTTCCTCTCGTTTGTAGGGCTCGAACGCAAAAACTGGTGTGCCCACCTCAAATAGCTGGTGCTCAAACAGGTCCAATCGACACATTCAGCATGCAAATTAGCTTTGCCAAAGGTTGGGGTTCCAAATACCGTCGAACAGACATAACCGCTTGTCATTGTTGGCTGGAAGTACTTTTTGCGAGACGGTGACAGTTTTTATTATACGGTTTTCACATACCTAGATCACCATCGATTGGTAATAGAAATACAACAATTGTCAGTTTTTCTTGCACTGTTGCTGCTGATGTTGCGAAATCGGATGTTGACATTACTGCAACTACCGTCGCTGCGAGGGTCTCCGACGTTGCCGTCGCTACCGCTACCGCTGCCGCTACCACCATTGTAAACAATATTCGTCGCAGTAGCAGTAACAGCAGTAATAGCTGTCACTGCAAATGCACCTCACATCGAATTTTATGCACCAAAGTTGCCACAAATACACGCTTAAGGCCTATGCTGTCGTTGTCATTGTCAAAAAAGCGAAGTTTGCGCAAAATTCACACAAAATTTGCAACAATTTTTAAGCTTTGCTGGAAGAGGTTTGCGTAGTTTAAAAGAAATAAATTGTTTAACATTTTTTTTTTTTTTTTGCTAAGAACATACAAAATGGACTGGAACGTTAGATTTTTTTTTAAAATGGTTATTCCATAGAATTTATATATCTCATCAACGTTTGGCTTATAAATACAAAAACAAAAGAAAAAAATTATAGATTCTCACACTCAGTGAAAAAAAGCGAAGAAGTATGAAGAGAGAGAAAGGGAGAGAGAGGGAGAGAGAAGAAACAAAAACATAGAACTAAGAAAGGAGTATTGTTAACATTTTTATGGTTTAAAACAAAAAAAAGCAAACGCAATTTAACAAAAATTAAACAAAAAAAAAATTAAAACAAAAAAATGTGCCCCTTAATTCAAAATACAATTTACAAAGACTTATAAATAGTTTTTAATAATTTTTTTTAAAAACAAAATTATAATGCATAAAATGTTTTCAAATTGTACATAAAACAAAAGGAGAAAATTCGAAAAATTATCATTAAAACAAAAGCACCCTGTACAGACGCACCCAGTGTGACACAGCCTTAAAGATTGTTAAAACAAAGAAAAAACAACATTTTTTTATTTTACATGTTAAAACTCTATATATATATACATAAATATATATTTTTAGTCATATTTAATTTAAATTATTTATTCGCTTGAAAACAAACAAAAAAAAACAAAAATATATATGAAATGTCCTTCTGCCAAAAAAGCCGTCTTGGGTTTCGAATAAAAGAAAGTGTCATCTGTCATAGGTTCACCATTTCTTTTTTTTTACTAACTCCACACAACACCTTCTCGTCGAACACATTTAAATGTCATTGATCCCTTGTTTTGTTTTTAGTGTGTTTTTAAAAATATCATTTGTAACATTTTTCTTATTTATGTTGAATATGATGTTGTCGTTAAAACCTTTATGTTTGGTGTGTTTTTTTATTTTATTTTTTTTTCTACTTTTTTTTTTTGGTTTATTCTAGTCATCGCCGCCCTTGTCTAATTTAGTGCGTGTATTTATTATTTTATTGTAAAACTCGCTTGTGTTTCTAGCTTTAGGAAATGCAAGATTGAGATGTCCATAAAAAATCGAAAAGAAAATTAAAACATTTATTGACAAAATGTGTTCGTCTGAGAATGATTACCCAAAACATATACAATTTTAAGTCCTTCAAATTCAATAACATCAGTCATTTTAGACCTATCAGTTTCCCATTATTGCTTAAAACCCAACCCACAAAACGTTTTCAATTGCACGTTTCTGGTCAACACAAATGCCAGCAAAATAATGTCAAATTTGACACATGTCTAAATGAAGCACAAAGACTTGAGAAACGATTAAGTCGAATCACTTTGTGTGGGCTTTGTGTTTTCGAGCTCTTTTCCATGTGATCCGAAAACGTTAATGTCTGTAAACTTTTTAAATTCGGTTTCACTTGGCGCTTATGAGTTCAACTATAGGAAATCAATGCATTGAAAGGTTGTCGCCTGACTTTTCTTTCCTGGCACTAGCTAGTGAACGGCTAATGTAGGTTTTGTTTCAGCACAACGTGTCTCAAAACAAAAAGTACAAATTGGTTAAACTTCTGTTCGCTTCTTCAAATCACAAAAGTGATGGAAAGAAAATACTGAACAAAATTTAAGCAAAAGAGCGTTACGAGACGAAAGTCAAAACCAAAGCGTCATAGAGGGCGCATTCATCAAAATTAAATTTTTCACATAACGTAACTTTTTAGGTTTCTGAGTGTTAGGAATAAACGTATCAAACGAAAAATTTAATATCTGACCAATCAGAGTCTTAAGAATTTTGCATATATGAAGAACTTAACGCTTTGAATATCCAAAACATTTGAGACAAAATTACTTGTTTTCGTATCGTTTTTGAAACGTCAAGATTGTTGGAGAAGTCGCCTCACACCAAAAATCTAGTGAAATGACAGAGCTCCAAAAATCGAAATGCAATGGAAATCTACAATTTGACTTTCTGTTCGCTTTTTATTTTCCATGCCATTACAACCAATGAACAAATGTTTTAATTTAAAGCCAATTGTCGTTTCTACAGATGTGCCATTTTACTGATACTCCAACTCTTCAGTAATCAGGGTAATGATTAAAAATCTGCTTCTCCCTTGGCTTAGTTTGTTAGGATAGAACTAAAACTTGTAAGTCCAGCTCGAAGGACCATGTAAAATCTAGCAGAAAGGTTGTCAAACCAAAGTCCTTAAGTTGCTGATAAGTGGTAAGAAAGGTAGATCATTTTATCACCTACAAGAACACAAGTCCCTTTTGCATTTCCCCCTGATCTATCCTTTACACGCTCTTTGGAAGAAAATAAAAACTAATATGGTGGCTTTAGTGTAAGAAGGACATTCCGAACGTAACATTGGTACCTATATATTGTTATTACTATGAAATCTTCTTTGTGAAACAAATGTAAATAATTTATAAATAATTAAACAGTAATAGAACAAGATTCCATTCACTTGCAATAAACAAAACAAAAAAAAATTAACAAGAGTTGTTAATAGTTTTATTTCATTTTCTCAAAATCTTCACTTGAAATTAAACAAAAAAAAAAACATTAAATTAGTAAGAGATCAAAAAATGGGAATATATATGAAAAAAGAAACTGATTAATATACCAAACAGTGATCCATACGACTGTATACTATTATAACTATAGTTATGTACACATTGTAATAAATATTTTGTAAAAATAAAAACAAATGAAGAGTTGATGATAAACCGAAAACTTGTAAATTTAATTGTAAATGTGAGGGATTTGAAAAGAAAAACTTGTTTTTATTATTTAATTTAAAAGGAAATCAAAAAACTAAGTAAATTGAAAATTATTTCTGAGCAAACGTAAAATAAATAAAGTCTTTACCAATAGCTTATAAAAAAAAAAAAACAGAAAATAGAAAACTATATACAAATGAATGAAAATGAAGGAGTAGAAGAACCGAACAATTGTTTATATTTTGTTTAATAAAAAGAAATTGAAAACTTATAAAAAAACTATAACTGATTACTTAAATGAAAGAAAGCCGAAAATATATAAATATATATAAAAAACATATAAAAGATCAAAAATGAGTTTGTTTATATTTTTTTTCTCTTTTGGATGCTTATGCCTGTCCACACAAGTCCATCACTAGTGTTGGACTAAATGTCTTTAAAAGCCTAGATATGTCGTAAAATTTTCGGCAACGTCATATTTGTTTTCATTCAACACAACTACATATACCGAGAACGCAAAGCTTTGTATTTCTGAAGTATTATTCTTGTGACATTACTCTGCATTAGATAAAAAACGAAACCCAAAACGGCGATAGCCACGATATAGACCGTTCATGAATTAGGATCGCCAAAAGCAGTCGTAAATGCCAGCGAGTATTGTGGAACGAAATCGCACTTATAACGAGGAGTTTAAACGAGCACCATTATTTGTATTACGGGCCCAGACTATGAATTTCGAGGCGAATGGTTTTTGGTGGTAAACTGAGATTTGGTATTAGTGTTTCCGTTTATTTAATATTCGTCTAACAGTTGAATTTGAGTGATTGAGTAAACAATAGAACAAAATTGAAAGCAGTTATCGAATCTCTGGTTTACTGGAAGCAATATTTTCAACTTATCTCGCATCAGAGAGTAAAGCAATTCGAAGCGAGTCGAACTGAAAGAATCGAATTTAAAACGATTGGGTTCGGAATGCATAATCGAGCACTACTTTGTTACTCCCCACTAGACAATGCTATCAAAGTCCGATTTTAGTGAGCAGATCGCTTTTTTTTTATTGCAATCCTTATTATAAATAACGAAACTCGAAAAAACACTTTGTTGTATTTCCGTTGCGATAACGTTTCAATACTCGTTGTAATATACTGGGTCACGCCAGCGTTTATTTGAAGAACATCAGAAATCATTCAAAACAACACGAGTTTAATGGTTTAAACTACAACTTTAAGCGCAATGTAGGAATAGTAAGTCGATGCGATACGCATTTATTTTTTATAAAATACTTGATGCCAAACTCTATCGTCTGTCAATCGCTCTTAAAATAACAAGCTCAATAATAATCTTTCTCTTTTTTTTCCAAAACAATGTAATGATTGTTCCACCGTTTGGTAAGATGCTTCGTCAGATCACCAGGGGGGCCGTATTACGGGTCTCCCAAACCAAAGCGTTTTCACAGTCGCGGAAATTGAAGTTGTCAGGTTATACAGTGACATATGAAAGTGCCGACACCGACGCGACAAAAAAAAAGCATTTTCTTAAATTTGTAATGTCGCAACGGCGAATATGATGACCAGGGTTAGGATTTTGTTGACCTAAAAAATTAAAAAAAGGCAAAACAAAACACTTAAAAAGGCAAAGAAAAGGCAATACAAGAAACATAAACAAAAATACATTTAATTATAGTAGCATTGGACTACCAAGAGTTTTTTAAAGTTCTCAGGTAGCAATATTCTTCGGCTGTCCCTTAGAAGGGCTTTGAAGGAGCTAAATGATCTCTTAACTTCAGGTGAAACGAGAGGAGCCCATCTAAAACTTTCAACATTATTGACTTCAATGTTTCCTGGAAGTTTGGAGTCCACGTCGCCTTTTATTACAGAATATATCTGCTCAATATTTTTTAGGCCTGTGTTTCCATTGGAAATGGCAGTAAACTTCTTCAAGACTTCCTCTGCAATGGGCCTTTTTGTGTTTTTATGAATGAATGAATGAATGAAAATTTGGGGTTTTGTAATGTACCTCGACCTGTTTAGATCTATTGTACCCCCTACTTCTTAAGTGATATTCCTTAATTAAAGTACTTCATCCAGACTAGTTCCTTTGATGAAACTTAGTATCTGGGTTACGCTTAGGAGTTTTAGCTCCCTCTCCTCTACATAGTAGGATCCTAGGTACTTCTTTCTTTGGTGTATTAGAGCTTCGCAGTCACCTAGGAGGTGATCAGGAGATTCTTCCTGTTCATTGCAATATCTGCATTGGTCGTCGCTCTCTATGCCTAGTACTTTTAGATGTTTTCTTAGCCTGCAGTGTCCGGTTAAAAACCCGGCTAGCATTCTAACATTGTTTCTATTCAGTTTTATTACGTCTTTGTAACGTTTTTTGTTGAAAGTGCCAAGTAGAAGTTTGGCTTGGCGCATCTTTGGGAGGTCATTCCAGTGTTTAGCTCTGTTGTCTTCCTCCAACTTTTTGATTTCATTCTTAATGTGGCTTTCTGTTATTCCACAAAAAGGTTCCGGTCCATTGAGTGGTAATCCGGCTCCTGTCTTTGCCAGTTCGTCTGCCTGTTCATTGCCTATGATTCCTACATGTCCTGGTACCCAGTAGATTGTAACCTTGTTATTACTGCCCAGTTTGTTCAATTTGTCAATGCATTCGCTGACAAGTTTTGAGGAGATTGTGTAGGATCGTAGGGCCTTAATTGCAGCTTGACTGTCCGTCATTATTGCAATATGTTTGTTATTATATTTCCTGTCAATGTTTACTTCCGCGCATTTGCCTATTGCATAGACTTCTGCTTGGAATATGCTTGACATTCTTCCCATAGGTACTGAAATTTTTGCTCTTGGCCCAAAAATTCCTGCTCCAGTTCCCTCAGTTGTTCTTGAGCCATCTGTGTACCATTTTATTGCATGGGTCTTCATTGAGTAGGTCTCTTTCTCACCTAGCCATGCCTTTTTGTTACTTAGCTCAACGCTGAAGAGTTTATCGAATTTGAATTCCTTGGTTTTGCTATCCCGAGGAAAGTCAATGAGTGCTAACTCTTTCGATATTATGCTCTTTTCGCTAGATTTCAGGACACACTCAGTTTCTTTGGCAAATCTAGCTATCGTTGCATTTGAGATGCTTCTTATTGCCAGGTGCAAAGGTGTCAGGTTTAGCAATACTTCCAAAGCTGCAGTTGGACAGCTTCTCATTGCTCCTGATATGCATATGCACGCAAGTCTTTGTACTTTTTCTAATGTTTTTCTGGTGGTCACCTGGTCCGCTCTCTTGTTCCAGACTACCGCTCCATAGGTAAGGATAGGTCTTACCATCATTAGGTACATCCACCGAATAATGCTCGGTTTACAACCCCATGATCTTCCTGCTATACTTTTGCATATCATTAAGGTTTTCTTAGCTTTTTCAGTAGCTGCTTCAACTTGTTTTTTCCACAGGAGTTTACTATCTAGAATCACGCCTAGATACTTGACCTCTGTTGTGGGTACTATGGTTACTCCATCCAGTGTAATGTCTTTCATGTGTGGTAGGAGTCTTTTTCTGGTGAATGGTATAATTGTAGTTTTTGTGGGGTTGATGTTCAGTCCTACAGTTGTACACCATTTTTTCGTGATTGCCAGACCCCTCTGTATTATATCGCAAAGGGTTTCTTCATATTTCCCACAGGCTAATAATGTGATGTCATCAGCATAGCCAATGCATCTTATGCCTTGCGTGGTTAGTTTTTCTAATAATTCATCTACTACTAGACTCCAAAGTAGAGGTGACAAGACCCCTCCTTGTGGGCAGCCTCTCGTAGTGATTATTCTCTGAATCGTTTGGCTAGAGTGTGTTTCTGCCGTTCTTGTACTAAGCATTGCACTAACCCACTTTATTATTGTAATCGGAGTGTCCTTCCTCTGAAGTGCTTTGTTAACCGCCTCGTGTGAGGTATTATCAAAGGCACCCTCAATATCCAAGAAACAGCCGATCGCTGTTTCCTTTGAGTCGATTACTTTTTGGATAGTGGTTGAGAGATGGTATAGGGCAGTTTCTGTAGATCTACCTGCTCTGTATGCATGCTGTCTAGTGTTTAGTGGATTACTCACTAGAATTTCTGATCTTAAGAAGTTATCGATCACCTTCTCCATGGTTTTCAGTACGAAGGATGTTAAGCTTATTGGCCTGAAAGATTTAGGATGAGTCGTGTCTTTCTTACCTATTTTTGGTATAAAGATAATCTTTGCTCGTGTCCATGGACTAGGTATGTACCCTAGAGCCAGACTACTTCTGATAATTTTGAGTAAGTGTAGTAGAATCACTTCTTTTCCCATTTGTAATAATGCGGGAAAGATTCCATCTACCCCTGGAGTTTTGAAGGGTTGAAAGGTACTTAATGCCCATTCTAGCCTCTTCTTCGAGCAAACTATCGTTGCTGTCTTCCAGTCTTGCTTATCAGTACTGTGCACAGGCATAGGTCTATCATATCCTGTTGTTAGTATGCTTCCAGAGAAGTGAGTGTTAAGCAGGAGAAGCGATCTTTGCTCTTCATTTTCTGTGAAACTGCCGTCAGCGTATTTCAAGGCCATGGTGGTTTGTGACTTTTCCCTTGAAAGGGCTTTATGAAGTCTGCCTGCTGCCGGGGTTGTTGTTATGCTTTCACAGAAGTCTACGAAGCTTCTTCTTTTTGCTTTCCTCACTTCCTTACTATAGGCTGTAAGTTCCGCATGGTAAGCATGCCAGTTGCTGTTACTTTTTGCACTGTTGAAGAGTTTCCTTACCCTCTTCCTTTGCGCTTCTAGGTTTTTGTTCCACCAGGGGGCATCTGTTTTCTTGTTTGCGGAGCTTAGGGGGCAGCTTGATTCATATGCATCAATCATTGCTGTATTTAGCTCGCTTACCGCATTTTCAAGCTCCAGACAACTTTTGGGTTCCCTGTTAGTGGATATATTTCCTATGTTGTATGTGAGATTGTCTCTATATAGATCCCAGTTGGTTCTTTTTGGATTTCTCCTAGGAATATTCCCACAAAGAATTCCATCTAGAACAAATTCAATTATCCTGTGATCTGATAGAGAAGGCTCATTTGAGACCCTCCAGTTACTGATACAGTTTTTCAGGACTGTAGAACCGAAGGTAATATCTAGTACTTCTTTCCTATTTCTAGTAACAAAGGTAGGAGTATTCCCTATATTGTAAATTTCTAAGCATTTTTCTAAAAAGAATTCTAAAAGGTACTCACCCCTTTGATTCGTATCTGTACTACCCCAGATGGTGTTGTGTGCGTTTGCGTCGCAACCTACCAGTATTGGTAACTTCTTCCTCCGGCAGTAATCTACCAGTTTCTTTACCTCAGCGGGAGGAATGTTCGCTTCATCTCCCGGAAAGTATCCTGATGCGATTACCACCCACCTGGTTTGGCCTCCGATGTTGATTGAGGCCTGGATTGCAACCAGGTCTCTCGTCATAAACTCTGAAAGGCAGAAATGATTAATATCGTTCCTTACTATAATTGCTGTTCTAGGAGAAATTGACTCTTTATCCCATATTACCTTCGTATTTCTAATGGATAGACCTTTAATTTGTCCCCCATATGTCCAGGGTTCTTGGATCAGTGCTAGTCCAATGCCTTCTTTCGTAATTTTCCTCGCTGTGATAGCTGAGGCTGCTATGGCATGATGAACGTTTACTTGGACTAGCTTGGTACTGATCCCGCGTACCTCCATTAAAAATCTTCTTCTTCGGGGGTTTCTGCCCCCGGACCTGTTAACAGGTCGTTTTCCTCCTCTGTTGTGAGGGGAACTTCTTCCTCTTCCTCTACTATGTCCATCATGACCTTTATTGGTGATGATGGTTTGGGGGCTGGGATAGGGGTAGGTAGAGAACTGGGTGGTAGGATAGGGGATTGGAATAGGGTTGTTTGTGTTTTTATAAATTTTCTTCAATGTCTTTCAAAACAGGCAGCACTTCGCCAATTGATATTCATGTTTTTTTGAAAATATGTTTTTTCGGATCGACTAAAAACCCAAAATTGATTTTAATGTACGCCAGCTGCGATTGCAGTTCTTCATCTTCAATCAATCGCAACAATCGCAAATGCAACACAGCTTGCATCATCCTCGAGAGCGCTGACTATTTTTTTGATCCGAGCAAAATAGTCCGCATAATATGCTGCTGCCTCTAACCAAGTACCTTAGCTAGTTAAAAAATTATAGTTATGCACACAGTTACACAGCGGCCACAAGTGCAAACCGGATGTGGTCATGGTCAGGTCATTCATTTCTCCGAACAGTCTAGAACGTTCTAAATGTTGATGCAGGTATGCATTTTACGCTGCAAGGAAGAAGCACCAAGCATGCCTGCGTAGAAAAACATGCATACATACCAACATTCTGTTAACAAAGGTTTGCATTTTACGCAGGCGAGGAAGAAATACCAAGCATGTTTGAGCAGATAAACATTAATACATGCATTAATTCGAACATTTTCCATAGTTTTTGTGTATGCTTGAAACTGTACAAGATTTTTACCGAAAGGTTCTCAACGGCAAACGAAAATATACGCATTTTTTTAAAATGCTAAACAAATTATTAGATATTTCTTAACAAACTTTAATAAAAAAAGCAAAAAAGGCAGGAAAAGGCAACAATGCGTCGCCCGAGAATTGGTTTGTTGTATACGCCAATTTTCCGATTTTGGGAAATCGCATTTTAAGGTTTGCGGTCATATAAAAAAAAAATGGCCCGATAAAGTTTTTGTTCGTTATTAATATAAATATTATGTTAAATATCATCTTTTGAATAATGTGTTCTAGACCGTTCTACCTACAGTAGTTTTGAATTTATAAAGGTTTTTACCCAAAATGAGTTTGTCGTATACGCCACCAAAAAAAGCTTTTGTTTCCATCCCATACACGTACGACAAAGTGAACGCACGAACGACATTCCAATTCTCAACATGTAGTATAATCCAATACAAATTCGTATGAGAACCAACTAAAAAAAGTCAATTTTCAATTTTAACAATGTTTTTATTTGATAAGTTACAGTTAAAATACTTTTTACATACAAAACAGTCTTTTCGTTGGGAGTCTAGGTTTACAAAAAATTAATTATTTATTAAAAGACAAAAAAGTCATTCTATGACCATAAAGTTAACAAGAAGTAAATAAATGAAATAAAATTAACATTTTTTATAAACGATAACAAAAAAGTCATCCTATGACTATAAATATGAAAGTGTAGTTAAATCTATAAGATTTAATCGTTTTCAGATAAAACTAAGTCGGATTCTACATTAATTTTGGCAAATTCAGCTTCGCTTGGAACTATTTGATCAATTAGTCTAAGAATAAATTTAAATGCACAGTTTGTATTTATACTTTTCACTTATAAAGAAATTTACAGTATCGGTAGATTATGTACTTACGAAAGTATTTCCTGCGAAACATTCCTCAGCGGTGAATCCATTGCTCACGATGAAGCACAACCTTACTCAACGATATTTTGCAGCCAACTGAATTTTTTTTTGATCGGTCTGGTATTTATACTTTCTGCACCTCCAGTAAAAAAATAGGTAAATATTTAGAAGTGGGGCTCCAGCCCAAATCGGTCAAAAAAAATTTTCTAACAATTCTGGATTATTTTATAGTATAAAAATAGATGTTTTGAAGTGGGGGAAGACATTTTGCTTACAGAAAACAATTGCTATTTCCATATTTAGCATGAGCAGCCTAATTCTGCGGAAAAAGGGTTTAAATAATGAGCCCCGCGAAGCGGGCCATGCGGAAAGCTGTTGCATACGGAAATTATTTGCTATTTTCATATTTAGCATGAGCAGCCTAATTCTGCGGAAACAGGGTTCAAATAATGAGCCCCGCGAAGCGGGCCATGCGGAAAGCTGTTGCATACGGAAATAATAAAGCAAATAATTTCCGTATGCAACAGCTTTCCGCATGGCCCGCTTCGCGGGGCTCAGTATTTGAACCCTGTTTCCGCAGAATTAGGCTGCTCATGCTAAATATGGAAATAGCAATTGTTTTCTGTAAGCAAAATGTCTTCCCCCACTTCAAAACATCTATTTTTATACTATAAAATAATCCAGAATTGTTAGAAAATTTTTTTGGACCGATTTGGGCTGGAGCCCCACTTCTAAATATTTACCAAAAAATATATGCACGTACGACAAACCAAACCGGATTTTTTTTTGTTTTATTTGTGTTGTATGTCTATTAGATCAGTCTTACATTCTATGTGAGTCTCATACACGTACGACAAAGCAATTTTAATGTTTTGTTTTAAATTTTCGATCGTATGTCTTAAGCCCATAGACGTACGACAAACCAATATTAAAGAAAAAATCGCGGTAAAATGCATGGAATTTTTGTCGTATATGCCAAAAACTGGCGCTTACGACAAAACAAAACTAAGGGTATGCGTATTTTGAGGATATACGACAAAGTCCATGCTATTTATCTCAGCAACGGTAAATGATAGGTCAATTCTGATTGCAGAGATCGAACAAGGACCTTTAAAAACATATTACTGCATACCCACTTTAAAAAAGTGCATTTTGGCGTTTACAACAAAACAATTCTCGGTCGACGAATGGCGAAGAAAGGTAAAAAAAGGCAAATATGGTATAAAAAGGCAAAAAAGGCAAAATAAAATACATATATTTACAATCACCAGGGCTTGAAATATGTTTGTCAAAAGTCTATTTCAGATTCCGTTTAACCAAAAAAAAAAAAGGCAAAGTGTGTGATAACGTGTGAATCTTATCGAGACCTAGTGAATCCATTGCTACGAAAACCGGTCATTAAAAATCTTTTGTTCTCCAAGATATTTCTACAGCTGATAATACGGAAGTGGATACGCAAGCCGTATTCGAAGTTTAATTTGCAGCGGTAACTTGTGACTTGTAAGTGCTAAAATTTTATTTTCATTTAACAATGTTTTTTCAACAAAAATAGTTAAAAAATAAATAGGTTTAACTTTTTTTTCAAAGTGTCTCCTTGGAAGAACACAATTTCAGAACATTTTCCTCGCTTTCACATGCCAAACAGTTTTTTCCAATGTCACGCCAACATTCTTCACAATAAATGAATGGGCATTTCAAATTATTGCATTCATGGAATTTGATTGAAAAAACACTTTCAGCTAAAGTAGGTACAAATAAGTTATAACCTCAAAGTAAAAAACGCACTGGCTGAGCATACTCTTCGGTTCCATTTCCCCGCAGACCAGACAGTTTCTTCTTGCGACTTCAAACCATCTAAGCCATCCAAAATAATTCGGAAATCGCAATCGCAACCACTGCAAGAAGAAGTTTCTTCAAATAAGATAGTTTTGTATTTCAATTTGTATGGAAATTTGACACCCAAAATTATGTCATATTCAAAGCATTGTTCTGTGTGAAAAACGAAAAGAACTAACCAAAAACATATTCAACTTGATTTTAAGTTTGTTTGCTTCTAAATCATCCTTCACTTTCCGATACATCATTTCAAACAAACTCTTGCGTTGCTTCAACATTTTATTGTAAAGATGAAGCGTTCTTTGTTTTTCTCGTTTGGGGTAGAAGAATCTACAAATGTACATCCTAGAGCGTAAGGTTATGGTGCTGTAGTAGATAAGCAGCAATGTGACAACGTATAGCCCAACCAACGTCAAATAGTACCTAGAAAAATAAATAAAAATAAATAATAGGGTGGCGAAAAAGAGCGACGAGAACCCGGGCCTAGCGTGTTTCTCACAACCGTTGCCTTGTGAGGGAATGGAGGGGACCTTCAATTTTCTGCCGATTCCGAACGGCTTTTCGAGAATGCACTTTTCATGGCAATACATTTAGTATCGGAGGACTTGCCAATCCTCGCGAAAGGCGACAACCATGGAAAAACATTTTCGCCTCTGTTGGGATTCGAGCCACGAGCCTTACCATTACACCACTAGTACTAAGATGTCAAAATTATAATATCAAAACGCATACATTAGATTCGTTCGTTTTTTGGAAAACCCAATGAGTTGCCAGAACTGTCATTTGAAGAAAATAATATGCAATTTTTTGACATTCCGGTAATAGTAATAACCTGTACTCGCCCCAGCAAAAACCTAGTGCTAGAAAAGAATGAGTTTAGGGCAACCCCTGGGTTAAAAAAACGCCCAATAAGAAATTCAGGGCGAGTTGAGGTTTTTGGAGTATAAAAAAGTGCTTTGTGGCACTCACATGACAACCCCATTGCTTGAACGAACGAACCTATTAAATTCCACAACCCCCCAACAAAAAAAATGCTTACCTTCTTGGCAAAGACGATGGCTTTGGTAAACATGGTTTGTTGGTCAAAAATGTCGAAACACGTTCATGCATATTAAAGTTTTTTAATGTTTTCTTCATAAGTCGTGCCATTAGACCTGTTCCGTTGATCTGAGAAATAAGATTTTTTTTAAAGAGGCTTTGAAGATACATATGTATAAGAAATCGAATCTTACGTGAAACGAAATAAAATGTTCACCTTCTTGATAGTAAGTTATTTCCGATTTAGAAGCGACAATTCCTAACAAAACCACGATCATGTGATCGAGAAGTAGAAAGAAGCCTGAAATAAGAGCTTCTAATATAAACTGCAGGATCAGGAACGTTGTTGCTCTCGATTCGGCTTTTGTTTTGACACAGCATTTTCCAGTGTCTATTAATTTTGCTTGCTGAAACTTAAAATGTCACTTATTAAATTTCAATTTAAAGATAATAAATGCGAGAACGTTCTTTTGAACTTTCGGTGGCAATGCGGGTATAGGTTGGATAGGGAGGTTATAAATTGAATATGGCCTGTGTAATAATATCATTTTTTTTGTAATCAAGAGAACTTTTCTGATTTTTTGAGGTATCACTCGTGTGGTTATCACTTCGATCACAAAATCTGATAATCTACCAATTTTGATCGCTCATCAACGCCCCCGTTTGAAACAAAAACCTGCCAGACGGTTGAATTTGTTGTAATGGTGCGTGTACCTACACGTATAAGTGCATGAATTTTTTCAATGCACTCCAAAAATTTGCTTCCAGCTCTTAGGCTAACACTGAGGCTACCAGAAGGACACCGCGTTTCCATTCATTTGAAATTGTTGACGCAACGTAATCACTTAAGTATGGGAGGACATATACGCTTTTCTGCCGGGGCATCATCATCTTAAAGCCATTTCTCTTGATGCGTAGGTATTTGCTTGATTTTTAGGCATTGACTTACGCATTTTCCAATAGTAGCTTCGGTCTCCGAAATTTACCCATGACCAACCCCAGGTTTTCCGATTCTCAAGCAACGCTAAACCATGAAATCTCACATAATATGTTCGTCACTTGAAGAAAAATATACACTGCCGGCCAATAGAATAGGTTTGCAGCTTTTGTAAGAAAAAAAAGCTTTTTCTCTCTTGAATAGAGCTTCTAGGGAGCTTTTTTCTTTTGTATTCTGAAATCATGGTTCATTGCCTATCTATTTACAAGAAAGAGACAGACTCAAATACGCCCTAACGGTAAATTCCATGCACACTATGAAATCAGTTAAAAAAGTAGCATTTTTCATCGCTCAATAGAATAGGTTCATCTGCTTTAAAGCCAGTTTGGGTTCAAAGTTCTAAAGATTAGTGCGTGAAATTTTGGAAAAGTGAATAAATTAAATATCCGAAACACTTTTTTAAGGAATAATGGGACGAGCAAAGTGTCTTAATTCAGAAGAAAAAATAAAAATAAAGTTATACGCTGAACAAAGTTTAAGTGCGCGTTTAATTGCGAAAAAAATAGGAAGATCGCAAAATGTTGTGACCAGATTCTTAAGAAACAAAGAAAATTATGGGAACAATATGAAAGGACGACCAAAAGTTACGTCACCTGCTGAAAGGAGATTAATTGTCCGACTGGCATCGAATTCTTGCCAGTCAGCTTCTCAAATAAGGACCGCGTCTGGAACAACAGCAAGCATTTCGACAGTAAAGAGAGTGATCAGAAGTGCCCCAAACACCAAACGTATGAAGTTAAAAAAAAAGCCTCCACTTAACACGCAGAGAAAGGAAAAACGACTTGAATTCCGCAGGCGCCACATGACATGGAAAAAGGAGTGGCAGTTTGTCGTTTTCACAGATGAAAAAAAGTTTAATCTCGAAGGCCCGGATAGTTTTAATTATTATTATCATGATCTGAGGAAAGATAAATTATTTTTGCAGCGTCATCATAGCCGTGAAGGTGGTGTTATGGTTTGGGGTGCCATATCTTATTTCGGAACTATTGATCTAGAGTTTCCATCATCACGAATGACGGCAAATGCTTACAAGAACATTCTTGAAAGGGCTTTTCCGAAATTCAGTGAAATGTTTGGACCCATTAAATGGACTTTTCAGCAGGATAACGCACCCATCCATACTGCCAGAGCAGTGAAAGCCAGGATAAATCAACAAAACGTCGGATTGTTGGAATGGCCTCCCTACTCATCAGACCAAAATATTATTGAGAAAGCCTGGGGATGGCTCGTCCGTGAAGTTTACAAGTCTGGCCAGCAATTCGAAAATAAAACATCACTTACAGCGGCAATAAAACAAGCTTGGACAAAAATTTCCTTAAATTATCTACAAAAACTGTACGATTCCATGCCAAACAGAATTTTTGAGGCAACTGTAAATAAAGGAGGGTCAACTCATTATTAAATAAATGGAAAAGTGGCTAGCTTTAAAAGGAATTGGTTTTGTTTGAATGTTTCTATCATTTTCTCTTAATTTTCTCAATTAATTCAGGTGAACCTATTCTATTGGCCGATGAAATCGCCAATTTATTTGAACTCATTGTAAAAAAAAGTTTCAAATTCGCTGTAATTATTATTTTTGATTTAGCCTTTTATTGTTAATAGGTAAGTAAACATACATGCTTTTAAAATACAGCATCAAAAATATTCATGTAAAACCATTTTAAAGAAAAAATAGCTCCTGTTTACTGCAAAAACAGCAAACCTATTCTATTGACCGGCAGTGTATGTGATTTGACAGCCCTGCTCAGAAATTCCCTTAGCTAAAACGTAGTGCTAACGTTTAAAACGGTGCAACTTTTTTCTCGATTTTGATCGTTTGACAATAGGGCTGTTTTTTTGGGAAGAAGTCCGGTACCTTGTATTGTAAATCCAAAAAAACGGTTCGCGTTTTTATGTTTGATGGTTGGCTGACTGGTTGTCTATCCCTTGTAAGATTTACTCATCCTTTTATCCCCTGTATCTTTTGTTGTTTTTGCTTTACATGTATTTACAATACAAGGTACCGGACTTCTTCCCAAAAAAACAGCCCTAATATAATTCTATGCAGGGCGCGCACTACAAATAACGACACTCTCAAGAAACTCCTCGTTAACGTTACGTTGTGATTACGTTTCACGATAATCGCGTCATTTATGACTGCTTTTGGCGATCGTTTTGTTATCGTTATAACATTTTCACGGATCTAATCTCGTAATACATAAATCGGTCTATCACGTGCCTATCCTTGATCTGTGTTTCGTTTTTTTTTTTGCCTCGCTTTTCGTAATTCTGTATACGGGCCTGACATCTCTGTAGTTTTTTTTTTTTTTTTGTGAATTGTCTGTTTACCATCAAGCAATCAAGTACTTCCACCTCATTTAAGGGCGGCAGTAGTGTAGCCAGCCAAGAGTCTGGCGTGGTGGATCCGACAGACTCTTGGGTTTGTATTCCGCCCGGGTATCTCCTTTATAAATGACAACCTCCTCAAAAAGAGAAGATCGCTATCCTGATGGTAGTATAAAGGATCGGTAATTGTTCCATGTCATTCGTCTTAGTTTCAAAACAAACTTTTTAATATTAAATTGTTTTTATATGTAATGAGTGCGACTCTTAAGTGATTTACGCTTTGGGTACGTATTACGAAATGCGGGATAAAAAAAAAGAGAAACCAAAGCCAAAGCAAAGATGGCCACGACATAGACATTATGAATTAAGAGAACTATTAAAATGTCAAAACGCTTACAAGCCGACGTAACGTAACCATAACGAGGGTTTTTACGAGTATCGTTACTTGTATTGCAGGCCCTGTACTAATAAAATTAGCGATGAAACTTAGGGTTCGTAGTAATCTTTTACTGAGCGTCGCATCGCGATTTGAGTATAATAAGCTCAAGATGTCAAAATGCTAACGTCGCGTCAGCTGTAATTTGTGGAGAAGATTGAGCATATTGTCCACTTTGAAACTTAGTTACTTTACGTAAAAATTGCTTTGCGACGGAATTGTCACTAGGCCGTTAACTGCTCAGTTAGTGGCGGCAGACGCATTCAAACACACTACTTGACAGTTTCAATGTTACGAGAGCCCTCAGTAGATAGTTCTGTCAGTTAGAAAATCTTAAAATAAGCTACAATAGATACTATTCTGATACTCAAGCTTTAGTTCCACTTACTTTCTTTAGCGGTAGCAACGTGTGCTGATTGGCCTCATGTCGACGCTGATCGATTTTCTTGAAATACGGCGTTATGTACAAATTGTCAAAATTAATTCTTTCTAAATAGTTCCTGTGGTACACAATAGATGCTGAAATAAAATTAATGTTCTTGACTTCCAATATCAAACAATATTTAAATTCTATTGCTCTCACCATAAATTACTCTGACAAACACAAACGATAGAATCCTCTGCATGATCGACATTATGTAGTCAAATGTTTTCTTCTTTTCATTGAATTCACGCATCACACCGGAAGCAGTTTCTTGGGCAGCTCTAAATTCAATTGAAACATAAACCTTTCACTATTCAGCAGGTGTTAGATTCCATTGATACCTACTTTAACTGCGGGGGCTGGGTAACTTTGACAACTTCAAATGATACCTTGACATCGGTGATGTTTTGGAAAAGACTTTCCTCTGTGTCTTTCAAATTGAGTACATTTTCGCCCAAATGAGGATCTATAGCATTCTCGGGATCACATATTCCACCTGTTTCTTGGTAGCCAAGCAATTTCATATTGCAAACATAATCAATGCGGAGTGGCCAACAGAGCAGAGTGTTCACTACAACTGGCAGCTTTTCCATACATTTGTCATGAGCAGATGAAAATGCGTATTTGCATCGACTTTCGCCTTTCTCAAGTTGCTCTTGGCATCGCAATTGCATCTTTTTTGAGTAATTTTCTTTTATAATTTTAGCCTTGTTCATTCGTTTGGTTTGATTTGATGGATCGGCAAATGATAACGCGGACAACATATCCTCGCGAATAAATCGTTCTACAATTGGATTTATCTCAGATGAGTTGCTTTCAGAGAAGTTACTTTCAATCTCATCTTTGATTGGCTGCAAGACCTCTTCAATGTTTTCAAAATTCTTTCGAACATCAGCTATTTCCTCTTTCATTGCAGCTAGAGTGTTTTGAAATGGCTTGGTCATTAAGTCGAATCGAGTCTTTGTCAAGTTGTAGGTGAGTATGGTAGCGCAGCTAAACACACGAGCTATTTCCTGCCCGTTTAATGCTAAATTCGAAACTGGACCTAGAACGACAGAGCAAATAGAATGGACTTTAAACTGGGATCAAAAATATTGTCAAAACTCACCTGAGATGATATAAGCCACACACATTGCTCTTATAAAGCCTCTGCCTGTTTTTCCTACCAAACCGACACATACCAGAATCGATATACACTTAATAGCAGTTGTGAATACAAACCCAAGACCTTAAATAAAAGAAAGGATCTAAAGGTGAAAGGTTAAATAGAAAAAGAAAGCTTTAAACCTAAAATAATGATGAAGGCTATCAGCAGCCCATAAGTAAAATCCAGAGAGAATTCTAGGTTCTGTATGAAGAGCTTCCAAAACAAAACAGCAAAGATTATTCCAATTATGTAGCTGAAAACATATCGTTGTATAGTCCATTTATTTGATCTGTTGGATATAGCACAGTAAAAAGATGATACGCCATGTTTGATGGCATTGACCGATACTTTAATAAACTTCACTATAAAATAAAGCATTTAAATAAAAATTGAACATTATTATACGTTGTTACTTTGTTTAAATAAAGTGAAGTAGTTCGTTGGTGCTCGTCCATACGTTCCATTTCCAAAAGGCTATGCATATTTTTCGTTCTGGTAGTTGCCGCGGCGGGTGAAATGCTGTTGTCATAATTTTTGCCGTCGCGACAATACAAATGTAAGAAAACGCTGGATTTTTTACTTTGTCGCATTGGTTTGGATACTCTCACATGTCGCTCTCTCTGATATGACAGCTTCTGCCGCGACTGCAAAAACGTTTTGGTTTAGGAGTTCTTTTAATGCTCACGTTGGGCGCCAATTAGAGGCTTGGTTTTTGCTAGTTGTTAGTTAAAACTAAAGAAAGCAAACGAGTAAGAATTTGTCAGTTTATTTCAATTTATAGTTAGTTTTTGTTAAAAGTGTGTTAACCTTCTGTTTTGACTTAATTATTTGACAGCGAACAGGCCAATGACGAATGTCAATATGTTACTGTGAATGTATGAATATCCGTCCCAAATAATCAATATACATACATTAGTACACACCATCAACAACAGACCTGGACTTGGGAAAATGACCATATTTCTTTTCAATGCATAACAAATGCAAAAAAGAAAATTGATAAAAGTTCAGCAAATATACCGGACTCAAAAGTACATGCAGGCAATATTTCACAGTTAAAAAAAAAACTATATATTTTCTGGAAATTAGGTTTCAAATGATAGTAAACATGGAAAGGCTAATTTTCAACTCACCTCGAATTTGATAACCAGACGTGGGAGTTCGGGCTCGATTCTCAGTAATACCCAATGCTTCTTATTACGGGTATCGTATCGTGGTGCACGTGACTTAATGGTTAGTATGTCTGTTCGAATCCCAACAGAATGCCAAAAGTATTCTTCAACGCGGGAATCAGCAAAGTCCTCCTATACTAAATGCATTGCCATAAAAAGTGCTTTCTTGATTAGCCGTTTGGAACAGGCAGAAAATTGTAGGTCCTCTCCATTCCTTTAGAAGGCATGGTTGTGAGAAATCTGCTAGGCCTCATAGCTCACCGCTCTGTTGCGCCTTACTTCTCGAACACAATGATTCACAGCCGCAAAATATTAAGTACAACATGAATACAACACGGAGCCGCACAAGTTAACTTTATTTTAAACCTTGCTTCTGCGACTGCGTTTGCAGTTACTTATACCGGGTTACTTTGGATTTTCTGGAGAGGGTTTTGTTTCTCAATTGCCTTCTTAACCCAAAGAAGCAACGGTTGGCAAGAGTTATTCTCAGTTCGATCTCCGCACTGATGTTTTTATCCGTGTCTATAGTGGATCCTAGGTAGACGGTGTCTTATACTCGGCCCTATCGTGGTAACCGTCGGAGCGGAATTCTCTCCGATCGGAGACATTTTGCTTCGTGGTAGTTCTCCGATCGGACGATCCGACGTTCTCCGATAAGTTTTTGTTGCGGAGATTTTAGTTTAGGGAATGTAATGCATTGCCGCATTTGTGAAAAATTTCTTATGACGACAACTACTTCGAAGCAAAATTGAATCTCCGAAAAAAGATGCGTTGCGGAGAAAACTCCGCTCCGACGGTTACCACGATAGGGCCGACTACCTCGAAGTTATGGCCCCGATTGCGGTTGTCGACGACCAATCGACTCGTAATTTGTCGATTGCATCGATCAAGTCGTATGTTTGGTATTGTGGAAAGCAATCGACAGAAACACTCATGTTATTGTGAATAATCAGAAACTAGATTGTATGAATGAATGAATGAATTATTTATTGAGACTTTTCTTTTTAACATTGGCTTTTTTTTTTTTATGACTAAGAAAATTTAATTGCTGACCTAGAATTAGTCTTGCTCTTACATAATGGTGTATATTTATAACGTACAATGACTTACTAACAATATTTTCATAAACTTACTTAGTAGGAACAATATTTTTATAAGTGATGCTCAAAGACACTTTTCATGAAGTTTATTTGGTATTACTTAAAGACTAACTTACAAACTAAATAAAAATGAAAAAGAAAGTGTAGACTAGATTCGACGGTAGGTGAATCATAATGATTCATCCATCGTCGATTCCCGTCTACATGAAACCTTCCAAATGGAGGTTTTTTTGAAATTAAGGACTTACAAAGTATCTTATTATTGTACTAAATAGTTAAATCAGGGTGTTTAATTTTTTTGAACTTAAATAAATTTTAATTTTTTTTTTTTTAACTTAAATAAATGTGGTGACATGAATCATATTATTTTTATTTTTTATTTTTTTCTTATTTCATATTTTTGTCAAAAAAGAATAACTTAAAATTTGGTAGAGTCGGTTCAGCCTCGAACCTCGATAAGTGTTTGGGTTGCTACTCCTATAGAAGTCAGAGAGAAAATTATTTTCATCAATTTCGAAAAGTCTTGTTGTTGAGGAGTTTGCAATACTTATTGGAGAGACATAATATCTGTCTTCAATATTAAAGGAGATATTTTCCGTGTAGATATTTTTGATCAGAGGGTTTTCGTGGTAACTGTATGAGAAAATTTTTTTTGTCGCCAGATCAGAAAGATATGCAAGTAGAGGTTTGATTTTAGATTCATTATATATAACACTATTTTGAAACCATTTGCCATTAGGTCGTTTGTATTTGCTAATGCAGTGTCTTAGAACGTATCGTTCAAAGCTTTGGAGCTCTTTGGCCACTGTTGGCGAAATTTTGAACCAAGATATAAAGCCATATGATAGAACAGGTCTGACGAGGGTTTTATATAAGAGAAGTTTCGTGTTTTTGTCGATAAAGGTTGATCTAAATAGTGTCTTTAGTTGTGATGTTGCTGCTTTGCCTTTTTTAAGTGCTATGCGAGCATGTGGATTCATTCTAAGTTTTTCATTTAAATTAATGCCCAAATATTTTATTTGCTTGTTTAGGGGGATGTTATTGCCGTTAATGTTAAGTTTTATTTGCTTGCTTTCCCTAACAGCAAGATAATGACCGCGAGGAGAAGCATTTCTAAAGCAGATTAATTCCGATTTTTGATAGTTGATGGAAATACCCCAAGAATTAAGGTAATTTGCAAGAAGTTCAACATGTTGTTTGACTGATTGAAGTGCTTCGTGGGGTCATGTGAAGCAAAAATAAGTGTATCGTCTGCATATTGTATGCTTCGAGATGGTCCGAAAGTTGAAGGTAAGTCGTGTATGAATATGTTATATAAGAAAGGGCCCAAGTATGAACCTTGGGGTATTCCACAAGAAATTTGCACATTGTTGGAGAAATTTGAACCGATTTTAATTTTGAACGATCTGTTAGAAAGGTAATTAGATATAATTTTAATTGAATTAACTGGGAAGTTAAGCGAAATCATTTTATAAATGAGCCCGTCGTGCCAGACTGAATCGAATGCTTTTTTTAAGTCAATGGCACATGTAACTGTGCATTCTCTTCTTCTTAGATTTTCAAGAATGATATTTTCGAAATACATGATTGCGTGTTCGGTTGAATGATGTTTCTTAAAGCCAAATTGTGTATTTGGGATGATGTTATTTTCATCACAAAAAGTTTCAATTTTGTTATAAATCGCACGTTCAAGGATTTTCCCTAGGTTAGACAGAAGTGAAATAGGTCTAAAGTTTTCGACGTCATTGCATGAACCTTTTTTCTTTATTGGTAATAGAATTGCTACTTTCCACATCTCTGGAAAGTAGAAATTATTAATACAATTATTGATTAATATAGTCAATGGTGTCAGAATTGGTTTATAACATTTTTTTAAAAAGAAGTTAGAAATACTATCGGGCCCTGATGATTTCTTATTATTTAAATTTTTAATTATGGATTCAACAAAATCAGTAGAGACAAAATCATTTGTTAATTGACAGTCTGATTTATTTGTTAAAGAGAAAAATGAAACGGTAGGATTGTTATGCCATGCTAAAAATGAATTTTTTGTTGTATTAATTTCTAATAATGACTGTGGGTTTGTTGTAGGGATTTGATTTGAGTATAAGTTACTGAAATAATTTTGAAAAGCGTTGATTTTTTCAGATTCCGAAAAAACAGTGGTACATATTTCTGTAGGAGATTGGTATTTGAGAGGGGTCTGATTTTTTTTTTACGTCCTTACCGTTGGTTTATTTCTTTGAAAACTTTTGGTGAAGGTTTGAGATTACGTAGTCTAATTTTGAGATTATCATTAAGATCAATTCTAATTCTATCTTTAATGATTTTACTCAGGCATGAAATTCTGGATGAAAGTTCAAGGTATGTGGAATTAACTCGGTTTCCATGAAAGTGGAAAATGCGTTTAAGTTGTCTTTTCCATATTTTTCTCGTCTTCATCAAGTTAATAGTATTTATGCTTATATTTTTGTAAGTACTTTTAATTTTGAGTATCGAAGAGTGATTTGTCATGCATGTCTTTAGAGCGTTTGTAATGAAAGCAATGTGTTGGTCTATTTCATGATTTGAAAGATTAGTGTCGTTGGGAATGGAGTAACCTGCAATGATTGATGTTATATCTCTATTACAATGTGTCCAATTCGTGTTTTTAAATGTTAATGGATGTTCTTGAAAGTCAGGTATTGGGTTGAAGTCCATGATATTTAAGGCAAGAAATACCGAGAAATGATCCGAAATTGCGTCAAGTGTGACGCAGCTATGGTTTTGAGCTGTGAGATTTGGAGATGTCATAAAAAAGTCAATATAGGATGAAGATCTTGGATATGTTGGTTCTCCCGGAGATATTATGTCGATTTGTAGAAACTAGATTGTGAATTTTAAGATTTTGACAGTTCTTTGATGTTTACTAACAAATGAAAAATATTTTTTTGGATGTGTTTCTTTTAATTCAAGTTGTTAAAATGTGAGTCAAATCGAAATTTGGTTCATTGATAGTGGTTCGGATACCGATAGTGAGTCTGAAACTATTGAAATATCTCGAAAACGGAGACGAATAATCCTCTGGAACTGGAGGAACCAATGTAGCTGCTTCTTGTTTTTCATTTTTTTTTTATTTTTACAAATCAACTTATTTCTTTTAGATTCTTGAAGTACTTTCGTCTGTCCAATCCCATCTCATCTTTGCCTGTGACTTTCCATAGACGCCTTTTGCGATGTCTGGATTCGCCTCCATCAACCTCAATCAAATGCTCATTTGTCTTTTGTTTGTTATAACTTTTGGCCTGCATAGAATTCATATTATTGTTATACTATATCAAAATATGAATTTGTTCAATAAAATACTTACATCCATAAAATGATTTCCTAAACAGTCGACCAGAAAATTATGAACGAAAGCTGTCGACCGTCAAATCGAAGAATGTCGATCGAAATCGACATTCACAATACGAAAAAATGCAATCGACAATCGTTGCTCGAAAAAAGTCGAGTATCGATTAGTCAATCGACAACCGCAATCGGGGCCTATGTCTTTCTATTGTCACGTTTTGTCCAATTAGTCGATGTGCTCGCAAAAGCACACGAGTAGTTGCTTAGACTTTTGAAAGATTATTCTTCCGGTTTTGACGTTAAAGTTTTGTACAGTCAAATATGAGGTTTGTTCGTTGAAGCCCTAGGGTCGCCACAAAGCGTTTTTTGAGAAACCTAAATTCACCCTGAATGTCAAATTGAGTGTTTTTTGAGCCATAGGTTTTCCCCAAACTCGCCCTAGCTTTTTGCTGTGGCGATTTGAGGGCTGTCAAATGGCATGTATTTTTTTTTTTAATGACAGTGATGTATGGCGATTTGTGGTTTAGCGTTTTTTGAGGACTGGAAAACCCAGGTTTTTTTGACAACTCATGGGGTTGTCAAGAAAACCTGGGTCAACCCTGGGGAAAGTTCAACGAACAGACCTATGATGTTAAAGTTATCGCATGACATGTCGCCTTGTCAAACTGTTTCGACTTCAAAAGTCTCGATGAGTTCTTTACCTAACCTTGACGGGGCAGACTGAGTTCTCCAAAGTCATCCTACTTAGTCGAGCGAGTTCTACAGGAATGCCGAAACTAAACAAAGACTCTGTACAGCTTGTCTTTGTAGAAACACGGCCTTGAAATCGATAAAAAGATGGTGTATCATATCCATATGTACGTAAGTATCATATCAGTGGTGCCCGTGGAAAACACGGGTATCACCTTTCGCGAGCAATTGGCAAGTTCTCTGATAGTAAATTCATTGCCATGAAAAGCGCTTTCCCGATAAGCCTTTCGGCACCTGCAGAATATTGCAGGTCCCTTCCATTTCTACACAAGGAATAGTTGCCCCAAGTCACGGGGCTCATAGCTCTGTTGCGCCACCCTATGTATGTATGTATCATTTTATCCAAGATCTGCCGTAACGTGAAAATATGGTCTATTGTGGACTATTCTGATCTAAAACACATTGTTAAAGATTTGTCAAATTGTTGGCGTTAAGTTTCAGACGTTTACATAACATAGCAAATAAGATCTTATACGCAACGTTAAGCAGGCTTTTTCCTCTATTATGCTAAAGCTCTAATTGCAATAAAGGTGTTCAGTTGCATAGGTTCTGCATTGATGTAATTGTTTTGAAAGGAAAATAATAAGAAAAATCCACTCACAGAAACAAAGAGACTTTAGTCTGACCAATTTTCCCATACACTCTCACTAAGTGTCGCTCGTCGTGTGGTTGTCATCTATCCAAATTGAAAGTAAAACAAAATAATGTGCTGTTCTTCATTTGTATATATTTTCAATATTCTGTCTATGTAAAAAAAGAAAATTATTTTATATAATATATCCTTCCGCTCTTTTTTGTTGTTGGTTGTTGTTGTATTTACTTTTTTTTACTATTTTTTTTTAATGTTTTTGTATATTGACAAATTATTATTTTGTTTTGTGATCATTAAATGTTCTTCTTTTGTTCTAGTTTCAACTAATTCATTAAAGTTTTTTTTTTTTATTTCATTGATTTAATCAAAGGGTTTTTTTATTTTAAATATTTTTTTATCAATTTTGTTTATGGGGGGAGGGGGACAAAGTTTTATTTAATTTTTTTTTTGTTCATTTATGTGTACTTGATTAAAAAGAATTTAAAAAGTTTTACAATTTCTCAATAATTTCATTGCGTTCGGTTACTAAAAGAAAACTAAAAAAAAAAAAAATAGCTACGCTGGTAATAGAAAAGCATAGTTCATTAATTTAAATATCGTTCTTTTCAAAATATATTTCAGGCGATATTTATGCATTTTACTAATTTGAATTAATTTTCTTTTAAATTTAATTTTTAAATAAATTATGCAAGGTACCCAATTAAGGTGAATTTTATTTTTTAATTTGAAAATATATCGTTATTTTTTTTTTTTAATTATTATATAATTTACGATTTCTTCTTTTCATTTTTCTAAAAACACAAAAATTTTGTTGGTTTTTTTTATATTAATTTTTGCTTTATATGCAATAAATACGTTTCTAATTGCAAAATAAGTTTTAAGGGAGGGGCAGTCCTCAAAGTTTTTTTATTTTTTGTTTTTGTGTTTTGTTTATACTGTTGTTTTTTTCATTTTTATTAAAGAGTTAATATTAGCAGTGCACTCGACGACGACGACGTAGAAAATAAAATATTTTTTAAATATTTTATTGTTTTAATATATATATTATAAACATATATGCTGTGTGTAAATGGGTGTGTGTGAGTGTGTGTGTAATATATATATGAATTATATGCCCCGAAACGACTTAGGATTTTTTAAACAAATATTCATCCTTTACGCACGTTTTATATATTTTTATTTATTTTATAAAAGTACATGTGAATAATTATAAGTAAAGTGTATGTGTGTATATATATTATTATAAAAGAAAGATCACAAAAAAAAACTTTAAATTATTTTGCCTTGATTAAATGACTTTACACTTTTTTTAAATTGTCATTGGAGAAGACACAAGAAAATACAAAGTAAACAAAAAAAAACAAACAAAACTACCAACTAAACTTTGAATTATAATAAAATAACTATTCATTTACTTTTTCTTTGCTTCTTATTTTTTTTTTTTTTTTTTTTTGAGGACTGCCATTCTATATAAATATTTATCAAAAGAAAAGTTTTCTTTTTGAAACATAATTTGTTTTCGATGTTATTCCAAGAACTACACACCCATTAATTTTTTTTTACTTTTTAAATATTCGAAGGGCCTGTTTGGTACAACCCCAAAGCTAAGCGTGTAACTAATTTATATATTTTGCCCTGCTTTCATATATTTGTTTACTATCAAACTTTCAACAGTCTGAATGGAGGTTTTACTAAGAAGAAAAAAAACAGAGACCCCCAAGGGATTGCGCACCCAGATCGAATTCAAGTATTTTTTTTAATGTGATAAATCATGCACATTTTCCTTCTAATTTTTAAAGTTAAATTTTTAAGCTAATTAATGAAGAAAAAACAAAGCTTTTTGAATACTTAGCATACTACCTGCACCGATGTGTCGAGTATTTTTATTTTATTTATTTCATACCCGTCGGCCAATTTAAACTTTTAACGCGCACAAGAAGTAATAATGATATCTTATTAGTGAGACAATAAATTTTACTTTTAATCTTTCGAATCGAAGTATCACATTATTTAAGAAGAAAAGAAAAGAAAAACTAAAAAAAGTCGTAAGAATTAATGTTAAATATTTGTTACAACTATGGTAACGTCTACATAACGTAACTTCTACATAATTATACGATATTATACGATATACTAAAAAAAATTATGTTTACAAAGGACTTGCAGGTAGGTTTCAATTTTAAATTACACGCTTTTTACTTCACAAATTTTCTTATGTACTTTGATGCGAATCTAAGTAGAGAAGTTCGATATTTTGTGTTCCAAATATATAATTTCAGTGAAAATTATTATTATTATATTTTTTTGTGTTTTTGTGTTTTACATACATAATCTGATTAATTGATTTTAAATATATATTTTTTTTAATTATTATCTACGAACTAAAGGGTTTTGCTTGTACAAATATTTACAGAAACACCAACAAAAGAAAAAAAATGAACCAAACAAGGATTAAATATGAAAGGAAAACATAAAAAATATTAAATTAAAAAAGAAGTTAAAAGTATAATTTTTTTTTTTGTTTTTTTGTTAATTTTGTTTGCAGTTTTTTTAAGAGAAACAATGATAACTTAATGAGTTTTAATTAAATGATAGCATTTAAAAGAAGTATTAAAGATTTTCTGTTTTTTTTTTTTTAATTTAATTAATTTGCTCCTTAGCTTGAGATATTAGAGCTAAAAGAGAATCAAGTTGAAGATCCTTGAACCGAGCAAAGTGATTCATCATGGGTTGTATTGAATCCGATTCAATGGCGGCGCAAACGGTTTGATTTTGAATAGTTCGATTCAATGATGTTGCAACAGAGTCGAGAAATAGCCTCCAGGCATCTCGATTATCATTGTTGAGTGTTGCATCTTGGCCTGTTAGGTAGATGAGTTCAGCTTGCAGAATAAGGCAGACCAGAGATGAAATTCCGAACTGAAATTATATCATTGAAATTTATATGACGCTATCAGAACTGGTGCTGGGTTTACTCAGATGCCAATTTTTTTTAAGGTGATTTCTATCTAGATTGCTACTGTTATATTGAATCTTAGTGGTTCTCAATGGTTCCTTGAGCCTTGAGGACTAACTGTCTGAGTATCGTTTAAACGTAACTACCTCTCGTATGAAAAGTTTATTGAGATTATAACTCTCTATTTAAAGATAACAAACAATCATGATACAACTTCACAAGTCATGATACAACTTCACATTTTTCCTCCGTTCTGTACATATACGTCACGGAGACCAACATTTATGGACTATAAAATCAAAATGTTTAGTTGTACCACGGTAAAAAGTTTTGTTTCTGCCCTTGAATTCCTAGGAAGCCAAACACAGAACAAAAACAAATATGAAACTGATCTCAAAGCTAAGATCTACAACGGAGAAGGCATTGGCGAGACTAGGCTGTTAAGGCAGATTGGGTTTTCTTTTTTAACTCTAGGAACTCTAGTAGGTTAATATTTTCCTTACGTATTAAAGCAAGCGACACTTTAAGTAGTGTGGAAAAGAGAAATAGGTGGGAGAGAAGGATAGGGATACAGAAAGGAAGAAGGGTGAGGAAGAGGGAGAGGGAGAGAGAGAAACAAGGTGAGCAAAAATTATTAAAAAAAAGGGAAAGAGAGGCAGAAGAAAGAGCTGAAGAAAGAGAGGAAGAAAAAGACACAGAGAAAATGAAGATACAGAAAAAATAAAAGATAAGAAAGGTAGACAAGAGAACATAGAGAGAAAGAAGGAAGAAGAGGAAGGCAGTTGACAGAAAAAGATGAAGAGTTTATCCTGTGAACAGACATGTGTTGAAAGAGACAGAGGGAGAATTTGAGAGTGAGAAAGAGGAGAGAGAGAATGTAAGAGGGATGTAGAGAGCGAAAGAAAATAAAAGAAAAAATTAGGATACAAACTCCTACTCAGTATAAACTCCCCTATAAATGTTTTCTCTCTCGAAATCTTAACCCTGCGGCTACACGATCAAGATATGGTAAGCCATCAGCCTACATATACAATCTGTCAAATTCCTGTTCGTGTTTCGGATGTGACGTAGGCGACTTACAATTTGCCAGGCAAATGGCTTTCAATCAACATGTCATTTTATATTTCCAACATGGCACCAACAAGAAATTTGAAATTTAAAGTTCTTTTTTCTCTTTTTGAGGGTATTTGACGAAGCTGTCAGTATCATGGCTACTGAAACTGCTTCTCGGGTGGCTTTCAATATTCCATACCAGTTGGGTTTCAATTTCGAAAAGTTTGGTAGTGTATGTGAAAAAGTTTAAATGTATTGTAAATGGCTTACCATATCTTGATCGTGTAGCCCCGGGGTAAGATACTTTGCTATGTAGTGCAACTAGATAATAAAAATAACTGTCATTGTTCAAGACTTCATTAGAAATTAACGAACGTTGTTCCAAACTTAGTTCGACACTGATCAAAATGGCCCCCATCAAGCATTTTGAGGTGGTTTCCCTTTTGAGCCAATCCTTCTTCTTCTTCTTCTTCTTCTTCTTTTCATTTCCGGCGTAACGAGTCGAGTGATCTTGAAGCGATCACAACTCTCCCACTTTTCTGCTTCACGCTAGTGATCCGTCTGTGGGGTACGCTTTTAAGCCAATTGTAAAGGTGAAACCTTACTGAATTGTCGACTTTTACCTAGTGCAGCAATTAATGTTTACGTAAAGTCCAATGCTCCAAGGAGTTCAAGAGACGATTAACTTTTTGACGCAATTGCATAACAACCGCTGGGCCGTAAAAGATTTGGGTCGATAAGTAATATTCAATTATCTCAACGCATTTCTTTTAAAATCTTCTACTTTTCAAGTGTGACTCTAGTTTTTGGAATTCCCAAGAAAGTTTTATTGCTTACACTTGTTTTGTTTGCTATTTATAGACATTTTGTTTGACTGTGGTCCGAATATAACAATACAAACGTTCACGTGAACATGTAGAAGAATAGGGGTGCTTCAGTTATAAAATTTGAAGAATTAGATAATTGTTTTAATCCAGAGGTTCGAGTTCGAATCCCAACAGAGTCAAAAATGTTTTTTCCACGGGTATCGCCTTTCGCGAGGAATTGGCAAGTCCTCCGTTAGTATTCATTGCCATGAAAAGAGCTTTCTCGATTAGCCGTTCGGAACCGGCAGAAAATTGTAGGTCCCCTCCATTCCCTCACAAGACATGTTTGTGAGAAATGCGCTAGGACCAGGGGCTCCTCGCTCTGTTGCCCCACCCTATTTATTTTATATTTATTTTTTAGATAATTGTTTTGTGTTATTCTTATGGAAAATGAAATAGTTTTTCATTGTTTTCTGTCCATGTCCAATAATTAAAAAAAAATGTCAAACAAAAACATTCCAGGCACACACAAATGCAACGAAATCTGCATTTAGTTGGGCTCCGACATGGAACAATCCAAAAACCGGAAGTTTACCGACGCATTCTGAGGTTAACACGACGTACCCCAAGAGGGTATCACTAGTGTGAAGCAGTTAAGTGGAAGAACTGTGATTTGGGTCTTTCTTACACAAACAACCCGATTCCGCCCTATATCACTCATACCTCACCAGTCACAACGTTCAACTGAAGTCACATCTTTCCATTCAATACTTAAATTGGGATGTGATTATCATCAGGTCAAAGCCTTGTGACCCGCAACTTTATTGCGAGTCGATCTATAGGACTCATTTGGTTGCCAAATAATCTAATGGTTTCCAATTTACACTTCAGCTGTCTAGTCTAAAGACAAGACGACAAGATAACTTCAGTTACTTTTTCTTTGCTAAGCCACTCACGAATAATTGTTACTTTTTCTTTGGTTGATTCATAAAATAGAAAGACGATAACAAAAAAAAAAGACCTTACAATTTGTTAGAACACTTAATATATATATACATAAAGAACTGCGCAAACGCGAACTCGGCTAGACGCCCTTGCTGGTCAGATACACAAAGAGAACTGAACTCAATACGCATGCCACATCCACCAAGCAATATGCAGTCCTGACTAACACTAACTAACGAATTGAAGGGTTTTCCCTGTTCGTGTAACCAATTACTATCTTATTACGTGTTGTCGGTTAACAAATTTGATAAACTATAACAGAAAACAATCATAGTTTTGGGTATCAACTTACCTTGCTCGAAAATAAACTATTCGATTTCTTCTCACTCATCGGCATGGCGCTGGATAACTTGAGTACTGTCTCGAAATCGGCCGATCGAATTTGATCTTTAAATTCTGGATAGAGTGCAAATAGAACACCTTCGGTATCATCTCGGTCCTTCTTGAGAACATTCTGCAGTGAGGTAAACACACTCATCCAAACTGTCCAACGAATTGGATTATCTTCAATGTGCTTCATCAGACGACGTACCAGTGCCTGTTTTGATTGGAAAAGAAATTTCTTCGTCACATAAATTCATCTACAAAATAAACATGATCCCAATTACCTTTCCCTTTCGAACACTCATCATTGCAATAACTTTATCCGGAGTGAGGCCAGCAATCAAACGCCCCAAAAGAACATCTTTAGGTTCCAACTCGTACGGGAATTTATTTCTAAGTGCTGGATTTATAGCAGCTTGGCTGGTGTCGGCTGATTTTTCATCGCCAGTTGACACTTTGTTTGCATTTTCAATCTGTTCTAGGAGCAGTAGACGTTCACTCTCCTTCTTTTTCTGAGAAACGAAAACGAAATCAAATAAAATTAGGTTCATGATTTGCTCCAAAGACCAATCTTACCTTCATAATAATAGTAGCTATAGCAGCTGGATTGTCCAAGTCCTCTAGCTTTAGGACAATCCTGTAAAGAGTCTCGATGTGCAGCAAAATGTGGCGCGACTTTCTCTGAGCTGACAACTCAAAATTCGTACTAAGCTGAGGACTGCCTTCTGGACCCATGATGTCCATGTCAATTATTTTCCTAGGGGCTGTGACACTTCCGTACTGTAGTTTGCCCAAAGAGTTCTCGAATTTCATGGGCGTAAAGACATACTTGCGCTGCTGTTCCTGGTCGTTCTTGGTCTCAGAGTTCCTGCGTTCGCGGTTGATCTGGCCGTTGCGGTTGTTCGTACCGTTTTTGTTTCCCAGAGATACAAGTATCAGCTGCGCATGACCCTTTGGCTGTGTGAGAGGATGGTTCAGCTGGTTGTCCTTGTGGGCTTGGCTTTGGCCTGAGTCACCACTTAGCTCCGCCTTGCGTTGCCGGAACACCGTGTAGTAGTAGTCGTCTATGTACGGTGTATCAGTGTTCAACTGAGTTAGCTGAATGGTTATTAACCAATGCTTATCTCGGGTGCTCATCAGGTTGGCGTATTCGTCGTACTCATCGGGTAGATTGCCGTTCGAACGCAACCCACCAGTGTTCTGATGATGACTGTTGCTGCTCGTGCTGTTGCTGCTATGTTTGCGTTCCAATCGATTGTGCTGTTGCATTTGTTGCTGTTGTTGTAGCAGTTGCTGCTGCTGAAGCGGATTGATGTTCATGTTGTTATTGGGCGACGTAAAATTGTGGCGAACACTCGAAAGCATAGGGTGATTCTGTTGAATTTCTTGTACCAAACGCTGGTTGAACATATTGTAAGCTGAACCTGCTGCTCCCACTGTCGGGTTCATTAGGTTAGGATGCGGAGGCATTCTAGGCGGCACCAAGGGTGGCACAGGGACTCCCGCGCGCATTGCATTGAAGTTCGGATGCATTGCAAAGTTGTTAAGCGCAATCGGCAGATTCGGCATAGGACGCGGTGGATAGTTTGGAAGCTGATGCGGACCAGGCAAACCTGGTGGAAATAGTGGAACTGCTGGAAACCCTGGTGGTAAATGGTTTCTGTGGTGGTTGGGAGGTCCTCCCTGCTGGTGTAGAAGATTGTTTAGAGGATGTTGTTGTTGCTGAAAATTCGGACGAGGACCATTAAAGCCTGGAGGTGGACCAGAAGCATTAGGAAATGGGAACTTGAATTGCTGCTGTTGCTGCTGCTGTTGAAGATGGAGTTGTTGCTGTTGTGGTTGTTGTTGTGGTAAATGATGATTCCCTATAAGTTGCTGCAGAGGTGGTGGCTGTTGATGCTGCTGCTGTTGCTGCTGTGATGATGCCTGAGAGTGCGGAATTGTTGGCGTCTTCGGCTTTGGTGTCGAAGCGATCATTTGACTGGCTAAAGCAGCTTGTCTATGTTGTTGTTGCTGTTGCTGTTGATGTTTATGTTGCTTCTGTTGCTGCTGCTGGGTTATGATACTTCTCTCGATGTCTTCTAGAGTGCAGATTTTCGGAGCATTTGAAGCCTGATTTTGAGGTTGTTGCATCCCACCACCACCACCACCACTATAGGAAGAGGGGCGATTTCCCTGTTGGGAGGTTAGTTGATGTTGCTGGTTAGATTTTGCATTCGCCTGGTGGTGATGCTGCTGCTGTTGACCACTATTGCTATTGAATGGCGTTGGAAAGTGCTCACGTAAGAAGTCCTCAGGATTGGAGTAGAGTAGGCTGTGGGTCTTGTCATTGCCATTACCCATGATGCTGTTTAACTGAGGAGGTTGTCGCGAGGCTACAACGGGATTAGCCCAAACCAAAGGATCAAGATTAATGCCGGCATCACTGTCATCGAATGCAATGTCGACATCGTCCAATTTCATTCCAGAAAGATTTATTTCCAGATCTGAGTCCTCTTCGTTTTTGTTTTGCTTGGAAGATGTTTTGCTGCTGTTGTTAGGCACATCTTTTACATCGTCCATGCGAACTAGGTTCTCGTGAATATCTTCCCAATCCCCATTGATGGCCGAGCCAAAGGTTAAATCATTTAAGGCATCATATTCCTCCTCGGAGGGTTCGGCGATTTGCCCTCCTCCATCATCATCCAACTAAAAAGAAAAGGGTTAGTTTTTAGTATGAAATCTTTATATGCGTAGCAAATAGAAGACAAATGTACATATTAAGACACAAAAGTCGGCCATTTAAAGTGAAAGAAAAACCAACAAAAAAGTTTAGAGTTCGGCTATATATGTTCTGAGTTTTAAAGTCTTCTTTATTTTGTGTGGAGTTAACACAAAAAGTTACGTGGAGATGCTGATTTTAGTGTGTGGTTGGAAAGTATAACGACTCGATTTATTCAGTTTAATCGCGAGGAGTAATGGGGCAGGATGAGGCATCGCATTAGGAATCCCTAAAGAGAGCCGCTCTGGTGAAAAATTGCTTATTTCGAAATCAGTAAATATCTTTGAAGAAAATTTTGTCGAGACGGGTAATGTTTAAAGCCTAGGTACCTCAATGCGAGGAAATCAAGAAGCACAGGCTGCAATTGATGATTAATGAAGAGCTAAAAGTTAACAAAAACAATCATCTTTTTAGAATCCAATTTGACAACACGTGTTGAAATTAACTCCTGCAATAATCAAAGCCTGGACAGCAAACTCACATGCATATCACAACTAAACAAAACAATCATAAAACCCGTAATGCTGTGAGTTTTATCGTGAGAAGTTGGTCTCAGACCTTCAACATTATTTTTGGGACCTATTTCACATTCATCGCCCTTTAATATTTATGTACTTTTCATGGCATGAAATTACTATCGGGGATTCGAACCTCAAACTCTCACATAATAGGCAGACGTGCTAAACATTACCCCAGACACCGCACCGATTTTTTTTAGTAATTCCACCAGAACTGAAAGCCCGTAACTCAAATAAACTTGAAACTCAAACCAGTGTGGAAATGTATGAGATCTCTGGTCCAACTAGCCATACCCATGTGAAATACTCAACTTAGTTCCTACACATGAAGGTGTACAGACAAACGAAGAGGCTGATATTACAGAGTTTAAATCTTCGTGCCAATATCATTAGCCGCCTTTAGATCGCTTATAAAATCTTATCTGCAGTAATATTTGATCGTCTGAAACCCCACGTCAAGAATTTGATAGGTCCTTATCAAGATGATACTAGCGACTTAACTTACATAGACCCTAAGTCTTTCGAAATACATTAAAAGTTCCGCGTGGTTCGACTAGCAGGTGATTAACCGGCTAGTCCCGTAATGGAAGATTAATAAGTGATCAACTCGTTAATCTTACATCGTGTTTCTGAGATCAGTAGGTGATTAACTTGCTGATCTCTGTGGTATCACAATGGGCCCTTGCGGCCTAAGTGTGTCAGGCAGTGTACTCAATGGCTGACAGCCACTTCCACCTAACCTATCAATGAGATTTTAGACCAGAAAAGTCCAGAATTAACCTAATTTTCACATTACAGCAGATCTTGGAATAAACCTGGCAATATAATAGCGATACACATTATCTTTTTATTGATTTCAACACCGCGCACGACGGTATTTATAGAGCTGAGACCGGTATTACATGTGACATGATGGTTAGCATGTCTGCTGTTAACTAAGAGGTTCGTGGTTCGAATCCCAACAGAGGCAAAAATGATTTTCCACGGGTATCGCCTATCGAGAGGAATTAACAAGTCCTCCGTGAGTACCATAAAAAGTGCTTTCTAGATTAGCCGTTCGGAACCGGCAGTAAATTGTAGTTAGCCTCCACCTCCCAAGGCATGGTTGTGAGAAATGCGCTAGGCACTGGTGCCCTCGCTTTGTTGCGCCACCCTATTTATTTTTATTTTTTTTATATGTACAGAACGATCGATGTCTAGTTTTGGCATTCTTGTAAAACTCGTACGACTATGCAGATCGAATTTGGAGAATTCACGCTGCTCCGTCAAGATCGATCAGAACTCACCGAGACCTTTGATGTCGATATGGTGTAAAACTGTCAATTCCTTTAACATTATACATAATTGAAAAGATTGTATAAAAGATAAACTTCAACACCAGAAGCATAATCTTTCTGAACAATTACTCGCTTACGCAGACGATATTGACGTAATGGGAAGAAGGAAGAGTGATGTCATAAGTGCTTCAGCGAGCATTGAAACAGAAGCGGCAAAAATGGGTTTGATGGTTAATGAAGGTAAACGAAGTTTATGTTGTCATCAAAAAAGGACATTGAATATCGACGTATTGGACAAAACGTCACAATAGACGGACATAACTTCGAGGTAGTACAGGACATCGTCTACCTAGGATCCACTATGGACCCAGATAACAACATCAGTGCGGAGATCAAACGGAGAACAACTCTAGCCATTTGCCCACGGTTGCTTCTTTGGGTTAAGAAGGCAATTGAGAAACAAATCCTTTATAAGAACACGATCATCCCAGACCTCCTTTGCGGAGCAGAAACATGAACCTTATCGAAAGAGAACAAACTGTGGAGGAGGATCAATATGCTTAACATAAACTACTTGTCTTCGGAACCTTGATTTGAAATAAGGCCTACCATTACAATTCGGACTTAACTGCTTCACACTAGTGATACACTAACGGGGTACGCCACGTTGGCCTCAGATTGCATCGGCAAACCACCCGGTTTTGGATTGTTTCATGTCTGAGGCTAACCAAATGTAGATTTAGTTGCATTTTGACGGGGTTCTCGGAATATCTCTTTGAACATGATAATACCAACTGAGCCGATAATGCTCTATTTTTTCAAAGATGGTATATTTGACGAAAAGGCTTCCATCCATGGTTCTTGGTACCTCTAACACGATTAAGCTTTGTTACTCCTGTTGTCATACAGAGTATCTTCATCTCAGTTGCTATCAACTTACTCTCTTACTTTTTGTACATTGTCCAACATTGTGAATCGTATATAAGTGCTGGACGTTGAACCGCGGTGTGGAGTCTTTCCTTCATTTAAAGGGGCGTTTTGCTATGACAGAAGATGTCGAAGTTGTCTCGTTCACCCTATAGTTTTCTCTATTAGCCGTTCAGAACCGGCACAAAATTGTAGGTTTCCTCCATTCCATTACAAGGCATGGTCGTGAGAAATTTCGCTAATCCCTGGGGTTACTCGTTCAGTCGCGCCACCCTATTTATTTATTTATTTATTTCATCGTACTCTTACTCGATGATTCTCTCCAATTTTGAAGTTTAAATATCTGGAGGATTATGATCATTAATTAAGCAACTTGCGATGAAGACATCTTCTTTTCTTTATAAAATGTTTCTTCTTAAATTTTTTTTTCTTCTTTTAAGGCGCCACAAGCATTGTCATCTCTAAGGGATTACAACTCTCTCACTCATCTGCTTTACACTAGTCATACGCATTGCTGGGTACGCCGAACTTGTCATGAATGATTGATCTCATTGGATTAGCATAAGGTGGATCTAGCTGAAGAGAAAACTTCAAATTTATTAAAATTTTATGTTACAGACACTCTGCACAGACACGGTGAGAGCTGCTAACTTTAGTTCTTTATCAGCGTCTGATTCCCTGCCAAAATCTGAAAAGCTATAACAAAAGAAAAAATGGCCTTTTCCCATCTGACTTGCCATCAAATGCGATTGATAATTCCATAACATTCTATCTCAGATTTTTAATAACCTTTGTCTTATCTTTGATTATCGGTGCTAACATCATAACTCAAAAGGGTGCTTTTTTTCTTTCCAGCTTATTAAATAACTAATTCGATGGTTAGCTTTTCCGTATGGTGAGAAGTTGACTATTGTTAGAATTCCTCGCAGTAGACCACAAATCATGAATCAGTTTCCGTCTAAAGAAGAATTTAAAAGATTTACTTTCATGTTGCTACATGACGGTGTGGTGCACATGGCGTAGTAGTCAGCATGTCTGCCTATTACGTAGGAGGTTTGTGGTTCAAATCCCAGAAACATAAGAAAAAATGTTTTCCCCAGGTATCACCCTTCGCGAGGAATTGGTAACTCTTTCGAGAACAATTAAACATTGCCATGAAATGCGTTTATTAACTCTGCCGTTCGGAAACAGCATAAAATTGTAGGTTCTTTGAATGTGTTAGACCCCAAACCTATTAATTTTTTATTGTTTGCTAGATGACTTTTTTTCTCTTTTTACATTTACCGGGCTAAGAGTATAAGAAGTTTCCCATTTGCTGTTTCACACTAGTGCTCAGCAGGTGGGGTACGTAGTTGTTTTAGCCAAAAGCCCTTCTTGTAACATTGGTTTCTGCTATTTAAATAATAAATAAAAAAAAATAGGTTGGCGCAACAGAGCGAGGTGCCTCGGGCATAGCGCATTTCTCACAACCATGCCTTGTGAGGGAATGAAGGGGACCTAAATTTTTCTGCCGGTGCCAAACGGGTCGAGAAAGCGCTTTTCATGGCAATGAATTTATTAACGGAGGACTTGCCAATTCCTCGCGAAAAGCGATACCCGTGGAAAAAGTTTTGTCTCTGTTAGAATTCGAACCACGAATCTCTGGGTTAACAAGCAGGCATGCTAACCATCACACCACGGGTACTACTTTTTAAATATCAACCAGAATCTTGTCTACAAGTTTATCAACATCATGTTCTTCCAGTCTATCAAACGAAATTTGTAGTACTGAGCCCATAACCACCTATTGACTATTTTTATATAATATAGCCTTTCTAGTAAAAACAACCAATTACCAAAAATCTTCAAGTCCACTTTGACAAAACAGCCAATAACAAGATCCCTTAAGGAAGTCTAGTGATGTGCCTAGCTTCGATCTGGTTTTTTTAGAGGTTAGTTTTCGAATAGAGATAAAACTGACATCATGTAGTCAAATCGGCCAACTGTAATGTCATTTATGTTTAATTTGGTTTGCCATTTCCTCATGAACAGGTTGACAAAAGAACAACGCTTGCAAATTTATTTCCAAAATAATGATTCAGTCGACATAATCGTCCATCATTTTCGCACTACGTTTACTTTATGTGATAATACGCATCCGCAGACACGTCGAACAGTGAGCACCAAAGAAACAATTGCAGCTGTAAAGCATAGTGTTGAATAAGACCCGAATGAATCGATTCGCCACCGTGCACAGCAATTGGAGCTTTGTCCATCAACTTTATGGAAGATTTTGCGCAAAGATCTTTGCTTACGAATTTAAAAGATCCCAATCAATGCTGCAATGCAAAATTTTGTTCAGTGATGAGGCTCATTTTTGGTTGAATGGTTACGTCAACAAGCAAAATTGCCGCATTTGGAGTGAAGACTATTCACATGAGTACCTTGAGACACCATTACATCCACAATAACTGACTGTTTGGTGTGCTCTATGGGCTGGTGGAGTCATTGGCCATACTTCTTCCGAAATGATGCCGGCGAGCCAGTTACCGCTAATGGAGACCGGTATAGAGCCGTGATAACCGACTATTTTGTTTTGGTAGGGGGTGAAGGATTTGGAAAGGTGTAGTTGGATGAAGGAAGGGATTGGGATAGGTAGAGGATTGGAATAGGTATTGGCAAAAAGATAAGGTAGGAAAGGAATATGGGAAAGGAAAGAAAAGGATGAGGAAAAATGAAAAGAAAAGAAAGGAAATTTGACAGAAGGATGACATTAGGATGGGAGAGGTAAAATAAATAAAGGCAGGAAAACGGGAAGAGGAAAGATAAGAGGATAAGGAAAAAGTGAAAAGAAAAGGAAGGGAAAAGGAAGTGTAGTGACGAAGGGACCTGGCACGCTTTCGAGGCACGGCTCAGCTCGCCGGATTAGGGGGGATCTTGCCCCTTCGCCAGACAGAAACCACATTACCCGAATTAGATCGTATGAAAGTGGATGAGATAGTTCCCACAATATGGCGCTACATGCCACACAACCAATTTATTGAAGGATACATTCGATGAGCGCATAATTTCGCGGAATGGACCTGTCAATTGGCCACCAAGATCGTGTGAATTGACACCATTGGATTATTTTCTTTGGAGATATGTGAAGTTGCTCCTCTTCGTCAACAAACCAGAAACGTTAGGGGGTTTGGAAGCCAACATTCTTGGCGTTATTGCCGACATTCGGCCTCAAATGCTCGAAAAAGTGGTTGAAAATTGGACCTCTAGGCTTGGCTTTATTCGTCAAGGCTGCCAACTTTCAACTACATTGGTACCCGTGGCGTGATGGTTAGCATGTCTGGTTGTTAACCCAGAGGCTCGTGGTTCGAATCCCAACAGAGGCATAATGTTTTTCGACGTGTATCGCCTTTCGCGAGGAATTGGAAAGTCCTCCGTTAGTAAATTCATTGCAAAAGCGCTTTCTCGACTAGCCGTTCGGAACAATTGCTTCACAAGGCATGCTTGTGAGAAATGCGCTAGGCCCTGGGGCTCCTCGCTCAGTTGCGCCACCCTATTTATTTATTTATTTAACTTGATTGTCTACCTAAGTTTCTTTATTAGACTAACGCTTCTATAAACCCTCTACAACTTAAGCTATAGGGAACCAAGATACGGTTTTAAAGTATCCTCCATTAATTCAACTAAATATTTGGTTAACAGTAGCAACAACAAGCCGTGAAGGCCACAAGCGTTTCAAAACACAACGAGAAGTAGGACTCATTCACGTGTGCCAATTGGGAAAATGATCCTCGAATTCCACGTGCAAGGTTCAAATTGGAATCTGCTTCGAAAGAAGCATATAGCGGTCAATTGTTGGCCAATTCAATCAACCAATATAGCCACCATTCACTGAACGAGAGAGCACATCGATGATGCAAATCAAATCGAATAACCTGTGCGAAGTAAATAAATTAATTATTTACTATTCGCCGGGTTGAAGCAAAATCTAAACAATAAATTACTTTGTTGTTCCTTCACATCAACCAGAAATAGTAGAAGAAAATAAATACAGTGAAAAAAACGTGCACTTGCGTAGAAAAAAGTTTTTCTTGCACCAAAACAAAATATATTCTGTGAATTTCACAATAACCATTAACACGAACCGAATCTATAGATACCTAGGCACTTTGAAACAACACCTACCGCCAGCACTCACAAAAAGCAGGCGACTCCACAAACAAAAACACTTCTACTTTACAAATAAAAACGTGAACACAACTTACTGGTTGGAAATGAGACTCGTGTTATCTTTAATCGAAAGCTTACAACGCATTATAGCCAACTAATCTTCGTAAAAAAAAACATTTTCAATTTGATTTCTTAAAGTCAAAAGTTTACGTGGAGAAAAGGGCGGCCACTGAGATGTGATAATAAATTGTAATTTGTGTAATGGGGGCTGCGAGAAGCAATGTGAATACAATCTTACTCTGGATTGCGCTTTGCATTTTAGTTTGGTTGTTTACATAAGAACGCCACATGGAATATAAAACAATTGAGTTAAAGTTTTTGGGACTTCCTTTGGGTGGGGGGTTTGGTTTTTAGTTTTCAAATTACACATTTTTTTTTTTTTTTTGCTAAAAGTAATGACGACATTCGTACACATTTCGGGAGCCCATCCATCATCGCGACTCCATCGATAAGAGATGGATGGTCACAAAATGTTGGATCGTATTGGCACTTTGGGGCATGAATTTTACCGACTTGGTTACATTTTTCGTGGAGAATTTTGAATGAACTTTATGTTGGATATATTTAACTTACCGGTGCTGAGGTATCAAATCCAAAAAACGAGTCTTCCATCGAGAAAATTTGTTTATTTCACATGAAAATGTCATGACTTGTCACACATTCACATATGTTGAAATCATGGCCGCCGACAACGTTCGAAAGTGATGGAATAGTGTTCAGAGACGTGATTAAATACTGGGATTTTTGGAATGGATGTCATTTTGGTTGGAGGAAATTGGGCATGGGCTGCATTTTAGCCTTAACACGTGGTCAAGATGGGTAATTTTTTGGAATAGTTGTAATTGATGGGAACGGAAGTTCGTTTAGAGAACGCATGTTAATAATCCAAACGTATAGCTGTTAAGTACAACTAAAAGCTTGTTGTTTTGGACTCCTTCGTTAGGTAGTTTGAGTTCTTGTGTGTTTTTTGAAACAGGAGATGTTTTATGTTTATTTTTCATAAATTTTCTTTCGGTAACGTCATTTGTTTATTAAAATAGAATTTTTAAAAATCCCTAAAATCGAGAATAGAACCTCAAGTTTGAATCTCAAAATAAAAGATATGCAGCTTTGTAGAGTGAAACATATCTACGCGAACTGGGTTATATACAAAAAAGAATGCGTTCTACAGGTCGCAATCGCAGGATTACACTATTGTGGAAGGAGAAGGAAATTTACATCTCAAATTGTGATTCAAGCGTCAAGGAAGAGAGACTCTTCAAGCCCGGACCTTATCAAATTGGAGTTTAATTACGTGTAAATTGAACTAAGGAACAGATCAAACAGGGCTGCTTGGCAGTCACTTCTTACCAGCGGCTGGCAGTAGCAGAAGCACGCAGCTTCTGGCAGCCCGGTCACACTATCAGCTGCTAATCGCCAGCTTTTCTCAGCAAACAAGTTACAGAAAACCATTGTGAAATTGCTTAAACCATCTTACCTCGTGCAAAACGGTACGGTTTGTGAATACGATCTAATAACTGTCAAAATGAAACAAATAAAGCCTTGCGCAAACCAATGCGGTGAGTGCGTGCGATGCGATTGCGATAAGTCAAATCCCTATGTAATCTTATGGACGTTTGACTTAATGCATAGGGATTTGACTTATCGCAATCGCTTCGCACACACTCACCGCATTGGTTAGCGCAAGGCTTAAAGCCTGTGTCGAGATTAAGCTAATTTCACTTTCCCGGGAGTAAGTAAGGTGAGTAACTTTCCATTGGAAATCGATTCAGCTATAGGAATTCAGTGAGTGAGTTGGAGCAGTTTTCTCTCAGATTTCTCACTTTGCGTTTCAGCAGTGACTCAACTCACTCACTCCCTTCAAAGTGAGATTAGCTAAATCTCGGCACTGATGTGAAACTCTACAAGCTTCCTTGCTTGACTAGTGAAATATGAATGGTAGGGTAGTTCGCAACCATATTTCCAGGATAAAACGACGACTGACCAGGACAAAGATCACATTTATTGATTTGTCAAATCTTCGAACGAAATCGACTGTTTTCTTGTCCTTTTTCTCTGTTACACCAATTTGTTGGTATTGACTAATTCAATTATTGATATAGCAAAAGGTGTGTTTTTTCAGCCAGTAGCTAGTACAGTCTTCGAGTTCAAAAAAAAAAGAAAACGATCTATCCACAGTATTTTCAATTAGCGAACGTGTTTTCGATGCTTTTGTTTTTGTTACAGTTGAGAATGTTCAATGATTCATTTGAAACTGCCGCCACCACAAACAATATTTGATTGCAACCGGGTAGAACTGTTAATTCAAATAAAACGATTTCTTTAATTTCACCACAAAAATTACTTTAGGGTGATTCAGGCAAATGGAGTACGAGTTAAGACTCTGTATTATCTACTCTCTGCAAATATTCGAAACATGTAGCTGATGTAGCTCTTCACTAATAAAATAAACAGCCCTATAAAAATTTCCCAAAAACCCATTATTACAACTGTCATTCAAATTCAAGGTGTTTTTTTTCTCTACCTCTTGCTCTCTTGTCTCTTGTTTTCGATAAAAAATGCTTGTGGACTTCAAAAACTGTTGACAATTTTTGACAATTACATCGGTTGATTGGTCGCAGTCGAGTAGTTCTTTCAACTCTTGTTTCACTCGGTGTTTCTTTAAATTCCGATCCACTGCCGGGTTATAAAGATCTAGTTTTGTTTCTCGTGTTCGGTGTTCAAGTTTACCCACTAGGGTTTTCATCTAAGTTCCTCAGTTGGTTAGAATCATTCGACCGTAAATGGTGTAGCGTAGATTAGACCGTTGTTGAAGTGAACTCTTGAGATAGTTTTTTTCTTTATCGTCGTAGTGTAGTATAGGAATTGCTTACAACGAAGATGACTCCCAAGATGGAAGAAGGCACATATCTGGGCTTTGACTTGAGTACCCAAAAGGTAAGTGTCTGTCCATACGTGTTTTCTAATAATACTTTGGTGCAATCATTTTTTATTTATTAGTCATGATCTAGTTTCGGCTTTTTGGGCATATTATTTTGTTTATTTTCTCTAGACTGTAATCTTAGAAAAAGTAGTTCCTACTACGCCTCATGCCCCCGATTGTCTCTGCAAGGCGAAGACGTGTCATGTGCAGTAACTTAGTAGAGTTGCAATTCAATTCATTTTTATGTAACGATTCCTTTCGGTAGTAAACAACACAGTTGACTTTCTTTTATGATCTCATACTCTGAGTGTCTGAAATGAGCTCTATTTGAGAAGTAAGGTGAATGGGTATCTGCTGGGTGGTTTTAGGACGAATATAGGTCGTTTATGCCGTCTTGCAGCCAAGTCTATTGTAAAAGTGTTCTTATCAGTGTCAGCTTATTCCCAAGTTCCAATTATCTAAAGTTTTTCTTGAACACTTTAATTTATTTGTTTTGGTTATTTAATTTTTTTGTTATGTCTTATCACTTTTGATGACCCCTCAGTAAAGTGCAAAAACGTATTTATTGAATTCCATAAAATGATAACGACTTTTTGCTACACACAACATGCCATATGGAATAAAAGGAAGGATAATAGTTGTAATAAATTGTCTCTAGCCTGGATTCTTTTTAGTATTTTGAGGGCGCAGCTGAGTTTGTTTAATCGTTACAACTAAGGCGCGACCCAGTCTCACGTCACCCTAACTTTCACCTTTGCCTACTTAAGGGAAAAGAGTAGACGTTGCTGAATATTCATAATAATCGGTTAAGGGGTAATTTTTTGGGGCTCATTACTATAATTGGATGGGTAGGTGAACAGGAGCGACCATCTTCTCAAGTGAGACCAAAGCAATTTGAAACTTTAAATGATTTCTGGTTTAGGTACCATTTGTTCGAATTAAGTAGAATGACTTTGAATGTGGGTAACTATGTGCCTCCATTTGATGGGCGTAGGGGACTATATGTAGAAATTCTTATTCATCGCAATCAAATTAGGTTTTCAGTTTTTTCAAGCAGAAAATATAACTTCAGATATCTCGCACGTAAGAGCGGGATTGTGGGTGTTTTAATGTTTTTAAAGTCAACGGCGCTTTGAGGGAGTTGTGAGTTTGCATTCAAATTGTTTACTTCCGTAAAGGTTGAATTTCAAGTGGCTTGGGGATAAATGGTAAACATTTTAGGTGTTTTTGCTTGAATTATACCTTTGGCATCTTGGCAGAGCAATTGAGCGAAGAAGCTGCATTTTTTAAGTAGAATTTTAGATTTTCAAACTGTCACATCCTTAAAAATACTTTAAGATTATCTAAGAATAATTGTCAAGAAAACTTTGACCAACTCTTTATGACAAGTTCAAAGAACGAAATTGAATTGAATTTTGTTAGACTTTCTCTGGCGGTTTTTATCTGTCAATACATTATAGCTCTGTATAGGTCCGTTCGTTGAACTCTTCCCAGGGTTGAGCCAGGTTTTCTTGACAATCCTATGAGTTATCAAAAAAGCTGAGTTTTCAAGTCCTCAAAAAAAGCTTAGCCACAAAATCACCACACATCTCTTTCATTTGAATAAAAACACATGCCATTTGACATCCCTCAAATCGCCACAGCAAAAACCTAGGGCGGGTTGAGGGAAAACCTATGTCAACCATAGGGCTCAAAAAACACTCAATTTGACATTCAATGCGACTTCAGGTTTCTCAAAAAACGCTTTGTGGCGACCCTAGGGTATCAACGAACAAACCTTATAATAACTTGCCCTAGATCAACCAAAAAAGGTAACTTTTTGGTGTTTTGTTACCAACTTTGTGCTCCGATCAAGATCGTTTTGTATTCAATGACTCACTATAGATTTTTCAGATAATGAAATTTTTTTTCAGTCTGTAATTGTTTTTTTTATATAATTAACCAACAAGGGGCTATGAATACCGTTTTTTTTAAACAGTGCGAGCTTTTAGGAAAATAGGAGAGGATTTGAAAGGAGACACCGATGCACGTTGCTTTTAGATTTTTGTGAATCGTAATGGAAAAATAGAGTCAATTAAAGTATTCCACATTATCCTATCAAGTAGGCGCAAAGATGTTATTGGAGCACCTGACCAGATATGGGAGTTATACTCCAGTTTTGGGCGGATGAAGGTCTTATAAATTGAAGCCAGATCAGAAGGGGTGAAGAACTTTCTGCATCGTCTCAAGAAGCCTAAGCATTTAGCAATGTTTTTGGCGACTTCAAATATGTGGTCATTCCAACGAAGATCATCGTTTACACACATACCACATACTGACAGCTTTTCGGTTTCTTCGATGCAGGTACCATTCATGGATAATGGCAATAGGGGAATGCTGCTTTAATGACAAATGACGGCATTGAGTTTTTGAAACATTAAATTCTACTCGATTTTTATTATCCCATGTAGCAATGCTGTCAAGGTCAGAATTCAATGAGCTTATCATACACAACTGTTCCAGCTTCACGTCCAAAGAGGAAGGACGTGCATTTGGAAACGAATATGAAAAGCTGAGGGTTGAGTCGTCAGCAAAACAGTTAAGAGGATTAAAAGTTTCAGACAAAAGATCGTTTATAAAAATAAGGAAGAGGGTCGGAGACAAAACGGAGCCCTGGGGCACACCAGCATTTATTAAGTGGGTATCAGACTTGAAGCCATCCAACACAACTTGTATTGAACGGTCAGAAAGGTAATTTCTAATCCAACGAAGAAGAGACTCATCGATACCAAAAGCACGCATTTTCGATAAGAGAGCTTGATGCTCTTGACAATCCTGTTTGTTACCTGTACTCGCCCAATCTGGTAGTATTTTAGATAGAGTTGAGGAAAAACTGAGGTGTCGACACTCAGGACGAGTTGAGGTTTTTCAAAAAACTACAACAAGTCAAAACTCGGGGCTTCAACGAATAAAATATTTTGTGTCTTATAACTAATCTGAAATAAAACGTTAATTCGTTAAAAAAAGGCATGTTTTTGCGAGTTTTTTGTGAGAAACCAGTTCAAATTTCTTTATTAAAACCAATAACACATTAAAAAGTGACATTTCAAGAATGTTGTGTAAAATTTTCACAAAGAAATATTTAAAAATACGGCAATAGGTCTGTTCGTTGAACTTTCCCCAGGGTTGACCCAGGTTTTCTTGACAACCCCATGAGTTGTCAAAAAAAACTGGGTTTTCCAGTCCTCAAAAAACGCTAAAGCACAAATCGCCACACATCCCTGTCATTTAAATAAAAACACATGCCATTTGACAGCCCTCAAATCGCCACAGCAAAAAGCTAGGGCGAGTTTGGGGAAAACCTGTGGCAAACCTATGGCTCAAAAAACACTCAATTTGACATTCAGTGCGAATTTAGGTTTCTCAAAAAACGCTTTGTGGCGACCCCATGGCGACCCTAGGGCTTCAACGAACAAACCTAATGGCAGCAATTATTCGGACGTGCTTGGAAAAAAAGGCGGTGTTCCTCATAACTTGGGGCTCGATCATCGGAAACCGAAAAAATCTAAGTTCATTCGTTAGATAATAGTTTTTACCAGGTAATGTCAAGGGGTTTTTTGAAATTTTAATTTTTCACTTTTTTGGAACACTTTGAAGGCAAAAACGCTATTTTTCTTGAAAAAAATCGGATAAATTGTTATTGTTAAATAACAATTATCAACAAATTTGAAAAAGCTCTTCTTCACTACCTTGTAAATTATTTACAGAAGTAGTGTTCAAAATTTCAAAAGGATCGGTGCAGTAGTTTTGAAGTTATGAGGGGCACCGACTTTAAAAAAGTGAGTTGTGGGAAAAATGCTTTAAGGTTTTGAACACTAAAAAAACACAAAGAAAACACTATACCGACAGGTATAAAAATATTTGTAACTTTGTCAATTTTGCTCCTATCCACTTGAAATTTTGACACAATGTTCTTAAAATATTATTATTATTATTATTATAATTTATTAACATCCAATTAAAATTAACATGTTAACATAATATGTGCGCTAGCTGCTTAAAGCTTCTGACTCTTAGGTTAAAAAAAAAAAATTAGTATGATTAATGAAGGTGCCTATGTATATATATTATATAATTAAATTAAATTATTTCATAATTCAGATTCAGATTTGAATATTGTTAGATTTAATAAAGTTGTAAATATTTTTAATATTCCCCGGGTCTAAGTTTCTTAAGATCTCTTCAGCTGATAAGGATGAGTTGTAAAGGCTTTTGCTAGGGGTAATTGATGTGCATGCCCCTAATCCAAGAATGTGTTTAATATCGACTGTTGTTTGGCAGTTGTTGCATGATGGTGGATTATCCTTGTTTAGAAGATGTTGATGAGTAAGAGTTGTGTGTCCCAGTCTTAGTCTTATCATGACTGTATTCATATTTTTAGAGGCGGAAGTAGGATAGATTGGTTTGGTTCTTTCGGTATTAATATGTTTGTAATGGTGCTGATAGTTGTTTTGCCAGAGGTTAAGTTGTTGTTCTGTGAGTTTGTTTTTAACAGCACGTGTTAAATCCCGTTTGGTCAGATGTGATGTTAATTTTATTGGTGAGTGATGGGCTTCGTTTGCAGCCTTATCAGCATGTTCATTACCCAATATACCTACATGACCAGGTACCCACATAAGTTTTAATTTGTTCGGGTTCCTTATAAGATTATCCCTTATTTTGTTAATGATAACCGTGTTGTTGTTTGGATTTTGGATAGCGTTAAGAACTGACTGACTGTCAGAACATATAACGAATCGACCAGTTAGTTTGCGGTTATTTTTGCAGTTTCCAGAATTGCTGTTGCTGCTGCGGTAAAGATTGAAGCTATATTGTTCAGTAGGCCGATTGATATAAGTGAACCGTCTTCGTGTGTTGATGCAAATGAAGTGCTTTCCTGAGTTTTGGAGCCATCGGTGAAAACGAATTTCCAACCGATTGATCTTAAATCGTAGGTAAGATCTTGGAAGAGCGCATGATACATGTGGTTGGATGTATTGTTCTTTATATTATTTGCAAGATTCATAATGACGGATGTTTTAGATATGCACCAAGGTGGAAAAATTGGAAAGTATTTGCATTTCCTTACTGCAGGAAGTTCCATTAAATTTGCAGTTGTTATTGCAGTTGAGAGGGCAGATGGAATTCGTTTTGGGAATTTACCTTGCAGTATAGCTTTTATATCGTGGTTGATAATTGAACCTTGGGCGAAAGAGATTTTTACGTAAAGTTTTGCTCTAATTTGATCAATGCGTTCTTCTACCAAAGGAAGTCCTGTTTCCACCCATCATGTTGCGTATCGGTGTAGTAGGAAAAGCGTTTAAACTCCTCCTAACGGCTTGATGATATGGAGTTTTAATAATGTTGATTGTTGTTTTGGGGGCGTTCCCATAGATAAGTAGGCCATAGTCTATTTTACTTAATAAAAGAGATCTAGTTATGTTACATAGAGTGCTTATATGAACATTTGATTTTTTACATGATAAATAGCTTACTATATTTGCTCTTGCAGCTAGGCTCTTTTTTAATTTTATACAGTGGTTTTTAAAGTTGTATCTATTGTTGAAAATAACACCTAATATATTTAAATTATTTACATTTTCTATGTTTATGTTATTGAATTTAAAACTAGTCTTACTACAGGAAGTTTTGTGGCAAATATGCAAAGTTTTGCATTTATTAAGCATAACGTATTTCATAAAAAATTTAAATACGTTACCCCTCCTTAAGCTCATCAACTCGGCTATAAACTGCGGATTAAACGTCATTCTTACAAAAAACAGAAAATTTTCTGTTCACGAAAAGCGCTGTTCACACTGTACAATTAGATGGACAGACTTGGGCTTGAACGACCAATGCTTGATAGTGTGAACCCTTCAGACGACCGCTTGTCCAACTTGTTGGATGGTTTTCAAAAATTTTTGAAAATCTAGAAGTTGGACGGAGTGGAAGGGTATGTGACATAAAGTTGGACGACAAGCTTGATATAAGTGTGAAAGCAAACTACATCAGACCATCCAACTTCCATCAAACGGGGTCTGTCCAACTAATTGTACAGTGTGAACAGGGCTGAAAGCGCAACATTCCAAAGCCCAAATCGGCCTTTTACAATTCCAGTAAATTGTAATGGTTAAAAATGGGGACTTGGCCCCAAAACAATTCACTGGAGGTGCACAACCGTAATAAGACCAATTCTCACATTTATCCTGATTGATATTTTGGCCCATCATCACACATAACTGTAAGTAATGTCGGATAAGCTGGCCAAAATCGGGCCATTACTCGAATACAGCGTGACGAACACCAAGCCGCTAGAGCAAGAAAAAACAGAATCCAATGAAACTTTCTAAGAACCACCAATGCCTGGTTTTCATCTTAAGAAATTTGCCGGGTTTCCAGGAACCTATGCACAGATGTTTCCAAGAATAAACAAAAATTCCTACTTAGCAGTCTTCGGCTCTCTGTGTTGATTGGCATTTTCACGTGTCGCAACTAATTGGGTAATGGGTAGCCACAAGGTGAGAATGGGAACTAGCACATTCACCTTACGTTACATGTGCCAAGACGAAGAAGCAGAGGAGGGATCATTCCACTTCCACTGTGAGTGCCCAATTTCGGCCAACACTAGAAAAAAGCTATAAAAGAGTATACTTCTTCGACGAACTATGCGACATCTCTAACCTTCCACTGAACAGCATCCTAAAGTTTATTCACGACATCAAAGTGTTCAGTGAGTGTTCTTCTCTCAGTGAGGGTTCTCAACAATATTTAACAAAGGATTCACTAGTTCCCTTGATATTAGAAACACCCCTTCTTCGAATATTCTTAGGTTTACATGACCTCAACTTCGAATGAACAACTTTACGTGTTTAAACCTAAGGAAACAGCACAAAAGATCTTTCAGGTCGTCGTGCTAGTAAAGGTGTTTTTACCTTCGCCCTATCGAATAAAAAAAAGAGGATTTCAACCCCAACATACTAACCAATTCAGTCCTCCCCTAATCATCACCTCCTACCTGAATTCTATCGCCTTTACTTGTTTTCTCATCCTTTAATCAAATGCTGGCACCACAAATTTACACTAAACAAACTATTTCGCATTCATAATTTGCCATTCGTCTGAGATAAAAAAAATATATATAAATTAAGGATCCCCATACTTTGTTGTTCTGCGACTAACCCGCATTGGTTATCCGATAGCTTTATTATTTTATTATAATATGAAAGTTCTTGTATCTCTTTTAAACATTGGGTGGAGGTAACTTTCCCTCACATTATCGCCTCCTATAAGCTCGTAGATGGAAACCGTAAGTCATCTAAACGCGATTTCTTTCATCTTTTCCCCAAACTCATACGGTATTTCGTCTGGCCCAGGGCCTTCAATTCTTTCGGGATTTCTTGACTGCTTCGCTAACTTCCTTGACTGTGATCACGGAAATACCTGATTCGTTATATTAGGTTCAGTTTCTGGAAAGTCCTTTCGAAAGAACATTTTGTTCAATAAGCCTTCACATTTTCACAATGCTTTCGACACCTGTGCAGAATTTTAACGCCATTCGCAAGAACCTGTCATTGAGCATCTATAATGAACTTTGATGAACGAGGCTATGTTTCTTTGTCTTGTTGGTAGTGTCCCTTTGAACACATACCGAACAATCTAGAACAAGGTCATAAAATCAAGGTCTTACTTTACTTTACGACATTTCCAGGAAGCATAAATACCCCTATTCTTTTCTAAGAGACACAAAATTAAAATAAATTTATATCTCCGACTTTACCTAACTAAATACGATAAGTTCACTTTCATAGGCGGTAAATTTATCAAAGGCTCGACTTATCATTGTTTTACGAGAGTGTTAAAAACTATTCCATTAACTTATCTTCGAATATCACTGGCAATAAACTCAAAACATTATTGTATTGAGCCAGTTAAAGACCGGATTTTATTCGCTAATTGTTAAGATTGTGATGCAGGGTCTATTTACGTAATAAGAGAAGAGCTTTAAAAGATGTATGGTGACAGTACTAAAAGTCTATTTCTAAACAACGTGGTGTTGACCCAAAACATTAAGTCAACAAGTTGATCATGATCGTTTTCAACTTTTTAAGAATTAGGAAAACATTTCTAAAACAAATTTCTTTATTTTATTTTCTTAGAGAAGCATCTACACTCGAGATGTCGCAACGCCATAACTTTTCATTTGTAACAAACAAACTCAAGGTTGATCAGATGGCTTCGCCTAGCGCATTTCTCTTAGCCATAACTTGTGAGGAATGTCGGTAACCTTACATTTTCTTCATTCCGAAATTTTGCCTAAACCAAAGTGGTAGCTGAAAAAGTGCTTTTCATGACAGAGTAATTACTTTCTAAGGAATTGTCAATTCACTGCGAAAAGCGATATTCGTGAAACAATACAATTTTATGTTTCTGAGATTTGAACTTCGATATCTCATGTGACAAGCAGACATGCTAATCATTTCGCAATGGTTGCTACTTTCATTGATGTAACTTGATAAAGAAAGATTCGTTCGTCGAACTTTACCAAGGGCTGAATCAGGCTTTCTTGAAAATCCCAAGAGCTATAAAAAACAGTTCTTCACCACGATAAAAGCTTCTCACTTGAAGAAAAATAAAGGCCATTTAACAGTCTTGTTTGCTAGTTTAACTCTTCCCTACAAAAAAAAAAAAAAAAAAAACAGTGCTACCTTAGGGTGAATTGGGAGGGATACCTCATGGCTAAACTAAAAAACAATCAGTTTGACATTCACGGCGAAACGGTTTGTGTTGACCCCAAAGCCAAAGCAAACCCTGGACTTCAACAAAAGTAGAGTAAAAACTGAAGGAAATTAAAATGAAAGGAGTTCAATTGATTCTCAAAGCTACACTCAAAACTTTTTACTCACATCAACATCACAAAAGACGTAGAGAGAGTCAACTTCGTTGAGTGCAACTTACAAGAAAATTTCAACCGGAAGCACTCAGGTAAGACGTCAAGAAACGGCGTCAATGACGAATGTGCTTAATGTAAGCTGAGCGACAGAATGATCCAATCCAATTTCATTCTAATTTTGCCGCTTTGTCGCTCAGTGCGAGACCGTGCCCTTACCCAGCAGATGGAATACAACTTCATACAAGCTGCAAGAATAAGCAGTTTTTGTGATTTAAGTAAAAATTTCACTGAAAATGAATAAGGTTAATTGCAATCCTGTGCAGACGCAATTAAAATTTACAGTAATGTCATTTGATTACTTGAATATGAGATCATCCACCTAGATAAACTCAAACTCATTCACACACAGAAAATTGCTAACTTCTGGTTCAACTCAGGAGCAGGAGAACTGCCCTGACACCTCACATGGGCTGGCACAATAGGTTTCATTCAGACACCGCAGTGCCCAGAGCTGAGCAAGCTCTACCCGTCCCCTTAATCTATCTATCTTATGTCATTTGATGCAAGAACATGCATAAGTTTACTCTTGACTCAAATAAAAAAACTGAGAGTGTTTCGGGTGGAGCCCTAGCGAGTTGTTTCTCTGAGGCTATTCTGTGATCAGCATAATGAGTCAAAAAGTAATGCAACGACGGCTATCAACATTTTAAAAGATTTAAGTATATTTTCATGAAGTTGACGATGCTTTTTTGAATTTTTTTGAATAAGTCTATGTCACTCATAAGACCTTTCAAAAATGCTCCACTCATTCATTTCCACTTACTGTGGCGTATGAGCGATAGTTTTTTTTTTCCTAGGTAGCATTCTGTTCAAACATAGTGAAAAAGGGACGTTATTAGTCATAGAACCTTAAGACACAAGGTTATATATTCCACAGTTTTGCATCACACCTTTTGGCTCGGACCATTCTGGGCTCATCTTGGAAAGAGAGTATGTCTGCTCTACAGCAATCTACGGCCTCCACTAATACCTCGACTTTTCAAGGTACGTTAAGAGCATTTACGTTCTTTGTACGGACTCTAAGGTGATAGCTATTTTTCGTTAGTTAGATTCGTCAATAATGAAATCATTGTTGTCCTTCAAAACTGATATTTTTTAATCTGAAACTTTTTACTTCGTGTTTCGATGTAGTTCAGGCTTAACGAAGGAGGTTACATGAGTTTTTTATGCTTTGGAATGCAATTTCTTCAGGAAAAGTATTTTATGACTTCGAGTTATAACAAAGGGTTGTAAGGCAACGTGGTTTCATCTTCCTCAAACACTGTCTATTCACATGCAGCTACTTTTAAGAGTTAAATTTTGTTTGCTGTTGAGTATTACTTAAAAAAAGGATCTACATATATCTTTTGCAATGTCAGTTGTTAAAATCTTAACTTTTATATTAAATGTCTCGAAGGAATAACAGCTCTTCTACTTAACTGGTTTACACTACTGATACGTGGTCATCTTTCCAAAAACGTATGGCCAGATACAACAGAGGAACATAACAGAATTTCTGCTCCAGCTTAGAAGTCCTCTACTCTCTCTCTCTCTGTTGATTGGCATTCTCACGGGTCACAACTCATGAGAATGGGCATTAGAACATCCAACTTATGTAGAGGATGCCAAAACAATGGGGCAAAAGAAGGATCATTCCACTTCCTCTGTAAGTGCCCTAGCTTGGCCAACACTAGGGAAAAAACCGACGAACTCGAGGACATCTATAACCTCCCACTTAACAGCATTCTAAAATTCATTCTGGGCTCCAAATGGTTCAGTGGGGGTTCCCAACCCCAATACCTCAGTCACCAACTCAATTCTGTGCTTCCCCCCTCCTGATTCTCTGTTAACCGGGGAGCACAATGGATCTTTGACATCCGAGTGAGGAGTTGCCGCTTGCGACTGCACCCCAATTCCATTAACCTAGTGATCCACTCGTTAAGTACAACACGTTTACTTCATTCATGTGTTTCGTTCTATATCTGAGGTCAACCAAATGCAGATTTCGTTACATTTGTCTGTAACAGAAGTGTTTTGGTCTGCCTTTGTTTTTGTTTCTACGCGAACGTGTCTGAACGTTGTGTGATATTTCCTATTTGATGGGGTTTTCTGGATCTACCCTTTGAACCCCTTCGAACCTATGTATTTTATTCAAACGACAAGCGTGAATGGTGATTTCGTAGTTGCGCATTTTTTAAGAAACGAAAACCCTGATTTTTTGGAAAACTCGTGGTTTTCCAGAACAGAAAACCTGAGTCAATTCTGGTTAAAGTTCAACAAACGAACTTACTGCTACAAAGAGGAAAGACTTGTATTTTTGAATGTTTGTTACGCGCACAGAGTAGATAATACAGATTCTCAACTCATACCTAGTTTTGAATGAACCTTACGAATTTTTGAATTTATTTCAAACCAACCACCAAAAAAATGGCGACCAAGGTTCCCGGTCTAATTTAGCTTGTGAACAAAATGGGACTATACATTGTCGCAGTTGACCCTCTGGTTCTACTCTGTGTTTACGCCTAAACTCAAGAACTACTGTATCGATTTTTCAAAATTCTTTGACCAATAGAAAGCTACTTTATCAGCGTGTAACATTAGCTTTATTTTACCTTTGGAAACGGTAACAACAAGGGCGAAGAACAGCATTGGTAAAAGCTAGTAATGTATAAATATATTTCAAAAATGATGTTGAAGATCGAGAGGATCAAGTGGCCTCAACTGGAAATCTGCGTTTTGCCCAGGTATGACAGTATGCTCATAAGTTAGATGTTTTCGTAGTCTTCTAATACGCAAAGTATGCCCGGAGTACATTTTTTGATCAAAGGTGAAGTCCTCGATATTAGACTCTTTTTGGAGTTTTTCCTTTTTTTAGATTTTTTGTATTTTCAAAATGTTTTTTGTTTGTTGCGTTAATCCTTGCTTTTTAATGACTGTAAGTAAAATGCATTTGAACGGTGGGTAATGTTTGTTCTCTTCGGTCATATTCATTTCAATAGAAAGACTCATTCATAAGTCATAACACATTGTGGATAAGTTTGTGAATCAATTTTTTTTTAGCTTAAAGCCATGCAGCTGTCGGAAAACTTAGAAATCCTTGCTGTGGCTGAGGTAAAATTTGACACTGACTTGCCTGAGTTTCGTACAACGGGCGGAGCTAACTCTGGTTTAAATAAGGACGAGTAAGAAGAGTCAATCACCACTGATCTTACCTTAGAAGTTACTTAAAATTTTCACACCATTGTAGATTTTTTGTTCAGCCAACCATGTGGGTGAAAGCCATCGATATCGTCATGGATCGCTTAGTGGTACAAGGTGCCGATTTCAGTACTGTTGCGGCTATTGGAGGTTCGGCACAGGTAAGATTATCAACTTATTTCAATTAGATGACTGATTTGCATTGATGTTTTCTATTTTACCAGCAACACGGATCCCTTTATTGGTCTCGCCGTGGTCTCCAATCACTAAAGAACCTCAACCCCGACAAGTTTCTCCATTCCCAAATCGATGACTCTGCTTTCGCTTTGACACGCACACCCATCTGGATGGATGGATCCACTGAAAACCAATGCATGGAAATGGAAATAGCAATTGGCGGTCGCAATGAAATGGTCACAATTACCGGATCTAAATGTTACCCACGTTTTACTGGACCACAAATACGTAAAGTCTACCAAACGCGTACACACGCGTATGAAGATTCCAAGCGAATTTCACTTGTGAGTAGCTTCTTGGCTTCAATGTTCCTAGGAGAAGTGGCTGCTATTGATTATGCCGACGCTTCTGGAATGAATCTGTTCGATATCAATGAGAAAACATGGTCATCGGTTTGTTTAAACGCATGTGCACCTGATTTAGAAGAAAGACTTGGTGATCCGGTTAAGACATGTTCGATATTGGGTAATGTGGCTGAGTTTTTTGTACAAAGGTTTGGCTTTCCTGCGGAATGTAAAGTTACTGCATTCACTGGTGATAATCCCTCAGCGTTAAGTGGAATGTTAGTCGAGGAAGATTGGCTGGTCATGTCGTTAGGAACGAGTGACACTGTCATGATGGGATTGGATAAACCTACAAAGTTGGAGGAAGGACATGTCTTGTGTCACCCTACACTTAACGATGAATACATGGGCTTGTTGTGGTATGGTTTACTCAATTCGATTGCCAATGTTTTCTTCAGTTGGAATGTAATTGCAGCTTCCGAAATGGTTCCTCTGCTCGGGACATAATGAAGCGTGATGAAGCCAACGACAACTGGCATACTTTTACTGAGCTGTTGGAATCAACACCTCGAGGAAATTACGGGAACATGGCCTTGCACTTCCACTCGCTTGAGATAATTCCACAAGCGAAGGGTGTACTAAGGTGGAATAAGGCGTACTCTGCTGAATGTGTTGATGCCGCTCAGGGTGTTACAAAGTATACTCTTTAAATGGACTCAATAAAGTTTTGATTCTATGGGTTTTTTGTTGTTTCGCAGGTTTGGATCGCCTCAGACTGAAATCCGTGCCTTAATTGAAGGTCAAATGCTTCATCGGAGAGCGATTGCTTCCGACATGGGCTTCCATTTCGGTAAATATTTTTAACTGTTTCTAGAAGTAGCCACTTACAATGTTTTTTTTAGGGGAAAACACTAAAATAATTGCCACTGGTGGGGCATCTGTCAACAAGTCAATCCTACAGGTTATTTCTGATGTCTTCAATGCACCCGTATACATTCAGGTAGGTTTGTTGTGCCAATGGTAAACCCATTTAAATTCTTCTTTTTAAAAACACACAGAAAGAAAGTGAAGCCGCAGCGCTTGGAGCTGCCTACCGCGCCAAATATTGCCTCTATCTAGAACAATGCAAGAGCGAAGAATTATCCGGTCAGACGCCAAAACACTATCGGGACTATATCATGGAGTTTGTTCCAAATCTCTTTGAAAGAGTTTGCGATCCCAGCAAAGACAGCGAAAATATATACGACCCCATGTTGGCTAGATTTCGTGAAATGGCTAGAATTTTAGGGACCAAACGAAAGTAAAGACTGCCAACGTACATATATCAACCAAAAAGCCTAAACTACACAACAATGATGACATTCCCTCAACCAAAAGAGGTTTTAATATTACAAAGAAAGAAGAAAACAAACTAACTTTTTTTTTAGGATAAGTCCAAAGTAACCAAGTAGACAACTCGCAATCTTTTGATATTCGATTTAGTAGATTTTATTGAAAACCTTCTTTTTAAGTAAATCAAAGTGCAATTTTTTACAAAAGTAACTGTGATTATATAAAAAACGAATGATAATGAGTTTCTAGAAAAGAATAATTCGAAATGAAAAGAAAAACGTTTAAAAATAACGTTGAATCTCTTTCTATACTTTCTGCTGAATGTGGCTTAATTTTTTTTCTTAGTTTATGTTATATAAGCAGATTTTGCATTTATGCTTTTATTTTCAAAAAAAATTATTTGTTATGTTATAGTTATTGTTATATTTGGATTAATATATATATATCTATGCATCCAATTCGATGCCAATGAAAATAATTTGTTACTTTTCTCGGTATACGTTTTGAGTAGTTTCGGGTTGCTCAACGGTAACGTCTCTGAAACAATTAAAAATAAGAAAGTTTCAGGTTTGAGGTAGATTCAAATCGAGAAATAAGATCATTCGTTAACTTTCGGAACTGACCCAGCGAAAACGTAAAGTATTTGTTTTTCATTTCAGCGACATATGATGCTCGAAATCTATTTCTTTCTACTTCCGAACCACTTCCCGATATCTGCTCAAAATAAAATGACGGGCAGTTGAGCAAGAAACTGGACGCAACCAAGTTGACAGATCAGGATTCGAAAGCTGTGACGAATTGGACAAAACGTCACAGTAGACAGACATAACTTCGTGGTCCGATATAGACACGGATAACAACATCAGTGCGGAGATCGAATGGAGTATAACTCTTGCCAATCGTTGCTTCTTTGGGTTAAGAAGGCAATTGAGAAACAAAACTTTCTCCAGAAAAACCAAGGTAACTCTGTATAAGACCTTGATCATCCTAGTCCTCGTTTACGGCGCGGAAGCATGGACCTAATCGAAAGCGGATGAGGAAACCCTTGGTCGTTTCGAAAGAAAAATTCTCCGAATGATTTTTGGTCCCGTATGCGAAGATAATGTGTGGAAAAGAAGATACAACAACGGGCTGTATGAGCTGTACCGCGACATGTGTATAGCCAGAAGAGTACGCATCGCGAGGCTACGATGGTTGGGCCATGTAGAGCGGATGGACCCAAACGCTCCGGTTCGACGGGTTTCGAAAGCACATTGCAGGGAAATCGCGGAAGGGGAAGACCTCGTCTTAGGTGGCGCAAACAAGTGGAAGAAGACCTCAACCGACTTAGAGTACAAAACTGGAGAGAGCTCGCCCGAAACCGAAGTCGCTATAGAAGGATGTTGGTTGAGGCCTGTTGTTGTTGAATGCCCACCTCGGGGTAGTTGCAACTAATCATTGCGATTACTCAACTCTAAACAGATGACTAAATCAGTTACGTTGCAGAGCAAGTAAGCCACTTTTTGGAACATTAATTCCAAGTGGAGAATCAAATAAACCCAAGGGGTTTTACTTGTAACTCGATTCTACAATTAAAATGCTTGATGCCCCAAAGCCCTTCTCCGTAATTCTAAAGGACGTAAGAGCATATAGCCGAGTTCACAATGTACAATTAGTTGGATGGGAAACTTGAAAGAATCTTTTTTTCGAAAGCAGTTGGAAGAATTCAAATACAATTGTACTTTAATTTATTAGCATTTAAAAGTTTTATCAAAAATAAGTTTCGAATATGTAATTCGAAAGAAGAATAGAGTTCTATATTTGGACCCCAGCAAAGTTCGAGGTGGTATGGCTTAGAAGACCAGCAGGATATCACGCTCAGCCACCAACTCTGCTGCAGTCTCACCATGACCCTCCCTGATAGGGAGACCTTTTTACAGCCTAACCAACTGCAAAGTAGTGGAAAAAGGCTTCGTTCAAAAGCAAAACAGTGCTTGAAAAGCCTTCTTCCGCTTTCCAAAGGATTTATATATTCAAAGGAAAACGAAATAGCCTTTTGCTTCTTTATAAGCACTTCAAAAGCCTATCATGGCATACAATTTTCCTGTCTATTTCTACAACCCAGTACAAGAAATTGGAAGTTTTTTCAACGAAAACTCAAGAATATGCGCGATAATTCAGTTAAATAAATGAATCCGGTGCTTCCGTACAGCAACAAGAAGTTTTACGATGAATTAAGAATCACTTTTATAGGCAAATACTTTGTTCGCGGTGTTCCCACGAGCGGATCACAAGTGTGAAGCAGTTAATTGGGAAAGTTGTGATCCCTTCGACATCATAACCCCGGCGAAAGGAAGAAGTAGACGAATACTTTGTAAAAACAGCGAGAAAACTGACAACGACCTAGATACCCACTGAATGACGTGACACTGCGAAACGCTACTGAACCTGATATTGGATTTCGAGAGGGCCTTTGTCCAGGAAATAATGATATGAAAATGTCGAATTTCTCAACAATCAAAAAGTCCTAGAAGAGAAGAGAGACAAGTTTATCTTATCTTTTCTTTCTTCGATTCTTTCGAAGACAAGGAACGAATGGTGTACCACGTACTACTGTAGTTGTAGAATAGAGGTGACATTCATTTAATGGAGCCGTCTTATGATAAACAGGTCAATTAAAGGATATTTTTATTTGGCAACGGAAGACAATCGATGAGTCAAGTCCAATTGATAAAATTGAGTTATTTGTTAAAGCTCGTACATTTATGTACGATAAACAGGTAGTTTTGGCAAAAATATCCAAGAGGCTGCAGATGCTATGGCTGATACAACTGATTCAGTCTTGACAAAAAACAAAACCCGTTATTTATTTACCAACATAACCAATTTAATGAAACAATACTAAATTTACAAGACAAATACCAACAGCAAAATAAAATGTTTACTCTTCGCCACCACCTTCTTCTTCTTCATCGAATTCACCCTCTTCATCTGCAGTGGCTTCTTGATATTGCTGATATTCCGAAACCAAATCATTCATGTTGCTCTCAGCTTCAGTGAACTCCATTTCATCCATGCCCTCTCCGGTATACCAATGCAGAAAAGCCTTCCTTCTAAACATCGCCGTAAACTGTTCTGATATGCGTTTAAAGAGTTCTTGTATGGCAGTTGAGTTACCAATAAAAGTGGCGGCCATTTTAAGTCCTCTCGGTGGAACATCACATACAGCAGTCTTACAATTGTTTGGAATCCATTCAACAAAGTAGCTACTGTTCTTGTTCTGGATGTTAAGCATCTGTTCGTCAACCTCCTTCATGGACATGCGTCCTCGGAAGATGGCTGCAACTGTTAGATATCTTCCATGTCTGGGATCACAGGCAGCCATCATATTCTTGGCATCAAACATCTGCTGGGTAAGCTCTGGTACTGTAAGAGCGCGATACTGCTGGGATCCTCTCGAAGTCAATGGAGCGAATCCAGTTATGAAAAAATGCAATCTAGGAAAAGGAACCATATTCACTGCTAGTTTCCTAAGATCGGCATTGAGTTGCCCGGGGAAACGTAGACAGGTTGTGACTCCAGACATAGTTGCCGAGACCAAGTGATTCAAATCGCCATATGTAGGAGTGGTTAACTTCAGAGTTCTGAAACAAATATCGTACAGAGCCTCATTGTCAATGCAAAACGTCTCATCTGTGTTTTCGACCAGCTGGTGGACACTCAATGTGGCATTGTATGGCTCGACCACAGTGTCGGAGACCTTGGGCGATGGAACGACAGAGAACGTGTTCATTATTCTGTCTGGGTATTCTTCACGAATTTTCGATATCAACAATGTTCCCATTCCAGAACCAGTTCCTCCACCCAAAGAGTGAGTCATTTGAAAACCCTGCAGACAATCACAGCCTTCGGCTTCTTTGCGCACCACATCCAACACTGAATCTACCAATTCAGCTCCTTCCGTGTAATGCCCTTTAGCCCAATTATTGCCAGCTCCAGATTGGCCAAAGACAAAGTTATCTGGGCGGAAAATTTGTCCAAATGGCCCAGAACGAACCGAGTCCATTGTTCCGGGCTCCAGATCAACAAGAATTGCTCGGGGAACGTATTTAGCTCCAGTTGCTTCATTGAAGTAAACATTTATACGTTCCAGTAGGAGATCACTATCGCCATAGTAAGTTCCAGAGGCATCAATGCAATGTTCATCGGATATGACCTCCCAGAATTTTCCTCCAATTTGATTCCCACATTGCCCAGCTTGGATATGAACAATTTCACGCATTTTGATTTAAAATTTGTTCTTCTTGAAATAATTTATTCTATGAATTGGAGGATAAATTATGTTTTTCTCTTTTTTATACCAACAGAGACGATCTTATGTTCTAGACTTTGAAAAGCGATTTAAAATAGGAATAGATTTTGTTTCTGATTGATTTTCCCCTTTGCTTTGCCTTCTAGAGTTTTGTGATATCAGAGCAAGTCGAAAACAAGTAAAGTGCTGTAGATTTCCGATCTTTGGCTATAGTATTCAGTTACGTTCAGCATGTTTATTTCAACCTCTTTTTCCTGATACCTGTTTATAGGTAGTGATCACTGGGTAAGACCGTCTACTGTTTAAAAAGAAGTTGGTTCTGGCAGAGAGCTTGGTTGCTATCTAGGATTGAAGACCAATGAATATGCCACCGACTGACCACAAGAATACAACTTTCGACGAACATTTACAGTTAATTTTGAGGACGATGCATATGAACTGTTGAAGAGCAATAACGTCCGATTAAAAACAGTGCTAAACACTAAAGAGTCTTTCTTACAAGTGACTATGACGAACTGCTGGAAGGGATGCAACTAACTTATGTATTTAGCAAACATACTTGTTAATAGTTGGTTAGTCTGCAACAATGCATGTCAGGGTGTTGAGCACCGTAACTAGGTGAATGCAACAATCAGAAGTCGCCGAAGCCGCAAGAGTTAAAATAAAATTAACTTGTTTGACTTCGGCTCATTGCGTTCACCCAGTTACGGTGCTCAACGCCCCATATTGCTGCAGACTAACCACCTCTTTACAAGTGTGGTTGTTAAAGGTCTTTAATTGATCCTCTATACATGAGTATTCACTTGAGACTTTTGGGAGTTATATAGGCTTCTAGGTTTCGCTGCATCTCAACTTCGACGAAAATTTACCTCGACGCTGGCTGTAGTTCTGCGCTAAGCCGGCTGATTGTCGTCGGTATCAAGGATACGAACATAAACTGCTCCAATTTAAGCTAATCGAAGCATAACACAACACTTGCTGCTCAAATGGTTGATTGATTTAGGGTCCTCTGGGTTCAAAATGTAAGACGAAGCCGTTACATTATATACAAACATCTTCCTTCAACGCAACTGGAATCGGTATATCCAATCGCAGCTCATTTCGCATACTCACAACTCGCTTCATCATAACATTATGGTGATAAGCGAGTTGGTTTCCAAGACAACAATAACCTTTTGTTTATTGTTGTTGTATAAGCGGCAAAAGCTTTTAGCTCTTGCTGGGTCCCATTCACAATTTAGACGAGATACTCGGCTGTCGTTTCATATGATGGAAAGGCATGTTGAATGAATGAATGTTTCGAAGTTTTGTATTGTACTTCTACCTTTTAGATCTATTGTACCCCCTCCTTCTTAAGTGGTATTCCTTAATTTCAAGTACTTCATCCAGATTAGTTCCTTTGATGAAACTGAGTATCTAGGTTACGTTTAGGAGTTTTAGCTCCCTCTCTTCTACGTAGAAGGATCTCAGGCACTTTTTACTTTGATGTAATAGAGCTTCGCAGTCACCTATGAATGAATGAATGAATGAATGAATGAATAATTGGGGTTTTGTATTGCACCTCGACCTTTTTAGATCTATTGTACCCCCTACTTCTTAAGTGGTATTCCTTAATTTAAAGTACTTCATCCAGATTAGTTCCTCTGATGAAGCTTAGTATCTGGGTTACGCTTAGGAGTTTTAGCTCCCTCTCCCCAACGTAGTAGGATCCTAGGTACTTCTGTCTTTGATGTAATAGACCTTCGCAATCACCTAAGAGGTGGTCAGGAGATTCTTCCTGTTTGTTGCAGTATCTGAATTCTTCATTGCTCTCTATGCCAGTTACTTTTAGGTGTTTTCTTAGTCTGCAGAATCCGGTTAGGATACCGGCTAGCATTTTTACATTGTTTCTACTTAGTTCTATTGCGTCTTTGTAATGTTTTGAGTCGAAAGTGCTGAAAGCTTGGCTTGACGCATTTTGGGGAGGTCATTCCAGTGTTCAATTCTGTTGTCTTCCTCCGACTTTTTTATTTCGCTCTTAATGTGGCTCTCCGTTACTCCACAAAAAGGTTCCTGTCCCATGAGAAGTGATCCGGCTCCAGTCTTTGCCAGTTCATCTGCCTGTTCGTTGCCTTTGATTCCTACATGTCATTGTAACTTTATTGTTTGTGCCCAGTTTGTTATTTTTTTTTTCACATCTCAACATTTGTTCTGTTTAATAGAAATAAATCGATTTAATACATGAAAAGGATTTTCTTAAAATCATTTCTTTTTTGTGTACACCTTTCCTCCATATCGAGCCGGAACATCAAACTTTCGCTTACAACCTTGGTAATTCATAAAACGAATTTTGCCAATTACTTTTCTCTCTCCGCATCCTTGGTCGTGAACTCTATCAATCGACCACATATATCCGACGAATCCATTGGGATAACAACCATCTACACTGTATTTATCGTTAAACAAAATAGCGAACTTAAGAGCCTCTTCAGGAGATTGTGTCCCTTCCAAAATCTTCTTAGCCCAGTACATCTTCAAAAATCCATGAATCTAGCCTTTCTTTACTAATTGTATTTGGGCTGAGTTCCATAAATCATCATGAGTTTTTGATGTTTCCAATTCTTCTTGAGTATACAGCCAATCTCGTTTGTCTTTTCGGTGATTGTCGAGGGTCTTTAAAGAACACGAGGCAATCCCTTGTAAATTATCATAGTTTTCGTTGTAAAAACAAAAATTATCGGCTAGTTCACGACGGACGATAGCCTCCTCGCAATACGCTTCCACTGATGCTTTGTTCTGTGATTTGTACGTACTAACCTCGAGAGCTGCTGGCTGAACGGACACATGGCCAAAGTTGTACCAATGCGACATATTTGATAGAACATGCAGATTTGGATCGTTGCGCTTTGAGTTGTAGTGTTTCAATCGTTTTTCGGAAAATTAATATAACTTGGTTATACCGCCAACATATCCTGGTGTGGCCGAATCTACTTCATCGCCACTCATATCGCAGTCTAAGGTTTTAAGATAGTCATAAGCATCTTTCCAATTGACTTCTTTAGCATTTTCCTTAGGTGAATGCTTGTGCTTTACGAACGGTGGAAATTCAGTGAAAAACTTAGAAGTTATTTTGTGTTGCGAATTGTGGCGCTGCATATTCTTGCTTGTCTGATGGTATCCATGCCGGAACAACATTGTGTGCATCGACTTGATTTAAAGGAACATCTTCAGAAAGGCTTTCCTTAACTTCGCATACCGATATAGCTGGGAGACGCAGAGGAGAAAAGTCACAGATCACAGCCCCCACTTTGTACTACATTACAAGTTTTGGTACTTGGTCTGGGGCTGGCCCCAATTCGTCAATGCATTCACTGACTACTTTTGAAGAGATTGTGTAGGATCTTATGGCCTTAATTGCAGCTTGACTGTCCACCATTATTGCAATGTGTTTGTGTTTAATTCCGCGCATTTGCGTATTGCATTTACTTCTGTTTGGCATGCTGCGTGGGCCAGGTATTTTTTTTTGTGTGGTGAACTATTGCACTTGGACCAGACATCATTGAAGGCTGTATCAAAACGTATCACATGTATATTGCCAAGAATCCGGATCAAAGTCAAGCCGGCAAGCATCGGTTATCACGTGGATGGTGGTCGGAAAGAATATTCAGAACTATTATGTTAAGTAGGTATTGGTGTCGACTACTCTGATGTGAATTTTTAAACGCCCAGATTAACTTGGTTTTCAACAATTTGATCTTCTGCTCTGTAGAATGGTGCAGATATTGGCACGAAACGTCGTTATTCGGCAAACATTTTATGATGACCATTTTGGCAGTGTTCGACAAACTTCCGATCTTGAACTGGGGTATTCTGCACTTGCTCTCTCATATCACTCGTTGGTTTTCGTAGGTTGAACAGCACAAATACAAAAAGTTTTTTGTTCGTAGCGTTCCGATTTTACCTCTCATGCAAAATCTGCTTGATAACCACGTCCTCATGGACAACATTCGCCCTTCCGAATAATTCTCCCTTTCGCCATTAGCTTAAGGGATTTTTGCTGCAAAACGAAGAGCTGCGCGATTATCGCGATAAGTTTATAAATGAAAAACAGATCGAGTTTCATCCTTAGCGGTCTTATGACGCCATATGCTTTCTCCAGTTTAGGCCGTTCAACATCATTGTCAGTTAAAAAGGTGTGCACCACAGAGTGATTACCAAAACGGCATGAGTAAACCTGGTGACCCTGTCTCAAAAAGAAAAACTAGAACGATTTAGTACTAGTGTTGTATATTTCAAAAACAAGGTTCCCTGTTTAAAGACTAAACCGATACGAAAAAATATTCAAACATTTTATTTTTTACTTCTTACGCCCACCACGTTCCTTAATTTGCAGATATATTGTTGTTCCGCTTAGTAAATTGTAGAAAGCCATTGTGTTACTATCTTTGAAGAACATTCCCTGAAAAAAAAAACACGTATAACGGCACGAACAACAGAACTCATATCTGTCCTTGAATCTTACCTCGTAAGAAATTTTCTGTTTCGCTGGTGGCATGCCAGTTTCGTCTTGAATTTTAGTTTTCAAACTTCCAACGGTATCTGTCAGAGCCAGCGAAATAGCGACAGTCTGGCCGTTGAGCTTCCATTCGGATTTGTCGGTCATATTTGGAATTTGAATTTGAATCGTAACGGGGCTCTGAAAAGATAATTAATATACAAATTTTGTATCAGTGGAAGAGGAACAACATTACCTTATGCATGGAAATGAATTGAGCTTCTGGAATAAGATGATCCTCTGAGCGGAGTTTCTTATTTGGTGGTTCCTCTTCTACTGGCAGAGGAATCGGGATCATCATGTTGCTCTGATCCATGACCGGGGGAGCTGGAGCAATTTGTGGGGCACCTGGCTGCATGGGTGGCATGTAACCAACTTGAAATGGTGGCGCTAAGGGAGTGCAAACATTCAGTAAAACGACCTTTGATCAATCAAGAATGTGAAACTTACGCATCATTGGTGGTGGACGCATTTGCATCATCATCACCGGAACAGGTTGAGGAATTTGTTGCATATTTGACTGAGCCGTAGACGGTGGGCCGGATATCGCCTTTGACTGCGCACTGATTGAGACCTGGTGTTGTGTTGGAGGCTGCGGTGGTGCCGAAAGAATCGACTTGTTAGCGGCTGGCTTGGGGCCGATTTTTTCCTTCTCCTCGTCCGGCAAAAGCCCCTTTACCTGTGTAAGACGATTGACGATTTTTTGAAACCGAATTCTCTCTGATTTTGCAGCTTACCTTATGAATCTGATGAATTTGATCTTCTAGTGTGATATTAGCCCTGGCAGCTCGTGTTGCTGCTTCAACACTCGAAGTATGACCATCCCAAGTCACACGATCATCCTTCTTTGTCTCTTCTTCGCCCAATTTCTTACCGATAACAGTTTCTTCATCACCAACACCGAAGATATCGGTACGTCTCTCGGCCAACTGCTTCAAACTGGCCTCGATAGCCGTTCCAGCTGCGAACACAGTGTCCTGATTGATTTTGTCAACAGTGTGCTTATCACGCTGTTCCACCCAGCGTGGATCCAGCAAACCAATACGCATATGTTCTGCCACTTTGGAGGCTGGAATCCTCTCGCCGGTAATCGGCGAAATGAGGAATTCATCAGCTGAAGCCGGTTTGATTGGCTTCTGATTTTGTTTTGGATCGTACTTCTTGACGACAACTTTGTCGTGAGTTGGAGGCAGCATTGGAGTGACTGGTGGCTGCATCTTACTCACAGGGGTATCCTCATCACTAGATGCCTCGTCCATGTCTTGAACTTGGTTGTTATCTTTCTTGGTTTGGGCGAATACTGGTGCTGGAGTCTTGTGGTGGATACCTGTACGATTTTCCATCAGCGAAAGTTTGACAGTAGGAGCAATATCGTGCACATCGTCATCATCAGACTCGATTTGCATCTCGATGTCACCATCATCTTCCAATAGACGTTCTTCCATAAGAACTCGAGCGCCGACTTCTTCGGGTGTGGTAGGTGGCGGGAAATTGCCTGTTTCAAAGGGTTGGTAGTCGACAGTCTCGACCACAACGAAGTCATGCCAATCGATTTGAGCATAGGCCACTGAAATGGTTGAAGTTTTTGTTATTTGAAGTTCTGAAAAGACTTTGCCATCTTACCTCTTTCTTTTTCGATTTTCTCCTCTTCGCGGCGTCTTTGAATTTCCTGATGTCTTTGCCAATTGGCACGGTACTTGACTTGATCCAACACCAAGTTCATGCTCACGCGATTGGGTGTGCTTTCGATTTTAAGTTTAGCCATCAGGTCCTTGGGTGGAATTAGAATTTTCGTATACTGTTCGAGGAGCTTGGTGAAGTACTGAAACAACGAATGCTGCGGACGTAAGAAATCGAATTGGTAATTCCTTTGCTCGCGGTTCATAAGATTAGTTAGGAATTGCCTTCCGTTTCTTGCAACAAACTGGGCAGTTAGTTTGACAATATCCCTGCAAGAAAAACAAACATGCAGCTGGTTTACAATCTAAACAGATTTTTACTTACAAATCCAAAGCTGAAATAGATGGGGGATCGGCAATGAACTCAAATTCGACGGGGGGTTCTTTTGGAATAAACTGCTGTTCAGCAACTTGTTTAAGAAGTTCTTGTTGCTTCTGTTGAGCTGCAGTAGTGACTGAGAGCTGTTTTAAGCCGGGAACAAGCCCCTGTCCGGCTTCTAAAAGGAAAATCATGAAGTATTTCTCCACTTATTCAAAGTACTTCTTACCTTTTCCTTCTCTAAACTCGTTGACCTTATGCCGATAGTATGCGTGATAGGGATCCCCAGGGCTTAAGAAGTTAAACTTGGGATTTCCCAGTTCGTTTTGTCGAATTCTCGCTTCGAATTCTGGTCCATTTCTAGCGACAAAACTTGCGGTTTTATCAACGATATCTTTGTACGTGTTTTGATAGGAAAATTGACATTTATTTAAACAAAAAAAGAACACTCGCTGGAAATGTTTAAAGAGAAATAGTTTGTGTTTGGAAAAGGATACTTCTAACCTCCGGCGGAGGGTAGATGATGCCAATTATTGGCCCCGAAAGACTTTTGGCTGCTGGTTCAATTTCTTCATCTTGTTGTTTTGGTAAAGCTTCAGCGTCCAAGGTCGGCATTTTTACTGTTTACTATTTGAATTAAAATACTTGAAAATAAAACTTTTTGTTCGGCAAATAAATTTATTTGCAACACACACAACACGATTTTCTTTCCAAAACGTTTTGTTTTGCGGCTGTGGCTGTCAGTCGTTGAATGACAGATGTCATTTTGCTTGGACAAATTTGTTGTGTAAGCCCAGAAACATGGGATTTGTTCAAGAAGTTGACAAAAAAAGTCACAACCACTGAGCTGATAGTACAGGGACCCAGTGGTGGCAAGGTAGTGCAGTTTTGCCCAAATTTGATTAGTAATCTCGATTGCGGTTTATTGTCAGTTGTTTTGAAATCAATTTAAAAAGAGAATGCAGTTGTCTTTTGATGAAATGATATACTTTTCTAGATTTACCACTGCAAACTAAACTTATGGTATTGTCTATTGGTGAATTAGGACTTTCAGAATAGAATTGATTTCTTCGCTGACGATAGAATAAGGCCACAATTTGTTTTTTTTGTCATTGTGTGTTTTTCCCGTCGTCACTGGATCCACTTTCAAATAAATACTATAGCTGATATTTTCTGCAATTCTCACTAAATGTTAAAATCATACTTTAATTAAGAATTTTTGATGAAAAATTCAAAACACAATTTTCGCATTCAGGCAGAATTTAAAATATCATTCCTATCTAACTTACAGATAAATTTAAGAGTCAAGAGCAACAACGTACGCTTAATTCGACCGTCAGTCAGGGCTGTCAGGTTTTTAAAATCAGAATCGCTAAAAGTAAACTAAAAATCGCCAATTTAAAAAGAGTTTCACCAACACCCAACAGATATAATCATAAAAGCCAAATAAAAGCGCGAAACTTGCATTTTTCCATTATTTTTATTTAAAAAAAAGAAAACCTAAAACAAACGTTCCATACAGTAAATGACTTCGAACGATAAATTACAGCAAGCAAAACAAACTTTACGTAAGTTCAAGTGAAAAACGTCAGAAAAGTTAGAACATGCAGACTTGTCTAAAAAAGCAACAACAGAAGCCTAAACAAAACAACTACTATTTTTCTTTTTCACAAGTAATAAGTAATTTTAATTTCAACACAAAATTTGGTACAGTTTTTCAGACTCTTTTTTATATTTTTGAACTTCTTATAACAAAGATTAAAATAACATTGCGTTGAGTGTGTCTCAGGTACCGGGGTACCAGTTGACTGTATATTTGCATTACTTACTAACTTTGGTGGGCATTAAAGTTCGAGGTAAACCTGAGCCTCAACCAACATCTTACGCCAACAATTTTGATTTCAGGCGAGCTCTCTCCAGTTATGTGTCTGCTTTGTAGCAGTCCAGGGCGTCCGCTAATTCTCCAGCTGCACGTAATCCGTTAAGGGATCTTACGTTACATACAGATCCGGAGGTCTTTTTTTTATTTGCTTGGGTCTTCGACGCTGAAATCATAATCGTTATCCAATGGTTTAACGTGGTTGGGTGGTTAACCCCACGGACAACCCGCAACCTGGAGGGCCAGGGGGTCAATTCCCGATTTGTGAAGCTGTGAAGTGAAAAAAAATATCATTTCAGTTCTCATACAGTTTTTTCACTTTATCACTTCACGAACCCACTCTAAGCGATTCCGGATCTAAAAAGTACTAATGTCGATTTCCAGTGGTACACAAAAGCACTTTTAAAAGTGCTTTTTCGCTCGAAATATGTTACATTGAGGCACTAGATCACTTTTTTTTTGCCCCGAAAAAGCACTTTTACGAATCTCGATTCAGAGGCAAGATTTACACGCACTTTCACGTACACCAACACAAAACATTTGACGTTTACCAGTTTGCAGTTTGATTATTTTGCATTTTTGGTTAAAGGACTGTGAAAGAGAGATAATAAAAATAAACAATAAACTGTTTTGTGAAAATGGATCGCTCAATTTTAGCTGAAATTATCAAAATATATATGAGTCGTCATCTAGTTCTGGTTCTAACGAAGAAGTGTTTGAAATTCTGAAATTCCTTACACAAAACGAAAGTCATTCTGTGAATAATTTTGTTCAAAGTGTAGTGTACAATTATTCGGATGAGGAAGTTTCTTCCTAGTGCATTTATTAATAAAGTTTCGAAAACATTCTTTCTATATAAATTGCAGAACAAAACAAACGGGAAGAGTTGGTTGTCAAAAATAGCACACATACAATGATAAAAAAAGAATTTTGTCTTTTCTGTTCCAGTGAGCACGAAAAAAAAGCACTTTTTTAGAGTGCTTTTGTTTTTGCAAAGGAAATCGACATAAAACCGTCTAAATGATAAATTCTGACAGTTTTCTAACATTTTCTCTCTCATTTCAATTGGATTCCAATTGGATTTTTCATCGTTTGAGATTTGCGGCCATTTTTCATAATCGAATTTGTCACCGACTCATACGGCAATGAAAAGAATTTTATCATATGAAAAAAATTGACATTTGAGGTTGGATTTTCACTAATCGAGAATCGAATTTTCGGTGAAGCTGTGATAAATGTTTTCACTTCACAGCTTCACAGATCGGGAATTGACCCCCAGGTCCTTTTGGTATTCCCTTGGACATGAAGGGCCTGATAATCCGGAAGCAGTGCTGCAAGGGTATAAGAGCTGTCAATTTCTCGACAGTAGGTCATCCGTCACCATCTCTACTTCAATATCCTGTCCTAGTATTGAACCATTAAGACCAAATATGTTGGAGTAACTCCTTCAAGGGTTTCTGTTTCTTAGACTACAGTTGTTTTCCACTGCTGAGTCTGTCATTCGCGGATGGACCCAAACGCTCCTGCTCGATGGGTGTTCGAAAGCACATTGCAGGGAAATCGCGGAAGGGGAAGACCTCGTCTTAGGTGGCGCAAACAAGTGGATGAAGACCTCAACCGACTTGGAGTGCGAAACTGGAGAGAGCTCGCCCGAGATCGAAATCGTTATAGAAGGATGTTGGTTGATGCCCAGGTTCACCCCGAACTGTAATGCACACCTAAGTAAGAGTAAGTGAGATTCTGTCATACGAATTCATTCGATGGGACATTTCCTAAAAGCTCTGGTAAACCACTTAAGTTCGGGTAGTCTGTCACTACTCGCAGAGCATTATAGTAGGTGCGTTTTTTTGCACGCGCATATACGCTTGTTCAAATTTTTACATGCTAAAAACAGCAACAAAATAAGCGAATAGCGAGGATAAACATCTACGTTTATTTCTGAAGCGAATATAAACTGCAAGTGCTACCAATATGGTGTAGATGAATTTTTATAAATGTCAAAAAATTCATTCAAAATTCATCCGTTTGACAAAGCAAATAAAAACAAATTCGGATGTTTTTTTTCTCATTTGTCAATGCCAGTTGTCGAATTCGATTTGCTACTTACAATAATCTCTATTATATGGTATTTTCTTTCATAAAATCACATAAAAATCACATTATTACAACAAAAGCAACATTTTTTTTAGAATTCTGTTTTTCCAGCTGCGCGCTCGCCAAAACTGGAGCTATAGCCTCACAACGCAACCCAGAACCAGCCTGAGTCCAAAAATCAAAATGTCTCGTGGAACTCCTTAATACAGAATAATTCCTCTTTCAATGGAAATATTCTGTTGTTTATTATGAAACCCTATCTATTACCTATCTAACCCTATCTATACGCCGACTTTTCAGTGATAAGATCGTAACCAGGACACGAAGAATTTTTTTTGATCAATTCAAACCACCGAACGTGCTTCCTAGCTGAGCTCTACTTTCGTAAGTTCAACACTAATTTAACATTCAAAATGTTGTGTTGTATGTAACTGTGTCAACTCATTTTCAGTGCAATCACAGTGAATTCAAATTCAAACCTTTAGGCAGAGATACCTATTGTATGGAAAATGAGGAGTACCTACCAATGTCCACTATATTTGAGTGCTGCATGTCGACGTGAATTTGAGTTTCAACGCAAATAATAATAATATAATAATCTAACAATGTTCTTTACCAAATCAAGAAAAACTTAAATATATCTTTGAATTTTAACCTTTTTACTGTTGACTGTACAAAACTTAAAGTAAAGGTGAGAGAGCTTTAAGAGATCGTGGCTCAAGTAACCTACAGCCCATATTGATTAGGGCATCTTACAAGTTCGTTAAATCCAATGGTGTATTTAAACGCTTTTGTGTAAAGACACAGCCGTCCGCTTGAAGGCTAAATTTTCCAATCATAAGCAAATATTGAAATGTCTTGTTTACTTTGAACTTTTTCTAGCGTTAGTAAGCAAAATAGTTTTGGGATAAGCCTCATTTCAGAAATGTATCTTATTTTATAGATTTCCTAAAATCAGCTGAAGTTCACTGTTTTCACTGCTCTGGTCAGCTAATACTGTATTGATCTCTAGTAAGGTACCTGAAAGTGAACAATTTAAGTTTTATCAGTACTCGATATTCGTACTCAACCATACTAAAGTAAGACTAATAACTTACGCTGCTGTTCGTTCAGTTGCCTTTGGAGTTTTTCCACACTGCTTATGATCGAATCATCTCCATTTTGGTTACTAAGAAGCTCCGATACGATTTTATTCAATTCCAGTCCTGCTTCAGTTGCATTTGCCAATTCCTATAAGAAACATTTAAGTTTCATAAACTCAAATGACCTATTCCCTACCTTTTCAAGAGAAACCACTTGCTCCTCCAATTTAGATTTCGCCTCTTCGTAAGTTTCCAACTTTTTTTTAATTGCAATCACCATTCACCATATCGTTCGAACCAAATGAATTGTTTTCGATGCTGTCCAGCTTGTCACACGTCTCTCGGAGATCATGTTTTAAGATACATGCCTCTTTGTGAGAAGCTAGTAAGCTTCTTTCCACCACGTTCAACAGAGCAATGAGTTGACTCTCCTTTCGGCATTGCGATAGACAGATAGATAGATAGATAGATTCGATTTATTATTTCAGAAAAGTGTGTATAACATTGTTTACAAGCAAATATTGTAATTGCATTAAATCGTTTGAGCTTGGCTTTGCCGTCTGCCCGATTGACATAAATTTTCAAAAATAGTGAACTACATATTATATATAATTGAGGTTTATTTTCATTCTTTCTTTTTCTTTCTTTTTAAAAAAAGCAAGTATTAATATTAAGAATTGTAAAGATATAAATTTTTCTTTAAAAAGCTTCGTTTATAATTTGGTTGCGATATGACATCGCTGCTCGAAAATAGTTGAAGAGTTGGTTAATGTTTCCTTCATTGCGATAGACAGTAATAGCCAAATATGAAGAACATAGCCGATATCAACATAGCAAACAGCACATCGAACAGCTCGACAACTCTTTGGGATAGGCTTTCAAAGAAAAACTTTTCTTGCAAAGGTAAATCTTCTGCTTCAGTAGTTGGGCAGTTAGCATCTCTTTCGCAGTACTGATCATCTTCATATTTCTTTTGTTGGCTTTGGACTTCTTTTTTTGGCAAAAAAAATCTGTCGTGCCCAGATCCCAGAATATTTTGAAACAGACCGACTTGTGGCTTTTGGAGTGGTGGTTGAATATATGAAGGCTTTGGATTAGGAGTAGTAACATCAAACTCACTTCACTTCTTGGTTTTCAGTTTTTAAATCATTCGTTGTGATGCTCTGCTCGTTTATAATTTCGTTTATACTCGGCACCTCATTAGAATTTGGTCGCTTTTGATTTCACTTGGAAAATTTTCCTTTGCACTGACAATCACGTTAAATAAAAATTTTTCATTTATGTCAAATTGCAGTGCTGCCAAATATTTGAATAATTTGGGGAAGTCGTTTTTTTGGGCGAAGCTTATATCCGCGTGCAAAAAAACACGCCTAGTGTTGATCTATTTCTTCTTCGGCTCTTTGTAAACACTCGAACTTACTAGTTTAGCAGGTCCTCTCCGAACGGAATATCCCAGTTCCCAGTGGTTACCGCGTGGAAGTAAAGTAAAAACAATGGCCGTGCACTATAAGTTGCAACACCTGGCCACCACGCCGGCCGCCAAGTTCACACTAATCAGAGCCTTCCCGAAAAGTACACACTCAACCACCTATATATTCGAAATCGAACCGAAGGAAGTCTATGGGTTGCCCAAGGCATTTACAGACAAATTTAATCATTTCCTCACTGAATCTGCGTCTATATAGTAACGAACGATAGACATAGTGTAACGCAGACTCATGAAAACAAACCAAATGTGTTTTGTTTTAGAAAAGTCGTTGGTGGATTTTTCTTAAAGCCGATTGTTGAATCACGGCTTCAGAGCCCAATAGACAGAGGTGTAACATTGAAGTCCCCTTTCATATTTTTTTTTTTTTTTAAAGCTCATTAAATCAATGAGTAACAATAGGCAATGAGTGCTCAGGTCATTGACAGTTTAAACAAGACAGCAGCAAATGAAGTGAAATGACAAAAAATGGTTTTTCCTGTTAGGGTTACATCATACAAAAGAAAAAAAAAACCCGAGAGGGAAAACACAAGGAAAGACATTAATGATCAGCTTACACATAAAATAAACAAATAAATAACTAGAGTGGCGCAACAGAGCGAGGAGCCCCAGGGCCTAGCGCATTTCTCACAACCATTCCTTGTGAGGTAATGGAGGGGACCTACAATTTTCTGCCGCTTCCGAATGGATAATCGAGAAAGCGCTTTACATGGCAATGAATTTAGTATCGAAAGACTTGCCAATTCCTCCCGAAAGGCGATACCCGTGCAAAAACCATCTTTCCTTCTGTTGGTATTCGAACCACACGGGTACCAGCTCAGACATAGTAAAGCTATTTCCAAGAAAACAAACAATTTTCAAATTTTTTTTTTTCCTAAGATGCCGAATCAGCGAACGTCTGATAAAACTAAACAGACCAACCAAGGAAGAAGATTCACTTGAATAAATTAGTTCTTAAAGCATCTGAAAAGCATTGTTTTTTTTTTCCTACAACATTCTTTCATACTCGTGACTTGGATATAAAACAGAAAAAGCAATTTGAATGTATGCAATTAGAATAAACTTTGTTATACATGGTGCTGATTTTGAATACTACCCGTACCTAAACATTTTGAGTCAGCGTTTTGTTTGTAATCAGCTTTTGCATTTATTGATTGTTTTTGATGCCCATGCGCCATGCACTATGCACAGCACGTTCGTTTTCCTGACGTCATGGCAATAAATTTTACTTTTATTGCCAACTAAGGCAGCTGAACTTAAGTTGTGTTTTTGTATTCACACTTCTCCAATTCGCAGAGAATGAACTATTTTGTGATTGACTGTATTTCTAAAATGCTTCGTAGTGCACGTCTATTATCTACGCCTCTGGGTAATAATATGGAAATATTTTGGGGTTGATGAAGGCTCTCGCGAACAAACGATGTGAAACGATATGAGGTCAGAAAGCTACAATCGCAAGAGATAAAAATGCTTCTACTAATCGAGTGACCCTCCAACTATCCTTGAATCTTATGCCATCAGCATTAAGCATTGAAGACCAGTGGCAGCAATGCCAACAAGCCATCAGAACCGTTGCCTCTGAGGTACTGGGTTTCCATTGTCCTCCAAAACGAGACCCATGGTTCGATGAAAAATGCAGGCATGAATGTTGATGCAAACAATGGCTGATGCTTTTGATCAGCAGTCAGCACAACGAGTTTTTCATGAAGAAAAGATGGCAAAAACACTTTGTTCTCAAAAGAAAAAGATGCAACATGAGAAACGCCATAAACATCCGTTTAAGGGAATTGCCTAACTTTAACTAAAAAAGCCGAATAAAACTCTGCGCGGTGTGTGATTGCGATCCGATTGCTGTCGAATCGAATCATATGTAGGTAATGTTATGGAGTGGAACGCATCTACGCAGCCTGCGGTACATACAAATGAAAATACGTTTAACAGATTGCAACCGCAGGCCGCGATGGCTTGCGCAGGGCCTAGAACTGTAAATGCAGATAGCCATGACACTGAGTTTTTCAACGCAGCTGCTGCGATCTGCATGAAATGGTTGAAAGAATTCATACCCGAGAATAGAACATCAATATTGTACGCCCGATCCAAATAAAAGGAGACCCTTACAATTGTGCCAAGCATGGACGAATAAACCTCCTAAACGTCGCGTATAAGATCTTTTCAGCTGTAATTTGCGAACCCTACGACAATAATTTTAAAGGTCCTAATCATTGCGTCCTCAGAGCAGAAAAGTCCACAAATACAATATTGATATACACCATCTTTCAATCGATTTCAAGCAAACATGCGACTGTATTCACAAAGACGAGCTCTACAGAGCCATGTCTTGTTTCAACATTCTTGTTAGACGTGAAAGAACTCACCGAGACTTTTGATGTCAAAACAGCCTTACGACAAAGTGACATAGGTCATGCGACTTCTTTAGCACCGGTCGTATACTTGAAAAGATCGTACAAAACTCAAACACCAGAAGCATAGTCCTTCAAAAGTCTGTAAAGTAACTCGCTCAACCAGATGATATTGACTTAATGGGAGGAAGCAATTGTGATGTCATATGGTTTGTTCGTTGAAGCCCTAGGGTCGCTCTGGGGTCGCCATAAAGCGTTTTTTGAGAAACCCAAAGTCGCCCTGAATGTCAAAATGAGTGTTTTTTGAGCCCTTGGGTTGACCTAGGTTTTCCCTCGACTCGCCCTAGGTTTTTGCTGTGGCGAGTTGAGTGCTGTCAAATGGCATATACTATTTTTTTTAATGACAGGGATATGTGGTGGTTTGTGACTTAGCGTTTTTTGAGGACTGGAAAACCCAGGTTTTTTTGACAACTCATAGGGCTGTCAAGAAAACCTGGGTCAACCCTGGGGAAAATTTCAACGAACAGACCTATAAGTACTTTTGGGGGCAATGAAACAGAAGCGGCAAAAATGGTAAAATAACATCAGTGTGGTGATAAAACAGAGAACTAATCTTGCCAATCGCTGCTACTCTGGATCAAGAAAAGGCGATTCAGAAATAAAACCCTCTCTAGAAAAACCAGTGTAGCCCTTTATAAGGCCTTAATATTTTTGCTCATGGCCTGCACTACTCCTTAAGAGGAAACTCATCTCGGTGAATTTTTCTTGGACGATACTAGCGACTTAGCTTACATAGACCCTAAAAGCCTTTCAAAATTCTTTAACAGCTCCGCGTGGTTCGACTTAATCACCTTAACCGGCTAGTCCCGAAATGACAGATCATTGGATGATCAACTCGTTATTCTCACATCGGGTTTTTTGAGATTAGTAGGTGATTAACTTGCTTATATCTGTGGTATCACAATGGACCCTTGTGGTCTAAGCAAATGGCAATGCATGTACGAACACGTTTATAAACTGACAGCCACTTCCACCTAACCTAACTTTTATAAGACCTTGATCATCTCAGTCCTGCTATACGGCGCCGAACATGGACCTTTTCTAAAACGGACGAGGAAACCCTTGAGCGTTTCGAAAGAAAAATACTCCGAATGATCTTTGGTTCTGTATGTGAAGATAATGCGAGGAGAGGAAGATAAAACAACGAACTCTATGAGCTATACCGCGACATTGGTATAGCTAGAAAAGTATGCATCGCGAGACTACAATTGCTGCGGAATGGAGAGCGGATGAACATAACATTGCTCCGGCTGCACGGGTATTAGAAAGAGACTTCGTCGTAGGTGGCACAATCAATTGGAGAAAGACCTCAACCGACGTAGATTGCAAAGCTGGAGAGAGCTCGCCCGAAATCGAAATTGTTGGTTAAAGGTTTTTTATTTAGGCTAAGCCTTATACCTAGAAGTCCACTGCCCACGTAAGTATCTAAGTGAGTTAGTTACCCGGTATTATTAATTGTAAAATGACACGACATAAATATTATAGACAAAACTATAGTAACGTAATCTAAAATCACAATTTCTTCGCCCATTTTCATTCTTTCAATTTTAACAGTGACCAGTGAGATTGGAGGTCTGGAGTTCGCAGCCTTAATTCCAGTACAAGTGTAGTCCGTGTGGAGCTAAAACGCTCACCAAACGACTCGAAGCTATATTGCAACTGCTTACACACAAAGATTACCCACCACCCACCAGTTTATTCCAGCTATTTCCTTGTTAAAGAACAGAGCAGTCCCGGATGTAAAGGTCGGTTCTTTTTTATTATTTTATTTGATTCTTCTATGACACAAATGTGACTTATCAAAGACAGAAAAACCCCATCAAGCGTGCTGGTTATCAAAACTGACCTTTCAATTTCCCAAAAAAGAGGATGATTACCAATGCAGTGGCCAATATTGATCTTAAGATTCGTTAGCTTATAATCTTTAAAAACTATTAAAATTAGCTAAGCAAATTTATCATCTAGGAAAACAGTCTGCTCAAGGCAGTTATAGCATTCAGCTCGGCTGAATGAAGAAAATTGATAATCAAACAATAAAACTTTACGTGACAGATTATTGGAGAAAGTTTAAACGGTCAATCTTAGCTTGATTGAGATAAGAAAAATAATTTCAGTGCATCTTTGATCTTCATGAAATAAATTTTGTCTATTTCTCGTAAGCACCTTCCTTCAAGGGGTCAAGTATTGGTTTGATAAAAAATATTGGGTCTCTACTCGTTGACACAAGAAGTTATTTTCAGAGATTTTATTACCAAAGAACTTGTTCTATATTTCCTCGCTAGCTTCCTCTTTGCTAAGGGGAGTGTCACAATCATGTGCGACACTTAGACCCTGAGACCCATATGATTTTATCATTCGATTACAACAATTAGATTCACCCATTTCTTGAACCCATGACATCTATCTAAAGCCTGATTTGCCTAATTTACAAATCTTTACAAAGAAAACGCACCGGGCAACTCACCCTTCTACAACTGCCACAATGAGTCTCTAGTGACTCATTACATAGCTATTGTCATAATTGCTTTACCTACGCAACTCATAAGAATCTCAAAGCTACTGAAAACAACAATAAAAATAAAAAAAAGCAAACAAAACAAAACCAATCTCGGCTCTGTTTACGGATCATCTGTAGAATCGCTAAGTGTTTACTTTATTATTTGTATATTCACTGGAGATTCTCGAAGTAGCTAAGTGCTGGTGACCAGTACTTGCCGGGCAGTTGTCGTAAACGGTGATCATCGAATCAAACAACAAGTTAAGATCGTTTTGTGTTGAATATTTGAGTTTCGCAATAATTAAATTGTGGGATCTTTCGGGCATTGGTGGAGAATATAGAGATTGTTTTGAATACAGAAAAAAAGGAATTTAAACTCACTGATAACCTTGTCGAAATGACTAGAGATTGTAACAAAATGATTTTAAGTGCAGTGCTGGTGATAAGTGTTTTTCTAGCATCTAATGTCCAGGGATTATTTGATTTTAAGACAGGTAAGGCTTCGCTTTTGGTATTTGTTTATATCTCCTATGCTCTAAAGTCACATCGGTACCAACTCCGATACTTCAAATCGAGCTTTAACGCACTGAACTTGATCTTAATGTGATTGATTAAATGCTGGAATTAAGAGAGTGTTGTATGTTTTGAGAAACCATTCTGTTTAGCCAGCGTGTTTGTTTTGTTTGCTGATAACAAAAATCCCCAGGAAATGTGGGGACTCAGTTCGTTTAGAATAAATCAGCTGCTTTATCTTTGAACTGCAGTCAAAGTCAAGAAAAATTAGGAAGTACTTTTGCTTTTCTTTACAGCACACAACGATGATAACAAATAAAAAAAGTACACATGATGAGATCCCAAAACAAAACAGATTTAGCATAACGGAACAGAAGCCGCAACTAATTGATAACAGACAATACGACCTTTGTAATAGGCTTGTTTGATGATTAGTTTTTTTTTTTTAAATAAAATTATTAAAAGATATCTCCGCTCAAATTTTGATTGTTACAAAATTTTCAAAGTTTTACATATTTGAGGAACAATGTCGAAAGCTGTTATTTAAAAATGGAAATGGGGACATTCAAGGCATTACATTTTTCTGATAATCTAACATTTTTTTTGGCTTTTTTGGTTTGATACGTGGGTTAGGTTAGGTTAGGTTTAAATGGCTGTCAGGAAAACAGACTGACACACTTAGACCAATATTAGGTCCATTGTGATACCATAAGTATTATGCGAGGGAGTACCTCACTTAACAAAACCATTTGGAGCTTTTAATAAAGCGAAGGATATGCAGGGGATCTGTGTGTGCCAGATCGCTTGGATCATCAAGAAAATATTTTCCTAGATGCCGCTTTCTTTTAAAAGAGAGTGCAGGACATGAGCAGAGGAGGTGTGGGATTGTCTCCTCCTCCTCCTCATCTAAGCAACTTCTGCAGAAGTCATTTGAGGGAACGCCAAGTCTTATGGCGTGTCTTCCTATCAGACAATGTCCGGTGATGACATTGACTACGGAGCTAACTTGCAATCTGGCAATTGATAACAAATGTCTTGTGCGTTTTGGATCTAGACCAGGCCATATCCGTTTTGTTGCCACGCACGTGGTGATATTGTACCACCTATGATTTGTTCTATCCATTGCCTCTTGCTTTAGCATAAGTTTACATGTAGCGATTGGTATACCAATATTCAACCTGCTGGTTGAGATCGGTAGAACGGTTCCTTCTCTGGCGAGTTCATCGGCTTTGCAGTTACCCACGATATCTCTGTGCCCCGGCACCCAAATAAGGTGAATATTGAACTGTTCAGCCATCTCCTTAAGAGACAAGCGACAGTTGAGGGCGGTTACTGAGTTCGTAGAAACAGCGCCGAGTGATTTGAGGGCTGCTTGACTATCTGAGAAAATCCGGATATTCGTTGAGGATATCACGTTTTCTTTTAGCCATGATAGGACCTCTTTGATCGCCAGAATTTCCGCTTGGAACACGCTACAATGGTTTGGGAGGCGGAACGAGAGACTTACGTTAAGTCGGTTTGAGTACACCCCACAGCCTACCCCTTCTTCGGTTTTTGAACCATCTGTATAGAAATGAATTGAATCATCTCTCAAAAATTCTTCGTCTTCCCAGGTCGTTCTCGGTGGGATTGAGACTTGGAACTTATTATCAAAAACCAATTGGGGGATGGTGTAGTCGGAGTGACAGGGGATTGATCCGAATAAATTCAGGATTGCAGCATGACCGATGTTGTTATCGGTCCATTGGGAGATAGCTCTCATACGAGTGGCTGCACTGGCGGCCATTTGTTTGCTGAAGATATCTAGTGGTGTGAGGTTTAGGAGTGTATTTAGTGCAGCTGAGGGTGTTGATCTCAGTGCTCCGCTTATACACAAACAGGCTGTTCGTTGGACCTTGCTTAAATTGTCGCAGTAGGTCCTTTTATCAAGAGCGGTCCACCATACCACTACTCCGTATGTGAGTATTGGTCTGATGACCGCGGTGTAGAGCCAGTGGGTGATTTGGGGGGAGAAACCCCATTTGTTACCAATGGCTTTTTTGCAGGAAAATAAGGCCACGGTGGATTTCCTGACTCTTTCCTGTATATTGGCTTTCCAATTTAGCTTTTTGTCTAGGATTATACCTAGATATTTGGCTTCGTTTGAAAGTAAAAGTGAGATTCCATTTATTGATGGAGTTATTAGTTGAGGAATTTTATATTTCCTGGTGAAGAGAACGAGTTCAGTTTTCTGAGGGTTGACCCCTAGATCACATTTTCCCGCCCATTTTACAAGTTTATTTAGAGCGGTCTGCATCAGGTCCGTAAGGACGTGAGCATGTTTGCCGGACACCGCAATGGAGACGTCATCTGCATATGCAATCACTTTGAATCCCTCAGCTTCTAAGTCAACTAGAAGTTCATTGACTACTATATTCCATAGAAGAGGGGATAGGACTCCGCCTTGCGGTGTTCCTCTACTGACAGATCTCTTTGCAGAGAAGTTTCCTAGAGTAGAGTTGATTCTCCTGCTTTTTAGCATTAGATTTATCAACTCCACTATGGAATCATCTACTTTGAGCTTCGTCAGTGCCTTTGTAATTGCAGAGTTGCTGACGTTGTTGAAGGCGCCCTCTATGTCGAGGAAGGCGGCCAGAGTGAATTCTTTGTGATGGAGGGAATATTCTATAGTACGTACCAGGGTGTGTAGGGCCGTTTCTACAGATTTTCCCTTGCAGTAGGCGTGTTGTGCTGTAGATAACAATTTTGGATCTATAGCTGTACGCAGGTGGATATCAATCAGTCGTTCTAAAGTTTTAAGAAGGAAAGATGATAGACTTATTGGTCGGAGATCTTTTGGGTTTACGTGGGATGATTTCCCAGCCTTAGGTATAAACACCACCTTGACTTCTCTCCACTGAGTGGGGATATAGTTCAAGGTGGTACAGCCGATGAGAATTACTTCAAGGACAGGGATAATAATGTCCGCGGCCTTTTTGATACGTGACTTCTAACCAATCTAAGGCCGAGAAAAATTGTATTATATGAATTTTAACAAATACGCTCATTGTTTTACTGCTATATCTACAAGTAAGGTATTTTTTACTACTTAAAGGGGCCCCACAAAGTTTCCTATATTTATTTTCATTTCAAGAATAATCATTGAGCACTCCAAACGTCGAATGAAATTGCTTTCGATTACTGATGAGAGAATACCAAATTGTGGTACTAGATTACTCGATAACGTAAGCGGTAGTTCGAAATTCATTTAATTCCTTCACGAGCTATTCGATAACGTGTGCCGTAATTTGGCCACAGGGGGGTCATTCCGTAACTTTCCGTCTATCGTTGATGATAACGCCCAAACGGTGCTTACCGTAACTTTACTCTCGTGTCGCTCTATCGTCTCGTCTATCGTTTAAAATGTGTCATCGATGTTTTTTTTTACGAAACTTATTGTTCGACCAAAGATGGCACCAAAAACGACATTTCTGTTTAATGATGGGGCAAATTCCAATTGGATTTATTCTCAAAATGTAAAGAAATAATTTTTACTGATTGGCGAGACGATAGCGACATAGCTATCGAACGATCGACTTCGTCCCATCGCCATAATTTGACAGTTAAACATGTTTACGAAAGCATTGGTTCAGTCTTCTATTGTCTTTCTTCTGAGACGATAGTGCTTTTTTGTGTCACGGAGAGCAGTACTATCGTCAAAACGATGTCGTCTTACTATCGACTGCTGACGGAGTGACCCGCCATATTTTTAAATTTCTCGTCGATGCGGGTTTTGGAATTGAATCTTTTTTAAACGACATTAAACCAAACTTTGGTTGAATAGCTAGGCCTTTAGGCCTTCAAATTTCAGCAGCACGAGAACTCAAACCCACTGTTCATCAACAACGTCGTTTTTTTGCTCATTTTGAATTCTTAAAATGCATTAATATGATCCGAAGTTTCATTGAGGGATAGACCCATTTTCATTTCGGGGGCTATGCTATGAATCCGAATTATCGCGCTTACGAATCTATAAATCGTAGAATTTTTGTTAAAAAGCATCTCAGCCGTGTGATTGTTTGATACGGTTGATCTTACTTTGTCGAAAACTGTTACGGTTATTGGATTACGCTCTCCAACGATGGCAAAAAAGTAATGTACGGCCGGAATTGGAAGGAATTGATGTGGACGATGATAATTCTTATGAAGATCTCGCTACGTGCCTCACAAGTAAGGACAATATCGCTCCTTTGCGCGTGCAAAGTTTCTTCCATGTGTGACTTCTCGAAGAAGGGGTCAAAATTGGTTACTGATTTAAACCCAGGATTTTGTGTCGCAGTGAAAGATAAAATCTATTCCAAATGGCCCTCAATTGATTCAAGAGCGCAAAATAATGGAGGTGCAAATGTGCTAGATCTTTTCACAATACAATCGACGACGGAGGATTGGATGATTACCGTTTAAAAAGTTATAGAACCCAGGCCCTAAGATATCAGAAATTTTAGGACAACCGCTTAAGCTATTTTGATGAGATTTGGCAAAATTCAAAACCGTTGTATAAGTTGTCTCTTGTCTGTCAGAAAAACAACTGACTTACTTTGATCAACATTACGCCTCTTGTGATATGTACCACAATTAAACGAGGTGAGGGAGTGCCTGATTACAACTAAACCGTTTTGAGCTTTTAAAGCGGCGATGGAGACGTTGAATGTCTGCGTTCATCACATCGTCTATCAAAACTTCGAATAAAAAATCTCGTAGATGAAGTTTACACTTGATAGAGAGAGTAGGACATGGGCAAAGAAGTGAGAGATTGCGTCCTCTACGTCCATGAAGTTTCTGCAGAAGTCGTTTGACAGAACGCTGTCTTGTCTCCAACTATGAAGCGAATTATAAGATGTGGGTTGGTATGAAATCGATTTTACACACTTTATGTGCAATACGTTTAGGGATAACAAGATTCTAGTGCTCTTTGGATTCAGTTTCATCTTTTGGTCAGAAGCTACGGATATTCACTGAGTATATTATTTTTTCTTTAATAGACCTCTTTTATCTGCACAACTTCAGCTTGGCACACGCTGCGCAGCACACGAAGACAGATTGAAAGAATACACTTCGTGGCTGATATTAAGTTCGTTCGTTGAACTTTACCCAGGGTTGACCGAGGTTTTCTTGACAACCCTATATGTATTATCAAAAAACCTTAGTTCTCAGTTCTAAAAAAACGCTGTACCAAAAAATCACCACACATCCCTGTCATTTGAACAAAAATGCAAGCCATTTGACAGCCTTGTTCATTGTCTCAACTCAACTAGCCCCCCCCCCCCCCTTCGCAAAATATAGGGCTACTTCAGGGTGTGAGTTGAAGGCAAATCCAGGGTTCAAAAAACACTCAATTCAGGCGAGTTTAACAAACCCATTAGGTTTGTTCATTGAAGCCCTAGGGTCACCCTGAGGTCACCACAAAGCGTTTTTTGAGAGACCTTAAGTCACCCTGAATGTCAAATTGAGTGTTTTTCGAGCCCTAGGGTTGACCTAGGTTCTCCATCAACTCGCCCTAGCTTTTTGCTGTGGCGAGTTGAGGGCTGTCAAATGGCATGTATTTTTTTTAATGACAGGGATGTGTGGTGATTTGTGGCTTAGCGTTTTTTGAGGACTGGAAAACCCAGCTTTTTTTGACAACTCACAGGGTTGTTGACAACAATGGGTCAACCCTGGGGAAAGTTCAACGAATGGACCTATTAAGTCCGTCGGTATCGCCTTTCTGAAGGAATTGGAAATTTTCGATTAACCGTTCGAAGTCAAAAATAAAATAAAGTGGAGAAACAGAGAGAGTACCCCCGGGGTCTAGCGCATTTCTCACAACCGTTGTCTTTGTGTGGAAATGGAGGAGACGTACAATTTTCTGCCGTTCGGAAAGGTCCTTCCATTCCCTCACAAAGTATGACTAAAAGAAATGTGCTAGGCCCTTGGACTCTTCGCTCTGTTGCATCACCCCGAAACGGCACCTCATCCAGAGGCCTTAATGTAAGAGTGCTCAAGCCAAGAGGATCGTTCATGAATGATCGTCGGTTCCTATCTAAAGTCTTTTTTGTCACATTCTGAAATTCAGTCTACTAAATAAAATTTATACATTTGCTATAAAGTTAATGTTGATTGACCAGCATTGAAAATTTGTGATAATTTTTCTTTGAGCTCGTCAATCCAATGTCAATAACCAAACACACAACCATCTGTGACATAATTTCGATTGAGTTAGAAAATGATTCTTACGAAGATCTATTGTTTCAAATTTAATGGAGCTAACATCAAACATCTCTACAGGATTCGCGAATGGCCAACAAACTGATGTTGGTTACTTTGATTTCTCAAAAGCATTTGATCAACTGAATCATCGTATACTGATAAAAAAGTTGGATCAACATGGCTGTGTTTGTTCTCTTCAGAAATGGTTTCTTTCATACTTGAATGGTCGAACCCAATACGTGAAATTTAAAACTTGTTTTTCAACAGCGATAGATGTTACATCTGGGGTACCACAAGGAAGTCATTTAGGACCTCTCCTTTTTTTTATTATACATAAATGACTTGCCTGATGTGCTCCATCAATCAAAGATTCTCCTCTACGCCGACGATGCCAAGATATTTTTATCGTATTCAAATCCAACAGATTCTTCATACTTACAAAAGGACTTTGATGCTCTTCTGAAATGGGCTGCGATTAATAAATTATCACTGAACAATTCAAAGTGCAAGATTATGACTTTCTCTCGTAAGTCTTTGGATCACCAAGTGGATTTTGTATTGAACGGGCAGTTACTAGAACGATGCGAAAAGTTCAATGATCTCGGAGTGCTCTTTGATCGAAAGCTTACTTTCAATGACCATATTGACTACGTAGTCAACAAAGCAAAATCAAGACTGGGAATGACTAAGCGTTGGTCGAAAGAACTTAACGACCCATATGTTACAAAGTCTCTTTATGTTGGACTCGTACGAAGCTGCTTAGAGTTCGCTTGTCAAATTTGGTCACCAACATATGATACCCATATTCAAAGGATAGAATCAGTCCAGAAACAGTTTCTACTATTTGCACTTCGCGATTTAAACTGGAATGAGCGCTTTTTGCTTCCACCATATCGTCATAGGTTGTTGTTATTACAAATGAACACACTAGAAGACAGGAGGAAGGTTTTCAATTACTTAACAAGGTTAAAAATTATCAATGGAGAAATATCCTCACCATATTTGCTTTCCCTAATCAAATTTAACGTACCTGCCCGTCGGACTCGAAACTATACACCTTTACACGTCAGCTTCCAAAGATGTAATTATTTAGCCAACGGGCCTCTGACAAGATGTTGCAGAACTTTTAATGATTACTATTCTGTTTGTGATGTTTCAACTAGTGATCTAACAAAATTACATTTGTTAAATTATTTCAAATTAAATTTCATTTAGTTAGTTTAAATTTAACCATGACTGTTAGTTTTTAAACTGTAGTTAATACAAAATAAATAAATAAAAATGCATCAAATGAATTCTAACCATATGCTTTAACGATATATTTTATTTATTCATTCAGAGCACAAGCTCATAGACATTAGACATCATAAATTTGAGATACGTGAGGATTTCGTTGTGTTAAGTGGGTTGCCATAAACTTGAGAAAATGCGAGTGTGAGGTACCTACGACGTTTCTCAAATTTTTTAATAATTATTGTGGTATGTGGTCTATATAAACGAATCGAACAATGTCAGCAAGATTCTAGTTCTTGAGTGAGGATCAATTTAAAGTGCGAAATAGTTTAGATCTCAAATCAATCAATTTGTCCGGTCTCTAGAGGCAGTTTAAGATCGAGAAAATTGATTCTTTTCGTCCGTCAAAATTCAGTTAAAAGAAAAATACAAACTCTAGTGTCTCACACTATCTCTTCTAATTAATGCAAGTTGCCTGAAACCATAACGATAAGTTACTAAAACCAACCCAAGATGAGTCCACGCTATTTAAATTCCTTGTTTTAATTTAATATCGCTTGCAATTTAGAGTTTCTTCTGAGATATAATTGGCATAAAAGTAAACCCGCTAAAACAAGCCTCGGGGTGAATATGCCTACCTTCACGCTGATGCTATTGCACATATTTTAAGCACACTTTTTTTATGAAGTGCGTGATCAGAGTTAAATCGATTATGCCGCTTGATGTTGAAACAAACATCAAACGAGTTCTGATCTCATTGAAATTGCATTATTAGCGTCAACATCTGATTCATCAAAGAACAATTCAAGAGTCAAATCTTTGATTAATGGTTCATTTGAGATCAGGCACCACATTAGTCAAAGTTAATTCTACAAAAGGTTGCTTCACTCCTTCACATCAGTGAACCCTTGTCACTCCTCTTATTGCAAAAACAGTGACAATCCATTAACTGGATCTGTCAAATTTAAGTGTCGTGATCATGCTTTGTTCTTAAAAGAAAAATGACGACAGTTTGGGATTTTTGTGTTTGTTTTGGAAACAGTTGAACTAACAAAGGAAATATTTACCTGCGCAATCACGTAAAAGTTGAAATAAGAGAAACACCTTAAGACTACAAACTACGAACTTGGAATGTTGATCTTATTTGCGACAGAGGAGCTCAAAAAGCTGGAAGAGGTTTTAAGAATTGAGGGGTGCCAAACCATAACGTTTCAGGTGCCAGAGAGTGAAATTTTCAGGAGATTCAAAAAACAAGTAAACCCCGGCACATAGCTACAACATTTTGCTGCAATAAAACGTATTTCAGTTCGTGTGGCACTTAAAACGTTATGGTTCGGCACCCCTCAATTGCATGCTACACAAAACAGGGCCCCCAAATTATCAAAGCTAAAATGTGAATTTTAACTAATTTTACAAAAATATGTCACTCCTTTACTGAGCTCAGTACCTCTTTTTCAATATCACCATGACAACAGAACATTTGAAAGTGAATCTTCTTCTTTCATTCATCATTTGGCTGTCCACTTATCATTGGGGATTTTCCACCGGAGATGCTCTCGCTACGCACGCACCGCATTACCACTCGTTTGTAATCTAATTGAAGTGCTTGTTGCAAAGACATTAAATATTTAAGTTTTATTAACTAAGTGGTTTAGAAGAAATGCCTTTCAGAAATGGCTGCTACTGATGGTAGCTTGTTTATATTTTGAGGTATACCTTGCCTTACTTTGTTACCGAGCAGCATTTTTTCTCGTGTGCATGTGTACCTACCTATCCACCGATATATGAGATTTTCGGGGAAATGCGTTGGTAATTTCTTACTGCGACCTTAAGCACTATATAGGCAAGTTTTGCGATCGTGCAGAGTAAAACTTTTTGAGATAAGAATAAAACATGATATTGCGATGATAGACAATACGAAAAAGTGGGTGCTGCAATTCTGTCTGTCTGTCTGTGTGTCCGTATATGGATCTACAGCCTTAACCGCTTCGGCTTCACCGATTTTCTTAAAATTTTGCAATTAGTGCCTACAGAGGGGTATTTCGAATTGGGTCTCTAGGTCTTGAAATAACCGTACCTGCTGTACAACATTTACGATAATACCTACTTTTAAAAACGGCTACAACGATTTCGGTAACATTTTATGTGAAGGGTTATTTCTTAAAGGTTTTTCAAATAATGTAAAAAATTTTTATGGAAAAAGTCTGAGAACGGTACCTCCCATAGAAGCGTTTTTTTAAACCGAATTTCTCGTTAATGGCTTAAACGATTCTGACGAAATGCTATATAAAAGAAGTCCTAAGTTGTTTAACTCTTTTCTTCACAGTGGTTAGTATAATTAACCACCTATTTATTCGCGTTTTTTATGATATAGAGACATCTTTTGGTTAAAGTTTTCATTAATATGTTTTTGAAAATTACACCTTATTTAAAGTGATTAGCACCTTATTTCTTTACAGTGGTCACCCACAGTAAGAACCCCATATCTGACCCCCCCCCCCCCCCATCAACCCAAAACCGAAAAATCTACGTAATAGAAAGGCTATGTAATACAAAATACACAATAAAAACTTGAGAGGTGTCAAGGAACACCCGGATGGAACGAAGTTCCTTTCGATTAATTAGTGAAGGAATTGTAATAATCGTCGCGACACCACACTGTTCAATGCGAAATAGAAATGAAAATATCTGGCTTGCTTTCTATAAGAGAGAGAGAGAGACAGAGAGAGAGACAGACAGACAGAGAAACATGCGATGCCGCACAGCTTACAATAGCTTACTATAGCAAAAAGTGTCGTGACAACTTTTCGTAAGAATTTTTTCCGTCTAGCCCCCTTTCACAACGCGCGATAAGGAACTTCGTTCCAATAATAGTTTTACTCCCAACATAAAAATCTGTGCTGCAAAGAGTTAAAAACGATTGCGTATCAACATTTGAAAAATTAAAATTTTTGAAATTTTTACTAATTATAAAAAAAATATTTTTTATCGAAATATCTTCTGGCAAGGTCCATGCTTGATTTTCAAAAAATTTATTTCTTAAAAAAGTGAAAAATAAAAATTGATTTTTAAAAAACTGCTTTTACGATTTTCATTAAATTTTCAGTGGCGTTTTTAGATTTTTGCTAGAATCATCTGGAATATTTAATTCAATTGGAACGAAGTTCCTTATCGCGCGTTTAGTGCAGTCAATGAAGCATTTTAGATCCGAATTTTTTTTACTGTGAACCGATTTGCATGAAATTTTGGAATTAGGCTCATCTTACCCTTAACTTCAAAAGTGGAAATGATTTGAACACCGCCACCAGCCTGGGGGTGGTTGCCAGCCCTTTTCGGGGGCGATTTTTTTTTTTCAAAATAACCTCGGATATCGATAAAAGGCCTAATTTTAAGCAAAAAATCAGATATAAAGTTTTTCATTAAGTCCAATACTTTTCGAGTTATTGGCAATTGAAAATTCGCAATTTTTTCACGTTTTTCATCTATTTATTGCAAATATCTTCAAAACTGTACGTTTTATCGAAAATTTTATGAAAACAATATTGTACCAGGTAAAACAATGAACAATTTGGTTTTTTACAAAGTATTCTAAGAACAATATTAAGCTTGATATAAAAGATCAAAGACATTTTTTATTTTGTCTGAAATTCAATCGTTGTGGTCAATGCCATTTAGCGGCGAGCAGATGCATTTTATGCATTCTAATACAAGAAAATGTTTTGTAGTGCTTGAAATAAGCTTTAAAATGAGCACTATTAAAAGTCTTTTGCACGTAAAATAAGTGAGCTGTAGTGCAAATAAGGAGAGCATCTAATGTTTTTTTCTTTTAAATCAATGAGTTTTTGGACCATAACTCCTTCAATTTTCATGCTATCACAACTTATAAAAAACCATTGTAAAGGTAATTAAGAGAGCCACAACACCCTTTATTGCAATATATATTAAACAACCTTTTGCTAAAACGGTGAAGGGTTAAAGGACTTAAGAGAGGCTGCGATTGCGCTGCCACGCGCTCTTTAAACAATCATATCTCCGTCAATTTTTGTCTGACAGAAAAAATAAAAAAACCAAATTGTTTGTTAGAAAAATACCTAAATTTTTTATTCTGACACTTTTATACGTATCTGTCATTTCAGAGATATTATGAAAAAAAGTGGGTTTTTTAAAAATTTGAAAATTTTTTGTTTTTTTTTAATCGTGACTTTTTTGAAAAATATGTGTCCTGAAGCATCCAAACTGATACTATCTATCAAACTCTTCATAAAAAACTTAATTTTAGGCGGAATACGATTAAATTTATTTTTGGTGGAAATGGCACTTATGAAACCCATTGATTTAAAAGAAAAAAACATTAGATGCTCTCTTTATTTACACTACAGCTCACTTATTTTACGTGCAAAAGACTTTTAATAGTGCTCATTTTAAAGCTTATTTCAAGCACTACAAAACATTTTCTTGTATTAGAATGCATAAAATGCATCTGCTCGCCGCTAAATGGCATTGACCACAACGATTGAATTTCAGACAAAATAAAAAATGTCTTTGATCTTTTATATCAAGCTTAATATTGTTCTTAGAATACTTTGTAAAAAACCAAATTGTTCATTGTTTTACCTGGTACAATATTGTTTTCATAAAATTTTCGATAAAACGTATAGTTTTGGAGATATTTGCAATAAATAGATGAAAAACGTGAAAAAATTGCGAATTTTCAATTGCCAATAACTCGAAAAGTATTGGACTTAATGAAAAACATGAAAAAAAATTAAATAATAAAAGAATTTTATTATTTTTAGTTGGAGTATTGTGATTTAAAAATCGAAAAAGAAAGTGTTTTGTGACCTTCACTCCATTTATGCGTTTCGCCCAGGTACAACAATGGGCTCATCAGTTAGATGTTGTTGTACCCTTCTAATACGCAATGTTTTGGTCGATGTTTACCGACACCTATATAAAGTTTACAGTGAAAACACACTGTAAGCTTTATACTCTTAGGGGAATGTGATTACATTCATGCACCTAAAAATATGTTTGCCCGCGGTCTGGCTAATGTTTACATGAAAAAAATTAAATAATTAATGAATGTGAAAATGAAAAACTTTATATCTGATTTTTTGCTTAAAATTAGGCCATTTATAGATATCCGAGGTTATTTAAAAAAAAAAAATCGCCCCCGAAAAGGGCTGGCAACAACCCCCAGGGTGGTGGCGGTGTTCAAATCATTTTCACTTTTGAAGTTAAGGGTAAGATGAGCCTAATTCCAAAATTTTATGCAAATCGGTTCACAGTAAAAAAATTCGGAGGTAAGGCCCTATTTTTCGCTTCATTAACTGCACTAGTTGTGAAAGGGGGCTAGACGGAAAAAATTCTTACGAAAAGGTACGACACTTTTTGCTATAGTAAGCTATTGTAAGCTGTGCGGCGTCGCATGTTTCTCTGTTTGTCTGTCTCTCTCTCTCTCTCTCTATCTCTCTCTCTGTCTCTCTCTCTCTCTCTTATAGAAAGCAAGCCAGATATTTTCATTTCTATTTCGCATTGAACAGTGTGGTGTCGAAAGGAACTTCGTTTCATCCGGGTGTCCCTTGACACCTCTCTAGTTTTTTTTTTTTTTCAATACATTTTGCGATTTTATTAAATTTATATAACTAATGTGTTGTTGGCAACCCTGTACCACCAACTATATTGCTAAGAGCGTTAAATTTAACACCAAGCCTCGAGACTTTGATATTGTACTTGGCACACAATCGCAAGTTCTTGTGCTAAGTGTTCGTGAATCTTGAAAATTTTTCTTTTCGAAAAGACGAAGAGTTTCTTCATCCGACTTAGTTAAGTTCCGTGCTATCGAGTTTGGATAGGATGATCAAGGGGGTTATAAAGGGTTATTTTGGTTTTTCTAGAGAGGGTCTTAATTGCTCAATTGGTTTCTTAAACCAAAGAAGCAGGGATTGGAAAGAGTATCGAGTATCACTCGCACCACCCGAATGTGGAATGCTTTACCTGGCTCTGAATTTCCCCTTCATTACGATTCACAAAGGCTCAAGAGCAACGTGCATCGGTGTCTCCTTTCAAATCCTCTCCTATTTTCCTAAATGCTCGCACTGTGTTCTATAACATCATAAGGGTAGTCATAACCCCTTGATGTGCGCGTTGATTATAAAAAAAAAAAAAAAAAATTACCCGTTTGATTACTGAGCTGATGTTATCTACCAAATGTACATATTAATTCCTCGGTAAACAAAATTCGTACTACCTCGAAGATATGTCTGCCTATGACGTTTTGTCCGATTCGTCGATGCTCTCAGTTCTTGTTCGATGACAGCATATACTTTGTTTTACCCTCATTAACCATCAAACTCATTTTTGCCGCTCCTGTTTCAATACTCGCAAAAGCACCTATGACATCACGCTTCCTTCTTCCCATTACGTCAATATCGTCTGCGTAAGAAAGTAACTGAACAGGCTTTTGAAATATGATAAGATTATGCCTGTGTGGTGTTGACGTTTGAGATTTGCACAGTCTTTTTAAGTATGATTTTAAAAATTTATATGTCGAAAGGCTTTTTCGACTTCAAAGCATCAAAGCTCGCAGTGAGTTCTTTACCTACCTTAACGGAGCAGCGTGAATTATTTTAAGTCATCCGAGTTTTGCAGGGATGCCAAAACTAGACACGGCTCCATTTAGCTCTTCCTGCGGCCTTGAAATCGATAAAAAGAGAGTGCTTATCCATATTATGTTCTGGGGTTTTTTCCAAGATATACCGTAGTGGTCATTAATATCCAATTGTTGACTTGGGGCTTAAGAAGTTCACATATTACAGCAGACAAGATCTTATACGCCATGCCAAGGAATCTTATTCTTCTGTAAATGGCGCAATTTTGAGGGTCTTCCTATTTTAGGATCAGACACACGATACTGAGAATTCATTCATCGGGCATGCTTTCTTCTGATTTTATCATGCAGATTAGCTGCTGCATGATCCTCATCTCAGTAGCGACTGCGTCTATTACTATGTTTTCCTGCTGGTTTAACAGGATTGAGTTCGGGCTTTGCCACCCTGGCAAGATCTTTTTACCTTTTGGTAAAACTTCCGAATTTCATTCCTGTCATGTCGTCTTTCAGCACGACCGGCTCAGTTGGTATTGTCATGTTCAAAGGAGAGATCCGCAGAACCCCGTCCAAAAGGCAATATCATACAACGTTTCAACAAATTCGCGACGAAAAAGAAAAGGCAGGCCAAAACACTCCTGGTACAAGCAAATGCAAAAACAGAAGCATTTGGTTGGCCTCAGACATGGAACAATCCAAAACCGGGAGGCTTGCCGACGCTTTCTGAGGTCAACGCGGCGTACCCCACAGGCGGATCACTAGTGTGAAGCAGAAAAGTGGGAGAGTTGTGATCGCATCAAGATCACTTCTCGTAACGCCGGAAATGGAAAGAAGAAGAAGACTATGCCCTCCTTTTCTTTTCACCTAATATATCTCTTGCATCAACCGTTCGTTTTGTTTGGCTGCACTCGCCTGCCGATATTCTTCATCAAACCATGGGTTTTGCTTTTAAGACCTGTTGAAACCTGGAATCTCTGAGTCTGCGGTTCTGATGGGTTGTTGGCTTTGCTGCCACTTGTCTTCAATGCTAATTGTTGGCGGCCGCGGCTTAGGGTTCAAAGGTAATTGGAGGGACACTCTATTGGAAAAGTATAGACTATCTCTTACGATTGCGGCAACGATATTCTGACGTCATATCTTTTCACAGGATATCTTCATTTGTACCTCGGCTACAAAAGAGTAGTGGTTGGAGTCAAAGTTGGCCCCTCTGAAAGGTCGGACATCAACAAAACTGGGAAGAGTGTTTTGTGTTGATCGCAACATAGTCAATTTGGTTGACGGTTGATTGATCTGGGGATTGCCATGTACTTTTATGAATTTTGAGATGCGGGAAACGTGTAGTTCTTACAACAAGATTGAGCCCCTCAGCAAAATCGATTATTTTGACTCACGTCATATCAAGTGCATTTCTCATTTTTTTTCTCGTAGAAACAGTACTTGTACAAATATGTATCGTCCTTTCTTTCTGCGGGCTCGTGGGCACATGTCAGGCTAATGTTGTAGATTAAGTCCTAATGCAAATTGTCATAATGCGATCACTAATAAGATTGTGGCTGATGACCATGTCCTGTACCTGAGTGTACCTTGATCGATGAGCGGTATTTCTGTGTATGATAGTGTGCAGTTTGCATTTTTTTGTTATATTTGATTGTCTTCTTCTTCAATGGCTTAATGGCGGCGTGATGTTATGAGTATAGTGTTCTCGAAGGATAACTCTCCCACTTATTTGCTTCCTACTAATTCTTCACCTGTGATTGATTGCCAATATCCTTAAAGCACGCAATTTGTGTACAGACATTATTTACACACTTCATCGAAACAAAAAAGTAATAATTTATTTCTTTACATATTTCCACACTATAAGAGCCTGTCGAACCATCAGGAGCGGAATTGAGAAAGCTGCGAGCAATTTCAAAATCGAATTATGAACAGGCCGTAACAATGGGTGTGGACTCCATTGATCGAATTCAAAAGTAAGTTAATGTTTAAATTTTTTTTTATTCTAACGCTCACTAAATTTTACCATCCCTTAGCTTGGAGAACATTTTGTCTAACAGAGGAATCAATGTTCGCAATGGAAGCATCTCACACAAACAACTGATCGAAACACTTCCGGATAAAAAGGCTCAAGAAACGAACAGCATCGCAAGAAAAATTCTTAAATCCACCCTCCACATCTATAACTCCGAGTGTATACAGAAGAATATAAGTCCTCAATCGTGTAGCCAGTATCTATCAGAGAAACCAATCCCCCCAGTCACTAAAGGTCTTCTGGATGAATGTTCTGCCCTACTATCAAGTCGCAAAGATGGAAACAATGTTTTCAGAAGGTTGCTTCCAAACAACTACAAAGATGGAATTTACATGGTGCGATAGACATTTTCATTATGCTACTTCTTCGATGTGACTCACAAATTTTCTTTCTTTTTTCTTGTGAATAGATGAACGACAAGTTGCCATCTCCAAGAGAAGTCAGTAACACTGCTTTGCATGGAAGTGTTGCTAGTAGCGACAATGGAAATAACAATGAAGACAGTCATAGTAAAAATTTAGCGCTGGTCCAATGGACTCAGTTCATAGAGCATGATCTTAGTAAACCAGTAGCATCGTCAAAGCGTAAGTGTTTCGGGACATAAATTTAAAAAAATAATTGGATAGTTCCATGTGAAGCTAATAGTAATTACTTTACAGAAGATGGACAGCAAATTGAGTGCTGTGATGAGGACAACTACGCTCATATACCAAGGAACTTGCATCCGGAATGCGCACCTCTAATTGGAGTTAATCTCTTCAGCAAATACGGAAAGGAGACTTGCTTGAACTATGTACGCAGTGCGTTGTCAATTGACAAATGCAACTTTGGACCAGCACAGCAGGTAACTGTGGGGGTTTAGATAAGATGCGAATATTGATATTGGTAGCGAGCCTCGAGACATTTAATTTTGCTCGGAACATGTTTGGGAAGATGTTCAGGTGGTTGCAAAAGTTGAATGATTAATATTAAACTAATTATGTGGCCATATTTTACCAGGTTGAGGTTATTTTGCTATTGTATGGCAATTCGTTGTGGTGGACGGAGATCGTATAGGAAAAACTAGCACCCAAAACAATGTTGCTTCGTTAAGTGAGCTCTTGGCTTGCTCGCAGCTAATTTTGGTTGAAGCTCAGGCTTCAAGTTGAAGCGCAGTTAAGTGTTGAACTAGTTTCTAAAGCTTTTCTTACGACATAGGTCGTCAAATCAGAAATCTGATTTTTTTTGATTATGATTTATATTTTACCGCCGGAAGTAAATAAGTTAAGTTATCCACAAGTAAAAAGCACTCTATTGATAAACGGGAAATGTGCTTAGTCGCTTTCCTCGATATTGAAGGAGCCTTCAATAACACTTCCCACAAATCCACTTTCAGTGCTTTTAGAGACCACAGTCTACCACATCATGTAGTTCCTAATTCGATATAGTGCGTCCCCGCTAAACAACATAACTATCCACAGCTAAATTGATGAAGGCAAATCTCAGATATAACAACTAGAGGCTATCCACAAAGGGGAATCCTCTCATCACTTATGTGGCTCAAGACATCCATGCAGTAAGCTTCGAAGGTGATCTAGCTCTTGTCAAACGAAATTGATTAGAATGATTAATGTCAGCAAGGCTCCAGTCAGCTCTGAACACAGTACAAAACTGATGCTCAGACGAAGGTCTCTCTGTCCTGTTAACAAAAGGAGGAAAATTAGATTGCCTAATATCTCAATGGTGAAACGAGACCATTCTCTAAAGAATCAAATTGCACACCTTAGGATCATCCAATAGGTACAGCAAACTGTCATGGAACCCATAACGAAGATGCAATAGAGTGACTAAGTCTCAAGGAACTTGGCGCAGCACAATGTCGGAAAACTGGGGTCTGAAACGTAAAATGGTGTACGACTCCTATGCGTTGGTAGTCAGACGCAGAATGACGTATGCGGCTTTGGTATGGTGGCCAAAAACAAAAAAAAGTAACGGCAAGAGGTGGAAAAACTTCGTCATTAGGAATGACAGGCATCACTGGCTGCATGCGTACCACTACCATACATTTGATCTGCACGTCATTCCAGGACCAGCACCTATACACCTTTCTATAAAATATAAGCAAGACTAATAATCCACCGGCTCTTCCATCAAAAGCATCTCATCTCAATTACGTTGGTGCTTTTTTCATCTTTTTTTAATATTTTCAAGGTAATGGTTGCCGATCCGAGCTCAGTCTTACCTTGGGTTGCTAGAGGGACTAGGATCGTCTGGTTCCCCTAATTTCTAACCTTATAGTTGTCAGTAGGTAGGGATAGGCTACCATACTGTATCATCTTAAGGATGATCTCTTCATCTGAGTTCGAGCTCTTGATCTGCATATGATGTCCTCACTTGCCATTTGCACCAAACCAGAGACGGCTGACGACAAGCTTGCGAGGCAATGAGTTTGACTCGTCCTTGGCACAATCTGCATCCTCAAAGGTTGCAGGTTCCTTCCGGTTCTCCATCATGGGAGCCTAGTAGGACGCCTGGAGTTTGTTCAGAACCATCGTTTATTGATCAAGAGATATTGTGGATTGTGCCATCTACATAGCTTTTGATAATAATGGCTGCGATGTTTTTCTCCTTTAGCACTGCAGTAAAAGACATGTCCTTTCTGATGGAAGTGACACCTTGGTTGCTTCGGAAGACCGTTGACTTGGAGTCGCTGTTGGTCGAGATTTTGGCAAGAATACTCTCGGTCCAGCGTCTGCACCGTTTGTAGATTGGTGTTTCACCAACAACCTTCTTGCAATTCGCAGTTCTCTATGATTTGGGGGAATCCCATACTTTTCTTTCCTTAATGGGAACAGAAAACTTTTCAGCTTCACTCTCACTAAGGGGGGAATTGCTGTCGTGCTCGAAAGAGATGAGGGCTCTGAGCCGCCGTGAGTCAGAGCAGACCCCTCCGCGCTCGCAGAAAGTTAAGGTTGGGTCGTCGAATTGAATTAATAATTCACTGCTACACAGTCACTTGTACTGGCTATAGTTTTCACACTCAGTGAAGGGCTGACATGGCAAGTAAAGAAATCACATTGTGTCAACCGCTTCACCCTTACTTGCAAAAGACAAAAAGACGTGTTGATAGTTGAAACGCTAGTGCCTCTTCCGCTAGTGTTAGCGTCTAGGATTGGAGGTGATCCACCCTCCGCAGCCAGTTTTTCAAACCTTCCAGTGAGTGTTAGTCACACCGCTTTTCGTTTTTTTTAACTTGTGTTCGTTAACAAAAGTTGTTATTGGTAACTTATCTTTTTTTGATGCCATCGACGGTAGTCGCGACTTCTGCCGACTTTTTCCATTATTTCAGTTTCAAGTCTTTTGAAATTGAGGTTATTTTGAGTTATGTTGGCTCCAGAGGTTCCGAGGTGGAGTAAATAAAATTCAATTCAAATATACAGCCAAAAACATCCTAAAGGTAGTCAAACCTGTACAAAACTGTTTATGTCAAAATTCCTATACAACCTCAAAACTTGAACCGATCAACCACTCTTCTTTGAAGAAAACATCTACACCAAGTGAGGTGTGAAGCAGCAAACACTATTTGCAGGTTATGTTAATTTGTGATTATAATGAAGAGTGAGAAAGAGAGAGAGACACAGAGAGAAAGAGAGAGAGAGAGAAAGAGAAAAAAAAGAGAGAGGGAGAGAGAAAGAAACAGTTAGCCAGGAAGTTGGTAATGTTTGAAGAGTTCTTTACGGAAGTCGGGTAAATTTCGTGTCGATTTTAGCAACATTAGGGGGTTGCGATCGAATTTCTTTGCTGTGTACGCTCACACTGCAAAATGCAGGCCAGCTGTTTTGGCACTGAGTGAATCACAGGTGGGTGTTGATTCTGATCCCACAGAGTTCAACCTGCCTGGATATAGCTTAGTGCCTTTATTCTTTTCCTCCCATGGCCTCGCCGTATATGTTCGAAATGATATTGCTTACCAACTTCTACCACAATACGGCATCTGTTTTAATACGAACTTTAATTTCATATGGTTAGAATTCACCGTCCGTAAGCAAATCATTCATTATTGTTTTATTTATAGAAGCCCCAATATAAATAGCAATTCAACCTCTAACGAGTTTGATGCGCTATCTGACAGTAAGAAGAATTGTTTCCCTTTATCCTCACACTGAAATCGCAATTGCGGGCGATTTCAATGTACACAATTCTGGTTGGCTTCGATATTCTGGCCAGACAATACCCGAAGGAGAATATGTTGAGATCTTCGCTGAGTTAAACGAATTAACTCAACTTGTTGATGAGCCCACTCGGGATCCAGATATTGAAGGCCATGCGGCCAACACTCTTGACCTATTTCTCACTTCTCATCCCGAAAAATACAGGGTTGTAGTATCATCTCCTCTAGGCAAATCGGACCATTGTGTTATATCGGTAGATTTTTCGTTATCCGTCACGGTAATAAAAGAGAAAGTCCCCAAAAGAACTGTATGGCAATACGAGAAAGCCAATAGGGACGGCCTGAATAATTTCTTTCGAAATTTTAATTGGTCATTGTGCTTTCTCGACGGAAACGTTGATGCATCAGCTGATATGATATCTAACGTAATTCTCAACGGCATGAGAAATTTTGTTCCTCACAGATTAAAAAGTATCATCCCCAAAGAGAATTCGTGGTTTGATTCAAGCTGTAAAGAGGCGATTAGGGATCGAGAAAGTAGTTTTCGAAAATTTAAAGACAACCCGACTGTAGAAAACCGAAATTTGTTCAAACGGGCTAGAAATATCTGTAATGCTCAAATACAAAAGGCTAAGTTTTTACATGACCAAAAAGTAAGGCAAAAAATACTATTGTGCCCAAAAGCAAGTAAAAACTTTTGGTCTTTTGTGAAGAACATTAAGAACTCGACCACGTCATCGGTCCCAACGCTCGTCTTCAATGACTCTCCGTATGTCAGCTCCATCGACAAAGCCAATTTGCTGGCAGCTCAATTTGCTGCCAACTCGACACTTCCTTACAGCATATTGGCTCCATCTGAGCTCAAGTCTGCAAATTCTTTGATGAAGCAGATATTTTTTCGAACTCGCTCGGTTGCGAGAGTCCTCAAAGATCTCAACATACATAAATCCGCTGGTCCAGATGGTATCCCCGCCGTTATTCTGAAGAGGTGTTTTTCTACGCTGGCAAAACCACTGTGTAAACTTTTCCATCTTTCCTATTCTGCTGGGATTTTTCCGAGCAGATGGAAAACTGCATTTGTCCAGCCGGTCCCTAAAAAAGGCGAATCTTCCTCTCCTTCCAATTACCGTCCAATTGCACTTACGTCCCTTCTTTCCAAGGTCATGGAAACGTTGATAAATCGTCAACTTATGAAATATCTTGAAGAACGAAAGCTTCTTAATGACCGGGGCAGTACGGCTTTCGTAGCAAACGGTCCACTGGTGATTTGATGGCTTATCTCACCGAAAAGTGGAACCAATCTTTACATTGTTTTGGAGAAAGTAAGATTATTGCGCTTGATATTTCTAAAGCATTTGATAGAGTTTGGCATCCGGCTCTTTTATCGAAAATGCGTGCTTTTGGTATCGATGAGTCTCTTCTTCGTTGGATTAGAAATTACCTTTCCGACCGTTCAATACAAGTTGTGTTGGATGGCTTCAAGTCTGATACCCACTTCATAAATGCTGGTGTGCCCCAGGGCTCCGTTTTGTCTCCGACTCTCTTCCTCATTTTCATTAATGATCTCTTGTCTGAAACTTCTAATCCGCTTAACTGTTTTGCTGACGACTCGACCCTCAGCTTTTCATTTTCCTTTCCAAATTCACGTGCCTGCTCTTCGGATGTGGAACTGGAACGGTTGCGTATGATAAGCTCATTGAATTCTGACCTTGACAGCATTGTTTCATGGGGTCTTATGAACCGAGTAGAATTCAATGCTTCGAAAACTCAATGCTGTCTCTTGTCGTTGCAGCTTAACATTCCCCCATTGCCATTATCCATGAATGGTACCTGCATCGAAGAAACCGAAAACCTGTTAGTACTTGGTATGTGTGTAAACGATGATCTTCGTTGGAATGACCACATATTTGAAGTCGCCAAAAACGCTGCTAAATGCTTAGGTTTCTTGAGACGATGCAGCACCCCTTCTGATCTGGCTACAATTTATAAGGCCTTCATCCGCCCAAAACTGGAATATAACTCCCATATCTGGTCAGGTGCTGATCAAACATCTTTGCACCTGCTTGATAGGGTACAAAATAGAGCGTTAAAATTGATAGGTGATAGTTCAATCGTAGAATCGATTGATTCTCTTGAACATCGTCGAAACGTCACCTGTCTCTCTCTTTTTTATCACTTTTTTCACAAACAGTGCTCTAGTGAAGTAGCCAGTTGCATTCCTCCCCTGAAACAATTTAGCCGCAACACCCGCCTCGCTAGGAATGCTCATCAGTTTTACCTTGAGCCCAACTTCGGACGTACAGTCAAGTATAGAGATTCGTATTTCAGTCGCACCACCCGAATGTGGAATGCTTTACCTGACCTTGTTTTTCTCCTACATTACGATTCACAGAAATTCAAAAGCAACGTGCATCGGTGTCTCCTTTCAAATCCTCTCCTATTTTCCTAAATGCTCGCACTGTGTTTTTATAACATTATAAGGGTAATCATAACCCCTTGATGTGCGCGTTAATTATAAAAAAAAAACTATGTCACGTAAACTTCTTATTTGCCTCGGTAAGGAATTCCACACGCGTATAGCATTGACTGCTCGTAGCAGAAAAGACTGTAGGAAGCTTATTGGCGTTGCCAGCGGGCACTTCTCTTTTGCCAAGCATTTAAACGTGTTAGGCTTAAGTGATACCACACTCTGTGAATCTTGTGGAGAAGATGAGGACACCGCAGAGCACTTCCTCTGTGAATGTCCTGCTTTTTCTCGCATGAGGTTACAGATACTCGGCGCAGACATGGTGAGAGCTGGTAACTTAGGCTCCTTGCCATGGCAGCGTCTTTTGGCTTTTCTCCGAACATCTGGAAAGCTATAACAAATAGAAGGTTGCTATCTGGTAGTACAATGGACCGGTATTTAGGTCTGAGTGCTCCAGCTGGTATTTTAAAAACCTCCAACAAAAAAAAAAAAAAAAAATAGCATTGACGAGAAATTGCCGTTCTCAAACAAGAAAATCGAGGAAGTAGATCAAAGTGATTTTCAGTTGAGGCAGCAGCAAAAATGAAGGATTTCCGTTGTCGTGACAGCTGAAAGTGTATGAAAACGCAGCGTCAGCGTCGTATCGTTCGTGTCGCGTCAATATAGGTACCCTAATTTAGAGCTGTGCAAATACATATAATTTAATAGCTGAAGTTTGTCGCTGCCGCCACTACAAAATCGCTTTGATTTGGGGTAACATTTATTGCGGGAAATGGACGGCCCAACAATTGTTTACCTACTCCGAACGACTAAGTGAGAAATCGTTTTTTCTGGCAATATTACTCTCGGAGGACTTGTCAATTCCTCGGGAGAGAAAAAACTATTAGGGTTTTCAACAAATCCTTTCAATATAAGCTTTTGGGTTAGCCTTGTGTTTGTAAGTCAAAATTATTGCCTCGAGTACAACTGTTCTGGGAACTTCGATATGAGAGCCTCTTCTCAAGACTGCTCCGTCGTCCGTTGTTCGGGAATACAAAAACTATTCCGTTGTATACTTATCAATTTTCGTCTTTATCGCGTCTTATATTCTCGGTTTCAATTGGCTAACATCATCAATCAGTAAAAATTCTTCGTAACCACAAATTAAAAAAAAATCATTTCAAACCGTTCCAACAATCAGCAGGAACCAGGAGTGTATTCAATCTTTTTGACTAGATCACAGACCATCTAAGGACTATTCGAAGCTCATATTAAAGGCAACCCATAAAAAACCTCTTTATTGCGAAATTCGGTCCATATTGCCATATTCAGCACTTCCTTAAGTCCCAACATCCACAACATTATAAAGAAAAACACAGAAAGAAAGCAAAATAAGAGTACACCCTCTTTGCTCACTGTGAAAACATTTGATAAATTATAATTTATGAGAAAAAAAGACTTCACATGAAGTCCAAATTACACCACCAAAACATTAAATCATATAAATTTTTTTCTGTTATACTTTTCGCAGCTCAATCAAGCCACTGGATACTTAGATTTGTCCCAGTTATATGGCTTCACAAGGAAATCTCAACGTAGCATGAGAACTTTTAGCGATGGCAAGCTCAAGTCATCAAACGAGGGCCTCCTACCACTAGCCGAGGGTGAAAAAAGAAGCCTATTTTGTGCACTCAAATCTGACGTGAATGAGACATGTTTTATGGCAGGTAATAAGACTACCTTTGTAATTGCAGTTATTTGGAGTATTTTACCTTTCTAAGAGTTAATTGCTTTGCTTTAGGTGACACTCGTGTAAACAGCAATCCTTACTCGATTATCTTGTATACCATATTTTTGCGGTCTCATAATCAATTCGCAGAGGAAATCAAGGCACGCAACGTCGACTGGACTGATGAGTCTATCTTCAGAGCAGCAAAAAAGTTGAATGTGCAGTTGTATAGGGAAATTGTGTTTGATGAATGGCTGCCTGTTGCTTTGGGTCAGAAAATCAGTGCAAGTATACTTTCTGAGCCGATTGTGAGAAGCAGCACTGGTGCTGTAGGGGAATACGAAGTGTCTAATGAGTTTGCAGTGGCTGCCATAAGATTTTACTTTTCAATGATGCCCAACATGTTGCAGAGACTTCCAACGGCATTGAATAATGAGATCAATTCTGGGGATGCAATGAGGTTGGTGGGATATGATTTGATTTAGCTTAACAAGAACTTCATTTGAGTTGTGAATTTTTCTTTTGATTTAGCAATCTTTCACCGACAGCTTTGTTTAACCTCATTGAGGAAACATTTAGATCGGAGGCACTGGATAGGTCAAGTAAAGTCAACGAGTTTTTGGCTTCTATGCTGAATCAGAAGGCCTTGAGTATGGATGCAAGCTATGCGGAAAGTGTAAGTACTTTTACTATGATTGTTCTTAAGTAATGGACCTATAGTTTGACATATGAATAAATTATGAAGATTTTTATGTGAATGCAGCACGTACACGTACAGGGGAACAGTTCTGTCAGAAGTACATAATCACCTTTTTTATTGTTGATGTGCAATTGCTTGAGAAAGACGGAAAACGCTTAGCACAAGAAATTTTGCTGGAGTTTCTTCGCATTTTTCGATTTACCGAAACCTCGGACTTGTTTGTGGGGCCTACATTTTGATCGTGCGAGAGTGTATTTCATCCCAAACCAAGAAAACACCCAACGTTTTCCTAGTTGTTGTTTGGAGCCATCAACTTTGACGCTTTAAGTATGTAGAGAGGTCCCAACTACTCGAAGTTGAAACAATTTTCCTTGGAAGTTTACGGTGAAAGAGTAACTAAATATCCTGGAAGAGAATCGATGTATGCCGATGTTGTTGCTTCAAGGGAATACCTAAAGAACCCCTTATAACAATCCCACAAGCTCAAGGTATGGTTTAATTACGTGGTCTGTGTCCTCACTTAAAGGTGTAAGATGCATGCAGGTGTAATCTTCGCCCTATTTTCTCTAAAGGAATAATCCGCCTAGTATTCTAATTCGAAAAGTGATGTCAAAATTGAGAAGTAAACTTATTAAATTAAGTAACTTAAGTAAATTATCGAATACCATTTTTTTTCTTAGAATATGACCAAGAAGCTTATTCTAAAGTATTGAAGGGGGTTTTCTAGTCCAGAAATTTGAAAAAATCGAGTTTTTTTTAATCATAATTCGATAGTTTAGATATTCAAAAATATCTCCCTAAAAGGATTTTTTAAAATTCAAATTATTTCCGAAGTTGTAGAAGTCTATGGATGTGTAAACAGATTAGAATTTCACTTAAAGCGAAACTTCAAATGCGTGCTTCTCAGAACATACTTTTCCAATATGACACCCACGATTCCTCGAGTTCTACTGGACCGATTCACTTGAAATTTTGAGAGAACCTTCTTTATAGATCCCTCTCCCAAAATTTCAATTTTGTAAACATTTTCACTATTTTTAAAAACTTCGAGAAACTCAAAAAGGTAAAAATTTTTTTTTTTTGAAACAGTCGCCATTTTTCTCAATTTTTTTTTTTTTTAATTATCGCTGGTTCATTCGATAGCGACACATATCATTCGAGTGCTGACCCGATTTAAGCCAGCTTATCCGCCATTTCATTGCCGATTATGTCACGATGTCCTGGAACCCAGGTTAAACTAACTGTGTTTGTTTCGCTGAGCAGTCTTAGGTTACTGCGACAGCTGTCTACTAGTCTGGATTTAGTGATTATGGATGAGATAGCTTTAATGGCCGCCTGACTGTCTATGAAGAAGTCAATATTTTTGTTGATCAAGTTTTGCGTAGCTAGGTGCTTCGCGGCTTCGCACACTGCGAATACTTCTGCTTGAAAGACACTGCAGAAGTCGGGAAGCTTTATCGATCTATTCACGGTGGGCTGAGCCGGCGCAGTAGCCCAGTGGTCAATTGCTGCATTGCTTCTGCATCTGCACACTTCGGTGTTTGCTTGGGGTTGGTTTTATAAAAGAAAAAAACGCTCTCCTTCGTATTTCTTCCCAACCGCTGCTTTTATGAACAAAAATGTATATGACAGGTTGCACGTTGAGGTAGGTCTCTGCTTAAAGAACAAGAAAATAACACGCTGCTCTCCGACTTATTTCATGAATTTGTATGTGTCTCTGCACTGGAGACTGGACTGATGTGTCAAAGGTTGCCACTTTGATGTAACAAATATGCGTGGATATTAGCAGTCGTATTTATAAAATTTGCTTAGAACATCCTTAGACAACTGTCCAACTAGACGGTGTCTAAAGAGTTGGACAACCCATAGCTAATTTCGTATTTATAAATGCATTCCAACAGTTGTCTAAACAACCCCTCAAACTGTCAACATCGAATGAAAAACTAACTGGTGGCGTTCATGATGTATCCGTGCAGTACCATTTTTTGTGTTTTGATATACGAATGCAACAACTAAATGGCTCTGAAAGAGTGTGGCGTAGCACTTGAACCAGACCAAAAAAGCAGCTGATTTGACTTTGAGTTACAGCTTTTCCAAGTCTCATAAAACGATGAAATTTGTGCAATTTATAAATTGAATTGTTGAAAGTAGCATTTTTGCACCTCAAACTACTTATTTTTTCGATCTTAGAGCTCTCAACAGTGTTTTATAACATGTTCAACAAAATTGTTTTTTGCTGTAGCAAATGCTACTTTAGCCATAGTTTAGACAAAAAATTTCGGTGTCTAAAGTTAGACGTTCCTTAGACAGCGATGAAAGTGTTTATAAATACGATTTGGAGTTGGACACTGTTCTAAGAGCTGTCCAAAGTTAGACATACTTTGGAATGGGATTATAAATACGACTGTAGGTCTCTTACCTTTATGCATATTTTTGATAGAAAAGGCAAAAAATAATTGGAGTTTTTCTAAAGTGGGACAACTGGCCTAAATGAACTCTGCTCCCAATGAGCCGTTTTCTAATTTGAAAAATTCAGTTTATCAGCAGAACGCAGTGCAGAGTGCAATACTTAATAAAATTGATTCAGTGCTTGTGATTTTTTTCAAATATTACAAATTGAGGCTTTTTTTATGCGTTAAGCTCATTGTTATACATATTTAATGAAATGACTAAAGGTATAGCAAAGTTGGTTTGAAATACTTGACTTTTTGGCTTGATGCGAAGACATGCATTGTACGAAAAAATATACCAAGTAAACTTTTGAAATTCAAATAGTTGGAGACTATGTTTTCTTCGAGTTACCATTTGGAATTATTCACGCCTCGCCACAGATGGCTAGGAGGGTTGAAATCATGGGTGAGGTCATGTGTCAATTTATTGGGATACCCCACTTCATCACCTGCTAAGAATTCAAAGCTTATAAAAATAGACTAGAATACCCCCTTAAGGGGCAAGATTTTTTGTTTATTTAAAAATTAAATTTTTCATAAACAATTATTTGTTGGTTTTTTCCCGAAAATCAGAAAAAAAATTTCTGAGGCCGCCATTTTAACAATTTTAAAAAAAGAAAAAAATTCTTCGATCAGGCACTAGCTTTTTATGTTTTCCAAAAACTGTATAAGTTTGATTCAAATTTATCGAGCGGTTTTTGAGTTACGCTTGGCATCACAAGGACCTATTAAGCCTGTTGAGCTTTTTTTTTTTTTTTTTGTTGGCGGTTTTTAAAATACCAGCTGGAGCACTCAGACCTAAATACCGGTCCATTGTACTACCAGATAGCAACCTTCTATTTGTTATAGCTTTCCAGATGTTCGGAGAAAAGCCAAAAGACGCTGCCATGGTAAGGAGCCTAAGTTACCAGCTCTCACCATGTCTGCGCCGAGTATCTGTAACCTCATGCGAGAAAAAGCAGGACATTCACAAAGGAAGTGCTCTGCGGTGTCCTCATCTTCTCCACAAGATTCACAGAGTGTGGTATCACTTAAACCTAACACGTTTAAATGCTTGGCAAAAGAGAAGTGCCCGCTGGCAACGCCAATAAGCTTCCTACAGTCTTTTCTGCTACGAGCTAGCAAAAATGTTGCAGTCTTCTTACTAACGTTGGGGAGCATACGCTTGGTTTGTCTGCATCCAATGGAGGCATGCCATCTACGGTTGTGTTCTTCACAGATCCAATCGTTGATTGAAGCCCTCACTGAGGACGCTGGCAGACCTAGCGACGGTTCAGGTCCTGAGAAAGCTGTCTGAGATCCCTGCCTAGCGAGTTCATCGGCGATCTCATTTCCAGTTATGCCGTGATGGCCTGGAACCCAAATGAGACTCAAGGAATTTAATCTTCCGATCGCATTCAGAGAGCTCTTGCATTCCTGGATCACTTTCGAAGTGGTTAGAGGGTTGAGAAGGGTCTTAAGCACAGCTTGGCTATCGCTGCAAACAAAGATACTTCTCCCCGTCCATCCATTGTTCGTTACGTGGCTCAAGGCCATTAGGATAGCATAAGCCTCCGCTTGGAAAACGGATGCGTATGATCCTAAAGATGAGTGCAGTCGTATGTCGTCGTTCTCAACAAAGGCACCAGCACCAGAACCCTCGTCGGTTTTGGAGCCATCTGTGAAGATACGATAACAATTCTTTCCAGGCTCAGATTCTGGAGCGAACCAGTCCTGAACCGAAGGAAAGCTGACTGAGTAATTTTGACGCAGTTTGAGCCTTGGGATCATCGTGTCAGACGGCATATCCATTAGACGTGGGTCATAAGATATGCTGCTTGCGAGTTCCTCAAAGCTCCAGTGCGAATTGTGCCAGAGACCACATCGTTTTAAACGAGAAATGGTCTTGAGAGTACACCCCATGATGAAGGTATCAAGGGGAGGAAGGTTCAACAGTGCGTCGAGAGCAGCACCCGGTGTGCTGGGGAAGGCCCCCGTAACACCCAGACAAATTGTTCTTTGAAGTTTGGCAAACGAGGCAATAACGTATTTACGCGAGAGCTTATTCCACCAAACAACTGACGCATAGGAGATGATTGGTCTTATCATAGCCGTATAGATCCAAAGGACCCTTTTCGGTGAAAGACCCCATGTCTTGCCAAAAGCTCCTTTACATTGCCAGAAAACTGACAGTGCTTTAGTAGTTTTAGACTCGACATGTTTCGACCAAAGAAGTTTGTTATCCAGGATTACTCCAAGATGCTTTACTTCATTTGAAAAGGGGATGATGACGCCTTTAAGCGTAAGATGGGTCAGACCAGTCAATTTTCTACGTCTCGTGAAGAGGACAACCTCGGTTTTAAGAGGATTGACGGAGAGACCGTTTCTAACACACCAGGTGTCAATCATACAAAGCGCAGCTTGTGCTCGGGAGCAGACAGCTTGGAGGCTGGAGCCAACCGAGAGCACGGCGACGTCATCTGCATATGCTTGGGCATGAACGTTAGAACCATTGAGCATTACAAGTAGAGAGTCGATCAACATGCACCACAGAAGAGGAGACAAAACGCCACCTTGTGGGCAGCCCTTATTTACTCCCGTTGCTACATATTGTCCACAGTCCGCCTCAGCGATTACGGTTCTCTTCATTAGCATTGCTTTAATCCACAACACTAATGACTCGTTCACACCGTGTTCTCTGGCAGCATTACACATACCATCGAAGCTAGCATTGTCAAAAGCACCTTGAATGTCGATGAAAATGCCTACCGCAAATTCTTTCCTGTCAAGCGCGCATTCAATCCTGCTAACAAGATTTTGAAGTGCGGTCTCGCAAGATTTTCCTCTTTGGTAAGCATGTTGCATCTGAGACAGAGGGTGTAATTGGAGTGAGGTTTTACGAATGTAAATCTCAACCATTCTTTCCAGCGTCTTAAGCAGAAAGGAGGTAAGACTGATGGGTCTAAAGCTCTTGGCGAGTGAGTAGTCTTGTTTACCAATTTTTGGTATGAAGGCGACTCTAACACTCTGCCATGAAGTTGGTATATACGCTAGGGCTAAACTACCAGTGAAAATATTTTTCAAAGTAGGAAGCAAAAGGTTTATACTTTCCTGCAACATAGTTGGGTAAACACCGTCAGTGCCAGGTGACTTGAAACTGTCAAAAGATGCCACGGCATATTTGATGGCTTCGTCGGTAACAACTAATGATGACGTGTACCAGCTAAGTCGAGTGGATTTATCGGATTCACCTGATCTAAGGGAAATAGATTGCTGCGGTCCAATTGATATCTGGTTTCCTGGAAAATGAGTTTCCAGCATAAGACTGAGTGTCTCTGCTTTGGACTCGGTATAGGAACCGTCTGATTTCCTGAGCGTTTCTAGTTTGTTTACCTTGCTCCTTTTAAGGGCTTTAGTAAGTCGACTAGTTTCACTGAGTGTTTCTATACTTTCACAGAATTCTTTATAAGAGGCATTCTTTGATCTTCGAATTAACCTTTTAAAGTCCTTCTGTTTAGATCGATACAGGTTCCAGTCGACATCTGATTTGGTCTTGAGGGACCTATTCAGAATACTTCTGGTTTCCCTGCGAAGTTTCTGTAGTTCATTGTTCCACCACGGAACCATAGATCTACTAGGTAATTGTCTAGCTGGACATGCCAGCTCGAAGCTACTTGTAAGGGCACAATTCACTTCTAGAACTGCATCTTCCACTTTTTCTGATGTTGAGAGCTTAGGTAGAGTTTTGACGAAATTACCGAGCTCATCGTTGAAAAGTGTCCAGTTAGTTTTTCTAGGATTTCTTGTAACTAAAGGAGTGGGAATCACATTTGTTACATGGAATTGAATGTATCTGTGGTCTGAGAGTGACACGTCCAGCAACACTTTCCAGTTGGTAATCTCCTTGGCATATCTGTTAGATAGTGTCAAGTCAATTACGTCCTGTCGTATAGCCGTAACAAAAGTTGGCGTATTACCAACATTGTTAATGTTCAAGTCAGAAGACAGAATGTAGTTAAGAAGATGGTTGCCTCTCATGTTGCACTTGACGCTGCCCCAAACTATGTTTTGAGCGTTAGCATCACAGCACATGATAAGCCCCAACTTCCGGTTTTCACAAAACTCCACTAAATCCACAACCTGTCTTGAGGGAGGGGGTAGAATGGAGTTCCAGGGAAAGTAAACTGACGCAACGACGAAAGTTTTCCACTCACCGTTCGTTTCGTAGTTTATCATAGCCGCAACCAGGTCTTGACCACAGAAGTGATCAAGTTTAGTTGCTGCAAAAGAGCTCGGTATGATGAGACAGGTCCGGGTCATAGAGAATATTGAACCCTCGTAGCCCTCCAAGACCAAGAACTCGGCCCTTCCAGGCCCATGGCTCTTGGATTGCTACGAGATGAGTTTTTGTATTCAACACGGAAAGCCTGCTACATAGGAGTGCAGTAGCAGACTTAGAATGTTGAAGGTTAATTTGATTTATTATCATTGCTCCTTTCGAGGCTTTATCCCGTCCGGTCAGTGTCCGTGGACCAGACTGACTAGCAGTCACGGTTTCATTCACCAACGTTTCGGTTGGACCTCCAGCAGTTTTAACCATGCCGGCTTCGTCCCTTCCAGCCAGTGTCCGTGGACCGAATTCGCAAGCCTTGCGACCTGTTCCTTCAGTTTCATTCATCGACTTTCCAGTTAGACCAACAGGACAATTTGCAGAGCTTCCGGAAACCTTCTTCCTTATGACCCTGTTCGCGTTTGCAGAAGTTGGGGTGACTTCGGTTACAGGAGACCGTCCTGAATGGGTGGGTGAGACCTCTTCCGACCTGTCCCTTTTCGCCGCCGTCACCAAAGGTTTGCAACTTAATTCAGTGCCTTCGGCCACCCTGGTGTCCTCTTTGCACTGAGCCTTTGCCGCTCGCCTTCTCTCCAGCTTCTGTTGGCGCTTGGAAAGCTGTTCTCCAGAGGATGCCATCGTTGGAGTGGGATCCACTTGTTCAGCTTCACTTAGTCCGGTGATAGCACCGCTCTGACCAACAGCTAAGCCCTGATGAGAATTTAGCTTTGGAGGTAAGACCTCCGAGCTGCCTTCTTCATCTTTCCAGCTCAAACCACGAAGAGCTTCGTGGAGAGAACTGCAGGAGTCATCGGTTACGGTACCTTCGACTCGCGTGTATCCACCAGTAAAGGTGTGCGTTTGTATGTCAGATGGGGCCTCCAGAATCCGTGCCCCTGCCGTAGTGAAGACTACGGGTGGATTTTCGCTTTTACGACTGCCACCTGGAGAATAAAATTCCTTTGGGTTATCTTCCATACTGTTTTTGACCAATTCTTGGTTTTCATTCATTTTCCCCATCCTTCGACCACCTTTCGGCATCGAGCTCGGTTCAAATAAACTACTTAAGCCCCCCCCACCGCGACAAGGTGACTGATCGTCGGGAAGGAAAGTTGAGCTTAGACCGCCATAACTTGTAAAATAGTCAATATTTTGAAATTTTAGTGAAGTAATGTTAAAGTATGATGAAATGACACCATGTTTTTGCTTTTGTGAAAAAAAATTAATTACTAGTGTAAAAAAATTATTAAAAAATGGCATTTTTTCACTAATTTTTTTAATTTTTTTTAACCCGGGACGGGACATCTGTATATCAGTGAAAAAACGCTATCAGTCTATAATATTTACTTTTTTGATTGATCTAGGCCTTATTTGCGGAAATATCCCAAATACATGAAATACTAAAAAAAAGAGCGTGTCACAAATTGAGTCTGTCATTGCCAGCCAATTTAAGTAAACAAACAAATTAGCTATTCATGACCTTATAGAATAACTCTTGAGCCTGACCCTTAAGCTGCGGTATTTAAACTTCTGTAATTTGGATAAAGCCACGGGCAGCTGCGGTTTAAACTCAATGATATTGGACTCTGCTACTCACAAGTCACTCGCTAACAAGGTACTTAAGTAAATCGTCTAAGGAGACTCACCATTTGGCAATTCCCTGCAACGGCGCGCGTGGATGGAATGGTTAAAGGCGGTCTTTGGATGGAATGTCCAAAACATTTGCCTGTCAGAAGTCGCAGCTACCCAAAAGTACGCAGAAAACTTCAAAAAATATTTCTCATTTTAATTAGTTTTACCTTTTCTGTTCCCCAGTGGAGGTGTAATTAAAAAAAAACTTAAGTCTTGTGAATTTACGCTAATCGCCTAAAGTGCGAATGCGTGCAAAAATGTTGTGTCCATTTTAAACTCTGCATAGTGCAATGGCATGGCGTTTAAATAAGTGATTACTGCCTTCTCTGACTGATGTGCAATTAGTAGTAAACCATCATCTAATTACCTATTTCAGTTAATTGAAGAATTCACCAAAGCAAGAGTACCGAGTCGTCCAAATGTGTTAGCGTTTGACATTCAACGCGGTCGTGATCACGGTCTGCAGGGATACGTTAAATATCTGGAGCACTGCGAAGGAAGGTCAATTGCCACCTGGGATGACTTGAAGCATTACATAGCCCCAGCAGTAAGTAACACCATCATCTCAATCACCTAATTAAACTCGGGCAATGTGCGCAACCTTGAATGTGTCCAATTATGTCAGTTACAATGTAGACAATGGCAACAAATTAACCAACATTCAAACATACCACTGCGCCAAATGATTACATGCCTCTAATACTCGCACTGATTGGCTTACAAATTAATCGGAAATTATCTTTTGCAGGAAATAACGAAACTTAAGACAGTCTACGAACATGTGTCCGATGTGGATCTGATTGTTGGTGGAATATCTGAGATACCTGCTAATGGTTCAACAGTTGGACCGACATTCACGTGTATTTTGGGTAAGTTATGGGCTTGTTTTGATTGCTTAGCTTCGCGCTTGAACTACTTTGGCGATTCGTTTTTTGAGTAATTAGAGCCAAGTCAAGCAATGACTTCGGGCAGAAGTAGACTTGAAAAAAAAGTCTCTACGCTTCAAGCACGACCAGTCGTCAAATTGCATGTTAAAATTAACTTCTATGTTGCATGGTGAAGTAGCTTTTAACTGTCACTAACTTTAGATATCACAATCGTGTGTGACATTGAATTTTATTTTTGTCATCTTTTTCGTGTCGAAGTTGTCGAAAGGTACACGTGAAGAAATGATAGTAGCAACATGTGTGAAAAAAGTTTTTTTTGTTTTGCAAATGAGTTGGAAGTTGAATTTTCAGAGCAGATCCATCGTTGAAACATGTAGTAAGCTCGTGTTTTGATTTCGAGGAAGTCAGTTTGCATGTGCTTGTAGTTTGTTTTTGATTAAATAATTGGTTGAGATAATTAATTAATTTCATAAGAATTCTCATGTTGAATTGCTGTGTTTTTAGCACTTGATTTGTAAATGTCTTTCTGAAAGGAATTTGAAATGTAAGCTTTCGGAATTGTCCCTAAAATTTTCATAAATTTGTTCTTCTTGAAGGCTGTTGGGGAAATGCAACTGTCGTGTCACTGTTTTTTGGGCTAACATCAGTAGAGTAGGTGGTAAACTAGAAACTTTTCCACCACTCTTTATGTTCAAAACTTAGATCGCTTAACAGTAAAAGAATGTTTGACTATGGGAATGAATTTGAATTTGCCTCCTATGTGATAGAGAATGAAATTAACGCTTTTTAAAAAAACAAATTAGTTCCTTTTTCTATCAATTGTACCTAGGAGCTTAACATAAAACATTATTAAACGATCCGCACTCCACTGTTTTTACGTATTCGGCAAGACTTCCTATAGCTTCACGTTATGCCAATATTTTGGAATGGTTGTTATAACAGAGCAACGATTTTTTAAGCAGTTTTTGAATAATTTAGAGTCATAATTCCTTTGTTAAAGAATTTGTGTAGTTTGTTTAGATTTTCTAAGGTTCGGTCTGATTTTTGAAGACTGTTGCAAGAGCAATGCTAGGGATGACATTAAGCTGTGCAACAGAGCGAAAGAAATGCGAATCAATCCGAAAACCTTGAATGGTTTTCGTGAAGGTATCGTACCTCTCTTCAAGGCTTCTACCAATATGGTGCTACTAAAATAGCATTACTCGCTTTTGTATGTGAAAACTGATCAAGATTATTTAGAGTGATTGTACACAATCAATCTAAATAAATATTGTAGCTGCCTAAAACACGAGATATTTGAACTCATATGGTGATGATGAAATCACGGCCATATCGTTGCATTATAAGGATTGCTGGAACTTTCAGCTACTACCATGTGTTATTCTTCCGACGGATTGTATCCTCAAAATTTTCTTCAACTATGATAAAAAAGGAAGGGGAAATTTAAGTAGCAATGCAAGCAGCAACAAGACGCTAGTCCTTGACAAGAAAACGTATTCATATCAACACAATTGGTTAATTTAGACGACTAGACTTTGTCCTCGTATCGAAGGCCATCCAAGTTACAAATGTCCATTAAACCCTTTACAGGAGCTGTCGGATTTAGAGAACAAGGGTGATCTCATCTAAATAGGTTCCAGTTGTTATGTCATGTGTACAAATATTAAGTTGGACAGAAGTGCAGAAAAATATTCGTTGACGGGTGACGGAAGAAGTTGTGCGTTTAGTGGTCACAATTATAAATTCTTTTTTTACGAAGTTAAAAACTTCTCCTGCTCCCGATATAATGTGTTGTTTTTGGAGATTCGCTTCAGCTCTGTATTCAGCTATTCCGTAGTTGTGTTTATTCCTCCTCAGTCATTCCCTACCATGCACTTCTAGGGTGTTTAACTCTTATTACAACCAGTTTAAGCAGGTTATACTGCATCATTAATACATCCAAGTTTTATACCTAAAACCAACTACAACGTAATCATTGGGTTGGCACAGTCCACACTATAGGACTAACTTCAATTTAAAAATATACATTTACATACAGTCGATGGCAAAATTATTTGCACAATGTATTTTTCATACTGTATCTCCTCAACAAAGTGGTATTACTTTAAAATAAAGTAGTTTTTAGATAATTGGGTTATTAATTTATTAACTCCAACATCTTCTTGATGTGGTAAAAAAAATAAAGAATGAAGTTTCATAAGTAGCTTTTAAAATCACAAAAAAGAAAATGAATTATGAGAAAATTTTTGTGACATGAAAAAAAGGTGGCAAAATTATTTGCACAAGGGCATTTTTCTTCCAGTAACGCTTCTGAAAGCAAAAAAAAAAAAAGAAAATTTCTAGTAAAATCGCAATAGTTTCACTGCCACAGATTTACCTAATAGCTTGTGTTTCCTCCTTTTGCAGCAATAACCTATGCAAGGCGTCTTGGAACGGAATATATTAAGTGTTGAATTTACTCTGCAGGAATGGTACTCCAAGCTGTAATAAAATCTTTCCACATTTCACCTGTAGATCTTCCTATGTTTTGTGGAATTTTAGATTTCACAAGATGCCAAACATTTTCGATTACATTTAAGTCAGGACTTTTGAGAGGCCATTTCAAAGTTTCTTGACCTACTTCCGATAGATACTTTTTGATGTTCCAGGCGGTGTGTATGGGTGCATTATCTTGCTGAAGTATGAAATTGGTCCCGATGAATGTATAACCTGCCACCAGTACAACATCATTTATGGGGCTTTCATTGGTTTCACTCGGGGAAGCACTCATTTTAAAAACCAATGGAACACCCAAAATAATTTCTGTTCAGTTTAACGTAATTGCCTTTGTGTGAGTGAAACACCTATGTATGGCTCTTAAGGAATATTCTTTGAAGAAAATTTTCTTTTTGAGATTTGAGTATTATTTATGTTAGTGCTTCTTGAGTCAATTCTCACTTCAAATCGAGAAGCGGCTGTCACTCCTCAGAATCATGAGAAGCGATCTTTTTGCATCAATGGAACGGTTTGAGAATGCTTCTGGACGCTCCGGGACGGTTCTTTTCGTCCAATGGAAAGTGACATTAGTATCTCTAAATAATGTGACTGTGTCATATGATCGGAGCACCTTACAAGTGGTCCCACACCACTATATGATATGCACCCCTATATCATAACTTTCCCTCCATTGGAATGTCTAGTGGGCTGCGTAATGGGTTTTTTGGCTTTTGTTCTTGGATCGGAATAAAAAAACTTTCGCCCATAAGTACCATCCAAAGAACAAGCCTCGTCAGTCCAAAGAACACTCCTCCAAAAATCCGGTGGCTTACTAATATGCTCCCTTGCGAATTGCAGTCTTGCGCTCTTGTTCCTTGGTGTAATGTAGGGCTTTTTCTGGCTGACGTAGGCTTTAATTTTGTTTTCCTTTAACCTTCTACATAATGTTCTTTCGCTGAAATTGTTCTCACGAGCCTAGTTTAACTCTTTTAACATATTTTTCACTTTTTCGCAAGGGTTACATTTAAAACATCGAATAATTCGAGTGTCTTCCTTATTCGAAGTAACCCTTTTCCTGCCTCTCCCGACTCGGTTTTTAGACTTCCACACGTTTTATCTTTCTCAATTTGATAATAAACTGTTCTTCGACTGCAATGGTATTTAACAGAAACTTTTCCAACCGAAACTCCGATTTTGTACTCTGCAACAATTGCCGCCCGCGTCTCTATTGAAATTTCTTTGGATCTTTGGAGCCATTCCAATAAAGTTGTTTGCATGAAAGGTGGCGCTAAACTAATTATAATAATAACCTGCATAATATGGCATTGATCAGTCAGCACGCTGATCTGCCGATTCAATTCCGAAACCGTTGAGTACAGTTGTGTAAATAATTTGGCCAGCTTTTTTCAATGTAACAATAATTTTGCCGTTTTCTTTTTTGTGATTTTTACCGCTACTTATGAGACCTGATTCTTTTCTTTGAGTTCACAATTTGAAGAAGATATTGGAGTTGATGAATTAATAACCCAATTATCTAAAAAAAACTCTATTTTAAAGTAATACCACTTTGCAGAGGAGGTACAGTATGAAAAATACATTGTGCAAATAATTTTGCCATCGACTGTATGTCTCTATACTCATAAATGTGATTAGGAGCTGACTCGCCCGGCGCGGCGTAGCTTGGGGTATACGGTGATCGAATTGAGTAAATTAGTTGAGGTAGGCAGTTTCTTAGTTCCCGATCCGTGAGAGTATGGGGATGAAATATAGTTTTCTTATTCAAACACAGTGAAAGAGTTTTTTTAAATCGGTGCAGTATTTTCTAAGTTCCCGGTTACGTTTTCCGTTCCCGTTGGAATATGGAAATGAAATTAAGTCCATGCTTCTCGAGGATACTGTATATGTCTAGTACTATCTATGTTCCCGGCTATAATCCTGTTCCCGTCCCTTTCTCGTTGGATTATGGGATAAAATATAGCCTATATATATTTCCTAAATTCTAATCAAATCAGCTCAGTAGTTTCGGAGCCTGCTTTCTTACGGAGTTCATGATACAAATTAAGTACCCACACTCAGCAGAAATTAGTAGAAAATCTCAACTTTCTCTACTGGATTTGAAAAATTATTCCACTTCGGTTGATAGCAATTTTCGCGACTGATCCTTTTTTTTTCCTCCATTGATCTTTTGCTTCCCGATTCCAGCTTATAATCCCAATCCTAATGTCATTTTATGGAAATCCATGATGAAACAAAACATACATTGCCAGTGTAGTCTAGGTGTTTGTACGTAGGGTTCGGTGAACTTCTTTACTTTCATCAAATAAAGCTGAGTTTGGTGCATCGTTCGTCACCAAGATGAAAGGGATTGCACTGCCAGGCCAAACCCCATTTTGGATTACATAGTTTTTATGATAGCTTTACTCTATGTTAGACATGAAATGTTAAGAAACTGATAATAGCAGCTAATTTATCGGGAATGTTTTGATGGCGTAAAACAAACCATGTCAATTGCATACATGGACTGCCGAACGCCTGCTCAAAACGGATGAATAGCAAGTGAGGCTATTGATTGATATATGTATTCTACTCGGTAGTTTCCTGGGTGTTGAATTTTGGTGTGAAAATACAGAAGAATTTAGAGAAACTCGAAATCTCTCGGAGTTGCCCTCCGATATAATCGATCACGTTGTTGTTGGGCTCGTTCATTCAAGTTAGCTTTGAATGTGAAACTGTGTGTTTTTATAAAACTGGGCCTAAATTCTTGAGTTGTTTGTTGAGTTCAATCACGAAATCACCACACATACCTGTCATTTGAAGAAAGATGATTTGACATCCTTGTTTGTTATCTGAAGTCGACCCGTTGATGGAAAACGAAAACCCAGAGCTTGTCATACAATCATGTGTGTCATCGATTGTATCGTCAAAAGATTGTTTCATGTATCTTCACTTTCAACGATTGAAGAACTTTACTATATCGTCTTATAAATTGAGGTAACATTTCAGGCTTTTAACGCATTTTTTTTAGTACCAAGAATTTAAACGATTGTCGTCTAAAAAGTTACGTAATCCAGGTTCTGGGATTGTCCTTAAGTCACTATAAAGTAGAACTAGGTATTTGCTGAAGTAAGTTCAGGCTGCAAAAGGGATATCAAGTCCCATGTATCCTTCTTGAAATGCCAGGTATTTGTGGTGATTTCGTGGTTGAACTCAACAAACAGACCGTAATCGTTGAAGTAGGCAACGATACATCTTCTGGATTCGCTCCTAACTGTGTTTGACTATATGTTCTCTTTTGCGTTTAATTTCTACTTGGGGATTCTTTTCAAAATGTCACAAGAACACCGTGTTGTTCTTTTTAAGGCTTTGTAGTTTATTATTATCATTACTTTTTTTTTCAACTGCCTGGATTCCCCAACGTTTAAGACGACCATCGCATCGTGACTATAACACGTGTTTAAATTAAATCTGATGAGATTACATAAATTTTATAAGACGATAGTAAAGTAGTGGTGAAAAAGAAGTTACAATCGAAAATCGATGATAAATGATTGAACGATAAACGTCGAAAAAGGTACGTTCCTGAACACAATGCTGTCAGCAGCAGTAATGTCAAATTTAAACGTACACTTGCCCTATAACCCGACATTACAAAGCAGAGAGCAGCTCCATCTATAGCACCACCAGCAGCTACAGCGCAAATTTACTCAACTTCAACTTTCAAATATGCTTCAAACTACTGTTTGACTTGACGTTTTATGCTGTAAACACGAAAAAGAAATCATTGAAAAGCAAGTATTTTAAAAAATGATATCTGCTACGGATAGACTCAGTCTGCTCCAAATGAAAAAGTTTATTTGATTGATTCACGCCCCACGCGTATTTTGTGTCTACAGAGAAGTAAGTTAGGAAGGAATTCCCTACCTCACGGGTGTAATTTACTCGCCAACTCCTCGCAAAATGCGACATCCGCGGAAAAACGAGCTGCCTCTGTTGAGATTCGAACCACGAACCTCTGGGTTAACAGCAGGCATGCTAACCATCACACCTCGGCTACCACACGACATCTAATATCTCCTTTTTAAGTGTTGTAGTTGAAAGGTCCATAGCATTGTATTTATAAAGTCTTGAGGCACTACGGAGGTAAAAACGCTTTCAACGCCACCTGTCATCTCCATTTTACGTAGCACCTTCTCAAATCGAATAAAGCGAGTTCTAGAACCTCTGAAACGCCAAATTTTTTGTTATTGTTTTGAAAAGTGATCGTTTTTTCGTAAAATAGTAAACCATATGTATGTGCTTTCTGACTGTAAATGACAAATGTTTGCTGTTTTGCGTTTAGCGTGTCATAAAATTATTTGAAAAGTATTGAAGCATCCATGAAAAACCATCCACGAAATTGTGTTAGGGCAGGAATTCCACAACAAAATCAATCTGCTATACAAATCTGTTATGAACGAACTTCATGAACAATCAAAGCCCTCACTGTGTCGCTAATTTCTATTTATGCCAAAAACAGTTACTTTTATCATTTAGCTCGATCAGTGAAAGTTCAGTGTACATAAATTCCTTGCAAAATGCAAAAACACTCTTAACCCAAAAGGCTATTAAAGTAGGTTTAAACATTGTATCCATGTCAATCAAACTGAAATGATTTAATGGAATGTGATGCAATTACTTACCGAACGGAAAAACTTTAAGGCAGGTCAGCATCATAAAATTGACTTATTCATTCATTTTGCTTAGATTGCTCTGTGTAATTAAAGCAACACCGACTGCGGTGTTTGATTTAAATACCCATTTGTCATACCACATTGCGTCATAACAAATTGTATTTCATATTACCACTGTGGTTCACGTAGTTTTATCTAACGCCGATGTAGACAGATAACAAATTGCAACAGTTACTCATACATTCTATAGTTTGGTTTTGAGGTTTGATACCACAAAGTACTTTTAGTCATTGAGTGAGCTTTGATTTGATACTTTCTTTTTTCTCACAGGTGAACAGTTTTCGAAAATACGACAATGGCATCATAATCTAAATGCCGATCCAGTGTCCTTCGAAAGTAGGCTGAAGAAAGTCACAGCAGCTAAGTTGCTGTGTGCTAATACCGGACTGAAGGAAGTACCGAAGAATATATTCTTGGTTGCCTCAAACACGTAAGTACTCCAGATTGGGAAGAATCTAGACCCAAAAGTAATAATTCTCTCTCTTTTACAGAAACCCACTTGTGCCATGCGTTGATTTGGTCTAAGTTATCCAATTGAACACGAAGACAAGCATTTTCGACGAACCATCATTCGTCCGTGCGTGTTTTATCTTAATTAGTCGTAAAACTAAAATCAACTTTTGTTCAAAACGTGATGATAAAAAAGGCAGAAAAATAAAACAGCGAAACACATTTGGGGTTTTCTTTTTTTCTTTTTTTGCCGTCGACGAGCCTGTCATGGGTTGTTGTCTTACATTTTTGATGACTTGCTGTCGACTGATATCGTTGTTCAAATCTATAGGAAGTAAGTTTGAACATACATAATTGACCATTGATTGCTGTTGCATGTTCAGTTCTTTGTAATATAACAAATATCTACATATGGTAAATGGGTTACTACGCTAATTGTTTTTGCATATTTACATGTGCTTCCGAGCTTGCACATGCAATTTTTTATTATATTTTTTATTTGAAACAATGTTCTTCCGATTTGTTAGATAACACCAGTTGAGTTATAGGCCAATTACTGATTTGTAGTAACCCATGTGTAGACTACAGAGTCTAGTCTACACATGGTTTAACTGCCTTATGGTTAAATAACTCCAAGTGAATCTAGAATTTTTGAGCGCATCAACCTTTCGTGCAGAAAACAAATAAAAAAGAGTCAAGACATAACTGCTTGCTTACACTTGTTAATGGGGCTAAAATATAGATCATTAAAAAGATCAAAACACAACCAAACCAGTCCCTCAGCTAGATATCGACATTGTAGCCTTTGCAAAAGAGAACACAAATGAGAAACTTGAATTCGAAGGAAACTATGCGAGATTTGATAAGAATTTTTATTGGCAATTGAAAATTTTATCGAAATTATGGTTCAGTAATAACAATCAACTGAAATACCTCACTTGACTTGAAGTAATTGAGTTGAAAAATGTTGTAGTTAAGGAGAACAGCGTGTTTTGGTTTAAAAACCCAGTCAAATTGGTATTTTTTTTAATATCTATTTTTGTAGGTATTCTTAAAAGCTTAAAGGTGCGTTTACCTTATGATGAATGGAACTAAGTGGAACATAAAAATACCGAATTAGTGTGAACGTCCTGGGGTCGGCTTTCCTTGATACCGAATCCCGACCCGAATTCGATACGAATGAAATGGATTCGATTGCTGGTCGGCGTAGTGTAAACGCACCTTAAAATTTGTCTGTTTGTGATAGTTCAAGGCTCTATTACCAGAAGAATCAAATTGTTCTTCCAAGGATGTCGCTTTTCACGAGGAATTGGTAAGTACTCCGATAGAAATTACCCTGCCATGAAAAAGTGTTTTACACTTTGGGATCAGCATAATTTTGGAGGTCCCTTACGTTTTATCGTTAGTTATGATTAAGATAAATGTGGTTTCCCGACCTTGTGTCTGCTTATTTATTTGTTTCATAGTATTTGTTTTCCCCTCCAACTTATGGGTCAAATTTATGCGATTATAAAAAAATTGTTCAGCACATTTTTTTTTCAAACAGAAAACAATGTTTGGGAAAAATTATATGCATTTTAAGGTTTTTAGACCCTTTCTTCTTCTACACAACACTTCGTCAGGTTTTCTTTGACCCTAAATCAGCTATACTGATGAAGTTTCTGTTAAAAAGATCAGTAGCATAGAACAAAATAACAAAAAAAATTACTATTTTAACTTTTTAAGTTGAGGGCCCCCAACGACCATCTTTATCAGGGTTGGTGACTACGACATCCAACCGCTCGCTTCTATACATCGGTTATCTGGGAATGGTCTTAGACTCCACACTCAGCTGCAAAAAGCGCATCACCAACGCCAGCAGGAAGTCGGCAGCATTACAGGGTGCACTCTCGTATATTATATCCTAGGTGGGCCCAGTTAAACTAGAAGGCGACTAGTAGCAAACGTGGTTACCTCTGTCCTACTATACGGAACAGCACAATGGACAAGATCGCTTGAACTAACAACTTAGGACCGCAATACAATATCATCAGTCTATCGGTTCTAAGCGTTCAAAATAGCGCCTACATTGCATTGTGGCATAATGACCGCTTATCGACATCCTGGCCAACAGAGCGGCTACGCAAGCACCATACCAAGAAGGAAGAGGAGAAAATGGTCTTTCTAAAAAAGAGAGATATGCGTTTCTAGGCAAGATGGTTGGGACCGTTCATCCACAGGTTGGTGGACTCATCGGCTAATCCCAAATGTCACCAATCGGGTCACTCGCACACAGGGGGAAGTCAGGTATAATATCACCCAACTCTTGAGTGGGCATATGGATGCATAATTGAAAATATTCAAGAGAACGGATTCCCCAAACTGTTACCATTATCGTGATGTCGCTGAAGACGCAAAACACTTGTGTTTCCATTGCTTTTCTACAAAAGGAAGCGAGTAGTTTGGAACACACCATCAGTCCAAACAGCATAGTGATGTGAATGCTAAATAGCTAGACGGCTTGAAGAATGTAGCGGAGTAGGCAGAATTCATAATCGAGGTTCTCCACACCACGTACGAAGAATAGGCCGGGAGGCATGATATCACCAGGACAGCAGGAAACATCATTAAAGAACGTCACAGCGTAGTAGGAGCAGTTTAGGTTTTAGTGGTTTTAGTTTTTAAAACCATAGCCATGGCAATAGCCATAGCCATAGCCATAGCCATAGCCATAGCCATAGCCATAGCCATAGCCATAGCCATAGCCATAGCCATAGCCATAGCCATAGCCATAGCCATAGCCATAGCCATAGCCATAGCCATAGCCATAGCCATAGCCATAGCCATAGCCATAGCCATAGCCATAGCCATAGCCATAGCCATAGCCATAGCCATAGCCATAGCCATAGCCATAGCCATAGCCATAGCCATAGCCATAGCCATAGCCATAGCCATAGCCATAGCCATAGCCATAGCCATAGCCATAGCCATAGCCATAGCCATAGCCATAGCCATAGCCATAGCCATAGCCATAGCCATAGCCATAGCCATAGCCATAGCCATAGCCATAGCCATAGCCATAGCCATAGCCATAGCCATAGCCATAGCCATAGCCATAGCCATAGCCATAGCCATAGCCATAGCCATAGCCATAGCCATAGCCATAGCCATAGCCATAGCCATAGCCATAGCCATAGCCATAGCCATAGCCATAGCCATAGCCATAGCCATAGCCATAGCCATAGCCATAGCCATAGCCATAGCCATAGCCATAGCCATAGCCATAGCCATAGCCATAGCCATAGCCATAGCCATAGCCATAGCCATAGCCATAGCGTAGCTGCGAAGGACTGACAAGAATTGGATTTTAACTACCATCCGCAGTGAAATTGGTCCATTAATACACTGGTCACAGCTGTATAAAGCCCTCAAGACGAAAAGTTTCGAAGGGACGAATGTTTCCCGGTGACCACGCTCAATGTAACTTGAAGCGAAACGTTCGGGGTGAGTACAGTAGTGCACTCATTTTATATATTTCTAATATTAACGCGGCTAATCCGAAATCATAAAATTTAAAATGTCAATAAACAACCGCGAAAGCCTTAAAAGTTATAACAAAAATCATTTTGAACTTTAAAGAGTATGTATACTTTGCATTCGCTTCATTGAAAGTGCTTTCTGCTAAAAGATTCAACAGACTTCTTTATAAACATTAGGTATTTTGATCATCAGAGACTATCTGAAGAAACATTATTGCATACCTTGTCAGAGATAATATGTAGAAAACACTCAAAGAGAAAATAAAGCTACTCTACAACGCGAGGTATGCTTACTGCTGATTTGGTGTTCAGTAAGGCCAACTAGCCCTAGAAGTTAAAAATCAACAGAATTCATATCACCAACCAACCAAAAAATATGATGGCGCAACAGAGCGGGGACCTCCAAAGCCTAGTGCATTTCCCTCAACCATACCTTTACCTTGTGAGTGAATGGGAGGGACCTACAATTTTTTGCCGTTTCTGACTGGCTAGCCGAGAAAGCGCTTTTCATGGCATGGAATTACTACTGAAGCAGTTGCCAATTCCTCTCGAAAAACGATAACCGTGGAAAAACAATTTTTTTTTTCCTAATTCTGGGACTTCGAACCTCCAACGTAACAAGCAGATACGCTATAGACATTACGCCACGGGCAGCACGACTCAGTTAGAATTATGAATATTTCGAAAAGAAACCGATTTTAACTGACAAAGTAAGGCGCAATCGAAAATTTTTCTAACTTAACCACAATTTCATTAATTTTCGTTTAAAAAATGAGATCAAATTTCTTACTTTATCACATTGCATAAGAATACCATGCACTAAAACGAGAAGTTGAGTGCAAGCCCACTAATCTTCTTCAATAAGTAACTGGCACTTTGTTGTGTAAAAAGCTGTGGCTTCATACGAAGAATCAAGGTTACTTTATTGAAATCTTTTTAAAGTGTTTAATCTCTGCTAAGATAAATTACTACGAAGCAACCGCCTTACGGACATCATGTAGCGTGCCTATCATTTTTGTTTTGTGCTTGTGTAATCATATGTTACCAATTTAACGATATCATAAAACTGGCGCCCAAGTCGATTAGGTATACACTGACTGCTTGATATGCCTTAACTATGCTCCCGCTACTATGCCATCAAAATTCGTTTGCCCTTCAAACTGCTCCCGATAAAATGTGAAGACGTTAACATAGAAATTGATCATCAACTGCCACCTATGTCACTCGCTATATTTTCTCCACCTCCCGAACGTTATCAGTCGGAAATTCTAAATTAATTGTACCCTTGTGCCCCACCCACACCAGTGTAAAGTCAAGCAATCTGGTGTCGATAAGATAAACACCATTAACTTTATCTGTTATCATATGATAGAATTTTGCAACGTGAAATTTGAAAATCAATACATCTACATACTCGTACATCTACAATACACCTGTTGACGTGTATTAAAAAAGCCACATATCCTACAAGTGCGGTATTGTTTTTAGTAACGATTTGATTGTTTCGCCGTTTGAATGTAATTTTCGATCGGAATTCAAAAGGCAATAAGTGGACATTTCAAAATATACGGTATCTGCAATTATAAAAACGTTATCTTGGAAAGACTCAACTTTTCCTTATTCGAACAAGGATTGGTGTGTGGTTTTGATAAGTGAAACTCAGATGTACGTCAAAAGAATGGCAAATGTGCTGTGAAAATCGAGTAGTGTAATTTTGAAAATTCTGGATATAAAAACATAAATTACGTAACATAAATGAAAGAAAGACCTCCGTCTTTGCGATCGGATACAAAAGAGTAAAAGTTTAGTAAGTAAATTAAAAGTGAAAGAAACCTAAAACGGTGAAGGGTTTTATATTTCAATTAAAATTGCCCTATTGGAAGTGTTAAATGAAAAGAATAATCTAATCAATTAACAGCATGTTTATCAAAAGATTCTTATAAAAAACCTGATATCAGAGACTTTTATCGTATGTTTACCCAATACTCTAGGCAACTTAAGTGCTATGAATGTTTGTTTCGACAAGTGTGACGACTGAAGAGGTGTAAAGGCATTTGACAAAACGATGCGATGGTGAATTACATTATTGCGTTTTAAGAGAACCTTGAGTCTGTAGTCTGTTTGACATATCTCGTCAAGTGGCTATTAAAAAAATATGAAGCTAGTTGGTTTTATTCCAAAGAATCCGTTACCAAAATAATATGGCTGCCCGTTACCAATACTTATGTCTGTCTGCTTCCATTATAAAAATAGAAACAAATAGGCGGAAACAATAAGCTCGTAAATTGTGGTGTGCATTTCCTTTAACGATATCTTGTGAGAAATGAAGAGACTCACAAACGCTCTGTTTGTGGCAGTGTTATTATTATCGGAAGACGTCCCAATTCCTCACGAAAGGCGATACTCATGAAAAACATTTTGGTGTGCTGGGACTTGAACTTAGATCTCCCACACAACAGGCAGATATGCTAACCATTACAAAACAGGCAAAAATGTTCTACAGCAACTTTGACATCACTTTTCGACGATTTAAAAAAAGACTAGCTTTGGTGTACTATGATTTATGTACTATGTTAAACTCGATTTCTCTACCAATGCTGATGGTAGAGCTAATTTTGTACTTTATTTTTAGTAGAAATACTAATCTTTGAATTTGTACTAGGTTAGGTTAGGTGGAAGTGGCAGTGCCTGACACACTTAGGCCGCAAGGGCCCATTGTGATACCACAGAGATCAGCAAGTTAATCACCTACTGATCTCAGAAACCCGATGTAAGATTAACGAGTTGATCACTTATTAATCTTCCATTACGGGACTAGCCGGTTAAGGTGGTTAAGGGCAACCACGCGGAACTTTCAATGTATTTCGAAAGACTTTTAGGGTCTATGAAGAAAAATTCACCGAGATGAGTTTTCCTCCTATGAAGTAGTGCAGGGCATGAGCAAGGAAGGTGTTGAAACGGTTTCGCCTCCTCTTCGTCCATGCAGCTCCTGCAGAAATCATACTCGCCAAGTCTGTTGGCGAGTCTTCCTATTCGACAGTGTCCCGTAAGAACACCTATGGTAGAACCTAGGTACAGGCGGTTCAGGGCTAAGAAACTCTTTGAGCGTTTTGAGTCTACACAAGGTCAAACTTTTTTGGTTGCAAGGCAGTTGTTACTCTCAGTCTAGTGTTTGTTATCCTCGAAGCGTCTTGTCTAAGTAGGAGTTTACATGTAGCGATAGGTGCACCTATGTTGTTCCATTCTGAGCGTAGGAAAGTGGTCGTGCCCTTTTTGGCTAGTTCGTCTGCCATACAGTTGCCTGGTATGTCTCTGTGCCCTGGCACCCATGAAAGGCGAATGTTGAACTGATTTGACATCTCCCTCAGAGACATCTGACAATTTGGGACCGTGATGGATTTTGTAGAGACAGAGGCAAGAGATTTAAGGGCAGCTTGGCTGTCCGAGAAGATTCAAATATCCGTGGAGGATATGACGTTTTCTTTGAGCCAAGACAGCACCTCCTTAATCGCCAGAATTTCCGCTTGGAACACACTACAATGATCGGGTAGGCGGAAGAAAAGACTGAGATTCAGTTTTTCTGAGTAGATTCCACTTCCCACACCTTCGCTGGTTTTTGAACCATCGGTAAGTGTATTGCTTCATTTTCCAAAAGTGTGCCATTTTCCCAAGCTTCTCTTGAAGGTATGGTTACTTGGAAATTGTTGTCAAACACCAGCTTGGGCGTGGTGTAGTCGGATCGATTCGGTAAAAATCTAAAGTTACCTAGAATGGTGGTGTGGCCAATTTGATTATTGGTCCACTGTGATGTAGCTCTGAGTCGATTAGCTGAGCTAGCTGCGACTTGTTTGCTGAAGATATCTAGGGGTGTGAGATCTAGTAGTACATTGAGGGCGTCCGATGGGGTTGTCCTCAGTGCGCCACAATACACAGACTAGCCGTTCTTTGAACTTTGGCCAGCTTGTTGTAGTTGATCATCTTGTCTAGTGCGGTCCACCAGACTATCACCCGTATGTGAGTATCGGTCTTATTACCGAGGTAAACAGCCAATGGGAGATTTGGGGGAAGAAACCCCATTTCCCACCAATGGCTTTTTTACAGGAGAAGAGTGCCACGTTGGCTTTATTTTCTCTTTCCTCAATATTGGTTTTCCAGGTCAGTTTTTTGTCAAAAATTAGACCTAGATATTTAGCCTGATTTGAGAGTTTCTTGATTTGACAGGCATCTTATAAAAAAAAAATGGGCACGGCTGGGTCGCACGAACTGGCGATTGTGTGCTGAAAAACATATCAAAGTCTTAAAACTGAGTAAAAGGCTTAGCATTCGTTCTTCAAAATATATTTGGTGGTACAGTGCTGCCAACTCATAATTGATGTGTAATTGGCAGCCCTGTACCCTGTAGTGTAATTGGATATTATAACGTAAAATATTGAAAAACATTAAATAAATATTCCAAAGTCTAGTCTTTTTTAAAATCGTCGAAAAAAGATGTCAAAGTTTAGAAGAGGACTTTATTGTAAATTTTTTTTCTTAGAATATGACCAAGAATCATATCACAGAGTATATAAAGCGAATTACGGGACACCCTGTAGATCATTTGCCTTGTTCTTTGCTGGGTTATTTTATGTGAAAGTTTGTTTGAATGTGATCCAAAATAATGTCAACGTTGTTAGTAAAGGGTGTTTTTTTTAGAGGTATAGAACTTTGAAATGGAATAAAACAAAGATGATTTTTTAAATTGATATGAAATTTACTTTATTCGGAAGACAATCTTCTGGCAATTTAAATATGATTTCTGGTATATGACCACCACGGCTGGCTCGGACGTAGTATCTCTCTCTTCTACGCTTCGGTCTACAGCAGCAATGACTTCTTCTGTACGCACTGTACGACTTCTCTGTGGATGCGTATTATCATTTAGAGTAAACGTGGTGCGAAAACGTTCAATAGTTAATCGAATTAACTGCTCTGAGGGACGATTATGTTGACCGTAAAATGAACGTAGTGCGCGATTCGTATTTCGAAATGAACTATGATTTTCAAAATAAATTTGTACAATTTGGAAGTGTTGTTCACTGTTCAGGCGTCAGTCTAATCATGTTGAAATGACAAACCAAACTAAACATACAGTTGCGGTCAAAATAATAGTAGTGTGAGTAAAAGCATTGCACAGATTGGTATTTTTCCACTTTGCATTGCGTTGATAGTGAAAACCCGTTACACTTTAATTGTTTTAAGGGGTAGAAAAGGATCTCGTCAATATGTAAGAAGACCTCCAAACACCGAATATAATCCACACTTTACAATCATAATGGTATGGGCATGTTTTTTCTTCTGCGGAGTTGGACCCATAATGCGGATTGAAGGCATTATGGATCAGCATCTCTATGTTAGGATAATGCAGGAAGTAATACTACCGTATACTGAAGTTGAATGCTGCCGTAAATAAAGTTGCTTCTTGCTGGAATGGGTCTTTCAGCAAGAAGCAATGGTTATAGGAAAGTAAAGTAGATGTGATGGAGTGGCCAGCACAGTCTTCGGACTTTAATCCCATTGAAAACCTATGGAGCGCTGTAAAAAAATATGCTTCTAGATGTAAACCAAGCAACAACACAGTCCTTTGCGAAGCGTTACAGCAATCATGGAGCTCGATAAGCACAGGAAGGTGTTGAAACCTGATAAACTCTATTTAACGTCTTTGTACTGCTGTTATAGCTAACAAGGGACATGCAACTAAATACTAATTAAAGGTACGAACACTCAGCCACATATTGTAATAAAAATGTTGACCTAATTTTTCGATTTCGTAACATTTCAAGGCAGATTTTCCTATCACTACAATTTTTTTGACTGCTGAATTTCAACATCTGTTCAATAAAATTGCAACTAATCGGTTAAAAATATTAAACTAATGTTTTTTTTTTTTTTTTTTGTAAATAAAAGCTTAAGACCCCACTTTGAAAACCACGTAATTGGTTTTTTAAATTAGAATTGACGGATAAGTTTTTTTCAATTTTGTTGTTTCTTAAGCTACTATTATTTTGACCGCAGCTGCATATCACTTGACAGCTGACAAAATGGCCGGCAGTTAAAAAAGTGTCGCCAATTTAAAGCTCTATACCTCTAAAAAACACCCGTTACAAAACTTTTGACATAATAGCAGTTGTTGGGTAAAAGTTTTGTGCGAACGTAGAAATGATTCTTGTTCCCATGCAAATGGACAATGACTTTTACTTTTTATCGTCCTATTTTGGAGGACATGGTTGTTCCTAGCGAGAGTTGATACCCCCGTAAGAGCTTTTTGACTGTTGTTCGGAATTACAACCTGATCTCCCAAGTAGGTAATAGTCCGACACGCGCTGCACAGAGCCATGTCTAGTTTTGGCGTCGTACCTGCAAAACTTGTACGACTATGCAGGATAACTTTGCACAATTCACGCTGCTCCGTCAAGGTTGGTAAAGAAGTTATCAAGATCTTTAATGTCGAAAAAGAATTTCGACAAGGCGACAAACTGTCATGCAATTTCTTTGACATCATAAAGGATGATTTTTCTTAGGCATGTTGTTTTCAATCTCGGAGTAAGTCTTTTTGACAGCTTTCACTTGATTTTTGCTCAGTTTGGTTTGCAATTTCATCGCGGAAGAACTGAAGTCGCACGCCCACTTGGCAATGTGTACGTTTGTTAAATTGTGTCGAATCGAAATCACCACTGACGCCGATTTTTACACAATTTAGAGTTTAAACCTGCTGAGAGTTATTGGGCGATTTAACACCGCTGGAATATTTTTGAGAAGTGATTTGAAGTCACTTGTCTGCAGATAAGCAAGAGACGACTGACGCCTTGGGAAAGAATATTCAGGCGTTATTGCTGAAATACGGCCCCAAATGCTGCAATTAGAGGTCAAAAACTGGGGCTTGCGGCTGGAGGTTATTCGCGCCAGTCGCGGCGGCCACTTAAGGCCCCAACCCATAGAATCCGTTGCGTCCGTTCGCTGCCGGATTCAACTGACAACTAGATTAAATACACACGATCTTATGAGAGGTGACCCATAAGCATCGGATGCAACGGACGCAAAGGAAAAAGTAGCCCAGCTTTTAACTTTTGCGTTCGGCAGAACTGATGACATGCGCAGTCAAAACAAATTTGAAGTTTTCTCTTGACACCGCAACGGGCTCTATGGGTCACCTTAATCCGTTGTGTCAGGTAAAACTCACTGCTGTCAGTTGAATCCGACAGCGAACGGACGCAACGGATTCTATGGGTCGGGGTCTTTACCCGAAATCATCAAATGGAAAACTTCTCTTGCCAACTTCTGCTTGTTTGAGTTAAGATGGCAGTTGGTAAAGGCAACGCTTTATAAGACCATGATCACCCCAGTCTTGCTATACGGCGCAAGAGCTTAGGCTTTATTATCTAAAACGCTACATATACAAGGACATATCTACATCGCGTACGTATCGCAAGACTACGGTGGCTGAAACATGTGGAACGGTAGAACATCAACTCCCTTGCTCGACGGGTTTTCTAAGACACATTTGCAGAGAAATTGCGGAATTGGAAGACCTCGTATTGAGCGGCGCAATCAACGGAAAGAAGACCTCTACCGGCGTAGAATTCAAGCCGTCAATAGTGTCGTGCTTTTGCTGATTGGGTCCTTAAAATGCATCAAAACGATCCGGAATTTCATCGAAAAATCATCTCAAATGATGAAGTCCATTTCAATCACTCAGGCCACGTTGCGACTGTTGCGACTGTTTGGGCAGTTTTTGGTCTGGCAGGGTCATTAGACCTTACTTTTTCGAAAATGAGCGGATGTTGCAACAACTGTATAATCGTGAATGGATCGCTATTGAACAATCCTCAATGGTAATGTAATGCCGGAATTGAAAGATACATATTAATGTGAACGATATAAGTTGTAACAGTACAGATGTTCCTTTATGTGAAAAACTTCCCGGCCGTATGACATTTCGAAAAGGCGATTAGAGTTGGGCGTTAGGTTCTTGTGATTTTAAAATGTCTGACTTATTTCTTTGATTATACGCCTATAAGATGAGGCTTATGATAATGCCTCATAATCAATTCAAAACCACAAAGGTGTAATTTGTGAAGCTACAGCAGCAAATGTGCAATTTGGTGATAGAAAAACAATATAGTCTTTCCTGCTACTCACTGGTTGAGAATGGTTCTGCCACAGAGAGCAAACTATATCTTTCTGAAGGTTTCTTGTTAGCCCTGAATTCAAATCTGACCTCATGTCACGTTTTCGAGATATAAGGCTTTCAAAATCTATGGCAAATTTTAATCCAAAAATAGACATGCTTTTCCAATTGTTTTTTATGCGCTGAATCCTAATCTGGCCTCAAAATGGCTCTACTAAATCAAATCACTGAGATTTTTAACTTCCAAAGTTGTAAGGAACGGTTAGCACTACTTTGAAGCCTAGGTAGGGCCTCAAAAAGTAGTTTGAATCAGATAAATTCAAATCTAGTCAGAGAATTACTCAATCACGTCAAGTTCTTGAGATCCCAAAGTACCTATCAAGATGAGGGTTTTGTTTACCATAGACCACATATTCGACGTACACCAGCGTATCACTAGTGAAAAACAAGTAACTGGAAGAGCTGTGTTCCCTCGAGATGACGACGGTGACGCTCGTAACGCCGAAAGAGGAACAAGAAGAAGAAGAAGATCTTCACAGTCGAAAGGTACTTCGTTTTGTTCACAAAAAGTCTTCGTTTCCGGTCACGCTGCATTACATTCTCTTTGAATGGCTCAGCATCTAGTTTTGTTCTCTTCTTGCATTTTTGTAAGCCACCAAACCGATAGAGCCAGATCAGTCTCAACAATCGTCAACGATATGGCGCCCCGATTGTTAGTTCAGTTGATGAATACAACTTTTTCATGAGGCTAACAAATTTGGAAATTGAAAATCCTGCTACCGAACAGAAATTTTTTCTTACTCAATGAGTTACAAGATCTCAATGTACATAAATTCGTTTTTCGACAGTGCATCTCTGCGTAAAATTGTCTATCTCATTTATGATTCTCTTGTGAGCTCATTGAGATTTGATGGAAAACAGCATTTGTGCTGCCTTGCAAATCATCATCCCATAATTGTTACCTAGAGCAGGAGTTGCTCAGAGATCTAAACTAGAGGCATTCCTCTTCAACATAATGACGTCGGAGCAGCCTACCCCAACTGACTGCGAGAACCTGCTTTACCCCCATGACTCACTGACGGACTGCACATCGTTATTACCATCCATAGCTTCCCAGAGAGTAAAATCACATCCACAAGCTATGCGCCTTCTATAGTAAGTTGATATCCAGGTCAATTCGGCTAAATCAGAACTCTAGAACAGCTTTAGAAGGGTTTGAGTCAACAAAGGTTGCCGTATTGCAGAGTCACGACGATAACACTCCATAATGAAACCGGACTACCAGCCCAAACGCATGGAAAGTATCTAGGCACTAACTTCAACGGGGTGTTAAGATTCAACCCGCACTCGTGCGCTGTACTCGAGAAGGTCAACTTCACCTTCTTCCGGTTTTATCCTTTGCTGATGAGAAGGACAGGATTAAGTCAGCCAACTAAGCTTTTGGTGTAGAAACAGCTTCTGAGTCATCAGCTACGGCAGCCCAATCTGGTACACAATTTCAAAGTCAGCCATGAAGGAGCTTCTAATCTTCGAAAGGAAAATCCTGAGTCTCTGCACCGGCCTCATTTTCGACGACCAGCTTCAAAGGCACAACTCTACGAGAAAACCAAAATGACGCCCTTGGATCAATACGCGTTATTGACGGTAAGGAAAATGGCTGCAAGCGTCGAAAACCACCCGAAAAATGCTTCGTTTTGGTATCAACGTTTCTCCTGTTTGGACTAAAAACTACTTTTCTTACTTTTCAGAGCAAATACAACTTGTCAGCCTGATTCCCAGTGTATAAGTTGTGTGCCCCAGGGGTCCATTTTAATACCTGTTCTCTTCCTTATCCTCATAAATGAATTTTGACTAAGATCATCTTAATTATGTTGCCGATTCGATCATTATCTCGATTATAATTAAATTATTGGAAATATAAATAGGAGAAATCACATAAGATTAAAAATACATATTTCAAATACTTTACTGATATCGTCACAAATATATTTATCACAATTTTATCACCAAACTCCACACATTACCAATTTAATCATTTTATTAATTTTTAATGAAAACGAACACTAGATACATAAATTTACTATTCACGTTTGTTATTAACGAGTTATCAACTGATAATAACACATTCTCATTTTAGATAACGACTCAAGAAAACAATCAAAACTGAAACTCCCGCCCTGATCTGATAACACCTCCACCAGTGATGGGGCGAACGTCGATGGATGGTAACTCAGCTGCTGATCACTTCAGCTCAATGTTTCAAAATCCAAATAATCATCAAAATCATCATCTCCATAATGGAGCCTCACATGAGCCAAGTGATTATCAAAATGGCATTGACAGCGATAAACCAACATACGCCATGGAACATTTGGCCACATTCAAGGTGAAGAACGAATCAGAGCTAAAACAGCCGTTCGAGAAGTTGAAACTTCTGAGAGAATTGAATAAGAATACTGGAATATGGCCACAGAAAATGTATATGTGCTTCAATGGCCAATGGATTGTGATTCTGGATAAAGACAAAGTAAGTAGCTCTCCTATCCCCCTACTTTCCCAATCCTACGATGGATTTTATCTGCACTATTACCTTTTTTTGACTTTATGGCTGAATAAAGTTTCATCCGTTCAAAGTAAGACTTTTCTAATCAAAAAGAATATGGCCTTAATTTTTTCTATTGAGGCTTTCGAGCTAATCAATTTACCAACACAGAAGGTTATAGCTATTCGATGGTTGGCAAGCCTATGATCAGATTCAGTTGTTTTTAGTCCTCATCCTTACTTTTGTATCGTTAAATTTTCCTATAAGCCACAATTGGGAATGAAACATAGACTCCTTGAGTTCAGGGAACTAATCAGCTTCGCCATAAGCCTTCGCATCTTTTGACCAGCGACCACACCCTCACCAATGTCTAATACAGCGATTTGATAATTCAGACTTACAAACTTCCTCCATAGGTAGAAATCGAGAGTTTTCCTGGGTCAATGATACAAGAACCAACTGCTTTCATCAGCAAAGATCCCCTTGAAGACTTCAACAACATTCTGATATTTTCCGTTTCGGGATCTGCACTGGGGAACATGGAAATGCACGTCTTTCAGGTAAAACTGTCAAATTTATGTTTTTTTTTTTTTTTTACAAATTCCCACTTGTCCTTTAAAAAGGTTGAAGATGCTTCTGCTGTTCATCTTGTAGAAGACCTCAAACTCGTCCGTAGTGGCAAAATAATCACACATCGTCGAGAAAACCCCGACAACAAACCCAAACTAATACCAAACGGCAGAGATCAGTACGGCATCCGTGAGGCGATGATAAAAAGTCGAGACAGTGAGGACGACAAAGCCATAGCTGAACGCAACATAAACGTTCTTAATCACTGCTTCGATGACATCGAACAATTTGTTCTTCGTCTTCAGTATGCCGCAGAAGCTTTGAAGGAATTGGAGAACAGAAAGCTTAATAATAAGCTGAATTCCAATCCTCATGGCGAAGGTTTGCTCATTTTACGCTCAAGACCACCAGTAGAGAACGAATTCATTGACATTCTCGCCAAATTTAAGCTGGCGTTTAATTTCGTCACACGCCTTCGGCCTCATATAGGTGAGGGTAAGTTGCCAATCAATGACATGTTCATCTCACTACAGAGCATCGTGGTAATATGCAATGATGTCTATGTGAATGCTAAGATTCCCGAGTCAGTAGTCAATCCTTTGTTACGAAAGGAAACTAAGAGCTATCTTCTGTCTTGTGTCACCCCGAAACATCTGGAGTTTTGGCAATCATTGGGGAGAAATTGGAATACGCCAAAGGAAAACATCAAGGATCAGAAGGGATCCTACCATCCGATTTTCTTCGATGACTGGTCACCGGATTTTATAGTTGATGAACCAGTTCCATTTGAAGCACCTCCGATAGCAGTTTTGCCTGCAGGGAATCTAATGAATGATATTACCAACTCCACCTGGCACAGGAAACTACAGTCTAGGAATGTCAGAATAGCTGAAGTCACCCACCCAAGGTCGGCCATGACAGACAAGGAACTGTCAGTTGTGAAAGGAGAGTATTTAGAAGTAAGTGAATTAAGAAAGTCCTGTCTTCATGATCAGGGTAATGGAATGAAAACTTTTCAGGTACTTGACGACTCACGAAAATGGTGGAAAGCGAGAAATAACCGCGGCCTAATTGGCTACGTACCGAACTCGATTCTGACAGCGGAGAATTTTGATAATTTCGAGACTTCAACTTACATGGGAAGATTCTCTGTAAGTATAACAAGCTTATTCCTTCTAAAAGTATCACTGTTACTGAGAGTTTTCTTGTTGCAGGACACAGAGTCGCTGTCTTCGTCAGTTATTAACGGTGAGATTTATAGATTTTGTTGCTGTTTATTGATTTGTTGTATTTTTTTCTTTTCTACACAATTACGCAACACACTTTGGTTTAGCAAGAAATTAGGTTTTGACACATTTATTGCTATCGAAGTACTTGAGTTCAGCATGAGACTATACATTTCGATAAGCGATGATGATAAAGTTGTTTTATCAGTTGTGGTGAGAGTGAGACACTTAAGAAGTTGTATTACTTTTCCAACCGTTTATTTTCGTATTTTGAATCGACCCACTTGTCAAATGTAAGGCCGCTTCCATGGGAATATGAAGGACAATTTGTCCGAATTTTAAAAATTTACTGGTGGTCAAAAATGAATAGCAAAACGATCGGCACTTTGTGAAAATGACTAACATAGATTTGCACCAAGAAAAAACTTTAGCAAATTGCTACTTAATACCAAAATGTGTTAGGGATATTGATGCTTCAATGATGTCTTGGGAATCAATAAGATCCTATTCGTAAAAATTTGCACTTCTATATAAATTTTCTGCTTACCTACGTGCGTTTTGATCACTGACTTGGCTTAAGTAAGCCAAAAGAAAACGAAAATGTCTAACAAAATTTTTCGATAGCTCACTTCGTATCTAAAACACCCTACATAAATAAAAGAACATTCTAAAAGTTAATACTTAATCTTAAAAATATTTAAGAAATTGAGAGTGGTGAATTTTTTTTTAACTTTTTTCTTTACGCCATTCAAAACATATTTCCGAAAATTTCATGAAAATCCATGGACTGGCTTTGGATTCCTAGATAAAAAGCTTACGGCCCTCCACTACTATAAATTTCTTGAAAACGAAGCGAGACATCAAAAAATTTTATTTAAAATTTTCGTTTTTTTTTTGCATAATTAAGCCAAATTCAATGTAGTTGTAATGCTCAATGGTTCTAACGTTCATGCCCAAGCATATGCAGACGACGTCGCGTCGCCGTGCTCTCGGTTGGCTCCAGCCATCCAAGCTGTCTGTTCCCGAGCACAGGCTGCGCTTTTTATGATTGACACCTGGTGTGTTAGAAACGGTCTCTTCGTCAATCCTTTTAAAACCGAGGTTGTCCTCTTCACGAGACGTAGATAATTGATTGGTCTGACCCAACTTAAGCTTAAAGGCGTCAACATCCCCTTTTCAAATGAAGTCAAGCATCTTGGAGTAATCCTGGATAACAAACTTCTTTGGTCGAAACATGTCGAGTCTAAAACTACTAAAGCACTGTCAGTTTTCTGGCAATGTAAAGGAGCCTTTGGCAAGACATGGGGTCTTTCACCGAAAAGGGTCCTTTGGATCTATATGGCTATGATAAGACCAATCATCTCCTATGCGTCAGTTGTTTGGTGGAATAAGCTCTCGCGTAAATACGTTATTGCCTCGTTTGCCAAACTTCAAAGAACAATTTGTCTGGGTGTTACGGGGGCCTTCCCCAGCACACCGGGTGCTGCTCTCGACGCACTGTTGAATCTTCCTCCCCTTGATACCTACATCATGGGGTGTACTCTCAAGACCATTTCTCGTTTAAAGCGATGTGGTCTCTGGCACAATTCGCACTGGAGCTTTGAGGAACTCGCAAGCAGCATATCTTTTGACTCACGTCTAATGGATATGCCGTCTGACACGATGATCCCAAGGCTCAAACTGTGTCAAAATTACTCAGTCAGCTTTCCTTCGGTTCAGGACTGGTTCGCTCCAGAATCTGAGCCTGGAAAGAACTGTTATCGTATCTTCACAGATGGCTCCAAAACCGACGAGGGTTCTGGTGCTGGTGCCTTTGTTGAGAACGACGACATACGACTGCACTCATCTTTGGGATCATACGCATCCGTTTTCCAAGCGGAGGCTTATGCTATCCTAATGGCCTTGAGCCACGTAACGAACAATGGATGGACGGGGAGAAGTATCTTTGTTTGCAGCGACAGCCAAAAGTGATCCAGGAATGCAAAAGCTCTCTGAGTGCGATCGGAAGATTAATTCCTTGAGTCTCATTTGGGTTCCAGGCCATCACGGCATAACTGGAAATGAGATCGCCGATGAACTCGCTAGGCAGGGATCTCAGACAGCTTTCTCAGGACCTGAACCGTCGCTAGGCTTGCCAGCATCCTCAGTGAGGGCTTCAATCAACGATTGGATCTGCGAAGAGCAAAACCGTATAGATGGCATGCCTCCATTGGATGCAGACAAACCAAGCGTATGCTCCCCGACGTTAGTAAGAAGACTGCAACATTTTTGCTAGCTCGTAGCAGAAAAGACTGTAGAAAGCTTATTGGCGTTGCCAGCGGGCACTTCTCTTTTGCCAAGCATTTAAACGTGTTAGGCTTAAGTGATACCACACTCTGTGAATCTTGTGGAGAAGATGAGAACACCGCAGAGCACTTCCTCTGTGAATGTCCTGCTTTTTCTCGTATGAGGTTACAGATACTCGGCGCAGACATGGTGAGAGCTGGTAACTTAGGCTCTTTATCATGGCAGCGACTTTTGGCTTTTCTCCGAACATCTGGAAAGCTATAACAAATAGAAGGTTGCTATCTGGTAGTACAATGGACTGGTATTTAGGTCTGAGTGCTCAAGCTGGTATTTTAAAAACCTCCAACAAAAAAAAACAAAAAAAAATTAAATGTAGTTGTAGTTTCCTGCAGATCACGATGCTCATGGCTCCGTAAAAGCCGAGGAAAAAGAAGAAGTCATTCAGCAACAAAAGTCGTCATCTCTCTAGAAGTTTAGAAGCTGAGTTTACCTACCCGACTTTATAATCGGGTTTAAGAGCCATTTTTGAAATTTGGGACTAGAATGGTGTTTTAGCGATTTGAATAGCATAGCTTTAAGTTTAGCTTAACACGTAGAGATTACAAAAGCAAAGAAGTAAACAAAAATAAACTGCTTGGCAAGAGGAGTTAGGTTTGTCGTATTTTTATTGTTACCTTATGGCTTTGAGCTTAGACGAAGAGAGATAGCTATGATTGATGGACTTTTTGAGCTTTTTTACACTTTTCCGTATTACAAAACAAGACAATTTACAATATGAATCTCTCGGATGCCCATTTGAATAGAAAAACATGAAGTCTTATGGAACTACCCAAAATTTTATCTAAGGGCTGCGCCCAGGCCCTTGATTGTATAATCGTTAAAGCGTCTGAAACTGGTTGGGGTTTTTTCCACTTTGTAGGTGTGACAGCTGACAGTAACCCAAAGATGCTTTGTCATTTACAATTGCGAAAAGAGAGAGAGAAAGAGAGATAGATAGATAGTGAGAGAGGGAGGGAGAGGGAGAGGGAGTAATTGTAAAACTAGTAGCAAATTTTTTAGCAAAGTCCAAACTTTGAATTGAATAATATTTATTATAATTTATTTAATAGGTTCGTTAGTTGAACTTTTCCCAGGGTCGACTCAGGCCCACCCTATGAGTTGTCAAAGAAAAACATGGGTTTTCGAATCTTGAAAAATGCCAAACTAGAAACGAATCACATCTCTGTTATATCGAATATACCGTAACTTTTCCACTTAACTTAAAATTAATGATCAGAGTAGACATTGCACTCCCGAAATAATGCACATACAGGACAGGTGATTGATCTTATCATAGCCGCATAGACGCAAAAGAACCTTCATCATGGAATATTGTATATCTTTGTAGACCGCCTAGAACCAGACCAAGAACGCGATCTGTCCGCACCTATGACTCCTGGAAGGGTATATGTTTGGTTGTGGTATTGGCTTATAGTATTCAGCACGGGAAGCCAGTAGCAGCCTTAATTAAGTTCACCTTCCCATGACAACAGGTTGATGTTGCTTCCCTTCTAATTTTGCCAATCCTTTCGTTTTTTCTGTTCTTGCTAAAGTTTATAAATTGTTTTGCTTGAATAAAATTTGTTTGTCATCCTTAAAAGTATTTCCTATGGCTGGGGTGTTCTTTTACCCCTGTTGCTCTATTTGTGATGTCATAAGAAGGTTAAAATTACTTCTACAATTGATTTTTACCGATTGCATATAGATCACTACATAGTGAAAAACAAAGGCGCTTCCTGCTGTCTGTCGCTACGTATGATTAGATCTTTAAAACTACGCAACGAATTTTGATGCGTTTTTTTTTAATGATTCAAGAGAAAGGTTTATATGTATAACTAGAAACCTGCAGCTCAGCCCAGCGGATGTTCTTGCCAATTCTCGGTTTTTGTCAGTTTTGTGGGAATCAATTTAAGTAAGACCTTTGCAACGCCGGGTGGGACAGCAATTTCGAAATACCTATATTCTTAAAAATTGGAAATATTGAAGGATAACGATGAAAAGTTGAAGGGCATCTGTTTTACTGTTTTACTAAGTTACCCCAGCATAAGGCTCACGTCTTTTTATCAGCTTAAAAAATTCATCTCTGTGAAAAATTTTAGATGGGTTTACTATAAGTTACCGAAAAACTCAACCAGACATGGAATGGAACAATTTTCTGCCGGTTCCACACGGGTCTTGCCAATTCCTCGCGAAAGGCTATACCTGTGGAAAAACATTTTTGGGATTCGAACCACGAACTTACTGCGTAAGAGCCATTCATGCTAACCATTACACCACGGGCACGACCAACTGAGTAGATTATTTCACCAAAACGATTTCATCCTCTAAAAAACAAACTTCGCTGCCTTAGCTTGCTCCCACAGAAGCTGTTGTCAGCCTTAAAGATGCGCTCTTTAAAGGAGAAACAGTCGATCTGTTAAAGAGCAGCTGTTTCCTTTTTCATTCAGCAGTTTCCTGTCTTTTGATGTGTTTCTCACCCGACCAGTGTCCGTTCATCGAATATGCAAACCTTACAACTCACAGTCACGGTTTCTTTCACTGGTAGTTCCATTGTATTAATTGTTTTAGAGGCACCAACAAAAATCTTCCTCTTGAGTTTGCTTACATTTGCAGATTATGGGATAGCCTCGATTACGAGAAACTGTAATGTATTAATAAATGCAACCTATTCCGACCTTTTTTTATAATTAAATGCCCAAAGGGTTGAAGTTGCACTCAACGTCCTGGTGTCCTCTTCGTCCTGATAAGTCACTTTCGGATTTTTCTTTTTTTGAAGCTTGTATATTTTTACCAAATGAAGCGGTATAGCTGCAGATAGGTTCCTGTTCAGCTTCTAAGTCAGCACCAATCGAATCAGAAGCTCAGACTGAATGAAGATTTAGCACCGAAAGCAGAATCTCAAAGCTGAGTTCTTCATTTTTCCGACTCCAAAGACGAAGTGCTTCATGGAAAGAGCTACAGTAATCTTCGGTTATGTTGCCTTCGGTTCTTTTTCAACGCATAAAGTGTCAACGTTTGTTGGAATGTTATAATCCGAAATTGGACAGCCTCTGCCAGAGTCGGGAAGACTGAAAGCGGATTTCCGCTTTCATAAATACCACCCAGAGAATAAAATCCGATAGGCTTACTTCCTTACTTCCTTTTTGCTGATCGTCTTAATTTTTGTATTGTTTTTCACGTTTTAAGACAACCTGTAGGAAGAGCCCCTCGCATCGCTTTTGGCTACAAACAAACTTCATAAGTTAAAAATTAAAGCAAAAACAAAAAAATAATAATAATAATGACTGAGGAGTGCTTTTAAAAAACAGAAAGTTATTTCAACCACAACTTGTTAGATGGTATCTTTCTCGACTTAATTGACTCCCAAACTCAAACTTCTACACATCATCATCGTTTCCAAAAGAAAAACACAAGTCAACTCACTTCGAATCAATCAATGAAAGTAATAAAATTAGGTGGGCCCCAATGGCTTTTCTCAGCCGCCAATCTAAACAAACATTTCCAATCAGGCTTTCAGAAACTTAAACTTGACCACCATTACACTTTTTTTTCCTATTCGTATACCCACACAACCTGATGAAACAACACCTTCCCTACACTTTTCTTTTTAGATAAACATTTCTATAAATAATTTATTTTTCTCTGTTTCAGAAAGTGGAAAAGCTGGAAGGACTTCATTATTTGCCTACGAAACCGAACGCGAAATGCCAAAGCAGGTTCTTCCCAGAAGATCATTTAGTGTACCGCAGCCACCGATTCCTCCTCCACCACCGCCACCACCAGAAGGAGACAGCACTCCAACAACGCCACAGAATTTCCAAAAGGAATTGGCGTTAGCTGGAGCACTTGTTGGTAAGTAAAAACGCGATGTACCGACACAGCAATAAATTAATTACTCTATCTGATGGGCCCAACACATTAGCGCTACCAGATAAAGTACTCCATTTCCATATCCCCAGACACAATTAACGGTACAAAAGCGACTTGTTTTGTATAATGCCATATGAATTGCACTCGATTGGCCATTGACTCTCATGGACTTGTTTTGCTGTTATTTAAACTTAATTTAGTTTAAATAATGTTATTTTATTTTATTATTCAAGTTGATTAGCCTTTCTGTCGATTGTAGTTTACTTGCAGCGTGGACGACTTGGGTGAAGCATCATGTCGACTATGATGCAGTGGTGTGTTGTTTATTTCATATGGTTACAGATTTAGAGGTTCGATTGTAAAAGGAAACGCGACATTCCAACTGAAAGTGTTCGGGAAATTAACAGACAAGTCTTATCATATGAAAAAGAAGTTCTGGCAGTGAGTTTGTTTCTATCAACTCGTTTTGAACGTTCAAAACTGAAAGTGACACATTATCTGTCTGTTGAATTGAGTGTCATTGCAGTGATTGACACATTGCAATGAACGCTTGTTGTTAGAGCTTGGAATTTGACATTTAGTTCTCATTTTTTGAAAGAAGCAAATATGGTTGCAATCGTCTTATGGAAACAACCTTTTTTCAAACACTCGTGTTCTATTCAACTTTTTTAACAAACTGTGTTGTAGTTAGTATCTATGAGGCGACTTCCGAGCTATTTTCACAATAGTCACAAGGGACGAAACAATGAACCTTGTCCCTATTAGAAACTGTTACGGTTTCTGCAGGGTTGTTCTTTAAAGTCATTGTTTATATTTTGACAGATAAAATGAATGTGTTTCACAGAACTTTTCTTAAGGGATATCTCTCTCTCTTTATAGCAATGAGAGCTCGCAACGACTGCGATACGGAAGAATCAGAAGCTTCAGAAACAGCACGGGAAGAAATTCGCAATTCAGTCCAACCTCATGAAAAACGTAAGGATATGGAAATTCTTAAAACGCCCCAGGTGTTTATTGAAGAAAGTTCAACCAACAAAGAAGTCGAAGAATGGCTTCGCAGGAAAGGTTTCTCCGATGCGGTTGTTAAGAAACTTCATGGTTTAAATGGAAAGGAGATCTTTGCCCTGCCTGAGTCCACAATGGAGAGTTACTTCAACAAAGAAGATAGCAAACGATTAAAATCACAAATTCTTCTTCAAAAGCGATTTAGTGGAGTAAGTTCTTAGCAGATAGGAACGTTTGTTCAAATTTTACTGACACTCGAGTATATTTTCAGTTCCAAACAACGCGGTCAACTGAATTGCAAAATATTTTGGCACGCCGAAGAAAGAAGGCAGAAGAGCCCATTATTGAGTCAACTGATGAAATTTTTTAAAAATGGAAGATGTCGAAAACGATTGATTGCTTTTTTGAGATATTATAATAAGATTATTAAATTAAATACAAATAAACTACAAATAGGTTTGTTTTATTTGCAAGCTTTGCCTTTGCTGGCAGAAAAGTTGATTTAAAGTTTGCAGCTAAGTTAAAGACTGGCTTTGCAAATTGTTTGTATATAGCTTTCCATCATCAGTCTCTCTAAATCAGATATTCAGAGATACTTTCTAAACGGTTGTGTCTAACATTTCAGGCAGGCAGGCCTAGTCAACAGGCAGGCCTAGCTCAACCTCATGAAAAGTGCTCCTCATTCTCGATGAAAACCATGCAAAATTATTTAAGTTATCAGTTTACATATTCAATAACTGAAGTCAAACTGCAACTCCTACTTGAAAATATTGTGATGAACTTTGGTGAAAGCCTTAGAAAAGTCAAGTTGGCAGTGAAGTTAAGTGTGACTCATATTTGTATTAGAAAAGTATGTTTTCGAGCTTACTCCAAGGGTGGATCACTTGTGTGAAGCAGGTAAGTGAAAGAACTGCGACTCCTTCAAGAACACAATGCTCGAGCTCGTAACTCCGAAAAAGAAAAGAGGAAGCAAAAGTATGTTTTCGAGAAAATTGATTCAGGAATCCAGGAGACTTTTTCTTTAAATTTTTTTTGTAAAGTTGTGAAAGGTGCTAGTCACTTATCTTTTCTAAGAATACTGATTGTGATTACTCAGAAATCAGTTGAAAAAATGGGCAGTACTGGGTCGTACGAACGTTGATGTCCATCGATGCGTATTCTTCTAGCAATGCCCATGTCATGGTACAGCTCATAGAGCCGGTTGTTGTATCTTCTTCTCCACTCATTGTCTTCGCATACGGGGCGAAAGATCATTTGGAGTATTTTTCTTTAGAAACGACCAAGGGTTTCCTCATCCTCTTCCGCGCCGCGCCGTAAAGCGGGACTATTACGATTAAGGTCTTACAAAGGGATACCTTAGTTCTTGTAGAGAGGATTTTGTTTCTCAAATGTCTTCTTAACCCAGAGAAGCAAAGGTCTGCAAAAGATACTTTTCGTTTTATCGCCATACTGATGTTGTTTTCCGTGTTTTAACCGGAGCCTATAGGAATACGAAGTCTTGTACTACCTCAAAGTTATGTCTGTCTGTTGTGAAGTTTATTTTCAGCATATACTTCGTTTTACCCTCATTAACCACCAAACCAATTCTTGCCGCTTCTGTTTCAATTCTCGCAAAAGCACCTATGACATTACGCTTTTTTCCCAATACGACAATATCGTCTGCGTAAGCGAGTAGTTGTATAGACTCTTAAAAGTTTATGTCCCTGGTGTTGACGTTTGAGCTATGTTCAATCTTTTTAAGTATGATGTTAAAGAAATCGCATGACAGTTTGTCCATGGTAGTACGAGTTTTGCAGTAATGCCGATACTAGACATGGTTCTGTAGGGGTCGACGCAACCAATACCAGCGCACCAAATACCTTCGCACTGCATTTAGGTAAGTCATTAATATACATTGTAAAGAAAATTGGTCCAAGAATCGAGCCTTGTGGAACACCTGAGTTAAGTGGGAGAAAATCTGAAATTGAGTTGCTTACAGCTACTGCTTGGGATCTGCAATAGAGGTAAGATACGGTAAGAGGCTACAAGTAGATTAGTAGACGAAAGAGAAAAATTGAATTGGTTTCGTAATTTGCTACAAAGAACATTGTGGTTTACCGTGTCAAATGCTTTTGAAAAATCAAGCAAGACAAGAAAGGTTATTTCATCCTTATCTACGGCTTGCCTGATGTCTTCAGACACATTTAATAAAGCAGTAATGCAGCTATGCTTTGGTCGAAAACCAGACTGATTGTCGCACAAGAGATTATTGTTTTGCAAAAATCTGTGTATCTGTGAACTCATTGATTTTTCAAGAACTTTGGAGAGGAATGACAGTATAGCAATCGGTCTGAACTCATTCGTGTTTTTCGGTACTGGTATAATTTTGGCACGTTACCAAGAGAGAGGTTAGACTCTTTCATTAGTACGGTATTGAAAACGTACGTTATATATTTTAACATATAAGGAAGGATAATTTTTACAAAAACGGGACTTATCTCATCAAAACCGGTCGATTTAGAATGCTTTCTTAGACATCAGCATCATCAACAGCCGAAAAACTAAGACTAGGATAGTTAAAGTTTTCACTGTTGCATTCATAGTTCATGTCGCTAAAGTTTTCGGTAATAGGAAAAGAATGGGAGACAAATGACCTATTCAACTCATTACAATCAATATTATCGTTGTTTCTATTAGTTTTTTTTACCCAATCCTATTTTCCAATGATTTTGTCTAGCATGAGTTGGATCAAGACGGGGAGCATAAAAACGTCGCTTAGACTCACGTACTTGGCAAGTTACTTTGTTCCTCAGAACACGTTAGGAATTGTACAGAACTTCTATCCGGAATCTTTTCCAAAGATTGTTACGCCTTATCGCGTTGATTAATTAACCTTTTGATATCATCTGTAAACCATGGATATGCGTTGTCCGAATTTTTCAACAGCTTCGTTTTTAAAGGGAAATGGGAAATAAAAACACTTCTAATATTGTCTTGAAAGAAAACTACCAACAAAACAGTTGCTTATCACGTTTCATTTTCAAAGCGTTCTGCAGAATTGAGCGATTTTTAGACACTAAGCATTGATGAAAGTATACTTTATATTTTCTCGTTGCATTTTCAGTGCTGAACACTGCGCTGAAATCAAACGAAGAATAACTCTTGCCAATCAGCTTTAATATTCACCACATAACTGCATCATATAATACATAGCTTTGACCAGCCAAGCTTCTAAGGTAAATACTTAAAAGAGATAGTATACGTATACAATATGCTACAAATAGTGTTTTACATTTGCTTTATTTCGTACCAAATATCTACATGTGCACATTTTCCAAAAATGTACACAGCCATTCTAATCTTGGAGATATTAGCGCCAGCGACAGTATCCAGCAACCCAGCCTGGCTCCTTGTGGCAGTAAGTGGAACAGCAGTTTCCTTGGCTTCCGTCTGGTTGACACCCGTTACCATTGCTAATACAAGCTAATGCTTGATCTGGGAAGAAAATTGCTGCTACCACAAAGATGGCGATGAAAATAATCAAATTGAAGTTCATTGCGATTGGTCTCTTGATCGACTGTTTCGGTTTAATCGGTAGAAGGACTTGTAATACAAATAGCTGGATGCTTTGTTTACGATCAACATAAACAATAGAACTTTCATACTTTATAACAATTTTTTCTTGCTCACAATATTGTAAAACATTAATTTTATTAAAAAAAAAAAAAAAAAAAAAAAAAAAAAAAAAAAAAAAAAAAAAAAAAAAAAAACAAATGTTACGATGCTTCTATCGCAAGTGAATTGTCGACCAGACCTGTACTATGACTGGATAAAGTGACTACAGTAGAACACTGTAACACCTTGTTCACGAGTATAGATTTGTAAACAGCTCCCAGCAGACTCACTGGAAGAAAACTAATAAAATGTCTTGTTCTCTGTTTCGTAGCTATCTAAAATTATATTTATTTCTCCCAACCTATTTATACACAAAAAATGCTTAATCTACAATTATTTACAAAGGTATAGTTTGCTGGACATGCAAAAGAATGTATCTTGAAATTTAGAAGAATTGAATTACACAGAACGTGTATTAGAGAATAATGCTGAATCGTCAGGTATACACAGGAATGTACAGTATGGCAAGCAAGTTACGTTAATAAAATTAATGTTTTACAATATTGTGAGCAAGAAAAAATTGTTATAAAGTATGAAAGTTCTATTGTTTATGTTGATCGTAAACATCCTGCCCCACGCTGATGATGCGTCTTTGGTTCATCAGAAGACATCTTAGACTTGGAAATCGCAGCTGGATATTGGTTCACTTCTTGGGGCTGGTGTTGGTGGTGATGGAGATCTTTGCTTGTATCTAGTAATGCAAAACCTGATTGCTAGGTATATTATGAGTGTGCTTGTAATGAGCAGTCCAAGAGAGCTCATGATTGTGTGTGGAACGTTGTGGTAATGAATTCGACTTGGAAGCTCTAACTGTTGAGATTTTATTTGTCTTTGAAGTTCTTGCAGGTCATTGTTGAATAGACTGATGTTTTGTTCGTAGTACTGGAGTGGTGAAAGCCGATTGATGCTTTCAGCAGTTATAGCATCACTTTGTCTGGTATACGATGCTCGTATGTTCTTTGAGTGAATTTGTTGGCCTTGCAGAGTTAAATGTTGATGCTTTGCTACACAATATGATTGCATTTTCAAGTAGCCACTTCCGTGTATGGTGATGAAAGTGTTTTGGTGATCACAAACAGCATTCAGAGTAGTTTCGTCCTTTACGGCGAATATCCACTGATTTAATTCAGGCAGTTTTGTCCACACCGACTCGGCTTGAATAATTTTGAGTTGACATATCGATAGGTTTGGAATGTTGTTAAGTAAGTTTATTTCACATATGCTTAGGTTTCCTCCAGATCGGTATACTGGATGAGCTTGGGTACATAGGTAATGTTCTCCGTTCATTACGGTACATGAGGTTAATTCACCTTCGCTTACAGGATAATATTCATCATGATGAGAACTGACTGCTAAGAATTTAATTGAAGGTTGTATTGCTATTAGTGTTTCGTTTACAACTGCTGGAATTGGAATGATCTTGAACATCGTGAATTCGTTTACTTTTATTAATGGCAGCTCAATTTTGAAAAGTATGTAGTTCGTTGTTAATTGTCCTTCAATTGACATAAGCTTATATAGATTCAACATGTCATCCGGCTCAACTGGAAAGCGAAGTCCTGGTGGAAGATGATTCTTAATTTTGGCTACTTCATGGTTCAATTGTTGAGGAGATATTAATAGGTGGTTTATTCTTCCTTGATGACTATCTGCCAATACGTCAGTAATTGCTGTTTGAGTACGTTGTATATTCATTATAACGAGTGTGGTGTATATAGACCATGACGTAAAAAGTTCCCTGATTTTACTTTGGTAGAGGTCATCGGTGAAGTTGTTGATACGGTTAATTATTTGCTTAAACTGAACTTCAAGTATCTGGTGTCTTTTGGATATATCTTCTTGACTCCTTTTCATGATATTGACTGTTGAGTCCAAAATTGAAGTATGATTTTTGGAAAGTTTTATTAAATGTTCCTCATTTGAGTGTATTTCGTCCAAGCGATGAGAGACTTCGTCGGCATATTTGGAGTCAAGCACTCCAAATAGTGCACTTGCAATATTCCCTACCACATCCATTGCTCCTCGTTTAAAACGCCTTTTGATTTGTTCAGTTGAGAGCAAAGCGTCTTCTTCTATAACGTCGTGCTTAGTAATATCAATTTGTTGAATTATCTGACGGCATGACCCTTGGAAAGACATTTGATTGCAGAGATGTTCGAGAGCCTTGGTGCTGTTTTCCAGCATCTGAAATTCTTTATGGTATGCGGCGAGATTGTAGTACACTACCAAGTTCCATTTGCTGTGAACCAAGCTTATAGTACCTTGTTTTTGAAAATGTATCCCAGGTGCCGAGTTGTTAAGATTGATCACTTCTACATCGCTTGCTGCTACTATTGGTAGTAGTAAGGCTATCAACAGCAATGTACGCACTCCTGATCTGGGTGAGCATCTTGTCGCTTGCTTTGATGATTTGGATGATGAGCTGGGTTCATCATTGTCTTCTTGATCAGTATGCTTGCGTTTTCGATTTGGTGAAGACGCATTTGTCTCAGTTCCTAACGAGGTTTCGTTGTCTGCTACAAGCGGAGCTAATTTGTGTATCGGTCGACAGAGTACTCCAGACTTTGTTCGTACTTCTGCAACCCTAACATGTCCATCATTTCCAACAATCACCTTTTCGATTCTTCCTAGTGGCCATTTCATTACGGGGGTATTTTCTTCCCTGATAATGACCACGGTGCCTGGGTTGAACGTTTTTTGATTGTGTTTTCCACTTAGTACGTTGTTGCAGTTCGTTTAAGTATTCCCTTGACCATCGATTCCAGAACTCTTTTTTGATGGTTGACACCAGCTTCCATCTTGTAGCTAGGTTCCCTCTCTGAGGTTCTGCATGTTGGTCGACCACTGCCTTCAATGGTTCACCTATTAAAAAGTGACCAGGTGTTAATACAGATAGGTCATTAGGATTATCTGACATTGCTGTCAATGGTCGTGAATTCAGAATGGCCTCAACCTCTGCGGTAACCGTGCAGAGCTCCTCGTAAGTGAGTGAAGCTGTAGAAACCTTACATAGCAGTAGGTGTTTTGCAGATTTAACAGCTGCCTCCCATAATCCACCGAAATGGGGAGCACGCGGTGGGATGAAATGAAAGTCGATCCCCTTTGAGCTACAGTTGGCCGTTATTTGATGTTGGGCGTCTTCTGAGTATATGTTCGTCTTTAATTCTTCCAATTGGTTCCTCGCACCTACAAAATTCGTGGCGTTATCGCAGTACAAATTTTTGACATGGCCACGTCGGCTCATGAACCTCTTGAGTGCTCCAAGGAAAGCTTCTGTGGTAAGTTCACTGACAACTTCAATGTGAACTGCTTTTGTAGCGAAGCAGCAAAATATGGATAAATAACATTTTTGTGGTCGGCTTCCTCGCGTTCGGTAATGTACCCATAGTGGACCGCAAAAATCTACTCCGGAATTGATAAACGGACGTGCTGGTTGAACTCTATGAGCTGGCAAATTTCCCATCATTTGAGAATACATAGTAGGTTTTGCCTTTGTACAAGTTACACAATGTTGTGCGATAGATCGTGCAATATTTTTCCCTTTTATTGGCCAAAATTTTTGCCGGGTGATCGCTAGAAGGCCTTGAGGTCCAATATGATTGTTTTCAATATGGAGATCAGTCATTATCATTTTGGTAAATGGATGTGTGTGCGGTAAGAGTATGGGATGTTTGGTATCGTATGGTAATTCTGATGCTTGTAGTCTACCTCCAACTCGTAGCAGTCCCACTTCATCGAGGAATACGGCGAGACCTATTAATGCGCTTTTTTTGTGAAGTTCCTTTTGATCATGAAGTGCACGGATGTCCGTTATAAATTCTTGGTTTTGTATACTCTTTAAAATTAGTTGCATTGCGTTTTCTAACTCTTGAGTTGATGATGGCCAGACTCTTTTAATAGGCTTCCTTTTGCCTTGCTTGAGGGCTTGTTTTGTGTCCTTGATCTTGCGACTCTTTATAGACTGAATGAATCGAAGGCAGTAGGCTGTTATTCGTTGCATTTTTCTGAATGAATTAGAATGCCTCATTTCTTCGAATATATTAGTTGAACAATTACACGTAGCTAAAGCCACTACCTTCTTGTATGGTGGTGGCCATAGTGCTTCAGTACCATGTAAAAATTTTGGACCATATTTCCATAGTAAGTGATCTTGAAGTTTTTCTGGTGAAATTCCTCTCGATAAAACATCTGCTGGATTGTCGCTGGAACTTACATGTCGCCACTGGATAGGGTCCGTGAGCTTCAGGATGCTTGCAATTCTACGTCCCACAAATGATTGAAGTGTTTCAGCATTTGAATTTATCCAGCTCACTACAATTTGAGAGTCTGTCCACAAGAATCGGCTTGCGTCTTTCAAATTCAGATCCAGTTTCACCCGGTTTGATAATTCAGCGGCTAGTAGAGCTGCACATAATTCCAACCGAGGAATAGTCATAGCCTTCGCCCCTGATGCTGCTTTGGTAGTTGGTGCGACTCGAGATTTGGAACATAGTAATCGAACTATGACCGTACCATTTTTGTTGATGGACCTAAGATACACCGCTGCACCGTAGGCCTTTTCTGATGCGTCTGCGAAGGTATGTAGATGAATTGATGAGGGGATGTTGTTCCCGAAAACATGGCGCGATATGGTAAATTTGTCTAATTCTTGAAGTCCCTGATAGAATCTTTTCCACCTTGTGAACATTTCTTCCGGTAGAGCTGCATCCCAGTCGTACTTAAGCTCCCATAGTTCTTGAAGAAATAGTTTTGCCACAATTACCACAGGTGCTACTATTCCAAGTGGATCAAACAGACGAGCTATATCTGAGGCCACTGATCTCTTTGTAAACTTTGTTGATGTTGAACAGTTTGTTTTGATGCAGAAAACATCTGATTTGGGTCGCCAGATCAATCCAAGGGCTTTTACGGTTCCTTCATCACTGTCTTCTGTAAGCGGAACTTCCTGATCTTCTAACGGCACATTTGATAGGAGGCTTTCGTTGTTTGAACACCATTTTTTTAATTGAAATCCTCCCTCCCCAAGCAAGGATGATAATTGCTCTTGGATAATCTTTGCTTCGATTAAACTGTCTGCACCTGTCATTGCGTCATCAACGTAAAAGTCTCTCTGCAGCACTTGTGAGCCTAATGGATATTTTGATTCATATTCCTTGGCTAACAACTGGAGACATTTCGTGGCCAAGTATGGGGCTGAGGTTGTTCCATAAGTTACGGTAGAGAGCTTATAGCATTTTAACGGTTTAGTTGGATCTGATCTCCACCAGATTAGTTGAAACGTTTGGTCTTCTTCTGTTATGCGTATTTGTCTGTACATTTTTTGAATGTCGGCCTTCATGACGTATTTAGGAAGCCTAAAACGCAACAATATGGTAAACAGATCGTCTTGAATTTTTGGTCCGGTGTACAAAATGTCGTTTAAAGATATATTGGACGATGTTTTTGCAGATGCGTCAAAAACGACTCGCAATTTGGTGGTGTTGAACAGTTTGTTTTGATGCAGAAAACATCTGATTTGGGTCGCCTGATCAATCCAAGGGTTTTTACGGTTCCTTCATGCTTCTTGATTTTATACTCTGGAGCAAATTTTTTCTCTCACGTAACTAAAACTGGTTTTCTGGGGGTAACTGCCGTTATCTTGTCAGTATCACGCTTCACGCTAAAGGTTCTGGAGATCATCTTGTTGGATGATTAAAAAAAGCAATCAATTCTCAGAATGAAACTGAAAAAATGATAGAAACACTAAGAGTAGGCCAGATGGGAAATTCCCAAAGCAAATGCAGATAAGCTTATTTTTATTTCAGTGAAGATCAACAAATTTATTGTTTTTTTTCGCAACAGAAATGCAACACAGCACAAAGTTGATGTATAAATAGTTGAAGTGAGCGCTGAATTTATAACAAAACCGATTTTCATTTCAACGAGTCCATATCTTTGAGCACTAAGTTCGTCAATTAAAATAAAAATTGAAATGGCTGCTACTAAAACAACCATCTTCCTCTTGGTCCTTGTCTGTGCAATGATGATTGCCAGTACCAAATGTGAATCTGATCATGTAGGACCTTGCGATCAAGTTTGCAGCCGCTCTATCCCCGAGATGCACGAATGCTGCAGGGCTCATGGACACAGAGGTTGGCGCAGCTGCGGAAAGTATCACGATAAAATGCAATGTTACTGAGTTGGTGTAAATTCTAAAAAATTGTTGTACACATTTTTCTGTTTTAATAAAATTCACTTGGGTTATATCAGTTAGCTTAGAATTGAACATTTTTTTTTCATTCGTTGAGACAGGTTTACTTTCTGATTATGTACTTATGCATACGAGTGAGGTGTGTATCAGGCCCGCAATCTAAAATAGTAAGCGTCTTATATAAAGGGTTTTTCAACAGGGACCCTACAAAAGTAGAGCGACAGGGAAAGCAAACGACGCCATATTTCTTGCCGCTCTTTTGACATTTTTCTTCAGTAAAGTTTGCCATAGCCAACAACGAGTCGAAATTATTCAAATTTACTACCGAAATTCGGAGTCAGTGGCCTCAACGTTAAGAGCGCTACGTACAGTTTATGGTAGTTATAATCGTCCTAGCAGATCAACAATTGAGCGGCTAGTGGAAAAATTTGAATCCACAGGCACAGTACAAAATGTTCCCGTGCCAGTGAATTGGGCTGACCAACAACTTGAAAATGATTCGGATTTTCGTCGAAAAATCATCTTCAGCGATGAGGCTCATTTCAGGCTGAATGAATTCGTCAATAAACAAAATATGCGGTATTGGTCAGGCAGCAATCCACACGTACTCCATGAGTCATCATTGCATCCCGAAAAAATTACGGTTTGGTGTAGTTTATGGGCCGGCGCGGCGGCGTCATTGGGCCGTACATCTTCCGTGATGATCAAGACCGGCAGGTTAATGTCTGTGGGGCTACGTCAAGTCTATGGTGTATTCGAACGTGAAATTACAGCAGTATCGGCCGATTTATGCTTGAAAACCGTCGAAAGTTGGGTTCAGCGTCTGGACTTCTTCAAGCGTGCTCATGGTGACCATGGACCATGCAAAAGAAATCAAGTTCCATACATAATGGCATCAAACGTACTTTTACAGGAACAAAGAGTTTCATTGATACCCAAAACCGTTTTTGTTTTAGATTTCGTCGTTGAAATGTGTCTTCAAAGTATACTCAAACTCATATCGCATTTCGTCAGGTCATGCACCTTTGTCTTTCTTGGAGTTTTGACGCAGTGGTTTTGCCAGCGTGGGAGAACACCTCTTCAGAATAACGGCGGGGATACTATCTGGACCAGCGGATTTGTGTATGATCTTTGAGGACTCTCGCTTCTCGCAAGCGAGTGAGTTCGAAAAAATATCTGCTTCATCGCAGAATTTGCAGATTCGAGCTCAGGTGGAGCCAATATGCTATGAGGAAGTGTTAAGTTAGCAGCAAATTGAGCTGCTAGCAAATTAGCTTTATCAATGGAGCTGACATACAGAGAGTCATTGAAAACGAGCGTTTATTTGAACTTCATTGAACGGGGATCTGCTGCCAGTTTTAGAAGTCAAAGTGGAAGAAAGAGAAAAACAACAGCAGCTGATGACCGCAGAATTAAAATAGAGGTCATTATCCACAGCTAGAAACATTAAAGAAGACCTACAATTAGAAGTAAGATCAAGGACAGTCCAAAGGTGACTTAATGAAAGTGGGCTACGAAACTATTTGGAAAAGAGAAAACTTTTGCTACGCCAAATAAATATAAAAAAAGACTTGCTTTCGCAAAAAAGTATTTAACAAACCACAATCGTTTCGGGAAAGCATAATTAGGCCCTATGAGTCTAAATTTGAGTTAATGAATTCCAAATCAAGGAAAAGAGTTTGGTGCAAGCCCAAAAAAAGACTCGACCAAAGATGCATCAAAAAAATCGTCAAACATGGTGGTGGGTCTATTATATGGTTTGGGGATGTTTTCCCTTTGGTGGCGTTGGGAATATTGTCAAAAAATCAGAAAAAAATTAGCTACATTTTCCAGCAAAATAATGATCCGAAGCATATACTTGCAAAGTGGCAAAACAATTTTTTTTCTCAAAACACCGTGGATGTATTGGAATGGCCACCTCAATCCCCAGATCTTAATCCGATAGAGCAGGTGTGGCCAACTTGATTGGACCCAAGATCTCTTGTTCACTAACGAGACCCTGTGCGATCTACCAATTACATACTTCTAGAAATCTTAAATGAAACAGCATGGTTCAGTACACTATCACGTAGAATTTTTTATTTTACTAAGCGAAAAAACATAAATGTGAAATTATGCTTAGTACTTACTACTTAAATACTTATTTACATAAATATATATTAGTGTGAGCATTGTGCCTGAGTGAGGCCCATGGGCCTGAGCTTAGCATAATCAGGTTTGTAGTTGGAGATTGCCAGCCTTAAAGAATCCAATGTATGAGCGTCTGTCAAGCGAGAACGGTGTTTACTTTTTGTTTCCTTTAAGTAGGAAAATGCTGATTCACATAAATATGTTGAACCAAAACACGAATGAAGCTGTTCAACACATTTCTTCAAATTTGGATACTTTTCGTTGGAAACCAATGCCCAGAAATCTTGACCAGAGGATGACCTTGCTTTAAGAAATATGTCGCAACGCAGAGTAATAATTTCGTTTTTTAACATGGTGTGTTCCATTTGAAATGTATCAGCAAATTTTGTAGCCAATTCATAGATATCACTTTGATCAATGGAATCATTGAACGGATAACTGATGAATTGAACCAAGTTCTCAATTTTTCTGAAATCACCAAAGCGAATTTCGAAGTCTGCTACCACTGCCCTAATTTCTGTCGTATATTTCTCAGAAATGAAATTGTAGGTAGGATGTTTTTCCATATGATCCTTGATGTTAACAAATTGTTCAAATTTTTTCTTCTCTATGTCAAGTATCATAGACGCTGTTTGACATTGAAACGCTGCAATAGAACTCATCATTTCTGTCAATGTTTTATTCTTTCCTTGTAGATTTAAATTTAATGCACTCAGTTTTCCAGTAAAATCTGACAAAAACCATCGGATCTATCGGATAGAGCATCTTTGGTCCATATTAGATGACAGAATTTCGTAAGATGTTCGACGAAATATACCATCTTTTTGGGAAAGCCTCCAATTTGAATTCCATCTGAAATTTTGAGAAATCTGGTTCGCAGCATACCAAAGCGAAGCTGTTATTCAAAATAAAGGGGAAGTCACCAGTTACTGATTTCCTATGAAAATATATGTTTTTTTGTTGATATTTTGTCTTTTCTTCTTTCATGATTTGTTGCAACACATATTTTTTGTTATTTTAATTTTGGTTGTATTTTGTTTATGAATACTGATATGTTTGCAAAAGAACTTAAATAAATTAAAGAAAATGACTTTTTGAAGTAAAGTTCATGAAAACAATACAAAATAAAATGAGTTATCATCTTAATTCCGGTTTCCACTTTATTTTGTCTGACAGTGTAAGTTCAAGAATGATTACCATCAGTGACGAAGCGTCCATATATTGAGTGGAATGAGTGCTTCCGTTAACGAATTTAAAAAAATCTTAGGTAGCCTGCAAAATTTAAATTCAGAATTCCAAAACTTATTCATTTTTCCATTATATTTTTTATATTATATTATACCAGTCTGTTCTTATCCAATCTATCTCGTTAAATAAATGTCAACATCATTCTGAGAACATTATAATATTATACCAAAATAACTACATAAAAGAAGTCATGATCTGTCTGCTAATTACATACAACTTAAAATACCCCCACAGCAAACCAACAGAGAATGCTCAACATCTTTGCATTATTTTTACCAATGTACGAAGTGACTAAAATGCGTAACACATTTATGCATTCTCTTTAATTGTCTTCTTTTCTTAGCTTAATCTCAAAATACCCACCCCAACAGAAAGTACACAACATCACTCATAAATGTTGATAAGCGAAAATGCTTTGCAAAAAATACTCATAATGCGCAATGGCTAGGCATTCCATTATTTTGCTTTATTAACTCAGATCTCAACCCAAAGTGGAACACATTTTTTTGAATGAGTTGAGTGAATGCATTACGAAAATGCCATGACATAAAACAGGAGATAGAGAGAAAACAAAGATGTATATGAGTTGTTTCTTGTTCTTAACAGTTCACTGTTAATGAGTTTGATTTCATGAAAAAAAGGGGTAGGTAGTACTCATTTTATTGACTCGGTCAGTTTTTTCACTATCAGAAAACAAAGAGTGCATTGGTTTTAAAGTTTGTGGTTTTTAAACTATTTTCGTGGCTGTGGGTGACTTATAAAGATTTAAACTATTATTTCCTAATTTAATATGAATGCGTGTAATTGTGTAATAGAAAGTTTTTTCCATAAACCATTCTCGGCTAGGTTGTTCGAAAAAAAAAAAATAATAATAGATGTTGGCAGACCGAAACCATCCTTAAATATAAACACCGTTACAAAGCGTTGTACTTCACATTTTTCAATACAAACTTGTGAAAGTTTTCCGTGGCTAACAGGATGTACGAAAACAAAAAGAAAATATTTTTGGCCTTGCCTTACTAGCAATGAAAAAATGTTTGGAAAAGTGGTGGATTTACTGACATGAACAATTTTTCGAAAGCCGCCAAAAGGCATGGAAAAGAGTGCGGGTCTCATTTGAGTCTCAAATTTTTGGTTTTATTTTGAGTGCTTCCGCAAACGAAAATGTCACGCTTCGTGCCTGATTACCATATATAGAGTTCCATTTGCCTAAAAAAGACAAATGCACATTTTGTGACAGACATAAGAACTCCGAGAAAAAAGAACAAAAAATTCTGGAACAACCAGATGAATATATAAACCATATTATAAGTGATCAAGAAATATCAAAAAAAATAGGCACGACGGGTCGCACGAACTTGCGATTGTGTTCTAAATACGATATCAAAATCTTAAGGCTGAGTTAGTTTTAGTTTTAGTTGTCTTTTTATTCATTTCATAATAACATATACTGTGGTCCACCTGCTAACCCAGGGGTTCGAGGTTCGAATCCCAGCAGAGTCAAAAATGTTTTTTCACGGGTATCGCCTTTCGCGAGGAATTGGCAAGTCCTCCGTTAGTAGATTCATGCCATGAAAAGTGCTTTCTCAATTAGCCGTTCGGATCCGGCATAAAATTGTAGGTCCCCTCCATTCCCTCACAAGGCATGGTTGTGAGAAATGCGCTAGGTCCAGGGGCTCCTCGCTCTGTTGCGCCACCTTATTTATTATTTATTTAATAACATAGACTATACTTATACAAACTCAAGTCTTTTATGGTTTGGTCTATGGCCGTCTACCAGACTGACATTTTTCAGTATTAACAATTTATAGTTTCAAAAACACAAAAATACATTTTTCATAAACTAGTAATTGCAACATGATAATAAAGTTAATCCCCTATTGTTCGACTTAAAAATTCTCATTTATTATACAGTTTCTATAGTTAAGAGCAGCGTCAATAAAATTATAAAGAACAGTCCAACCAAAATTTCCGTTAAGTATGTCAAACATCTCGACTTCATTAAAATTTTGTTTTCCAAAATATCTCACTATGAACTCCTTCATAATTGGACAAACTGCAATAAAGTGAAATATATCTTCTTTTCTTTTGGCTACATAGTAGTGGTAAATCGGGACGGTGGGGAATGAAGTTAAGATTCAGTAATTCACCTCTCGTTCTAAGGATGACGGTGATTTTCTTTAGTGAATTAAAGTTATGTAAATAGGTATTGTCACCGAGGTAGAAGACTAGACGGCTATAGAAACTTCTAAAAATTGATGAACGGGCTTCTGCCACACTTTTTTCGTACAGGAAATGTCAAAATTTCCTTAAAAGAACATTAAATTTTGCTCTCAGTATAGCAGGCTGCTCATTATCAAAGATATAAAATCTTCGCTGCATGTATTCACCAGATTTTGCCCTTCTGCTGCCATGTGTCCTTTTGCCTGGATTGCGCTTTTAAATACAACTTTAAGTATTCTTTCGTTGTTCATTTGAAAAACCTTGATTATGTAGTTAAAATGAATTTGAAGTGTTTCCAATATCATTGGTGGTAGACCTGTTTCTAGGTGAAACATATAGTTTGGAGTGTTTCGAGGAAGATGGAAAATTCTCTTGATGAAGTACAGAAGGAGCTTTTCAATTGCATCAAAAGAGCTGTATCCCCAAACCTGTGATCGGATGAGGTTGCTCTCTTTGACTCTACCAATTTTTGTTCAAAGTGCTTATTCATGTTAAGGTTTGACGTCAATAAAACACCAAGATATTTGTATTCACAAACAATTTCAACAGTTTCGCCATTGAAGGTCCATTTCTCATTATTGGCATGCTTGCCACCTCCCCCTCTAAACACCATTATCTTCGAAAGGTTTACGCTAATATTCCAGCTTTCACAAGACTCCTTAATCCTATTCATCGCGAGCTGCAACCCTTCAACAAAGAAAACTATGTCGTCTGCGTACATGAGAGCTGGTATCGTTGCACCTCCGAACTTTATACCTCGTTTGACTACATCCGTTATGTCGTTAATAAATAATATAAATAGCAGCGCACTCAAGATGCATCCTTGCTTGAGACCCATTTTAGTGTGAAATTTTTCTGAGACTGTCATTCCATCCCATACGTAAGCTGCGTTATTTGCGTACAAAGATCTTAAGATTTCTATAATTTTGTTGGATAAACCGATAGTATGGAACTTATTGAAGAGCGCTTCACGAACAATAGAGTCGAAAGCAGCACGGAAGGCAACAAAAAACACATGCAATCTCTTCTTTTTCCTTATATAAGCATCAGCAATGTTGTACAACGAAAATATGGGGTCTATCGTGGAGTAATTTTTCCTAAAACCGGCTTGAAACTCTGTTAATATGGCCATTTCCCTAACCCATTCGGACAGTGTGTTCTCAATAAGTCCTGCGAACAACTTAACACATGTATTAAGGAAAGATATTCCTCTAAGGTTTGAGGCTTCATCGTGGCTACCCTTTTTGAAAAGTGGAAAAATTATTGCTTTCCTAAAACTGTCGAGGACTATCGCACTTTGGAAAATTCGGTTGAATTCATCTGTAAGCAGGGATAAAAAATTCTCTGTAGCGTGCTTGTAGTGTTCAAAAGGAATGTGGTCATCTCCATCCAGGTGCCTTATTGAATTTAGTTTTTTCAATAACCTCCTTGACTTCATGAATAGAAAATGGTGCATCTAAATAATCGTTAAAAGCTAACGGGACTGCGTACTGCATTGGTGGAGAGTTAATCTCTATATTAAGAAGACTTTTGAAATGGTTACTTAGGCTTGTTGCTTGTATTCCTAGAGCAATTATATTTGTGGATCCGTTTTGAAATTTAACAGCCTTCCAAAATTCACCGGAACTCCGTGTATGGTTGATAACAGAAACAGTTGATTGCTCAAAAATTTTTTTTTTCGCAAAGCAAATCCTTTTGTACTCTTTATTTGCCTCAGAGTAAAGTTTTCTGAACACGGGCAAGTTTCGTGAACAATAGAGTTCCAAAAAATTAAAACATATCTGTCTAGCTTTTAAACACTCCGAGTCAAAACCACTTTTGCTTACAACAAATTTTCTTTTTTGTTGGATGGCTAGGGTTGGATTCTTTTATGATTTGCGTCAAAGTTGTTATGTCTGCACACACATTTGATTCCTTTCTTATTTCGTTTCTCATACTTTCCTGAAACTTGCTTTTATTTTTTTCTACCCATTGTATTTTCGGAATGAGATTTAAACGTTTTGTTCCAATAGGTAATTCGTTTTCGGATGTTGTAAAAGCTACTTCTAATGGCATGTGATCGGAGAACGTTAAGGCTGAGTTAAAGGTTTTGGTATTCGCTCTTCATAATATATTTTGTGATACAGGGTTGCCAACTACTCATTATTTATGGAAATTGAATTAAATCACGCAAAATAATGAAAAAATGAAATAAGATATTCCAAAGGTTTCAAGCAAAAATCAAAAAACGCCATTCTTTTGCAATTGCTAATACATATGAATGATGAAAATTTAATCAAAATCTTTGGGGCAGTTTTTCCAAAAGACGGTTTTTTATTTTTCACTTTTTTTGAAAAACTGTTTTTTAAAAGTCAAGTACCTATGCAAAGTTTTAGATCTTGCTAGAAGTTGTTTTGACACAAATTTGAAAAAAAAATCAAAGTTATAGTTTTGAAGTTATTTCAAAATATCAAAATTTAAAAAAAATTTTTTTTTTTTTAATTTCCACAACCAAATTTTTTTAAATATTGATATGCAGTCTTTTTGTAACAGTTTACGACTTTTTAAATCCAAGGTTTCGTCAAGATCGTGTCAACCATTAACGAGAAGGTCGGTTTAAAAAAAACGGTACTATGGGGAGTACCGTTTGTAGCCTTTTTCGAAAAAATTTTTTACATCATAAGAAAAACAAAATTAAAATCCTTCAAACTAAATTTTATAGAGATCGTTGGAGCCGTTTTCCAGAAAAATAAGTATTTTTTTCATCAGTTGTTTGACAGGTACCGTTATTTCAAGACCTATAGACTCAATTCCAAAAACCCCTCTGTAGGCTGCCCCACAGACCCTAACTGCAAATTTTGAAGAAAATCGGTCCATAGGTTCAGGCTGTAGATCCATATACAGACAGACAGACAGACAGACAGAAAGACAGACACACAGACACACAGACAGACACACAGAATTGCAGGACCCACTTTTTTCGTATTCTCTTTTCTCTATCATCGTAATGTCATGTTTAATTGTTATCTCAAAAAAGAGATTTTCTGCACGATTGCAAGACTTGCCTTATAGTACCTTGTACCTATAATCGCAAGTAAAAACAATAAATTTGTTGATCGTCACTGAAATAAAAATAAACTTATCTGCATTTGTTTTGGGAATTTCCCATCTGGCCTACTCTTAGTGTTTCTATCATTTTTTCAGTTTCATTCTGAGAAATGATTGCTTTTTTTAATCATCCAACGAGATGATCTCCAGAACCTTTAGCGTGAAGCGTGATACTGACAAGATAACGGCAGTTACCCCCAGAAAACCAGTTTTAGTTACGTGAGAGAAAAAATTAGCTCCAGAGTATAAAAGCTAGAAGCATCCAGCTATTTGTATTACAAGTCCTTCTACCGATTTAAAAGAAACAGCCGATCAAGAGACAAATCGCAATGAACTTCAATTTGATTATTTTCATCGCCATCTTTGTGGTAGCAGCAATTTTCTTCCCAGATCAAGCATTAGCTTGTATTAGCAATGGTAACGGGTGTCAACCAGACGGAAGCCAAGGAAACTGCTGTTCCACTTACTGCCACAAGGAGCCAGGCTGGGTTGCTGGATACTGTCGCTGGCGTTAATATCTCCAAGATTAGAATGGCTGTGTACATTTTCGGAAAATGTGCACATGTATTTGGTACGAAATAAAGCAAATGTAAAACACTATTGTCTTGTTTCTATTTACGTTTCCTTTAAAAAAAACCATATTTTTATTTCTCATGAAAATTGTGTAATCTGCAAACTCAAAACACGAACTCGATGTAAAGCTAAGCACAGTAGGAGTGTCAACTTTCATTGTGCTACAAAGAAAATATACTTTAAGTTGTAGGTACGTGAACTAAAACAGGTTTTGTAATGAACTCATTCCGAGAAAAGCGATCTCGTCTTGAATGTGCTTCTTAAAAATGAAGTTGCTATTATGGCAGCTTATAGTACTTTAGGTTAGATTAGGTTGCATGGGGCGTGGAGCCACAAGTGGCCAAGCTAGGACACTCACAGAGGAAGTGGAATGATCCTCCGTCTGCCTCTTCGTCTTGGCATCCTCTACATAAGTCGGATGTGCTAATGCCCATTCTCATCACGTGGGTATCCAACGAGTTGTGGCCCGTGAGAGTGCCAATCAACTCTGTTGAGCCGAGGTCTGCTAAGCTGGAGTAGAAATTCTGTTTTTGTCTTGGAAACATCTGGCCAAAGGCTTGTGGAGGCTCAGCATGTTTCTAAAGATGACCACCTGTTATTGGCGGTTATTAGAAAATTATGTTTGATTCTGTTTTTTTCTTGCTCTAGTGGCTTTAGAACTGAGATTTTCGTTTCGCTGGATTCGAGTGCTGACCCGATTTTAGCCAGCTTATCCGCCATTTCATTACCGATTATGAGATCTTGTTATGGATGTATACATCCAGTGAATAGTTTTGGGACCAGGTCCCCATTTTTTCCCAAAAAATCTACTATACAAGTGTAGAAAGCGATTTGAGCCTTCCTTTCTCTTTCTTTTAAATTTTCTTTCCAGCTAAGTTTACGATCAAGGACAATTCCGAGATATTTTGCCGTACCAGATAAGTTTATTGGTATACCCAGTGGTGGATTTACACTAGGGGCAGTCGGGGCTACTGCCCTGGGGGAGAGTACGATAACTTTGGCGACAAAAAATAATAACGGTTTCTGATAGAGGGGTTCAATACAAGCATTTTTTACTATGGGAGGGGGGGTCTATCTCCCCCCGTTTAGGCGGTAGGGGCAATTTTATAAAAATTGACTTAAAATCTAAAAAAAAATATTGTAAGATAACGGAAAAACTTACAGATACTAATTATACTTTTTATGAAAGCCAGAAATCTGCACTTTATAATAAATTTTAAATTAAGTGGTTTCAATTCAAAGTTTTTGAAATAACTGACTTCAAAGTCAAAATTTACGAAAAAAAATTTGAAAAAATTACTTTGAGTATTATGTTTCTCGTGATTACAAATGCCAATAAAAAAAAATTTGATGTAGTTAGTTGCTTTAATAAATTTTTTATCAAACGCTGTAAACTACTTCTTTCTATGTCTTATAGTTTTTTAGATAATTGAAAAATAGTAAAACTATTGTAGTATGCAATATTTTCAAAAAATTAAGGAAATACGTACGAATTTACGATAATGTTAGGAAATAGACTATTGAAAATATAAAAATTCATCAGACAGGTGCTTATGTGCAATTAATTTCCGTATGCAACAACTTTCCGCATTTCCCACTTCGCGGGGGCTCATTATTTTAACCCTTTTTCCGCAGGGTTAAGCTGCTCATGCTAAATATGAAAATAGCAATTGTTTTTCTAACTGCAAGTTATTTGATCGAGCTGAAAAAAGTATAAAAGTATAAAAATTCATCAGACAGGTGCTTATGTGCAATTCATTTCCGTATGCAACAGCTTTCCGCATGGCCCGCTTCGCGGGGCTCATTATTTTAACCCTTTTTCCGCAGGGTTAAGCTGATCATGCTAAATATGAAAATAGCAATTGATTTCCGTATGCAACAGCTTTCCGCATGGCCCGCTTCGCGGGGCTCATTATTTTAACCCTTTTTCCGCAGGGTTAAGCTGCTCATGCTTAATATGAAAATAGCAATTGTTTTTCTAACTGCAAGTTATTTGATCGAGCTGAAAAAAGTATAAAAATTCATCAGACAGGTGCTTATGTGCAATTCATTTCCGTGTGCAACAGCTTTCCGCATGGTCCGCTTCGCGGGGCTCATTATTTTAACCCTTTTTCCGCAGGGTTAAGCTGTTCATGCTTAATATGAAAATAGCAATTGTTTTTCTAACTGCAAGTTATTTGATTGAACTGAAAAAAGTTTTGTTGCTATTTTTATATTTAGCATGAGCAGCTTAACCCTGCGGAAAAAGGGTTAAAATAATGAGCCCCCGCGAAGTGGGCCATGCGGAAAGTTGTTGCATACGGAAATTAATTGCACATAAGCACCTGTCTGATGAATTTTTATATTTTCAATAGTCTATTTCCTAACATTATCGTAAATTCGTACGTATTTCCTTAATTTTTTGAAAATATTGCATACTACAATAGTTTTACTATTTTTCAATTATCTAAAAAACTATAAGACATAGAAAGAAGTAGTTTACAGCGTTTGATAAAAAATTTATTAAAGCAACTAACTACATCAAATTTTTTTTTATTGGCATTTGTAATCACGAGAAACATAATACTCAAAGTAATTTTTTCAAATTTTTTTTCGTAAATTTTGACTTTGAAGTCAGTTATTTCAAAAACTTTGAATTGAAACCACTTAATTTAAAATTTATTATAAAGTGCAGATTTCTGGCTTTCATAAAAAGTATAATTAGTATCTGTAAGTTTTTCCGTTATCTTACAATATTTTTTTTTAGATTTTAAGTCAATTTTTATAAAATTGCCCCTACCGCCTAAACGGGGGGAGATAGACCCCCCCTCCCGTAGTAAAAAATGCTTGTATTGAACCCCTCTATCAGAAACCGTTATTATTTTTTGTCGCCAAAGTTATCGTACTCGTGCCCTGCCCTGGGTGGCAAATTTTCTATGGCGGCAACATTTAAAATTTAAAATTTTAAATTTAACACTATTTGTTAGACGACTTATTAACGGTGAAAAAGTTCCAAGAACATGGCTTGTTTACTCAGTTAGTAAAGGATCGGTATTCTGTGCAGCATGTCTTCTTTTTGATGATGACTGTTCATTTAATGGTGAAACCGGATTTAATGATTGGAAACATGCAGGCGTTCGTGTTGTTATAGTACGTGATGATTTCTCCACAAGAGCGCGTGACTCTGAGAGTAGAATATTATACTTACAGTTGGAGCTGAACTATTTTAGCCATCACCACAGACAGTTGAAAAAATGATCTGGGCAAAGAAAAAGCTTCACCGATTAAGATGGCAGGAAAGTATATCAATGTTCGTCCTCAAAAAATCTTCAAATTTAATCCATTTACACACACTGATGACAGTGTCAAGCACAACGATCGAGTTCTCACTTCTCAGAGCAACCTGTTGTCGTTTTGAATTTACAAAGAAGTTGAGAACTAGAACATCTTTTCGAAATACAAAAATCTGATTCAGATTACACAAGTCTGCAAAAAAATCAAAGTTGAGAGCTGTTCTGGTTTTTTTGTGACACACTTATGTTCTTGGGTGTGCTGAATCTGAAAATGACTTTCATTTGCTCGTAGAACGTCACGTTTTCTGACAATTTAGGTATCCGTCTAATATCTGGTCCAGTGAAAAAACCTTCTTTCAACTTTGCCTCCGAGAGGCCTGGAAACTTTAATATCATATTTGAAGCAGTTTCTATCTCTTAGAAGTGACTTTACAAATTGCTTCAACAATCCCAGCTTTATGTGAAGCGGCGGTAAAAGAATTTTATAACGAGACACCAAAGTTACATGCGTTCTTTTCGCCAACCTCAATCCGGATTGTGCTAGCGTCACCATACGGTCACACTTAATTGAATTTTCAGCTTTCAAAACAAATGACAAAAATGTCATATAAAAAAATGAAACAAAATAATTACAGCACTGCCCGGGTTAAGCTCCTTCGAAGGTCAACACTTTTTGGTCCAGTCTCTACTATCGCATAGACACAAAAAGTAATAATAATAATAACAAAATAAGAGTGTACTTATTTATTTATTTTTAAGAAAATTTTGGGCTTAGCAAAATAACCTGACGTTCTAGAAGTTTTTGAGAATTTTTTTAGTTTTCAGACCACCTCAATACATAGAAATCAGTTAAAAGCATCCATATATTTTTTTTCTTTTTTTTTTAAAGCTCGTAGCGAGAAAAAAAAACAAAAAACAACATATAATTTCCATTTTCACAAATACCTTAATTGTTTCGTGGTTTTAAGATATAAATCGCTTTCCAAAACAGATTTATTTAATTTCCATTGACATTGAACAGAAAGCAATGACAATTCTAATAACAAATTGGTATGGGTTTCAATGACATGAGTCAATTTTTGTGCAGTACCAACATCAACTTGAAACAATTGACATCATGTCAGTGTCCATTGCTAAATTCTTGTTAAACATTCTTTTATTTGCTACTCTTTTTGTTCTTGCAAAGCAAGTGAGTTTGTTTTCTTTTATTCACAAATAAAGGACACGTATTTTATTAATGTTTTTAAGGAATTGCTTTAAAATTCGTCTTCTAAAAATCAAAATGACCGATACCGAGAACTCTAAGTGGAACGCAACTGTTTATAGTAACAATACTGTATCTATAGACTATAGAGTCCTAAAGGCAGTGCCTACTCTAATATGGAGTGGACAACTCACACAATCAGCAGAAGGTTATAAAAAAGTACATTACAAAACCGAAAAAATGAAAACTTGCGAACTGCTTAGGTTTGTCAAATCGTTAAAAATATTGAGAGATACGATTGCGTCAATGCTGGGACCAGATAAAGGCAACTTGTCATTGACATGTCCAATGCCAGCGGGAACGTATGTAATGAGGAACTTGTTCATAACACCTGGGTCACGCATTATGAGGTTTCTATATGTGCCGAATTCCATATTAACTTTGAAAGGAGGATCATTCTCGTTTTTGCCTAGTAATAAAATGCAAAAACTTGGTACGTATGAACTCAATGGAACTATGACAAGGATGTGCTAGAATTGATTTTGCAAAAGAATTGTTTTGTAAAAAAATTATGGTTGTTGAGAGCTTTTTCAATAAAAATGAGTCTATAGCTGTTTTCTTTTCACCAACATCATATCAGCACATTCTAAAAAAAAAACGAAAGCTTGTATGGTATCCAAATAAACGGTCATTCGAACAATCATCTTTCGATGGACGGTCACTCGATGAATGATTCATTATACGATGACTTATCACTCGAAAAATGATCAGACGAAGAAAGATCTCTTGAAGTATGATCACCAGAAAAATGATCACTCGAAGAATGATCGTTCGAAGAATGATCGTTCGAAGAATGATCACTCGAAGAATGATCACTCGAAGAATGATCAGACGAAGAAAGATCAATTGAAGTATGATCACCTGAAGAATGATCACTCGAAGAATGATCGCTCGAAGAATGATCACATAAAGAATGATCACTCGAAGAATGATCGCTTGAAGAATGATCACTCGAAGAATGATCACTCGAACAATGATCAGACGAAGAAAGATCTCTTGAAGTATGATCACCTGAATAATGATCACTCGAAGAATGATCGCTTGAAGAATGATCACTCGAAGAATGATCACTCGAAGAATGATCACTCGAAGAATGATCAGACGAAGAAAGATCTCTTGAAGTATGATCACCTGAAGAATGATTACTCGAAGAATGATCGCTTGAAGAATGATCACTCGAAGAATGATCACTCGAAGAATGATCAGACGAAGAAAGATCAATTGAAGTATGATCACCTGAAGAATGATCACTCGAAGAATGATCGCTTGAAGAATGATCACTCGAAGAATGATCACTCGAAGAATGATCAGACGAAGAAAGATCTCTTGAAGTATGATCACCTGAAGAATGATCACTCGAAGAATGATCGCTTGAAGAATGATCACTCGAAGAATGATAACTCGAAGAATGATCAGACGAAGAAAGATCAATTGAAGTATGATCACCTGAAGAATGATCACTCGAAGAATGATCCCTTGAAGAATGATCACTTGAAGAATGATCACTCGAAGAATGATCAGACGAAGAAAGATCAATTGAAGTATGATCACCTGAAGAATGATCACTCGAAGAATGATCGCTCGAAGAATGATCACACGAAGAATGATCGCTCGAAGAATGATCAGACGAAGAAAGATCTCTTGAAGTATGATCACCTGAAGAATGATCACTCGAAGAATGATCGCTCGAAGAATGATCACTCGAAGAATGATCACTCGAAGAATGATCACTCGAAGAATGATAACTCGAAGAATAATCAGACGAAGAATGATCAGACGAAGAAAGATCAATTGAAGTATGATCACCTGAAGAATGATCACTCGAAGAATGATCACTCGAAGAATGATCACTCGAAGAATGATCACTCGAAGAATGATCACTCGAAGAATGATCACTCGAAGAATGATCGCTCGAAGAATGATCAGACGAAGAAAGATCTCTTGAAGTATGATCACCTGAAGAATGATCACTCGAAGAATGATCGCTCGAAGAATGATCACTCGAAGAATGATCACTCGAAGAATGATCACTCGAAGAATGATCAGACGAAGAAAGATCTTTTGAAGTATGATCACCTGAAGAATGATCACTCGAAGAATGATCGCTTGAAGAATGATCACTCGAAGAATGATCACTCGAAGAATGATCAGACGAAGAAAGATCAATTGAAGTATGATCACCTGAAGAATGATCACTCGAAGAATGATCACTCGAAGAATGATCACTCGAAGAATGATCACTCGAAGAATGATCAGACGAAGAAAGATCAATTGAAGTATGATCACCTGAAGAATGATCACTCGAAGTATGATCGCTCGAAGAATGATCATACGAAGAATGATCGCTCGAAGAATGATAACTCGAAGAATGATAACTCGAAGAATGATCATTCGAAGAATGATCAGACGAAGAAAGATCAATTGAAGTATGATCACCTGAATAATGATCACTCGAAGAATGATCGCTTGAAGAATGATCACTCGACTCGAAGAATGATCACATAAAGAATGATCGCTCGAAGAATGATAGCTCGAAGAATGCTCACTCGAAGAATGATCAGACGAAGAAAGATCAATTGAAGTATGATCACCTGAAGAATGATCACTCGAAGAATGATCGCTCGAAGAATGATCACATAACGAATGATCACTCGAAGAATGATCAGACAAAGAAATATCTCTTGAAGTATGATCACTTGAATAATGATCACTCGAAGAATGATCGCTTGAAGAATGGTCACTCGAAGAATGATCACTCGAAGAATGATCAGACGAAGAAAGATCTCTTGAAGTATGATCACCTGAAGAATGATCAGACGAAGAATGATCACTCGAAGAATGATCAGACGAAGAAAGATCAATTGAAGTATGATCACCTGAAGAATGATCACTCGAAGAATGATCGCTCGAAGAATGACCACATAAAGAATGATCACTCGAAGAATGATCACTCGAAGAATGATCACTCGAAGAATGATCAGACGAAGAAATATCTCTTGAAGTATGATCACCTGAATAATGATCACTCGAAGAATGATCGCTTGAAGAATGATCACTCGAAGAATGATCAGACGAAGAAAGATCAATTGAAGTATGATCACTTGAAGAATGATCACTCGAAGAATGATCGCTCGAAGAATGATCACTCGAAAATGATCACTCGAAGAATGATCAGACGAAGAAAGATCAATTGAAGTAGATTAGATTAGATTAGATAAATTCTTTATTTCATCAATAGTTTAAAAATAAGGTTTTTTTAAGAATAAGGACATGGCAAAACTGCCGTCTGCCTGAAATGACATTTCGTATGATTTTTAAAGAATAAAAATAGGAAAAATGTAAAAATACTACTAAAATAAATATAAATACAATAGTTACTTGAATAGATTAAGACTTGGTACTGGCATAAATTATGCATTTTTTAATTTAAAAATGTATGGAAATAACAGTTTTCGAACGATTTGAAACTTTAATGAAAGCATTCTATCAATTTTTACATGATTTGAAACACAAAGAAAATTATTAATTAAAGTACATAGTTTGATACTCATAATAGAATAAAGTTTTCAATTTTACGTGATTTGAAACACAAAAGAATAATCAATTTTAAGTGATATGTAACATTCAATTTTACGTGATTTGAAACACAAACAAAAAGCAATTTAGAATATAAAACGGGATTTGTATAAAAGAAACTGCAACAACTGAAAAAGAAAATTCGCTGACTTATGGGAAACTGTTGCGATAAATAAGCGCATGTTTGCAAAACTTAAACAAAGTTATCCAACCCAGAGACCCGTTTAAAACATCATTAAGTCGTGATAATGACATGAAACTCTCCTGGAAATATAAACGACGAATTTCCTGTAACATTGGACAAATAGCCAAGAAGTGATAAATATCTTCTTTCTCTCTTCTGTTACAAAGACTACAATTTTGCGGTAAATCATCTCGGTATGGTATGAAGTTAAGATGTAAAATTTCAACTCTAGCTCGAAAAATGGTCCCTATTTCGACAGCTGAATATTCTCTTCGAAAATAACCTGCATCCGAAGTTATTTGGTGATTTAACTGCCTGTATATGTTTCTGGATGGAGACGAATTTGCTCTAGCGAGATTTTCTATAAACGTTTTATGGTCAACTTTTGCAATCACATCTGCAAACTGAACTGGCCAATCATCAACGTTTAACTCTGTCAAATATAGAGAAGAGTCATGGCTTAAAGCTAGCTCATTCCATTCCCGGAAAGGAGAGGCATTGGTTTGAAGCAATTTTTTCAAAATTATTTTGTGTAGACAAGTATTATTTCTTTTCATTATTTTAATAATGAAGTCTGCGTTAGCTTTTAGGTTTTGTATGTATATTGGTGTTATACCTGACTCTACATAAATTGCATAATTTGGGGTTGAGTTTGGTAACCGAAATAAGCGTTTGAAGAAATGTCTTTGTAGACTTTCGAAAGCTTCAAGTTTAATATATCCAAACACTTGTACACCATAGCACATACATGTATTAACCGTTGCATTAAAGACTCGGTATTTGGACTTCAAATCAATACTTTGGTTGGGAAAAAAATTTGTCCACATCATATTTAGGGCTAGTTTAGCTTGATTGCTTTTCTCATTAGCGTGTTTTACAAAGCTAAGATTGTAAGTCAACAGAACTCCCAAATATTTAAACTCTTGCACAACCTCAATGTGTGTGGAATTAAGGGACCATCTTTCTTCTGGGAGTCTTCTAGTGCTTCTCGATTCAAAAATAATAATTTTAGTTTTATCTGTATTGATATGCAAATCCCAGGTCTCACAAAAAGAGTTGAGTCTGTTTATTTGCAACCACCACCAAATCGTCTGCATATAGCAAGACTTTAATCAACGTGTTAGCGAAAAGAACTCCGCCAGGAAGAAGGTCACTGATTTCATCGATGAACAGAGCGAATAGTAGTGGGCTGAGGACACATCCTTGAGGAACACCTGCTGTTGTTTCAAAGGTACTCGAGAACTCAGACCCATCCCAAACCTTTGCATTTGACGATGAAACTAATTTAGAATACATCATAAGAAACTTTCGTGATAAACCTAAACATGATAATTTATAGATTAAAGCCTGTCTATTGACTTTATCAAAGGCAGCTTTGAAATCGATAAAGCACGTATACAGCTTCTTTTTATTTTCGATGAACTTTCTTGCGATGCTGGAAATAGCAAAGATATGGTCCATAGTCGAAAACCCTGGGCGGAAACCAGCTTGAAATATATTTAAACGATTGCTCCCCTCAATCCAGTTTGTAAGCCTTTCATTTAGAATTGCAGAGAAAATTTTTCTTAACGAATTTAAAATCGAAATTCCTCTATAATTTTCTGCAACATTTGCATCACCTTTCTTATAAATAGCGAAAATCATGGCTGAATTAAAACTGCTAGGTATACACGCATCTTTGTACAATCTATTAAAAAATGTAACGAGATGAGTTTTGAAGTCGGTAGTACTATTTTTATAGAACTCAGCTGGAATACCGTCTATGCCTGGAGCTTTATTGTTCTTCACCTTATGCAATGTTGCTTCCAATTCGCAAAGCGAAATATCCGCGTCTAGTTCAGTAACCACTGAGTTAGGTAATGCGTAGTCAAAAGTATGAAGGTCCTCGTCAGCTGACAGCAGAGTTTTAAAATGAGCTGCTAGCGTATCAGCTTCCAAGGAGTACTTCATACGATCGTTTCGCGCACCAAGTTCACGAACAGTATCCCAAAAAAGTTTGGAGTCCTTACAATTTTCCAGGCTTTTTGCCCGTTTTTTAAGATAATCAGTTCTTTTATCTGAACACATCTTTTTATATTCAACATTAATGCGGAGGTAGATATTTTTAAAAAACTGGGAGTTCGTTGATCTGAAAAGCTTAAGATATGTAAAAGAAAGCTTCCGGAGCTTTCTGCAATCTATATCAAACCATTTGTTAATAGGTACAAATGTATTTGCGCTTATGAGCGCGAAGGGAGCTGAAGCTTTAATGACTCGAACCAAATTTTCACACGTCTCCTCAATCGTGTTAGTTGATTGATTTCGCAGAGACTGGGAGTGGTGGTTTAGAAGCCTTTTGTAAAGAGGTGCATTTTTATCTGACCATCTTAATTTGTTCGGGTTGAAAGAATTAGCTTGCATGACCATTTCAGTAAACTTTAATTTGACAACTATTGGAAAGTGACCCGAGAAGTTAACCAAATCAACTTCGAAATCTTCGAACGCATTCAAGAAATTATCCGTCAACGCAGCAAAATCAATAACTGACTGCCCCTGACCACTAACAAATGTAAATTCACCTGAGGCATCACTATTTGAAGCCCCATTCAGTATTAAAAACCCAAATAATTCAAAAAATTCCATTAATTTTCAGCCATTGCTGTTAAAAATTTCATCTTTAGAACTTCTGTTATTGTTTAGCGCAACTTGCGATTGTAAGCAATGTGGCAGAGATGAATTCTGATTTTTACCAATTCTAGCATTTAAGTCCCCAATGAGCATTGCATTTTCAAATGTTGTGCTGTTCATAAAATCTACAAGATCATCAAATTCGTTTTGCCAATTGTTGCAATTTAAGTATACAGGAATAATATAATAATTTAAGTTGTTACATACTACATTAAAAATAATTTTCCTTTCAACAATCTTAAATTTAACACATTTACCCAATAAGCGTTTTTTGATTCCATATAACATACCCCCACTGGCTCGCCCATGCAGATTTGTTCTTACTGCAGGTGTAAACATTATCTTAAAGTCTTTAAAATATTTTAAAAATTGATTTTCATTATCTTGCTCTACAAAAGTCTCAATAAGAATAATAATATCAAATTGCTGTAAATACTTAAAAAAATCTGCTTGCAGCAATTTACTTTTGAGGCCAGTAATATTATAACAACATATGTTTAAATTTAAAAAATTGAATTGATTTTGGCAGACGACAGTATTTACCTATTGTTTTTTAGCAGCAACATGTTGTTTCATCCGACTGACAGGTGGCGCGCGATGTGGTTCAGAGCAAGAAGAGCCATCTGAATTGTCAATTGAAGTATGATCACCTGAATAATGATCACTCGAAGAATGATCGCTCGAAGAATGATCACATAAAGAATGATCACTCGAAGAATGATCGCTTGAAGAATGATCACTCGAAGAATGATCGCTCGAAGAATGATCACATAAAGAATGATCACTCGAAGAATGATCGCTTGAAGAATGATCACTCGAAGAATGATCACTCGAAGAATGATCAGACGAAGAAAGATCAATTGAAGTATGATCACCTGAAGAATGATCACTCGAAGAATGATCGCTCGAAGAATGGTCACATAAAGAATGATCACTCGAAGAATGATCGGTTGAAGAATGATCACTCGAAGAATGATCAGACGAAGAAAGATCAATTGAAGTATGATCACCTGAAGAATGATCACTCGAAGAATGATCGCTCGAAGAATGATCACATAAAGAATGATCACTCGAAGAATGATCGCTTGAAGAATGATCACTCGAAGAATGATCACTCGAACAATGATCAGACGAAGAAAGATCTCTTGAAGTATGATCACCAGAATAATGATCACTCGAAGAGTGATCGCTTGAAGAATGATCACTCGAAGAATGATCACTCGAAGAATGATCAGACGAAGAAAGATCAATTGAAGTATGATCACCTGAAGAATGATCAATTGAAGTATGATCACCTGAAGAATGATCACTCGAAGAATGATCGCTCGAAGAATGATCACATAAAGAATGATCGCTCGAAGAATGATAACTCGAAGAATGCTCACTCGAAGAATGATCACTCGAACAATGATCAGACGAAGAAAGATCTCTTGAAGTATGATCACCTGAATAATGATCACTCGAAGAGTGATCGCTTGAAGAATGATCACTCGAAAATGATCACTCGAAGAATGATCAGACGAAGAAAGATCAATTGAAGTATGATCACCTGAAGAATGATCACTCGAAGAATGATCGCTCGAAGAATGATCACATAAAGAATGATCACTCGAAGAATGATCGCTTGAAGAATGATCACTCGAAGAATGATCAGACGAAGAAAGATCAATTGAAGTATGATCACCTGAAGAATGATCACTCGAAGAATGATCGCTCGAAGAATGATCACATAAAGAATGATCGCTCGAAGAATGATAACTCGAAGAATGATCAGACGAAGAAAGATCAATTGAAGTATGATCACCTGAAGAATGATCACTCGAAGAATGATCACTCGAAGAATGATCACTCGAAGAATGATCACTCGAAGAATGATCACTCGAAGAATGATCACTCGAAGAATGGTCACTCGAAGAATAATCACTCGAAGAATGATCACTCGAAGAATGATCACTCGAAGAATGATCACTCAAAGAATGATCACTCGAAGAATCATCACTCGGAGAATAACCACTCAAAGAATCAGCACTCGGAGAATGACCACTCAAAGAACGATCACTTGCCGATGAGTGAACAGTCGTCGAATTATCATTTGACGAGCGATCACTCGATAAATGAACACTCATGCCCACTGGATCACTCGATTATTGAAATCACAAAATCATTTAATTTCTTATTATTTAAGCCACTGGAAGAGTCTAGACAAAAACAATGTGTTGAAGAAAAAAAGCTCATTGCGTTTTGACAAAATGATGGCTTTGAAGCCATTTTTCATCAAAACTCTCAAAAAATGTCGAGATAAAAAACAAAGTTCAAACAAAAAGAAGAAACTAGAAGAACGATGCAGTGATGGAACTGGAGAAATACGAATCAGTAGTAAAATGCCCATAAGAAGTCATAGAAAAGTGGTAAGAAAAAAGAATTTCAGGGTAAATAATTCACTTCTTTTTTAGCTTTTCATTTTCAGCTCCTTCATTGGAAATGATTAAAGTCCTTGACAACAAAAAACAAAATCACTGCAGTTATTTCAGCGGACTTTTTTCAAAACGTTCTTGGGACCTCTCCGGAACTTATTGGACGAACTTTTTGACTGTCGGCTTTTTGATGATTGACTTCCCAATGAAACAAATAACAAGATGGCTGGCACCCTTGATACCGAGAGAGTAAACTTGTACTGTAAGCGAAAACTGTGTGCTTGACGAATCCCAAGTCAAATAAGTTGGCGCAAATACACACCAGAAGCTCAATATCAGGTTATTTTCGTTATTTTCTTCGCAGTTCGTAAATATAAACAAGGATGAGTGACAACTAGAACAAATTATAATTGGGCTCAGAAGTCAGATAGGCTACACAGATGCTAGCCACCGCATTACACAAAGATAGTGCATATCTTCTGCTTTTCTTGAGCGCTGTTGATTCCAAGCCAAAGATGAAGGAAATTATGACAGACATAAGAACTCTCGAAACTACCAATACAAGTAACCGCTTCTATCAGTGCCTTTTCCAAGTCCAAAGTAACGACTTTCATTGACATCCAAGGGTTTTTGGTTTTCAGAATCTTTCTTTCTTTAAAGATTGATTTGATTTCCTCCGGTATCACTAAGTACAGAAGTAATGAAATGATTTTATTAGATGCTCAAGATGCATATAACATTTGATGTTAAGGTTTCGTTGGCCACCTGAAAACACAAAAACAAAGAAGGCATAATGCGCATCATAAGCACGCATGCCTATTTTTGTTGATTTTTTCGAAACATTCCCAAAGATGTGGCCCCACACTTTCTGTGATCTTATCAGTTTGTCTACCGGAACAACAAATCAGCGTCTAGCTCACTTAAAAATAAAAAAACCGAAATAAATATCTCCACCATCTCGCATGCAAAAAATTATATCATCATGTGAACTTCTGATCATCGCAAACATTCGAAACAATAACAAACGCCATAAACTGCCACCTGTTTCATTCACTAAACCACTTCGATTCACCAGCCTCTCTATAGATAGTATCTGGCTCGCCATGTCATTGAGCCGCGCCGCCGCGCCGGTTTGATATTTCACTTTCACTCAAACCAAATGATGAAAAACATCATTCAACAAAAGCAAAACAATAAAAATCCCGCGCTAATTAATCGCTCATTGTCTGTGGGAGATCCCAATAACAAACAGATCGGTACACTAGACATCGTCATAACTTGCGAGCACACACACGACACACCTCACCTATCCCAATTGTCTTTTCAAATGAATGAATGGATCCGTGACAGAAAAAAGTCTTGAGCTGCCTATTATCAAAGCTAAAAGCTATACCACAAACTCACTCAATGAAATTCGTCGGTGAGGTCTTCCAATTTACCTTGCAAGGTGATATTGAAAGCTCACAACAGTGGTGGCATAGAAAACCGAACTCACCGAAATCACCCGATTGAGGTGAGTATCGCTATCAAAGCTTGGCTTCTGTATTCACTATCACGACCGTTCGACCGTTTAAAAATACGAAAAATAAAACCAAAATGAAATTGTTACAGTTTAGACTAAAAGGCAAATGTGTGATATTGTCTTTGGTAGCACACACAACTTACTTCATTGGTTGGTAGGGACCACTATGACGACTGTGTTCCGTTAACTGCTAATAGCTATACACTCGTGTTCCAACAACACTCTCGCTTTTTGCCCCCAAGGAGGAGGTTTCGACGGATTAATATTTTTTTTTTTTTTGGCGAGTTGTTATAAATATCCAAGAAGTCCATCAGCGAGAGCTCAGTAGTTTAACACCCCGGTGTTTGGTGGTTTCTTGGCTTTCAAAAATTAATTAGCAAACCGTGGAAAGTGAATTTGTTTTAATCGAGAGTGTGACTACACTAACAAACCTAGCACCGATCGTGTGTATTTTTATTTTTCTTTTGCTAAAAAATAATTACTCTGCGTGCTGAAGATAAATTGGTGCAAAAGGAAGAAGACGATTTAGTTTTATAATTAGTGTTTAATTTATAACGGAAAAGTAAACATCGTTATTTATACGACAAAGTATTTGCAAGACAGTTAAGAAAATTATCTGTTGATTGAATAATTACGTTTATGTGCAAAAGGAGTACTCTGAGTTAAATTAAACTAAATAAGGAAAAAAAGTTTCGAGTGAAAACAAAAATAACAGTGATTTCCTAATTCTATTGGATACTGTTTCAATACAACATAAGCAAGGTGAGTGCCATTTTCCTACGCTGAGAGGGTCAGGACGAATTGTGTTTGAATTTAAAATTTTTAAATTTAACACCTTAAATAAAAAAAAAACAACAAATTCAGCATTAGTGTAAATTACATTGCTTTTTAAAACTGTGTACATCAATTTTGGCAGAGGAAAAGTAGGTGTTGTAGTAAATGGATCATTTACTTTCAATTTTCCAACTGTCTGTTTTTCAAAAAGTGGTGTTGAGAATAATGTAGAAAAAAGGAAATATAGCATCATAAAGATATTTTTTATAATTAGAAAAATTTTAGTGTGAGGGATCTGTTCCAAAGACAGTCCGAGTTTGGATTGCTGGGTTGTGTTTTATCTCTGGCTCTCTACCTCATTTTTGAAAGATCCAGTATAATGCAAAATATATACTACTTAGTAGTTAGTTGATTTCTTTTTAAGTTGGTTTATAAAACTAAAAACACTTTAGCTTTTTTGAAAAGTTCTAACCTTAGTCGAATAATTTGAAAATTTAAATGAGACAATTTTAATCATGTTTTGCCTGGTTTGGTTTTACCAGTCAAATACTTTTGGGGAATTCAATTAATTCAAATGTAAAATAAATTAAAATATTTGTATTACATTTAAGCTGAAATTATTAGCTACAACTATTCTTTGGAATTATAGCCTTTATTTTATAAGTTACTCTAAATCTGAAATGGAGGAAAGATTTCATTATACTTCGAGCTGTGGTAGAAATAGAAGCACAAATTTAAAGTTAGATAAAATGAGCCTTAGTGGTGCAACACTTCCTTAAAGTGACACTTGAAACCATTTATATCTGATTTTAAATTCACACCTTCTAAATTTAAAATCGGGCAACCCCCATTTTAAATACTTAAAGCCTTGCTCTAACTCATCTGATGTTTCTTATTTGCTAAACATTTTGTGTGATCTGTTTCCGAACAAATATTTGTTCCAAATCAAGTATTTTTAGACAAAAATAGACTTTCATCCCAAGTTTTCAATTTCAACCAAAATTTATGCTGTTTTCAGCTGAGTTAATTTGTTTTCTTTTGCTTAGATATGTTACTTCACGTCATTTGCCTGAAGTGTCAAAATGTTAGTACTGTTCACATTTATTTTAACCAAGTCTATTTGAAAGCTGTCACTTTGTTTTGACCTTTTCTTAAATGAGGAAACAAAAATCAGGGAAACCTTATTCCGGCTTCTGTTCGGCATCGGTTAAGAAAACACTGTCCTTTTGATAAAAAAAAGACATTGGTCCAGCGATTTTTGACTCATTTTGTTTAAAATTCTGCCAATTACTATTTCCAATTTCCTATGTTTATTTACCCATTTCTTAAACATTTTCTATTAACAAGATGCAAAGTGACAGCTGCATTATCAATTTGATACCCGTGGCTTAATGTATATAGCATGTCTGCCTGTTACATGAGAGGTTTGTTGTTCCAGAAGCCTAAAATGTTTTTCCTAGGGTATCGTATTCTAAGGTTAGGTGTTTCTAATGTCAAGTGAGTTAATTAATCCTTTTTGGAAAAGTTTTAGCTTCTGGTTATGGCAGAGCATCCACATAAAATGTGTTTAGCTGTTTCTATGTCTTTGAGGAAGAGGCGGCAGATGTTATCTTCGCTGATGCCCATGTTTTAAAGGAACATGTTTACCTCATGAAATCATTTGAAAAAAATGCATGTTTTAAAGGAGATAATTGAGAGAGCAGTGACCAGTGAAGACCTCCGTAGTTAACTTTGCATAACGTTTGCTCATATCAAGAATTTCATATGTCTTAGAGATAAGTCGATGAATAGTTTTGACTGGCGGTGGCCAGTAAATTGTTATAACTGTGGATCATGTTAACCAGTTTATTTTTAATGCTATTTATAGAGAGACTGCAGTAGGGTTAGGTAGCCTTTGAATTGAGTCCTAATGGACCTAAATGGAAAATATCGTAATTCCTTAGAATATTTTCATATTGTGTTGGTTGACTTCGAAAAAAATTCCGCATTCCTTCTACAACCACGAGATCTGATATAAGTGGTCCTCAGACAAAGAGGCGTTTCAGAGGCCTGTGTGCAAATGTTGAAGAATATGTATGTTGGAGCCGTGACGAAAGCTAGATATCCAGCTGGAGTCACCGAAGCATTTCAAGTCACAGTAGGTCTACACCAAATATGCGTCTCTGCTCTTTACTGCAGTGCTTGACTTGTTAATGAAATAAATTTGATTTCAATGCGCACAACAATAAAGAAGAAAGCAGAAGAGGATTCACATTCTTAAAAAACACACATAAACTTCAATTTAGTTGAGCATAGTAAATTTTACAGTCCTTGACTTTCGGATCTAGAAGAGAAAGTTCAAAACATCAAAATAGATAATCAATTTTTTGCTGGCAATGAAGCCAACATAAATGAAGCTCCTACATCGTAATGGGTACCGTATTAGTTTGAAGGACCTATGCTCGCCATTTTTCGATCCAGATATGACTATTCCCGACATTTATTTGAATGAAAATGTGCTGCCTAAGTGTGAAAATCTTAAATATTTGGGATCAATGATCAATAGCGAAGCAACTTGTGATCACAATCTCGATCATGAGGTAGGATGAAAAGAAGACTTTACACCGCGGTTGTGCGTCCAGCACTCAGATTCGCTTCACAGTGTGGGACAATATAAAAAGGTATGAGTTTAAATTGACGGCAACTGAGAAGGAGATGCTCCTTTGCTTCGAATCACAGCAGGAATAACAAAACTTGATCATATTAAAAGTACGAAAATGAGTGGAAGCTCTTCTCGTTAAAAATACCATTTTATAAAAGTATTGCCATCTTCAAAGAAGAGCTCCAAGGAACTTCGTCAAAAAGGCAATATCATACAACGTTCAGATACAATCGCGTAGGAAGAAACAAAGGTAGACTAAAACAATCCTGGTGCAGAAAAATGCAACGAAATTTGCATTTGATTGAGCTCAGATATGGAGCAATCCAAAACCAGAAGGTTTGCCCACGCATTCGGAGGTCAATGCGTAGTACCTCATAAACGGATCACTAGTGTGAAGCAGTTAGGTGGGAGAGCTGTGATCCTTTCGACATCCCGATGCTCGTCACGCTGGAAGAGGTAGAAAAAGAAGCAGATCTTGGCAACCCTGGCAGGTTGATTCTGGTAAAAAAAATATCTAGACTAGTCCATCATTGACATGTGCTTGTAAGGCATAAATGTTAGTGTCATCTCTACTTTAAAATCTTTTGAGAAGTTAACAGTGGACCTTTTTTACATTTAATTTTCAAAAAAGTGCATCAATGAGGGGGCACTTTTAGTTTCGATTCATATTTCAATTCAAGAAATTTTTATTTCTTCTCTTCTTTCTTGGGGAGAAATTGTTATTTGATGCTGTTTAAGGAACAGTTCCAGAAGCGCTGAAAGGCTTCCAGACGACCAATGGAAGACGACATAAGTGAGTTTTTATTACCCTACCTACTGAGTTTATATGACTTTCTAAGCCCTCTGAAAGTTCACATGACAATACATACTTGTTTGCATAGACATGTGAAAAACCATAGACCATCCAATTTGATCCATCACTTTCGATTCATAACTTTCCCGATTCTTCATTAACATGTGAATGGTATTGGTACTGAAGGGTTAGTTCGATAGTAGGTAGTCCTAGAAAAATTACAAGAAGTAACCAACAAATACATAGAGGATTGAGAAAAGGTACGAAAAAAAATCGCAATATCAGATTTACGTTTCCATATAAATGTTCTGCTCCTTAACGATTAAATTTAAAAAAATATAACTTCTTTACATAGCCCAGTTGTATAATTAATTTTCCTCTTTTTGATAAGTTAAAAAGGAAATTTTACTCCTATGTTCCGATCTGAACATCTTATAAACAACTACTGAAAATTCAGTCTACAGGTAATTTTGGCCTCTCAAAAAAACCAAGCAACTATAAGAGCTGCGATCAGATATCAGGCTCATTCTGAGACGAACGCCTTCGACTATTGTCCAAATTAACATTTTACTGTCAAAGATCGGAAACATCTTCTTCAGAACATGAAAAAGTTCTTCTTCTCCTGAAAACTTTAAGCTTAATGCACACGGCCAAAAGCCTATGTCTCTCTAGGAGGCAGAGACAGACACAAATCAATCCTTACAAATATCAGCAAGAACTCTTGAAGAGGTCTTACTTTCTTTTGCTTAATTGTTTAATCAAAACCACCAAAACATCTGCAATGAAGTGTCTGTGGCATAATAGTTAGTATCTGTTATGTCGCAGATCGCAGTTCGAGGTAAAATAGTTAGTATCTGTTATGTCGCAGTTCGAGGCTTAATCCAAGAAAAATGTAATCGTATCTCCACGGCTATGTCTTTTCTCAAGCAATTGGCAATACCTCCGAAAGTAAATGAACTTCCACGAAAAGCGCTTTCTCAACTAACCGTTCGAAATCGACAAAAGTCTCAATCATTACTCACCAAGGTGTGCTTGAGATAAATGCACTAGCCCCAAGAGCTCGCCTAGTTCTGTTGTGTCACCCTTTTTACTTGTGTATTGCCTTCTTCAATGACAGTGGTAAAGAGGGCGCTGAAGAGCACTTCTACAGTAACTGTCTCAAGTTTCGTGGACGAGGTGGTAAGCCAAGTAATCCTTGCGTGGTGAGAGCCGGAAAATCAGGCTCCTTAATCACCATGGTCAATGCACTTTGAAGTGGAACGTTCGGGTCGAGCTCGAAACTAATTTCACTTTCTATTCATAACGCGGCTTTTCCGAAAACCTAAAACAAATGTCTTAATATAAACAACCGCGAAAACTTATATTAAAGATTGATTGGTATTTGAAAAGAAAAATCGAAATAATCCTTCTTTGTTGTTGAGAAAAGGGACTAAAAATAGACAAGATTGATATGATTTTTTATAATGATTCCAAACAGTGCCCATATCTGTCTCATTTGATGACAAGTCAGACCAACATACGAAGTAGCCTATCCACTTCCACGTCGTATGGCTGCTGGCATCCTGCAGCAGTAAATGCAGAGGGCGTTCTCAAAGACATGTGTGGCTGCAAGATCAAACACAACGCATTGCATAATGCCGTTGAAACATGGAAGTGAGTTGTGCGTAGGCGTATTGCATGTATGCTTTTACACAAGTTTCTCAATCCCTGGCCGCACTACTCAATAAATTTTTTATTAGACTCTTTAAAAACACCTGGGTGATCGTAATTTTTTTATTTGACTCTATTTTTTTTACTTTCACATGACTTTTCATCACTCACGTCGACTTTGAAAGCCTACAAAGTGAACCTTTGTTTATGTGAATATTTTGAAAATTGCAATAAAACCGGAGACGGTCAAGGACAAGTGAGCACGGGGCACCACATTGAGCAAACAACAAAGACCAGAGCACATATGAAGACGTTTCTTTTGTAATTGTTTTGAAATTGGTTTTCTTTTTGTTTTTGTAATAAAAACACAGAAGCAATAGAAATGTACCAACCATTACTTGATCCATAACCTTTACAGCAACATCAAGGTCTCTAACCTTTTGGATCGATCAATCTTCCATCGATTTCCCTTTATCATGTTGTTTGTCTTTTCTTTTCTTTATCTTTTTATTTATCTTTTAGCTGATCTGGAAAAGTAGTTTATTTTCGCTTTAATAGCTAATGTGATTATTAAAAGTCTATAAGCAAGGCACGACTCTCTAAATTTTCTATTCAGCTGCCACAAAATGATTTGTTGCCGGCTATTAATAGATTCAGAAGTTTTAACTATCGTCGTCGTCGGTCGGCCTGCCCTAGATTATGGGTAATTTGTTTGTTATTGTTTTTCTTTGGTTTATATAATCTATGTACGTACGTAGATGAACGCTTAGAACACTATTGGGTTTGAGGAAACTCTGTTTGCTATAGGTAACCTTGGGTAATTGCTTGCGGCTTTTAGGAGGAGTTATACTTACTTACCAGCCCATTCATTGTGTCGAATTGGCTCGGTCATTCGGTTAAAAGGGTAAATATATCTTGTGGAACATTTTTCCCAAAGGCACGCATGCTGTCCGTGAGCCTAATAACTTACCATTTGAGATTCATTTAAGGCGGGCACATGGTAAAACTGCTAGATGCATATAGCCATATTTTAATTCTTTATCTTGAGGCTGAGAATTGGATTCGGAGTCATGCGGGTTTGTTGTTTCTTAAATGACACATGATTTTTATGAACGATTTCAAAGGTTGATTCAATTAGTTCGATTAGTTCTGCGCTGCTGGTGCTCTTATTTTGATCAAGATTTAAACTAACGTACCTGTGTGCAAGCCAACAAAATGAATCATTTGAAACAGTGGCAAGTTATGCCCCTGCCAGAAGCGAAAATGTTTTCGATTTGCATCCATAAAATCGTCGCCAGATAAATACGACTATATCTCTTCGATGTTCGGTCGTGAATACTTAAGACCCCACGTGAATTACTGTAAGAATAATTCTTTATGCCACCTTTGATCAGGAATCCACAATGTCGATAAAGTGCTCACATTTCTAAAGATCTTGGAAAAAACCTAGGATTTGGAAGTCGATACTCACCGTCAACATTTTCTAGACCATGGAATTAGTGAAATAACGGCGTACCAAACGAGTGGATTACTTTCACTAGTCTGAAGCAGTTGAGTGAGAGAGCCATGATGCCCTTGAAAATGAAGAAGAGAAAGTACGGTGAGAGCAAACGAATCCTTGGTAGAAGATGGCTACTTTTGAAAATTTTTGATTTTTACTCCTCATCTCTTACTTGTGTAGCGACCAAACAGATCTGGCCAGAGCTAGATTTACAATATACCTACTAGATAATTGTTATTTCTAAACTAAGAGTGCATTTGTAGTCACTGTCTTTACAGAACACTGCCTTATAGATTTACACGCCACAAGACTTGGCGTTCTATCAAACGCATGGACGAAAAGAAAGAGGACACAATAGCACATACTCCTCCTCTGTTAATGTTCTGCTCTGACTCTCTTAACTGCATCTTTTACTGTGGTATCACAACAGACCAAATATTGGCTGAAGTCTCAAGTCTGTCAGTTGCTTTCCCGACAGCTGCCTAACCTAATGCAACTTAAAAAATTCTTGAAATTCAAATGATTTTACTTCCGCATTCCACATACTTTTTACTTTATACATTTAAAGGTATACCCATTACGCCATAGTTTTTGGCTGAAGGGTATATTTAATTAGCTAATTGTTTTGTTGAAAATTCGCTGAAGAGCATTCTTGAGACCATCAACTTTTTCAAAGTAATAAAGAAAGCGCTTTTTATGGCAGGTTAATTAGTTTCGAAAGACTTGCCGATTCCTTGCAAAATGTGATATCCATGTAAACGTTTTTCTAAAGTCCGAACCTGCCTCAAACAAATAACTAGACATTTAACCATTCCGTCACGGGCATCACAACAATTCTTGGAATTATAAGAATTGACTGTTAAGATTTTTAAGCAGTTTTCACCAGGCATTTGAAGAAAAGAGTTAGCTCTGATTCTTGGACTCGAAAAAGTAAGATTTTCTTTCATTTCAGTGAAGGAAGTTTTTCTAAAAATCTTAGGGTCCTTTAACTTTAATTTTTTTTCTGGAAGATATAAGTAGTGGTAATAGTAGTAGTTTCTAGTAAGTTTATTAAAGGTGAAGGATTGCAGGTGAAGACATGTTCAAATAATATGCATTCTTTTTCGCCTAAAGTGACTCACTGGAATATTCACCTGCAGTATGAATGAACGCAAATGAGTGATAGTCTTGTCCATTCACATATCCACATCCGCAAGAAATGTTCGAAAATCGCAGAGCAGAAAATCCTAACGAATAACGAACGAAAGTACCATTGCCTTAAATAATCTACTAGTGTAACATGATCCGAAGAATGTTTACTTCATCGGAATTCCTAGTTTCTTGTTAAATTTTTAAAACGACAGAGGATTGAACATTTTCCAGGACTCGGAAAAATTTCTACGCTTAACCTTAATTCAAACCAACTTTATAAAAAACAGAATCTAGGAAGTCTGTAATGACCTAGGCACATAACCTTTTTGATCTTCTGAAAGGCCAAGTAGTAAACATTAGCAATTGGTTGGCTGATTTCGTAAAAAACAAGCAAAGCTTATTCAAGTAGGAAAAATGTGGCTTTGATATGTTCTTTCAATTATTAGTGCGAAAGAGAATAAAGCTCGACCAACATTCTCTTCTTTCATTTCTTCTTCTTCTTCTTCTTCTTTTTCTTCTTTTTCTTCTTTTTCTTTTTCTTCTTCTTCTTCTTCTTTTTAGTCTTCTTCTTTTTCTTCTTCTGCTTCTCTTTCTTCTTCTTCTACTTCTTTTTCGTCTTCTTCTTCTTCTTTTTCTTCTTTTACTTCTTCTTCTTCTTCTACTTTTTCTTCTACTTCTTCTTCCTTTTCCTTTTCTTCTTCTACATCTTCTTCTAGTTCTTGTTCTTGTTCGTCTTCTTCTTCTTGTTCTTCTTCTTCTTCTGGTTCATCTTCTTCTTCTTTAACTTCTTCTTTTTCATCTTCTTCTTCTTGTTCTTCTATTTCTTTTCACATCTTTTTCTTCTCCTTTTTCTCCTAATTCTTCTCATTCTCCTCTTCTTTTTTTAGAGGCACCGCATTGTCTTGGTAGATATAGTATATGCTCCATAAACTATCTAGAAATGATATCACTGTTGACCCCGATTTTTACATAATTTCGAGTTTTAAACCTGTAGGTTACCTCCAAGACCGGGCGATAAAACACCGCTCGTAGGGTCATGTAAAGTTCCTTGCTTAAGCAGATAACCCTGAGATGAGTGACGCGTCAAAGCCGACCTATACGACCTTAAATGCTGTGGTCGCAAATCGGGCCTATCGGCTGGAGTTTATTCGGGTTGGCCGATGATGTGGTGTTACCCACATCACTCAACAAGAAGAAGAAGCCCGCAAGTGATGTGGTTTTCTTAGTATGAAAATCCTTGTAAATAGTAACGTAATACAAATACTTAGGTGTTTTTCACTCAAGCAACATGAAAATGCCTAATGATTTTCATCATGATAGGTTAGGTTAGGTTAAAATGGCTGTCAGAAATACAACTGACATACTTAGACCAATATTAGGTCCATTGTGATACCATAAAAATTGTGCGAGGGAGTACCTCACCTAGCAAAACCATTTGGAGCTTTTAATAAAGCGAAGCAGATGCAGAGGATCTGTGTTCGCCAGATCGCTTGGATCATCAAGAAAATATTTTGCTAGATGCTATTTTCTTTTAAAGGAGGGTGCAGGACATGAGCAGAGGAGGTGTGGGACTGTCTCCTCCTCCTCCTCATCTAAGCAACTTCTGCAGAAGTCATTAGAGGAAACGCCAAGTCTTATGGCGTGTCTCCCTATCAGACTATGTCCGGTGATGACATTGATCTATGATTGATCATTGATTTGGATCTAGTTCTGCCCATATCCGTTTTGTTGCCACACACGTGGTGATATCGTTCCACCTATGATTTGTTCTATCCATTGCCTCTTGCTTTAGCATAAGTTTACATGTAGCGATTGGTATGATTGGTTGAGATCGGTAGAATGGTTCCTTCTCTGTCGAGTTCATCGGCTTTGCAGTTACCCACGATATCTCTGTGCCCCGGCACCCAAATAAGGTGAATATTGAACTGTTCAGCCATCTCCCTAAGAGATACGCGACAGTTAAGGGCGGTTACTGAGTTCGCAGAAACAGCGCCGAGTGATTTGAGTACTGCTTGACTATCTGAGAAAATCCGGGTATTCGTTGAGGATATCACGTTTTATTTTAGCCATGATAGGACCTCTTTGATCGCCAGAATTTCCGCTTGGAACACGCTACAATGGTTTGGAAGGCGGAACGAGAGACTTACGCTAAGTCGGTTTGAGTACACCCCGCATCCTACCCCTTCTTCGGTTTTGAACCATCTGTATAGAAATGAATTGAATCATCTCTCAAAATGTCTTCGTTTTCCCAGGTCGTTCTCGGTGGGATTGAGACTTGGAACTTATTATCAAAAACCAATTGGGGGATGGTGTAGTCGGAGTGGCAAGGGATTGATCCGAATAAATTCAGGATTGTAGCGTGACCGATGTTATTAACGGTTCATTGGGAGATAGTTCTCATACGAATGGCTGCTCTGGCGGCCATTTGCTTGCTGAAGATATCTAGTGGTGTGAGGTTAAGGAGTATATTAAGGGCAGCTGAGGGTGTTGATCTCAGTGCTCCGCTTATACACAAACAGGCTATTCGTTGGACCTTGCTTAGATTATCGCAGTAGGACCTTTTATCAAGAGCAGTCCACCATACCACTACTCCATATGTAAGTATTGGTCTGATGACCGCGGTGTAGAGCCAGTGTGTGATCGTTATGATCATTCATAAAAAACTTATTTGCTTCAAATCAATCTAACATCGAGACCAAGGATCAGAGAGAATTCCGATGGCGAGATCTCTTTTTTTGGAAAAGACACATTGCTCAACTGGATTTCAGTTGAAAGTTTTCAAAAATACATCAAGTTTATCCGTTGGAATAAATACCATGATAAAAACGTCCCACAATTCAATTGCTTACAATGATTTGGCAGAATATCTTTCTAAAATCTTTGTTAATTGTTTCAAGGCTCCCGCAGTTTCTCATTATTTTCTTTCACAAATTCAACTACAGATCAAATGTGTCTTTCCAAACTAGGTTCAACCTTCTGAGCAATGTGTTCAATCGCAGTTTAATTCGATGCCATTCCATCGATATCATCCAATGTTGATCGCATTCTCATGCCACCATTTTGCTCCCAAAAGCTAACATTCACTTAAATGCCGCCCAGTTGATCATTGTTCAGCTCAACGCTTGGGCAACTTTTATTTTCTCACATATAAACCATCAAATCAGCGAAGTAAAGCCCAGTGGCCAATTTAAAGTCAGGCGCCTAATCGGCCATCATCAAAGTCTTAATCGAAAATAGTCAAACATAATTGAGTAATTAAAGTTACTCAATGGAACACCTTGTCATCCACTCTTTATAGACTTCCCCAGGAGCCACCAAACAAAACAAAAAGTCTATAGAAATATAGTAGAAGTTGTTTTTAAATGATAAATTAAAGGTATTCATCCATCAATTAGACAAAAACTGGTTTGTGGCTTGGGAAAAAACTGTTTATTTGTCATCACATCACATATACTTTAACCTGCCATCTGAGATTTTAACATCTTCTTTAAGATTTGTAAATAAGTTAAACGTGATTAATCGATTTCGGTGTCAATACATCTGTAATCTATTGCATTACTAATCCATTTCACCACAACGAATGAATTCAAGCCAATCAATTAAGACCTCTTTTTTTTGTTCAAATTAATGGAATCGGTCAATGCCTTGAGAAATGTTATTGTCAGTCGTTGCTCGTTGGTGAATAATGTTCACACGTTTGAGCAACATACAGTAGCCTGTTGCATTATGCAGTCCCACCTTAAGATGGAATAAATAAGATAACCTTACACACAAAGGCTGACGCCAACGACGACGAAGAAGAACGCCTAGATTCAAAGCGAATACTTTTGCTTTTTAAATGCTACCATTTACTGAAAAGCAAAAAAAGAATGACAAGGCACCTGACTAGGAGTAACGTAAAAAGAGGAAGATATCCGCAGAGTTGGTTCACCATGGGGACCAATCACACTGCAATTTATTACTTGTTTCTGCCGAGGGAGTGGCGGTTTGGATGCAGTTTTGAATTTGAATAAGACTGCAAAAAGTGATTTGGGATGGTGACAAGCATGGCAATGGCATCATTAGAAAGTTCCGTTTTTTATACTTAACAACGGCGGCGTAGGTCAATCATAATTGGCCTTATTAAAAAAGACTTTCATTCAAGATAGGCGTGTGACAAGATGTTGTTGACTTAACATGAGACCCCTTCATTTGCTTTGGAATTTCGATTTATCTTCTTCTTCATCTTAAATGGAGCTGCAAGTGTCGTGATCTCGAAGGAATTACTGCTCTCCCACTTAACTGCTTCACAGATCACAGTAGTGATCCGCCCATGGGGTGCGTCATGTTTTATTTTTATTTCCTACGACCTACGAGCAAATTTGAAGACAATTATTATTCTGGAATATAGTCGCTGGGTTTATTTAAATTTTTATCAATCAAAACCAGCTCATGCTCAAGAACTAATACGTACGAGTATTAACAGCTAAAATTCGTCAAAAAGGACTACAGACGTACACTTAATCTTAGAATCAATCTACACTTCCTTTTTTCAGGATCAGTAAAGCGATACCTTCGGGATTCGCAAACAACTGAAAGATGTACAGGCAAATACGACAGGGTACGATATTTATTATTTTATTTATTTATTTATTTATTCATTTATTTTGTCTCAACTCAGCGAACCTATAATCAACTCAGCAATGCGTTTTACCACTTATCACCAAAACAAATCATTACTGAGCTCTGCAAAGATTGCCATCACATACTGTAAGATGGCGCACAGACGCCAACAAGATTTAAATCATTAATTAATTGCTTCGATCTTTTGTGGAATAGAAGGAAAGGCGCTATTGCCACCATTCTGTGGCTGTTTTCTTGGGGATAAACTCAGCTCTCAGGTAAAGCATCAAAATTAAATGCTCAGAAGCTTTTAGTTATCACGAATAGAGACTTTTAAAGAAGCGTGCGATGTGGTAAGCGTATTGGTAACAGAAGCAGAAGAGGCCTAAACTAGTTAGGTCACAGGTCACAGGTTCCCGCACAGCTCTAAACAGTGCCTTGCATAAAACGTAGACGGTTTTCTGATATGTAGTTTTGAATGAAAATCAGCTCGAAAGGTGGAAGTAACCTTTTTCAGCGGTTTTCAATGGCGTCTTCACCTGTAAAGTAAGCCCAACACCCAATGATCAATTAGAAGGAGCAAATTTCCGAATACGCACTTTATCCTTCATAGGAAAGAAGAAATCATTACCACAAATCAAAAACTGAATAGCAACAAAAGGTTGGTCTTAAGATGTATTCTCAAAGATTACAGAGTAACTACTACTGGTCCGGTACTAACGATCTAGTGTCCTTCTTTGTGGCACAGACAATGGAAAAAAGGTTGTTGTAATTTAACTTACAACCACAAGGGTGGTTTACAGATAAAGCTGGGAGGCCGTAAAAATTAGTAGAATTAGTAGACACGTCCAACCTATCTGCTAAACACTCTATCACCGCCGCGCCGGCCGCTAGCAGAGCTCTTATGACCAATGCCCACAACATCAAATAAGCTATTGCTTCTTCAAAGAGAGAGCTTTCCTGAATGATAAATAAATGATTGACAATCTCAAAAAAAAAAAACAAAACATTGCGCTCGGCGAAAACTAAAAAAAAAAAATTTTCAGCATAATTCCTACCCGATCCTCCTATCAAGTCTATCTGCTCCTACGCGGTTTTTGATTTAACGTAGTTCCAAAGCGAAGCATCTCTACCGCTGCGGCAGCGTCAGAAATACGGTTGCCATCATTTTTAACAAGTCTTGGAAAACGCTGCATTTTTTTTTTTGTCGCGTTGGTGTTGGTATGTCGCTGTACAACCCAATTCGACAACTGCAGCTACCGCTGTGGCGACTGCAAAAACAATATGGTTTGGGAGGTCCTTTAACTTGCACCACGAAAGTCTTTTTTCAGGTCAGGGACGGAATTCTTGGTTATTTATAATCCACGATGAAGCATGAAGGGGACACATAACAATAACAGTCATCATCACTGGTTCATATAGAGAGAGAGTCTTCTTTTTTTATAATTAACGCACAAATCAAGGGGCTATGACCACCCTTATATCTAATGTTATAAAACACATCGCTAGCATTTAGGGTAATAGGAGAGGATTAAGTAGGACACACCGATCGACATTGCTTTAAAACTTTTGTGAGACGTAATGTAGGGGATACACAGAGTCAGGAAAATATTTTCTTGATGATCCAAGCGATCTGGTGAACACAGATCCCTTGCATCTCCTCTCGCTTCATTAAAAGCTCCAAATGGTTTTCTTAAGTGAGGTACTCCCTCGCATAATCTTTATGGTATCACAATGGACCAAATATTGGTCTAAGTGTGTCAGTTGTATTCCTGACAGCCGTTTTAACCTAACCTAACAGAGTCAGGTAAAGCTTTCCACATACGGGTTGTGCGACTAAAAGTTAAAGTCAGGCTCAAGGTAAAACTGATGAGCATTCCTAGCGAGGCGAGTGTTGCGGCTAAACTGTTTCAGAGGAGGAATCCAGCTGGCTATTTGAAGGCTTGTTTTGCTAATCTTAAAAATCTCATTCGCCACTCGTAGAAGCATATCTACTTTGGCATCAGGCACAAACTACGTAAGCTAACCCTTCTCAGAGGTCTTCTCTTATTTTCAATGAGATTTCATGTTCTTCTGCTTGAAGAGCTGATCTTCAGGTAGTTTTCGTTGGTATAGACTTTTGGAGTGTTTTCAAAGGAAAAAAAGGGTTCACTAATAGACTGGGGAGCCCTTTTTAAAATATCGATTATTTCTTATGTGCGGCATGAAAGAATATGCAGCTCATTTTAGTGAGTTTAGGATTGGGGTGAATTTTCATGTGGCTGAACGATTGTTCTTAAACCTCGCTTCTATGAATAGACATATATTGCATCCAAGTAACCACTATTTCCGTTTGTAACATTTGAAGTGATAACGAAGATCACCGTTTTATTTCTTATAGCATGCATGGTATGACGGGTGTTGGGGGTAGGGATGTTGGAAATGAAAAAATATATCGATATATATCGTATCGATATATATCAAAAAAAAATATCAAGTATCGATATATCGAATCAGAAAAATATCGATATATCGATATATTTTAAATAATGAAATGTGCGACCTTAAAAACGAGAAAAAATAATAAAAAAAAGTAGTAAGAAAAACAAACAAAATATTATTTTTTTTTTCTGTATTTTTATTAATTAAACCAATATTTTTCAACCCCAGTGATCAATGAACGTTGCATGAATTTTATGGGTTGTTCCTGTAAAACAAAACTAACAGCGACAGGTATAGAAAAGAGTTTTCCAACTATGAGAAATGTATGCAAGGTATATTAGTTACATTATACAGGAAAAGGCCCATAAAATTCATGTACCTATTCATTGACCACTTAGGTTACAAATCCTTTTTATTTGTGTTCGATATTTTGGTTTATTACTGTACACTGTGAAATTATCAAAACTCACAAAATTATTTGGTAAGTGGTCAATGAAAGGTTGCACACATTTTATGGGTATTTTCCTGTCTAAGATAATATAGTGAAAGGTGTAGAAAAGTTTTTTTGCAATAAATTTGGTATGTTTGCAGGTTAGTTTCTAGTAACCGAAGAAAGTATAGTTGTTTATACCATTTCGATACATGAATATTTATATCGATATATCGATATATCCATATATCGACCGAAATATATCGATATTATTTTATATCGATATATTTTTGACATCCCTATGTTGGGCTTGTTGTCGTTATGCTTGGATAAATTTATTTATTTTTTTGTTAGGAGGAAATCTTCAAAAGACACTTGGCAGTATTCGATACCACGTAGTGTGGGACTCTAACCTCACTAAAAACTCCTCGTAATCAGAACCAATCTATGAACGATCGACAACAGATTTTTCTTTCTCAATAATATAATCGCTTTAAGGGAAGCTGAAACTTTTAATGCTTCCCAAGACTTTTAGACCATTAGCTCGTGTGGCTTAGTTCTTCTTAATCTCCGAACATTGCCTCTCGTATTTAATACGGACTCCATTTCAGAGTTGATATGACTATGCAGTCGCTGATTGTGTGATACAGCATGTTTTCTTACAACTTCTGTAACCGTTTCTATTTTTAGGTCACGATGTAAATCGCTATTTCTTATATACCATGGTGCATTTACTATTCTACGAAGGACTTTGTTTTGGATCTTTTGGATGATTTCAGTATTTGTTTTCTTTATACAGCCCCATAATTGGATTCCGTAGGTCCAAACAGGTCTAAGTACTTGTTTATAAAGCATTATTTTATTTTCAACAGATAGGTCAGAATTTCTACCGAGTAACCAGTACATTTTTCTATACTTCAAGTTGAGCTCTTCCATTTTCTTTTTGATATGCTCTTTCCATTTTAGCTTTGCATCCAAATTCATCCCAAGGTATTTGGCCGTATTGGCGTAAGGTACAGCTTGATTGTTGATGAATATTTGAACGTAGCTTAACTTTTTATTTGTGAGGTTTATGTGTGCAGATTTAGCTTCATAGAGCTTGATACGCCATTTTTTGGTCCAATCATTAACGGTGTCGACGGCATTTTGCAATTTCTCAGCAGCCTTGACGACGCACTTACTGGGTGCCAAAATTGCAGTATCATCTGCAAAAGTAGCCATAATGGTGTTGTTATCCACTGGAATATCCCTTGTATATAGCAAATACAGGGTAGGTCCTAGGACGCTTCCTTGTGGAACACCGGCTTGTATTTTACATAGCTTTGAATATTCTTGATCGTACCGTACTCTGAAGAGAGATTTTAGTATTTCGTAGTACTGCCTGGGTAGGTCCCTTTGCGGTTTATACTCTAGCCCCTCATGCCCATACCTTGTCGAATGCTTGAGCAACATCTAAAAATATAGCCGAACATACTTGGTTTTCTTCTAATGCTTTTTCAACTGCATCCGTTATTCTATGAACTTGGTCCATCGTGGAATATTTATTTCTAAATCCAAACTGATGATTTGGGATTAGATTTCTTTCTTCTATGACTTATTGACTTTGCTTAGTCTTTTCAGTAGCAATTTTTCAAAGACTTTTGCCATTATTGGTATAAGCGATATTGGTCTGTAAGACGTAACTTCTGTTGGTGGCTTACCTTGCTTTGGTATAACAATTACTTCAGCAATTTTAAAATGATGTGGGACATATTGGGTCTTTAGGCATTCATTTATTTTGAATTGGAGTTTTATGAAGGCTTTTGATGGCATTTCTTTCATAACATGAGCAGTTATTAGATCGTACCCAGGTGATTTTTTGTTTGATAGTTGGTTTCGACACATACTTTTTATTTCTTTGAGTGTGACAATTGGTATGTCAACTTCATCGACTTTATCAATAAACTGTAAGCTGTTTTCAGATGTGTTTGCTGGGAATGGCTTAAACACATTCGCAAGATGTTCTGCAAACAGGTTAGCTTTTTCTTTCGGATTTCCGATCCAATTCCCGTTTAGAGATTTTATTGGCGGGTTTTGTAACTGCGGTCTTTTCAGGCGCTTAGCTGCTTTCCAGAGCGAATAATCGGTTGAAGCATCAGTCGTTAAATTTTTCAGGAATCTACTTAATAAATCATTTTTGGATAAATCATGCTTGGATAAATGCAAATTGATTGTGATCCCCAGCGGTGTATGACTCCGATACTTCAGGCTCTGAGAGGTGAAGGAGCGGATATTTTAGTATAAGTTCACGCGAATGAGAGCTGTCTTTGGTTTATCAAGAGCCCATCTTGATCGCATCTGAATGACCTTAACTCAAATTTGCTGAAGTAATTCCACAAAAGGTTTTTACATTTTCAATTCTGATGCGTACTTAATATCAATCATAAATGACTGGTCCCACTGTTGAGATATTGCACCCGTAACACAGTTTCGCATGCTTGCAATTCTTGTGTATCGCCGAATTCTAATGTGTAGACTATTGGAAAATAAATATGTTGACTTGGTTGGTTTTTAGTAAACCACCGAACTCGTTTGTTATCTTTATTTCTTTTCGTACCTGCTTTCGCTTTTTACAGGAACCATAAAACTACAGGCCCGAGCAACTCCGCCGCCAGGCTAGTATTTAAGAAAATAAAAGGCAAGTTCGCTAGACAGCTCTTTTACTTCAGTTTTTCTGTTGAATTGTCTTAAGCCTCATTTGCAGTACAGATAGATCCTGTGCGTAGAGTCGATCTTAAATCGCATTAGGGGACTTGCTCACATGTTTTTCGAGGAGCTCTCTTCATACAATCTTTTAAAATATCAATTTTTTCTTATATACGGCATGAATGAAAGAATATCCTGCCCATTTGAGTGAGTATAGTATCGAGGTGAATTTTCATGTGGCTAACGACTGTTCTTAAACATCGCTTCTATGTATAAACCCAAATAAACACTTTTCTGTTTGTAGCATTTGAAGTGGTAACAAAGATCGCCGTTTTATCCTTATAGTAGGTATGGTAAGTGGGCTTAAGGTTGCCGTGCTTGTTGTCTGTATACTTGGTTGTATGTATATTCATTTTGATCCCCTGGGGTGTAAGACTAGGATAATTCAGGCTCTCAGAGATAAAGGTGCGGATATTTCAGTGTAAGTACACTGGAATGTACGCATCTGAATGACCTTAACAACAAGAAGAAAGAAGACTTTTGCTGGCCGAATCTCAGTGGTCCCTTTGAAGATGTCACAGTGGGTTAGTTTTTGACTTCCAGAATCATAAATTGTCTAAAAGTAAATAATCATCGAAGCAACTACTCCACAGATTGAATGGTGATTTCCCATCATCTTACTAATATTATAAATGTGAAAGTGAGTATGTTTTTAACGCCATCACACCTAAGCTACTGAACCGATTTAAATGAAATTTGGTACAGAAATTGTCTAGAGTCTGGAATATTCTATATATTACATCCCCATATTTCCACGGGAACGTAAAAAGAGAACGGGAACCTTAAAACTACAGACCCGAGCAACACCAGGCGGATCAGCAAGTATTTAAATAAATAAGAGGCAAGTTCGCTCAACAGCTCTTTTATTTCACTTCGACTGTTGGATTGACTTAAGCCTCATTTGTAGTACAGATCGATCTTTTGTCGAAAGATAAATAAAGATCAAAACCGAGTTTAATTAAGATTCCATTCAGCTGCGTGCATTCTTCATCCGACCAACCCAAAATTCCAATTCATTTTCTAACTCTTTCCAAAGCACCATTCAATCAGTTGTTCGTAGGTAGGCACCTAAGATAACTGTTTTTGTTGCGTTAACATAAAACCAACACGAAATTCCAATCCGTCGCTCTGCTATCGAACTGTCGGTATTAATTACAACGTTTCTTTGCATTAAACATTGAATAACTTATCAATTAAGGCCAAGTGTGTCATTACAGGAAGAAACCAGCCAATGGGTGTGGCATTTTTTTTTTTTAAGCAAAGTGCTCCTTAACTAGAAAGCAATGCTTGTTCGATGATAAATAATTTATGCTCCACCAGCATAACTTTCATAATTACTCTGGTTTTTTATCTTTCCTTACAATAAAATGCAAATCACTAGCACGCGGCTTTTACTTGGCTACACCATTCAAAGCTGTCTCTAGGTAGATTGCAAAAACAAAATGTAAAATTAATAGTAAAAAACTTACTCCATTTGTCATTGCCAAACATGTTATATGTGCTCCCTTTAAGCCACCACATTCATCATCTGACTCTGTCTGTCCTTATTGGGCAATGATTAGTGTATCGCTCTTCTTTTGTCAAACTCAAAATGACAAAAAAGTGACAAGTCACTTGACACTTGCTAAGCTTTCTTTGGCCAAAATAGTCGAATGCAAGTTTTTTTTATCTCTTCACTACATGTTTGGTTTTTTCTTTTTTTCTTTGCTAAGACAGGATATTGACTTGAGCTGTGGATCGTGAGTAATCAAACCAAATATGCTCACATTTGAATGTTCAGTCGGAGGTAGCCAATTTTGACACAGGTAAATGCTGATGTAAACGACGTAATGTATCAACGTAAGTTTCACTCTTTTGTTATGTGCTGTGTCTGAACACGTCATTTCATGCTTCAAAACGTCACTTAACTTGATTGCTCCTTTTTTTAATCGCACCAAACCAAATATAGCAAAATTGTCAGCAAGGAAAAAAGAAGAAAAAACCAAATGGAGGAATTCCGATTGGATAACAATTGGGCATGGACTCGAACGACGGACGGACAGTTAGTTTCGGTAACAACCACCGGACAGCTACTTCCAAATGAGTTACAAGAATGGTAATTGCAGGTGCGATTAAATAGTTCGAGTTGATGCTTTCGATTCGGGGATCGTGCGGATTAATTGAATCGAGTTCGAAACGGGGGAATGGCGATTTCCTGCCGAAGCTTAAATAACATAAACGACAAGCACCTGTTATTTGCAAGTGATCAATTCGAATGGCATTATTGATTGAAGCGTAAGTGTTATAAGGAAGCGTTTACACAAACTAGATGGGTGTTAATGAGAGTGAGCATTCGAGATAGTTTAGTTTCTCTAATCAAAATAAGTGCTTGTATGATGCAAAGATCGTTGGATAAGATTTAAATAGAAGAAACAACGTCGCGTCGCGTCGGTTAAGTCCCAGAGGTATCGACGGATAGTCCTTAAGTCATTCAATGGATGCATAGTGATCTTGAGATAAGATGCTGGGAGTAGCACCCAAGTTGAGTAATTAAAAAATACCACGATCCAAAAAGGAGTAATGAATAGTTTGATGATTTTAATTGTGTACTTATAAGAGTATAATCTTTTGAGATTGGCTTGTCTTGAATTTGAAGTAAATGGGATTTCCTCTGCTTAGTGCTTACAATACTAGTCGAACTCAAAGCCTTCATTTTAGAAAATATCTCGATCAGTTGCACGTATCAAGGCGTAATAAAAAAAAAGACAGTATCATATAATCAATCGACTTGCTAACATTTTGCTCTGGAACCTGGAAGCCGATTCTACAGTCAGACCTAAATTTACTTTCTGCGATCTTGCGATCTTGAATCTTGATCTCATTTGCTTCCTTCTTTCTTCATTCTGAATATGATATAGTAAAAAGTATGCAGTTTGCGATCATACTCTAGTTTGTATTTTAAAGCTACTTTTATACATTTAACTTATAAGTTAAACTCTACCAATACTAAGGTATACAAAGTAGTCCAAGTATTGGTTTCTGTTAGAACTTCTTTACAAGTAAAGGTCGAACACATCTGATTTCGTTTTCGAATAGAATCCTTTGGTCGCATTATGTAGGTTCATTTGATTTGGGTTTTCCATTCATTCAAACTTGTCAGAAATAAGTAAGCAAATCAGCTGCTGCTCAAAAACCTTTAAGTAGGGTACTAAACAATTCATGTGTATGCTACTCGGGCAGCTTCCATAAATGGTATGGGACACCAGAACGAAAGTCCTCTCAGATCAGTACAGAATCTAAATCTGATATTTGCTCCGTTCAAAGAGCGAGGTCAACATGAGCTCTAGATAGTCAATGGGGGGGAAAAGAATTTTAGAAGGAACTCTTGTGCCAATTACAATAGAACATCAACCCGCCCCAGAGCCACCCGCACCAGAGGTCCTGCTGAGAACTTTTGTCACTGCACTTAGGATTGTGGTTAGTTCCAAATGTGAATGCTGGAAGAATTTTGCCCCAATAGTCTGCAACATTTTTCCATTCCCCCACTAGAACGACGAGAATGTTAGAGACTCTTCAGCAAGCACCACAACGAGCATGTCATCCAGCTGAAATTCAAGGGAAGAATTTTGAGTTGAAAATTTGATCAAAAAATTTTCTAGTTAAGAGTGTTGCTAAGTCGACATATGGCAGGGTCATATCCCCTTTTACTTCCGATAGTTTTGTGTCGTCAGCTCAGCATGGAGTCTTTTTTCTCAGGTGCGGATAATTAGGGTTCTTTCGGAATGTTCTAACATTGAAAGAGAGTTCGAAAGAAATGGAAACAATTCAAAAAACCAGTTGAGGAATCTTTGAACAAACTTAAAAATATTGACATGGAATAAGAAGAATTGAGACTGCAAAGTGTGACAGTTACTTAAGTTGATTAAGTGAAAGAGGACTTAAGTCGAGTTACAGGTATTCTTAGTCGTGTTATAGCAGTTACGACTCTTTCTTTCGAAAAAACGAAAAAGACGATGAAAAAGAAGAACTAGATTAAAGCAGCCGCATCAAGTTCTTCCTTCTAAGTGAATGATTAAACTTAAGAACGAAAGCAGATATTCGGTAAAACGTGCAAAGCTCTGTTTTTCAGAGGTCTCACCAGGCTTTTTAAATAATCAATGGCTTAAAGCTACCATAGGATAGTGTTCTAGGACTTGTAACTCTCAACCTGGTTGCGATCAGTGTAAAGCCGAGTATAATCAACATTACAAACATTGCTCTTTACAAAACCAGTATCTTTTCAACCGACGTCGTTCAAGGATGGGCTTTGGAAGACAAGGCCTACGAATTGTTCTCCTAGCAATCAGCTAGGTTAGATTAGATTGGATTATATGATGGGTTGAGATTGCGCAGCTCTGGGCACTGCGGTGTCTGAATGAAACCTATTGTGCCAACCCATGTGAGATTTTAGGGCAGTTCTCATGCTCTTGAGTTGGACCAGAAGGTAACAATCATCTGTCGGTGGATGAGTTTGAGTTTATCTAGGGGGATGGTTCTCAAAATGAAGTATTTTCTTTCTAAAGCGGAAATGTGCTGGACATTCCGTAATATTGTGCTGAGATTTTTCTTCATTTTCAAGGTATAGTCTACGGATGGGGTCCTCTACTTACCTCATTTGGTGAAGGTGTTTCTTTAAAGAACAGTGGCTGGTTAAGAAACCTGTGCAAAATTTGTATGGTTTTCCTATTGAGGTTCAGTAGGAGTTTTAATGTTTTTTCAGTATGTTCTGGGGAGAAAAGTTTTGAACAGGTTTGAACAGATAAGTTACGTTTTATTTGATTCTATGTAGAAGGTGCTTTTACCATTTTACTATATCTTACCATCATAGCCTTTACACCACATAAGGTTTCCGGACCGACGAATAGTTTAGATGCACCGTCTTTAGCTAAGAGCTGAGTCTACCTACTCCTTACCATCATAGCCTTTGTGTGCTTGTATCCAGTGGAGGACTACATAGTTTTTCCTTCCTAGTTCAGAGAGTGACCTAACTGTCTCTTGGACTAGTTTGGATTTGGATCTTATGACAGGTGAGCTTAACGCCTTTAGTGCAGCTTGTCTGAGATGAGCAAATTGTGTTTGATGAGCAAATTGTTCTTGAACATTGGTTAATGGCAAAGACTTTAACTTAGAAAATGGGAGAGTGACTACCTAGGGTTACTGAAAAATTCGTTCTAGGAGAGTCGCTGAAAATGCCGGAATTTGTACCAGTTTACATTTTTGAGCCGTCATTATACCAGACTATATCTTGCCTTGAAGGGTGAAGCTTTGTGTTTTCCCAGTCTTCTCCAGCGGGAATGACAATGGAGAAGTTGAGTTTGAAGTTGTACATGGCAATAGTAGGATCCAAGCACATACTAAAGGTTTTTCTAGACAGTCCATTATTAACAGGTATCCTTTCAGGTTTGGGTACGATGTGATGTGTCCTTGATGGAGGAGACGGTGAGTCGCCAGTCTTACTTCCTTTTTTATAAAGGGATTCTAGGAGTTGTTCGAATGCATCCTGTAATGCATGCTGTTGCTAGTTTTTGAAGCTATTCTAGGTTTTGGATTGCTGTTTCTCTTTTCTTTTTGACCACCATACTGCAGCTACATACGCTATTGTTGGTCCGACTACCAACGTATATAGGTCGTACATCGTTTTAGGTTATAGACCCCAGTTTTCCCGCATATTATGCGGTAAGTCAATAGGAATATGGTCGCTCTGTGGGAAATGTGTTCTACTGGTGGGTTCCATGACATTTTGCTGTCTAGGATGATCTCGAGGTATTTTGACTCTTTTGAGAATGGCATTGTTTCCCCATAGAGTAATCAGTTAAGTCGAGTTACTGGAAAGTAAATATCTAAAGTTTTTCTTGCACCACAGAGCCTGTCATTGTATGGTCCACAAATTTTAGTCAAAATTTTTGCAAGTGATGCTTTATTTCAAGATGATCGAAATTTATCGAAATTTATAACGAGTGTGTTTTTGTCGCAATTCAGTAATCCCAAAATCAGCTCACCAATGCACTTTATCATATAAAAATAAAAAGAACAAATCAATACTAACCACTTTACTTCTACATTTATTTGTTGTAAGTTCAGTGATGAAGTGAATTGATAGGATTGCACAGGTTCAATGACAAAAACGCACCAAATGATCTCACTGAAGGATGAAGCATTGATACTTTCCGCGTTGGAAATTTAAATAATCTTTTATTTACCAACACCTAAGCTAACAAGATGATCTTTTCATTTTCATTTCCTGAGGTTTGTTTGAGTTGACTCAAATGTCACTGAAGCAAGGTCCCGCTACTGGAACTATGAGACACGGGCATCAGACCTAAGGTCTTTAAGCAATATCTTAATTTTGTGCAGCAATTTCACTCAACGCAATTTGTTTCTTTTTTGTAGGTGGAAATAAAAGCATATAAGGTCTTTTATGAAACCATTGCAAAATTGAATGGTGACTTCCTAAGATTAAATAAAATAAAACTGCAGGTGCAGATGGCCTTGATGCCGAACTCTTCAAGGTAACTGGAGACCAGTTAGAAAGGAGCATGCACCAGCTGATCTGCATGATATGGTCGGAAGAAAGCATGCCCGATGAATGGAACCTCAGTATCGTATGCCCGATCCTAAAGAAAGGAGACCCTCACAATTGCGCCAATTATAGAGGGATAAGCCTCCTTAACTCCGATTATAAGATCTTGTCTGCTGTAATATGTGCACGTCTGAAACCCCACGTCAACAACTTGATAGGTCCTTATCAATGTGGTCTTAAACCAGAGAAGTTCACAATAGACCAAATTTTCACACTACGGCAGATCTTGGAAAAAACCCGAGAACATAATATCGATATTCACCATCTCTTTATCGATTTCAAGGCCGTGTATGACAGTATTTGCAGAGACGAGCAGTACAGAGCCATGTCTAGTCTCGGCGTCCCTGCAAAACTCGTACGACTATGCAGGATGACTTTGGAGAATTCACGCTGCTCCGTCAAGGTCGGTAAAGAACTCACGGAGACCTTTGATGTCGAAAAAGGTTTTAGGCAAGGCGACAAACTGTCATGCGATTTTTTCAACATCATACTTGAACAGATTGTAAGAAACTCAAACGTCAACATCAGAGGAACAATCTTTCAAAAGTCTGTACAATTACTCGCCTATGCAGACGATATTGACGTAATGGGAAGAAAAAAGCGTGATGTCATAGGTGCTTTTGCGAGTATTGAAACGGAAGCGGCAAAAATGGGTTTGATGGTTAATGAGGGCTAATCGAAGTATATGCTGTCATCAAACAAGGACACAGAACATCGACGAACTGGACAAAACGTCACAATAGACAGACATAACTTCAGGACTTCGTCTACCTAGGATCCGCTGTAGACATGGAAAACAACATCAGTGCGGAGATCAAACGAAGAATAACTCTTGCCAACCGTTGCTTCTTTGGGTTAAGAAGGCAATTGAGAAACAAAACCCTCTCCAGAAAAACCAAGGTATCCTTGTATAAGACCTTGATCATCCCAGTCCTGCTTTACGGCGCGGAAGCATGGACCTTATCGAAAGCGGATGAGGAAATCCTTCGTCGTTTCGAAAGAAAAATTCTCCGAATGATCTTTGGTCCCGTATGCAAAGACAATGTGTGGAGAAGAAGATACAACAACGAGCTGTATGAGCTGTACCGCGAAATGGGCATAGCCAGAAGACTACGCATCGCGAGGCTACGATGGTTGAGTCATGTAGAGCGGGTGGACCCAAACGCTTCGGCTCGACGGGTTTTCGAAAGCACATTCCTGGGCAATCGCGGAAGGGGAAGACCTCGTCTTAGGTGGCGCAATCAAGTGGATGAAGACCTCAACCGACTTAGAGTGCAAAACTGGAGAGAGCTCGCCCGAAATCGAAGTCATTATAGAAGGATGTTGGTTGAGGCCCAGGTTCACCCCGAACTGTAATGCCCGCCTAAGTAAGTAAGTAAGACTTCCTAAGATACTTTAATAAATGAAAACGAAGTTTGCTAAGCAGCTCTTTCGTTTTGCTTTTTCTGTTGGGTTGACTCAAGTCTTATTGGCATTGGCAGTGCAGATAGACAACTAAGATTTCATTCAACAACCACCTTTTCTATTTTCTGTATCTGATTGGTATGTACTTTCGGTGTCGTCATTACTACAATCAGAGCTGCTCTTTCATAATGACTTTAGAAAGATCAATCTTCAGTGTCTATTTTATTTATGTTTCTCTTTTTTTTTGTAGTTCTTCCTTAACTAGAATTTAATTGGCTAAGGATTTCCACTGCCCAAATAGTCGGAATTTCTTAGCAATTATTAATTCGTCTCAAATGTTTCCATTCAGCGTTTTGTAACCCATGCAGGCGATAGACCTGCCTGGAAATAGCTTTTTCTGGTCTGGTTTAGACCTGGATTTCGAAACTTTTTAGACGATAATAGTCAAATAGTCTATCATCGATTGTGTAATCAAAAGATTGTTTCATGTAACTTCGCTTTGGCTGCTTTTTTTAGTATCTGGAATTCAGATGACATTTGTCTTAAATGTTAAGGAATCCGGGTCCTGGATAGCCTCCCGTATTTCATACCTCAGGATTTAAAATTAAACTCTTTTGGCCTTTAAGTAGGGCGCCATTCGCACAGACTTTGGCTAGTACACCTGCGACTGATCTTCGAAGGGCCTCTGGTTGTTCTTGGACGAGATTTTCAGCCGTTGTGAGTTGTGAGGTACGTGACTGAGCCTTCCGAATTAACAATCGTAGTCTAAAAGGAAAACTTCACTATAAATAAGCAAATATCTTAACAAGTCGAGGCCTATTTCAATGCTCTAATCCATATCCACGAACTTTCCAAAATCGATTCCACTATTTTATTTATTCTCGTTTGTCTTAAGACAAACTCCATACCTTAAGCCTTAAGAATTACAATCTACTTTGACGAGTATAGTTTACACAAAAGCTAAGTCGTTTCCGATCTCATTTTATTTTAATTCAAGAATACGTTTTCTTTGCCTAAGGTTTTACAATAACGAGCATAATTCGTAAACTTATTTATCATAGCCGACGCTATAAAACACATTTCTCAACTGCTAAACGTCAAAGAAAATGTGTCACGACTTATAACCATGCCACATGAGTCTACACTCTCATATAAACTAGCCCATAGGTTATTGGTTGATACTTGGCACGGTACCTTTAAACAATTAAATATTTTGCAAATCGATTCGCTACAGATTTCGCGCATAAATTATGTTCACACTGACTTTGTGCTTACGCTTGAGCAGTTGCATTCATTCCCGTCGCGAGCGCAGCGTCGCGCAGCAACCTTAAATGGCTTTAAAGGTTATTACAAAACTCGAACCAGTGTCGAATCGTGATGTGTCAACGTGGTATAAGAAATGTGGTCTGCTTTAACGATGCGGCTTCCAGTTCTCAATCTCATTTAGCTAGCTACTAAATAATATGAGAGAAATAAAAAACTAAAGTACGAAAAATGTATGTTAAGGCAAAAATAACCGCATAATTGTTGCTCCTAATCGATGGACTCGCATCTGGCAAAACTGGCTGCTCGCAGAGTCAAAAATTCTTTTATCGAATAAAATAATTGATTAATAGTGCACTAGATTGGGAGCGAAGATTTCTTCGATCGTCCAAAATATAAATTTTCTGCTGTCGACAGCATGATTAAGACATCGATTTATCGTTTATCAATGTCTGTCAATTGGTGGTGGATATGGAATTGAAAAGCGTTGTTTCTTAATTGAGAACAACGTTAAGTGTGTTTATTTCAACTTCTTAACGTGGCTGATGAGTATATCCAACTTTGCTCAAAACATTTCCTTGCGCTAATTTACTGAACGTCTATTTGACGAAAAGCAATGCCATGTCCGTTGAGTGTGTTACACATCATTGCTTACTGTGTGTCGCAATACAAAACATGAAAATGTGAGGTTTGAGTCAAAGGAATTCCGCTCTAGATGTCAATGGACCAGAAGTTGATAGCCAATTATTTATTTTTCTCGGACATGGTGGAGGCAGAGTGTGATGTAAATAATAATGGGGTTCCTTGTGTGGTATTCATTAAGTGGTCAGTAAAAATGAGGTTTCTGCGTACAAGTGGTTGGATTTGTTTTTAATGTTTTTGGTGTCATAAGCAGCACCTACGAGTTTTAGCGAGGTTAACTGATTAAATATGACTTCACTAATGCAGTTTTTTCTTCGACTGGTGCTCATATTTGTACACATTTTTGTTGTTCTTTGAAGACAGCTTTTGTGCTGCAGAGCAGGTAGATTGGACATATTTGCACTCAGGAGAATGGATCTATTTATGTATCTGAAAATCGCTTAAAAGGTCTGGACTGTTTATGGAATAGTTTTGAAGCCTTACTAACAAGAGACATAAGGACTTTGAAGAAACTGTGCTGTTATTTGTAAGCATCCGCATCTCAGGGTCAATCAGTGAGTCAGTGATGGACTCAATGTCTTATGAAAGTTTTCCAAACACCTTCTCAACGCCGAATTAACATCCAACTACCCAACAGTGGCTTGATTTTTGTTAAGCTTCGTCCGTTTGTAGCTGCAGCATTGGAGTTTTCTTTTTCAGAAACAAAGTGCATGTTGGCCACGGTACAACTGCTTGCTATGCTGCAGAGCCTTCAAAGAACGAAATTTTTGAGCATCCTGAAACGCTGTTTTGTACTCCCATCTGCGACAGGGATATACAATCTTTCTATGTGTACAATATTTACTTTCTTCCAGCATCCTGGATCCTGGAAAAAGGCTCTTATGAGGACAGTTGTTCTTAATAATTGCGGGTTACACCACCACAGTCTGAGGATAGGTTGGTGGTAATCTTCTTTAACATCTTTGATCTTATAAGACGACCCTGCGTATGTACATACATATAAGTCAGTTAAAAATCATGTTTTTTGTGTTTTGCAGCATCCTTTGGAGTTGCGTGTTTTTGTGCTGCTTGACTATGCTTCTAAATATTTATTTAGAAGGCTTCAGCTCGCCCAGGCTGAACTGATAGTTGAGTTTACTTGCGCTCAGCTGGCGTTGGTGTATTCTATATGTCTGTATTTTTTTAGCCAGTTCACGGAGATGGTAAAGATTTTGGATGTGGGACGGTAGGTGCTGATATCTGTTTTTGTAGATTTCAACCTATAGCTCTCTATAGCTTTTGTGAGGTCCTCGATTGCGACATCAATCTCAATGTTTAGCACTCCGAACGGGCCTAACACTCCTTCACATTATCTCTGTAGTTTTCTTCATCCGGCTTAGAATAGCTGACGAAGTTCTCTGGTGACGGATCAGCGTTGAAAATCAGTTAATTCAGTGAGATTGAATCATGCTCTGCTTTGTGGAAGGAATCAATATGCACTTAGGTGGCACTTGCTCCAAATTGGATTTTAAAGAAGCCAAAATATCGATGCTATTCGTAGGATTTTTGCTGTTTTCGGTGAACCAGTTGATGTTGCCTTCTGTACTGTAAATACCATCCATTCAGAGGAGGTGTGTTATAAATATCGCCTATCAGTACGTTTATCTCTTTTGACATGAATGTATTGAGAACCCGAAGGTGTTCTTTGAAGTCGTTTGTGCTGGATGGGCGCTTCGCATATATGCTTACTACTCCCAACTTTTCATCAAGTCCAAGTTGCATGGTGATGATACCCGTAACCCGTGGCTTGCATCGTCCTGGGTCCTTAGATAATAAGCTCGATTGCGATATTTAACGTTTTTTCCCGAATGTATATGGCAGCACCTCCGTTCCTGTATTGTTGGTCTTCTTTGAAAGAAAGAATAGCTCACCGCATACTTATATATTTTCTTTTATTAAAACGCAACTTCATTTCTGAAATAAGAGAAATATCAGGTTACAAAAAACTAAGTGTAATCCTTCTCTTCTGTACAAGGACTTTTCTGTTTAGATTCCTTGCTGGTAAAGCTGACTATGGAATTGTTGGTTTGAGTGGAGCTATCATTGCTGAGAAGGTATAGGCTTGGCAGTTGTGGCTGTTGGTTGCCCATGCTGTTAGTGGTTGGTTTTGTTGTTTGTCTACTGCAAACAATTGCAGAGTAACTTTTTCACGGTCACAACGTATATTTATTGATGAGTTCTTTGGCTGTCTCTTTCTCTGGTAACAATTTGTTTCTCCGTAGTTTTTTCGTTCTAAAGTTATTGACAAAAAATTATCTACACACTTACGGATACCAGAACTTACAAAAACCTCAAAACATCTGATTGCTCTGAAACCAGTCACTTCCAATGAGAGGTTAAAATATGACAAAGCATTTTAATTGGTATGGACGGTTTTGGCGGTCTAAACCTACTTAAATATTTAGCCATCTCTGGTTGGAAGCATTGTTGAATCAACCCAATAACATTCGCATCATTCTTGAACAAAAAGATTTTTGAAATCTCACGATCGAATGAATATCTAACAGCATAACGAACCCCATATCAGTTTGCCAGAAGAACAAACAAGTCCTCCCTTTGTATCAACCGAAGTCTTTAGTCATTAGAAGATGAAGCTATAGGTGAGATAAATGAGTTGACGGTTGACCTTATCATCTTTTCACTTAGATTGAAAGCAGATCGTTTGGGATTTCCTGCGGCTTATGACTGCAGAGTGAAGACGAACAAAACAACGTTTTTTTAGGATTTTCAAGCCATACTCTCCGCATCACCCTGTTCAAAGTGCAACATCTGTTTAAAAACATTTTTTTTTGTTTTCTGTTTTGCCTCGAACCACTCACATAACAGGCAGACGTGTTAACTTCACGAACTTCGCCATTGGCAAAAACCATTTCTTTCACGTGGCTCGTCCAAACAAAAAGCCTAAGAAAGTTTAGTCGCTACATCTGGGTGGCTAATTGAAATTTCCTTTTCAAGCATTCACACGGTCTGGATACTTTCCACCAAAAAAAAGTGATGGCATCGCTGCTTGTCTGGCACATAACGCAGTCTTGTTGAAGACTGACGTCGACCACGTCAAAAACCTCCGATGCTGGCCATACAAAATCAATTTTCGTCGTTCTATAGCGTAATCCATTTAGAGAATTTGTTGCCCAGCATTATTTTTCGAAAAGGTAAGGTCCAATGACCCCGACAGAGAGAACACAGCATCAGGCAATCACATTCTGAGGATGGAGAAGCTTTTCAGCAATAATTCTTGAGTTTTCTAAGACCCAACAATTCCACTCATTAATCGAGATTCACTATGCATGATTTTCCGAAGAAGCTCCAATTCTTTTCTTTTTCAATTCATTATTTATTCAGTAGCAGTATACACATTTTTCTTTTTGACTATTTACATTTTTTTTTTAGAGATTTAGGATATTCAATTATTCCTTTACAGCTAAATATAATATAAAATATGTTGTATAACACAAGAGCCCCTTAATTCTTTTCTTATTTTAATGACCTAGTCAGCAAAAACACGACGTTGTTGATGGTCGGTAGACGGTAGGATCAAGTGCTTGTCTTGACTGTACTTTAAGTGCCTCAAGACCTAAGTCTTTATTCGAACTTCGGTGAAATTTCATTTGCGGAATGCCCAGTTAAAAAAATCAACGAGAAGTTGTAAATACATCAACACTAGGGGCTACAGCGATATTCTCAGTTGTCCTTGAGCGGCATGCACGAGATCGATTCTTCACATCACTAGCTCAAATTTTTTCACATACCTTACACTTTCTGGTGCTTCATGACTTTCAAAAACTGCTTCAGTTTTGCAAACTGTGACCGAAAAGTGTTCAACATTTTTGCTGAGGATTTTAGTAATTCCAATGCGTTGGGTAAGCGCTTGTGGTTTCATTATCTTAACCATCTAGTTTTTAGTGGTCACCTGTCTGTAACGACAGCTTGAGTCATGACAATTACGGAAATAGCGGGGTTTTCAAAATGAAGCTTTTGCTTGAAAGACATTTTGAATGTTAACGTGTTTTGTCTAAAAACTAAAGAATTTTCTGGAAGTAACTTGAGAACTTGAAAGTAGGTGATAGTTGCCATGTTCCGGTAGGCCATGCTCAGTATTTTATAGGATTTTCCGTTCCCAGCAAATGATGTATGAAGCCATGAACTACTTTAACATTTAACCAAAAGCCAGTTCATAACAGCCAGAAGTACCACGCATTACTTTACAAAGCCCAACTCCCATTTACGTCAGCCCAGATTTTTCCTAAAACGCTTAAGGGGCTAGGGGTAGTCAGAATTTTCAAAAAATGAATTTTTTTTTAATGCATTTTCTTAAAGCATAGTATCTTAAAAATATTGTCTGAAAGTTTGAAGTAAATAAAATAAATAGGGTGGCGCAACAGAGCGAGAAGCCCCTGGGCCTAGCGCATTTCTCACAACCATGCCTTGTGAGGGAATGGAGGGGACCTACAATTTTCTGCCGGTTGCGAACGGCTAATTGAGAAAGCGCTTTTCATGGCAATAATATAATACAATACTAACGGAGGACTTGCCAATTCCTCGCGATAGGCGATACCCGTGAAAAAACATTTCTGCCTCTGCTGGGATTCGAACCTCGAACCTCTGGGTTAGCAGGTGGACATGCTAACCATCACTCTACGGGTACCACAAGAAAGTTTGAAGTGAATCCTAGAAATATCTTTCCAGTTATTCAGTGATGAATAAGAGGCTCTCGCGGTCTAGTATGGACTGTAAAACTTTAAATGCGCTTTTCTCAAAACTATGTTTTATGAACTGCTGACCACTGTAACTTAAAAACCGCTCGATAGATTTGAATGAAACTTATACAGCTGTCTGTAACGACAGCTTGAGTCATGACAGTTACGGAAAAAGCGAGCTTTTCAAAATGAACCCTTTGCATGAAAACCCTTATTAACATAATCGTGTTTTGTCAACAAGTTAAAGAATTTTGTGGAAGTGTCTTAAGGCCGTGAGAGTCGGTGATAGTTCCCGTGTTCTATTGAGCCATGCTCAGTACTCTAAAGTACTTCCTGTTCCCAGTAAATGATGAATGAAGCCATGAACTGCATCAACATTTCATCAAAAGTAGTTCATAAAAGCCAAAAGCAAAATTTTCTGTCTTTGGTGTTTCTGGAATTCGAGCGTAGAACCTCCCACGTAATAGGCAGATCGGCTAATTATTACGCCACTGGCACCACCCTAAAATAATCAACGACTATAAATTTACGAATTCATCTTAATCAAAATTCAATACCGCATAACTTTTTCCAGTTTAATAATTTTGTCATTTCTTGAAAAACTCAAAAAGGGCGGATTATTATTACATGAATCGATTAATGGCCAAATTTTGGTCAAAAACCCGAAAGTGCTTTTGAATTAGAGGGTGCAAATCGGAGATATGGGTTCTAAATCATCCTCATTTGTTTTCTCGAAAACGAAGCAAAATCGATGCAATTCCAAGGACGTTTTTTGTAGAATGCAAATTTTCCCATCGAAGAGCGTCTTTCAAATAATTGTAAAAAAAAGTTTTCTATCCAAAACGTTAAGAGTCCCCATAGAAAAAAGTCAAAATTTTCCAATCTTTGAGTTTTATCAGCTTCTTCAATGGCATTTCTTTCTGGTTGCAGATAGGTATAGACATTACTTCATAAAAACGAAAGTTTTTTTAAAGCTATATCAGAGAACTTTTTGCGTTCAAAATTCACCAAAATACAACCACTTAATCACATACATTTGTCGTCGTTTTTCATCCTTTAGGAGGTTTTAGCTCTATTCCTTTAAACAGTGATCAAACATTTAGGGCCGGTTTGTTCAAGCTTGGTTATTTCTAATCAATGATTATTCCAGATGATAATCATGGATTCGGTTTTTTCACGAAATATTTAATCAAGGAATCTCTGATCAGAGCTTTTAATCATAGATTTTGCTAACCAGGCAATTTTTCTGGGTTAGCTCCATTTAAACAACGATTAACTGATATTCAGTTTGTTCAGGCTTGATTTTTGTTCAAATCACAGCTATCCCTTCAGAATAAAAAACTGTCAGGCTGACATTTCACCTTGAATGAGGGATATGGACGCTGTAATTTTAGTTTTTTTATAAGTAGTTTCTGTAAAACAAAAACATAAATCAATTCTACTATAAATAAAAAAAGCGTGGGCTTGGCTGAAGTGGTATTTTATTAAACCATAAATGGCAGTATTTTCTTTGAATTTTAACTCAGAATTTAAATTTTTAAGCGATGTTCCTCGTAGCGTAGTATTTCTTTCTCAAAACTTAAAATTTCATCAACTTGAACTTTTTTTGGTTCTGCACTGCTTTGGTCAATGTTCTCAGTTGTGTGGTTGCCTTGTTGAGCAGCTTGCAGGGCGAAATTCACATTATTTTGGGTGTTTTGTATGGAAGCAGTTTCTTCTTGTACTACAGCTCCAGCTTCGCGAACTTCTTTTTCAAGTTGTTCGACAATTCCCTGTTTTCCAACCAATACAGCTTCTGCAGCACGAGCATCTTGCAAAGCCCTTTCATCCAACTGAGCTGTAATCTGAGTTGTCCGTTTTGAGCATTTGATGCTGCTTTTGCCTCTTGTGCAGCTAGATGCTTTTTGCTTTGATGACCCCTCATACCTCTGTTAGATTGCCAATTAGTTTGGAGTTTCTTTATTTAGGTGTTCCGAGTCGCCATACCTACATAATGTTTGAAACTAAAATGAAATTAAATTTAAATCTCGATAGTTTTGACAACCGAAAAAAAAATCTCTCATCAAAAAATGTATGTATTTTCAATAATTTCCTTGATTAAGTTTTGACATATAGACTGGAAAATGGAACGATTTTTGAACAACCCGTGATTTGCTAACCAAGCTATGAAAAAGGTGAACAAACACACTCTGAAATCACAGATTCTTAATCATGAATTAAGAAAAATCCTTGATAACCAAATTGCTTATTTAACCCGCTCTGAACAAACCGGCCCTTAGTTTATTCATCACAGTGTGTTTGAAAACGTAGGCCTTCGAACCTCTATTCAACCATTTAAAGTGCAGCAACCAGAAACCAATCAAAACTATCAACTTCATGGAGGATCATCATTTCATGTCACATAACCACTCACAAATTGCATCTCAGTGGACTTATGCAAATTTTTCAAATTTCAAATGCTTTTGCGACTAAACATGACTTTTACTACTCGAATCAAATAAACAAACAACTGTCGCGTGTACGTGGATAAATCATTTCCCAACTCAAACTAATACCCCGGACGAACAACTTTTTGTGAAACAATTTTCTCACTTAACTCAGGGTTACGGTCAATAGTGAAATGCTTGAAACGCCTCAAAGAAATGTTTTAATATTTCTTTTGACTTATCTTTCAAAAACCTGCGTATATTTCTTGCCCCGCCAACATGCAACTCACCAACTAGTTAGGCGGTGTTGTTACTTTCAACCAACATAGCGATTTAGAAAAATAAAAAAAAAACAACCAACTGCATTTGCAATTTAGTTTTTCCTCCTCTGCTAATGATTAATGGAATTGCTTAAATTTTATACCGCGCGCCACGGCTTGTGTTTCCGTAATAAATTTATGTTTTGATTTCACTTTTAACGGACGAGGCTTGTCTGACAATCGATGGAAGCATAATTAACAAAGTCTGCACAAATAATATTCCGTGTGCTTTAATTTCATTTTTTATTCACAAGTCGTTAAAAAAAAAAGAATTGAAGAGAAGCGTGTAGGATTTCATATGAGTTAGCCTGAAAGGTAAGCAATTCGACCTTGACTTTGGTGCATTGCATAATTTTTTCGCTTTTCATGCCATCACCAACCATCACTTATTCTGGCGAGGCTTGACTCTTGGTACTTGATTTGGACTTTCTTTCTACTTCTGTCACGTCCAGTTGAACTTGTTTGGTTGGTACGATCGACGATCGACGATCGACGAGCACGAGACGCACGCACCCATGTTGCGGTCGTGTGCTCACACAACGCACTGTTAAATGGCAAACTGGTACTTTGGCTCTTGATTTGGTGTTTTGTAATATGGTCAACGGATTGTAAAAAATTTGTCTTATTTCATGTGGTTTAATCGACATTGCCTTGTTGAAAGTAAAAGCATATCAGATAGCCTTACTTATGAAGTTGGTGAAGAAATTATAGGTTTTTTTTTGTGAACCACATACTTGTTCGACCTGATCTGAACTTGACAGTGATCGGTGCAATCAATGCAATGGACTTTTTTAATTCAGATGTGTCGATGTTTATCTTGTTGTAAGAGTTTAGATTAGGCAAAAACACACATGATCGCCGATTTAATAATAATAATTGACAGCTATGATTGACAGTAGATCGAGATGGGAGGCTGAAAGTTGTCTTATAGCCTCTGTATACTGAATTGGTATACAACTCAATTTTACTTACAACATAGAGAGCGTTCTTTCAAAAGGAAGGTTGATTTTCCTAGCGTGGGTAACGAATGCTTTTAGGGCATCGTTTGTTCAATTCGAAAATCTCTGTCAGAGGATGTTATTCTGTGATCTTTGCGCAATGACTTCTTTCAGGCTGTCTGTCATACGAATTGGAGTTGTCGTCGAAATCACCTTGAAGTTAAATAAAAGCTTTTCTGATGGCTTTCTTGAGGAGATTTCAGAGTTAGGGATACACCATGGTACTGGAGTTCTGTTGGCTGAAGGCACGAGTTCAAAACCTGGGAACGGCTTTCGCGATACCTCCAAACTCATCATCAAAACAATTAATTCAGTCTCAAACAATTTCGAGCGTTCCTATTCGTCTATGGTTTGCAAATCACACTTTTTGTTTCCAGTTCGCTTGGAAGTATTTCCGGTAGGTTGTCTCCTTAGTTAAGCTAGAAACGTACAGAGCACTACACTTGAAACGGAACACCTCAATGGCAACGGATCACCGCAAATGTATTAGTAAAAGTGTTCAGTACACTGTTTGTTCTGACCCTGGTTTCGGATATGCTTCAAAACAATCCGGTTCTCCATCCCCTACGAGTGACTTTTCGGTTTTTTGGTCTGACGGAGTCATTGGACCTTAACTACACGAGTACAAGGCTGGAGGATCTGTTAAGGTGAATGGATTGCGCTATTAGACGATGATTAATTGTTTGTATGGCCAGAATTTTAAGTTTTTTTTTAAAATTCACGCTCACTTCAAGGGGTTGTGATGTGACTACCATTATAATGTTGAGTACTTTCCAACATGTGGGTGTTAGGAGATAAGGAAAGGATGAGTAAGGAGGTGTCAAATCGACACTGTCGATGTACATTATTCTTGAACTTCTGTACATTATAATGAGTGAGGAAAATGGAGTTGGGTATTGCAATCCAAATTTGGGTCGAGCGATTAAAATATGAATACCTGTACTTAACTGTACAACAGAAGTTAAGCTGAAGGGAGAACCGATACGTATTTCTTGCGAGGCGGGTATTGCGGATAAATTGTCTGTTGCACTACAGAACTGTCTGTAAAATAGCGATAAAAAAGACAGAGACATGAAATTTCACGACGTTTTCCAGAGAATCAATTGGACCTTCTATTGAACTGTCACCTATCAATTTTAGTGCTCTATTTTATCAACCTTGTCTAAGAGGCACGAAGGGACACCTGCCCAAAAATGGGAGTAATACACTAGTTTTGGGACGTATGTGGGCTTTATAAACTGTAGCCAGATCAGAGGGGGCGAAAAATTTCTTGCGTCGTTTTAAGAAATCTAAGCATTTTAAGGCCATTTTGGTGACTTCCATTTCATTCAAGTCATTCTAATGAAGATCGTCGTTTACGCACATACCGACTACTGACAGCTTTTCGGTTTCTTCCCGTTTACAGCTTACTCGAAAGCATTTTGGTAGATTTCTTTTCTTATAGATTCTACAAGAAGCCTGTAGAAGATGTATCAGCTTATTTTGAGTTGTCATTCATTTGCATGGATAAAATTGTTTGGTTTCTATAGCTTCAATGCTCACAGAATAACGTGGCGTTTTCATACTTTTGCAGTTATTCAGCCTGCGACGGCGGCGCCGCAATTGCAAAGCCTATCTGTTTTTCCGCCACTGCGCTTTATCAGTACCTCAATTGTCAAGTCGATTACCTCGAGTCTTTGGTGCAATGAAATTTGACATGCCTAGAAAATTGGAAATGTCTAATGCATAATAAAGGGTTCGGCATCTAACTTTTTTTTTTAACTAGTGCTTATTTCGTGAATGGAAACACTCAGCTCAAGTCTGATTTGCCAAATAATTAGTTTTATCCTTCCGCTGAACGAATATAGTTGTGTATACGCTTGAACAACGCTGGGAAATATTGCGACATTACTTTGAAAATCCGATGCCGATTTTGCCAAAAAAATCATCATTTCAGATGAAGCTCATTTTGATCTGGGCGGGTATGTAAACAAGCAAAATTGTATCATTTGGGCACAGAAAACCCGCACGCATACATTGAAAAGCCAATACACCCAAAACGAGTCACTGTTTGGTGCGGATTTTGATCCATAGGCAAGGGTGAGCAAGGATAGGTGTTGATGCACATTATTCTTGAACTTTTGTGCATTGATTGATTGGCATAATTGGTCCATTCTTCGAAAATGAGCAAGCAGTGGCCGCTACAGTCAACGGCGATCATTATCGATCCATGTTGAACGAATTTTTGTTCACAAAAATTCAAGAGAAGGAAATTGGCAACATTTGGTTTCAACAGGACGGCGCTACGTGCCACACAGCCGAAGTTACACTCGATGTTTTGCGCCCTGTTTTTGAAAAAAAAGTTATTTGGTGGACCCTTTATAAAGAAGAAAAAGGAAAATGGCTACTATGTGTTTTGCTTTTTATATAAAAATATATAAATCGAGTTTCACAACTTAGGGGGGAGCTCCGGGACCTGACCCGAGCCGGTTCGCCAAAGGAAATACCCGTGCAAAAAAATTTGTTTCCACTTATTTTTTTGAGGCTGGAACCTTGAATCTCCAACGTTACAAGCAGACACACCAACCATGGGCTTGTTAAACAAAGCTACAAGTCTATAAATTTTTGAACCTCCTAAGTAACAGACTAACAGACGCTAACAATAACGACACCATCACCATCCTTTTAAACTGGTTGAATTGAAATGCAATGCGCGTTCTAGATTAAAAGTTCTGAATCGGCAGAAAATTGTCGCTCCCCTTCATCCCCTCACAAGGCAATGGTTGTGAGAAATGAGCACAGCGAGTTATTAAAAAATTGAAAACCGAGGACGGAGTTGTCGCGTGTTCCAAGCGAATATCCTGGCGACCTAAGAAACGCTATCATGGCTCAAAGAAAATGTGATATTTGAGACAAATATCCCCACCTTCTTGGATAGTCAAGCAGCACTTAAATAGTAATGTTTCTACAAAATCTGTAACCATAGCAGAGCAGTTTAACATTCACCTTTTTTCGGTGGCTGCCGTGGCACAGAGACATTCAGGGAAACTGCAAAGCCGATGAACTCACCAGGAATGGAACAAAACAAAAATTGGCATGCCTATCGCTACGTGCAAACTTATGCTAATGGAAGATGCTATATAAATACAACGAATAGTCAGTAGATGGAAAAACATCACCACCTGCATGGCTACCAAAAAGATCTGCCAAAGCTTGATCTAAAGCCCATCAAAAGTTTGTTATCCGTAATTGGCGTAATAACCAGACACTGCCTCAAAGGTAAATACGCAGCAAGGCTCAATGTTCCATCAAACGACTTCTATGAAAGCTGTATGGACGAGGAAGAATAGGAAACTGCTCCACATCTCCTTTGTACATATTCTGCCCTCTCTCCAAGAAGTAAAAAACTTTTGGGAGAACACTTTCTCGACGATCCAAGTGATTTCAGAAACATAGACATTGATAGTCTTCTTCGCTTTATAAAAAGCTCTAAACGATTTAAATAAGAGGCAATTTCTCAAATTTTTAGTGGTATCACAATGAACCTATATTGGTCTAAGTGCGTTGGCGTCAGTCGTTTTCCCGACAGCCACCTTAACCTAACGTAACCTTATTTTGAATTGTAAAACGAATTTCATTAATTTCTCCCCAAAATACTTGACAGGTATTAATCGTATAGCAACCAAAACTACATAACTACGATCTTCGATCATCGAAAATACATTTTTTCTTCAATCTCGTAATTAGACTCAATTTACACACTCTTGCATTTTGTCGCGTGTTATGTAAATGCAAAAAAGAACTAAACTGAAATGGCAGAAAATTCAACTACCATTCCTTGTACTAGTTTTCTAGGCTTGTCCCGCTTGTTTCACTTTCGAGTGTCAACTTGCTTCGCAACTTAACCAAATGTGCTTGCCTTCTCAACTTGAAAGAGTGAGTCCTTGGGGTTGCTATCAGTGTATCTGTCGAGATTTAGTGGTAGCTGGTAGACGTAAATTTTTCTCTTTCTATTTTGTCCCCACTGTCAAAACATTGCACACACACAAGATAGAGTTCTTCGAACTAACGTTGGCAGTTGACACCTCAGTACCTACCCACTAGCCTTACTTTCATAATTTCATTTTCATATGCAATCCTATAACATGTATGTTAATAGCCCGCCCATATTTTAATAAAAAAAAAAATTATGTTATCTTCCGGACTGTGGCTTAAGTCAGCTGCAATGAGAAAATGCATTTTTCAAAATCAAAGATCTCTGATTTCAGTGAATTCAATTCGTTTCAGTTTGAAAAGCTGTTTATAAATTCTCAAGGCTGCTTGCTGTTGAACTAATAAAATTCAAAATAAAATTTTACCATACATTGTAAGGCAGATAGAATAGGCCGCATTAATAGGCGATGATAGGTGCGAAAAGCGCGATAGGCGGTGCCTCAATAAATAACAGCCTATGTTTACGACTAATAAAAAAACATTTACGCTCTGCTTATATTTTAACGAGTGCAGTAAAGCGGTACGAGTTTATAAACTAAAACGGTTCAATAAACGCTCATTCAAAACAGCCAGGTTTGCTTTCACAGGGTCAAGTCAAGCATTACTCAGCAGACAGCATGAATCCATATTTATTCGTGATTGATGAGTCTGTTCAAGAAACTGTTACTTCTGTAAGGAAAGGATTCAAGCAGGTGATCCACTCTGCGCGGCAAGTGAAAATATAATTGGCGATTGGTTTTGGTTTTCATTTGAATTAACAAAAATCCTTGTTTGGAAGCCAAAAGGTGCCGGAATCATGCTGCCGTAAATATATCAAACAGCGTATGCTCACAAAAATAGCGCCTGCTAACAAATACCATCGGCTTATTTGGTTCACTACAAACTTCAATTCACTTGTCGCCAATTAAATTTTTACAAAGCAGTCGACGTTCTTCACACCAAACCATCTGAACCGGGACATTCTTGGTCAAAGTTGTCATTGATTGCTTGTTTGTTTTAAACCTCATCGTCCAGATTGATGGCAATTAGTTTACTAGAAGAAAATTGCGCGAGCTATCAAAACAAATTCTTGCTCCATTTGACGCAATTTTAAGTGCCATTGGGTAGAACTAGTTGATATGTGTGTGCGGTCGGATGCTGTTTTAATATGCATGCAATAAGAGACAGTAATGTAGTAAGACCTGAAATTAAAGCACGAAGGTGTTTTTTATGTATGTGAATAGCTGTTGGTGCTATTGCACTGCTGTTTGACCCACTTTTTTTGTATGAAAATCAAAGCGTAATCGCAGCTAAGCAACCAATAGTAAAGGATATTTTGTTCCCTTTCCTGGCAATTTCGTCATGCAAATGTTGACAGACTTGATCAGATTATGTACAAATTGATCTTGATTCGGGCAATCAATACCAAAATGGCATAATGGTACAGCCATCTATAATCATGCTTTATAAATACTCGTAAAATAAACAGTTGATATTATTTGGCCACTATAGTTTAACTATTTAATTATATGATATTATTTGGCAACTATTTAAAGGCGTTTATAATGTAACCCTTTTGATGTGATTTTGCTGATCTTTAATTTGAAGATGACAAATCCAGAAGAGCAGCTGTGCACTAGTTTCTGCAGGATTGTAGTAAAATATTGCGTAAAATTTCCACGGATTTAGGAAGTAGGCGAGACCAATACATAAGTTTAAATAAAGGCCATTTGTTTGTTTTTACATATTTATACTCTTTTTATTATAACAGAAAGAGCTGAAAATCTAGGATGAATAAGACTTATTTCATATAAACTTTACCTAATTGGGTGTTTAAAGAAAAACAAAATGGCTTCATGTCTCAAAAATGACAACTAAGACTCTTGGGTTTGAAAAGAAAGGAAGTGTCTATTCTATATGCATCCACTGTATGGGCCGTGTCAGGTTGTGTAGGGTGAAAAAACACATCATGTGACTCTATCAGTTTGTTGAAAGTGAAATCAGTCAGCCATTCATTATGAAAAAGGTTTCCTACTGAGCAACCTAAAATAATGTCGTTTTAAGAGAATGAACACGATACAGCATTTCACCGCAAACTACTGCAATGAACTCGTTTTAGATTGATAAAAAAACACGCAGTTACTTTCGTCATCAGTAATGACTGAGTATTTTCGTTTTAAACGAAGTAACACGAAGAGTTTTTTTTCAATTCAAATTACTCAGAAAGGTCGTATACTCGTATTAAGTGAACAACAGTTATTAAACTCAGAGATGGGAAATCGAGCTTTTACAAGCATTTATGAAAGTAAAACTTGACTGAATTTAGTAAGGGAGAGGGGAGCACCTTTGAACAGTGCTATAAATTCTCATTTAAAAATAAAATTTTCACATCGTAATATTGTTTTCTTAAACCGTCAACTACTTTCGCTGATCTCTTTAGTAGTCACCTGAAAGTAGTTGGATGTTTCTCTATATACACTGCCAACCACTAGGATGACGCGACAAATTTTGCAATCGATTTTCGCTTTTTATAACTGGTGGAAGTTTTGTACCTGGAAAAGTTTTTTACCAGTTAACAGGTACGTATTTTCCCATAGCAAATTCATGAAATTAAAAGGTTAATTCGAAACGACCGTTGGAATTTAACAAGATCAATTAATGGACTACTGAAAATAGGTATAAAAAGGTGCAAAATTTTTGCAAAGCATGCAAAATTTTAGAAGAAAAAAAAATGAGTTAAATGTTTACATTTTATGGCTTAATAATATTTATTAATAACCTTTTTTTACATTAATAATGAGTATGTCCGCCATTTTTGGATATAACCTCTATTAGGCGGTTTGGAATAGAATCATACAGTTTTTTTTAATAATCATATGAAATTTGGGCCCGGGCACTACGAATAGCATCAATAAAGGTGTCCTTGTCTTCAAATTGTCTGCCATCTTCATAAACTTTACGAGATAGCCATGACCAAACGTTTTCAATAATGTTTAAGTCCGGTGAATATCGCGGCCATGACAAAAGCTCCACGTCTTCTGATTGAATCCAGCTTCTGACAACCCTGCTAGTGTGGATTGGGGCATTGTCTTGTTGAAAAATCCAAGTCAGAGGTCCAAAAATGTTTTTCATTTTTGGAAATGACCGTTCCAGCAAACATTTGCAGCTATTTTCGTTCATTGTTGTGGACAAAAACTCTAACTCCAATAATTCTACTATATTCGTGCCATAGTGTAATTGCTCCCCACACCATTACACCTGATGTACGACTATGATGTCTTGTTAAAATAAGGTCATCCTTTCTAATATCATGAAAATAAAAGTTGTAACCATCAGGACCGTCAAGGTTAAACTTTTTTTCATCCGAAAAGACGCGTTTCCATTCACTGCTTCTTCGAACTTCGCGCAAAGTCCATACGATGCTCCTTGTGTACTGGCTTCAAAACAGGTTTCCTCTTTTGAATAGTATCACTTTTTTGTATTTTTCTTCGAACCGTTGTTATGCTGGCTAAAACTCTGCTTTTGGTCCTTATCATAGTCGCTGCGCTGGTAGAGTGGAATTTGAGGCATGTCGTAGAATCAACCGATTTTCTCTTGGTGTTGTGGCTTTTCCCGTGCGTCCTTTTTGATTTTTGCCATAGTTTTGTGGATCAGCAAGATAATTGTTTACAACTGTCTTGCTCCTGTTAAGTCTCCTTGCTATTTTTCACGGCCTGAGAATCCTATTGACTTGAAAGCATCTATTTTTGATCTTTCTGTCGCTGTCAAAGTCTTTCCGGAACCCATGTGTGCTTCAAAGTTCAAACTAGATAAAACGGTTATTTTTAACACTCTCTTAGATATTTTATACAAGAAATCGCACATGCGAATACCTGCACGAAAATATTCGCAATGGCCTCATCCTAGTGGAGCACCTTTCTATATCTATTTTCAGTAGTTCATTATTTGATCTTGGGAAATTCCAACGGTCGTTTTTAATTAACCCTTTAATTTTATGAATCTGTTTTGGGAAAATACGTATCTATTAACTGGTAATAAACTTTTCCGGGTGCAAAACTTCCACCAGGTATAAAAAGCGAAAATCGATTGCAAAATTTGTGGCCTCATCCTAGTGGTTGGCAGTGTATATGAAGGAGCTTACCTTACTATAAGAATAAAGTTGAAGAAGTTACTGTTATTAGAGCCATTTGAGAGTTCAAGTTTGTTTGTGTTAAGTTTTGAATCCTTATTTACAAAAATAAGACAGAACAAAGAAAAACAAAGCGCCTGTTGCCTTATTTATAAAAAAAAAAAACTTTTTTAGGAACTCCCGTTCAAAAACGACCCAGCCTAGTTCAAAGCTGCCCCACATGGAAACACATTTGAACATAATTACTTGCTTCACTTCAAAAATAATAATTTATCGAAGTCATTTTATAAATTACTAGCAGACCCGCCCGGCGTAGCTCGGGTCCAACGTCAACGTAGTGTATAGCATAGTCTCTGCTCTCAATATTTGAATAAGAAAAAGAAGCATTCTGATGTTGAAGGAACCATACCATCTGGCATATGCCGTTCTTCGTTCACGGTAACTTGATATTTTCTTCCCGGCACGGCCCATGTATCATATTTTTCGTGGCTTTTTGAAATAGTGTAGCTCCGCAACTATCACGTCGTCAATTTCATCGGACCGTGTTTTTAAATTCCAAACAAAACAACATGTAGCAATGTGGCAAGCCTCGTTCCTGCCACTCTACACTAAAAATACATATGACACTTAACTGTACCATAGATCATGCCGGTCGAAGAAACGCTAGCCGAATAAGAGTTCTTGCTTGATAAAAAGCAAAAGTACTCGTATTCTGAAAATGTGTATAAGTAATAATAATTATTCCCTGGAATATTGTATTTATAATAGTCTGTTACTCGTTAGTAATGAACCCCTCTAACGGCGATAAATTTTTTGAATTATGTCGAGTACTTTTTTCATTTCCGGTTACGTTATCGTTTTTGTGGGAATATGGGAAAAATATATAGTCAATGCTACTCGTGTATACAGTATATCTAATAAAGCACTCTAATGGTGAAATAATTTTTGAAATTTGTCCAGTATTTTCTTAGTTTCCGGTTACGCTCCCATTCCCGTCGGAATATGGGTATGAAATATAGTCTTTGTTATTTGGGAGTAAGGAAAAACTGTAACGGTGACGAAATTTCTGAAATCGGTCCAGTATCTTATTAGTGGCCAGTTCCGTTTTTAATAACATTCCTGGTTTCATCCGTGTTCCCGTGGAAGTATGGGAATGAAATATGATGAAAAAATTTTTGAAATCGGTAGTACAGGATACTTTTGAAATCCCTGCTACTTTCTTATTCCCGTCCTTTTCCCGTGGGAATACGAGAATGATGTGAAGTCCATGCTACTCGGGGACAATGAAGCACTCTAACGGCGACAGAGTTTTTGAAGAAGATTCAGTATTTTCTAAGTTCCCGATAATGTTTCCAAAAAAAATATGAGGAGGAAATGTAGCCTATGTCATTTATCAGGCTCTAGACCATATCTGCTCCGAACATTAGTCAATTTGGAACAACAATTTTGGGGTCTACACAATACAAACTCTAAGTTCTTGTTCCCGTTCCCGTTTCCGTTTCCAAATGAATATGGAGATGAAATATGGCCTATGATACTTTCTTTGCTCTATGTCTAGACCATTTCATAAATAAGCAATCGAACAAACTAACAAATCTTCCCACTTTATAGAAGTGTAAGGATACCACTTTATCCCGAATACAGAAACCCATTAAATTCTTCACTACAGCTTTCACACCGCTGCGCTACAGCGAACAGCCTTCTCTCAGGCTTATTTTTTATACATCGTTTGCAGACGCAAATCGCTATTATTTCTTGAAAATGGTTTTAGATACAATTGATACCATTCCAGTACAATTTTAAAACTTTTATGCACAATTGAGAAATTTCGCTGGACCATCCTTTTTTATACGAGCAACCGACTCGTGGAAGGTCGTATAGGTGAATGTAGATACGTCCAAGAATTAAACTACTTCCTATAGAACAAAAGGTGAAAGAAGAGTTGCCAATGAAACTCAAAATTATTCTGTCAAAGTCTACAAGATAAATCAACTAGCACCGTCCGTAATGGTAAACATGTCTGCCTGTTTAGTGGGAGGTTCGTGATTGAAATTCCAAAAACGAAAGAAAATGTTTTTCACGGGTGTTGGCTTTCATGGGGAAATGGCAGATACTCTGAGAAAGTCACTCTCGGGCATGAAAAACACTTTCTAACTTAGCCGTTCGGAATCGGCAGAAAATTGTATGTCTTTGAAATGCGTTTTAAGGTTTTCTTGGCTTCATTGTGTCACCCTATTTATTTATTTGACTAGCCCCATCCGACCATGTGGCACCTAGTTAGGGTTTTCTAGTAATGAGGAAAGGAAAACATGAAAAAAATTATTCGGCAAAAGCACAAATAACTTAAAAACAGACAATAAAATCGTTTTTCATATTATCTCTAGAGTTTCTGTAGTAGTTGCGAATACTCGCGAATTTTTGACGTTATTGCAGTTGATTTGACATAAATAAACAGTGTGGCGCAAGAGAGCGTGAAGCCGCAGTGCCTAGCGCATTTATCACTACCGTGCCTTATGAGTGAAAGGAGGGGACAATTTTCAACCGGTTCTTTACGGCTAATCGAGAAAGCGCTTTTCATGGCAATTAATTTACTAACGAAGGTCTTTTTTTTTTTGCATCTCAGAGACTAAGTCGCACGAAGCTTAGAGCAAGCTCATTTGTACGTACTTATCTACGCTCTTCATCATAAATGCAAGTGTTAGAGGTTAGAAAACAGCAACACCAGCACAAAACGAACGTATAGAAAATATATATATGAGAAAAAAAAATAAATACAAATAGTGACATACAATATAGAACACCTAACATGAAAAACAATAATAATTAATTAAACAAAACTACTAAAAATAAAACAAAGTATAAACTACAAATATTTTGAAAAACAATAAACTAAGAAACATTGAACAAAAATCATGCATGTGGAGCACTGGTTTTAAATTTTTGTTTTAAACTAGATTTATTAATGTTGAAATCTAAAAGTAGGGAGTTAGAATTATATAATCTACTCATGCGCGATAGCGGCTCATTCATGCCGTAATTGGTTCTATGATGGGGGCAATGAATCAACTCCAAATTACGCAAGTGGTGAGATCCTCCGCGGTAGTTAAAACCTATGGACGAGAGCAAGTAAGGAGCATCTATAAAGCCAGTCAAAAGCTGATGGAAAAATACTAGGTCGTTGTTGATACGTCTTTGACTAAGGGTTTGCAATTGCAAAAGTTTGATTCGATGTTCATAAGGAGGTAGATTGAATGGATCTTCCCAAGGAAGACCCTTCAAAGCAAAACGTATAAATTTATGTTGCACAGCCTCGATACGATGTTTATGAATTTCATATAGGGGAGACCAAACTTGTGAGGCGTACTCGAGATGAGGACGAACATAACAGTTATACAAAGATAATGTTACATAAGGATCATCAAATTCTTTTGACCACCTTTTTATGAAACCTAGCATAGAATTTGCTTTCCTTACTATTGAGCTTATATGCTCATTAAATTCAAGGTTAATATTGAAGTAAACACCTAGGTCACGAAAACTTGAGACACTACATAATGAATGACCAGACATTAAGTATTTAGCATTGCTAGGTTCACGTTTTTTCGAGAATGTCATTGTTTGGCACTTCGAAGGGTTAAGACTAAGACCATTCTTTTCACACCATGTTCCAAAGCTATCGATATCTTTTTGAAGAAGTACGCGATCAGTAGTATTTTGAATGGATTTAAAAATTTTCATATCATCTGCGAAAATCAGAATTTCACTATACGAAAAGCATGAAACAACGTCATTGATTGCGATAATGAAAAGCAAAGGCCCAAGGTGACTGCCTTGGGGTACACCCGACAGAGCATTGAAGGGACTGGAAAAGCTGTTACGAAATTTTACTTGGTACGTTCTATTTTCGAGATAAGAGCAAATCCATGCAATAAATATTTTTGGAAATCCAAAAGCTTTGAGCTTATATAATATTACATCATGAGAAAGTTGATCGAATGCTTTGGAAAAATCAGTGTAAATACAGTCGAGCTCATACCCATTTTCAAGGGCATTAGAACATATGTGAAGAAAAGAAAGAAGGTTTGTTACCGTTGATCTTTTCTGCATAAAGCCATGCTGCTGTCTGCAAATAATATTTTTTGTAAAAAATGAGAGGCTGTCACAAACAACCTGTTCAAAGAGTTTGGGGATGCAAGATAGCTTGGATATAGGCCTGTAGTTTTTTATTTCTATCTTATCACCCTTTTTAAAAACCGGAGTGATAAAGGACTTTTTCCAAAGACTAGGAAAAACACCTGTTTTGATTGAAAGCTGAAAGAGATATTGAAGTGGGAACATTATTACGGAACGGCATTTCTTTAACAGAACTGGGGGGATTCCATCCGGACCGGACGAAAAGTCATCTTGCAGAAGTGATAAATATTTTAAAATGTTGTCACTATGAACAGGGATATTATTAAAATTAACTTGAGAGCAGTTACGTAAATACGTAAAGTAGTTTTCATCTATTACTATGGGGGTATCGCAGAAAGAGCTTCGAAAATGATTAGCGAAGGCATTACAAATATCGTTAGTATTCACTAGCGGAGTATCACCAGAAATAAAGATCGCTGGGTAGCCATCAGATTTGTCAGTCTTGACAATTCCTCGCGAAAGGCGATAGCCGTGGAAAAAAATGTTTGCCTTTGTTGGGATTCATCGGCTGTACCACCTTAAACTATATCCCCACTCAGTGGAGAGAGGTCAAGGTTGTATTTATACCTAAGGAAGAGAAATCATCCCACGTAAACCGAAAAGATCTCCGACAATTAAGCCTATCATCTTTCCTTCTTAAAACTTTAGAACGACTGATTGATCCACCACCGTATAGCTATAGATCCAAAATTGTTATCTACAGCACAACACGCCTACTGTAAGGGTAAATCTGTAAAAACGGCCCTACACACCTTGGTTCGTACTATAATATTCACTCCATCACAAAGAATTCACTCTGGCCGCTTTCCTCGACATTGAGGGCGCCTTCAATAACGTCAGTAACTTTGCGATTACAAAGGCACTGACGAAGCTCAAAGTAGATGGTTTCATAGTGGAGTCGATAAATCTAATGCTAAAAAGCAGGAGAATCAACTGCACTTTAGGAAACTTCTCTGCAAAGAGATCTGTCAGCAGGGGAACACCGCAAGGTGGAGTTCTATCCCCTGTTCTATGGAATCTAGTCGTCAATGAACTTCTAGTTGACTTAGAAGCTGAGGGATTCAAAGTGATTGCATATGCAGATGACGTCTCCATTGCGGTATCTGGCAAACGTCCTTATGGACCTGATGCAGACCGCTCTAAATAAACTTGTAAAATGGGCCGGAAGATGTGATCTAGGGGTCAACCCTACGAAAACTCAACTCGTTCTCTTCACCAGGAAATACAAAATTCCTCAACTAATAACTCCATCAATTAATGGAATCCCACTTGAACTTTCAAACGAAGCCAAATATCTAGGTAATCTTAGACAAAAAGCTAAATTGGAAAGCCAATATACAGGAAAGAATCAGGAAATCCACCGTGGCCTTATTTTCCTGTAAAAAAGCCATTGGTAATAAATGACTTTTCTCCCCCCAAATCACCCACTGGCTCTACACCGCGGTCATCAGACCAATACTCACATACGGAGTAGTGGTATGGTGGACCGCTCTTGATAAAAGGACCTACTGCGATAATCTAAGCTAGGTTCAACGAAGAGCCTGTCTGTGTATAAGCGGAGCACTGAGATCAACACCCTCAGCTGCCCTAAATACACTCCTTAACCTCACACCACTAGATATCTTCAGCAAACAAATGGCAGCCACTCGTATGAGAGCTATCTCCCAATGGACCGTAAATAATATCGGTCGCACTACAATCCTGAATTTATTCGGATCAATGCCTTGCCACTCCGACTACACCATCCCCCAATTGGTTTTTGATAATAAGTTCCAAGTCTCAGTCCCACCGAGAACGACCTGGGAAGACGAAGATTTTTGAGAGATGATTCAATTCATTTCTATACAGATGGTTCAAAAACCGAAGAAGGAGTAGGCTGCGGGGTGTACTCGAACCGACTTAACGTAAGTCTCTCATTCCGCCTTCCAAACCATTGTAGAGTGTTCCAAGCGGAAATTCTGGCGATCAAAGAGGTCCTATCATGGCTAGAAGAAAACGTAATATCCTCAACGAATATCCGGATTTTCTCAGATAGTCAAGCAGCCTTCAAATCACTCGGCGCTGTTTCTACGAACTCAGTAACCGCCCTTAACTGTCGCTTATCTCTTAGGGAGATGGCTGAACAGTTCAATATTCACTTTATTTGGGTGCCGGGGCACAGAGATATCGTGGGTAACTGCAAAGCCGATGAACTCGCCAGAGAAGGAACCGTTCTACCGATCTCAACCAGCAGGTTGAATATTGGTATACCAATCGCTACATGTAAACTAATGCTAAAGCAAGAGGCAATGGATAGAACAAGTCAAAATCCTTACTTCATATCAATATCTTCTATTACCACACAAATACTCAGTAATTGGTGTTGCAAATGGTCAAAACTTTGTATCATAGTGTCATACGGCCTGAGCTCCTTAAGAGTATCACTTAACTTTCCCGTCTCTCAATTACCTTTACTTTCAAAAAACTTTTAATACGTGAGGTGACAGGTACATTCGATAAAAAAATATTGATTGAATAAAACTGCTTACAACTTTAATTAAAAGAAATCTTAATTTATGCTCGATTTCCCACTTTTCTATCAGCAAATATTTACAAATCAAAAGATGCCTTTCTTTCTGTAAATTATGAATTCCAAGCCGCGTAATGATTATCACATTGAGTCTTTATAGAGACTGCTTCATGTTCAAAAAGATGTTAAGGCAAAAACTATACTCATGCGCCAGTTAACGCACGCATCAATCATAAATAAATCACCTCTTGCTTACATAGTATTGACTTTGCCTCACTTGACTTTAGCAGTCGGTGGACGTTTGGTTGAGAAAACCTTTCGGGCTGAAAGAAGGAAACATTTTTTGTTAAATTTATTGACCACTATTAGATGTGAGAGATTAAACAGAAAAAAGTTGAACCAATTAAGTCCCAATCAATGAACCAGCGAGTAGCAAGTACGGCACCATATTCAAACTGAAAGTGGATGCTTTTTTCTTCACGACTTTGTTATGCGCCTATTGATTTCAAACTCTGACATCGGATTGAGATACTTTAAACAATTTTTTTTTTTTTCCTGACTATGAGCCAAACGATGATGGAGGTAAGCATATGAACATGGAGGCCTCCAATTTATTACGATACCACTTAGCTTTTTCTTGTCAATCAGTTAGAGCTCGACGGAGATCAGCGGTATGTCGTTTGAACTCTCTTTTTTCTCTCACTCCTCATTGATTTCGACGTCCGTCGGCTCTCGACTTCGACACAGATACTTTCTGTCTATTGAACTGTGTCCTCGTAGATACACACACGCACAGTCAATTTATTTCATTGGAATTTGCTATGATGAGTGAACACAACACCTGTGTTGTGGCATGTAACACAGTGCCCTAGTGAAAACTCGAGACAAAACAAAAAAAAAATGATTGAATTCTATCGGTGCAAAGTCAATCGTTATGACCATTTGTGTCTTTGGCTTTACATAGGCTTATTTATGGGAATTTAATTAGATTAAGAGTCTGGGTTGCAACACAAATAATAAACCTATTAGATTATGATTTATGTTGTGTATTAGCAATTTTCCAACGTAAACTCTGCGAACGTGCTCGGAATGAGCTGGGATAGAGCGATTGATACAAAGTATGTTTCAAATAGAAAAAAACGCATTAAATCTTAATCAAGATCACGATAAACTCCAAAACGAGTTGTTCTATTTTCATTTCGACTTTCAAGACTGAGAAAATAAACAAGACTTTTTATGATCGATTTAATGGGCGTGCAACAGAGGTAAGAACATTACAGCGCAACACTGTTGCACCCACTATGTGATTTGGAGTCTCTGATTTATTCATTTAAGGCTTAGAAAATCTTTTCTTTGGCTGAGATAGGAAGAAGAAGGCAAAGTTACAAGAATCTGATATAAAATAAGCAGTGCGATATCTTTTTAGACAAAATATAGCCTCATTTTCATGTGTTCCAATATTAAATATACAACTTTGTCACAAAGTTACCATCACAAGAAATAGCCACTGCACTTTCCAATCGAAAACTCTTTCAGCGTTTCAACTACCTCCGAATACTATGCTTCCAGTATCAAGTAACGAAGACCTGTTGGAAAAAATATCATCGAGCCATTGGCATGGGTGTAGCCAATTAGGGGCAGGTAGGGGCAAATGCCCCAACCTAAGCCAAATGTCCTCGAAAAATTCTGCGTTTTTTAAGAAAAAATAAATCTTTGTCCTCGAGGACATTTGGAGAAAATGCTGAAACAACGAGGACTTTTCAAAGAGTATTCTCGTAAAAAACGAGGACAATTTGGCGGAAAAAAAGGAGTATCAATGAAAATTTTTATAAGAAATAGGACAATTCGCAAAATTGCACAAAAACGAGGGCTTTTCAATGAGATTTCTCTAATATCTAGAAATATTACTCGAGCATATTTGGGCATTTATATTTATTTCTTCAAATCACAAAATTCTCCAGAAATTCTGAGTCATCTCAATGCGGCATTTTGAATGCGGTATTGCGGCAACAACAATTAGTCGCGATTGATCGTTCTAACGGTTCAGCTCAATACAACAAGTTGAAATAAGAGTGGAAGTGTGAATACTAATTGATTTTATCGTTGTCTTGTGATATCAATTTTTCTTCGGTCTGTGAATATCAATTTTTGGTTTTTTAGTAATGGATAAAGAAAAAAAGAAAACCTCATGGGGACCGTTCAAGTATTACGTAAGCACTACAAGGGGGCGGGGGGTTTTTGCTTTGCTTATTTTGGATGACATGGGGGAGTAGGGGGGCCTAGATGATGATTACGACATCGGGAGTTTTTTTTTATGTGCTCAAGGTGGCAGTTGTGAGATTTTGTGTAAAGTCAATGGTGAAAGCTGTATCTAAAGTAGTAGAGTTAAATTTCGGTTGACGTATGCACAAGTTTGCCCTCTATTTATTTTCTCCTTTGAGCGCTCGATTAAGAGCCGAGTAGGGGAATTCCCGCGATCTATTCACTTGTCTAAATTTGGTTTTCCAGTATACTGTCTTGTTTGGATACTATCAAAGCAAGTAAACATTTGTGTAAAATATAATATTAAAAAAAATACATTAATTGAAAAATGTTTACGTAAGCATGGGGCGAGGGGGTATGTGCTTTGCTTACTTTTGATGACAAGGGGGGTGGGGGGGGGTGTAAATAATTGTAATAAATCTGTCTAAATTTATCCCCATGGGGTAAATTGCGACGTAATCACGGAAGCGGACACCTTTTTTCCTGCTGTATCACATGTATTGGAAATTTTGAAATATTGAAAGGTCGTTCAGCACTTTGCGGCGTGTTAAAACCTGGCTAAGATCAACCATGGGCGAAAATCGACTAAATAGTAAATTTTTAGAAAATTAATTTGATTCATAACGATGTTTTTATTTTTCGCATCGGAAAATGGTAAAGGAAAGAAAATCCGAAATAGAAGATGAAGTCCTCAGGAAATCTGCTGAAAATCCCAGAAAATTGGTTTTATAAAACGCGAAATCAATGGTAAAAATTTAAAAAATCAATTTGATTCATTTCATATACAAACGATGTTTCTCTATTTTGAAAAACCAAAAAATGATACTTTTAAAGTGTCTCTCAATATTCTTGTCTATAATATGTCCTACTTTTTTTTTTCAAAAAAATATCCTCGTTTTTTCATTGATTTTTGAGAAATTGTCCTCGAAAAAAGACCTAAAAAAATTCCTGGCTACGCCCATGGCCATTGGGGATGTTTATACTGGTCGACTTGTTAAAATGTTTGTGGGCAAAGAGGAGTGCAGTGAAAAATGTGTTTTCTAAAATCAATTTCGAAACTTAGTACGAATAAAGTGACTTTTATTTATGTGTTACTCCAAGTTGTAGGTATATATACGGCGTTGTGCTCGATTCGTGGAACAATGTTATCATTGAAGCAGCAAATCTACTAGTGTGATCTTTGTCACTAAAACCGAAGCAACTGAAGTTTTTGGCTCACGAAAACGAATCGCTTGGCTCGACGAAAATTGCTGACAGGCGAATGCAGCAAACAAAGACCATGCCAAGAAAAATACAAAAGAAACCAGGGATTGGATCCCGTGGCTTTTAAGAAGGCTTTCGTCCAAAATCTAGGATCTCCATAAACAGCATCTGCAATTCTAAAAGAAGCTTTAATAACTTATGATTATTAAAGCTTTCTTCTTGTAAAATAGAAAAATAGATTCCTAATAAAACTTTAAAAAATGATCCTTGAGTGGTTTGTGAATAATTTCCACTTATTAAACTATGATGCGCTCATGTTACAGTAATTCCAGAGGCTAATAAAATAGTTGTTAAGGAGTTTGAATAGGATTAAAAAGGACAATACGTAATGGGCGTAATATAGCTCACCAGTATTTGTGAAACAATGGTCAAATAGAAATTCTTCAATTGCAGATAGTAAAAAACCATGAAACAATCGACAATATCGATGAGGGTCTTAAGCTGGTCTTCAGCTTATTATTACTCGTACATCATATTCTCAACTAAAAAACTCATCAATCATATTCTCGTTAAAAAAATGAAAACAAACTTGGTTTGTACTCCTTGTAGAGAACTAAGGGATATCACCATTGGAAACAGGAATTAAGTTCAAAAACCCTACCAAAAGGATAAAAGTGTGTCAACTATCGATCTGCTACGACCAACAGGGGAATTAACCTTAAAATAAAGTCACCATTTCTTCAAAGAGCGAGTATTCCATCTATTCTCCTTGGAAGAGGTTGAGCTCACCATATGCAAACTGTAATTAAGAAAGGAATTTTAGCTTAACAAAAATCTGTCATATAAATGCCAAATTGACGAATTCCGAGATCAATGTGAGAGATCTGGGGTAGATCTTATCTACTATGCATTCGAGTTTCCCTTGACTAGTTCGTTTATAGAGACGGCTATGTTCGGAAGAAAGCATGTCCAAAGAATTGAATTGAGTGTCATTTGTCGAAAATGAGATCCTCTTTATCGCGCCAAATAAAGGGGCATAGGAACTCTACACTATTGCAGACAAGATTAGGTATGCGATATCTTGTCAGCAAAAAAAGTCAACTGTCATGTCTCATCATCTATGCCCTTCTAGTTCAGGAAAGTTTGCAATCGAATACACTTTTACATTACGACAGGTCTTAAAAAAAAACAGAGATTATGACATACGCACCATCTTTTAAGAGTGCCATCTACAGCTTCAAGATTATTTTATCTTTACATTAGTAACTTGCATAGAAAAACTACGAATGTTTACTCAGTATTGACTTGTTGTGCAGTACATTGCTGAACTGATTCTAGGATTGTTCAGTCGCGTCAAAAACGCAACTGATATGCAAGGCATCATTGCATGTCAATGAGGTCAACACGGACCACTAGTTTGAAGCATAGAAATGGATTCCTTCGAGATCACGATACTCGTAAGGCCAAAAAGAAAGAAAAAGAAGATGAAGGTCAAATAAATTTAAACTCTGAGCTCTACAAAAATTATAACTATGGTAAAAAATGAGAGTGTGACAGCAATTCAAACATGGTGGATGTGAAACTTCGAAAAAAATAAAACTATATCAAAAATGTCTATTCTCTTATCCTACCTCCATCTCTGGCAGACTGAATGCTATATATTAATACTCGTATTTTTTGAAACGAAATTCTTTGTCGAACGTGTTTTGAAAAAAAATTACAACGGACGACATACAATAGATGGCGGACAACAGATGACAGATCACATATGACAGATGACATATGATAGATAAAGGATGACATATGAGGATTGAGGAAATGGATTGATTCAAAATACTGAACTAGGACAGAGAGGTACCATTTTTAGTTCAAAGTGAGTTTTCCATTGAGTTATGGCTTCAAAAACGTGTAAGATTGAAGCTAAACTATATTTAACTTGTCAGATTATGTTAGTTTATCAAACGCAAACGTTTTAAATACAAACAACTTCCTACCTTCTTTTCAACCAGGCTTGGCGTCGCGATAGTTTGAGAGAGAAACTAATAGTCTGGATGTTTTTAAGATATCAGCTGGAGCACTCAGACCTAAATACCGGTCTATTATACTACCAGATAGCAACCTTCTATTTATTATAGTTTTCCAGATGTTCGTAGAAATGCCAAAAAACGCTGCCATGATAAGGAGCCTAAGTTATATCAACTCTCACCATGTCTGCGCCGAGTATCAGGACATGCACAGAGGAAGTGCTCCACGGTGTCATCATCTTCTCCACAGGATTCACGGAGTGTGGTATCACCTAACTAAATGTTTGGAAAGAGAGAAGTGCCCCCTGGCGACGCCAATAAGCTTTCCACAGTCTTTTCTACTGCGAGATAGCAAAAATGTTGCTACCTTTTTATTAACGTTGGCATACGTTTGGTTTGTCTCCATCCACTGAAGGCATGCCATCTACGATTGTGCTTTTGGCAGATCCAATCGTTGATTGAAGCCTTCACTGAGGGCCCAGGCAGACCAAGAAACGGTTCAGGTTTTCAGGCTGTCTGAGAACCATGTTTCGCAAGTTCATCGGCGATCTCATTTCCAGTTATGCCGTGATGGCCTGAAACCCAAACGAGACTCAAAGAATTAAGTCTTCCCACCTCATTCAGACAGCTCTTGCATTCCTGGATCACTTTCGAAGTAGTTAGAGCGTTCAGAAGAGCCTTAAGCACAGCTTGGATGTCGCTGCAAATACAGAAGTATCTGTCCAACCATTGTGAGCTACGTAACTTATAGCTATTTGGGTAGCATACGCCTTCGCTTGGAAGACGGATGCGTATGAGCCTAAGGAAGCGTGCAGTCGTGTGGCATCGTTCTCCACAAAAGCACCAGCGCCAGATCCACCATTGGTTTTGGAACCGACCGATTCGATATCTATCCTTTCCTGGTTAAGATTCTAGAGTGGACCAGTTCTGAACCGAAGAAAAGTTGACTGTCTTGGTATACACACTTTACCACTACACAAAGCGCCCACATTAGGAAAATGACTAACAGACGACAAACGGTTTGGAGTATTACGAAGCGTCGCTCAAGGAGGAGACTGGGAACTAAGTCCTATGTGCATGTTTCTTTATTGTGACGCATTTTCGTTTCATCGAGTTTTCCGAGAAAGATTCAGAAAAGTTTCAAAAAGTTCGATCTAAGCGTACATACTTCGGCGAGTTCCACGGGCGTACTTTCTAATGAGAAACAGATAAGTAGAAGAGTCGCTATCCCATTGAATTCACGATTCGGGATGCCCTTTTAATGATGAGTAAGGAGGGTTTATAGTACATATTCGATTATCGTGTTCAGAAGTATAAATTAGTGCGCCATTCTTGAGAATCGTGTGAACTTTAGTGATCATTACTTTTTCCCCAAAGTTAATGCCTGGTGGGAACGCTTTCAATACTGAAAACTGAACATTTTCTTCAAACTCGGCGTTAAAGGAAAAAAGGCACTTCCTTCAATGCAAAACCAATCGCCAATGCAAAATTCAAGCACTTGTTCTACTATTCATCCCAGACTATGTTATTCAAAGAGCCTCCTTATAAAATACTTGTAATGTTCGAGGCGAGCACGTAGCTTACATGCCTTTCACTGTGCTTATGCGTGTTTGATTAAATGTCAGATCGCTTATTCTTCCCTCGGACATATCAGTAGGCTCGTTAATGTCTCAGCTATGACACATTGTATTAGTTTATTGCTCATGTCACCGAACATAACAACCAGAGCGTGTAGCTACACATTTCTATTTAAATAAAAGATCAGAGCATAGAAGGAACTACAAGTCACACCACCACAACGTGACAATGAATCTGTCAAGTCTTGTATTTATTTACGGCGTTTAGATGAAATCAATTATGTAGATCAATCGCCACATGATAACTATTTGCCTTTTTCGAAAGCGACATTGAAAAACTTGCACTCTTTTATCTTCCACCTGCGCCCAAGGTTAAGAACTAAATTTTCCGTAGCCCATGACTGAACATGAACACTTTCATTTTGCCTCATTTGCTTAATGAGAGCACTCTGCAAACAATGCACTTATTCCGGAATAATCAATTAGCCGTGCACAGTTTTCAGGCGGTAGTATTCAAGCCCACCACCAGATGTGAAGTAACCATTTCAGGATATCAAAAGCTCTCGATTCGTGAAGGTTATGCACGTTTTTTCCCAACCATGTTATCTGTCAGCACATTTTCTATCATAAAAAATAGAACATTTCGAGTCCCAGTGTGGTAATAAATAAAAATAAACACTTCACCAGTTGTTGTTCATTTTTTTTGTCCTTTTCGTGTCTTGCTTTTGACCAGCATTGAAGCGACACAAAATCAATATCTATTGAACGCTGGGGCATGCATTTGCAGCAAATTAATTCGAAGTCGTTATGCTTCCATTGTGTCTCCACTCTGTGCCTAATTTGCAAGAGCAAAAAATTGCTTTCCATCGCGTGATAGCTCTTTTGGTGCAGCTCAAAGATTATCTCATGCTCATGAATACATTTTGAGCGAGGAGGTCACTAGGGTATCCGCGAGTTGCGGGATGCATATCTGCATCACGGATCTCCTCTCGACTATCGTCCGTAGACGTCCACACAATTGTTTACCACGTTCGTATACAATCGTCTGGGACATGTTTTTGTCGTCGTGACTATCGTACTCGAGTTTGAAAACATTTGCCGTTCACATAGATACCTCAAGCATCCATCCAGCTATGAGGCAGATCTTATCGCGCGCTAAAAAAATACCCCTAAAACCTACATACACTCAGTGGGTCTTGCGTAATATCTTTGCTTAGAGATGATGGATTAAGGCAAAAAAGTGGGTATTTTGCCCCGGACAACGGAATCCGCGATTTATGTAATTAACCGATTAATTTAGTATTTAAGCCAATTATTAAGTGCAAATTGATAAATATTTATTAAGTGGAAGTGAACACCGTTGTGTGCTTTAGTTGGTACGCAAACGATTTATCAGGGCTCGCTACATTCAGGATCTCTGTGGTCTGTTTGTCTTGTAGATTCAAGTCGAATAATATGAGTGGAATAAGCGATTAATTCGATCTCGATAATGCGTAATGATGAATTGATTTGCGAGACACAAGATGTTTTTCGCTTATCTGATTTAATCTGTTAATGTGAAATACAAACTCCTCCGGTGGTGCTATTCGGTGTACAATGTGTCGATAAAAAAAACGATTGTGTTGTTGAAACACTTTGGCTCCTTAAATGGACAGTTTCCCAGGGGGAATGTGTAACGTTTTAATTCGCAACTTATTAACACGTTTGTTTAATTGGATGGTTTTACAGACGTCCATCTGTCGATTCAGATGAATGAATTCTTTTTTTTAAGTAGTTTCTGTTGAATTAATTGTCGTAATCACTTCGTCGTCGTCGTAGAGGTTTTGTTGTTTTTCATGCAATGTGTGCAGACCGAGTGGATATGGAAGGAAATTTATTTTAAAAATTTATGTAACCTGTAGGAGGAAGGTACACCCATGACATGAGTAATAGTAGAGTGTCTTACATTTGGGAGATAATTATAGAGGAATGTCCGCCTGTTTAATATTTATTGATGATTGAAAAATGAATGGCAAGCAGGTATTCGGCAAAATCATGGAATGTAGTTTATAGCCAAACGGGTGCTTCTGTTTTAAGTGGCAAGCTTGGGGAGAGGAAGTGTTTTTTCCATAAATCAAGAGCAATAATATACTAAAAGAGTTATCGTGAGTTAGTTCGAAACCATTTTGGAGTCATTATAAAGCCGTCTTTTCGACTGCAAGTCTGTAAGGCCTTCTTTTCAAAGATATTTTAGATATGAAAGTGATATTCAACTTGTCTGTCAACCATTTCAATCAATTTTCAGGCATTGTGAGATCTGCGAATGGGTTGACATAAACCTTCATAGTATTAAACCAATGTTCTCCCAATAAACAGATATATGTTGCCCGTGCTGTGGTTTAATGGTTGTCATGTTTGTCTATTACATAGGAGCTTGACACTAAATGGCGGTATTTCGTTTTCAGCTTTCGATGTGAAATTGGATAATCTAAGTTGTTCTTTTTATTCATAATTTTCTACCGTAGAAAGCGCGGTCATTCCGGCAATGCTCAATTATTTCATCAATAAAGTTCAGCTATTTACGTAGCAGATAAGATTGAACCCAAACAATTTAAAGACTACGTTAAAAAATAGGTTTTTGAACAAAGTTTATAGTTAAGAAATAAGGTTTGTTTGAGTTCTTGGTGATTATTAAAAGGTTTGAAAAAGATGCAAAATTTGCTGCTGCTGCTGCTTTTTACCTTCCAATCATCATATCCAAATTGAAAATGGCCGACAGAATCCAAAACATGGCCGATCTTTCGTCGTCTTCTGTCTTCCTTTTCATCTGGTCGGGGGTTGATGGAAGCGTTCAGTTACTAGTAGAGTTTAGATGACGAATTTTTTATTGGCACCACACTCTTAAAACAAAAATGAAGCTTGTACGAAGTATCTACAAGCACATGTAATTGGAGTCTCTTAAGAGCAATCAAAAAAAAACATAAAAACATAAGATTCAGAAGAATGGACGAAAACTTCATTTGAATCGTTAGTATGATCGATATAAATTATATGTTTAAAGATTTAATCACGCCAATATTGGTCGCGGTATCAAGCATCCGCGTAGTCCGATTTTGGCATACTCTTTCTAACATTATTGACCGGTATCTCACCGATAAGTTCTTCAATGTTTCGTTCCAGTGCGTCAATCCAAGTAGGCTTGTCTGGCTAAAAGACATGAGTCTTATTAACATATAAATAACACATAAAATAGATTAGAGGCGTTAAATCCAGTCGGTCAATTCGGCGGCCAAAGAAGTGAAATAAACTGTTCAATCGCTTCTCAATTGGTTTATTGTTAAGGGATTAGGCCAACCTAGAGGCTGAAAAATAGGCTTTTTGGGAATTTTTTCAGAAATACTACAAAATAAATCGAGATAACAACAACGTAATTTTATTATCTATATTAGTGACTGTTTTCAATAATTTTGTTGGAGCGATTTATTTCAAAATGGCGGCTGTGCAGCGTTCTTGCGACGACATCTTTTTGTTTTTGGGGTCCACGGCCAGACCAAAGTCCTGTAATTTTTTAAATAATAATGAACAAAGGATTTTTATCGATTGTATGTATTACTAACTGCTACGTAGGACTTTTGCGATATATTGATTTTTGGCAAAATATGGCGCCCTTCTAAAGTGAAAAGTGAAAAACTTTCTTAAAAAATTGTCAGATAATTGTTAATAACAAATGAACTACGCAATATAAAAAAAATTCTACCTACTTCCAAGGTTAAGTTAGGTTAGGTTTAGATGGCTGTCAGGAAAACAAACTGACACACTTTGACCAATATTAGGTCCATTGTGATAGGATAGATATTATGCGAGGGAGTACCTCACTTAAAACCATTTGGAGCTTTTAATAAAGCGAAGGAGATGCAGGGGATCTGTGTTCGCCAGATCGCTTGGATCATCAAGAAAATACTTCCTTAGATGCCGCTTTCGTTTAAAAGAGAGTGCAGGACATGAGCAGAGGAGATGTGGGATTGTCTCCTCCTCCTCCTCATCTAAGCAACTTCTGCAGAAGTCATTTGAGGGAACGCCAAGTCTTATGGCGTTTCTTCCTATCAGACAATGTCCGGTGATGACATTGATTACGGAGCTAACTTGCAATCTGGTAATGGATAACAAATGTCTTGTGCGTTTTGGATCTAGTCCTGTCCATATCCGCACACACGAGGTGATATTGTTCCACCTATAATTTGTTCTATCCATTGCCTCTTGCTTTAGCATAAGTTTACATGTAGCGATTGGTATACCAATATTCAACCTACTGGTTGAGATCGGTAGAACGGTTCCTTCTCTGGCGAGTTCATCGGCTTTGCAGTTACCCACGATATCTCTGTGCCCCGGCACCCAAATAAGGTGAATATTGAACTGTTCAGCCATCTCCCTAAGAGATAGGCGACAGTTAAGGGCGGTTACTGAGTTCGTAGAAACAGCGACGAGTGATTTGAGGGCTGCTTGACTATCTGAGAAAATCCGGATATTCGTTGAGGATATCACGTTTTCTTTTAGCCATGATAGGACCTCTTTGATCGCCAGAATTTCCGCTTGGAACACGCTACAATGGTTTGGAAGGCGGAACGAGAGACTTACGTTTAGTCGGTTTGAGTACACCCCACAGCCTACCCCTTCTTCGGTTTTTGAACCATCTGTATAGAAATGAATTGAATCATCTCTCAAAAATTCTTCGTCTTCCCAGGTCGTTCTCGGTGGGACTGAGACTTGGAACTTATTATCAAAAACCAATTGGGGGATGGTGTAGTCGGAGTGGCAAGGCATTGATCCGAATAAATTCAGGATTGTAGCGCGACCGATATTATTTACGGTCCATTGGGAGATAGAAGATAGATCTCATACGAATGGCTGTACTGGCGGCCATGTGCTTGCTGAAGATATCTAGTGGTGTGAGATTAAGGAGTGTATTTAGAGCAGCTGAAGCTGAGGGTGTTGATCTCAGTGCTCCGCTTATGCACAGACAGGCTGTTCGTTAGACCTTGCTTAAATTATCGCAGTAGGACCTTTTATCAAGAGCGGTCCACCATACCACTACTCCGTATGTGAGTATTGGTCTGATGACCAGTGTTGGTCTGATGACCAGTGTAGAGCCAGTGTGTGATTTGGGGGGAGAAACCCCATTTACTACCAATGGCTTTTTTACAGGAAAATAAAGCTACGGTGGATTTCCTGATTCTTTCCTGTATATTGGTTTTCCAGCTCAGCTTTTTGTTTAGGATTATACCTAGATATTTGGCTTCGTTTGAAAGTACAAGTGAGATTCCATTTATTGATTTATTTATTAATTGAGGAATTTTATATTTCCTGGTGAAAAGAACGAGTTCAGTTTTCTGAGGGTTGACCCCTAGATCACATTTTCCCGCCCATTTTACAAGTTTATTTAGAGCGGTCTGCATCAGATCCGTAAGGACGTGAGCATGTTTGCCAAGCACCGCAATGGAGACGTCATCTGCATATGCAATCACTTTGAATCCCTCAGCTTCTAAGTCAACTAGAAGTTCATTGACGACTAGATTCCATAGAAGAGGGGATAGAACTCCACCTTGCGGTGTTCCCCTGCTGACAGATCTCTTTGCAGAGAAGTTTCCTAAAGTGCAGTTGATTCTCCTGCTTTTTAGCATTAGATTTATCGACTCCACTATGGAACCATCTACTTTGAGCTTCATCAGTATATGCAGAGTTGCTTTCGTTATTGAAGGCGCCCTCTATGTCGAGGAAAGCGGCCAGAGTGAATTCTTTGTGATGGAGGGAATATTCTATACACCCTCTACCAGGGTGTGTAGGGCCGTTTCTACAGATTTTTCCATACAATAGGCGTGTTGTGCTGTAGATAACAATTTTGGATCTATAGCTGTTTTAAATGATGTTCAAATTTTCTTCCCCAAGTAAAGTTTTGATTTTGAGGTAATTTTTTTTTTTTTTTCAGAAAATGCCACATAAAATTTCTTTATTTTTAACAGATGAACAAAACAATAATAAAAAAAACTCATTAATAAGTGCACTCAATAACCCATACATTTTATGATATTTGAAAAAATTCAAAATAGGTAAAATTAAAAAAAAAAGAAAAGATTTTTAGCTTTGAGGTTTGTTTGAACAAAACAATAATATGGGCTCTCTTAGTAGTTTTTTATGTGTTTTATAGAGATAGATAGATAGATAAAATTCGTTATTACAATATTCAAGTTTTACATTCCATTAGTACTAAGAATATAAGGACATGGCTATGCTGCCGTCTGCCTGATAGACATTTTTTAAACTTAACTACATTCATATATAATGGGAAAGTTCTAAATAGTTTTTCATTTTTTTTTTTTTTTTTTACAATTTGTTTTATGCTCATCTTCGACTTTAGACAATTCTTTAAAGAAGTAAAAAGAAAATTTTAAGCAATTTTACTGATTTGCTACATAAAAAATTATACAATTTTCACGTGATTTGAAACACAAAGATTTGAAAGATATTAAACTTTTTAGCAATTTCGTTAGATTTAAAAGCAAGCAATTTTAATGATTTGCGACATAAATTCTATACAATTTTCACGTGATTTGAAACACAAAGATTTGAGAAAAAAAAACAATAATATTTTTAATATTCTAACTGTCAGAATGTTTTCCAAGATTCAAAAGCTATTGCGATATGACAATGCATGTTTACAGAATTTATAGAGCTTCATCCAACCAATTGATCCGTTGAGAATATCAATAAGCTCGTTCAAAGACAAAAAACTTGTTTGGAAGTATAATCGCCGAATTTCTTGCAATATTGGACAAGCTGCTATAAAATGGTGAGTTCCTTCAAGTTCCCTTAGATTGCAGAGGGTGCAGGTTTCTGAAAGATCGGATCTATAAGGCACGAAGTTTAGATTCAGGATTTCCACTCTGGCTCTAAAAATGATGCCGATAGCTTCTGCAGTCAGTTCTTTACAAAAATAATTTATATCGGATGGCAATTGATGATTCAGTCTCCGGTACAGGTTTCTACTTTCTGAAGAGGATGCCCTTTCTAGATGCTGCAAATATATCGCATTATCAGTTTTTGCAATTACACCATCCAGTAATCTTTGCCATTCTATAACGTTATTATCTGTTAGGGAAAGAGTTACATTTTGTGCCGCCGCAAGAAGGTTCCATTCTTTAAAAGGTGTAGCGTTTCTTCGAAGCTGTCTTAACAATATTGACTTATGTAGTCCGTTTTCTCTATTCACAACTGTATTCAAGTAGTTCGCATGCGATTTAAGATTTTGAATGTAAATCGGTGCTAGACCTGACTCCACATGTAAGGCATACGTTGGTGTTGCGTCAGGTAATCGAAATAGTCGTTTTAAAAAGAACCTTTGGATACTTTCGAATTCCTCATGTTGTGTATATCCAAATGCTTGCACCCCATAACACATACAAGTATTCACTGTTGCTTTAAATACCCGGTACTTTGATGCTACATCAATGTTTCTGTTACTAAAAAACGTTGGCCACATCAGATTTACGGCTAGTTTGGCTTCCCTACTTTTTTCTTTTGCGTGTTTGCTCCAGTTAAGGTTATATGTTAATAAAACTCCCAGGTACTTAAATTCCTTTACTACCTCGATGCACTCATTATTGATGGTCCATGATTCCTCCGGTAGCCTTCTTCGTTGTCTAGATTCAAAAATCATAGCCTTTGTTTTATTGGTATTGATTTTTAAGCCCCAAGTTTCGCAGTAGTTCTGGAGTCTATTAATTTGCAGTTGCAGAGCGAATGGATTATCAGCTATCAGTACCAGGTCATCAGCATACAGTAAGACTTTGACTAAGTGGCCCGCAAATAATACACCTCCAGGCAGAATGTCAGTTACAGCATCTATATATAGGGCAAACAAAATTGGGCTGAGAATGCATCCTTGAGGCACACCTGTTGACGTCCCAAACCATTCCGATAAGTTGCTTACATTCCAAACTGCTGCATTTGTTGAATCCAGAAACTTGGAGTATAATAGAAGAAATTTTCTAGAGACACCCAGAGATGATAGTTTGTAGATCAATGCTTGCCTGTTTACTGTGTCAAAAGCGGCTTTAAAATCCGCGAAACAAACGTAAAGTCTCTTAGATTTCTCTAAATACTTTGAAGCAATACTAGAGAGCGCAAAAATATGATCTACCGTAGAGAATCCGGACCGAAACCCTGCTTGAAAGATACTTAAGCGGTTTGTTGACTCAATCCATTTGGTAAGTCTCTCATAGAGAATTGAGCTAAAAATTTTTCGCATAGAGTTAAGAATTGATATGCCCCTATAATTCTCCGCTAGGCTTGCATCCCCTTTCTTAAAAATGGCATGGATAATCGCTTTATTGAAACAGAGTGGTACCGAGGCATCGTCATAAATTGTGTTGAAGAAGTTTACAAGGTAGTTTTTGAACTGTAACGTAGCGAACTTATAAAACTCTGCAGGGATCCCGTCGATACCTGGTGCCTTGTTATTTTTAATCTTATCCAAAACCGTGTGAAGTTCGTTCATTGAGATTGGGCAGTCTAGTTCGTCTACACAGATGTGAGGTTGCGCATAGCTAAACTGCAAAAAGTTGTTATTATTAGTTGCTAACAGCCTTTTGAAATGATCTGCAAGACTTTCTTCTCCTATAGCATTATTGCTTGCAGTTTTTTGGTCGCGTCCCCCTAGTTCCCTCACTTTGTTCCAAAATGCTTTCGAGTCCTTGCAAGAAGTAAGTTTTTGAGCTACAAGTTTTAGATAATCGATTTTTTTTGTTAAGCAAAGTTGTTTGTATTGCGTATTACATAACAGATACTGGGTTTTGAAGAAAACAGCATTGGTAGATCTGAAAAGCTTTAAGAACAGAAATGATTTCTTTCGAAGCCGCTTACAGTCATTATCAAACCATCTATTTACTGGTTCAGCTTTTTGGTTTTTGATGAGTGCATATGAGGCTGAGGTCTTTATGGTGCTCATTATACTTTCTGCGATCTCATCTATTGAGCTTGATGATTGTATCAATGGTAGGCTGTTAATATTACTATTAAGACGATGTTGGTAAAGTAGGCATATATTCTCTATCCATTTTAATTTTTGTAACTTAAATGCGGGTCTTTGAAGCATTGTATTTTCGAAACAGACCTTTACTGCAATTGGTTGATGCGCAGAAAATGTAGCTGCAAGCACTTCGAAGTCAACTGCTGTTTTGACCTATAGACCAGACACAGCACATAAGTCAATGACTGATTGTCCTTGACCACTTATAAATGTGAGTTCGCCTTTTTCATCACCTTTAGAGACTCCATTTAGCACAAATAAACCATAATTTTCGAACAGATCCATCAAAGTTCTGCCCTTTGCGTTAACTGTAACATCTTTCGAATTTCTCTTCATTTTAAAAGCCGTTTGTGATTCTGTATGATGAGAAGAGGGATTTTGGTATTCACCAATTCGAGCATTGAGGTCTCCAATTAGCATTATGTTTGCAAAAGAGCTGGTATTCATTAAATTATATAAGTAATCAAAATCATTCTGCCAGTTATTACAATTTAAATAAAGTGGAATAATAAAGAACTTGGAAAAATTGTTACTAATTTGTATAAACACCCTGTTTTCAATACTTTTAAATTCGACAAAACTACCAACAGTGTTTGTTTTAATACCACATAGAATACCTCCACTCGCTCTTCCCATTACATTACTTCTAGTGGCTGGAATCCAATTTAATTTAAAGCCGCTAAAATACTTATTATAATTATGTTCATTTCCTTGTTCAACGAATGTTTCTAATAAAATGATTATATCAAATTCTACTATAAATTTAAAAAAATCTGGTAGCAATAATTTACTTTTAAGACCAGTAATGTTATAAGATAATATTTTAAAATTAGTTACTTTATTTACTTTTTTATGGCAGACGGCAGGTGCACCCTATTGTGTTCGATGTTGAGTGTTGTTTTGTATTTGCCACATAGATGGCGATGATGATGCATGAGAGCTTGATCCCCCGCTGCAGTCAAAAAACTTCAAAACGTCTTCACCAAACATCTGCTTTAAAAATGTCATTTCGTTGACAGTTTTGACAATTAATCCTTGAGATAACTTGTAAACAAACATGTGTTGATCAATTTGTAGTCTATCTCCTTTTATAATTATTTTTGCCGCCGGGTTTACTTCAAGTAATTTTGTTTTAATAGAATATAGTGTTTGTCGTTTTTTCCGATACATGAGTGACTGTTCGCGGTTGATACTAATTCCAGTGTTTTTTAGTTTGCTCGTTTCAGATATGATGCGATCTGCAATTTCTCCCGATTGGAGCTCTAAAATGACAGTTCCTCGTTTTTTTTGGAAGTTAATTATTTCTCGAGATTTTTTAACTGGTAACACATCAGTATCTGTAAATTTCAGCAGTCCTCTGCAAGTTTGTGTGGCGAAATCGGTTGGATTGGTGTTTTCGTTGAGTGGCAAATGTACGACAACAATGTTTTCGTTCGTTTTACGTGACAAAGCTTCTAATTGTGATTCGAGGAGATCACATCTTTCCGTCATTATTGCCAGTTTTTCAGTGAGTTTGGTGTTTGTCTGTTTTAGTGCGTTAATTTCTGTTGACAATGCTGCAATGTCGGCTTTTGTAGCAATGTCTTTAATTTTCTCGGTTAGACAGTCATTAAAGATTTGTTTTAGATCGGGGATTGACAGCTTTCCTACATCACCGGCGGCGTGCGTCATAGTGAATCTTTTGTTGTTGGATTCTACTTCAGGCGATGTTTCAGATACCCCTCTTTTGCGGTACATATATTGTATATAATGAGTATTTTGGTACTCGGCAAAAGCAGTTTTTGCGCTTTTTTTTTTTTTTTTTTTTGTTTTTGATTTTCTTTAAAAGAACTGCCTACCTTGCAAAAATTCACGTAATCTTCTTCAGCTGGTGATTTATAATGGTTTTTCGGTTTGATGTCGAAAAAAACACAAATATATTTTACTTTATGATAGACTTTTTAAAATAAACTCAGGAGCTAACAAAACTTATGACTTTCACATTTGACAGTTGGAATGTCCGGTGTGTTTTATACAAATACAATTATAACAAGTGCTATTGCGAGGGCGGCGCGGCGTACCCCACAGGCGGATCACTAGTGTGAAGCAGAAAAGTGGGAGAGTTGTGATCGCTTCAAGATCACTACTCGTAACGCCGGAAATGAAAAGAAGAAGAAGACAATTATAACAAGTGCTCAAAGTGCCCTCCTTCGTTTTGAATGCATGCCAGAGCCCGTTTTTGGATTTCATTGTGGATGTTTACTTTAAGTTTGGGGTATGAATGTACATGGATATGAACAATTTTTTTATAAGAATATGACCTTAAATCGCATCACCAAGTTTGTAACACGAGTTACGGGACACCCTGTATAATTTACCATAGTTTTCAAGCACATATAAAAATTATAGTCAAAAAAGTTCCGCGTCAGTTCCACGCAGGGTTGCGAGTTTATGAATTAAAAAATCCGTAAGCTATAAGCTAATAGTAAGCTTCAGAATTGAAAAATATTTAATTCACAAGCTAGCTTGTGAATTGAATATTTTTCATTAGCTAGCTTATGAATTGAAAAATATTCAATTAACATGCTACATGGTAGCTTATGAATTATCCGGATTATGAATTGGAAAACATTCAGGTAATTCATAAGCTAAGTTGTGAATTGATTTTTTTCCCATTCATAATAAACTCATAAGATAGCTTATGAATTGGATATTTTTCAATTCATAATTCGGATAAGTCATAGGCTAGCTTGTGAATTGAATATTCTCCAATTCACAATTCTCAAATAAGCTAGTGAATTAAATCCAGACATAAGCTATAAATTAGCTTAAGCTTTTACAACCCTGGTTCCACGTGTACTGAGTTGAATGCGCTATTTTTTCTTAGCTTCTTCCTTAAGCCTTTTTTTTTGTTTAAACAAATTGTCTAAAAAATTATGAAGCAAAGCATTGACCGACGAAGTCGGTCGTATGGTTAAATGTTTTCGTGAATAATGTGTACTCGCAATTTGCATACCTGTGTCCTTTATTAGAGGGCAGATAGAAGACACAGGGATAATCGGTGAACGGAGATGCGGTGATGATGTAGATTACCTTAATCATTAGTGAAGTCAATGAAGAGCTCCCAGGAAAAACTTTATTGCTGGTCTTGGTTAATCGAAGCAGAGGCAGGTAAAAACAAACGAAGTGAGTGTATAAAAGGGAAGTTATTTGTATTTTGCAACAACAGTATTATTTGAACGGTCCTTCCTCCCGCTTCAGCACACAGATACCATTTATCTCTCAATCTCATAAGGTGCAGTTGTCCTAGACTCATTTTAAAATTGAATTAAATCAAATAAAACCAACAAACATGGCATGTCAGAGCAACTGTGCAAAAACCATCAAATATCTTTGCAAAGAAATTATCGATATAAGAAAAGATTTTATCGGCTTGAAGGAACTTTGCTTTGATATCATTAACACTAACAACGTTCAACAGCAAAGAGACAAAAGCGAGACCATTGAGGACAATGTGGAGGTTGTTAACAACATCAATCTAAGGAATAAAGTGACGGATTATAACTTAATGGAAAACCACTCAAAAGCAACAATTGAAGAACCATTAGAGGGAAAGAATGTAAACTCCAATTTCGACTGCAAACCCACAAACAAGAATTTAGGGCATGAAGACAAACCTGATAACGTTCTTTTCTTGCAGAAAAACCGTGAAAATCAGTTGGCGATGCAAAAAGAGATTCAAGATATTAAAACTGATCTAAAGAAGCAAGAAGAAACATGCGATAAATTGCAGGAGGATACTCAGCGTTGTTTGCAGAGTGCAGGGATCCTGCCAGAAATTGAAACTATTAAAGCTGATCTTAGGAAACTTGAGGCAACATGTGACGATAGAGAGAACGATTCGCAGTCGTTTCGAAGGAGTGTAGCGACTCTGAATGGGATAGAAAACATCAAAGCTGATCTTGAGAAACTAAATAAAACATGCGACAAAAGGCAGGAGGACACTCAGCACTTTCGACAGACTGCAGCGACCCTGGAAGAAAAAATTGAAAGTATTGGAGCTGATTTAAAGAAACTTGAGGAGACATGTGACACCAGACAGAAATATACTGATACCCACGTAAAAGCGATTGATAAAAAATTAACTGAAATATCGGCAAAAACACCAACTGCTTCAAGTGATGGGAACGAAAAACCCAAAGTCTACACTGGCAGAGAAGACATTGAGAAAAAATTTATTAACATTTTTAGATTGGTTGAATCAGTTTTAAAAATCTACCCAGAACGGTTTTTCCTTTTTCATCCAAACTGCTTAAACTTTGACAATCATTTTTCCAAAATGCTGGCGGCTAACCGTTGGTTACTTAAAGTAAAATCTCTTGATATTCCTTCAATCAATAGTTATTCAGATTATTTAAATCTTTTATTGTTTAATTCTGATAAAATAATGGCCTATTACGAAGAAAACTGTAGAAGTTTTAAAAACTACAACTCAAATAGTTGCTAAAATGCATCGGGGACAAATTAGAGAACAGTTTAAATCCAGATGCTTCTATTAAATGATAACTACAATTAAATTGTATTCAGAGCTATGTAGTTTCTTTAGCTTAGCTCACAAATTAAAACTATAATAAAAAAAGAAACAAACTCTTGCTGGTAAAATAAATTTGTGTTTTTGATTTGGGGAATCTTGTCGTTTATAAATAAATAAATAGGGTGGCGCAACAGAGCGAGGAGCTCCTGGACCTAGCGCATTTCTCACAACCATGCCCTGTGAGGGAATGGAGGGGACCCACAATTTTATGCCGGTTCCGAACGGATAATTGAGAAAGCGCTTTTCATGGCAATGAATTTACGAAGGCGATACCCGTGGAAAAACATTTTTGCCTCTGCTGGGATTCGAACCTCGAACCTCTGGGTTACCAGGTGGACATGCTAACCATCACGCCACGGGTACCTCGTCGTTTGGTCGATTGGTTTATTTATACATATTGTCTTGAAAAAGTTTTCACTAACAGTTTGACGTTATTTTTGGTTATCTGCAGTTTGATTTGATTTATGCTTGCATATGGCACAATCTATACATTCTTCTAGGTCTGGAGTACTGTATTCTAGATAACCGTACAAAATAAATGGGGTATTCTGCCTAACAGTGGAGTTTGTGTCTTCTTCACCGCTAAGCAGCCTGAAGAAGTGGTCGTGTTCCCAGATCTTCAGTATATGTTAGTTAGTTCGTTTTTATTAAATCATAGTTTTTTTTCTTCAAAACTTAACAAAAATAAATGAGCTTGGCTTTTGCCGTCTGCCTGATTGACAATTTAAAAAGAACTAATAAAAAGTAAAAAAGTATTTAGTTTAAAATTTCAGAAACTTCCGGTCATAATTCTTTGTCTGTAGGCAAGAGCGATTTTGGAAAATAAAAACATTTTCTTCATATCGACTTGGTTCAACACATTAAAGCAATCTTCATACGTTAGAAACCTTTTCCCAAACATATGCAATCTTGTTTCCTGTAATATAGGGAATTTTCCAATAAAGTGCGGGACATCTTCTCGTTCTTTCAAATGACACAATTTGCAAAGGTATGGTAAATCATCTCTGTGTGCGGCACATAATTTAAGCTCAAAAGTTCTCCTCTCAATCTTATCATCATGGATATTTCTTGTACGCTGTTGCTGTCATGAAAATAGTTTTTCTCTCCCAAATTATGATTTAAACGGCTGTAAATAGATCTAAAAATTGATGATTCAGCATCTTGTCTGTATTTAGATGCATATATCCCACTTTATTTATTTTGTTAAATGAAATTTATCCCAAGCCACCATGCCTTATCCATAACCCTCGCTTGGCTTTCCGACATACGAGTTCAAATCTTCTCTAAGTAGCAAGTTTTTTTTTGGCATCTTTCAGTTGACTTTGACCAACGAGCCTGAATAAAACTGCTTACACGTGCTCACATCCAATTGACTTGAGAAGTTCCGCTTGGTCCTGTATAATACTTTGCAGAAGCAATGCCATGAAGCATCTGCCATAACTTCTGTAATTCTCGCTCTGGCTTCATTTTTATGAAGCCACACGTATTTTGTTATCTCTCTTTATTTCACCTTTTGTCTTGCGTGTTATTGTGGAAAAGGGGAGTTGTATGGCGTTAGGGATTCTAACAAACCGACTTTAACGTAACTTGTTGGAATTTAAATTCTTTCAATTAGCAGGGACCTCCTCGGAAAGGCTCGGGGTTATGAGCATTTCACAAAATCATAACTTGTCAACAATAAAGGGCACGTACAATTTTTTGCGGATTCCGAACTGCTAATCGAGAAAGTGCTTTTCGTGACAATGAAGTTACTATCGGAGGACTTGCCAATAACTGGCGAAAAGCAATCTCCGCAGAAAACAGTTTTTGTTTTTTGTCGGAACCTCTCAAACCTCTCCAATAACAGGCAAATGTGCTCACGATTACGCCACGGGTCCACACCACCTAGTCATCTCTTACGGTGATATTCATACCTATCACTGCACAAGCCATTTCCTAAGGAATATTTAAGATTTAAAACTTTTTCATAAAAAATTATATATCCTATTTCTAATTAAGATTTCGTCAGTCCCAAACAAGCAATTAATTTTACCTTTCTAATCGAAAAGAGCTCGCTTTTCAAAAACGAACCTTACTTGCGAAAATTTGGCTTCTCTATGTCCATCAAAATTAACAACGTCATCAGACATAAAACACATGTGGTATCGCACATGCATCCTCAAGTAGTGTTAAGTTATGCTCACATCGTCTCAATTAACAAATTTTACATATAAACGACGCTTTTACTATTTAAATGGTCATTTTTCAGACAGCAACACCTCCACCAAATAGACGGCAATTAAAAACATTCATCAGCTGACCCCGGCACCCGGCTCATGACAATTACTACTATTGGTTTCCGATGCTAATTAAAGCCTTAACCACATGTTTTCATGTGTTCTGCACTAAGTCAGCTGTAGCTGAGCTCCCATGGGGGAATGTTGTTTTTTTCTAAACTGTGCACGATTTGAATGTTGTTACACAATCGACCCAAACCATAAATAAGCAAAGTGACAAAACCAACCAAACCAACAAAAAAAAGAAGGAAAGAAAACCCGAAAATATGTTTATTTCTTTTGCGCGTAAAGAGATCGGCTCATAAATTATCATCAATGAGCCTGCCAGGTTCACCAGCGGACACTATGCGGTATCTGTATCATTCATCCATGAAAACGATTCTCGGTACCTTGCTAGTCAAACAAATAAACAACAACAACGAGAAGGTATTGAATGCAGAAAAACTCTTGTTGCGCAATGTCAACAGTACATGACCGCGTTGTGGCTGACTGAACGGACAGACAGCGACCAGACCGGCATGGAGATTGAAACTAAAACAAAAAAGAACAAATCAATAGATTAAACTAACCCAATAATCCACTTAAGCGGTGGCGTATGTAACAAGCTTCAGCACTTCATAAAATATGCGACTCTTGTATGGAGCACATGCAGGCTACGTTAACTACGAAAAGCCGTTGTTGTTTTTTGTGGCATTGTTTACTTTAACAAAATTGATTGTTTGCATGTGATAGATTGCTACTGTTTAAAGCCACATAATAACAATGATGTTGTTTGTCCGGTGATGATGTTGATAGATGAAGACATACTGTTTGTATATTTTATGTGGGAACATTTGGGATCAGTCAATGAGATAGAACTTTCGCGATAACTTGAAAAGGTTGATCTGGTGACAGGTATATAATTGCATCGGTGTATTATGCAAATGTCAATGACTATGACTACGTTAAGGTAGTGGCCTTAAATTAAAAGTTATGTAATAATCTTTTACTACTAAATGGCAACTTTGTAACATGAAACATGTTTGAATGGGTGTGAAGTTGGTTGTTGAGTGGAGGAAAAAATACAGTAGCAAATTTAGAGTGACATTTTTTTTAATTATTTCAGGTCTAAAGACCTTGTAATTAAGTATTGCCAACGACACCCTGCTGCAAGAATAGTTTGTTGCAGGTTTCTGTGAAATGAACCGTTATGCATTACGTCACGACTATTATTTTATTCGTATAATTCGCTAACAACCTACTGCTGATTTTGCAGTAAGAATCAAACCTGGACTAAAAGCCAACCAGGAGAGTGTTTATATCGTTTTCATGCTATTTTCGCTGAAGAAAAATGTTGCTTGGGAATGTTATGTTTACTGAGTGTCAAACCTAAATGGAATGGTTGTAGGACTTCTCATTTACTTTCTTAAATAGCTCAGCAAGCTAATCGTGGTTAGTCGGATCTCTTCAGCTCTGCTGATTTGGCATATTTCCTTTTGAAAACATCAGTGCCAACAACAAGCCTCTGAGATTCTGGGTTTTACGCGGTTTTCAAAACTAAAACCAATGGTTCAATGAAGAATGCCGGTAGGCAAATGTAGTCAAATAAACAGCACGTTATAAGTTTATGCAAAACTTAACCAGTGTTGCCTGTAACCAGGACAAGGACATTTGCAAGGGGAAAATAAAGGATGAATACCGAATTCTCAAGAAAAAAGAAGGCGCATGAGGAACGCTCGTTTGGGGTAACTTAGAGATGCCATGACAGGAATGAGATTCGGAAAAAAGAGGGCCGAAAATTAGTCCGAAAACATAGTGGTAGAATCGCAGTCGCTATACTGAGGATCTGAGAACACTACCACTTACTTCTTCAGGCTTCTTAGCGGTGAAGAAGACACAAACTCCACTGTAGGGCAGAATACCCCATTTAACTTGAACGGTAATATAGAACACAGTCCTCCAGACCTAGAAGAATGTAGAGTGTGCCACATGTAAGCTTAAGGGGCTCGGCTAGTTTCTCGAGCTCAAATGGAGGTGATATTTTGAAGGAGTGAAAAAAAACTATAGCTTCAAATATTCTGTAATCTTAGGAGATTATTGTACATATATTCATGTAAACTATAAAAGTAAAAATATTGAAATCCAAGAGAGATATGGACCGTTTCTTGAACTCCTTGAAATTAGAAGACGTCAATTTGCCGTAATTTTTTGAATTTTTCTGGTACTTGTAACAAGAAAATAAAAACATGGCGTTAAAGTACACCCTTTTTCCCATACAGCCATCTATAATTATGATGAAAAACGGAAAATTGACAAAGTGGAAGCAATTTAAAAAAATGGTCTAAATTTCGTCAGAAAAATCGTCTTTCGATGGCTGCCAAATTTACAATTTTAATCCGATCGTTAAAGTTGTAAATGGCTGTATGTAAAAACATATGGAGAGTATGCAGTTAAAACTTGAAGACGATTCGTTAATATTTGCGTAATACAGCTGCGGCAAATTTGAAAAATGCAGTTTTGAGAAAAACGCGTTTAAAGTTCGTTTAAAGTTCTTCTATATTCTGCCATTTCAAAAACATCCAAGTCTTAGATAGATTTCATCCTCATTGAAACCATTCAAGGCTCCTGGGGAAAACGGCATCTTCCCTGCCCTACTGCAGAACGGGGCTTCCATAATTGCTCCCATTTTATCAAAACTGTTCACTTGCAGCCTAGCTTTTGGTCACATACCAGAAAGCTGGAGAAGAGTAACAGTTATCTACTTGCCAAAAGCAGGAAGGAATCTGGATCCATGCTCTAAATCCTTTCGGCCAATCAGTCTAATGTCATTCATCCTTAAATGTATGGAGAAGGTAATTGATAGACACATCCGGGATAAGCAATTAGCTACCCACCCACTATCCACATCACAATACGCATATCAACCGGGCAAATCAACGGAAACCGCGTTGAATGACCTAGTTACTAGGATCGAACCCTCTATCGATAAAAAGGAAATTTGCGTAGTGGCATTTCTCGACATAGAAGGAGCCTTCAATAACACTTCCTTTGTGTCTACAGACCGTGCTCTAAGGCACCACAACCTTCCACAAGTTATTCGCAAATGGATAATGTCAATGCTAAACAGCAGAATTATCCACAGCAATATCGAAGAAGTGGAAATCTCAGCACTAACAACAAGAGGCTGCCCACAAGGTGGAGTTCTCTCACCACTCATCTGGTCAATAGTTGTAGACAGCCTACTAAGATTACTTGCAACCCAGGGCATTTATGCAGTGGTCTTTGCAGATGATATAGCAATTGTCATACAAGGCTCATCAGAAACACTAATATCAAGAAGACTTCAGACAGCTCTGAACACAGTACAAAGCTGGTGCTCAGATGAAGGTCTCTCTGTTAATCCCAGTAAGACAGTTATTGTCCCATTCACAAAAAAAAAGAAAACTAAATCTTCTAATACCCCCCAATCTCTATGGGGAAACAATACCATTTTCCAAGGAATCTAAATACCTGGGGATTATCCTAGACAGCAAAATGTCATGGAACCCTCAACTTGAACGCATCTCCAACAGAGCAACCAAGTCCCTATGGACTTGTCGAAGCGTATGCGGGAAAAACTGGGGTCTAAAACCTAAAATGATGTACGATCTATATACGCTGGTAGTCAGACCAACAATAACGTACGCAGCTGTTGTATGGTGGACAAAAATAAAAGAAATAACGGCAGTCCAAAAACTTGAAAAGATTCAAAGATTGGCAACAACATGCATTACTGGATGCATGCGCACAACACCAACATACGCTCTAAACGTCATTGTAGGACACATAAAATCACATCCATACCCGAAAGGACATCTGCCGATAATGGAAAGTCTAGAAAAACTTAATACCTTTAGTATGTGCTTGGATGCTATTATTCCGATGTACAACTTTAAACTCAACTTCTCCATTGTCATCCCCCTTAGGGAAGACTGGGAGAACACAAAACCTCATCCTTCAAGGCAAGATATGGTCTGGTATACGGACGGCTCAAAAATGGAAACTGGTACAGGTTCCGGCATTTTCAGCGACTGTCCCAGAACGAATTTCTCAGTAAGTCTGGGCAGTCACTCGTCCATTTTCCAAGCTGAAGTCTTTGCCATTAACGAATGTTCGAGAATAATATGTTCATCGAACACGAAAAACAAAACAATATTCATTTTTTCAGACAGCCAAGCTGCACTAAAGGCGTTAAGCTCACCTGTCATAAGATCCAAACTAGTCCAAGAGACAGTCATGTCGCTCTCTGAACTAACAAGGAAAAACACTGTAATCCTCCATTGGGTCCCAGCACACAAAGGCTATGATGGTAACGAGAAGGCAGACATCTTAGCTAAAGACGGCGCATCTAAACCATTCGTCGGTCCTGAACCCTTCTGCGGTGTAAATAAAAGCACCTTCAAACATACTGCCAAGAACATCCTACTGGAGGAATCTAATAAAGCTTGGAGTAACTCATCTGGTCAAATCTGTTCAAAACTCTTTTTGCCAGAATATACTGAAAAAACATCAAAATTCCTGCTGAACCTCAATAGGAAAACCCTCAAAATTTGCACAGGACTACTAACCGGTCACTGTTCTTTAAAGAAACATCTTCACCAAATGAGGCTGGTAGCGGACCCTATCTGTAGACTATGCCTCGAAAATGAAGAAACATCTCTGCACATCATTACAGAATGTCCAGCACTTTCCCGCCTTAGAAAGCAAATACTTGATTATGAGATTATCCCCCTAGATAAACTCAAACTCATTCACCCACAGAAGATTGCTAACTTCTGGTTCAATTCAGGAGCAGAGGAACTGTCCTGAAACCTCACATGGGCTGGCACAATAGGTTTCACTCAGACACCGCAGTGCCCGGAGCTGAGCAAGCTCTACCCGTCAATCTAAATCTAAAATCTAAATCTAGAAAGATTAGATTTAGATTAGGTTTATTCATTAAAAATAGTTTATACATTTTCGTACTAACCATTTTATAAACATGAATAGGTAAGGACATGACAATATTATGTCCTCTGTCCGAATGGCTTTAAATATCTTCTGATAGCGCAATTTCATTATTAGTAATTTTATATAAATAAAAAACAAAAATTTTGTTGTAACGGGTGATTTTTTAGCTGGTTTGGTTTTGGCAACACTGGTTTTGACAGCTGACGTGTGTTTAGTACCTTGTGTCACTGTCAAACAGCTCCAGTTTAGTTTGCATTTTAACCATGGATCGTCTTACAAATGAACAACGCTTGCAAATTATTGAATTTTACTATCAAAATTCGTGCTCGGTTCGAAATGTTCATCGCGCATTGCTTCCATTTTATGGTCGGCATTCTCGACCTTCTGAGCAGTCTATTCGGAAGATTGTGACCAAATTTCGCAGTGAAGTTCAGCCAGAAGCATTGCAACAGCTACCAATGCATCCCGAAAAAGTCACTGTTTGGTGCGGTTTATGGGCTGGCGGTATTATTGGGCCATATTTCATCAAAGATGATGCGAATCGCAGCGTTACTGTCAATGGTGAACGCTACCGAGCGATGATAACAAACTTTTTTTTGCCCGAAATGGAAGTTCTTGACTTGCATGATATGTGGTTTCAACAAGACGGTGCCACATGCCACACAGCTTAAAGTGTTTTAACTGTTAAAAACTTTACTAATCTTTTCATTTATTAGATTAAAAAACACGTGGAATATCTCAACTAAAAAACTCATCAAAATTAAAAATGCAAACGGCAAAATAAAATAGACTTTGAGTTTAGCTAAAACAAAACAAATGTGCGTAACGCTTAAATTTACTTTTAGTTTTGGAACTTTTACTTGCTAGAAGTTTTCGCTAATTATCCTACTTCGGTATGACATCGCTTCTCTACAATACTCCAAAAGCTGCATCCAGTTTTCACCGTTAAGGATTCTTAGAACTTCATTTTCCTGTAGGGTGTTTTTACCAAATACTGCTCTTCTTATTTCCCTCAAAACCGGACACATTCCCAGAAAATGGCCTGTATCCTCCTTTTTCTTCATATTGCACAAACTACAAGTTAATTCCAAATCGCTGCGATGTGGGACAAAGTTAAGTCGCATCATCTCTCCTCTGGCTTTGAAAATAGTGCTGATGGCTTTTGCTGAGAAGTTCGGGGTGAAGTAATTCTGCTCATTTAGATTGTAAGTAGGCTTTGAGTAAAATGACCTTTCGGTTGATGCTCGCGCTCTTTCCTTAAAAGCATATCTTTCATTTTCATCAGTTAGTTTGATAACTTCGTAAAGCAATTTCTTTAGTCCTGATTGATTTGATCCAGCGAGGTTAAGAGGGATGCCACAGTCTGCAGCCAGCTTTCTCCAGTCTTGATACTAGTTTTTCTGAAACTGCATCGCATATTTCCAAACTAATTTTGGAAGCCTTGTGTCCTTCATATTAGTTATCCTATCCAGGTAGTCTGCATTCAGCTTAAGAGTTGAAATGAAAAGTGTTGCCAGACCGCTTTCTAGGTAGTACATATACTTTGGAGTACTTATAGGCAACGAGAAGATTTTTCTAAGAAAAAAAAAAAACGAAGTATATTCTCCACAAAATCGAATTTGTAGGTCCCCCAAACTTGTACACCATAAAACAAGACCGATCGCGCTGTTGCATTAAAAACCTTATATTTTGTGCTTAAAGTGATATTTTTATTATAAAAAATTCTTTGCCAATAGCTCTTTTAGCATATAGCTCTTTTAGCTTTTTCCGCTTTCAAATTGAGGTGCTTTTCCATGTTCAGGTTAAAGGTTAGCTCCATGCCCCAATAGGTGTATTGTTTTACTACTTCCAGATCCCTTCCATCAAATTTCCACTGCTCATCTCTCGACACTCTTCCGCTTCCATTCTGAAAAATCAGAACCTTCGATTTGTCTATATTTACTTCCAAGCTCCACGTTTTACAATATTCTGCAAACCTATTTACCATCAACTGAAGTGAAGTTGCAGACTCAGCTAAAATGACAATATCATCCGCGTACAAAATAACATTGATTATATCGACTCCAATTCTAACTCCACAAGGTAAGCAATGCACCAAATCATCTAAGTATGTATAGTGCAAATAGTAGTGGGCTAAGATTGCACCCTTGTTTAAGGCCACGGGTTACTTCCAGTTTTTCCGATTTATCCTTTCCATCAAACACTTGCGCAAAAGATTGTTGATAGAGCTTTTCCAAGCCATTTATAAATTTATTTGAAACTCCTAAATACTAAATTAAAGAGTTTGAAGAACAAAGCTTTTCTGTCAATTGTATCAAATGCTGCCCGAAAGTCGACGAAGAGCGCATACAGTTTGTTGTTGTTGCTGAGTTTCATTCTTGCGAGTCCAGTCAGAACGAAAATATTGTCTACCGTAACTAGCCTCTTCTAAACCCCGCTTGGTACTCGCTTAAAATTTGGTTGATTTCTACCCATTTGGTGAGCCTTTCGCATAGGAGAGTGGTATATATTTTCAGAGAGGCTTTTAAAAATGATATGCCTCTGTAGTTTCCAGGATCGATGGGATCTCCCTTCTTTAGAATAGGCCAAATGAGAGCTTCGTAAAAATGATCTGGGGGGATACCGAAGTTAAATATTACATTCAATGCTCCTGCTAATTTTTCCTTGAAACAAGGTGAGTTGTATTTAAAATACTCTACTGGAATGCTGTTTGAACCTGCCGTTTTACCATCCTTCATGGACTTCTAGACTACTTCCAGTTCCTCTGTCTTAATATCTTCGTCTAGGAGATTATTTTGCAGATAGGGATAAGCGTATTTAAAACTGCAATGTTCTTCCGACATCGGAACATTTAAAAGTTTGCTGAAGTGCTGTCTCAAAGAGTCGAAGCTTATCAGCGATTCTTGTTTTTTATGTTCGTTGCCATACATTTTTTTTGTGAGGGACCAAAACTCCTTCGAGTCCTTACATTCTCCCACAGATTTAGCGAGGTTTACGTCAATTTTTTTTTTTGAAGTGAAACTTCTTATGCGACTTGCAAACATGCAGCGTTACACTTCCGTGTTACATGCAGCGTTACACTTTCGTGTTAAACATATTATCGATTGCATAGTTTTTGGCACTGCTACAAATTTGTTGCTATAACAGTTGTATGTTATATGACGCGTCATTATGGGAACTAATGCTGGATTTGGTATAGTTTAGTTTATGTACTAGATTATAATTTATAAAGCACAAGAGTTAAAAAGAGAAGCGAAAAGAATTATGGCTGCAGATGAAAAATTATGGGTGCAGATGCATGTAAATCCACCTTAACTCTTTGTTCTTTCTTAATTTTCAATTTGTGTCGTGTGTGTGAAAATCGTGCCTGGCTTGCAAAATAAATTTCGATTGCTTCATTGAAATTGCGGAATTTTATTTCGAAGACAATATACATATGTACATAATGTACATATCGTCGGCTGAGTTCTATCTTGTTCAATGTCCAATTTTCAAAATGTTGGGAAATCGATTTTTAAGGTTCAGGTCGAATTTTTTTTACTATATTTGAAGATTACGGTTTGGAAGTAGATTTTTTCTGCAAGCGTAGACAATTTTAGTTTTGAAACAAGTCACACTAGATGTTTTTCTTTTCTTTTAAAAAAGTTATAAATTAAAATCAATAAGGAAGTCGTTTTTTATATGGAATTTGTATTGTTCAACGTAATACAGAACGAATCAAAAGTGGTTTATTGAACAAAAATAACACTTAAAACAGTTCGAAATGTGTCCTATTGAACAAAGCAGTTTTCCATAACTTGAAAGCTAAAAGAGATAGAACAAAATGGTTTGCGCCAAACTAAAGAGCGCCCCCAAATTATGAAGACTGCATACCTAACTCAATTTCGTGAAAAATGGCCTATTGAACAAGATAGAACTCAGCCGACGATATGTATGTACAAATCAGAGCTTTTGGTGAGTGGTTACTGAAAGATTTTATTACAATTTTAATATACATATGTAGTTATGAGTATGTAGTAGTTAGTGGAGGCATAATCATGTATATATAAGCAATTTCCATTTACGCCCGGCTCAAAAATGTTCGATCATGTCTAAACATGTTTGATCATGTCTAAACATGTTTGATCATGTCTCAACATGTTTGATCATGTCTAAACATGTTTGATCATGTCTAAACATGTTTGATCATGTCTAAACATGTTTGATCATGTCTAAACATGTTTGATCATGTCTTAACATGTTTGATCATGTCTAAACATGTATGTAAATGTTCTCCGTCTTGGGCTTAGGTGTTAAGACTGCGGTCTTCATTGGTCGGTCAGTCAGCTACCACTGACACTGGCCAATCAACGGTTTCAGAAAGGTTCCTGGTATTCTATTCCATACATAAGTACTATGTATGTATGTACATAGATCTTTAAAATCCTAGTTTTCGTCCTCTAATCTCCACCAAAAAATAAAAAATTGTTCTATGAAATGGTGTTAAGTAGCTATCCCGTGAAAATTAACTCCGATCCATCTCTTTTCTTTTTCTTTTAAAGAAACAATACGAGTTCACTCAAAATAAATTTCTACCCCTTCCTATTTTCATTTTCATATTAGGAAGTTTCACTTCTTCCGCGCGGGGGGACTGCACGCACTATTTTTTTTTTTTTTTTTTGTCTTTGCAGTGACTCTTGAACTCTCTATTTGCTCGAAGTGTTATATTTTCGAAGTAATTTCAAAGTTGCTAAAGATTTTTTTCTGAGATTTTCACAAGAGAAATCGTACCACTCGTATCTTTTTTTACAGGCTACGGGTTTTTTAATAAGGCCAGCTGCTTCCGTAATGATTTTTTCCAGTTCTAAGAGGGGAAAATATTTGATCCGCAATAATGGCTCTTTTTTTAACAAAAGTTCGTTTGTTCTTGTCCTGAAGACCTCGTCGTGTTGATTATACCACTTTAAAACTTCGTTGTTGCTAATCATCACTAACGAGGAATATCTTTTGATGTCTAATTCAAGTTCGATTGAAATTGGTAGATTATCCGATAGGTTAAGATCCCCTACTCGAAAATCTTTTATAGTGGAATACCATTCCCCACCAGCAAGACAGTAGTCCATTGTGGCCAAAATACTGAGGCCAAAATCATTGCAAAGTTGCAATATAGTTTACCTTTCCGAGTTGAATGTTGGGTCTTTTGATTTTCTTTCCTGATTTGCCTTGATGGAAGATGGCTCTAAAACACCGGTCCTGGCATTGAAGTCACCAATTATAATTAAGCTATGAGTTTGTAATGCATTTATCATTTCATGAAAATTGTTAAAATCTGTAGTCCATTTAGAGCAATTTAAATATGTGTATAGTGATTTAAAATATCCAAGATATCATTCCAATATTTAAAGACACCATTTTTGAGATGTTTACCTATCGAAAAATGAAAAAAAAAATCGATTTTTTGAAAATGAGAAACTAGCTGAGCCCCTTAAATCAAATCAAACTGCAGAAAACCAAAAATACCGTCAAACTGTTTGTGAAAACTTTTTCAAGATAAGATGTATAAATAAACCGAAAACGACGAGAACCCCAAATCAATAACACAAATTTATTTTACCAGCAAGAGTTTGTTTCTTTTTTTTTTATTTTAGTTTTAATTTGTGAGCTAAGCTAAAGAAAATACATAACTCTGAATAAAATTTAATTGTAGTTATCATTTAATAGAAGCATCTGGATTTAAACTGTTCTCTAATTTGTCCCCGATGCATTTTAGCAACTATTTGAGTTGCAGTTTTTGAAACTTCCAAAGTTTTCTTCGTAATAGGCCATTATTTTATCAGAATTACACAATAAAAGATTTAAATAATCTGAATAGCCATTGAAATTAGGAATATCAAGAGATTTTACTTTATGTAACCATTTGTTAATCAACAGCATTTTGGAACATTCATAGTCAAAGTTTAAGCAGTTTGGATGAAAAAGGAAAAACCGTTCTGGGTAGATTTTTAAAACTGATTCAACCAATCTAATAACGGAACTAAGTGTTATCTCTTTTTTGCCAGTGTAGACTTTTGGTTTTTCGTTTCCATCACTTGACGCAGTTGGTGTTTTTGCCGATATTTCCATTATTTTTTGATCAATCGTTTTTACTTGGGTATCAGTATATTTCTGTCTGGTGTCACATGTCTCCTCAAGTTTCTTTAAATCAGCTCCAATACTTTCAATTTTTTCTTCCAGGGTCGCTGCAGTCTGTCGAAAGTGCTCAGTATCCTCCTGCCTTTTGTCGCATGTTTTATTTAGTTTCTCAAGATCAGCTTTGATGTTTTCTATCCCATTCAGAGTCGATACACTCCTTCGAAAAGTTTTCGAATCGTTCTCTCTATCATCACATGTTGCCTCAAGTTTCCTAAGATCAGCTTTAATAGTTTCAATTTCTGGCAGGATCTCTGCACTCTGCAAAAAACGCTGAGTATCCTCCTGCAATTTATCGCATGTTTCTTCTTGCTTCTTTAGATCAGTTTTAATATCTTGAATCTCTTTTTGCATCGCCAACTGATTTTCACAGTTTTTCTGCGAGAAAAGAACGTTATCAGGCTTGTCTTCATGCCCTAAATTCTTGTTTGTGGGTTTGCAGTCAAAATTGGAGTTTACATTCTTTCCCTCTAATGGTTCTTCAATTGTTGCTTTTGAGTGGTTTTCCATTAAGTTATAATCCGTCACTTTATTCCTTACATTGATGTTGTTAAAAACCTCCACATTGTCCTCCATGGTCTCGGTTTTGTCTCTTTGCTGTTGAACGTTGTTAGTGTTAATGATATCAAAGCAAAGTTCCTTCAAGCCGATAAAATCTTTCCTTATATCGATAATTTCTTTGCAAAGATATTTGATGGTTTTTGCACAGTTGCTCTGACATGCCATGTTTGTTGGTTTTATTTGATTTAATTTAATTTTAATATGAGTCAATGACAACTGCACCTTGTGAGATTGAGATAAATGGTATCTGTGTGCTGAAGCGGGAGGAAGGACCGTTCAAATAATACTGTTGTTGGAAAATACAAATAACTTCCCTTTTATACACTCACTTCGGTTGTTTTTACCTGCCTATGCTTCGATTAACCAAGACCAACAATAAAGTTTTTCCTGGGAGCTCTTCATTGACTTTACTAATGACCAAGGTAATCTACAGCATCACCGCATCTCCGTTCACCGATTATCCCTGTGTCTTCTATCTGCCCTCTAATAAAGGACACAGGTATGCAAATTTCGAGTACACATTATTCACGAAAACATTTAACCATGCGACCGACTTCGTCTGTCAATGCTTTGCTTCATAATTTTTTAGACAATTTGTTTAAACAAAAAAAAAGGCTTAAGGAAGAAGCTAATAAAAAAAATAGCGCATTCAACTCAGTACACGTGGAACTGACTCGGAACTTTTTTGACTATAATTTTTATATGTGCGAGCATAGCAGGAAAATCATGGGTTGTAAAAGGAGCATTATTCGGTGGATGCATATAATGATGGTAAGACCGACCAGGGCCGGATTTAGGGGAGGCCAACCGGGCCTCCGCAAAAGAGTGGCCCCCAAAATAGAGACTGCGAAAAAAAAAATTTCAAATTCATACTAGTAAGCATTAGTAAACAACTTTTCCTTTCATATTTTTTTTTTGCGTTGTGCCTTTACCTACAGTACTTTGTACGAACATGATTACATTAAATATTAACAGAAATCATCGATCTATATTTGTTCACTTTAATCAGGCAGTCAGTCTGATAATCACTTGCAATTTTCGATGACACGCTTGCACGTGGGTCGCGCGGCGGATAAAACAATCTCTACTCTGTGTTTGCGTACATAAGGTTTTTTTAGTCTACTTTCCTTTTATAGCGGATGCAGGGATGCAGGTTCTTATTTTGGAGAAAAATTATTTGTCGGCGTTTGTACCGTTGTGGTCATTCTCTTAATTTAGTTGGAAAGGCACCTGCCAACTCTGGTCCATTAGCTGTTCAATTCTTTAATTTCGTTCGGAATTTATATTCGTTTTTCACAGCAAGTACAGAACGATACGGAATTCTGACCAAGAAATTATCGAAGAAAAAAAGCGGACAGTCTTACGTCTTGAAAAAGCTTAGTGACACTCGTTGGTCTTGTCAAGCTGAAGCTACGAAAGCCATAGTTGATGGCTATTCGGAAATTGAAGAAGCTCTAACCAGCATATCTTCCGATAAAGAGCAAAAAAGACATCGCGAGGAATGAAGCAGCGCACCTTCTACACAAGATGCGTGGTCTCGAAACTGCTTTATTTGCCATCTTTTGGAACGACATCTGGGAGCGATTAAATGCTACAAGCAAGATGTTGCAAGCCCCAAAAATGATTCTTGAATCGGCAACACGTGCATTAGAATCATTGAAATCATTTGTGGAACTCAAAAGAAACGATTTTGATAAATACGAGGAAGCTGCCAAAAAAAAATCTCAGATTGACGAATACGTACAATCACGTACCAGAACAAGAAATGTGAGACTGAATCCGTTCAATTACGGGAAAGCACAAGACGTAAATCTGTCACCGAAGGAAAAATACAAAGTATCCGCTTTTATCCCAGTGGTCGACCAGTTATGTGTTTCTCTAACCGAAATTTTGGATGCCTATGAAGCTGTACGCTCGAGATTTCGATTTCTTAATCACATCGAGAAGTTGGATGCTGCAAATCTGTACGCTGCAGCAGAGGCATTGGTGCAAGTTTATCAGGATGATTTAGAGCTTAGCCTTGGTAGTGAGTTGGTTCAATTTGTATCTTTAATCGACTCATATAATAAAGACTATAGAAAAGACCAATCTCCGAAACTATTTTACTACCAAATTCTGCATTGAGAGTGTATTCGGTTTTGATGGTATCAAATTGCACTGGAGAGTGCTCATTTTCAAAAATTAAAATTATAAAAAACAGGCTTCGAACCACGATGGGATAAAACCGTCTATCAAAGCTTTCTCTCCTGAGCATTGAGAGTGATTTGCTTCGGGAACTGGAGTTCAGCGAAGTCATCAACGATTTTTCGGCGAAAAAAGTTCAGTTCGTTAACGCTAAAATTTAATTTTAAATAATTCTTGCTTCCGATTATATTTATATGTTCGTTAAATACCGAAAAAATCTATACTTGGTTTCACAGTAAATTATTATTTATTATAAAACTAGATTGAAAAAAATTGTTCATTTTATTTGGAATATAATTTAGGGCCAAAGGGACTCCACACTTTTAAATCCGGCCCTGAGACCGACCCTTATCTGTGCAACGGTAGTCTGTGGAATAAGAGAACCGAATGTGTTCTTAAGAAACCAGCGAAAAGAATATAATATCGAATGAGTTACCACTCATTGATTTCCCTCGGGATAGCAAGACAAAGGACTCAAATTCGATAAGCTCTCCAACGTTAAGCTAAGTAACAAAGAAACATAGCAAAGTGAGGAAGATACCTACTCAATTAAAACCCATGCAATAAAATGGTATACAGATGGCTCAAAAACAACTGAGTGAACTTGAGCAGGAATTTTTGGGCCAAGAGCAAAAAATTTCATTACCAAAAGAAAGGATGTCAGGCATATTCCAAGCAGAAGTCTATGCAATACGCAAATGCGCGGAATTAAACATTGACAGGAAATAGAAAAACAACACAATCTCTTCAAAACTTGTCAGCGAATGCATTGACAAATTGAAAAATTGGGCAGTAACAACAAAGTAACATACAATCTAGTGGGTACGAGGACGTATAGGAATCAAAGTCAACGAACAGGCAGTTGAACTGGGAAAGACTGGAGCCGGATCACCTCTCATGGGACCGAAACCTTTTTGGCGGAGTAACGGAATGCCATATTAAGAGCTAAATCGAAACTTCGGAGGAAGACAACAGAATTAAACACTGGAACGACAAATACCCGAAGTCAAGCTTTTACTTGGCACTTTCAACTCAAAGCGTTACAAAGACGCAATAAAACTAAGTAGAAAGGATGTAAAAATGCTAGCCGGGTTTCTAACCGGACACACCTAAAAGTACAAGGCATAGAAAGCAACGGCCAATGCAGATACTGCAACGAACAAGAAGAATCTCCTGACCACCTCGTAAGTGACTGCGAAGCTCTATTACATCAAAGGAAGAAGTGCTTAGGATCCTTATACGTAGAAGAGAAGGAGCTAAAAGTCTTAAACGTAACCCAGATACTCAGTTTCATCAAAGAAACTAATCTAGATGAAGTACTTTAAATTAACAAATACCATTTAAGAAAAAGGGGTTACAATAGGTCTACAAGGTCGAAGTACAACATAAAACCCCAAATCATTCATTTATTCATTCATAGTCTTCTTCCGAGTACCAGCAAGGTATTCGAGAAAGTTCTCAATAGAGTACTTACTGTTCACATGCCACATGGGCTGAGGACAAAAATATTATTCCATAAAATCAGTTCGGTTTTAAGGTTTTTTTTTTCATGCCGCGTCTAAGCTAGTACATATCTGATATTCAATGGATGTTAGGTTAGGTGGCTGAAGTGGTTGTCAGCCAATGAGTGCATTGCCTGACACACTTAGGCCGCAAGGGCCCATTGTGATACCACAGAGATCAGCCGTTAGTTAATCACCTACTGATCTCAGAAACCCGATGTAAGATTAACGAGTTGATCACCCATTTATCTTCCATTGCGGGACTAGCCGGTTAATCACCCGCTAGTCGAACCACGCGCATATTCAATGGAACAAAGCTGAAAAGCAGTGAGCGAGTGCGTGTCTGGTTGGCTTGGAGAAGGCATTCGATACCGCTTAGTTAGACGGTCTTTTTTTCTACAAGTTGATCAGGTACGGTATACCCGAGTTTCATGCATCCGAGTAAAAGAAATGCTGTCAACTAAAGAGAAATATATCATCTGAACGTTGCTTAAGGTATTTGTATAAGTTCTCATCAATGCCGTTTTAGACCACATTTTCGCATTCCAACAGATCTCAGAAAGAACCTGGGAGTACAAAATCGATATACACCCTCTTTTTATCAATTTCAAGGCCACCTACGGCAGTATTTAGAGAGGCAAGCTGTCTGTACTTATCCATTTGTAGTTTTGTAATCCCTGCAAATGACTTTGGAAAACTCACACTGTACCATCAATTGAAGAGCTCATCGAGACCTTTGAAAAATACTTTTAACATCGTACTTCAAAAGAATGTGCTAAACATCAGAGTACAAGTCCTTCCAATTACTTGCTAAGACGCAGAAGATATTGGCCTTATGAAAAGAAGTAAGTGCAATGGCATTGTTACTTTTGAAACATATCCTGTCTTCAAAGACAGATAGGGAACATAGAAGAGTTGGACAGACAGCCAAAATAGACTGCTATAACTTCGATGTAGTAAAAAATTCAATCGACTAAGGATTCGTCAAAGACGCGGAAAATTACGTCATTTGGTCAGATAGATTTTTATTCTAGACAATCACTACGAGTTTGGGTTAAAAAAGCAGTTGAGAAATAAAACTCTGTTTCGTTACTGACTTATGGGTTATAAGACCCCGATACAGATCAGAATCAAGGATCTCATCTAAATCGAAAGCAAAAACTTTGGTCCTTTCGAAAGAAAAGCACTCCCAGTGGTCTGTAGACATGATCGTAAAGAAGATGAACAGAAAAGAAGGTTCAACAACGAACTTAATGAACTGTACCACTCTGGGGTATGTAGAACGGACATCAACGCTTTAGCTTTATAGATTTTCTAAAGTAGGTAGAATACAGAGAAATCGCGGATATGGAATACCATGCTAGAGTAATTAGTTGAAAGAGAACCTCAACCAACTTAGAGTGCAGAGCTAGAGAGCATTCCTTCACTTTTTGACGAAAGATGTGGACTCAGGTTCACCCACGTTACGAAAATTATTACTCAGCTTTCCAACCTTTACATATTTAAAAGACAGATCTAATGGAAACGCAGCACTTGACAAACTAAAGCACAGTACTTTTTCTGACAAATAAATTGAAAACACACAAGCAAACAATAGTCAAAAATCACAAACAAATAAATTATTATAGTGTGACACAAAGGAGGAGTGTCGATGTCAAGTGCTTTTTTTACAACCATGATTTTTTGAGGAATGTGAAGGACCAACTAATTTAAGACTGAATGGTACCTGCATCCTAAAAACCAAAAAGCTGTCAGTACTTTGTATGTGTGTAAACGATGATCTTCGTTGGAACGACCACATATTTGAAGTCGCCAAAAACGCTGCTAAATGCTTAGGCTTCTTGAGACGATGCAGGAAGTTCTTCACCCCTTCTGACCTGGCTACAATTTATAAGGCCTTCATCGGCCCAAAACTGGAGTATAACTCCCATATCTGATCAGGTGCTCCTCAAACATCTTTGCACCTTCTTGATAGGGTACAAAATAGAGCGTTAAAATTGATAGGTGATAGTTCAATCGTAGAATCGATTGATTCTCTTGAACATCGTTGAAACGTTACCTGTCTCAGTCTCTTTTATCGCTTTTTCTATAAACAGTGCTTTAGTGAAATAGCCAGTTGCATTCCTCCCCTGAAACAATTTAGCCGCAACACACGCCTCGCTAGGAATGCTCATCAGTTTTACCTTGAGCCCAACTTCGGATGTACAGTCAAGTATAGAGATTCTTATTTTAGTCGAACCACTCGAATATGGAATGCTGTACCTGGCCCTGTTTTTCCCCTGCATTACGATTCACAAAAGTTCAAAAGCAACGTGCATCGATGTCTGCTTTCAAATCCTCTCCTATTATCCTAAATGCTCGCACTGTATTCTATAACATTATAAGGGTAGTCATAACCCCTTGATGTGCGCAAGGCAAGAAAACAAATGTAACAATGCTGTCAAGGTCAGAATTCAATGAGCTTATCATACGCAACCGTTCCAGTTCCACATCCGAAGAGCAGGGACGTGAATTTGGAAACGAATATGAAAAGCTGAGGGTCGAGTCGTCAGCAAAACAGTTGAGAGGATTAAAAGTTTCAGACAAGAGATCATTAATGAAAATGAGGAAGAGAGTCGGATACAAAACGGAGCCCTGGGGCACACCAGCATTTATGAAGTGGGTATCAGACTTGAAGCCATCTAACACAACTTGTATTGAACGGTCGGAAAGGTAATTTCTAATCCAACGAACAAGAGACTCATCGATACCAAAAGCACGCATTTTCGATAAAAGAGCCTGATGCCAAACTCTATCAAATGCTTTAGAAATATCAAGCGCAATAATCTTACTTTCTCCAAAACAATGTAAAGATTGGTTCCACTTTTCGGTGAGATAAGCCATCAAATCACCAGTGGACCGTTTGCTACGAAAGCCGTACTGACGGTCATTAAGAAGCTTTCGTTCTTCAAGATATTTCATAAGTTGACGGTTTATCAACGTTTCCATGACCTTGGAAAGAATGAACGTAAGTGCAATTGGACGGTAATTGAAAGGGGAGGAAGATTCGCCTTTTTTAGGGACTGGCTGGACAAAAGCAGTTTTCCATCTGCTCGGGAAAATCCCAGCAGAATAGGAAAGATGGAAAAGTTTACGCAGTGGTTTTACCAGCGTAGAAGAACACCTCTTCAGAATAACGTCGGGGATACCATCTGGACCAGCCAACCAACCAATCATCCATTCATCGGACCAACCATCTGAAACCGAGCGAAACTTCATCACAGAATTTGCAGACTCAAGCTCAGGTGGAGCCAATATGCTATGAGGAAGTGTCGAGTTGGTAGCAAATAGAGCTGCCAGCAAATTGGCTTTGTCGATGGAGCTAACATATGGAGAGTCATTGAAGACGAGCGTTGGGACCGATGACGTGGTCGAGTTCTTAATGTTCTCGACAAAAGACCAAAATTTTTTACTTCCTTTTGGACACAATAGTATTTTTTGCCTTACTTTTTGGTCATATAAAAACTTAGCCTTTTGTATTTGAGCATTACAGATATTTCTGGCCCGTTTGAACAAATTTCGGTTTTCGGCAGTAGGGTTGTCTTTAAATTTTCGAAAACTACTTTCTCTATCCCTAATCGCTTCTTTATTAGTCATAGTTAATCCCTTCACGCTAGTGATCCGCTCGTGGGGTACGCCGATCTTTAAAAAAAAAAACTTCACCAAAATTTGAGATTTGTTCAAGACTAAGTTTTACCTAATTTTGGAGACTTGATGACATTAGCAAGGTCAATTTAAAAAGTCCACCAGACTTTACCTCTTAGTTGTAAAAAAATAATATTAATTAAAAAAAATTATTTCTCAAAACAAAAGAGCTGAAAACAAACCTGAAAATTGTTATACTTGAGTTTTGAGACTCTTATTCCCAGTACCTAAACATCGCGACATGTCTTCTCCAATTTCAAAAGAAAAGCTTTCATGCTCACGCAAGCCACTGATGAAACCCTGCGCATCTATATAGACGTAAATTTCTAAAGCTAATTTCTCCTGGAAGCGGATTAACTCGATCCCACTAAGAAAATTTTTAAATGCGGACTCTTAACTTGTGGCAGACTATGTACGATAGGGGATGTAAAATGCTTCTCGTGTGATCCTAGACCTTGGTTCTCTAGCAAGAATAGATCTCGAAAACGATGGATTTTAGTAATACGGCTTACTGAAGCTGCTTTAGCAAAACGCCTGTGTTTCTTCTAGTATTCGACTGATAAACTGACAAATATTTTTTCGATCCAATTGATTTGGAAGCCTTAATTGAACACTGATATATTACCACGGAGTAGCTTTTAGAATGAGACTGGTACAACTGTTATTCGGTGAGAGTTTCAACTTTACGTTTGCTTGTGTAACTGTTCAACTTAGTTGCATGATGCTCACAATTCATTTTCTTTGTCAATTAAAAAGGTTTATAAGCAAAGCATGTATTCCAACTGATGATTTTCTTATCTTTTACCACAGCCTCTCAAATTATGATTAACATCTCATACTTTTTCTATCTGTGGCATTGTCGTGTTGCATTTATGCGACAGCAATGTGTCGTTACAATATTCACAGACATTCCTTGAATTCATGCACTCTGCTAATTAACCAACGATGTTTATTACAAGGAAATCGTGAATATAAAACAATAAGATTGCTTACAGTTGTTTCAAAATGTGTGTAATCTCGGTGTCGGCTATAAAAGCCAATCAAAAAATTGAAAGAGAAACCACACACCAGTCGGTCTTAATGTTATTTTCACAAATGTTTGTTGTCTTATTCAATGTCAAAAAATGTTTGTTTTATTGGGGAACTAAGTCTAACATTATTGCTAAGATTCATTCAGATACGAAGCCAATTAAGCAGAGCGATTCAATTAAGTTGATACAAAGTGCAACGGTGCGCGTCAAATTTGCAATGAAGGTAGTGATTTTGCACTTCAACTGGATTATTGTAATTGAAATCAATCAGCGTAAAACTGTCGACGCCTCTGAAATTAGCATATCGTTATTGGCTACTTTACTATCTGCACTTAGTTGGAGATGTTGTGGAGCTCGGCTGGAGTGTAGGGCTATGAAGTAATCGCATGATAGATGACAGACACATTAATCGATTGCTTTGCATAGAACTTTGGCTAGAAGAACCTTTAAACATTATCTGTTCTCTTTTCTTCCAGATGACGCTGTCTATCAGTTTGGCGTTGCTGCTTTTGCAAAGCATTGTTTCATCCCACGGAGTGAAGATATCCACAGCTGAGTACAATGTCATTCATGAAAATTCAAACGACTACAATGGATACAACAGCCACCAACCTGAGCTGTTCCACGCCAGAGGCTATCCACGGTTTGTTTTATAAAATCAAAGAAAAAATTTCCATACTTCTTATGTAACGAATGACATAATTTCAGTCCACTACCTCCACCACCATCACATTTCGAAGTCTCTTCGCAGCCGCCAAATCCATTTTCTGCCTTCGCCAGTCCCTATGGTCCAACATTCCCAACGCCTGGTGCAGCATCTTGTGGTACTGCTCCACCGGCATGTGGAGAGCTGCCATATCGAACACTAGATGGCTCCTGTAATAATCTGGGAAATCCACAATTGGGCATAGCCAATTCGAAGTAAGCTAAACTCATACGAGCCTCTGCACCACACTCGATTGCTTTCATTAAATTGCTTTTTTCAGATACGGGCGTCTATTGTCACCCAAATATAGCGATGGAGTCCAACAACCAACACGCTCCGTCACCGGAGAGCCACTGCCAAATGCAAGACTTGTTTCGTTGGTGGTATTTGGTGAGCTCGATGTTCCAGATCCAGACTTTACACTGGTTAACATGCAATGGGGTCAAGTAATGACTCATGACATGAGTATGCAAGCTGGTGGTACACAGTCAAGTGAGTAGACAGTCAGTTAGTGGACCAAGTTAGCAGAAAATGCTAATTGATGCCGATTTTTTTGTTTTACAGAGAAGCACACCATTTCGTGTTGCACACCTGAGGGTCGATTGATTGGAAAGAGCACAGCTCACAAAACTTGCTTCCCTATTGTGATCCCACCTCATGATCCAGCACACTCTCAGACCGGCACCGAGTGCATGGAATTTGTACGAACTCTCACCGATCGTGATGTCAGCTGCAACTACAATGGCGGTCCTGCAGAACAATTGTCAGCTGTAACTAGTTACATGGACTTGTCATTGGTTTATGGCAACTCTATTGAACAAAACCGTGTCATTCGAGCTTTCCAGGGTGGAAAAATGATCGTCGAAGAGCGCAATGGAGGACAATGGCTACCGAGGACACCAAATGTTACCACTGATTGTGATGTCCAGGATAACAGCGAAGTTTGCTACTTGGCTGGTGATATTCGTGTGAATCAAAACCCAGGTCTGACTATTCTACATACTGTACTCATACGTGAACACAATCGCATTGCTGAAGAATTAGCCAAGCTGAATCCACATTGGACCGATAGAGTGTTGTTCCAGGAGTCAAGGAAAATCAACATTGGACAGTACCAACAGATCAGTTACTACGAATGGTTGCCCATTTTCTTGGGTTGGGAAAATATGCTGAAGAATAGGTTGATCTACAAGACACCAGCAGGAAGCCATGTCAATGATTATGATCCCAGTATTGATCCTTCGGTGCTTAATGAACACGCTACTGCTGCTTTCAGATACTTCCATTCGCAAATCGAGGGTAGATTAGAGTGAGTTCGCATAATTCGAGGACCAATACAATGTGGAAGTAAATGTTATTCTTTATTTTAATCTTTAGCTTGGTGTCGGAATTGAGATCTGTTCTTGGTTCATTGCGTCTTAGTGACTGGTTCAATCGTCCTGGCATTATTGAGGTCGGTGATAACTACGACTCGTTGACAAGAGGCTTGGGAACACAACCAGAAGAACTAACAGACATAAACTTTGATAGAGAGGTGAGTGGTTAAGATTATTCTAAGATTCAAGGAGTTTTGAAGGACTTTAAGCTAAGTCAAGAATGTTTCTAAGTGATGTGTCAATCAGTTACATCAACGTAGGTTAATGCGATTTTGCACGTTTCAAGAAACTATGGTGAACTCAAGCCAAGTTACTCTGTCAACAAAAAATCGTCAGTACATGGAAGATGGGGTTATCGCTCCGTAACATTGACTGTAATGATTTTCGATTGTGTTGTTTATTGCAAGGATTTCTTCAAACGCTTTAATGGACTTGTGAAACAATTTTATGTAAAATTTATTTCAGTAAAAGTTTGCCGACGCTACTGACTTCGACAAATCTCCTCTGTTATTCCTCTACTGTCAAATTTAGGCGATAGTAGCGGCTGTCTAACAATGTTTCTAAGAATGTGCGAACCCTATTCTTAATCTTTTTCAATTTTTGCAATTTTTCATTCTCTTTTTTTGCCAATTTGTAAACAGGGTTGCAAAAACCAAATCTCGACGTATCGAACGATTGCCAAACTATATCCGTCATCCTAAAACTTTTCCAAAGCATAGTTTAGGGCTCCATGTAGAGGGTGGATCACATAACAAGTTTTTCCTTAAACATGCAATGAAATGTAGAACATTCTGTCACTACAATTTTCCAAAATCTTGTTGATTTCGGGCTGTAGCTCACTGATTGCTAGAACGATTTAATTGTTTCCGGATTGCTGCCTTAAGATCGATTCTTTGCGATTCCGCACAATAAACAAGTTCAGAGGAGTCAGTTGAAGTGTAAAAACTGATTTTGTTCCGCAGAAGTATGATACATCATACTTACTTTCTGTTAAGATTTCGAGCTGAACCTTGTGATCTAAAATAGATAATGAGGGGGCTGTAGTACAAAGCTGCAAGTCAAGAGCCACTTGTAGAATTTGGTCCATTATACTTGCAGAAGATCAAGCAACCCTGCCATAATTCGCTTGTATTCCAAATACTTGTAGTTTCATCTACAAGTCTATTGGTCAAGAGTCACTTAAAGGATTATATCCACTACGCTTGCAGAAGTTTAAGCAAACTGTCATTCACTTCCATTACAAGTACTTGTAGTTTCACCTACAAGTTAAGAGTCACTTGTAAAATTTTACCCATTACACTTGTGGAAGATCAAGACAATTTTTAGCTTTGTGTTACAGGTCCTAGATCACCCACCCTGCTTATTTTCATTGCAAATAAATTGTTTCCTTACGATTTGTAGAACGAATGGTTTACTACGACTTACCCAACTCAGGCGCGGATCCAGGGAGGGGGGGGGGGCAATAGAGGCAATTGCCCCCCCCCCCCTCTCTGTCAATAAGAATGTTAAGTCTATAGCAAACTGTACGTATTCGCTACAAAAATTCGGTTTGTCCCTAAATTGCTTTAAATAATAATTCATTCAATACCAAAAACTCAGACAGAAGGCATAAAAAAAGCCAATGTCATTCGTTCGGGATTCACAATATTATTCAATACTTTTTGATGAAACAACTGATGCATCTCACCTCTCCCAACTGAGTATTATATCACGCTACGTTCACAATGGTAGCATTCGTGACGATTTTGTCTCTTTCGTGGATGCATTTGAAGAACTACACGGTTTAAAATGTTGGTGTTGATTCTAATATTTTTTGGGTTGCATATTGACAACACTATATATAGCTTATTCCAGAACTGCTGAAGAATACGAATCTGATGAGGAAAGCTGGAGGGAAACTAGAAAAAAACTAGCTGCCGAAGAGAAATTGGATGAAAATTCTAAATCTAAGGAGTTATCTCTAACTGGCAAAGCCATCGGCCAAATTGTATTGTTGCAACTGAAGAAAAAGCTCAAACTTTCTCTTGAACACTGTGTGGGAAAAGGGACAGACGGATGTGCTGTTATGCTTTCAGAAGTTCGAGGTGCTGTCATGGAAATTCAGAGAGAAGCGAAAAATACTGTTAGGATTCCATGCAACAGTCATAAGCTAAATAACTCCATTTCACAAAGTTCAAAAGTACCTGCCATTCGAGACGCTGTTGCAGAAATGAAAGAGGTAATCTTCTTCTTCAAATCGCATCCGAAACGAAAAACTGTCCTCATGAACACCTTGGGGTGTGCCCTCACATCACTTTGCGAAACAAGGTGGGTAGAAAGACATGAAGGTGTACTTCAATTTTCTTTGGACCTCATCAAAATTGTGGAAGCGTTGGAAACGATATCGCAGTGGCGTGACCCAAGCACCACGGCTGGCTAGGCTTCCTTACTCATAACATCTTTATGCAATTCACAGTTTATTGTATCAGTTTTGTGTTTGAGTGATGTGTTGTCCTTAACACAGCCCTTGAACAAGTTCCTACAATCTAAATCTCTTCGTGAAGAACACGATTTCCGTTCTTTAAAGTCGCCGGGAGAACATACATACCAGTTTCCACAACATCTGGCAGCATGCAAAGAATTTATGTGATCAGTTGAATGTTGAGTTGAGAATTCCTCGTATTCCACGTCATGGTGGACGCCAAATTCACCGAACTAATTTTGACACTAATTCAGCTGAGGTATGCTACAGCTACAGAATCTCGTTATACGCACCTCTACTTGACTTTGTCCTGACCGATTTGCATGAAAGACTTCGACCGGGAACCTTAGATGTATTTAAACTTACAATTTTTATTCCGGAAAATACAATTCGATATAATACTGATGAGTTGGATACCACCGTTAAGTCGCTAATAAATCGCTTTAGTCAACTCTTAGAGTTAAATACAGACACAACCTGTTTTTTGCTCAAAGATGAGCTGGTGTTTTGGCGGGAAGAATGGTTAACGGAAAAGAAGCAGAACAACCATCTTCCCGTTACTGCTCTTGAGTTGATGGATAAATGAAATAAGGATGTGTTTTCTTTTAATCCTTGCAACGCTTCCGGTTAAGAATTCTTCAACAGAACGGTCTTTTTCTTCATTGTGGCGCCTTAAAACCTATTTATGGTTCACAATGAGTGAAAATCGCCTTTACGGTCTAGCACTTATGCACATCCACAGACAAATCCCGATCGATGTTGAGAAAGTAATAACAAGGTTTCAAAAACCAGCTTCAACAAAAAGTTAGATTTTAGCATTTAATTAACTGTTTTAAACTAATTTAACTTATTTTTTTTTAAATAATGAATAAAAAATGTATTCTTATATTTGATTGAGTTTATATCCAATAACTGCAAATCATTGAAAAGGGAGGAAAACTGCCCCCCCCCCCCCCCCCCCCCCACCAAAATCCTGGATCCGCGCCTGACCCAATTTCTGTCAATAATTCTCTTCTTCTTTGTTATTCTTGTTCTTCGTTTTTCCAAAGTTAAGAGCATGGTGATCTCGAAAGGATCACAGCGGTCCCACTAAACTGCTTCACACTAGTGATCCGCTCGTAGGATACGCTGACTCTCTAGACTCTAAAAAAAACAACGAGGTTCGATTCAATGAACCATTCGAGAAAATTATTCACAAAAATTAGACATCAAACTCGAAGCCTATGGTTTCTCTCAATAAACTCTCGAATGAGTCAAATTATGCCGTGAGAGTAGTGTAAAAAAGGGGTTTTTCTGGGGTTTCTATTCTGGGGTATCCCAAGGTTGCCATCTCAGTCCGCTCATTGTCATCAATGACTTAAGTGGTATCATATCTCTCCCGAATCAATGTATTTATGCAGACAAAATTTAAAAAACATTTATGAGATATCGCGTCTTCTAAAGGTTCAACTTAAAGCATCTTCATCCATCTCTGATAAGTTCATGTGTTTGCAACTGTCAAAAAACAGTCCTGTGGTCGCCACAAAGCGCTTTTCGGAAAACCTATACTCGATCTGAATGCCCTGGGTTTGCCCTCGATTTTTCCTCAATTCGCCCTAGATTTTTGGTAAGGTGAATTTAGGTAATGAACAGGGCTGTCAAATGGCATGTATTTTTGTTCAAATGACAGAGATGCTTGGTGATTTTGTGGTTTAGCGTTATTTATTTTTTATTTTTTTTGAGGACTGGAAAACCCAGGTTCTTTGGTCAACCCTGGGTAAAGTTCAACGAATGAACCTATACTCGCATTGTCACAATGGGCGCGTTCAAGAACTTATAGGTTATCTTAGATATCTTTTCCAATTGCTGCCGACTACAGCTTTGAAATATAAAAATTCTACTTCTAACAACAGAAAAACCTTCAGAATTTCATTACAAAATGATTTTCCATCATCCAAATTACAGTTTTTACTTTAAAATAGCTTTTTGGTAGCAATGGGTTTGTGCCCAATGTTTAACAAGTAACCAACAGCAAAAAACTATCCGTATACGATTATTGAACGCCTCCAACCAAACTTTGCTTTTATATATTTATATATTTATGTAGGTAGTTTTAGTGTTTTTTTTCTATATACAAAAATGAATAAATGTGAAGCTTCTCTAAAATATATTTAATTTCACACAGATAAAAACGTTCATGAGGCAATACTGTTGTTATTGGAAATAGTGGAAATGATACCAACGTTTCCAATAGAAAATCTCCTCTTGTGTGAAATAGAAGAACTAGTTTTTAGATCACAAAAATAGATCCAACCGAAAAGCAGGATCTCGCTTTGTTGTTGTAACGCTAATAAACTCATGGTCTAATCCGGATCAAATCAATAATAAAATACGACTAATAAAGTGTCTGATCAATATGTATAAGTAACCAACCAAATCGAAAAACTACCTACATACAGCTATGGACAAAGAAATAGCACACTCATTCATTTTCTTATAAAAACTGCATTTATTTTTTCCTTTTGAACTTAAATAGTTTATTTCCTATTTTATGACATGAAGTGACTTCTAAGGATTAATAATAATTAGTAATAATGAATTATTTCTTTACAATTCAATTTTTAAAAATATATTTTGCAGTGATAATCAAATTTCTTATGGACAAGAAAATAGCACACTTACCTATAATCGTAAAAAAAATTATTTTTAGTGAAAATATTTATTTTTTCATAAATTTTGGTATTACCAGGATAGTTCTTAGTTGGTTGACCACGATTTTTTAAAGTTGCTTGGCACCTCCTTGGTAAGCTTTCAACTAACGCCTGGAATCTACTTTGTGGGATAGAGTACCAAGCTTCTTTGATTCCGGCCCAAAGATCGTTTGAATTTTTAAATTTTGTCTGCCCAATTTTGACTTTAACATCATTCCATAGGTGTTCTATTTGATTAAAATCGGGACTTTGAGCTGGCCAGGTTAGGACATCGATTTGTTCATCCAAGAGCCAAGCTTTTACTATATTTGATGCGTGTTTGGGGTCATTGTCATGCATGAATGTCCACTTAATTGGCATGAACTCAAAGGAATATGGTTCCATTGTATTCTTCAGTCTTGCAAGATAAGCGAATTTATCCATTTTGACATCAATCCTCACCAATGCAATGGTCCCACCCCATGCCAGGAAAACGCACCCAGACCATTAAATATCCCACTCCATGTTTCACCGTCTTTAAAGTATATACTTAGGATTGTACACTTCGCACTTAGGACGATTAAAAAATTGCGGTTCTTTTTAGGCTTGATAGACTGCATTTGTTTATCAAATCTACATACCCGAAGAAAAAGAAACATCACAACCATTTCACATAACGGAAATTTTGAATTTATGATTTTTCTTAATAGTGTGCTATTTCTTTGTCCATAGCTGTATATGTTGAAATCGATCACTTTCGCTGCCCATTGCACATGAACCGGAAGACAGTCGAATAATCACAACCGTCTATAGATTTAGATAGCGATTAAATCGACTTTTTCTAACTACACCGCCCGCGCCCGAGTGCATTTTATGTCTTTGATTTCTGAAACTTTCACAAAACTCGGCTTCTTTTACAAAGGAATGAATTTTGGTAGCAAAAAAAAAGAAATATTTTTAAAGAGACATCAGCGACATCTGTGAGTTAATAGGGACTCGAAATATTACAGTGAATATTCGATGCAGCTAGTACAATTTTAAACAGCTATGCTTTATATGATATCACATATACTGTAATACCAAAATGGTTACTCACCCACTCAGTCACTGATACCGCTCACTCACTCACTCGATAAAGTGAGTTGTAATTCGACCCCAGGCTTTTTTTGCATAAATGTATGCCAGCCTAGTATCTCAGGGACTTGAAATTATTTTATTTTGATTTTTTTTTCTTGTGGTTTGTTTGAAAATCTTCAACATTGTAAGAGCGCAACCGAAAACTATTGCATTTCTCTCAACCATACCCTGTGAGGGAATGGAGGGAACCTACAATTTACGATTGTGAGCTCCTAATCTAGGAAGCGTTTTTCATGGCATGAAATTATTATCAGAGAAGTCGCCAATTCCTCGCGAAAGGCGATAGCCGTAAAAAACATATTTTGCCTTGATGTTTCTGGGATAAGAACCTCACACCTCCCACGTATAGAAGGCAGATACACTACACACATTGAGAGAATCTAATTTATGAGCGCTACTTCTGGAGCATGTATGTATGTCATACATATCTGTCCCTTCAACATAAAACAAACACAAGCTGGCTCAAAGAACAAACTTACTTACTTACTTAGGTGGGCATTACAGTTCGGAGTGAACCTGGGCGTCAACCAACATCTTTCTGTAACAACTTCGATTTCGGGCGAGCTCTCTCCAGTTTTGCACTCTAAGTCGGTTGACGTCTTCTTCCACTTGATTGCGCCACCTAAGACGAGGTCTTCCCCTTCTGCGATTGCCATGCAATGTGCTTTAGAAAATCCGACGAGCCGGAGCGTTTGGGTTCATCAGCTCCACATGGCCCAACCATCGTAGTCTCGCAAGGCGTACTCTTCTAGCTATGCCCATGTCGAGGTGCAGCTCATACAGCTCGTTGTTGTATCTTCTTCTCCACACATTGTCTTCGCGTACGGGACCAAAGATCATTCAAAGATGGTCCCGTAGCTCAAAGTACTTAAAAGTTTAAGTGTGGCCTCAGCTGCGTTTCACTTCATTCAGATTGGGCTAAGGTGTTGTTGGTCTGGGACTGTGGATTGAAATGGTGTATCTGTATTTTCACGAATTTTGATTCGGCATCAAAGTATTTTTTTTTTTTTTTTTTGTGATACCTCTAACTTCCATAATCGTCATTGCTATCTTCGGTTCGGAGCAAGTAGTATTATTTCGTTTTTCCGACATCCAAACATTCTCCACAAAAGAGACTATAGTTCTTCTGAGGAACGGAAGGGACCTAAATTTTTAGCCCATTTCAAACGGCTGCTAAAAAGTGCAGTAAAATTACTCTCGGAGGACTTTCCAGTTTCTTGTGAAGGGTGACGTTCCTGGGAAATACGATTTTATCAAATTAAAAAAATGATTCTTGTTCAAGTACAAAAAACTCTAATTTTATTCATGTTTTTTTTTTTCTTTTTTTTTTAGATCAAGCACTTCCTTTTCAGACGAAACATGCCATTTGGTGGAGATTTACGAGCAATTGATGTCCAACGTAACCGCGATCACGGCCTTGCTTCGTACAACGACATGAGAGAGTTCTGTGGCTTGAGACGCGCAATCACATGGAAGGACTTTACCGATCTTATCGACAATGATGTAAAAAAAGAAAAATTTTGTCACTAATTTTTATTAAACACCACGTATTTGACTTTAGATTGTTGAGAAACTTCAAAACCTTTACACAACCCCTGACGATGTTGACCTCACTGTTGGTGGTTCATTGGAATCTCATGTTGCTGGTGCCTTGGCTGGTCCAACATTCCTTTGCATTCTTACTGAGCAATTCTTTAGAACTCGTGTCGGTGATCGTTATTTCTTCGAAGGAGGCGACAAAATAACAGGGTTCACCAGAGGTATACACAAATAAGTTATTTTTTCTTAATCTTATTCAACTTCATTGCTTTTTTTCTTAGGACAACTTGAAGAGATCCGAAAGGCCAGTATAGCTAGACTATTGTGTGACAATGGTAATCATATCACTTCAATGCAACCAAGTGCATTTGTTACTGTTTCGAAGGCGTAAGTTTTTAGTTTATTTGCTAGGAGACTTGAATGAATGCTTCAAATGTATATCTGTACTTGTCCTTTCAGCAATCCAATCATTCCGTGTGAGGAGATCCCAAGGGTCGATCTATCCAAGTGGACTGACAGAAGACCTGACGGTTACTCTCAGCCTGGCTACTATGGTCCACTTCCACACTCGAAATAGTGAAATGAACTTATTTGAGAAATTTCCATGGAATAGAATAATTTAGCTTTATAACTGTACATACATTCAAAAGTTCATTTGTCATAAACGCATACCCAGCAGAATATTTTTTAAGGAAAGTATTGGCTCCAATTTATGTATAACTTTTTATTGTCAAGCAAAAGTTCATGTGTTGACATGGACATACAATCACTAGTACCTATTTCTAAAATGTTTTCACTTTTAAAACGATAAAAGAAATTATCGAATTTGTGTTAAGAGAAATTCTTAGTCCGTGAGAGACCATAATCGTATAATATCGGCCTTCATTGTTTTCAGGAAGTAAATTCCATAAACGTATTTATATTTATTGTAAAAGTTGATATGGATTGTAAAACGTGTAAATAAAAATAAAAATCCTTAAAATATTTTGTAAGACTATTGTTTTCCTGCTCTGCCTTGATGTACAAACAGCTCGTTGAACGAAATATTTTTCTTCTTTTTCTTTAACGGTGAATGCTATGAGCATTGCGATCTCGAAAGGATCACAGAAATGGCACTCTGCTTCGCAATATTGATTCGACTGTGGGATGCTTTTTTACTTAACTTTTGATGCCACATACTCAAATCCAGTGAGACTACTACCTCTATTATCATGTAACTAAAACCTGAAAAAAACAGAGTCCAACGAAACTTAAGGTTAGTTACTTGCTGGGTTTCCAGGAACTTATTCTCCCCAAAAAAACAGTATTTTTACTCTAGCTTAACAGGCCTCAGCTTTCTCCGTTGACTGACAATTTCACGGGTCACAACTCATTGGGCACCCACATCATGAGAATGGACATTAGCACATTCAAATTGTATAGAATATGCACCGAAGATGAAGCAGAGGGAGGATCTTTTATCTGTGAGTGCCCACACTATAGGAAAAAAAAGTCCAAGGAGAACTCTTCCTGGGTGAACTGACTGCAATCTTCCTCCTGACAACATCGTTAAACTCATTTAGAGTTCCAAATGGTTCAGTGAGGTCCCTCAAGCTAAGTAATTCAATCACCCACAATCATCCCCTCCTTCTCACTGATTGTCCGTTATCCCAGGAACCACAATGCATACTTTGTGATCCGAGTAGCTGCTTGCATCTGCACCCATCCAGCCTAACCTACATCCTAGTTATGTGCATTATATAATTCTAGATGAACCTTAGACTCACCTCAACCAACATTGTTCACCAAAAGTTACGAAATCAAAATGATCATACAATCTAAGTTTTTCCAATTTTCTTAGTTTTTACTTATAGTTTTATTTATTATACTTATACTTATATTATTATTATTATTATTTATTATATATTATTATTTATTATACTTATAGTTATACTTATCTTTAGGCCGTAAGTCGTTAGAATTGAGATATTGTTTAATTAAGAGTACCCGCCAAGGGTCAGTAAACTTGTTAAGATATTATATAAGCTAGTTTTACATATTTTTGTTAGCATGTAAGTAGTTGTAAGATAAAATGGAATAAAAATGAATTTAAAATCAAAATGAAATGTTACGACCTCTGGCTAAACTCTCTTAATTTTTGAATGCGATTAGCAAGAGTTTGCCATGGAAACTATGTCTGGCAAACAATTTTTGCCAACAATGTTTCCAAAGATTTGCGTTTATATCTAAAAGGATTATTTTCCTGTCCTGTCTAGGATATTTTTCTTACGTTTTTTGATAAGCTCGTCAACACCATTGTCAGAATATTGGTCTTTTTTCTGTAGGTAGTGGCATTGACTCGGACCACTACCTTGTTGTAGCCAAGGTACGAATGAGGATATCTTGTTCACGACCTACACGAACTAACGCTGTGAAGAGATATGACGTCGGAAAGCTACAATCGCAAGAGATTGCCAATGCCTTTTCCAATCGAGTGTCCCTTCAATTATCCTTGAATCCCATGCCGCCAGCATTAAGCATTGAAGACCAGTGGCAGAAATGCCAAAAAGCCATCAGAACCGCTGCCTCTGAGGTTCTGGGTTTCACTCGGCCCCCAAAACGAAACCCATGGTTCGATGAAGAATGCAGGCAGGCAAATGCAGCCAAACAAAAAGCACGACTAATGCTGAAGCAAAAACGAACGAGGGCTGCTTATGATCAGTATAACGAGATTTACAAGGAGAAAAGAAGGGAAGAACACCGACTTCTCAAAAAGAAAAAGAAGCAGCATGAGAAGCGCTCGTTTGAGGAAATAGAGAGGTGCCATGACAGGAACGAGATTCGGAAGTTTTACGAAAAGGTAAAAAGATCCTGCCAGGGTGGCAAGCCCCGAACTCAAGCCTGTAAAGACCAGCAGGGAAACATAGTTATAGAGTCACAGTCGCTACTGAGGATCTGGAAAGATCACTTCTGCAGACTGCTTAACGGCGATACGATAACGATAACGGCGCCGGCGCCCCATTCAGCTTGGACGATGATCAAGAATGCCGTCCTCCCGGTTTAGAAGAAGTTAAACTTGCCATATGCAAACTTAAATCAAATAAGACTGCAGGTGCAGATGGCCTTGATGCCGAACTTTTCAAGGCAGCTGGAGATCAGTTGGAAAGGAGCATGCACCAGCTGATCTGCTTGATATGGTCGGAAGAAAGCATGCCCGATGAATGGAACCTCAGTATCGTATGCCCGATCCTAAAGAAAGGAGACCCTCACAATTAAGCCAATTATAGAGGGATAAGCCTCCTTAACGTCGCTTATAAGATCTTGTCTGCTGTAATGTGTGAACGTCTGAAACCCCACGTCAGCAACTTGATAGGTCCTTATCAATCTGGTTTTAGACCAGAAAAGTCCACAATAGACCAAATTTTCACATTACGGCAGATCTTGGAAAAAACCCGAGAACATAATATCGATATTCACCATCTCTTTATCGATTTTAAGGTCGCGTATGACAGCATTTACAGAGACGAGCTGTACAGAGCCATGTCTAGTTTCGACATCCCTGCAAAACTCGTAAGACTATGCAGGATGACTTTGGAGAATTCATGCTGCTCAGTCAAGGTCGGTACAGAACTCACCGAGACCTTTGATGTCGAAAAAGGCTTTAAGCAAGGCGACAAACTGTCATGCGATTTTTTCAACATCATACTTGAACAGATTGTAAGAAACTCAAACGTCAACACCAGAGGAACAATCTTTCAAAAGTCTGTACAATTACTCGCCTATGCAGACGACATTGACGTAATGGGAAGAAAAAAGCGTGATGTCATAGGTGCTTTTGCGAGTATTGAAACAGAAGCGGCAAAAATGGGTTTGATGGTTAATGAGGGCAAAACGAAGTATATGCTGTCATCAAACAGGGACACAGAACATCGACGAATTGGACAAATCGTCACAATAGACAGACATAACTTCGAGGTAGTACAGGACTTCGTCTACCTAGGATCCGCTGTAGACACGGACAACAACATCAGTGCGGAGATCAAACGGAGAATAACTCTTGCCAACAGGTGCTTCTTTGGGTTAAGAAGGCAATTGAGAAACAAAACCCTCTCTAGAAAAACCAAGGTGACCTTATATAAGACCTTGATCATCCCAGTCCTGCTGTACGGCGCGGAAGCATGGACCTTATCGAAAGCGGATGAGGAAACCTTTGTTCGTTTCGAAAGAAAAATCCTCCGAATGATCTTTGGTCAAGTATGCGAAGACAATGTGTGGAGAAGAAGATACAACAATGAGCTGTACCGCGACATGGGCATAGCCAGAAGAGTACGCATCGCGAAGCTACGATGGTTGTTTCGTCGGGTTTTCGAAAGCATATTGCATGGAAATCGCGGAAGGAGAAGACCTCGTCTTGGGTGGCGCAATCAAGTAGAAGAAGAATGAAGACCTCAACCAACTTAAAGTGCAAAACTGGAGAGAGCTCGCCAGAAATCGAAGTCGTTACAGAAGGATGTTGGTTCAGGCCCAGGTTCACCCTGAACAGTAATGCCCACTTTAGTAAGTAAGTAATTGGCATGGACTCAAATCAGGCATATTAGCGAGCTTTGCATTGATGCTGATACTCATGATGCGGTTGCTGACCGAATTTCTATGACCAACAAGTTTGTGCCCAAGGGCTTCGTTTTGTCTACTTTCTTCTACATTCTGACAATAGCATTGGGTAGTTAAACCGAGTAAATTTAAATGCTTTAAAAAAATCAATGTTATTTGTTGACGCTTAAGCTAAACATTCCCCCACAGAAATTGAAAATGATTGGTACCTGCCTCAGTGAAACCAAAAAGCCATCAGTACTTCCTTGGGATGGCCACATATTTGAAATAGTCAAAATTTGTGCAAAGTTCTTTGGTTTCTTAAAATGACGCCGGTAATTTTGAAACCTTCTGATGTGGCTACAATTTATAAAGCCCACATTTGCCCAAAGCTTGAGTAAAATTCTATAACCAGCTTCCTGCGTCAGCTTTTTCATTTCATGATTTAATTTTTGCCACACTTAACTTCAATAAAGATTCTAATAATTCTCCACACAGCTTTCAATACAAAGATTTCCGTAACGTTCAGCTACAAAATTTATTTTATGAATGTGATTCTCTGAACTGGACTGAAATGTTTCAAACACTTGATGTTAACTTGCAAGTGGGCACTTTTAATAGGCTTGTATTTTATTTTTTAGACAAATATGTTTTTGTTAAAATTAAAGTGATTAAGAACCCTGATTGCCCATGGATGTCGGACATTATTATGAAAGCAATGACACTTCGTCTGTGTTTGAGATGGAAAAGGTTTGCAGGATATGCTCGACGACTTTAAACGGGCTAGAAATAGAGTTACTTGCATGATCAAGCAGGCGTTACTTTGCATTACATAAACAAATTCAGCTCGATTCGCTCCTCAAAAAAGTTCTGGAAAGAAGTTAAGGATCTGGGAATTAGTATAATAACTCCTATTTCCATGAAGATGAAATCGATATAGAGAAGTTGAACGCCTTATTTGCTAATCCTGTCGCAAGCGACCAAAACATATTGTTGAACTGAGAAATGAAAACCTATCTCACGATGCTTTCTGTTTTTCTGAGGTCAACATATATGATGTTGGGGAAGCAATTTTCTCCGTAAGATCAAAGTGTATTGGGCTGGACTGTGCTCATCCTAATTTCATCAAAATTTTGCTGCCAGTAAGTAAAGTTGTAAGTAAAGCTGTAAGAAAGTTCTCCCATACATAACTTTTACCTTCAATTCAATTATCTCGACAAGCCAGTACCCTATGGAGTGGAAGCATGCGAAAGTAATCCCAGTACCAAAGAATTCAGGTAAAAACTCAGAATATAGACCGATCGCTAATTTACCGTTCATCTCTAAGGTTTTTGAAGTAATAATCAGCAACCAAACTAAAGCGTATGTTAATAGCCTAAATTTACTTAACCCTTTGCAATCTGGCTTCAGGAAAAGTCACAGTTGTGTAACCGTATTATTGAAAGTTAGCGAAGATGTACGGCAAGCTTCAGAGGAAAGTAAAATAACAATTTTAACTCTTTTGGATTTTTCTAAAGCTTTCGATTCGGTTGAACCAACTTTGTTATGTAATAAGCTATGCAAGCTTTTTAATTTCTCGTCTGCTGCAACCGAACTTATTTTCTCTTACTTGTATCATCGATCACAAGTAGTATTCAACAAAGGAAAACTGTCATCATTCCTTGACTTAAAAAGAGGTGTGCCACAAGGTTCGATGCTGGGACCCCTACTTTTTTCATTATTTATAAACGATCTTCCATCTGTTCTGAATCACTCCTCCTATCATATCTATGCGGATGATGTTTAAATTTATCGCAGTTTCCGTTTGGGGCTTGTCGAAGACGCAATAGCAGGAACTAATGAAGATTTTGCTTCAGTTTTCCAATGGTCAGTTGAAAACCGGCTATTACTTAATCCGACTAAAACTAAGTGTATACCGATAAGCACCCAACAACTAGATTTTGATGATTTCCCAGACATAGTCCTGAATGGACAGGTGGTCGAAATGATCTCATTTGACCAACCTTAGTATCACCAATACACATAATAAAATCGTAACAGGTCGCTGTTATGGTCACTGTAATGCAACCTGAAGAAGTATGTTAGTAAAGGGTCTTTTTACACTAGTGATTCAAATACCAGCTGCGGTACAAAAGCATATCAACGCGTAAGTACTCCATTGCAGTTGTCTCTTTACTCTTTGTGCTTTTATTTGGGGCTTCCTAACAGTTCGAAATTAGAACTTTTCAAAGGACCATTGCATCAGATATAAGAGTCGTTTTATGATATGGTTCAAGAAAACAACAGCAACCCCGTTTCAAGCCCATTCACCAAATGCGCTAAGAGTGTAGACATTTCTGACTCAAAATAAATACCAGTTATTCTCTTTAATCACCTACTTACTTACTTAAGGTGGTGCTACAGTCCGGGTCGGACCAGGGCCTCAACCAATATGCTTCTCCAGCCAGCTCGGTCCCTAGCTAGCTGCCTCCAGTTTTGCACGCCAAGTTGGTTGAGGTCCTCTCCTACTTGCGTGCGCCACCTGAGTCACGGTCTTCCACTACTGCGCCTTCCCTCGGGATTGGATTCGAAGACTTTCCGGGCCGGAGCTTTGGTGTCAATTCGCTCTACATGACCCAGCCATCTAAGCCGCTGGACATTGACTCGTTTGACCAGGTCAGTGTCGCTGTGCAGCCCGTACAGTTCGTGGTTAAATCTTCGTCTCTACTCTCCATCTATGCAGACGGGACCAAAAACCACCCGAAGAATTTTTCTTTCGAAACATCCTAAAGCGTTCTCATCTACCTTTGACAAGGTCCATGCCTCTGTGCCATATATAAGAACAGGGATGTAATTTAATTTTTTTCAATATTTTTCGTGATTTTTCATAATTAATGTGTAGTTGACAGCCCTGTACCACGAAATATATTGAAAGCGAATCCTAAAACTTTTTACTCTGCCTTAAGGTTTTGGTAAAGTACTTAGCACACAATCACAAGTTCGTGCGACCCAGTCGTGCCCAATTTTATATTTGACGATCCGACCGGCACTAAAGCTTCACGTAACTGTGCAATCATAAAACAACTTAAAGGCCTTAACTATAATTTATGGAATTTCCGCAAGTTATTACTTACATAAGCAAATTGAAATTATAAGTACACCTTGTGTGGGACTATAAACCTAAACAGCATTGATGAAGCCTTGAACTCTCAGTTATAAAAACATCAACGCAGACGATTGTTGCTTTATTCTCAGCTGTTTCTTGAATTCAAATGACGCTATTGGTCGAACTGCTGCTTCACAGCACTCTGTTGGTTCAAATTGTGGAATTATCTGCATTTAGTCCACCATTCAATCCATTTGCTGGCTTTGGCAAGCCCTACGCTCCTACATTACCAGCTCCTGGGGAAGCTAAATTATGCAACATTGCACCCCTAATATGTGAAGACCAACCATACCGTACATTGGATGGCTCTTGCAACAATTTGGCAAATCCACAGTTTGGCACAGCAAATTACAAGTAATCCATATTCGATTGTTGTACTATTAGACTGAATTGAAAGACTAAAGACTCCCTTTAGATTCGGCCGTCTATTGCCTCCGAAATATAGTGATGGTATACACCAGCCAACGGTATCACTCTCCGGAGAACCATTGCCGAACTCGAGGCTTTTGTCTTTGACGCTTTTCGGCGATTCTGATGTACCAGATCCAGACTTCACACTCATGAACATGCAATGGGGTCAAATAGTTACAGCTGACATGAGTCACATTGCAAATGGAACAGCTTCAAGTAAGCCTTTGAATTTAGCTGAAGATGATTTATAAGTTTCGTATGTTTTTCCAGAGCGTTACGCACCATGTTGCAGTCTCGATATGCGCTATATTGGTGAGGGTCGACAGTCATGCTTCCATATTGAAATTCCATCAATAGATCTTCCAAACATTGAGGCTGGCAACGAGTGCATGGATCTCGTAAGAACCCTGACCGATGAAGAAGCCGATTGTGACTACGAAGGCGGACCAGTGGAGCAATTGAACGACGCAACGAGCTACATGGACCTGGGGGTGATATATGGCGACACTGATACGGTAAGTCGACGCACTCGCGCCTTACAGGGTGGAAGGTTGACTGTCGAGGAGCGAAATGGTCAATCATGGCTGCCAAATAATCCCAACAAAACACAATTTTGCGATGTGGAAGACGAAAGCGAAGTATGCTACGTGGGTGGCTACAGTCGCGTGAACTCCTCACCAGGCCTCACGATTTTGGCAATAATGTTAGTGAGAGAGCATAATCGGCTTGCTGATGAACTGTCGGCGCTGAATCCCCACTGGTCGGATGAAGTCTTATTCCAGGAAGCGAGGAAGATCAATATTGGACAATTTCAGCAAATAACCTTCTATGAGTTGCTGCCAATTCTGTTGGGTCGAGAAAATATGTTGAAGAACAAACTGATATATGACCTCCCAGAGGAGGATTGCTACATCAATGATTATGATCCAAATGTTGATGCGACAGTTCTGAATGAGCATGCAACATCGGCCTTCAGACACTTTCACTCACAATGTGAAGGAAGATTGGAGTAAGTTGCACTCAATTTGGGATGTGAAAAGAAAAGGATGTTTAAAACTTTTTCCTGTGTACTTTTAGCTTGGTCTCCGAAATGAGAACTCTGTTTGGGTCTTTGCGATTAAGCGATTGGTTCAACCGACCGGCAATCATTGAAGTTGGAGATAATTTTGATTCTTTGTCCAGAGGAATGAGTACACAACCACAACAATTGACAGACAAAAACATCGACAAGGAGGTAATATAATAACTTTACTTTTCAATATTTTTTTGTCTTCAAATTCATTAAATTGAATATTTATAGATCAAGCACTTCCTGAATCGAAGGAAGATGCCATTCGGTGGAGACTTAAAAGCGATTGACATTCAGCGTGGTCGCGATCATGGTTTGGCTTCATACAACGATGCAAGGGAGTTCTGTGGCCTAGAAAGGGCTCGAACGTGGTCGGACTTTCGAGACGTCTTAGATATTCACGTGAGGTTCTTTTTCTTTCACAGGTCCGATAATTTATATGACAATTTTAGAGTATTGAGAGACTCCAAGCTTTGTATCACAGCCCCGAGGATGTTGATCTCACTGTTGGGGGTTCATTGGAAAATAATGTTGCAGGCGCCCTAGCTGGGCCAACATTTTTGTGCATTATCACCGAACAGTTTTATAGAACTCGTGTGGGTGATCGATTCTTCTTTGAAAATGGCATACCTCAAACGGGGTTCACTAAAGGTATAAGCAAATCGATCACAAATGTGTGCCAGTCTTGAGAGTTTTCTTTTTATTTCTGTTTCAGAACAACTTAGAGAGATAAGGAAAGCGACTGCATCTAGACTTATGTGTGACAACGGCAATCGAATTCAGTCAATGCAACCCAGAGCGTTTATATCGGTCTCCAAGAAGTAAGTAATCTTCTTTTCATACTTTCCACAAACGATCGTATTGATTAATTTTTTTTTTTTTCTTTTTACAGAAATCCTTTACTTCCCTGTTCGCATATTCCAAGAGTTGATTTAACAAAATGGATTGAGAGGCCTCACACCTAGGCAAAGCAATAGAGTTTGTTACTGCATTATTGGTTTTGAATTTTATGAAATGGTGCAAACTCGGAAGGTATTTGCTCTGACCTCTGAACTTTCTACGAAGCCTCAATAAATTTATTTGAAACAATGTATTTTGTTGTTTTACATGTACATAATCCGTGGACAATGTGGTAATGCAAATAAGCCTTAAGCTACGTGCAGACGGCATATAAAAAGCCGCACATATTTGCGGTTAGACCTACAATTTTCTGCCAATTCCGAACGACTAATCGAGAAAGCGATTTTCATGAAAATTCTGAGATTTTACGGCAGATATTGGCCGCTTTTGACAGTATTTACAGAGACGAGCAGTACAGAGCCATGTCTAATTTCGTCTTTTGCGGCACGAATGGGTTTGATGGTTAATGAAAGTAAAACAAAGTAACTGTTGTCTTCAAACAAGGACAGCGAACATCGACGAACTGGAGACAATACGTCACAATGGACAAACATAGCTTTGAAGTAAATTAGTACAGGACTTCGTCTACCTAGGATTCGCTATAGACACGAAAGTCAACATCTAACTCTTGCCAGCTGTTGCTTCTTTGGGTTAAGAAGGCGATTGAGACACAAAACCCTCTCTAGAAAAACCAAGGTAACACTTTCGCAATCAAGTGGAGGAAAACTTCAAGCGACTTAGAGTGCAAGGCTGGAGAAAGGTATTCAGAAATCGAAGTCGTTATCGAAAGATGTTGGTTGAGGCTCAAGTTCACAATGAACTGTAATGCCCACCAGAGGAAGTAGGTTAATTAGAGGAACTTTGAACACCAGTGATTCAAATACCAGCTGCGGTATAAAAGCATCACAATGCGTGGGTCCTACTCTTTATGATATATGATTCAAGAACACAACAGTAATCTCATTCGGAGCCCATTCACCAAATGTGCTAGTAGTGTAAGTCACTTGTTACCCTGTCGAGAAAAGAGAGTTGATATTGGAGAAAAGAAGAGCTCGACTGATGCTTCAACCGATTATTCGCTCTGGAAAGCAGCTAAGCGCCTGAAAAGACCGCAGTTACAAAACCCGTCAATAAAATCTCTAGACGGGAATTGGATCGCAAGTCCGAAAGAAAGAGCTAACCTGTTTGCAGAACATCTTGCGAATGTTTTTAAGCCATTCCCAGCAAACACACCTGAAAACAGCATACAGTTTATTGATAAGGTAGATGAAGTTAACATACCAATTGTCACACTCAAAGAAATAAAAAGTATGTGTCGAAATCAACTATCGAACAAAAAATCACCTGGGTACGATCTAATAACTGCTCAGGTTATGACAGAAATGCCATCAAAAGCCTTCATAAAACTCCAATTCAAAATAAATGTATGCCTAAAGACCCAATATGTCCCACATCATTGGAAAGTTGCTGAAGTAATTGTTATACCAAAGCAAGGTAAGCCACCAACAGAAGTGACGTCTTACAGACCAATATCGCTTATACCAATAATGGCAAAAGTCTTTGAAAAATTGCTACTGAAAAGACTAAAGTTAAGCTACATACGTACAAATATTCATCAATAATCAAGCTGTACCTTACGCCAATACGGCCAAATACCTTGGGATGAATTTGTATGCAAAGCGAAAATGGAAAGAGCATATCAAAAAAAAAGGGAAGAGCTCAACTTGAAGTATAGAAAAATGTACTGGTTACTCGGTAGAAATTCTGACTTATCTGCCGAAAATAAAATAATGCTTTATAAACAAGTACTTAGACCTGTTTGGACCTACGGAATCCAATTATGGGGCTGTATAAAGAAAACAAATACTGAAATCATCCAAAAGATCCAAAACAAAGTCCTTCGTGGAATAGTAAATGCACCATGGTATATAAGAAATAGCGATTTACATCGTGACCTACAAATAGAAACGGTTACAGAAGTTGTAAGAAAACATGCTGTATCACACAATCAGCGACTGCATAGTCATATCAACTCTGAAATGGAGTCCGTATTAAATACGAGAGGCAATGTTCGGAGATTAAGAAGAACCAAACCACACGAGCTAATGGTCTAAAAGTCTTGGGAAGCATTAAAAGTTTCAGCTTCCCTTAAAGCGATTATATTATTGAGAAAGAAAATTCTGTTGTCGATCGTTCATAGATTGGTTCTGATTACGAGGAGTTTTTAGTGAAATAAGAATCAAACACTACTTGGTGTCGAATACTGCCAAGTGTCTTTTGAAGATTTCCTCCTGACAAAAAAAAACTTGTTACTCTAAATAAATAATTGTTCTTAATAAATACCAGTTCACGACAAGTGAAACGTTCCTTTGAAAATAAAACGCTCGACTTAACCCCTTAGTCTCTTTAATTGCTTAACTTAAATTTTAACACGATGAGGAAATGCAAATGTTAAAACCTGAAAGCCATTTCAAATACACTTTCCCAATTGTTTTTTTATAAAATGGGCGTATCATGTTTTCAAAAAGAACAAGAAGCTAACTTACTATACTCCTCTTACCAATTCCAGTTGTATTCTACATGCATAAATTTTGTATTTGACGATCCACTAATGCTACACGTTACTGTGCAAACATAAAACAACAATATTGTATGGAATTTCCGTAAATTTTTGCTCGGATAAGCCAATTTAAATCATAACTACACCTTGTGTGGGACTATAAACCAAAACAGCGTTGATGAAGCCTTGAACTCTCAAACAGAGGGTATAGTAAGACGTTCAACTCAAAACCTGTTAAGTCATACTGTTTGCGAAAATTATTCTCATTGAGTAATTAACAAAAGGCGTATACGTCTGCTTTATCCAAAACATCAGGCCAACAATCAGGTCTCAAACAAATTTGTCATTCAATCTAAAAATTTGTGCACATTGTATACGTGCATTTTGGGTTGGTAGTTGGAAGTTATAAAAACATTAACGCAGACGAGTGTTCCTTTATTCTCAGTTGTTTCTTGAACTCAAATGACACTATTAATCGAACTCCTGCTTCACAGCACTCTGTTGGTTCAAATTGTGAAAGTGTCTGCATTTGGTCCACCATTCAATCCATTTGCTGGCTTTGGCAAGCCCTACGCTCCTACCCTACCAACTCCTGGGGAAGCTGTCCTATGTAACATTGCACCACCAACATGTGAGGACCAACCATACCGCACAATAGATGGCTCTTGCAACAATTTGGCAAATCCACAGTTTGGCATAACCAATTACAAGTAATCCACATGCGATTGTTGTTCTGTTTGATTAAATTGCAAGACTGAAGACTCTCTTTAGATTCGGCCGTCTATTGCCTCCGAAATATAGTGATGGTATACATCAGCCAACGATGTCACTCACCGGAGAACCATTGCCGAACTCGAGGCTTGTGTCTCTGACTCTATTCGGTGATTCTGATGTACCGGATCCAGACTTCACACTCATGAACATGCAATGGGGTCAAATAGTTACTGGTGACATGAGTCACATGACCAATGGAACTGCGTCAAGTAAGTATTCCAATTGAGCAGAAGATGAATACTAATTTTCGTATGTTTTGCCAGAGCGTTACGCACCATGTTGCAGTCTCGATATGCGCTATATTGGTGAAGGTCGACAGTCGTGCTTCCATATTGAAATTCCTTCAATAGATATTCCAAACATTAAGGCAGGCAACGAATGCATGGATCTCGTAAGAACACTGACCGATGAAGAAGTCGATTGTGACTACGAAGGCGGACCAGTGGAGCAATTGAACGACTCAACGAGCTACATGGACATGGGGATGATATATGGCAACACTGATACAGTAAGTCAACGCACTCGCGCCTTACAGGGAGGAAGGTTGATTGTCGAGGAGCGAAATGGTCAAACATGGCTTCCAAATAATCCCTTCAAAACACAAGTTTGCGATGTGGAAGACGAAAGCGAAGTATGCTACGCGTCTGGCGATGTTCGAGTGAATTCCTCACCAGGCCTCACGATTTTGGCAATAATGTTAGTGAGAGAACATAATCGGCTTGCCGATGGGCTGTCGGCGCTGAATCCCCACTGGTCGGATGAAGTTTTATTCCAGGAAGCAAGGAAGATCAATATTGGACAATTCCAGCAAATAACCTACTATGAGTTACTGCCAATTCTGTTGGGTCGAGAAAATATGTTGAAGAACAAACTGATATATGACCTCCCAGAGGAGGATTGCTATATCAATGACTACGATCCAAATGTTGATGCGACAGTCTTAAATGAGCATGCAACATCGGCTTTCAGACACTTTCACTCACAATGTGAAGGAAGATTGGAGTAAGTTACACGCAATTGTGGTTGTGAAATGAAAAGGATGTTTAAAACTATTTCCTGTGTACTTTTAGCTTGGTCTCCGAAATAAGAACTCTGTTTGGGTCTTTGCGACTAAGCGATTGGTTCAACCGACCGGCAATCATTGAAGTTGGTGATAACTTTGATTCGTTGTCCAGAGGAATGAGTACACAACCACAACAATTGACAGACAAAAACACCGACAAGGAGGTAATATAGTCACTACATAACTTGTCGGAGTAAATTGACAAATTACGGCATCAGTTGAGGATCAATACGTTATTGATTCGGTCGCTAGTTTTTTTGGAAGAATTATAGATTCAGGCGGCTGCAAAAGTTTCTATTTGACATTGGAATTTATGAGTTCAAGAGGAAGCTAGTAACTTTGGGCCTATTCAAAGAAATGGCCTAGTGATGAAATGATTTAATATAATTTTACTTTTTCAATACTTTCTGTCTTCAATTCATTTGTTCTGCTTCATAAATTGAATATTTATAGATCAAGCACTTCCTGTTTCGAAGGAACATGCCATTCGGTGGAGACTTAAAAGCGATTGACATTCAGCGTGGTCGCGATCATGGTTTGGCTTCATACAACGATGCAAGGGAGTTCTGTGGCCTAGGAAGAGCTCGAAAGTGGTCGGACTTTAGAGACGTCATAGACATTCACGTGAGGTTTATAAAGCACTTTTTTTTTTGTCTAACCACCAATTGTTATGACAATTTTAGAGCATCGAGGGACTCCAAGCTTTGTATCACAGCCCCGAGGATGTTGATCTCACTGTTGGGGGTTCATTGGAAAATAATGTTGCAGGCGCCCTAGCTGGGCCAACATTCTTGTGCATTATCACCGAACAGTTTTATAGAACTCGTGTGGGTGATCGATTCTTCTTTGAAAATGGCAGACCTCAAACGGGGTTCACTAAAGGTATTGACACATCCATCAAAAAAGTATGCCAGCCTTGAGAATTTCCTTTTCTTTCTGTTTCAGAACAACTTAGAGAGATACGGAAAGCGACTGCATCTAGACTTATGTGTGACAATGGCAATCAAATTCAATCAATGCAACCTAGAGCGTTTATATCGGTCTCCAAGAAGTAAGTAATCTTCTTTGCATACTTTCCACAAAAGATCGTATTGATTAATATTTTTCCTTTCTTTTTACAGAAATCCAATACTTCCCTGTTCGCATATTCCAAGAGTTGATTTAACAAAATGGATTGAGAGGCCTCACACCTAGGCAAAGCAATAGAGTTTGTTACTGCATTATTGGTTTTGAATTTTATGAAATGGTGCCAACTCGGAAGGTATTTGATCTGACCTCTGAACTTTTTACGAAGCCTCAATATATTTACATATTTGAAACAATGTATTTTGTTGTTCTACATGTACATAATCCGTGGACAATTTGGTAATGCAAATAAGCCTTAAGCTACGTGCAGACGGTATATAAAAAGCCGCACATATTTGCGGTTATGACCGTTATATCGTCACATAAAATGTTAAAATTCAACGTAAATGCTACACGTAAATCAGTGTACGCAAACTAGCATTTATTGGTTTTCAGACGATGTACAGAATTTGTCCTATAAGCCGCACATTAGTTTCTGCGAGGGTGTTCAGACGAGATTCAAACAAGCCGCACATTTATGTGCGGTCTCGCCGTCGCATATCGTCCGCAAACCATTTGCGTGCACGTGCGGACTGTCCAAAAAGGGTGTTCAGACGATATGCGTTAATAGTCGCAAATTATGACGTAAAAATGACGTCAGAGCCGCAAACGTTTGGGACTTTTATATGCAGTCTGCACGTAGTTTTAGTCGTACTGAAAGCATTGAGAAAAGCAAGTAAAAAAAAATTTGTGACACTGTGTGACTTTTGTTGCTGTTGTTACCGTTCGAAAATTGAATGCAAGGTTGACCTGGAAGTGATGACGGTCTAGGCAATATCATGTATAATTGTAGGAATTTTTGAAAGGAAGGGAAGTCGTTCTTATTTCTGAAAGCTTTCGATTTTGTACCTAAGTAACTTAGATGCCCTGCCAAGAAAAAAGTTTCATCTTGCTTCAACTAATCTGCAATCGAATCGGATTTGAAATTTCCACAAGTTTTTCCGCCAGCTTGTCTCATGATACATCAATTTGTCAAGTAATTGGGCATTAAACAAGGACATGCCAAACGGAGAAGATTTTTCGACAATGCGTACATTGCTGAGGAATTCCAGAATTATAATAGTGTTGAGGGTTGGAAAACCTTTTTAACTCTAATTCGGAGAAATTTTATAATGAATCCTCTGTCAAGAGACCGATTGTATGCGATACGAGTGTTGATGTTTTTTCTGAGTTTTGTCAACTTTCCATAATCTCTTTTATATAATCCTGAATCAAAGATGGAGCTGGAATGGGTCGATAATTTTTGCAACGTTCCTTCAACATTGTCACATTCGATTCCAGAATGTCCACAGGTATCACTGCAAGCATTATTATATTTTGATTGTGATATAAACACCGTCATATGGCCCTCAGAGAAGGGTATTTATTTTGTTCATTTCTTAGACCTATGAGAATACTATGAGAATACGAAGAATAGCGGTCACAAAACGAGAAAGGCAATGTCAAAAAAAAGTTGCATTGTGCTTCGATTGATTTGCAATCGATATTTGGCTCTGTAACCAGACAGACGGTTAGTAAGTAAATTGAAGAAAACGTATTCAACAAGTGATTGCTCGGAGTTGGTGTTGGTTTACGGTTTCTGCTAAGGTGACTCTTCATTGGCAAGAATTGATATGGCGTTGATATTCATGAGCGAAGGCTTTCTTGAATGGTATGCTTCGAATTCGTGGACAATATATTGCAGCAGGAGTGAATAAGAGCTGTCCACAAGGTGGCGTTTTATCACCTCTTTTTTGGTGTATGCTGATCTATTTCCTACTTGTAATGCTCAATGGATGTAACGTTCACGCATAAGCATATGCAGACGACGCGACGTCACAGTCGAGAGCACTGTTTCAGCCTCCAAGTTGTCTGTTCAAGAGCACAGGCTGCGCTATACTATATGATTGCTATGTTTATGATTGACACTTGGGTGTGCTAAAAACGGTCTCTCCGTCAATCCTCTTAAATTGAGGTTGTCCTCTTCATGAGACCTTTGGATCTATCATCATCTCTTATGCGTCAGTTGTTTGGAGGAATAAGGTCTCGCGTAAATTATTGCTTCGTTCGCCAAACTTCAAAAAACAATTTGTCTTGGCTGTACTGGGGCCTTCCCCAGCACTCCGGGCGCTGCTCTCGACACACTGTTGAATCTCCCTCACCTTAATTCCAACGTCATGAGGTGAACTCTCAAGACCATTTTTCATTTGAAGAGATGTGAGCTCTGGCACAATTCGCACTGGAGCTTTGAGGAACTAGCAAGCAGCATATATTTTGACCCACATCTAAAGGATATGCCGTCTGACACGATGATCTCAAAGCTCAAACCGCGTTAAAAATACTGAGTCAACTATCCTTAGGTTCAGAACTGGTCCACTCCAGAATCTTAGCCTGGAAAGAACTTTTATTGAATCTCCATTGATGGTTCCAAAACTGACGAGGGAACTGATGCTAGTGCCTTTGTGGAAAACGACAACATACGACTACATGCCTCTTTAGGATCATACGCATCCGTTTTCCAATTGGAGGTATATACTATTCAAATGACTTTAAGCCACGTTACGAACAATGGCTGGATGGGGAGAAGTATCTGTGTTTGCAGCGGCAGCCAAGCTGTGCTTAAGGTCCTCCTCAACCCTCTAACTACTTCGAAAATTGTCGAGGAATACAAGAGCTCTCTGAATGCTTTTGGAAGACTAAATTCCTTGAGTCTCATTTGGGTTCCAGGCCATCACGGAATTACGGAAAATGAGATCACCGATGAACATGCTAGACAAGGATCTCATACAGCTTGCTCAGGACCTGAACCATGCACATCCACTGTGAATATCCTTCTTTACCTCGTATGAGGTCACAGATACTAAGCGCAGACATGGTGGGCGCTGGTAACTTAGGCTCCTTATCATGGCAGCGTCTTTTGGCCTTTCTCATCTGGGAAGGTATAATAAAGGGTTTTCCATTAAGAGCTATCCATTTTATTTTGGGCTGTAGCTCCATCCTGCTGGAACCACATGTCACTAATATCCATTCCACGCAACTGACGCCAAAAAAAAAGCCGTATCATGGCCCGATACCGGTCGCCATTGACAGTGACATGTTGGCCTTGGTCGCCGAAGAAAAAATATGGCCCAATGACGACGTGGAATTGACTGATTTGGGTCGTTCTGAACGGATGCACTTACGGCCGAGATGTTTTCAGCACTCCGTCCTGATCTTTGTCTCACTGGCACGGGAACATGTGCAGCGAAAACGTGGATTCAAATTTGTGCACTAAACTTAGAATTGCGGCACGGGTGGGACGATTATAACGACCAAAAATCGGAGTTAGCGCTCTTAAAGTTGCAGCGACTGACTCAAAATTTTGATAGTACGCTTTAATAATTTGGAAACGTTGTTGATTCGTGTAACTCACCATGATGAAATGGTAGACCTTAATGAGCAATCTGACGTTTACAGAATGTCAAAAGACCTTAAAGGCGCGTTTACATTAAAGAAACAAAATGGATAGTTCCCAATGGAAAACCCTGTATAAGAAGGTTGCTATCTGGTAGTGCAATTTAGCGGTATTTAGGTCTGAGTGCTCCAGCTTTGATATTTTAAAGACCTCCAACAGAAAAAAAAAAAATTCTTCGATTTGGATGTCGCCGTTCATTCAGGGCAGTTTAAGTATATCCTCAAATAGGTCTATCTGCTAAGTCCAATTTTGGCATAAACTCTTTCTAACATTTCGGACGGTATTTCGAATAAATTCTTCAATGTTGGATTCGCAGCGGGATTGTCGCTATATAGACATGAGCCTTAACCCCACAAAAATTATTATAGAGCGGTTAAATCGCACGATGCAAGCGACCAATTGAACGTAATCAAACGTGAAATAAACTGTTCATCGAACTCACCTGTCAATTGGTCCATCGTTGAGAGTGCAGTGTGGAATTTGCCACCGTCTTGTTATGGCAGTCAAACTCTTCAATTTTGGGCAAAAAAAGTGTGTTATCATCACACGGTAGCTCTTACCATTCACTTTAACGTCGCCGAATTAATAATTCACATTAATCACTAACACTGGCCGATATAGCTCCGTTATTTTCCTCAGTTTGCACTCGTTCGTAGGCGTGTTGGTGGTTTAATACTCAACAATCAACAATGTAAATTTGGTGCGGAATTTAGTCTCTAAATTGCGTCTTTGAAGGGTACAACAACATCTAACTGATGAGCCCAGTAAAAGCATTAAACTTCTCTTTTAAGTGAGACACTCTGTATTTTAAAAGCATGTTCGCCCAGAAGATGGCAACTTATGCAAAGTTAGTGGATTTTTAATCTACATAAATATACTATGTATTTACCTTAATTTCTGCCAACTTTACAACAGGCAAAAAAGCTAAGAAGTTTCGATATTTTGTTATGTGAGAAATCGTACTCCTCCAAATTGTTTCAGATTTGCAGAGAATATTGATGTTGTAGCGCATATTGTTAAGTACAATTCAGGTTTTTCTATTTATCGTCAATGTTGGGAATTGTACATTCTACCCGCGACATTACAAGAATTTTGTGTGAAAGATTAGATCTAAGTACTTTTAAATTTGATTTAACAAAAGTTTTCTAGCTACGTTCAATACAAGCCACAATACCAACGATCTTTTGTGTGAAAAGTTTCCTGACAGTATAGTTTCTCGAAGACGCGATAAATTTTGGCTACCGAGATCTTGTGACCTTACACCATTAGACTGTAAAGTTCCCTTGGTTTCCAAACTACCAAATCGCCAAGCATTCACTGCTGTAGGCTCAAACCTCTTTCGCACTAACTGCAAAGTCGAGGGATGGTAGTGGAAACAACTTGGAACTTACCCAGGAATTGTCTTCGGCTCAATGCCTTATTTCAACAAAAACCAGAGAGTATGTTCGATCGAGTCCACGATCACTAATGACTTTTTATTTGTAAATTCATTCCCTATTTATACAAATTTATTAAGCTCCATTTCTGGCTATCGAACAATCGACTACATTTCGATATCCGATTAAAATGCTTCATCATCACATTCTTTTGGGTGAGCGCCAATGACCTATATCATAAACAAATGCTCATACCCAAAGACTATTGCTGTGACATAAACAGCGCGCATGCAGTCAAAGCAATATGATCCCTTATTACTTCTGTCGGCTGGCAGTGGCCTGCCGTTGGGAATCATATTGTTCCGAGTACAATGCACTCCATGAATACACAAGCAAGTCAAGTGTTATGCATTTCTATGCAATGTAGCCGAATGTGAGAGGATCGGATATCGAGGCACAGCCGAAGGTTGACAACCTGTTAATAGTTGTAGAGCATTTAATTACGAGGTCGTTGGCTGTGACTCCTTCACACCACCCTTCCTGGGGAAAAAGAAGAAATCAAGACAAGAGTGTTGATTTCTACTTTTCCACGACTCTTTTACAAATACGGGAGTATGAAATTAAATTTTTTTTTTTTCTTTTATCATATTGGATTGAACATTGTGGCTATTTCTGGATGTTTAATTTTAGTTAATATTTTGGTATCATTTGTGATATTTACATTAGTTAAAATTTACTTCTCTTTTTTTTCATTGTATGTTATGCAGTATTTGGTATAAATATTTGTTTTTTTTTCTATTTTATTCAAAACAATATTCTCTTTTCATATTTACTTATTATTTATATTTATATGTATATATTTATATTCAATACACCTTACAATATATTCCTATTTTTAATAATTTTTTTTTTTTTTTTTTTTTTTTTTTAATTACTATACTTAGATCAATGGGTACTATATTTAGTTTAGAATTTATGTTATATCAACGGGTACTATATCTAGATCAATGGGTACTATACTTAGATCAATGCGTACTATATTATATTGTTATATTATTATATATTAGCTCAATGCGCATTGAGTATAGTTTCTTATAATTAGTTTAGGGTGATATTAATTTTATTCTTAGAATTACTTTTCAATTAATTTTATATTAGAACATTCGGTCTGACAATATGTATATGTTTCTCTCTTTTTTTTTTTTTTTAAATTTACAATGCTAGTATATATAATTATATATGCTTACACTGGTTTTAACTTATTTATCAATTCACATTTTTTTACAATTTCACAAATTACACAATAACATCCATTAAATCAATTTCTTATTTCTACTTTTTCTTTTACAATCTCACAAATAACACAATAATAGTCTTACATAAAATGGGTTTTATCTGTTTTTGTTAACAATCAATTTCTTATCTTCAAATCTTCTTTTTGAACTTCACAAATGTATAAGTTTACAAATTATAATAGTAACATATATATATAAAATGGTTTCAATCTGTTCTTGTGAACAATTACTTTCTTATTTTCACATTTAATTTCGCAATTTACTCCTTCCTGTGATAAGACTTCATATGGTCCTATATATATTGGATCTAACTTCTTTCTGCTTTCGTTTCTTAACAAGACTAAGCTACCTACGTTGTAATCATGAGTTTTTGCTTTTCTATCAGAATCGTACCTATCTTTCCTAGAAATTTTCTTTTGTATTAAAGTATCCCTAGCATCCTTATGAGCAATTTGTAGTCTGTGTTTTAAGTCTATCACATAGTCTTCGTAGTTGTACACTGGTTCAACTTTCTTTGTAAGATTTGAAGGCAAGTTACATTGTCTTCCAAATACTAATTCAAATGGGGTGAATCCTGTTTCTGAATGTACTGAAGTGTTGTAACAGAAAACATAGTATGGCAACCAGTTGTTCCAATCTGTATGTTTTTCTTCTACATAACTCCTAAGGTATGCTCCTAAAACTTTATGAGAATTTTCTAGTGCTCCAATGCTTTCATGGTGATAAGCGGTGGATTGCAATTGTTCTATCTTTAATAACTTACATAGATCTTTGAAAACTCTATTTATAAATTCTGTACCTTGGTCAGATGCTATGGTAGCAGGGACTCCATACTTTAGGATAAAGCCTTCTACAAGTCCTTTAGCTACCGTATTAGCTTCTTTATTTGGTAAAGCAATGGCTTCTGTAAACTTCGTAAGTTCGTCTTGTAGTGTTAATATATATTTTGACCCATCTTCCGTCTCGTCAAGAGGTCCAACTAAATCAAGGTATATTTTGTCAAAGCATGTTTCTGCTGTTGTTGTAATAGTCATCGGTTGATTTTTTGGTTGTATGTGTTTGTTTCGCTGACACATTGGGCAGTGCTTAACGTATGTCGTCACATCGTTTTGCATTCCTGTCCAAAAATATTTTTTCTTAATATTCCGCAACATGCGATTTATTCCGGCATGTCCACTTGTCGGTAACATGTGGTAATCATTGAGTATAAGTTTTTGTTTTCCAGGGTCCGTTACTTTTATTTTATCTTCAATTATGTGCACTTTTATTTTATTTCCTTTGAATAATTCTTCTATCTTTTTCTTTAATATATATAATTTCTCTTTACGACGGCCGTCTGAGAGTTTACCTAACTCTTCTTTAGTTATATAAATATCTTTAATTGATAGAGGTCCGCAAATTGAACGCACGTCCCTCAGCAACATTTTGTCAAATGATGCCGATCGAGCAATAGTGCTATTCTTGGATTCCTCTTCATTATTTAATAATGGTTCACCGTTATTTTGCACGTCCCTCAACAACATTTTGTCAAATGATGCCGATCGGGCAGTAGTGCTTTTTCTGGGTTCCCTTTTATTATTTAAAAATGGTTCTTTGATATTCTGCACGTCCCTCAACAACATTTTGTCAAATGATGCTGATCGGGTAATAGTGCTTATCTTTGACCTATTTAATATCAAACAATTATTCCCTGGAATGTATCCTACAATGAGGTTTGGACTTATAACTCTGGTACCTTTTAATAAACTGTAATCTTTGTCTTCATCTTTGAAGCTATTTAATATTTTTAACTCGACTATTTTTAGCCCCTTTTCTGGCGGTTTAAGAAGTTCACTTATGATTTTTTCTTTCTCTAATTTACTAGTTGTTGGGTTTTCTTCCTCTAAATTTGAGTTTCTAGCTTGTGCTCTTGTTGTGACACACACAAATAAATTCTGTAAGTCCTCTGACTTTAGTTGTATTCTACTTAGTGCATCCGCAGTGCAGTTGTCTTTGCCTGGTGAATACTCCACAGTAAAGTTATATTCCTCTAATATTAGCCTAAATTTCGTTAATCTACTTGAAGGTTCTTTTAGTGAGAACAGATATACTAGTGGTCTATGGTCCGTTAGTATTTTGAAACGTCTTCCGAAAAGATAAGGTCTGAAATGTTTTACTGCCCATACTATAGCGAGCAATTCTTTTTCTATAGTGCTGTAATTCTTTTCGGCTTTATTTAATGATTTACTTGCGTATGCGATGGGTTTATCATCAAAATTTGATATAACAGCACCTAAGGCAAATCCAGAGGCGTCTGTTCGGAGTATAAATTCTTTTTCAAAATTTGGAAACTGTAAAATATTTGGGCTTATTAGGAATTCTTTTAGCAAATTAAATGAGGTATTGCAATCTTCGGAAAATTTAAATTCTACGTTCTTTCTTACTAAACGGTTTAAAGGAATTGCTAGTGTTGCAAAATTTGGTATGAACTTTCTATAGTAGTTAGCAAATGCTACAAATCTCCTTACTTCGTCTGCATTTTGTGGGATTGGATAATTTTTCATTACTATGGATTTTGATGGATCTGGTATAATACCTTTGTCTGATATTATATGACCTAGATATAAGACTTCTTTTCTAAGGAAAGCACATTTACTTGGATGTAGTTTGAGATTTACTTCTCTCAATCTTTCGAATACTTCAATTAAATTTTTATTGTGGTGTTCTAAATTTTTACTTTTTTTTTTTTTGAATACTATAAGATCGTCAAGATGCGCAAGCATTTTGAATATGTTAGACCCGATATTGATAGAAACCTTGAAAACGTACTGTGTGACAATATATATATATATGTAATAGGTAATGGAAGTTTTTCACCTTTGATAATTTGCAATGTTTCTTGTGTTTTTCTTTTCGTTAACATAAAAAAAAATATACTATTTTCTAAAATAACTAATTTTAAATGTAGTAGTAGTAGTACTGTAGTACATAATTTAATCAATTTGGAGACAAATCCGATTTTCCTGTGGAACTCTTTGCTATGGAAGCAATGTAGTGTTCGGTAAAAATTTAGAACGTTGTTTGTGCTGCTTGTTTTGATCGCCCTCATGATGTTGTTTTGTTTTTGTACTTTATGTTTAACTGTAGTCATCTTTGTTGGTGTGTTTTTATGTTTATGTACGTGCCTTCTGTACTCTTGTATGTACAGAGGACACAGGCCAATAGTTTGGTCTGGAGTTGGTTGGTTCTTTTGAAGGAGTAGTTGCGCCTCTGCGAGGTGCTCTGCGGCCGCTTTTAGGTCGCTCCGTGTGGTCATTAAAAGGTTTGTTTTTGGTTTTACAGTACCAAGCGAGAGAGAAAAAAAACTACTTTGAACAGCTTTAACTTGAATGGACGAAAAAGACTTTAACTTTGTCTTGTCCAAAACACTCTTTCTGAACACTCTCTGGCTCCTGATTCTGTTGATTTAGAATTTTACTTCTGGAAATCGAAGACTCCTGGCAAGATCGCCATGTAAAGTTCCCTTGGTTTCCAAACTACCAAATCGCCAAGCATTCACTGCTGTAGGCTCAAACCTCTTTCGCACTAACTGCAAAGTCGAGGGATGGTAGTGGAAACAACTTGGAACTTACCCAGGAATTGTCTTCGGCTCAATGCCTTATTTCAACAAAAACCAGAGAGTATGTTCGATCGAGTCCACGATCACTAATGACTTTTTATTTGTAAATTCATTCCCTATTTATACAAATTTATTAAGCTCCATTTCTGGCTATCGAACAATCGACTACATTTCGATATCCGATTAAAATGCTTCATCATCACATTCTTTTGGGTGAGCGCCAATGACCTATATCATAAACAAATGCTCATACCCAAAGACTATTGCTGTGACATAAACAGCGCGCATGCAGTCAAAGCAATATGATCCCTTATTACTTCTGTCGGCTGGCAGTGGCCTGCCGTTGGGAATCATATTGTTCCGAGTACAATGCACTCCATGAATACACAAGCAAGTCAAGTGTTATGCATTTCTATGCAATGTAGCCGAATGTGAGAGGATCGGATATCGAGGCACAGCCGAAGGTTGACAACCTGTTAATAGTTGTAGAGCATTTAATTACGAGGTCGTTGGCTGTGACTCCTTCACAAGACTTTGAAAATATATAAAAGCTGAGGTCTTAGCCAATGGGCCGAAATCGATTGGAGAACTCAAAGATAACATTCGTGAATTCATCGAAGACATACAGGCGCACGTACTCCTGCAAGCGTTGCAGTAGCCTCCATTTGGCTGGCATTATTTTTTCAATTTAGCGAGATTATTTTTCTTGAAATTTAATAAATATACAATGAGTAAGTTCTCTTAAGCAATACACGTTTTATTTAATATCAAAATGTAGCCTCTAATCGGATAACCCTGCATAAAATTATATAATTCAATGAGTTTTCGTATATCAATGGCTCAGATAAGCAAAATGAAATCCAAACAACAGCTTGTATGGAACTATTAAAAACAAAGCAATTCACGAAGCCTTGAACTCTAAAATAGAAGGTAGTGAGACGTTCAAATTAGAACTTGATAATCCCAAACTGGTTGCAAAAAAAATGTGTTGTCGAGTATTCAACAAAATACATCTGCTTAACTCAAAACATCAGTGCACTTGCAGGGTGAGTTTTTGGAAGTTATAAAAAGATAAACGCAGACGAGAGTTCCTTTATTCTCAGTTATTTCTTGACTTCAAATGACACTATTAATCGAACTGCTGCTTCACAGCACTCTGTTGGTTCAAATTGTGAAAGTATCTGCATTTGGTCCACCACTCAATCCGTTTGCTGGCTTTGGCAAGCCCTACGCTCTTACCTTACCAACTCCTGGGGAAGCTGTCCTTTGTAACATTGTACCACCAACATGTGAGGAGCAACTATACCGTACAGTGGATGGCTCTTGCAACAATTTGGCAAATCCAAAGTTTGGCACAGCAAATAACAAGTAATCCATATTCGATTGTTGTTCTATTAGACTGAATTGCTTGACTTAAGACTCTCTTTAGATTCGGCCGTCTATTGCCTCCGAAGTATAGTGATGGTATACATCAGCCAACGATCTCACTTACCGGAGAGCCATTGCCAAACTCGAGGCTTTTGTCTTTGACACTCTTCGGTGATTCTGATGTACCAGACCCAGACTTCACATTCATGAACATGCAATGGGGTCAAATGGTTACTATTGACATGAGTCGCATGACAAATGGAACAGCGTCAAGTAAGTCTTTGAATTTAGTCGAAGATGATTTCTAATTTTCGTATGTTTTGCCAGAGCGTTACGCACCATGTTGCAGTCGCGAAATGCGCTATATTGGTGAGGGTCGACAGTCATGCTTCCATATTGAAATTCCATCAATAGATCTTCCAAACATCAAGGCAGGCAACGAGTGCATGGATCTCGTAAGAACCCTGACTGATGAAGAAGCCGATTGTGACTACGAAGGCGGACCAGTGGAGCAATTGAACGACTCAACAAGCTACATGGACATGGGGATGATATATGGCAACACTGATACGGTAAGTCGACGCACTCGCGCCTTACAGGGTGGAAGGCTGATTGTCGAGGAGCGAAATGGTCAATTATGGCTTCCAAATAATCCCAACAAAACACAAGTTTGCAATGTGGAAAATGAACGCGAAGTTTGTTATGTATCTGGCGATATTCGAGTGAATTCATCGCCAGGTGTTACAATTTTGACAACAATGTTTGTGAGAGAGCATAATAGGCTTGCCGATGAGCTGTCGACGCTGAATCCTCACTGGTCGGATGAGGTCATATATCAGGAAGCCAAGAAGATCAATATTGGACAATTCCAGCAAATAACCTACTATGAGTTGTTGCCACTTCTCTTAGGTCGAGAAAATATGTTGAAGAACAAATTGATTTATGACAACCCCGAAAAGGGTAGCTACATCAATGACTACGATCCCAATGTTGATGCGACAGTCCTAAATGAGCATGCAACATCGGCCTTCAGACACTTTCACTCGCAATGTGAAGGAAGATTAGAGTAAGTTAAATACAATTGTAGTTGCTAGATGCAGTGGATGTTTAAAACTAATCTCCTGTGTACTTTTAGCTTGGTCTCCGAAATAAGAACTCTGTTCGGGTCGTTGCGTCTGAGCGACTGGTTCAACCGACCGGCAATCATTGAAGTTGGTGATAACTTTGATTCGTTGTCCAGAGGAATGAGCACACAACCACAACAATTGACAGACAAAAACATCGACAAGGAGGTAATACTTTGGTCTCTCAACAACTTAATATCTAGTAAAATGTGGGTGGGAAGAAAATGGCGGTATCAGTTAATGATCAATACCTGGTTCGTGTATGATAGGAACTCAAACTCGAAAATGTTTTACTTTGACACTGACTTCAAGAGGAAGTTTCTAGCTTGAGAGAAAAGGCCACAATGATGAAATCATTCAAGAACACTTTACTTCTTTACTTTGTTTTTACATAAATTAATTTCACAGATCAAACACTTCTTGTTTCGAAGACACATGCCATTCGGTGGAGACTTAAAAGCGATTGACATTCAGCGTGGTCGTGATCATGGTTTGGCTTCATACAACGATGCAAGGGAGTTCTGTGGCCTAGAAAGGGCTCGAACGTGGTCAGACTTTCGAGACGTTTTAGATATTCACGTAAGGTTCTTTTTCTTTCACAGGTCCGATAATTTATATGACAATTTTAGAGTATTGAGGGACTCCAAGCTTTGTATCACAGCCCCGAGGATGTTGATCTCACTGTTGGGGGTTCTTTGGAAAACAATGTTGCAGGCGCCCTAGCTGGGCCAACATTTTTGTGCATCATCACCGAACAGTTTTATAGAACTCGTGTGGGCGATCGATTCTTCTTTGAAAATGGCAGACCTCAAACGGGGTTCACTAAAGGTATAAGCAAATCGATAACAAATGTGTGCCAGCCTTGAGAGTTTCCTCTTCTTTCTGTTTCAGAACAACTTAGGGAGATCCGGAAAGCAACTGCATCTAGACTTATGTGTGATAATGGCAATCAAATTCAAACAATGCAACCTAGAGCATTTATAACGGTTTCTAACGAGTAAGTTTACTTTTTCAAACTTTCATTTTGATATTTTTCTACTTCCTAACAATCGGATTGGTGCTGTGTCTAATCTTCTTTTCATAACTTCCATAAACATTTATTAATTCTTTTCTTTTTACAGAAATCCTATAATACCCTGTTCGCATATTCCAAGAGTTGATCTAACAAAGTGGATCGAAAGGCCTCAAATTTAGGTGAAGTATCCTAAAAATCGCTTAGTATTATTGCTTCACTGTTGGTATGAAAAGTTTGAGCAATAATGATAATGTCAGAGCAAATAAGCTTACAACGAAGCCTTAATAAACTTATTTGAAACAAGGTGTTGTGTGATAATTTTCTACAAGTGCATGATCTGATTACACAATGTGACCATGCAAGTAGACCTTGGCCTGGATGCACTCAAAAAAATAAGTAAGGGAAGACTTTGTACTTCAAGTGATAAAAGACAGTAGTAATATTTTAACTTTTCGTCTGCCTTTTTGATATCGAATGGAACTGGGTTGCGCAAGTCTATTTGGGAAGAGCAGAAAAATGACACGAATGAAAAACTAGATAATTTGTTTTCTCACTAATGATGAAAAGCTGCCGGGTTGGAGTAAAAGGGATCAACGTGTGAACTAGGATTAGGATTTTAGGAGCTAAGTCTCTCTATGAACCACCAGAAGTTCCGAATGAATTAAAATTTACTCTTCAGTGTCAGACTTGGGGTATCGCTTAGTTCCTTCGAAAAAGTATTTTCCGAGGACTGTTCTTCTGGTATATGTTATCCTAAGCTTGGACACCCATATATGAAGAGTTTGGGGGTTCTTTTCTTCTTTTTTTGGTAGTATCCCTCAAATAAATCAAATGTGTCAAGTGCCAATCTCATCATCATGTAATAAGATGCAATGGCTCCCTCAATGAAAACCTTGTTAAATTCGAGGCAGAAGACGTAAACGAACGCTCGTCGATGTCCGGTCGCCCTTAGTTTTTATATGTACTTACTCGTATTAATACAGTGAGGATATGTAATTTAACTTCTCTTCTTTTCATTTCCGGCGTTACGAGTAGTGATCTTGAAGCGATCACAACTCTCCCACTTTTCTGCTTCACACTAGTGATCCGCCTGTGGGGTACGCCGCGTTGACCTCAGAAAGCGTCGGCAAGCCTCCCGGTTTTGGATTGTTCCATGTCTGAGGCCAACCAAATGCTGCTGTTTTTGCATTTGCTTGTACCAGGAGTGTTTTGGCCTGCCTTTTCTGTTTCGTCGCGAATTTGTTGAAACGTTGTACGATATTGCCTTTTGGACGGGGTTCTGCGGATCTCTCCTTTGAACATGACAATACCAACTGAGCCAACTGGGCGTGCTGAATTTTGTCCAAGATGGTACTTTTGACATGAAGGCTTCCACGGATCTTAGTACTTCTAATTCGATCAAGCTTTGTTACTCCTGCTGTCATCCGAAGCATCTTCATTCCGGCTGCCGTCAATTTGCTCTCATACTTTTTGTACATTGTCCAACATTGTGAACCGTATGTCAGAACTGGACTTACAAATGCTGTGTAGAGTCTTCCCTTCAGCTTAGGGGGCATTTTTCGATCACAGAAGATAGCGGAGTTTTCTCGCCACTTCATCCACCCTACGCTTACTCGATGATTGATGTCGTCATCACAAATTGCTTCACTATTGATCATAGATCCCAGATATTTAAACTTTTCACACTTGGGAAGCACATTTCCATTCAAATAAATGTCTGGAATAGGCTTGTCTGGATCAGAAAAAGGGCAGCACAGGTATTCATTTTTTTAGCGCTAATACGGTACCCATTTCCTTCCAGAACATCAATCCATACGTCAAGTGCTCGTTGCAGGGATGTAGGATCCTCGCTTATGATGACTCCATCGTCAGCAAAGAATAATTGTTGTACTTTATTGTCCGTTACTTTTCCTTCGAGCAAATAATCCAGAACAGCAATAAAGAGCAGTGGACTCAAGACACTTCCCTGATGTACACCTACTCTTATTTGGAATTCTTCGGTGACTCCAGCTGGGCATCTCACTTTTGTAACTGCTCCCTCGTTCATAATAGTCCATAATTATTCGCACTTCGCTTTAGGCTTCAGGAACTCCTCGGTGTCTGAGATCTCGTGGTTGTCGATCGAATGCTTTTTCGAAGTCAACCAACACAATATGCAAATCCTCTAAGGCATCTCGGTGTTTTTCCATAATGATCCTTATACTTTGGAATGCGTCTATACTTGACTTACCCGCGACAAACCCTCATTGGTCATCAGACAGCCTTATTATTTTCCGCAGTCGGCTATCCAAAACCCGCTCAACGATCTTCATAGTGTGGGACATCAACTTGATCGAACGATAGTTGTCACAGCTTCTGGTATCTCCCTTTCCCTTGTACATTGGAAGAAGAAAACTTTCCCTCCATTGATTAGGCAAACTGTCACCTCTTATAAGTTTGGAGATGAGAATCGTGAGCCATCTCAACCCGATGTCTCCCATATTTTTCCAAAACTCATATGGTACCTCGTCTGGCCCAATTGCTTTGCCGTTTTTGGAGTTCTTAACTGCCTCCCTAACTTCTTCGACTGCGACGTCAGATACTTCCGTAAAGTTAGGTGCAGCTGTTGGAAAGTGGCGCCGAGGAAACTGTTCATTCAAAAGATCATCACAATACTGACGCCACCTGTGAAGAGTTTTGTCGTCATCCACAAGTAGCAGTCCTTGAGCATCATTTATGAACTTCGGCGAACGAAACGAGGATATGTAATTTAACTAAGAGTCTCAATATTTACACCGTCAATACAGAAAAAAGGGAGCCCGACTTTTAAATGAAAACGATATTCCAATGTTTCTCAAATACAAAAATGATGGACAATGGATCTGAAAGTCGATTACTTCTTTTCAAATAGCATCGTTCAAGTACGAATAGAAAGGTGTAATGTGCCTTATTGTGACATAGTCAAAATGCTGTTATTAGTCAAAATTTTACTTTACCCTCCATCATCCTTAGGAGCTTATTGGATCCTCCAACTTAAGCTAAGACATGACCTTATTATCACTAGAAGTAATGCTGTATGGTGAGAGTACCACAAAACACGATCTTTTCTTTCACAAAGTTTTCTCTTACTGACTTCTTTGAATGCTTCTAGGCCAAGGCTAACTTGCATTGTCACATTTTCCTCGGATCATAAAATGTGAAAAATTATTGCACAATATCTTGTTTCAAATAAATTTATTGATGCTTCGAAGAAAGTTTATTTGCTCTGACCTTACGAGCTTACACCATTTCATAAATTTTACTTTGTTTTCAATACCAACAATACGGGAACAAGTCAAACGATTGTTAAGATACTTCGCCTAGCTATGAGGCCTTTCAATCCATTTTGTTAAATCAACTCTGGGAATATGCGAACAGGGTATTATAGGATTTCTGTAAAAAAAAAAGAAAAGGATTAATTTGTATAAACGTTTGTGGAAGTTATGAAGAGAAGGTTAGACAGACCAACCCGATTGATAGAAGTAGAAACATATCAAGATAAAAACAAAATTCACCAAAGGCAGTACACAGAGGACCATACACGGTTTGAAAATATAAACTTACTCCTCAGAAACTGTTATAAATGCTCTAGGTTGCATTGTTTGAATTTGATGGCCGTTGTCACACATAAGTCTAGATGTAGTCGCTTTCCGTATCTCTGTAAGTTGTTCTGAAACAGAAAGAAGAGGAAACTCTCAAGGCTGGCATACATTTGTGATCGATGTGCCAATACCTTTAGTGAACCCCGTTTGAGGTCTGCCATTTTCAAAGAAGAATCGATCGCCCACAGATTATGGCCTTAATATCTGTTAACTGTTGCTTAACTGATTTTCACTCAAAGGAAACAAATAGTTTTAACTAGCTTAGTTTTATGAAAAAAAAAGTTATATGATGCTCTACCTAATAGCAAAGTTGGTTTAAAATACCTGACTTTTTGGCTTGATGCGAAGACAAACATTGCACAAAAAAAATTTTAAGTAAACTTTTTTTTGTTGGTGACTAAGTTTCCTTCGAGTTACCTTTTGGAATTATTCACCCCTCGCCACTGATAAAAACATATAAGCTATAATAATTGCCACAGAAGTGGCTTTATTTAAAAGGTAGTTCTGACTATTAAAAGCTTTGTTCGTTGAAACTCCGGGCTTACCATGCGGTCGCCACAAAGCGTTCTTTGAAAAGCCTCAACTCGCTCTGGTTACCAAACTGACTGCTTTTTGAGCCATGAGTTTGCCTTTAACTCGCCGAGAACAAAGCTGTCGAATGGCATGTATTGCTCTGAAAATGACAGAGATATATGATGATTGGCGTTTTTAATGAACCGAAAATTCAGTTTTTTTTTTTTCTTTTTGACTGCTTATAGAGTTGCCAAGCCAACCGTTGTCAACTTTGGATAAAGTTCAACGAACGATCCTATTGTTTGAATCTCGGATGTGCTTTGTGACATATGGCCATTGGCCATCCCAGATTTGGTCCAATTTTGAGGTTCAATTTTCGGTGTTTACAGCATTTGGGGTCGTAGAGTCGTGTATCGACAATAACGCGGCGAATTCTGTTTACACTTTCAATCGCCTCTGGCTCATAGAAAATATTATAGCGTTGTTAAATCGCACAAGCTTTGAGGCTGGCTCACAGGCCCAAAAAGCGAAATTATGTAAAAATAGGGATCAGCAGTAAACTCATTTCGAGCTTATTCACCGAATTTATGTACATACGCCGTCATCGGTGTTAATGCGGTTTCAATTCTTTTACGATAAAAGCTTAGTGAAAATTCCATTATAGATGAAAAAAGGCTCTATTTCTTTAAAAAGAAACACCCTTTATAAATCAAGTTGATCAATCATCAATTAAAAACCAAAGTGATATTCATCAATCAGAATGTCTTGTACATTGTCCCTTACACGTTTTCCCGTGATTTAGTCTCACACAAGGGCGAAAGCTATAAGAGATGCAAAGTGATGATATTTTGAGAGATGATAGAATCTGCAATGTAGATCGCGAATCATGTCGAAAGACCATTTTTGACCGATCTGAATCAAACAAAAATTATTCTGCTTATCAATGGAAAACGCCATAAGTAGTCGCACTTCTCTCTAACTCTCAATTCTTGTGATAGTCGTGACGTAGTGGTTACCACCTGTTATACGAGGGAGGTCGAGTTTCGAGTCTCATAAACGTTGTTTTATTTTTCCAAGGGTATCTCCTTTGCATCGATGAAGAATGCAGGCAGGCAAATGCAGCCAAACAAAAAGCACGACAAATGCTGATGCAAAAACGAACAAGGGCTGCTTACGATCAGTATAACGAGATCTACAAGGAGAAAAGAAGGGAATAACACCGACTTCTCAAAAAGAAAAAGAAGCAGCATGAGAAGCGCTCGTTTGAGGAAATAGAGATGTGCCATGACAGAGTTTAACGAAAAGGTAAAAAGATCCTACCAGGGTGGCAGACCCGAACTCAAGCCTGTAAAGACCAGCAGGGAAACATAGTTATAGAGTCACAGTCGCTACTGAGGATCTGGAAAGATCACTTCTGCAGACTGCTTAACGGCGATACGATAACGATAACGGCGCCCCATTCAGCTTGGACGATGATCAAGAATGCCGTCCTCCCGGTTTAGAAGAAGTTAAACTTGCCATATGCAAACTTAAATCAAATAAGACTGCAGGTGCAGATGGCCTTGATGCCGAACTTTTCAAGGCAGCTGGAGATCAGTTGGAAAGGAGCATGCACCAGCTGATCTGCATGATATGGTCGGAAGAAAGCATGCCCGATGAATGGAACCTCAGTATCGTATGCCCGATCCTAAAGAAGGGAGACCCTCACAATTGCGCCAATTATAGAGGGATAAGCCTCCTTAACGTCGCTTATAAGATCTTGTCTGCTGTAATATGTGAACGTCTGAAACCCCACGTCAACAACTTGATAGGTCCTTATCAATGTGGTCTTAAACCAGAGAAGTCCACAATAGACCAAATTTTCACATTACGGCAGATCTTGGAAAAAACCCGAGAACATAATATCGATATTCACCATCTCTTTATCGATTTCAAGGCCGCGTTTGACAGTATTTACAGAGACGAGCTGTACAGAGCCATGTCTAGTTTCATGCAGGATGACTTTGGAGAATTCATGGGTTGCTCCGTCATGGTCGGTAAAGAACTCACCGAGACCTTTGATGTCGAAAAAGGTTTTAGGCAAGGCGACAAACTGTCATGCGATTTCTTCAACATAATACTTGCCAACCGTTGCTTCTTTGGGTTAAGAAGGCAATTGAGAAACAAAACCCTCTCCAGAAAAACCAAGGTAACCTTGTATAAGACCTTAATCATCCCAGTCCTGCTTTACGGCGCGGAAGCATGGACCTTATCGAAAGCGGATGAGGAAAGCCTTGGTCGTTTCTAAAGAAAAATTCTCCTAATGATCTTTGGCCCCGTATGCGAAAACAATGTGTGGAGAAGAAGATACAACAACGAGATGTATGAGCTGTACCGCGACATGGGCATAGCCAGAAGAGTGCGCATCGCGAGGCTACGAAGGTTGGGCCATGTAGAGCGGATGGACCCAAACGCTCCGGCTCGTCGTGTGTTCGAAAGCACATTGCAGGGAAATCGCGGCAGGGGAAGACCTCGTCTTAGGTGGCGCAATCAAGTGGATGAAGACCTCAACCGACTTGGAGTGCGAAACTGGAGAGAGCTCGCCCGAAATCGAAGTCGTTATAGAAGGATGTTGGTTGAGGCCCTGGTTCACCCCGAACTGTAATGCCCACCTAAGTAAGTAAGTATAAAATCCACTGATTTCTATACATATACATGTCTACATGAGCGTTCAAACCATGCGATAGAAGCTCCACTTTTGAAGAAAAAGTGAAATTTACTCCGGCGCTCCGATTTTGAAGTTATTTACTCCACTTTTTCGACATAGAAAATTTTGGATATCTAAGCTCCAGGCCACAGTGGATAGAAATGCTTGGAATTGAAATTATAACCATTTATAAAATAACAAGTTTGCACCTGAAGATCAACCTCGTGAAAGGCGGTACGTGCTTTAACCGTACACCGATATTATGTCCTAATTGTTGACATAATATCGGTCGTTGAAAAAGAAAAAATAATAAAAGAATTTATTATTTTCAGCTGAGTGTTATGATTTTAAAAATCAAAATGAAAAGTTCAAGTGACCTTCACTCCTATGCGTTTCGCCCATGTACAACGATGGGCTCATCAGTTACATGTTGTTATACCCTTCTAAGACGCAATGTTTATTATTTTTTTCTTTTTCACTAAATATCGGCCAGACAATGGGCAAACATTCTCTAGGTGCATGAATGTAACCAGAACCACATTCCCCTAGAAATAAATACCCCTATTATGGATGACAACTCAACTGAAATTGGGTTGTCTTCTCATATATATAACACGGGCACACAACCCAATTTTCAGTTGGGTTGTCATCTGTAATAGGGGTGATAAAGTTTACAGTGTGTTTGCACTGTAAACATAATATCGGTCTTTCACAGGTCCCCTCAAAGAAATGCAGCTTCCAGGCGACCATTTGACGTCGCCAAGATGACTGATAATACCATTTGGCAATAAAGAGTGCAGAAGATTGATTGCGGCATGAATGCGTGGCATGAATCGCCATTCTGCATGAACCAGAGGTTATCTAAGTCCATATCATCGATCCCATTAAAAAGTTGTATACTATTTATAAAGCCCACTGAATACCGAAGCGTAGAAACGTGCTCGTGGATCTAGTCACTAACTCACGGCTTCAGCAGCCGTTTGTGAACTTTTTGAATTGTTCACTAGTATTATCTTTTGCACAAACTTACTTACAGCGCAGCTGCTCGTTGGGTGCTTCATTTCGGCCAAAACTTCTTTTAAAAACGCACTATTTGAGCACACAGCATTTCCCAACTTTGTTCAGGCGTAGAGCAACTTTTTTCGTTCCTCGGAGGTATGATATCGACTTTTTGTCAAAACTTCGACCCCACTCTGTATTTCGTTTCGAAAGACAAGTCTATTCGAAAGTGATTTTCGATTCGTTTATGAATTCGAACTCTGTAAATTTTTCGAATCGGAAAAAAGTACTTGTAAATATTTCCATTTACGAAATAGATTTTACCGAGTCTCCAAATATTTCTCAAGAGATCTGTCAAATCAAGCAAAAATATAATATCAAAGCAAATTGCAAACAAGTTAAGAAAGAAAGAAATAATAAATAAATAAGGAGTACACAATATTCGTTTTCGGACATTTTTGCTTTCGAAACGAATTACAGAGTAGGGCCCCAGCTGTCAGTGTCAAAATAAGCTACGGTTTAAAAAAAAAACCATAAGAAGGACCATCCTTTACTTAGATAAATCTTTCTATTGAAGAAAAAGTATAGGTTTTCTTTGTGCTTCAAATCTATTTCAGAAATTTATCATTTACTCCACTTTTTTCTTCAAACTTGCTCCGAAGTTTAATGACTGAGGTTTGAACCCTGATTCTACATGTCTATATATTTTTAATTTACTTCATTTTCTTCTCTATTTAACAACAATCAAATGGATTCAACAATTGAAAGGGCCAATAGAAAAGTTCACTGTGGCGTATGCGGAATTTTTTTCCTTATCATCACTTCAGTGCCTGAATGATAATGTGGTTGTACTGTTCTTAACACAACGACTGCATCATGATTAAGGTATTATTTGTTGATCTCTTCTTTTCTATTAAAAAAATAACTTGAACAAAAAATATTACACTTTTTAAATAAAAACACTTGGTTTTTTGTGTATACTGAATAAGAGGTAATTTAATAGTAGCAAATAAGTATCGATTACAAAAATTCTACTCTTCCTCGTAATCAAATATGTTTTCTGTTTATTTTCAACTGATATTTTAGGTATATGTAGAAACTTCTAACGACTTGCTTATGTATTTGTGAATAATGATAATATTAATAATAGGTAATAATAATTTAACAATTCTTTTGTGGAAAATATATCCAAAGTAGTACAGAATTATGACGAGTATACAATAATAATAATCAATTAATTAATTAATTAATATGTCTGGTCTACGTATTGTATGTGATTTTCTTTCTTTCTTTATTGGAAAAGAAAAAAACTATAATAATAAACAAACTCTACTGCGCTATTGGTTGTAGAAGATCTTCGAAGCACGAACACTATGTGGCAGTTAATGCATTCCACTCGAAGCGAGGGTTTTTGGAGTGCGTTACCGGCAGACACTCGGGTTCGACTAATTTCCATTCGCCATTTATCTGCTCCACCGTTGCAAGACTACAATAGGGTATCTTATGTATGACTTGACGTAATTCATTTGTAGAACGTGGATTTTCACCCATTAGCTGACGAGAGCATGTGTCTAATGTGGTAGCGTGCGCTACAATAAGTATGTTGCCGGCTGGTGTATATAATAGAGTGATTATAAATGTTATCTTTCATTTTTATGAACTTATAAAACTCACTTGTGGATTCTATGATTTTGAGCAAACACTCGTGATTTCGACTATAAAACTCCTCCGACGTCTCCTTGATGGCTTCATTTAAATTGGTCCCAGTTGATATTGGTTCGTAGTCCTTGTCGATGTGATAACGAGAGTCTATTAATTCATCCAAAGTACACCATTCGGGCACTCCGTCAGGATACCAAGCCATCCATTCGAACAGACCAGCTTCCACGCGCAGCTTATGTTTCCCATTCAACTTAAGGCCTGTGAAAGACATTAGTTAGTTTTTTTCTAACAATACTCGTGCTCTAAGAACAACCTTCCAAAGCGCTTGTACATGTCTGAACACAGCGATACGCTGGCGAGCAATACACATGGTCCACTTGAACCCCAGCCTCATACATAGCTTCTCCTATCAACTTGGCTTGGAAAAGACCAATGTTGGTTAGAGGCGAATCATTTTGCCAGCCATCCGGGCAGTTTTTTCTATCAGAAGAAGTGGGTCAGTTTGATTCACTCTTTATATTAATCAACACCAACTTACCTCTTAGGTAACGACTTTGGCATGTTCAGATCCTTCCTGACGTAGTTATTGAACTCATCAAAACAATAGGGGATCCATGTGCCAAATGTAAAGTCGACTCTCTCCCCATGTCGCATTATGTAAATTTTACGATTCTTGGTCCCCAGTCCCCCGGATGTGCTTGAATCTTTCTTCTCTGATTGCATGCTTGGACTATCTATGTCGGCGTCGTTATCTAGTTCTGGTTGTGGATGAATGGGTTGCAGCACCGATGGAATTTCAACACAACGATTTATTAAAGATTTTCTTAAAAACCTCTCTGCACTCAGATCGGATTCTTCAGTGAAAGAGGAGCCCTCAATTAAGTCTTGATGTAGAATACCTGAACATAGAATTACTTAAGTTTTTATTCAGTCTCAGATTGACTAAAATAAAACCCACCTGTTTGCAAGTCTCTTCTCTCGTCCTGCTCTGTGGACAAACTTCTACCGTCTACAATATCAATCTCCTCGACAGATGTCAACGATGGCGTTATAGATTTCGATAGTTGAACAACTCTATGCATAGTCCATGCATCTGATTCAGCTGTTCGTTCGGTGTAATTAACGGGCAAGTATCCAGTCATTCCAGTCAACCATGAAATACCCTCAACCCATCCATCACATGAATTTTCAACCGCTTCACTGTTTAAATAAATGAAATCACCTATCCTCAGTTCAAGCTCGTCGATTTCATGCGGGCTATGTGGATATAGAACTTTGTGTACCTAAAAGAATAAGCCAATAAATTTATTGTTATATCATAATTTAGTTCAAGTCTCGTCTTAAGAACATAGGAAATAAAAAAAAAAAAAAAATTATATTTAAAATATCTTTGAATTGTTTTACTTGTTTCGTCGCTAGTCTTGGATCGCGAGAATACAATCGAAGTTCCCAACTGGATGCACAAGATGGATCTAATAATTCCACTAATGTTTTCAGTGCATTAAATTGGCTCTGCGGGAACTGATACGCTAAGGTCAAATGAAGTGATTTAACGTGCGGCTCCAATGATATTGCTAAAAGAACAGACATAGAGAAGAAAAAAAAAACACAAATAACGAAGAGTGAAGAAAACCAGAAAGATAAAATAAAAGAACTCATACCCTCTTTCTACAATTCATTCAACTCAAGCGATCTATCTGATAGACATTCAGGATAAGATAACAAAATTGAACTGAACTACATGCTGTGTTAGTGCAAAAAAAAGATATGATTGTCAAAGTCAAGTAAATTTCATGCAAGTAAAAGCGAGATGATATTGCTAAATTATTTTTATCTTATCTTAAACGAAATACTAGTTAAGTTTACTAATGTGAAGCGTTTTCTAATCATTCTCTTGGTGTTTTCTGAAAGAATAGGTACATATTTGTCTTGGACTCGTAGACTTTGACCAGCCAGCTAATAAAGAACAGTGACATGCTTTTTTTAAATACCAGCACAAGCAATAACAACTCTCGGGGAGTAGAAAATCTAGAAAAATAGTAAGTCGTTTCGCATTTTAGCTGATGTACATATTGATTCCGAGTTTCAGTGGCATCTTGGACATGTACAAAATTTCATTGACAATACTTTAAGTGTTGATCTACACGTATTCATTGATCGACTTCGTGTTGCAGAAACAAATTCTTCCTATTCTTTAGAGGCGCTGTGAAATGTTAAACCCAAAAAGATATTGCAACTCTCTTTCACTCATCTACTACACACTACTGACACTACTGATCAGTTTGTGGAGTACGCCACTTGTAAGAACAACAACGTTCTAATTTATCTACAATCCAATTTATATTCGATTTCTTTTAGTGATTTTCGACAGCGTTCGATCACGCAAGAATATGGCCCTTATTGCGAGTGTCGTCTAACATTCGATGCGACAAGGGTCGAAAGCTATCGACAAGGATTTCTGTTAACTGTGAATAATAAAAGTAGTTATTGTGAATAAATTCTATAATTTGATATTTGAGGTACGAGGGAGCGTTTTTATATTCGCGGAATGAGGGATATAGGGTGGAAATAAAAAAAACAAAATATTTTTCCTTTTCAATATATTCACCTGCAAGACGGATACATTTTTCAGATCTTTCAATAAATATCCTCATAAAAAAATGTTTTGTCTTTATCTTCAAAATACGCCGAAACTGCCTCTTTGGGTTCATCATCATGGTAAATTTCTTACCCCGAAGCTCTTTTTTCATTTTTGGGAACAGATAATAATCACTCGGGGCCAGGTCTGGACTGTAGGGTGGGTGATCCAAAATATCGAAGCCCACTTTATGCAGGGCAATGCGGCTCGCGATTTCGTGCAAAAGCAGCACACCTCTCGTCAATTTCCCCCGTCTTTTCTTTTTAATGGCTTCTTTTAATCGCTCTAATATTGAAGCGTAGTATTCTCCGGTTGTAGAAACACCTTTATCTTTATAATCAATTAGTAATATTCCTTCCGAGTCCCAAAAGACCGTTGCCATGAGTTTTCCCGCTGACTGTTACACCTTAAACTTCTTGGGAGGTGCTGTGCCTTTTTTGTGCCACTGCATGGAGCCTTGTTTAGACTCAGGCTCATAATGATGAACCCAAGTTTCGTCTATAGTAACAATTCGCCTCAATACACGATCCTTGTCTTCATTGCAGAGGTCCACAAATGCACGTGAACACTCTAAGCGCTTTGTTTTTCTCCATATTTCACTTTTTAGTCCCGATTATGTTGCTTGGTTGACGATAGCTCGAAAACAAATTGTCTAAGAACAATGAAACCCCGTATTTATACTAATTATGAGTAGCTGAACTCGTTACGACTATAATGAGCATAGTCACCCCCCTCTAACCCCCTCATTCTGCGAATATAAAAACGCTTCCTCCTTCCTTGGTTTTAAAATTAATAGTAGATTGAGTTGCTGTGATGCTACTTCAGAAACAATTAGGCGAGTCTACAGTGGATTGCGTACCCTAAGAATTTCATCTAATTTACTGTCTCCGAATATGAAATCACATTTAGTAAAATCATTGTTGTTACCTTTTTTTACCTATAATTCTTTAGTTTACCCCTGTTTAGACTATGAATGCAGACGTAAGTTAAATGTAGCGTTCAATGACTGTTTGCGGTATATTTACGGTCTACCAAGACATGTAAGTGTTTCAAATTTTAAAACTTCTCTTTTAGGAATGAGTTTAGATGCGTTTTATGAGTATAGATCACTCCTGAAACTTCATGACATAATCCATAATTGTTGCCCCGAGTATTTGCACGCATATCTTCACTTTCTAAGATCACCTAGAGGACTAAAATTAGTTCTACCACGGTTTACACATAGCATTGGAGAGCGTTCTTATTTTATTAACGCAATTAGATTGTGGAATAATCTTCCACATCGATTGCAAAGAATCATTTCGTCGAAGGATTTTCGGGGGGAGTTGCTTAATCACATGTCGAGAAGGGTTTGAAGAATGGTTTTATTTTAGTTTTTCATAATTAATCGCTTTCTCTGTTTTTATTCTTTTTCTTTTATTTTTATTTTTATTTTTTTTTTTTTTTTATAATTTCTTTTATATATTTTTGCTACCACTTTTTCCGTATAGTTCTACTCTTTCCATTGTTTCTCAGTTTAAATTTTACATTTTAGTATTAACTTACTGAACAAATTTATTGTGATGAACTACAATTGTAATTTAAATATCTGAATACTTAATTATAAGATCAATCTTGAAGTATGATGTTAAATTATTTTTAAGATAATAAATACAATACAAAAAATACAATACAATGCTTCCTCGTAGTTTCAGTGATAGTCGAACGCAAAAATACAGACGATAACGATCGAATTCAAAATTGAAAGCATCGAACAATAAGAATACGCAATACCAAATTTCATTTTCGATGTTCGACTGTCCACAACCGTCGTGTATCGACTGCCAAACGACACTCGCAATAGGGGCCTATATTTCGATGGCGAGCGATGATACCATTTGACTTCAGACCCATTCAGCCACCAACGGCGATGTCTTTGAAAGTCATCATGAACAACAAAACTTTTGCACTCTTTAAAAGCCAAGTTTGTTTTTCATAGATCAAGTTAACTAGGGACAGTGCATTTTTTAAGAACGCTTCTTGAATATCGAGTGAATAGAACTATTGAAATGACAGCCTAGTTCTGCCCAAACACACAAGTCACAACGTTATGGCCTACTGAGAACCACAAATTGAATAATGAGTGTAAATTTGTGACTTAACTGGTACGTTGTGGCTTGCGGAGTATCAATGATGTCGTCCAGAATCAAGCGGTTAATCCGTTTACTATTCTTGAGTTTGCATATTACCATTCTATAAACCATGGAATTAAAACATTCTCACAATTCCACTTAGAGAAAGTTCAAATGCGACATGAAACAAGTCATGTTGTGAAAAGCTGGGAGCATCAAACTAATGAAAAAAGACCGCTACTTCATAATCGTTAAAAGGTTTGCATCTGCCCAGGATTTTCAATCAGCTCAGCGTCTGAATATCCGTAATATCCGAATTTTTGCTACAATTAATCGATTTAAGTATTGAACAGATTTTCTGTGATCCAAGGCAGATATAAACCGTATAGTGAGAATAGTCCCTTAGAATACGCCCAGTACTGCTGTGTGCACCTAGTTTTTATAGATTTGTTTTGAAAGGATACGACACCATCTAACAAATGAACTCACTGTCTTACCAATGTAAGAACTGGCTGGTCTTTGTGCGTTTTTCATATTGGCGTTGCTTTTTACTCGTGTGAAGTCAAAACATCGCCATTGCATTAAGCAGAATGTTAAGAGTTAGCATTTGTAACCTCCTTTTAAGCGACTCACAAGACCTTCGTGCATCTTAGAAATTGGTGTGGTATTCCGTAAAGCTTCTGGTACCCGGGGCGTAAAAGTTAGTATGTCAGCCTCTTCCGTGGGAGGTGCAAAGTCCGAATCCCAAGAAAAAAAATGTTTTCCAACGGTTATCGCCTTTCGCTTGTCTGCTTTAATATGTGAAAGTCTGAAACCCCACGTCAACAACTTGATAGGTCCTTATCCAAAATCCAAAAAAAATCCAAAATAGACCAAATTTTCACATTACGGCAGATCTTAGAAAAAAACCCGAGAATATAATATCGATATACTCCATCTTTTTATCGATTTCAAGGCCGAGCATGAAAGTATTTACGGAGACGAGCTGTACAGAGCCATGTCTAGTTAGGCATTCCTGCAAAACTCTTACGAATATGCAGGATAACTTTGGAGAATTCACGCTCCGTTAAGGTCGGTAAAGAACTCACCGACCCTTTGATGTTGAAAAATGCTTTCGACAAGGCGACAAACTGTTGTGCGATTTCTTCAACATCATACTTGAAAGGATTGTAAGAAACTCAAACGTCAACACCAGAGGAACAATCTTTCAAAAGTCTGCACATGAACTCGCCTATGCAGACGATATTGACGTAATGGGAAGAAATAAACGTGATATCATAGGTGCTTTTGTGAGTATTGAAACAGAAGCGGCAAAAATGGGTTTGATGGTTAATGAGGGCAAAACGAAGTATATGCTGTCATCAAACAAGGACACAGAACATCGACGAATTGGACAAAACGTCACAATAGACAGACATAACTTCGAGGTAGTACAGGACTTCGTCTACCTAGGATCCGCTGTAGACACGGCCAACAACATCAGTGCGGAGATCAAACGGAGAATAACTCTTGCCAACCGTTGCTTCTTTGGGTTAAGAAGGCAATTGAGAAACAAAACCCTCTCTAGAAAAACCAAGGTGACCTTGTATAAGACCTTAATCATCCCAGTCCTGCTGTACGGCGCGGAAGCATGGACCTTATCGAAAGCGGATGAGGAAACTCTTGGTCGTTTCGAAAGAAAAATTCTCCCAATGATCTTTGGTCCCGTATGCGAAGACAATGTGTGGAGAAGATACAACAACGAGCTGTATGAGCTGTACCGCGACATTGGCATAGCCAGAAGAGTACGCATCGCGAGGTTACGATGGTTGGGCCATGTAGAGCGGATGGACCCAAACGCTCCGGCTCGTCGGGTGTTCGAAGGGGAAGACCTCGTCTTAGGTGGCGCAATCAAGTGGATGAAGACCTCAACCGACTCGGAGTGCGAAACTGGAGAGAGCTCGCCCGAGATCGAAATCGTTAGAGAAGGATGTTGGTTGAGGCCCAGGTTCACCCCGAACTGTAATGCCCACCTAAGTAAGTAAGAGTTGCAAAATTTAACAAGGTTTCACAAGCCATTTCCAATAAAAATGCTTAAAATATTACTGCCTAACAATTGCAAACCCAAAACTCTTAGCACCAGAATCTCAACAACATCCGGTGTTGGCTTGGCCAAAAAATAAAGCTATGGTCGTTACAAAGCCTTACTGGAAAACCGCAACTTTCCCTCAATGTAAAACTGATTATTTTTTGAGCCACGGGCTCAGCTCGCCCAAAAATAGCAATAGGTTTTTGCTTGAGAGAGTTCAGGTAACTTAAAGGGCTGTCAAATGGCATTAATATTTTTCTTTAAATGAAAGGGATGTGTAGTGTTCTCGTGGTTTGAACAACCTAGGCCAACTCTAGGTGAAGTTTAACAAATGAAGTATTTTCATTTCCGAATTGAAAATACGTCCTCTCAGACAGTTTTGTTCAAAATCTCAAATTTCTTAAACAAAAATTACTCAAAATTAAAAAAAAAATTAAAACTTAAAAAAATTCAAATAAAATATAAGCATCGTAACAACTGTTTACAAAAAAATTGCAAAAATATTAGAATCGCAAGTGTTTGCCATGAGACACCTACATACACTTAAGTACCACGTCTTTTACTTACTACAAATATGTATGTATTTATGTAACTTAAAAAACAAGCATGCACCCATCATTCATACAAAATACATCTAAATTAAATTTTAAAAACAATAATAATCATTCTTACATCGACTGCTGCGCGGTATGCACCGATTACCAGATGATACAGCCCCACACCATGGAAAACAAGCCACGATTGCATCAAGTTGTTCATAGGTATCACTTATTACTAAAAGGCCCACCAATTATAGTTAAGAAACAAAAAATATGAAAGAAAAGAAGAACAATAAAGTTTAAAATGATGAACTTTGTTAGTTTCTCTTTATGCATCCAGAACCATGATGTGAAAAAGTAGATATTGAAATTTGAATTACTTGAATTAGAGGATTCTTTCACATATTGCAAGGCCAAGCGCTTCAAGTAGTTGGCATCGTCTTCAGCAACAAAGAAACCCATAAAATTTGGACTCATATACAATTCTAGTTTAATTGGTCGATCTAGTAAGGCACCGGCCATATCAACGATTTGTTTTAAGGCCTTTGATAGTTGCAAAGCGCATTCGTCAGGAGCCTATAAGAAAAATGAAACAGATCGGTAAAACTTCCTATATATATTGGTGCAGCCCAATTCCCAAGAAACTATTTTAGGGATAAGGACAAATCAGTCACATATAATTCATAAAAAAAAAGAAAAGAACAGCGATAAGCTCTCTTCATTTCCGTCTTTTACAAAAATATAGGTAGTTAGGCGAGAGCACCAATAAATATTTAAACAGATAACAGGGAAAAGTAGCAATTTCAAAGATTCGTGTATAAGAAATACCAAAAAAGAGTATAAATTTAGTTTACCTTAAAAAACGAAACAAGTGTAATATGGGGAACATAATTGTGTGCACCATTCCATCCGCATAGCAGGCGTGATTTATTCCAAAACTCTTCCAACTGATGTAAAAATGGTCCGGTCGGGCAGGCATACAAAATATATTCTCGAGGAATGCACTCGTCTATTGAAGGATCATTTACATGGGCCAATAGCCAATCTGATGCAATTTGTACTCCTCGGTTACCAGTCGAAGCGAGAGCCTTTTCTCTAAATACATAAATAAAAGAAAAATGTTACAGATGGCAGATTCAAGAAATCACATCACAAATTTTCCATTCAATTTTCTTTTTGCGTCTTGAATAAGAAAATCGATACTCAGTTTGCACTTACGCCCTGTGCTTTTGAAAACCCATCTGTAGAAGCGTCTGCAACGGAGTTAAATGCTGCTTCGAGATTCTTGTTGGAGTTGGGTTCTTTCTAGGCGGTAAAGTTGCCATTTTTTAGTGCAATAATATAATCAATTAAATTGCAAAGGGCTTTAATTTAATAATTTTCATCAGCAAAAAGGAACAAAAATGAAAATTGTTTACAGACGACTATGCAGCGGCGGCGGTGAGCAAAGTGGAAAAACAAGTGCAAAACAAAAAGTAAAAAGAAGTCCTTCAAAGCGTTTGTTTACCTGCGCAAGAAAAGTCAAACTGGATGACAGTTGAAAAGGTGGAAAACTTTGTTGAGTGGTGAGTTAAATTCCGCACATCAAGTACAGCGGCTGCAGCTGCTGGTGGTCGTTGAAAATAACTGGTAGTTGAGATTTGAAACTATTTTTCTTTTTACCTACCCAAGTAATGATCATCGGTCATCTGTTGACATTCGTCATTCCTAAATGCAAAAAAGTTACGAAATGTAACATTAATGTCGTTCCTTAATGCAATGTTGAGTGTCAGAATGTTACGTTTTGTAACTTTCCCAACTCAACTCTGGGTTTCGATGTTAATTGTCAATCAAAACCCTCTAAAATTGTTGTTGCTCAGATTTATTTTGCTTATTAATCTTTCAAAATTCTCCAAATTCTCTTTTTTTTCATCAAAAACTAGTTTCTTTTTGTTGGGTTTATATTTCAAGAATTTATTTTTATTTTTGACATACCAACAAAGTCTAACATTCAGTCGTTCCTAAATAAATTCAGTATTTTGTAACAAAGTTAAACATATACAACGTCCACATCTATTACGTCAATGATATACAACAACAACTATGATTTTGACACTACAGTATCGCGTAACACCGAAAGCAAAAAAGAACGCATTACAGCGATTGAGATAGCGCGAAGCATATTGTGATTTGAGGCCCTGCTTTTGGGAATCCAATTCATTTCATTCAACAGCTGGAAATTATGAAATGGGAGCATTTGTTGGTCAGAAACCAAGCATGCACAGTAAAATATCACAGACATGTTTATGATTTACTTTCGCATAGATCTTTTCTGAATCCGATATTCTAAGTTGATAGTCTATCTACATATATAAATATATTTAAATAAGTTATGTTCGCATATGAACACTTATAAAACGTGAGTTATTCGACTGCAATGATTTTTAAACTTTCTTTCTTGGAATGGTGTTTTTGACCAATCTATATGCCGGTTCTCCATTGGCTATTCTCAATGCTTTGTTTATGTTCGGGATCCCACGGGATCCCAAAACTTGTATTTTTACTTTTTTTTACGTAAAAGTGCACAAAGCTTTTGATTTTTTTTTTTTTCACTTTCCCTCTTGTAAAGAATTTACCCGAACTATTTTCAAGTGCAGTTTCTTACTTGTCAAATCGGCTGTTTGTGAAATCAGCTGATCGAAACATTTCGATTGAATTCAAATTTATATTTGAAATTAAGGCCGCGACCCATAGAATCCGTTGCGTCCGTTCACTGCCGGATTCAACTGACAGCAGTGAGTTTTAGCGGACACAACGGATTATGGTGACCCATAGAATCCGTTGCGGTGTGAAGAGAAAACTTCAAATTGGTTTTGACTGCGCATGTCATCAGTTCTGCCGGGCGCAAAAGTTAAAAGTTGGGCTACTTTTTCCGTTGCGTCCGTTGCATCCGATGCTTATGGGTCACCTCTCATAAGATCGTGTGTATTTAATCGAGCTGTCAGTTGAATCCGGCAGCGAACGGACGCAACGGATTCTATGGGTCGGGGCCTTTAACTGAAAAAATTGAAAGCGTAATCTCTCTTTGTTGGTTTGAAAAAAAAAAAACAAAATAATGTTGAGTGTGCAATGTAACATTGCTATGAGCTCGTTTTAACACGTTTCTTAAACAAAATTGTTTGTATACCTATTTAGTTACTATTTCAACTGAGAGTACATGATAAATGCCACGGAGCCAGAGTTATCCCGAGGTGCGTATCTTTACTTTTCATTTCCGGATGGAGATTACAAAAACAACATTAAAAAGCTCGAGCTCAAACTTTTTCCTGGGCTTTTTCCCAAACTTTACTTAGAAAGTAAAGAAACAGACCTATAACATCGCGTGCGTCGTACAATGTCAAATAACAATTTAGTTGTAACACCGGAAATGCATTGTCAAGCTTTGACCTTTGAATTGTAACTGCGTGTAATAAGTGTGTGGGATGAATGCTCGATGGTCATTCGAGAACTTAGACGGCACCTTGAGAGATTTATGTGGTAGCCAACGAATATTTGGTGACGCTGTGATACTCCTAGCAGGTGACTTTATACAAACTTTATCAGTTCTACCCCGTCCTTCAGCTGCTGGCACATTAAATGCATGTTTAAAGTCGTCTAATTTGTGGAGATATGTGTAACTTTGGAAGGTTTAGTTAATTCTTCGCTTGTAAATCAATTGACACTGTGATGAATCAGAGGTCCAATTACCGCATCATGATCACTGCAGTGATCTGCTGTTCATTTATCGGCTTCAATTGTGGTAATTAAGTGCTCGATAACGTGAGAAGAAATGCCAAAAACGTATAATTCAGTCACGTATTGCTCGATCACGTGTGCGGTAATTCGACCCCAGGATGACGTAGGGAATTATCCGACGGAGTTTTTAAATTCTCTCGATTTGCCGGGATTGCCGCTGCCTTATTTGGCTTTGGAAATTGGAACGCCAATGATTATGCTTCGCAACATCATTCAACCGAAATTATGTAACAGTATCAGACTTGCAGTTAAAAATCTATTTACAAGTCTCATCGAAGCAACTATTTGGTGTGGAAAATACATAGGGGAAAACATTTTAATTCCTCGAATTCCAATTATTCCTCAAGATATGCCTTTCGAATTTTAAATGTTTTTGATTTCCAGTTCGTTTTGCTTTTGCTTTTACTATCAACAAAGCTCAAGGGCACAATTATTGGCAATTTGTGGTATTGATTTGGAGTGTCCCTTTTTAGCACATGAGCAACTTTATGGTGGGTGCTCACGAGTAGGGAAGCTTTCTTGGTTTTTCATTTACACAAATAATAACACAATAGCTAAACAAAGAACAATAAAACTTGACAAATTTAATAAAGCAAATGACTGTTACGTTGAAGCAGGTTCAAAAGGTTCAAATCCCAATATAAAACAAAAAAAATTTTTATTTTTACACGGGTATCGCTTGTAAAGAATTTACCCGAACTATTTTCAAGTGCAGTTTCTTACTTGTCAAATCGGCTGTTTGTGAAATCAGCTGATCGAAACATTTCGATTGAATTCAAATTTATATTTGAAATTAAGGCCGCGACCCATAGAATCCGTTGCGTCCGTTCACTGCCGGATTCAACTGACAGCAGTGAGTTTTAGCGGACACAACGGATTATGGTGACCCATAGAATCCGTTGCGGTGTGAAGAGAAAACTTCAAATTGGTTTTGACTGCGCATGTCATCAGTTCTGCCGGGCGCAAAAGTTAAAAGTTGGGCTACTTTTTCCGTTGCGTCCGTTGCATCCGATGCTTATGGGTCACCTCTCATAAGATCGTGTGTATTTAATCGAGCTGTCAGTTGAATCCGGCAGCGAACGGACGCAACGGATTCTATGGGTCGGGGCCTTTAACTGAAAAAATTGAAAGCGTAATCTCTCTTTGTTGGTTTGAAAAAAAAAAAACAAAATAATGTTGAGTGTGCAATGTAACATTGCTATGAGCTCGTTTTAACACGTTTCTTAAACAAAATTGTTTGTATACCTATTTAGTTACTATTTCAACTGAGAGTACATGATAAATGCCACGGAGCCAGAGTTATCCCGAGGTGCGTATCTTTACTTTTCATTTCCGGATGGAGATTACAAAAACAACATTAAAAAGCTCGAGCTCAAACTTTTTCCTGGGCTTTTTCCCAAACTTTACTTAGAAAGTAAAGAAACAGACCTATAACATCGCGTGCGTCGTACAATGTCAAATAACAATTTAGTTGTAACACCGGAAATGCATTGTCAAGCTTTGACCTTTGAATTGTAACTGCGTGTAATAAGTGTGTGGGATGAATGCTCGATGGTCATTCGAGAACTTAGACGGCACCTTGAGAGATTTATGTGGTAGCCAACGAATATTTGGTGACGCTGTGATACTCCTAGCAGGTGACTTTATACAAACTTTATCAGTTCTACCCCGTCCTTCAGCTGCTGGCACATTAAATGCATGTTTAAAGTCGTCTAATTTGTGGAGATATGTGTAACTTTGGAAGGTTTAGTTAATTCTTCGCTTGTAAATCAATTGACACTGTGATGAATCAGAGGTCCAATTACCGCATCATGATCACTGCAGTGATCTGCTGTTCATTTATCGGCTTCAATTGTGGTAATTAAGTGCTCGATAACGTGAGAAGAAATGCCAAAAACGTATAATTCAGTCACGTATTGCTCGATCACGTGTGCGGTAATTCGACCCCAGGATGACGTAGGGAATTATCCGACGGAGTTTTTAAATTCTCTCGATTTGCCGGGATTGCCGCTGCCTTATTTGGCTTTGGAAATTGGAACGCCAATGATTATGCTTCGCAACATCATTCAACCGAAATTATGTAACAGTATCAGACTTGCAGTTAAAAATCTATTTACAAGTCTCATCGAAGCAACTATTTGGTGTGGAAAATACATAGGGGAAAACATTTTAATTCCTCGAATTCCAATTATTCCTCAAGATATGCCTTTCGAATTTTAAATGTTTTTGATTTCCAGTTCGTTTTGCTTTTGCTTTTACTATCAACAAAGCTCAAGGGCACAATTATTGGCAATTTGTGGTATTGATTTGGAGTGTCCCTTTTTAGCACATGAGCAACTTTATGGTGGGTGCTCACGAGTAGGGAAGCTTTCTTGGTTTTTCATTTACACAAATAATAACACAATAGCTAAACAAAGAACAATAAAACTTGACAAATTTAATAAAGCAAATGACTGTTACGTTGAAGCAGGTTCAAAAGGTTCAAATCCCAATATAAAACAAAAAAAATTTTTATTTTTACACGGGTATCGCTTATCGCGAGGAATTGGCAAGTCCTCCGTTAGTAAATTCTTTGCCATAAAAAGCGCTTTCTCGATTAGCCGTTCGGAACCGGCAGAAAATTGTAGGTCCCCTCCATTCCCCCACAAGGCATGGTTGTGAGAAATGCGCTAGGCCCAGGGGCTCCTTGCTTTGTAGCGCCACCCTATTTATTTTTTTTTATCGCTTATCGTGACTAATTGGCAAACCCTCCGATAATATCCAACATTTCCTCGCAATCGGCAAAAGTTGTATAGGTCAAAAGGTATGGTTGTGAGACATGCGCTTCGCCTGAGGTTCCCCGCCCTGTTGTGCCACCATATTTATTTATTTACTCATCAAACTTTAAATCACACCGATTCTATAGAAGTTTCATTTCAAATAATTTTATTGTTGACTTCAACGGAATATAAAAAAAAAAACACTCTTCAGAAAACCTAAACGTCACATTATTCGTCTTTTTAATAAACTAATTAATTTTATTCAAAATGAATGCCCAATCTCAAAATCAAAGTTTGAATTCAAATGCACTTCCTCTAAATCAAACATCGAAAGGGAAATTGAGCCAAAAGCAACCTTTATCAAGTCCTGTTGACGAAAGCAATGCGAGTACGAAGGAATTGATAGAAACATTTTCAATGAACACAAATAAATACTTGCAATGTAAATGGAATAAATTTTTAGAAAATCTTCCAAAAAATACGTTATTGATCAAGCCGTATGCCGAATACAAGAAAAAGTAAGCTGCTTACCTATTTTGTAACAATAAATTGAAGTATGAGTGTGAATGATTTTTCATTTTAGGAAGGATCCTGTAAGGAAAATGATATTAAATGATTCATATTTCTTAAATTCTGGAGAAGTCATACCAGTTCCCATTTTAAAATAAGTCGAGTTACCACAAAATGTATACTTACGTGAATAAACATAATGGTGGTGGTGGATACTTGCGTATTATCCTTTTACGATGTGATTACACTATTGGCCAACATTTTTCAATTACAAAAATCATTCAACACAGCACATAATGCTCATGGGATATTCTCTAGGACCTACTTATAGTACCACAGAGTTTGTGTACTCTTGGCACTTTCCATTGGACGAAAAGAACCGTCCAGGAGCGTCCAGAAGCATTCTCAAACCGTTCCATTGGTGCAAAAAGATCGCTTCTCATGATTCTGAGGAGTGACAGCCGCTTCTCGATTTGAAATGAGAATCGACTCAAGAAGCACTAACACATGTTACTCAAATGTCAAAAAGAAAATTTTCTTCAAGGAATATTTTTTAAGAGCCATAGGTGTTTCACTCACACAAAGGCAATTACGTTAGATTGAACAGAAATTATTTTGGGTGTTCCACTGGTTTTTAAAATGAGTGCTTCCCCGAGTGAAACCAATGGAAAGTGCCATAAGTGTTATAGTACTTACTGGTTGAGATCAATTTATTTAGTTAATTGGTCTATAGAAAGGGTCAAAAGCAGCTACCGATTTCAGTATTTTCAAATTAATTGCATCTATGATCTGAGAATATAGATACCTATTGTAATTGCAATAAAACCCGAGACTTCACTTTCATCTGCCTCTATGACCGCTATTCAAAAGTTAAAAGCAAAATTTGGATCTGCATTACCTACATGTATAGATACATGGAAATGTCCCTGCAACTCATTTCCGCTTGAACATTTTCCTCAAGCAACATTCTATTAGCAACATCAACATCAAAAAACGTCACTCTGAAATGTTTAGTAAACAAAAACTCCAGTCAAATGTCACGCCAGTCACAATCATCTTTAATTTTTTTCTTGCAATTATACAGAACTAATTTTATGTCCTTCATTTCTTTTTCTTCTATTAATTTATTCTAAAGTGTTTGTTTCAATTGGAAAATAACATGAATTTTGATAAAATGTGTCGAATATGTGCTGTAGCTTTTAAGGGACGCTTCGAAACAGTCGAAGATAATAAGAAACAAATCTCCAAATATCTTCCCATAAAAGTAAAGTAAAATTTATCTACATTTACATGTATACAAAATGTACAAATTTCCAAATGAAAATATGTAAATGATTTGTTTTTCTATTTTAGAGTAACGATGAAGGTTTTCCAAAGAACGTATGTGTGGATTGCTTGTACCTGATTGAAAGTTGGAATGTTTTTTATAATCGATGCGATAAGTCGCAAAAGAAGTTTGCAGAGCTACTTCTTGAAGAAAAACGACTCAAAGAGGAGTGTGATGCTGAGCGTAAAGAATTAGAGGAGAAATCTATCAAAGTTGATAATAAAGGTAAACAAATTCGTCGTACAGACGCAAAAGAAATCACAAGAACATATTCATAATTCTGGTTTTGTGTTTTTCAAGCTAGAAATGGCAGATGAATCAAAGAATGGAATTGATAGAGGAAATAAGTGAGTATCTAGAAGCTTCATAGATCTGCATGCATGTTCCTGGTATCGTCTTTGGAACTGAGCTAATTTTGTGTTGCTGAACTAACTATCACTTAAATGTGACATAATGACTTGAATCTTCTATTTGCTTTTGTTTTAGTTTTTTATTAAACATAAAATCATTCCTTTACAATTTCTGTTCAAACCCAAAATTTAGATGAAAGTAGGTCACACTTGTTTTGTTTCTTAGTTCGCTTCGGGAAAGTTTCAATAATTGGGTTGGGTTTTTTACTTAATTTGAAATTCAGGTATGCATGCAAATGCAATGTGAACATATTTTTGGAGACTGTCAGACTGTTTTTTGTATTCTTAACAATAGGCCAAGAGTGTACACGATTACCTCAATTCATTTATGTTGTATTGACTTTGCTTAGACAATACCAACCCACCAAACTCGGTATAGCGTTGTTTGAATAATTTCTGTAATAGATTTTAACCTGTGCCTGTGGCGTAATTGTTCGCATGTGTGCATATTAAATGAGAGTTGGAGTATAACACTATTGTTACTCGATGGGTATCGCTTTTTTATTTTTCCCGGAGAGTAACTACACTGCCATGGAAAGCTCTTTTTCGATTAGCCGTTCGAAATCGAAAATAAATTATAGGTTCCCTCCTTTCCTCACAAGACATGGTTAAAAGAAATGCGCTAGACCGTTCGGCTCCCGGAGTTGTAGTGTTGAAAAACTGATTCTATAAATATTTTCTTTTGCATATGCCTAATGCCTAATGTGTCTGCCTGTTGCCTAAGAGGTTCTAGTTTCAAATCCCAGAAACACCAAGAAAAAAATATATTTATATGGGTATATCCTTTCGCGAGAAATTAGGTTTGTTAGTTGAACTTTCCCCAAGGTTGACTTAGGTTTTCTTGACAACCCTATGAGTTTTGAAAAAAACCTGGGTTTTCCAGTCCTTAAAAAACGCTAAACTACTAATCACCACACATCCCTGTCATTGAAAAAAAAATACATGCCATTTGACAGCTCTCAACTCGCCACAGCAAAAAGCTAGGGCGAGTTTGGGGAAAACCTATGGCAAACCTATTCATTCAGGGCGAATTTAGGTTTCTCAAAAAACGCTTTGTGGCGACCCTATGGCAACCCCAGGGCTTCAACGAACAAACCTATTACTTACTTACTTACTTAAGGTGGCGCTACAGTCCGGGTCGGACTAGGGCCTCAACCAACATGCTTCTCCAGCCAGCTCGGTCCCTAGCTAGCTGCCTCCAGTTTTGCACGCCAAGTTGGTTGAGGTCCTCTCCTACTTGCGTGCGCCACCTGAGTCGCGGTCTTCCTCTACTGCGCCGTCCCTCGGGATTGGATTCGAAGACTTTCCGAGCCGGGGCGTTGGTGTCCATTCGCTCTACATGACCCAGCCATCTAAGCCGCTGGACCTTGACTCGTTTGACAAGGTCAGTGTCGCTGTACAGCCCGTACAATTCGTCGTTGAATCTTCTCCACTCTCCATCTATGCAGACGGGACCAAAAATCACCCGAAGAATTTTTCTCTCGAAGAATCCTAAAGCGTTCTCGTCTGCCTTTGACAAGGTCCTTGCCTCTGCGCCATATATAAGAACCGGGATGATAAGTGTCTTATACAGGGACACTTTAGTTGCTCGAGAGAGGACTTTACTACTCAATTGCCTTCTTAGTCCGAAGAAACAGCGATTGGCAAGAGTTATTCTTCGTTTGATTTCAGCGCTGGTGTCGTTGTCTGAATTAATAGCGGCGCCTAGGTAGACAAAGTCCTTAACTACTTCGAAGTTATAGCTGTCAATAGTGACGTTCCGTCCAAGACGTCGGTGTTGGGTGTCCTTTCTTGATGACAGCATATACTTGGTCTTGCCCTCATTTACCACTAAACCCATCTTCTTCGCTTCCGTCTCAATGCTCATAAACGCGCCATTGACATCACGCTGCGTTCTTCCAATTATGTCAATATCGTCGGCATATCCGAGCAATTGAACGGATCTTTGAAAGATTGTGCCTCTTGTGTTGACGTGGGAGTTTTGCACTATTCTTTCAAGAGCGATGTTGAAGAAGTCGCATGACAGTGCATCGCCTTGCAACAAACCTATTATAACATTTAATTTCATGATATGAAAAGCGCTTGCTCGATTAGCCATACGGAATCGGCATAAAATGGATGTTCCCCTCCATTCCGTCACAAGGTATGGTTCAGAGAAATTTGCTAGGCCCTGGGGCTCCCTCGCTCTGCCACCTTATTTATTTATTATTTTTACATCTGAACGAATCCGGAATGTCACCCTTGGTCCTTTCCTATCAAAACGTGAAAAGCTAAGATGGAGCCACTTTGTCCGGTCACAAAAGGACAACACATATTTCTTCATTATTCTTTTTTGAAATGTACCCGTGGCAGGATGGTTAGCATGTCTGCCTGTTAACGCAGAGGTTCGTGGTTCGAATAGAGCGAAAATGTTTTTCCGCAAACCTACTTTCGCGAGGAATTGGCAAGTCCTCCGTTAGTAAATTCATTGCCATGAAAAGAGCTTTCTCGAATAGCCGTTCGGAACCGGCAGAATATTGTAGGTTCCCTCCATTCTTTCACAAGGCATGGTTTGTGAGAAATACGCTAGGCCCTGGATTACGGAAAGTATTCCTAAACTATTGTGGAACCGAAGTACATATGTATGTTCACACCTTTGATAACTTGAATTCATCAGCATTTTTTTCCTCTTTACTTCTAACAGTTGCCTCGTAATCACACCTTAGACTGACTTTAAAGTTTCAGCAGAATACTCAGAAAGTTTCTATTAACATGTCAAAACTGATGCATAACTTTATTTTATAACTTGCACTGTAGTCTGTAGCTACACTCCTCTTGACACCTGATTTTTGCTTATTCTTTTTTTTTAACGCTACAAGAGATTAATTATCTTAAGTTTTGGAAATGTTTTCGGTTGCGATTCAAAAAACAAAAAGTATAATTCTTTTTCCTTATAGAAATTCTACCCGTCAAAAAACCGAAGTCAATTTCTCCTGCAACTTCTGTACCGTGTCCACACACAATCAACAAGAGCTTAACGATCACTTGATTGCTGTACACTGTAACTTAGTATTTTGTTGCGATCTTTGTAAAAACTACAAACCACTCGATGACCTTATCGCCCACATGACCGAACACGCCTTGAGTTCCCTTCAGGACAACAACAAATCTACAGAAAACAACCCTACCAAAGAACACCAGTGTCCCAAATGTGATAAACAATTCTCCAGCCCCAGTGGTCTTAAATATCACATGAGTTCCAGTCACACCGCTATAAAAGAATTCCCCTGCGAAGAATGCGAAAGTGTTTTTCCATGCAAACGTGTCCTCGTCAATCATGTAAGAAGTGTACACAGCAAGGAAAAACCATTTAAATGCACCGAATGTAACAAACGTTTCAAAACCGACTCAACATTGTTTTCGCATTATAAGATACACTCCAAAGAAACGTCGCATAAATGTTTCGAATGTGGCAAAGGTTTCAAATTCAAACATCATTTGGATTATCATATGAGGCAGCACAAGGCCAAGGATAAAACTTTTGAATGCAACTATTGTCAAAAGAAATTCACTGCGCTAAATAATCTTACGAAACATCGTAAGGTTCATGATAAGACAAATGATTTCACTTGTCATATTTGTGGCGTTAAATTGATACAGAAGCGTTATCTCGTGGATCACATGAAGAAAGTTCATCAAACGCGTTTAGATAGTCACTAGATATAGCCAATTATTGATTTATTATTGTTGTTATTGTTTTTGAACTAAATAAATTATTGTATTGAGTTTTTAGCATTCATATAGCACAGTTAAGCTGGTTTTTCGTTATGTTAAAGTGATAAGTGATAGTGAACAGGAGACCATAGCAGCAGCCATAGAAAGGTGGTTTAACTTCTCGCTATGTCTGGCATAGTTTTGTTTGGGGTTTATAATATGGCTCAAGGATCCGTTTGTCCTTCGATTCGATGAGGCTACTGAAGAAAGTTAACTTTGATCAGTAAAAAAGAAACTACTATCATATGGGACCAGGCCAGTGCTAGAGCGCTTAACAGTTCCTGTGAGTATGTGTGGTTAAGATCCTCAGCGGACTGCAGACTTTTAGTGTACCCATAGTTTGATCGGGTTTTGTTGCTGGCGCGCACACTGCAGCAACTACTAATCGGTTTTATTGTTTGAAGGTAATCGTAAATCATATCAGATTTTTTAATCTATAATAATTATTAACAGCCCGGTCAAACAGTCGGTCGACTGAAAGTCTGCAGTCTTCGGATGTTTTAGTCCGAGAATTTGATGGAAACTGTAATACTATAAATGTCCCCAAGAACTTAGTGTTGAGAGCAATCTTTGCAACAGTGTGTTCTCTGAAAGAATTTTCAATTTCTTTCAAAATGTTGCTTCGCCTCATTTTGTAGCGCCAAAAATCACCGGGCTGTGATATCGATCTTCAGCTTACCATGCTCCATGATTTTTTAAGGGTTAAGGGGTGTGGAAGTAAGGTATTCGAGTACTCTACTTTTCTTCTTTGCAAAGTTGAAGCGTCCCTCTGTTTCCTCTTCATCTGCTTTTAAAGGTGCGTATCTGTTACTAAAATAAACAAACGGACCACTCCTTTTGCCAGGGATTAGTTTAGATTTTATTATATTTTTAAAATATTTAAATGATTTAAATTACAACTAAAGATTAACATTTTGACTCATGTTCAACATTTTACTAAACGCATTTATGCGCTCTTTGCAGATTGTGTGCAATAAAATAACTACCTGATAACAATGAACCTTTCAAAAGCCTTCATTTCTGTTGCAACTCAGCCATACTTGCCTCGAAGAGCGCAGTGTTTATTTTGTGCTTGAGCGATATTAAAATCTCGCGATTGCATATTGTGCGCATCTCGTTGGCCACATATTCGCCATAAGTAGAGAACTCATCGCGATAGCGTGCAGTTTGCGGCACTGTTGTAAGCTTCGTCATCGCCAGGGGGGATGGTGCTGCCGTAGTGTTCGAATTACCATTCTCATAGTAGATCCTTTTAGTCTGGATGTGGGAATGCTGCTGATGCTGCTGCTGTTGCTGTTGTTGTTGTTCTTCTTCATAGTAATCATCCTCGTTAAAGCTATCTCTCCTTTGGATCTTAAAGACACGCGACTGCGGGGGTTGGTGATGATGGTGATAACTAATGTTCTCATCCTCGACGCTTGTTTGTATGTCCATAGTGCTCAGGTGTTCATCTTCCATTTGGTGCTCCTGATGCTCGTGATGTTGCTGTTGATGTTGTTGTTGCTGATGATGATGATCAGCATCCTCCTGGGAAACAACTGGGTTACTGCTATACGAGTGATGTTGCAACGGAATAGTCATTTCCTTGATAATTTTGGGTTTTGATTCTTCTGGCTCATCCACGTCCTTGGTGGTTTCTTCGATGAGCTTCTCCAGGTCACTCGTCCGAGCGGATTCAAATTTCTGTACTCTTGCAATTGGAATTGTTTGCGGACCAACTGCGGGCGCGGCCTCATACGTCACTGTGGTCGGCTTGCTGCGATGAATCGTGAGGAATTCGGTTGTTATTGCAGAAGTAGCAGCAACTACAGCTCCTGATGCATCTGAATCCCTGGATGTTGCATCACGTATAATATACTTCGTTACACCATCCTCTGTGATTTCTGTTTTTAATTTTCCCTTTCCGGTACGCATCGCCTTAGGTGAACTAAGAAATTGCAGGTTCTTGAAACCAAACCACTTTGAATTGTAGGGTTCCTTGCGTTTCATGCGATTTATCTCGCGGTGATACTGGGTACGAAGAGTGTGAAACTTTTTTTCAATCTCAACAATGGGTATTCCACCGCCCAAACATGTCGATACTTCCAGTAGAAGCTTGTGCTTCATTTCCTTCTTGCGATAGTCTTCATGGGTCATATCCCAAAGCCCACGTCTTTTTTTATACTCACTGATCAGCGACAGCGTTTTTTCTCGGGTCCATTCCATTTTTCTTTTTATAAATTTTTATTAACACAAAACCTGAGCACTTTAATAAAAGGGGGACTGCGCTGAGTGATGGCTGGCAAGTTGCGTCAAAGCTAATCGGTAGCTGGTGAAAAATTTTCCGTGTTGCTTTTGCGAGGAAAACGAACAATTTTATTTTGTTTTTATTGCGAGAAAATGATGATGGCTGCTGCCGTTGTTGTTTAAGTTGGTTGGTTGGTTTATATATACAATGGTGCTAGGTGCTGCAACCGAGATTCTTTTCGACAAAAAACATTACACAAAGTGTAGAGACACACACCGCAGGCACCTATTTAACGTTCTCCAAATGAACATGTATACAGAGTCAGGTTGTGTGTTTTGTGGCGTATCGCGTATGTATAGAGAAAAAAAATCGACAAGTCCAAGTCATTCACAATTGAAATAATAGTGATGTGACTTTGGGTTGTAATATTCAACGAGTATTACTGTCACATTTTACTGCTAGACTCTCCCAAATATCACAAGTAACCATAAACCAGTCACATAACAAACTTTCATTCCACAGTCAAATGGTTATGTTTTTTTCAACGGGTAGAAAGTGAGTTGTAATGGATCGGTCTACTGAATTTTATTTCGCAGAGTTGAACAGGTGTTTAAACATCGTCGTAAAGGCTCCCAAATCCACTTGTAAGCATCGCTTCTTCATCCAAGGCGTTATATTGAAAGTGTTTTAGTTGCTGAAAAATTTACTAATCTTTCATTTATTAAGATTCGTTAGTTTCTAACTCGTTTGTTTCGCATTTTTGAAGATAATTACTCGTCCCATTTGTTTGGTCTCAGAGATACCGGCAATTTCGAAACAGTAAATTTGAATCAACAACAGCGGCAATCCGAGAACTGTTGCATGAAAAAGCAGTCAAAGCTCGAGTTAACATAAGAATCGATACAGATACCTTTGTATTCAAATAAGTTTGGCAACGGAATAATTAGCCAGCTGTCAGATTGTTGGTAGTAAGTCAGCTGTTTTTGAAATCACGGATCGGATAGCATTTGTTTTGCTATCTATAAGTTGCTTTATGACATAGGATTTAGCTGAAAACGTAAACCTCTCAATTAGGTTTGTTCGTTGAAGCCCTGGGGTTGCCCTAGGGTCGCCACAAAGCGTTTTTTGAGAAACCTAAATTAACCCTGAATGTCAAATTTAGTGTTTTTTGAGCCATAGGTTTTCCCCAAACTCGCCCTAGCTTTTTGCTGTGGCGATTTGAGGGCTGTCAAATGGCATGTGTTTTTATTTGAATGACAGGGATGTGTGGCGATTTGTGGTTTAGCGTTTTTTGAGGACTGGAAAACCCAGGTTTTTTTGACAACTCATGGGGTTGTCAAGAAAACCTGGGTCAACCCTGGGGAAAGTTCAACGAACAGACCTATTTATTTATGTAATTTCTTACTCGTTGCTGCAGTTATGGGTAGAAATTCACATTTATTGTGAACACCCATTAAGTTATCATTGTGAATAGCTCAGTTCTGCTTGGCTTTGATTTGAAACATCTGCGCAAACAAAGCATCTTGTTGCTACCCACCCCTAAATTTAGAAACATATTGTATCATTTTTTACTGTATACAACGACGGTTGTTTATGTTTTTCTCTTGAGATTGGGATACAGCCAACACAAAGTGATTGCAATTGCAACATAGAGCTTTTCCTATGGTTATCACTTATCACTTCTAACTATAGCTCATAGGATGTATCAAATTTTAAAATGGTGATGTGTTTGTGAACATTTCACCGCATTTTCTTGTTCTTATAACTACATATCATAGATTACGACCTACGAGTACTACAAACAATACTGTTGTGTCATATACATTTATTTCAGAACACACTCCATTTTCATATACCTTCGCTTTATGTTGATCATGCTGTGTACAAACATTTGGTTGAGGTTGACATATGCATACGAAGTAGACAAATCATTTTACTTGATTCTACAATGGACAAATTAAATATTGTTGCATGCAATTTGAAGAAAACATACCTTTCTAGCCTATACACTACAGTGGTGGTAAGCACGGTTGCCACTTGCCAAAAAAATATGTGTCCAAAAATGAAAATAAAAATGATCAAACGTAGCTTGAATTGACCAAAACTATGATTGATTCCGATGAAGAAAGAAGGGAAGAACACCAAGTTCTCAAACGGAAAAAGCAGCATGATAAAAAATCATGCCAAGGTGGAAAACTAAGAACCAAGCCCGTTAAGACCACCAAGAAAACATAGCTGTAGAAACGCATTCATCTCTGAGGATCTTGAAAAGTTAATTATGCTGACTCAACTTAGACGATTATCAAGAATGCCATACTCTAGATCAGAAGAAGTTAGGGTTGCAAACTCGTATGTAAGCTTAAATCAAATAAAACTAGATTTCCAGACGGTCTCGACGTTGAAATTTTCAAGGAAGCTAGTGATTAGCTTGAAAGGAGAGTGCACCAGTTACATGATTTAGTAATTAGGGAGAAAGCATGTGCAATGAATGGAAAATCTTACAATTGCAGCAATTAAAGAGGAATACTCCTCCTTAACGTCAGATGCGATGTCTTGTCTTTGTGAAAGTCTGAAAACCCCCCACGTCCACAAATTCGTACAGCACACGGGAGATCTTGGAAAAAATATGACAGTATTGACAGAAACAAGCTGTGCAGCAAAAAACTTTGGTTTTCAGTTCGTAAGACAGATTTAATCACGAAGTCACCACACATGCCGGTCATTTGAAGAAAAGTACGTGTCATTTGATATCAGTGTTTGCTACCCGAATTCTCCCCGGCAAAATCCTAGTTCTACTTCAGGGCGATCGCAGAACTCAAAAAACACCTAGCTTGGTATTAAGGGTAAACTGAGGTTTTTCAAGAAAACTCATTGCGGCTACCTCAGAGCAATCGTTGGGCAGAGATAAGAAATTAATTAGATGGCAAACTTCACACACACATTGAAACTGCCTACAAGCTGATTTACCGAAAATCACCTCTACTTACAGCTTCCTGTCCACACACAAAATCTAACTACTACCACTTTGAGTACAGCAAATCTCACTACTACCACTTTGAGTACAGCTTTCACGTATTCACAGACAGAGGATGAGATCTAATTAATTTCTTATCTCTGTCGTTGGGCTTGAACGAACGAACTTATTGATGCACTTTTTACATAATTCGATAAGAAAGCAGCCTTACGTATACATTTTAAGGACCTACATATAAACTGAAGGGTTTCTCTTATTTCATTTCGTTGAAAAAATGACCAAATGGAATAAAAAGTGACCATGTGACCAAGTGAAAAAATAATGACCAGATTTGGACATAAATGACCAAACTGGCAACCGTCCGTGGTGGTAAGGTGAAAAGCCTTACATAACTGGTTAATTACTTTCTTGAGGTAGTTTGAGTTAGTTGCATTTATCCGTTTTTTTTTTGCCATACCTACAATGAAAACCGGCACTCTAAAACTGAAAAGCTTCGAATGGTGTCTTACACACCAAATTCTCTTCTACCAATAATATCTTAAACATTTGCAGCTTTCTGTTCTTTAAGAGAGACCTTTGAGTCCTGGCGAGAAGCTTGGATTTGGATTTAGGTATAAATGTGAAAATCCAGCGCTTTCCTTGATGCTTTCTATAAAGATATAGCTTAGCACACAAGCTTGAAGTACAAGCTATAATAGGTGCTTCTGGAAATGTTATATTAGGTACTTGAAGGTGACCTTGATAACAAATTATACCGAGCAGGATAAGAACGAAATATTCAGAATTTATAGGGATAAGTGCTAATCCCAGATCCCTTAAATTTTTAGAAGGTTATCGTTCAATCGTCGATTGTATCATCAAAAGATTGTGATTTTTTTTCCATAAAAAACGCGCACATCAGGGGGCTATGACTACCCTGTGTTATAAATGGTTACTTTCCCAAGCTTTCAAACACGTGTTTTTATTACCTAAAATTAGATAGTCGTCTAAAACGCTACGAAACTAAGGGCCTGTTGTCTATGATCAGGCCTGTTAGTTTTTTTACTCGCTATGATGCACCGCAAAAAAAGGATACAGAAATAGAAACATCAGATTCATAAGAGCGATTTCGCTATTAAGAAGATATTCCGAAATAATTTATTTACTTACGTGGGTGAACCTGGGCCTCAACGCAATATGTATCGTCAACAGTTTTGAAGTTTGGCACCCTATGTAGTTTGAGGTGGTCTTCCACTTGATTTCTTCACTTTTTTTTTTTGTTTATAATTGGCGTGCACATCAAGGGGTTATGACTACCCTTATAATGTTATAAAAACACAGTGCGAGCATTTAGGAAAATAGGAGAGGATTTGAAAGGAGACACCGATGCACGTTGCTTTTGAATCTTTGTAAATCGTAATGCAGGGGAAACACAGAGCCAGGTAAAGCATTCCACATTCGGGTGGTGCGACTAAAATAAGAATCTCTATACTTGACTGTACGCCCGAAGTTGGGCTCAAGGCAGAACTGATGAGCATTCCTAGCGAGGCGGGTGTTGCGGCTAAATTGTTTCAAGGGAGGAATGCAGCTGGCTATTTCACTAGAGCACTGTTTGTGAATAAAGCAATAAAAGAGAGAGAGACAGGTGACGTTTCGACGATGTCCAAGAGAATCAATCGATTCTATGATTGAACTATCACCTATCAATTTTAACGCTCTATTTTGTACCCTATCAAGTAGGCGCAAAGATGTTTGAGAAGCACCTGACCAGGGCCCTATTGCACCAACCACTTTTCACTTTGCACTTTTCAACTTTTCACTTTTACTTCGCAAATTTCGTTGCACCAAACGCCAATTTGCAAAGAGGAAATTATTTTTTTGAAAAGTAAAACAAAAATTCCTTCTTTGCAAATTTCGTTGCACCAAACGCCAATCTGCAAAGTGAAAAGTACTTTTCAGAAAAGTGCAAAGTTAAGTCAATTCGCAAAGAATTCTTTGATTTCGTTTCACCAAACAAAAAGACTTTGCACTTTGCATTTCATATTCTGCAAAGCTTTTCAATAATTTGCAAAGAGAAAATTTCATTTGCGGTTCACTATTTATAGTGTTAAGTTCGGGTATAATAAATAATAAATTAAAATGAATCGCTTTGAACGACTTTTTGAAAACGATGAGTATAATTATAGTTACGTAAGAGATGTAAAACTGAGAGTAAATTTTGAAATTCCAAATAATTTTTAAACAGTGGAAAGTTTTCGCTTGACAAAAACAAATGTAGAATTTGTTTTATCCAAAGTAGGACATAGCAGTCGAAGGAATACGTGTCTAAGTCCCTTACAACTTTGTGTACACTGCGTTGGATGGGATGGGAAATGGTATTGATATTAGAAATTCGATCATTTTTTTTTTTTACACAAATGTTGATTACCTACAGCAATGATTGCAGCATAGCAACATACCAAATAAAAAATTTAGAGAAAATAAACAAAAGGTAAAGTAAAGCGCAACAAAATTGCCAGCGATTTAAAAGAATTTCGTTGTTTTAGTAAAAAAAACAAGGCCTCAAAGTTTTTAGTTTTGTCATTACAACAAAAAGAAGTTGAGACCATTTAAATTGTTTCACTTTGCAACTTTTCAAAATTTGACTAAAATGAAAAGTTACATTTTTAGTTGGTGAAACGCCCACACTTTTCACTTTGCAAAAAAAACATCAGAAACTGCAAAGTGCACAGTCATGGGCTTTTCATTTTTGGTGAAACACTTTGCACTTTTACTTTGCAGGAAATTATTATTTTGAAAAGCTGCAAAGTGCAAAGTGAAAAGTGATTGGTGCAATAGGGCCCAGATATGAGAGTTATACACCAGTTTTGGGCGGATGAAGGCCTTATAAATTGAAGCCAGATCAGAAGGGGTGAAGAACTTCCTGCATCGTCTCAAGAAACCTAAGCATTTAGCAGCGTTTTTGGCGACTTCAAATATGTGGTCGTTCCAACGAAGATCATCGTTTACACACATACCAAGTACTGACAGCTTTTCGGTTTCTTCGATGCAGGTACCATTCATGGATAATGGCAATTGGGGAATGTTAAGCTTCAACGACAAGAGACAGCATTGAGTTTTCGAAGCATTGAATTCTACTCGGTTCATAAGACCCCATGCAACAATGCTGTCAAGGTCAGAATTCAATGAGCTTCTCATACGCAACCGTTCCAGTTCCACATCCGAAGAGCAGGGACGTGAATTTGGAAACGAATATGAAAAGCTGAGGGTCGAGTCGTCAGCAAAACAGTTAAGCGGATTAGAAGTTTCAGAAAAGAGATCATTAATGAAAATGAGGAAGAGAGTCGGAGACAAAACGGAGCCCTGGGGCACACCAGCATTTATTAAGTGGGTATCAGACTTGAAGCCATCCAACACAACTTGTATTGAACGGTCGGAAAGGTAGTTTCTAATCCAACGAAGAAGAGACTCATCGATACCAAAAGCACGCATTTTCGATAAAAGAGCCTGATGCCAGACTCTATCAAATGCTTTAGAAATATCAAGCGCAATAATCTTACTTTCTCCAAAACAATGTAAAGATTGGTTCCACTTTTCGGTGAGATAAGCCATCAAATCACCAGTGGACCGTTTGCTACGAAAGCCGTACTGACGGTCATTAAGAAGCTTTCGTTCTTCAAGATATTTCATAAGTTGACGGTTTATCAACGTTTCCATGACCTTGGAAAGAAGGGACGTTAGTGCAATTGGACGGTAATTGGAAGGGGAGGAAGATTCGCCTTTTTTAGGGACGGGCTGGATAAATGCAGTTTTCCATCTGCTCGGAAAAATCCCAGCAGAATAGGAAAGATGGAAAAGTTTACGAAGTGGTTTAGCCAGCGTAGAAAAACACCTCTTCAGAATAACGGCGGGGATACCATCTGGACCAGCGGATTTATGTATGTTGAGATCTTTGAGGACTCTCGCAACCGAGCGAGTTCGAAAAAATATCTGCTCAGGCGGAGCCAATATGCTATGAGGAAGTGTCGAGTTGGCAGCAAATTGAGCTGCTAGCAAATTGGCTATTTTCACTTAAGATGAGGTGTTCCCTTTCCGGGATTTCTCTACGTCGCGTCAATCCGCTCTACATGTCCTAGCCATCATAGTTTCGTGATGGACACTCTTCAAGCTGTTCTTAAACCTAGTTACAGAACAACTAGCCGCTTTACCAGAACAAATTTCTGAAACTTATTACTAACCGTTTCAGCTCAGCTCCGTTTTTCCAACTTAATTGTGTTTTTCCAAATTCACCACAAAATTTTTTTGTGATTCTGGTACAGAGTAGGTAATACAAAGAGTACCTCCTTTGTCGACTGAAACACCTTCAAACTTTTTCTGAAATAGCGTCTTGTTTGAATTAACGACTATATCCGACTGCAATTGTGTTTCATTATTTCTACGTTTTCAGATAGTTTTCACTATGATGGCAAATAAAGTTTACTGTGTCAGTTTCCAATGAATCTTTCAACAGTCTCAATTGTTACAAATCCAAAAATAGCAAAAACACGTTCACATTTTTTAATTGATTTTAAACCAACCGATGAAAAAATGGCAACGAGGATTCCCTGCCGTAGGTTGCTGGTCTAATTCAGCTGGTGGACAAAATCACACTACCTTGGTTGGCTGTTGACTCTCTTCTTCTAACCTCAAATTTTTTCTATCAAATTCATTATTTCCACTTTTTTAGTGTAGTTTTCACTTTAATTGCAAACTTTGTTTATTATGGCGGTTTTGAATGAAGCTGTAACATTCTACAGTGTTTTGCATAAGATGCGACAAAAAATCAGGCCAAGACAAGAAAAAAAAAGTATGGTACAGGGTGTATCTCCCTCAGTTCAGACGGGAGTGGCAATGTTATTAGAAATTGACTTAATTTTAACAACAAAAAAAATAGTTAAAAATTAACTAAGTCATTTACTAACACACATGCTTTACTCTTGAGGTTTGATTTCAAAAGTCATTCACTAAATTAACTTGAACTAATTTAATTGAACCAATCATTAATTTAGTTCACTAAAAATCAAAGTATAGGCTTTTGAAAATCCTATAGTTTACGGTAGTGAACGAATTTGTTAATTTTTTAATAATTTGAAAAAAAAATAAGTCAAATTTTTATTAAATTGCCCCTCCTGCCTTAACACATGGAGATAGACCTCCTTCCATACGGTTTTTTTTTTTCCTTATCTTGACCCAACCTCCATTGCCTCACAAGGGAAGGTTGTGTGAAATGCGCTAGGCCCAAGGGCTCCTCGCTATGTTGCGCCACCCTATTTATTTTATTTATTTATCTTGACCCAACCTATCCGTCCCAAACTTCTGTTGCACCGTATGCAAAACACCCTGTATACCGTGACAAATCAAAAAACATCGAAAACACTTTCACTATTAATTTCATACCAACTGACAAAAAATTGTAGGTTGTCCGATTTAATTTAGCTTGTTGGCAATAAATGGCACTAATGCGGGATGATTAGAAATAATTTGTGGTTAGCCCTGGCCTTAGCTTTTCGAACTAACTTTATAAAGTGCACATAAGGTTTTGCTTATATAAAATAACTCAAGTCATAACATACGATTATTTTTTTTACCTTACCCACAGGATATGACTATAGTTATTATTTATAGACTTAATCTGATCCTACCTACTATTTCACATGTGTATGAAAAATTCAACACTAGCATAGAAGTCAACAGCTGTTAAAGCACTTGTAAGACAAATATTTTTGCCGCTTTTCAAATGCGCAAGCTCCAAAAGGATGCTGTTTCTGATAAAATCAATACATCTTATCATCTATGCAAAGTGGTCTTGAATGTCAGTGCGAAAATTTTGTTCGTAAAAAATTTAGATAAATCATTGCTAAGATCTTTAATATTAAATAGAGCCAAAGAATTTTTTTTCTGAAAACATGTGAATTGAGAGTTGTTCGAAACACTATACGAGTTAAGTGGCATAATCTTCCATGAAACTAAAACAAAACATACATTCCATTGCTGTTCGTCTAGAACTTACAATTAAACAGAAGACTGGCAATCACCCAGATTAGAAAGTATCTAGATGCTCTTGGAGCGAGGAGAATCAATATTTGGAGTGTTAATTCATTGCACCATGAAGCGGCAAAACGTACGGACGCTATCGCTGGTTGTTTGCACATTCACATATTTGCTCATAGGAGCTGCTGTATTCGACTCATTGGAATCACAGACAGAAGCAAGGAGATGGGAGTTCTTACAAAGTACGTATCTAGATATGCATTATCTGTGTTATGTGTTATTGGTAATTCGTTAAAAATTATAACTATAGTTAACCTTTTCTTTTCATAAGTTATAAACTATATTCTATTTTAGGACCTTTTTCTATTTAGACCAAACAAAACACTTTAGGGACATTGCTTGAAAATATTTTCCTAAATGTTTCACAATTGTTATAAAAAATGTGTTGAGTTTTCAATTACATTTTTCAGTTTGTTTTTGACTTCAGTTTATCAAACGCAAAAACAAGCCGCAAAGTTGTTTTCAAATCAAACAATTCAAAAGCTTTTTCTACATAAAGCGAAACATTTTAGTTTCTTAAATGTTTAGTAAACAAAAATGTTCTTTTGGTCTGGCACAAATTGTGTGGACAGCTTTTTTTTTGATTTACTTAAAAGCAAAATTTAGTTTAATTTAAAAATAACTGTGCACTTGCAGGGAAGTGGCCTGAAATTTTTTTTATTTCATTAGCGGAGTTCACACTGTACAATTAGTTGAACAGACTTTGGTTTGAACGACCAATGTTGGATAATGTGAACCCTCAGACAACTGCTTGTCCAACTTGTTGAATGTTTGAAAATGGCCGTTTAGACTATAGAATTAATTGGACAGACTTTGGCTTGAGCGAACAATGTTGAATAATGTGAAACCTCAGACGACCTCTTGTCCAACTTGTTGGATGTTTTTCAAATATTTTTGAAAATGTTGAAGTTGCACGGAGCGGAGGAATTTGTGTTACAATGTTGGACGACAAGTCTGATAAGTCTGAACGCAAATTACATCCGACCATCTACCATACATCAAACGAAGTCTGTCCAACTGATTGTACAATGTGAACTCGGCTACTAGGAAACTTGATGAAAGAAAATCGACCTCAGATTAGATGATATATAAGACTTTTCAAATAAATGCAGCTTTTCTTTCTTCTTACTATTTTCGTTATAGCACTCAAAAGTAATTTTGTGAAGAAGTACAATGTATCGACGGAAGACTACCGAATGATGGAAATAGTAATTATAGAAAATAAGCCACACAAAGCTGGACCGCAATGGAAATTCGCAGGAGCCTTTTACTTTGCCACAGTAGTTTTAGCCATGATTGGGTATGGTCATTCGACTCCTGTGACAATTGGTGGCAAGGCCTTTTGCATGGCATATGCTATGGTAGGTACCTATACCTATTAGAACAATAATACAAACGCATTTGCAACAATCCGTTCGTCCACAGGTTGGCATTCCCCTCGGATTGGTTATGTTCCAAAGTATAGGTGAACGTCTGAATAAATTTGCATCGGTTATTATCCGGCGCGCCAAACTTTACTTGCACTGTAGTCATACTGAGGCCACAGAAATGAATTTGATGCTTGCCACTGGAATGCTTTCGACCATTATTATCACAACAGGAGCTGCAGTATTTTCACGCTACGAAGGATGGAGCTACTTTGACAGCTTTTACTACTGCTTCGTCACACTAACAACAATAGGTTTTGGAGATTATGTTGCCCTGCAGAACGATCAGGCTCTTATGAACAAACCTGGCTATGTTGCCCTAAGTTTGGTTTTCATACTCTTTGGACTGGCTGTAGTTGCTGCAAGCATTAACTTACTTGTCCTGAGATTCATGACAATGTATGTTTATGACATTTTGATTCATAGACTTAAGATGAATTTTGTGCTCTACTCTTTTTAAGGCAAGCTGAAGAAGCCAAGAAGGACGAAGAAGATGCTCATCGGAAGTTGGGATCCTCTAATCAGCCACTTAACTATGACGCAGAGTCCTCATACAACATGAAGGGAAAATTGCTAGGCAATTCAAATTGTTGCACTGACTTTGATGATAATACTTCTGTGTGCTCGTGCACTTGTTTGGGAGGAACACGTTGTTTGAATCATGAATCGTTCGTTGATGCCGATTACCATCCTACTGAGATCATCGCCAGTACGCTGAGCCTAAAAAGAGCATCTGTTTGATATAATAGGTTTGTTCGTTGAAGCCCTAGGGTCGCCATGGGGTCGCCACAAAGCGTTTTTTGAGAAACCTAAATTCGCACTGAATGTCAAATTGAGTGTTTTTTGAGCCATAGGTTTGCCACAGGTTTTCCCCAAACTCGCCCTAGCTTTTTGCTGTGGCGATTTGAGGGCTGTCAAATGGCATGTGTTTTTATTTAAATGACAGGGATGTGTGGCGATTTGTAGTTTAGCGTTTTTTGAGGACTGGAAAACCCAGGTTTTTTTGACAACTCATGGGGTTGTCAAGAAAACCTGGGTCAACCCTGGGGAAAGTTCAACGAACAGACCTAATATGTTATTATAAAGTGTAGGTTATACGGTTCGCGTTCACACTGCACAATTGATATTCAGCTAACAGCTAACAGTTGTAACTTTTGTTCTCTGTTTGTGTTTTGAGGTGTATTTATATAGGTTTGTTCGTTGAAGCCCTAGGGTCGCCATGGGGTCGCCACAAAGCGTTTTTTGAGAAACCTAAATTCGCACTGAATGTCAAATTGAGTGTTTTTTGAGCCATAGGTTTGCCACAGGTTTTCCCCAAACTCGCCCTAGCTTTTTGCTGTGGCGATTTGAGGGCTGTCAAATGGCATGTATTTTTTTTTAATGACAGGGATGTGTGGCGATTTGTGGTTTAGCGTTTTTTGAGGACTGGAAAACCCAGGTTTTTTTGACAACTCATTGGGTTGTCAAGAAAACCTGGGTCAACCCTGGGGAAAGTTCAACGAACAGACCTTATATCTTACGACACACGCAGTTTACGGATTTCTTTTGAAATTTCTGATTATAATATTTCTTGGTAACCCTTTTAGCTGGCAAGCTACGACAGAGCACGCTCCTTAAGGAAAACGTTTTAACAATTTTAACCGTCGCCTGAATTCGCCTTAAACCTCGTGCAAACCAAACCGGTCGCAGGCCGTTTCGGGCGTTTCTTTACTTGCGATCCCACTAAACCCTCGCAATACACCGCGGCCTAGGATTGTAATCCAATGACTGTCAAAATATGGCACACGTAACCTTTAGGAGTTTCATACATCTACGCGGCCTGCAGTATGTACATACAAAAAAGAATACGTTCCTCAGATCACAATCGTAAGTCGCGCTAGTTTGCGCAGGGCTTAATGAAGTTTTAAGTCTCGTGGAAATCAGAGCGGTTTGAGATTACGATAGTTTGTTCTTCTGTTAGTGCACTTTCGATGAAGACGAAACATAAATTGTTTAGAGTTAAATATGTTAGTCAAAACAGTTAAGTAGAATGCTATAATTCAACTATCGCAATAAACGTCTCCTCTCCCCACTTAAGCTAGAAAGTCTTGTTTCCATGTTTATAGAAAAAGTACGAGAAAACAATTGTTGCACTGTGGCAGAGCCGACCCCAGCTAAACTAGGACCCTGATTTACAGACAATGCCATTTTTCTAATCTAGTTTTTTTCTGGCTCTAGTGATATTTTTAATTTTGCGTTATTTTGAGCTGTCTAAACTTGCAAAAAATGCAATTGATGTCAGTCAATGTGTAAATAATAATTCAGCACATGTGTGTCGTTATTTTGGAATTGCTTGAACAATTTTTTTGTTTAAAATGCGAATGGCAGCATTTGTTCTAATAAGAAAAAACTTATTTTTCTGTGGGGTGATGGCTTAATTGTTAATAATAATTTTTCTTACTCTCACCAATGCGCCCCCAGAAATAGGATTTTTCTGTGCATTTGCACATCTTGCACGTATGGTTGGACCGAACCTGTTCTGTGTATTAACATGACATAATTAAATGCCATGATCTATATCATCCACATGGCAAACAAAAAAGTGCCAAAATAAAAGCCAAATTTATTTGTAGGAAAGTACAGACAATGCTGCTAACTGGGTTTTATATAGACTTTTGTAAGATGGTTAAATATATGTAAAGCCCACAATCCACATTTATGAGTGTGTTGCTAAATTGAAATATGTAAACGTGAATGTTCCCATCATTTGGCAGCTCCCATCACCTGATGGCCATTTTAAATCAAACAAAAGTTTCACAAAGAACTTTTATGATTTGAAATAATATTTCTTGCAGGTATTGTTACATATAAGATTTGTAAGTATCTTTTAACAATACTTTTTACCTAGAGGAAGACGATGCCTAAGGCTAGGGATTTGTTGTGAGCTCTGTTTTATAGTCGTGCATTGGGCGCCATTATTTTCTTTCAATAGCGTTTACAGGTAACGTTACAAGTATCTTAAAAACTTAGATAAACAAAATGTTCTTTTCGTAGAAAACAAATCAATGGCCCCTGTTCTAATTTTCGTTCGGATACTATATCCTCCCGTTTTAGAATTTTTGCGGTTTTCAATTCCGAATTCGTACGTTTTCATGTACTATTTGTACTAAAGTAATAAACATTTTAAAAGAACACAAAAATCTAACTATTAAAACGTTTTTATGACGTAAAATCATTAGGAAATTCGTTCAGAAATAAGAACACATTTTTTAAATCAGTACGGATTCAATTTTGGTTTCAGTTTCAAATCCGTTCGAAAATCAGAACACCCATGTATATCATCGAAATACTTAAAATTACAGCGGAAAACACTTTATGTTCCTAATAAGAAAGAGCAACAACAAAAGGTCTATCCTACAACAGAATTGCATTTCTGAAATTTTTTAATTTTTCAAAAGTTATCAAAACCGTTAGCCTTAAAAGATTAGCCTTAAAAGATTAAGCTTAAACTTAATCTCAGAATAGAAAAGCAAACAATTTGATCAAGAGCACAAATTTGAGTACCCCTTCCCCACCGATGTAAGAATTTAAACCAAAAAATATACCAAGATACTACGACGTTGGATAGCGCTTTATGTTCTTTCAAAACAAATCGCAACATACTTAGATTATTTTTTTCGGTTATTTTTAATTTTAAGTAAGTGACATTCACTTATTAGTAGATTAGGTAATTAAAAATATGTTTGTATATAATTATGTGTAACAGCAATAAAACTACCAATATTAACAAAAGTACTCAAAGTTTTAATCCCTGTTAGAGCTAAATTTACAACACCTGCTTTCGCTATATCGGAGAGACGAGAGACGAGCACCGACTTCTTAGACGGAAAAAGAGAGAGCATGAGAAGCGCGCGATCGAGGAGATAGAAGGGTGCCACAGCAGGAATGAGGTTCGTAATTTTTACCAAAAGGTAAAAACAACAGCCTCGGGCTATAAACCTTGAGCCGAAGCCTGCAAACATCGTGCTGGAACCGCAATCAATGCTGAGGATATGGAAAGACCACTTCTCCAAGCTCTATAACGGCGATGATGAACCCAATTCCGCTGTTAGAGAGATAGAACCATTCGATTTAGGCGACGTAGGCCAACAATTCCGCCAACCCGACCTGAACGAAGTGAAGACAGCAGTATCCAAGCTAAAGTCCAACAAAGCTGTTGGAGCTGATGGCCTCACTGCCGAATTGTTTAAAGCGGCCAGGGCCGCATTTAGGGGAGGGCAAACCGGGCAACTGCCCCGGGCCTCCACAAAAGAGGGGCTCCCACAAAAGATACTACGGATTTTTTTTTTTCAAATTCAGACTAGTAAACATTAGTAAACAACATTCCCTTTCATATTTTTTTTCGCGTAGTACCTTTACCTACAGTACTTTGTAAAAACATGATTACATTAAATATTAACAGAAATCATCAATCTACATTATATTTTTTCACTTTAATCAGCCAAACAGTAAAATATCAAAATCTCAAATGGCCCTGACAAGCACTTGCAATTTTCGATGACGCGCTTGCACGTGGGTCGGGCGGATAAAACAATCTCAACTTTCTGTATGCGTACACAAGAACATAAGGTTCTTTTTAGTCTACTTACCCTTTGTAGCGGACTAGCAACGTAATTTACATTAGCTCAAATATTTTTGGGTATAAGAAAATCCCACAAAAAACTGTTCCACTGTAAAAATAATAAAATTAAAAAAAAAAGCCAAGTACTTGAAAAAAATTGTTAAAAAAAAAAAATTTTGTGTACTTAGAATGCATTTTATCAGTACATGTACATATAAATTAGATTTGATTTAAACAATAAAGGTTCTCCCAAACCAAAGCGTTTTTGCCGTCGCGGCAGCGGCATTTGCAGTTGTCAAAATTGGTTTACACAGCGGCATATGAGAGTCCCCACACCAACGCGGCGAAGAGCAGCGACAGTCCCATACATGCAGCGTTTTCGCCGCTGCCGCTCTCATTTGTCAGTTGTCAATGTCAAAATCGTTTTGTTATTTGTTGTCAATCAACCAAAATAATTTTTAATTTTCTTTTTTTGCAAAAAAAACTTGTTTTCAATAATAGCTCCTCACATGCTTATTCAATTTTATGCTTCAGATTTAAAATCCTGAGATGGAATTGGCTAGGTGATGGTACATAGTTGGTTGCTGACTGCTTTTACATAGAACAAGATTACTTATTACTTTAGCCGATTCCACCCATTGTACGTCAGTAGCATACATTTCCAGTATCTCCTTCTCAAAACACAAAATTCATTTGAAAACCGTATGTGTTTTTTATTTAATAGAACGGCACAGTTACCCCAGGCAATGCATCAGGTATAAACGACTCAGCAGCAGCGGTACTTTTAATGTCTGGGGAAGAGGTTAAAAAGCGATCGTTAAAACCCTTGGCAAAGATAGTTGCTTGGTCCCAAACTGGTTGTGATCCAAAAGTTATGGGCATTGGACCAGTGTGTGCAGTTAAATCTGTGGTATGTAGACAATGGAAAAAAGTGTTTTGAGCAAATATAAAGTTTTATTTATTTTCAGCTGGCTAAAGCTGGATGGACAAAAGATGAAGTTGATCTTTACAAACTCAATGAAGCATTCTCCGCACAGGCTCTATCGGTACTTAAATTTCTCGAAGTTGATCCAAGTAAAGTGAATATCAATGGAGGCGCTATTGCATTGGGTCATCCGATCGCCGCTTCCGGGAATAGAATTCTCGTCACGCTCTTGTATGCCTTAGAGCGAACTGGAGGAAAGAAGGGTGTCGCTAGCTTAAGTATTGGTGGTGGAATGGGAATTGCTATGGCCGTTGAACGTGTTTAGATGCAAATAACAAACCAAAAATCAGTGCTTTATTTTTGTAAAATAATGTTAAAAAAAACTTTACTATTAACATAACAAAGGATTATTTATTCAAATTCGCTACAAAAGTGTGCTTTTTCTTTGAATTTATTTATAACTAGAGTGAATATTTCTTATTTTGATAGTTGAATAACTGAGGTGGCAGCGTTTGTATTAAGCTATTTTGTGTCCTTGTTTTAAATAAAATTCGTTTTAAACTTATTTTGCTACGGGTGATGATGGAAAAAAGCCAGTTTCGTTATCCATCAAGAACTTATAGTCGATTGGTTTGGCAGCGGCGTGTTCTAAAGTCGGGACACACATCTTTGAGTGCTTCTCTATAATGTGTGTCCAAAGTGTTGGCGATCCTTCTTCGTGAAAATACGAATTCCAATAAGGAGAGCCTATAATGTCTTTAAATACATTTTTCAAAGGCTCCTTGGATGCAGACTCCACAAGCATTTCTTCGGATATAGCAACACTATCCATACTGGCGAAAGCATCAGGCGCGTAAACATATTGAATTAGGTTATCTCCAACATATAAGGACTTTACATCACAAAGTTCCTTATCGATGTCATTCCCGAAAAGTGTAAGCGTGGCCAATTACCCTACTCTATTTAAGACGAGTTCATTTTCATTTGTTATAGGATCGGTTTCTTTAAAACCTTCTATTTTGTGAAATACCTAGTCGGTCACCGTGGAAAAAACCTGGTTTTGTAGCAAAACATATCACAATATCAAACAAGTCCTTCCAATTCTCGCCCAGAGCGTAGGATGCAGTGAAATTAGCAAAGTCTATGTGTGACCCGGTCCACAGAAACAGTTTTTTATTTGAAGATTTTAGATTTTTTAACCAACGAACATGAGCTCTTGCTAGATATTGCATTACTTCGACGTTATGATGTTTGAAAAATTTCTTCATACAGTTCTCGTACATTTGCATGGCACTTATATATTGCTTTTGCTCTACATAAACATGGGCAATGTTTAGCCAAACGTCACAGAAGTCCGCAGTTGCTTCGCGCACCTGAGCGAATATATCTCTGGCTTCAATAACACATCCCTTATGAGCAACAACTGAACCAATACCATTTGTGGCCCAGATATTTCGTGGATCGTTTCGTAACCCCTAAAGAAACGGTTTTTGTTCATCGCAAAATGTTAAGTATGCAGCAATAATGAAATTGACATACCTGTTTGTAAATAGCTAAAGCCTTCTCTTGATGTTTTTTTCCTTTTCTTTATCCTTTGATGGCTTGGCTGGTGAAGACTTTGCAATGAGAAATTTCCCAGGGCAATCAATGAGTAAGCGTCATTAGATAATAATAATGTATAATAAAAAATATTAGAAAAGTTTGATACCTAACTAATTAAAAATCTATAAATAAATACTCACATCACAAGTCACAAATGTCAAAAATGAGTTGCTTCGTCGCTGCAAAAAACGCTTCGGTGTGGGTATACTAACGTTTTTTTTGCCGCACTCAGAGCGGCGCGTTGTCGCAACTACAAATGCCGCTGCCGCGGCGACAAAAACGCTTTGGTTTGGGAGAACCTTAATGCACGCCAAGTAAACCAATTTTTTTTTTATTTTTTTAACTTAGATTTCATTATTTAAATTCAAGATTCCATTAACTTCAACCACAATCTTATTGTTATTTTTTGTTTTAAAAAAATTAAGTTATTTATAATTTCATTTCTTTTCAAAAAATAGTCATCAAAACATGGACTTGATTAAAAAACTGAGTGTCAATAAAGTGAAAAATTTATTTCATTAGAAATTCGTTCATCATTTATTTAGATTGACCTCTATGTTCAAGAAGCGGCAAACAGCGCACTCAGTGTAATGTCTAGAAAACCAGCCACGCACAGATTTTATCACGATACGCAGATAACAATATCTGCACGGATTACATAACTCCATATCTACCTGGACTTTAAAAAATCCTTCTCAATCAGCTTCCCCAACAGACAGGATTGGGAGAATAAAACACCTTACACGAACGAGACGTGTATATCAATCTATACTGACGGCTCAAAAATGAAAGTGGGAACAGGTGCAGGTTTCTTTTCAGAAAGCCTAAACCTAGCCAGTTCATTCAGACTTCCAAATCAAAGCAGCGTCTTCCAAGCCGAGATCTTGACAGTTACAAACGCTGCAAAACAGGTGTCCATGATGGCGCTATCACATGCTGATATCACTTTTTCCATTGATAGCCAAGCAGCAATAAAAGCTGCAAAAAAATAAAATAAAATTTCTACCACTCTTGTCAAATCAGTGTTCAGTGGTATACCGGGAAACGAAAAAGCGGACGAACTAGCGAGAAAAGGATCAGCACTTGACCCTTCTCTAATTGATCAATCAATCAGGATTCCACCCTGTGAAATTAAACAAATCATTGGTAACAAAATAATGCGAAAATCCAATGAACGATGGGAATGCATCAAGAGCTACTATCATTGAATAGGCCTTCATTACGATTGATTATCAGTATAATAACTGTTATTATATACATATTTGATCGTTAAATAATTAAATGATCTATACTTGGTTTCACAATAAATTATTTATTGGAAAACTAGATGGAAAAAAATTGTTCATTTTATTTGAAATATAATTTGGGGGCAAGGGGCCTCCACTCCTTTGTTGCCCCGGGGCCTCCACACCTTTAAATCCAGCCCTGCGGCAGGCAATGACCTGGTCAGGAGTATGCACCAGCTCATTTGCAAAATATGGTCGGAAGAAAGCATGCCCGATGAATGGAACCTCAGCATTGTTTCCCCGGTTCTCAAGAAAGGAGACCCTCTGAACTGCGCCAACTACAGAGGCATCAGTCTTCTTAATATCGCATACAAGATCCTCTCTGCCTTATTGTGTGAGCGTCTGAAGCCATTCGTCAACAACCTGATAGGTCCTTATCAGTGCGGCTTTAGACCAGGAAAGTCCACCATAGACCAAATCTTCACACTACGGCAGATCTTGGAAAAAACCCAGGAGCTTCAAATCGATACCTACCACTTTTATATCGACTTTAAGGCCGCGTATAACAGCATATATAGAGAGGAGTTATATAGAGCCATATCTAGTTTTGGCATCCCTACCAAACTTGTCCGATTGTGTAGGATGACGATGGAGAACGCACGCTGCTCCATCAGGGTCGGAAAAGATCTCACCGATACATTCGATGTCAAAAAAGGTTTTAGGCAAGGCGATGCACTGCGTCTTCTTCAACATAGTTCTTGAAAGATAGTGCAAAACTCCCACGTCAACACAAGAGGCATAATCTTTCAAAGATCCGTCCAATTGCTCGGATATGCCGACGATATTAACATAATTGGAAGAACGTAGCGTGATGTCAATGGCGCGTTTATTAGCATTGAGACGGAAGCGAAGAAGATGGGTTTAGTGGTAAATGAGGGTAAGACCAAGTATATGCTGTCATCAAGAAAGGACACCGAACACCGACGTCTTGAACAGAACGTCACGATTGACAGCTATAACTTTGAGGTAGTTAAGGACTTTGTCTACCTAGGCGCCGCGCCGCTATTAATTCAGACAACGACACCAGCGCTGAAATCAAACGAAGAATAGGTTTGTTCGTTGAAGCCCTGGGGTTGCCCTAGGGTCGCCACAAAGCGTTTTTTGAGAAACCTAAATTCGCCCTGAATGTCAAATTGAGTGTTTTTTGAGCCATAGGTTTGCCATAGGTTTTCCCCAAACTCGCCCTAGCTTTTTGCTGTGGCGATTTGAGGGCTGTCAAATGGCATGTGTTTTTATTTCAATGGCAGGGATGTGTGGCGATTTGTGGTTTAGCGTTTTTTGAGGACTGGAAAACCCAGGTTTTTTTGACAACTCATGGGGTTGTCAAGAAAACCTGGGTCAACCCTGGGGAAAGTTCAACGAACAGACCTAATAACTCTTGCCAATCGCTGTTTCTTCGGACTAAAGGACTATTCACATGAGCACGGCCAACGAACGACGAATAAATAAAGAATAGTGATTTTAGGTACCTTACAAGCATAAATTCCTCACGAATTTTTTTTGGAAACGATGGAAACATAGTTCATACTTATTTTTAGGTGGATAAACTTTTATTTTTGAGCCAAAAATTAAAAAAATTGAGAAAAAAAGTTTATTCGTTACGAATAAACATCTAGTAGGTACGAACTGTCAGACTTTATTCTCGTTCCACATACTCCACACTCCAACGAATAAATTTTTCGCGCGTGCTTAACCTCAAAATCATTCCCCATTTTTGTTTTGCATGTAAATTGTGTTCGTTATTCGTGACGAATGTAAAACACTCATGTGAATGAAATGTCAAAATTAACGAATTTTCGTTCATTCGTCGTTCGTTGGTCGTTCTCATGTGAATAATACTTAAGAAGGCAATTGAGTAGTAAAGTCCTCTCTCGAGCAACTAAAGTGTCCCTGTATAAGACACTTATCATCCCGGTTCTTATATATGGCGCAGAGGCATGGACCTTGTCAAAGGTAGACGAGAACGCTTTAGGATGCTTCGAGAGAAAAATTCTTCGGGTGATTTTTGGTCTCGTCTGCATAGATGGAGAGTGGAGAAGAAGATTTAACCACGAACTGTACGGGCTGTACAGCAACACTGACCTGGTCAAACGAGTCAAGGTCCAGCGGCTTAGATGGTTGGGTAATGTAGAGTGAATGGACAACAACGCTACGGCCCGGAAAATCTTCGAATCCAATACCGAGGGACGGCGCAGTAGAGGAAGACCGCGACTCAGGTGGCGCACGCAAGTAGAAGAGGACCTCAACCAACTCGGCGTGCAAAACTGGAGGTGAGTTCAAATATATGAGTAGTCTTCGGAATGAGTTTGTAACATCATGAAATTTGAGAAGCGGCGATAGTTTTACAACCGGCTGCATCAAAAACCGTTAGCTGTCCTCAAGTGCAACGCGCACTTAAGGATTATCCATAAGATGTTTTTGTACGATACGGGAGTTCCAGCGGCATTTTACGCATAGGACAAACTTTTTTTTCAAAACGTTGCGTGAGCCAACAACTCAAAGGCGATTGTGAAGCATTGCTGACATTTGATGATTTGATGGATATCTTCACAGATAAGAGATGTGATACTTGCGGATTGCGGTTGCTGCTAATAATCGGCCCTATCGTGGTAACCGTCGGAGCGGAATTCTCTCCGATCGGAGACATTTTGCTTCGTGGTAGTTCTCCGATCGGACGATCCGACGTTCTCCGACAAGTTTTTGTTGCGGAGATTTTAGTTTTGAGAATGCAATACATTGTCGCGTTTGTGAAAAGTTTCTACTACTTTGAAGCAAAAATTAATCTCCGAAAGAAGATGCGTTGCGGAGAAAACTCCGCTCCGACGGTTACCACGATAGGGCCGAATAGGTCTGTTCGTTGAACTTTCCCCAGGGTTGACCCAGGTTTTCTTGACAACCCTATGAGTTGTCAAAAAACCTGTGCCCCTGTTCTGTAACTATCGCCTTTGCGATAAACGGTGGAAAATGGAACGAAATTCTATGAATTTAGTAGGATTTCGTTCCGTTTTCCACCGTTTATCGCCTGCTTTTATCCGATAGTTACAGAACAGGGGCACTGGGTTTTCCAGTCCTCAAAAAACGATAAACCACAAATCACCACACATCCCTGTCATTAAAAAAAAAATACATGCCATTTGACAGCTCTCAACTCGCCACAGCAAAAAGCTAGGGCGAGTTTATGGAAAACCTAGGTCAACCCTAGGGCTCAAAAAACTATCAATTTGACATTCAGGGCAACTTTGGGTTTCTCAAAAAACACTTTGTGGCGACCCCAGGGCGACCCTAGGGCTTCAACGAACAAACCTAATAGTGGGTACTGTCTGGTAAAAGTGAAGAATTGCGTAGCTCTTCACCTACCACAGATCCTCAAAAGTTTGTTGGTAGAATTCACAGGCTGATTAGATTTGAGGGTTGAGGCGTTGAAACTCCTCTCCGAAAAATACTTTTGTGTCTGTTCTACATGTTTAAAAAAAAGCGTCGTTAAGCTCAAAAAGCTGTAGATTTTTGTGTTTTCGTTGTACACAAACCATAAGAAATATGCTGTAACGCGTTTCAATTTGCCCAGTGAAGAGTAGCGATCGATGAGATCCAAAGCGGGAACGGTACAGTGCGCAAATCGCAGTGTGTACTACCTCTGTGTGCTGTTCAAAGTACGTAGAAAAAACTTGCTGATAAGGCCATGAAGATGGGGTGAGCGAAAGACAAGGTGGTCCATTCCACCAGTGGTTGATCTGATAAATGATCTCTCGATCCAGGATATTTCAACATTTCGAAATCCAATTTCAATCTTATCCGATTCGAGCTATATCCTACTTCAACCCTACTTCAATCTTGTTTCGACCGTTTTTCAACCGATTCCAATTAAATCTCGATCCGATTTCTTTCAATCTGATTTCGATCTTTCGATTCGATTTCAATATTACGTTCCGATTTTGATCAAATTTCGATCGTATTTCGTCTTGATTTCTATGAATTCAATTTCATTTCGATGCAATTAGTACCCAATTTCAATATCAAATCGATCCAATTTCAATCGCGTTTCGATCCGACTTAAATTTAAATCCGATTTCAATCCAATTTCGATCCAACTTCAGTTGTTTCTATCCGATTTCGATCTTATATCGATCTTTCGGTCCGATTTTTTCCAATTTCTATCCGATTTCGATCTCTCAATCCTGTTTCTATCCGATTTCGATCTTTCGTTTTAAGTAGGAAGGAAGTAAGACTGATAAGCCTGAAACTCTTGGAAAGTGGATAATCTTCTCTACAGATTGTTGGTATGAAGTCGAAAACAACTTCTTCTAAAAGAAACTTTTATAAGAAACAACAACATGCGTAGCTTTTCATAATACTTTTTATTCAAATATCATCTTTTTGCTTATCAATACATTTATAAATTGTTTTGTTTTTTTAGTTATTCCGATTTATTTATAGATTTCAAAAATATACATAATCAGCGCACAAAGTATGTAATTAAATTTCTATTCACAAAACTTAAACCAATACTAACTTAGGAATTTATCAGTTATGTTTTAAGTATACATTACATTCATAATGTGCATATTATTAAATAACAAAATGACACACATTTGTTAACAGCAAAAATCACAAACAGAAGTTAAACTGCGAACTTTGTATAACTAGAAGATCATTGCAGACTATTATAGATGTATACATAAGTTAATGTGTATTTATATTTTTTGAGTCAAAATCAAGTATATTTTCCAAAGCCAATAAAGCAAATGTTTATTCAAAACAAGAAAAATAAATATTACAACTCTGAAGTAAAATAAAAAAATATATATTATAGACATATGTACTAAAAATAAATATATGCATTATTTTACAAAAACCAGACCCAAAATGTTTGATTACAAACTCACACTAAGTAACTTAAACTCAAAACTACAACTGAGACGAACTTTTAATTGACGATTAGGGCTTAAGTAAAATTCTATTGAATGCAAGAAAGAAAAATTAAAATGGAAAGACACAATTTTGATAAAAAGATTTTAAAAAATCTCACAAATCAAGTTAGGAATTTACTGTATTTTTTAACGTACTTTTTTGTAATTTAGACAAGCCACAGCAAGCGACAATGGCAAACAAGTTTTTGAAAAGGAAAATGCTACATTTAGCCTGAGAACGTTATTTATATTTTAAAAGCCGAATCAAATTTTTTTTCTCGATATTTTCTCATCGAGTAAGCCTCTTCTAGTTTTGTCTCAAATTTTAGGCAAATCATGTTCTCAATAAGTACGCCTTCTCAACTTTTGACTAAAACTTCTTTTATGCTGAGAAAAAGATTTTCAACTTCTCTTTGCAGGGAAGATAAAACTTCCCTCAGAGAAAGCCCATGCAATCAATCTCACAATTTGGATCTGGGTCGAAATATATCTTAATTTCAATTTGCTTATCTACAACTAATGTCTCAACGACCCATTTTACTGCAATTAATAGTAAACATAAAAACTGGCCTTTTAGTATCTCCCTCCATCGTTTAGACTCGACTAAACGTCGTCAAATATGCCTCTAGGCGGTGGCCCTATCCTCCTTTCTTCCTCGAATTCATCCAAATCATCCGTGCCCTTGAAGCCGATTTGCACATTCGTGCTCACCCCAAAACGGTCGTTGATTTCATCTGAAAGACTACGAGTAATATCCGGCTGGCGATTGGCTGTGGAATAGCCCATCGGTTCGCCATCTCTGAGAAGTCCATCGGCAGGCGTGAGGCTACCACCGCTGCCAGTGGGTCGTAAATTGCGATATTTCCCCATACTTGACCCATTCACCTCACCAGAGTCGGTTCGATTGAACTCCCTTCGCCGAGCCATTGCATCCTCGGCTCGTTGTCGCCGACGCTTCTCTCGAGCTATCAGATCTTTACCTTCCTGAACGAGCTCAGTGGCAATGGTTTCATTTTGCAAAAACTGCTGGAATCCCAAAGTGTTCAGTGCCCGACTGCCTAAACTGAACCAAGTGGCCAAACAGAAGGCCAGCATGCACATTGGGAAGTAGATATTGAAACCATCCGATATTATTCCTATAACATCCATGTGACCCATTATCCGGGTGTAGTATGTTTCCATTATGCGCTTTCTAATTATATGTGAGTCCATGTGGATAAGACCAAGGAAATTTAAACACATTGGTGGAACCAGTCGACACAGCAGCATTCCACTAAAAATCAAACTGTGCTCGTTAGTTTGATGGTGTGGTGCCAGGTAATACAGGTTAAGAAATCGAATACGTAGGATGGTGGAATAGGCACAATAAAATAAGTAACACAGCACAACCATGGAGAAGACTTCAATAGTAAGAAAGTCATAATTTTCCTTGGCAACGTTGATGACATTGGCGAAAATAGATAAAACAGGACGACGATTGAAAAATGTCAACTCACTCCAGACTACCATAAATGACATGGTGGCTGTTATAATACAGAGAACTTTCAGAAAAGGAGACTTCAGCATACACTCCCAATACCAATCAAGCACGGGACTGTAAAACAGTCTTGATATATTCGATCGACTTCGAGGGAATTCCGTCTTAAATCGTCGTTCTGAGGAATGAATATTTCGAGCGACATCCTCAAGATGTAACACTGTCTCCACTTGAACACTCCAAAGAGCTTCGGTGCGCTGAAGTGTTTGCAAGGACTTGATTACTTGCTTGTGAATCCTCACTAGTGCTTTTTCGGATGGGACTATAGTCGACGAACTATTGCCAGCTCGACTGTAGTTGCGATTCGCTCGTTCTTGCAATTCTATTGGTACTTTTCTTAAAATCGTCTCTACACAAGGACGTAACTCATGATTATTCGGAACCGATTTACTGATACCCTGCAGAGATTCCAATACATCATCCACGTTCTCCTCGGCTTCAGCCTTTTCTGAACTCAGTTTGGCTGCTTTGAAGTAGGCATACTGAAGCGTGAAGCCGGGCTTAGCGTTGTTCCACAAAGCTCTTGGCACTTCAACCAGAGCATAACCTTAAAGAAGTTCAATAAATATTCATTTCAGTTTTTCCCCCACGAGATCCAAACTACTCACCTAATAATATGACCAAAAGGAAGAGGCCCCACGTATTTGATGCCGAAGATGCGATGGCCTTCAACTTTTGCCAATCAAGAGATACACCCTTGGCCGCAATGTAAACAAGTAAAATGCCACAAATAAAGAGATATGAGCCATAGTAGATCGCATTGTCGATTAATGCTGATTTCAGTTTTCCTTTAATGGTAAAATCACCAGCTTTTAGATAAGACTGCATCAGGGGCATAATTAACCATGTAAGGAATTGAGATGACCAGTAGATGATACGCCAGAGATTTGGGAATATCTCCTCAGGTACCATGCCCCATGGTTGCTGGCAATTTGACTCAGTTTTGTTCTCTTGAAGGCAGGTGCGGTAAACGGTCTACATGAATATTAAGTAAAAAAAAATTTGTGAGGTTACATTACATTAAATTAACCTACTGCGCAGATAGTTCTACGGCTTAAAGGGTTGTTGCAGCACTGATACACCATAAGAGACATTGTTAAAGGACAGAAACTACACATAACAAATATGAAATAACAAATGACAAAAATTGATTCCCAAATTTTCAATGGTAGTTGTGCACTACTTTGTGCACGACTTTTAAATTAAAGGAAAAGGAGAACTCAAATATAAGACAAAGATACATACTTCAATAAAGCTTGAATATAACGCAACCTTAACAGATTATGACGATTTCTTCTACTGTTAATTTTTGTGGAAGTATACCTCTTCTGTAGTACATGCTGATCGACTCTCTACTTGTAATGCTCAATGGATCAAACTTACACGCTCAAGCTTATGCAGAAGACGGCGACGTCGTCGAACCTCCAAGCTGTCTGTTCCAGAGCACACGCTGCGCTAAATCTAATTGACACCTGGTGCTCCATAAACGGTATCTCCTTCAATCCTCTTAAAACTGAGATTGTCCTCTTCACGAGGCGTAGGAAATTAACTGGTCTGACCTAACTTACACTTAAAGGCGTCAACATCCCCTTTTCAAACGAAGTCAAACACCTCGGAGTAATCCTAGACAACAAACTTCTTTGGTCTAAACATGTCTAGTCTAAAACTGCTAAAGCAGTCCTCTGGCAATGTAAGGGAACCTTTGGTAAGACATAGGATCTTTCACCAAAAAGGGTCCTTTGGATCTATACGGCTATGATAAGATCAATCGTCTCCTATGCGTCAATTGTTTGGTGGAACAAGCTCTCGCGTAAATACGTTATTGACTCGTTTGCCAAACTTCAAAGAACAATTTGTCTTGGCTGTACTGGGGTCCTCCCCAGCTCTCTGGCTGACGCACTGCTGAATCTTCCTTCCCTTGATACCTACATCATGGAGTGAACTCTCAAGACCATTCCTCGTTTAAAGAGATGTGGGCTCTAGCACAATTCGCACTGGAGTTTTGAGGAACTCGCAAACAGCATATCTTTTGACTCACGGCCAATGGATATGCCGTCCGACACGATGATTCCAAGGCTTAAACTGCGTCATAAATAAACAGTCAACTTTCCTTCGGTTCAGGACTGGTGCAGTATAGAATCTGAGCCAGGAAAGGATTGTTATCGAATCTTCACAGATGGTTCAAAAACCGATCATGGATCTAGCGCTGGTGCCTTTGTGGAGAACGATGACATATGATTGAACGCCTCTTTAGGTTCACACGAATATGTCTTCCAAGTGGAACAATGGCTACGTTACGAACAATGGCTGGAAGGGAGAAGTGTTTGCAGCGACAGCCAAGCTGTGCTCAAGGCCCTTTTCAACCCTCAAACTACTTCGAAAGTGATCCAGGAATGCAAGACCTCTCTGAATGCGTTCCGAAGACTAAATTCTTTGAGTCTCGTTTGGGTTACAGGCCATCACGGCATAACTGGAAATGGAATCGCCAATGAACTTGTGAGGCAAGGATCTCAGACAGTTTTTTCAGGACCTGAACCGCAGCTAGGTCTGCCAGGGTCCCCAGTGAGGGCTTCAATCAACGATTTGATCTATCAAGAGCACAATAGTAGTTATTGGCGTTGCAACGGGGCACTATTCTTAAGTGATACCACATACTGTGAATCTAGTGAAGAAGATGAGGACATCGCGGTACACTTCCTCTGTGAATGTCCTGCTTTTCTCGCACGAGGTTACATCTGTCTAAATTACCAGATCTCACCATGTCGCGCCGAGTATCTACTCGGCGCGACATGGTGAGATCTGGTAATTTAGGCTCATTATCATGGCAGCGTCTTTTACGAACATCTGGAAAGCTATAACAGAAAGAAGTGGTAGTACAATGGACCGGTTTTTAGGTCTGAGTGCTCCAGCTGGTATTTTTAAATCCTCCAACAGGAAAAAAAAATACCGGCAAAAGGAACTGAAACATCAGTCTAAGTTTTAAGAGCAGAGCGACAAGTCTGGAGAGTAACAAAAATTATTGTGTGTATGAAAAAACACCTTGAGCTTGGTTTGGTTAAAATGGAGGAGGAACCTAAGCCCCATCACCTCGTCATATACTGTTCTAGCCAGGACGTAGGTTGGTATAAAGGCGAGAACCAGCAACACTATTTAGAGTTTAGAATTAATTTCATACTCTTACTCGGAGGTAAATTCAAATGTCGCCATGTTCATCGAAATAGTATTCTCCCAAAACTGTTTTTCTAATCAGCGCTTGTAAGCAAAGAAATAAACAAATATAGTGGCAGAGCAAAACTCAGAGAACCTCATGGTTTACGCACTTCAAAGCTTTCCATGGCAGTCTAATTACTCTGGGAGAAATTGCCAATTCCTCGCGAATGGTAGATCCTTGTGGAAAAAGAATTTGATCGAACCTTGAACTCTTTCTCAACCAGCAGAAATGATAACCAACGACGCGGGCACCATAACAAGTGCTTAAGTTATAGATGCAACCTTGACTTGGAGCAAGGTTTTAGCTTAATAACTCTGTTTTAGGTTACTTAGGAATAGCTTTTGGAAATGCGTTGTACAAAGCTACTGGTTTACAATTCTGTGGTACCTACTCATGAAATAAGAGTAACAAAATGCCACATAGAAACGATGTTACCTACAAAAAAGTATCTACGCTTACTCATTCAATTTAAACTTTATGTTTAGTTGATAACAAATTGAATACTTTTCGAAGATAACACAATGGGATGAATTTCAGTCAACAACCCAAAATAGAATCTTCGTGATGAGTCAACTTATTTCTAAAGAAGAAGGGTCAAGAGGTCATAGCAGATTTGTGTGTAAATAATGAAGAATCCCTGATAAAACATTAGCATGCCCCTCTTAACTATGCTTTACTTATCTGCGTGTATTTTCATTATTTCAATAAAAAAAAAAGTCATATTATCTTACCGATGTAACATCCAATGGTATAGTGAAGACAATCAGGAATGAAAAGCACCAGGCTGTAAGTACAGAAAATGTCACGAGTAAATGTTGTCTCTGGATATTTCCATAGCGATAGAGTGAGATTCCTGCCAGGAATAGAGCTAAAAGTATTGCACTTGCTAATAGATATGCCATCGTAAGCAGTATTTGTTTCTTATGCAAAGACACTTCTTTAATATCTTGTTTTGTAATTAGTAGGTATGTATTTGAAATTTATTTGTCAGCTCCCGCTGCTGTTTTCACACGATTCTCTTGTAGCTGCTCCTGTGCTTTCTTTTGCATATTCTCTAGACGTTCCAATGTTAAAGACTTCAAAGGCATCAAGTGTGGCTTGCAAAAGACCAAATCGGTTTTTGTCTCAAAGAATAACTTCCCAGTAGTTGGTTCAATTAAATCGATTTTCTCTGATAATTGATTTTCTTCCGAAGACATAACGTTCAATGGAATGATTTGTTATGACGAGATCTTATGCTCCTTAATCTAGCTTCTTGTATCAAAATTGATTTTTATGACTTGGAGATTCTTTAAAACCGAGTCTCCTTGCTTATTCGGATGTTTTCGTTAAAAAACAAGAAAAACATATTGAAAGAGGTACACCTTAAAAATATGAGCGTAAATTGTTTTTCTGGTATCGATTGCTTGCTTGATCTTTAACAGTTGGATTGGAATGTTTATGTTTATTTTTTAGTGGCGAAAAGATATTAATTTATCAAAAATATATGAAAAATATCCACTGAAAAACAACGACGAGAGACAGAAAAAAAAACTTCTTTTCGACACGAACAACGAGAACTTTTTAAACAGACTTGTTTGTTTCATAAATTTTTAAAATTATCAGGGTGTGTTTGAAAGTTTAACCCGAGGGTAGCTATTGTGATAATTTTCGTGTAAATGGTTCACGGAGAAAATGAATTTTTATCGTAAACGCTGTGTCTCCACTTGCTTTAAATTCATAGCAGAAAACAGGAATATGACAGATACAAGAAAGCAGAGCAACTGACAAATTTTGTGTTGTGGGCATTTTGTATAGCATACTTTTCATACCAAACATAACAACAAAGTAACAAAATGGTGGAAAAACCTATGCAGATGACAGTTCCCTCTGCTTTAATAGCTGCGATAGATACCCTGCGATAAAAGTATGCTATCTATCGCAGACTATGAAAATAAAGCTGCTATAATGATCTCCACTTGCTATATTCAGAGGCTACTGTAATAGCTGCGATAGATTTAAAGCATGTGGAGACCAGGCGTAAGTCCCTGTCCACACGTGTTATTCCAATAACGTTATATCGATCGTTTCTGGGCAAAAGGGGTGAGGAAGAAAGAAGCTGGATGCGCAAAATGAAATTTGATTTATCTGCCTAAGCAGTACACTTGGCGTGTCCAGACGGGTTATGCTCATAACGTTATGCTTTTTTCAATACAATTTCCAACACAAAATGGAGAATTTGTGTGAGGAATTATAACAACGTCTGGACACTAGCAGCCGTATCTATAAAGAACTTTTAATCATCGATTAGATTTAATTGCCATTTAAGTAACACTTAAGTAACGAATCCGTATCGATAATCAAATTTCACATTTAAGTAACCTTGCTAAGAGCCCTCTTAACTTAAATGCCAATAATGACGTTTAAAGGTCTCTTAAATCCAAATTAAAAATTCATTCTGACGTTTCGGGAAAATCGGTGTCAATTTCGCTCTGTTGTTTTCGTAATAAAATGAAACTTTTCTTAAAATAAAAATATGGAAGATTTTCGTCGCGATTTAAATGTTTTCAATGTGCTAAGAATTTTTCAGATCGCCACCTGAGAGTTTAAGTGCCTCATATCCATTGAAATTATTCCTCGGAAAACGAATTTTAAGGTTTGAAAATTAATTGCGTTACTTTCTACTTAACTAATATGACTTTTGAATGTTTATACATACTAATTGAACATTTCTCTTTTGTAATTTGTGAACCTTGGGTCAAAAACTGTTACGGTAAAAAAAAGAAAAAAAAAAGTTCGAAAAAAGTCAGAAATGGATATAGGACCCTGTTCCATACGATGGGTGAATGAATCAAAACCAAACTCCATTTTTCCATGGGATATAGGACATTTGTGCACTAAACATTGGAATGTCAAAGAAAACAAAAATACTAAAAAAATTCAAAATTACTAGGATTATTAATTTTTAAAATTTTATTTTTAGTGATAGAAATATAAAATAAACATTAGTATAAATACTTTGGGTATGTCCTTCTTTATATCACATAAGCTTATTTTTAAGTCAATGAGAAACCTTTCAAAATGACACATTTTTTTAACACTAAATTAGAAAAAAAACTTAAAACTACTTTTGGTCCATTAAATTTTCTAGAAAAATACATTTAATTTTATTTGGAATGGGTTACTAAAATACTTCAACATTCGTAGAAGCTTGCTTTATTAAGGGATTATTTATTATATTTTTTTTTTATTTTTTTTTTTACCAATTTTGTTTTTGTCCAGTTTAGTAAAAAAAAAAAAAAACGCTTTAATATAAAAATTAAAAAGTCAGAAAAAACTACATTTAACTCCGTTATGTAGTATGACAACGTGAAGCTAAATAGTTCTACTTACATAAAATAAATTTGTTTCCTGTTGTTTACCTCGTTTTCTATTTTTTTTGCAATATTTTAAAAACATATTGTTTTTAATGGCTGCTTTTTTGAAAAAATCAGAGATAGACGATTACAAATTCGTCTTTGAAGAAGATTCCCACCAAAACTGAAATATCAAAGCATAGTCAACAAATAGATTTGAAACAAAGACTGTTTTTTGTGTTTTTTATCAAACATTTTATTAAATAAAAAAAAATAATAATAATTCAAGTTATAAAATAAAAATAAAATATATTAATTAAAAAAAAACATTAAAATGAAATTAAGAACTTTTCATTATGTCATCATCATATTTCTTTTTCCTCCTTTGACCTTTACTCCACGAGAGCACGAAACCAACTGAAATGATCGCTGTTTAACTGTTTAACTATTTTTATTGAACAGGTATATATACAATTGGTTCTTAATTCTAAGATTACATAACATTTAGATATATTTTGTTTTGTTGGCACAGAAGGGGCCTAAATTTAAATATTGATTTGTTTGCTAAAATAATTATAATTATTGCCTACGATAAGAAAAATATATAAATTTATAAGGTGATTTAAAAAATCTCGGGTTGTTCAGATCCGGTTGTCTTTATGTTGAAGGGGGTTTGTGTGGCCTCTAGCCACGGTGGTAAGCTGAGGCTGCTACCTCGTAAAAGGGTATTGCCTCTTCGTCATTGATTGAAATGATTTCTTCGCCCAGTAGTGCCATTATATCTAAGTATCGCGGCTCGGGATGTCTCTCTTCGGTTGTCAAGCTTCTCACCAGTGGATTGGGATGGTTGCTCAGGTTGTGAGTTATTTTTCTTGCACTGTTCAAAAGGAATCTGTTGAGGGGAAGGATTCCTGATGCTTCGTAGAGCTTTTTGTTACTGAAGTACCTCTGTCGTTGACGGTCAAAGTTAAGTCCTGTGCAAATCCACAGAATTTTCCTCTCAAATGCTCCGAGTTTTTTCATGCTGGTTTTGGATATACTAAACCAAGCAGGGAAGCAGTAAGTGATGATTGGTCTGAGGAGCTGTTTGTAGAACAGCAACTTTGTCTTCTGGCTACTGAAATGATCCCGAAAATTATGCTTCTATTTATACTTTTCAAGCTGACTGCACATTTTTGTCCATGGATATGGAGCAAATAAGCACTTAAATGTTTACTTAATTGTAATATATTATGTGAGCTTTAATGCTCTATATCCTAGCTCCTGTGGATATGGGGCAATTAAGCACTGACAATATATTTTAATTGAATTTGCTCTATATCCATTGCCCATTGCTATAGGGCATTTAAGCACTAAGTGTTTGTTATTTCAACTTCTCTACAAAAATTGCCTCACGTAGTACAAATTTTGGATATAAGGCAAATAAGCACTAAGAGAACCCAAAAATGTGTGGTCTGTAGAGCAAAAGTGGGTTTCGTAACTCTGTTAATAATAGAGATAGAGCAATGGGAATAGGACCAAACGATAGAGAATATTCGAATTAGTATAACTGCATCATTAACTCAGTTTCCCGAAAAAGTGGTCTATGGGGCACTTATACTCTCAGGTGGCGAGATGTCATGATTAATAAATAGAAACATAAAAAGCTGGCACAAAAGCTCCACAGAGCTACAAGGCCAAACGCGTTGTTCTCGCAACAACCATTCTCGTGCGGGTCTGAAAGGTTAAATTGGAATAGCATTCTTCAAGGCATATTTTCCTGCCTTGAGGTGATACCTACCACCTACCAGAGAAAAACCATTTTGGATGTTTATGGTGGTCGAACGCCCACGCAGTAGTTATGCTTTATCCATTTCGCTATGGATGTCGTGTGCCTACAACCAGAGCTAAGAGATTGTCAGGGAATTGCAGTTTTGCTTGGCAAAGAAAGATTGTTCCATGGTCGAGCGGTCGATTTGCTTCTCATAATAAGGGCCTAAGACGAACAATGCGTTGCGTTAGTTTTGAATGAATATTCGAAGAAATCCTCATCACATTTTAGGTTGATGATACTCGTACATAGTGTTTTTTTTTTTTTTTTGATAAGCAAAAAGGCACCACATCTGTTTACAAACGAATGGTTGTCAAAACGCAGTTTAAATTGGACTAGATTTCTGTTTTTACTACTTTATTTTGACACAACTATCAATTAGTTTAGCATCAGCGCAGAATCGATTATCGATAAGAATTTAATCAACCTCTCTTAAGTTCCAATTAAATTTTAATTGAAACTTAACTAATCGACGTCTAAGAGACGTCTTAAGAAAATCTAATAAATACGGCTGTAGGTGTTAACAGCATAACGTTAACAGCATAACCCGTCTGGACAGGCACTAACTCAGTCAGACTGTTTCAGACTTTTCAACTGAGATTACTATATTTTTTCAGCTCCAAGTTTCAAACTTCCTGCACACACCATTTCAATCTAATTGAACTGTCACATCCGATCGTGTAATCTTAACTGACACCAACAGCCCAATTCTGCCAAAAAGTCACAAAGTTGTACCCGGCTGAGAACCACATCACAATTTTAGTGTTGAATGTAATGTGGAAGACTCTACTGGAAAGTTGTAACTTTTAAGGCATCAGTGACTTTGGCAGAACTGGGCTGTAGCTCGATTTGAAGTTTGATTCACTGCGTGAACACAATAGGCGTGTTTTTTTCACAAGACTGTTATATACATAACATCATTTTACATGCAAAGCAAAAACAACATCCCCGACAACCAATGTTATGGATAAAAGGATGGTTAAGATTTGGTCGGGGATAGATTTTTGACGTTTAGTCGAGTATCGAATGAGTTTTTCGACTTTTCATTTTTTAATGTTGGTGCGTCTAGAGACTTTCATGTATCTCGAACAAAAGCAAAATGGGTGGCAAAGGGTCTGTTCACAAATGTGTAACTGAATAAAATCATATGCCCACTCTTACACTCCGCAATTTAGTTGCAGACAATTTTTGATTTTTAGAATTTCATTGATTTCAAGAGTTAGATTTGTAAATGTATATTAAGATACATAAAACAACGTAATAGCAATTAAAAATGGTCTGTTTAGTGACTGAAAGCACTTTTTGCATATATCTTTTCACATTTTTGTGTGAATGTTAACATTTTTTTCAAAGCTAATTGTTAAGTATGCCATAAAAATGGTTGTACTTTCTTATTATTAATAGTTTAATTCGTTTGAAACAAGTAACAAAATATTTTTTCCAACTCACATCTAAATCACAATCTCATATAAACTCAACCCCAGCATGTAAACAGAGTCAACAGAAATTCTTTGTTACCTTTGTGAACGGACCTATTTTTGACGTTTCTAAACTAACAAAAAACAGACAAAAACAATTGTTTACCAGCATTAATTTCACTACGGAACATTTTTATTTTCCACTCTATACAATTGCTTTAGGTTTTTAACAAACAGTTTTTGCGTTTTTGTGCGAATTTGGCAAAAAAAAATCATTTGTTGCCTTTTATTGGTTTGACAACTGATCGAGAGCACCAACCCACAAATAAAAAAAGACGAAGCGTTTTTTTTGGATATCATGTTATGTACATAACATCCTTGTGAAAAAAACACGCCTAATGGCTGCAGAGACGCAGCCGCAAGAGATGTCAAAACATTTAATATAAGCGAATACAAAAACAACGCAAGACAGAGCTGGACAAGTTAACTTGATTTTAACTCTTGCGACTCCGGCTCCGTATGCGTATGCGTATGCATTGTGTTTACGCAGTCAACCTTCATTTGAGTATCACTTTGGCAAGGAAGGTAATAGATTAGTAAGTTGGCCGTCAAATTTTGCACATCTGTCGAAAACAGTTTAGGATACACTGGTAATCAACGAGTCTCGTTTATGAAATGTCATTCATCACTTTCGCGCCAGTATTTTGATTTTGGTGTTGTAAAAGAAACTCATTTAAAAGTAAACACAAGAATTTAATTTTAATTTCCGTTAAAAGAATTTCATGGGTATTACTGGCCTGATACCATTTCTGGAGAAATCTTCTTCAAAAGTTCATTTAAAAGTATTTATAATCCATTTGTTTGCTGTCCTCACAGATATTGTACCCAAATCGTTCTTTTCAAGGATCTACGAGGATGCACAGTCGCAGTAGACACATATTGCTGGTTGCACAAAGGAGTCTTTAGCTGTGCTGAAAAGCTCTGCCAAGGCGAAGACACTGACATGTAAGTTTAATCATTTGTGGTCCTATAAGCTATGAGCTCATTAGGTTTTTGTCCACAGGTATGTTGTTTATTGCTTAAAGTACGTTTCGATGCTTCTGTCTTATGATATAAAACCAATATTAGTGTTTGATGGTCGTCACCTCCCTGCAAAGGCCCTTACAGAAAAACGCCGCCGTGAAGGTCGAGATGTATCAAGGAAGCGTGCAGCTGAACTACTTCGTCTTGGCAAAACCGACGAGGCACGGTCTCACATGAGACGTTGTGTCGATGTTACCCATGAAATGGCGTTGCGCCTAATCAAAGAATGCCGTCTAAGAAATGTCGATTGCATAGTTGCCCCTTATGAGGCCGATGCTCAAATGGCTTTCCTCAACAAATTGAACATTGCCCAATACATCATCACAGAAGATTCTGATCTTGTACTCTTTGGATGCAAGAAAATTATTTTCAAATTGGATTTAACAGGGGCAGGTCTTTTGGTGGAAGCAGACAAATTGCATCTCGCTATGGGGTGTCGCATAGAAAAATATACTTTCGATAAATTCCGTGTGATGTGTATTCTCTCGGGTTGCGATTATTTAGACTCACTGCCAGGCATTGGACTAGCCAAGGCGTGTAAATTTATTTTGAAGACTGAAGAAGACGATGTGAGGCGCGCCTTGCCAAAGATTCCACAGTATTTGAATATGCGAAGTCTCGAAGTTGGCGATGAGTACATTGAAAACTTTCTCAAAGCCGATGCTACTTTTAAACACATGTATGTGTTCAATCCACTCGAAAGGCGTATGGAACGACTGAACGATCTGTCAACTTGGAATACTGATGAACGTTATTGCTCGAATGCTGGGGAACTGATTGAGGGCGATTTAGCTTTCCAATTGGCCCTAGGAAATCTCAACCCGTTCTCTTTGAAGGTGCTGGACACTTGGAGTCCTGATCATAGGTTTGTTTTAAAAGTTCATTTGGATGTGAGACATAATCAAAGTTTCTTCAAAGTCCTGGTTTCAGCAACGTCAAACGCACTAAACATAAAAGCATTTGGCTTGCGAACTTCCAACCACACACCCAGACGGACAAGAAGCCAGTTAAGAAATCGTTTGCCATTCTATTTAAAAAGATTAACTATTCCAACATTCCTGATGACGAAGTTGAGAAAAGGTAAGTTGTGGAGTCTCGTTTGCTTTCATCTGAAGAACACTTCATTGCAGGCATGATGAAGGTGAGATTGTATCGATGTACAATGAACAAGAGCCCCCAAAGAAGAGGCTCTATAGCAGTGCTGAGAATTGTACTTCATCGGTTCAATTAACACCCACCAAGAAAGCCTACAATCCTTTCCCGATTGTTTCTCCTCGAGAAAAACGACCTATTTACGATTTATTATTGAAGCCCAGTCCAAAAAAACTGCCACCACACAATCCTTTCAAAAGGTCGATATTCACAACAAAAACCCAAGTTCGAAGCAGATTTTTTGCTTCGAATGTAAATCTTGCTGGTGAAACCGAAACCGAGACTGAAGTTACTAAATCACCAATATCGCCGGTAAAATCAAACGAAACTATAGCCGAAGAAGTGTCTCGTATCGAGGAAATTTCTATGGAAAATAACATTAAAACAGTTGCATTGTACGATTATAAATCGCCGTCACCAGCCAAAGGAAGTGCAAAGAAAGTGGAAGTTATGTCACCAGTGAGTTCAATTGCTGCCATCAAACCTGAGTGTGCCACACAAGCCGAAATACCACCGAGCATTGATAGTGGCATAAGCTCTCTGCGAGCGACAAATTCTGAGTGCTCTACTCAGCTGAATTTAGACGAAATCCCAATCAAAACACTACACGAAGACGAAGAAGTGGATGATGGTGTGATAGAATTGTCAGATACAGAAAACGAAAAGGTTTTATCAAAAACACTTCCAAAGAAAACACTTGTTCAGGTATTTGTTTAAGTCTTGACAACGAGAGACACATTAACGGATTTATGTATTTTTTTCTCAGAAACCCCGGGCTTTGGGACTATCGAAAAATAAAAAATCACTCAGCGCCAGCAAACTGCCATCAAACCAGACTCGGTTGAGTATGTTTGGATTTCAAAAGAGGTAAGTAAAGTAAATATCGCTTTCATTTTATTTCACTCGAAGAACCACTCTTTTTTGTGGTATGGTGACTGTGGCGGAATAATTAGCATATCTGCTTCGCGAAAAATTGGCAATTCCTCCGAAAGTAATTAGAGACTGCTATGAAAATGGCTTTCTAATTTAGAAATAAAATTGTAGGTTCCTCAAATACGTTAGACCCCGAGGTTTTCATAGTTTTGTTGCCCTATTTATTTTATTTAAGGAGGCAAAAAAAAACGGAATTTCTAGCTAAGCAAAGCTGGCTTACGCTGTCGATTGACATCCTCAAATCAATAGAAACCCAAAAGAAAAGATTGAGATTTACTTGTTTTATTTGCCCCATCACAACGCCCTACTTAAACATTTTGGGAATACGAATGCCAAAGTGGAAGAATTTTTTGACACGAAAGTTTTTACAACTGATAAAATTGTTAACAAGTTCTGTTCGGGAATTAGAACTTCCGAGCGCCTTTTGAGGGGACGAGATAAAGTAAACTTGTAATTTTTACAAAGATCACAATGCCGAAGTCATAGTTGTAGATAGGATTTATTTTTGATAATTTACAATATAAATTTTGCCATGCATTGCCAGACCACATCTGACTTATAAAAAAGTTGAATATTTTAGAACGTACGATTGATGAGAACAAGTATAATTTAGTCGTTGTAATGTTGAGGATGAACTAACTCGCAAAACCCAGCACCACCTTTGTTGCCCAGTAATCCAGCAAGTGGAATATGCAGCGTAACACTAAAGCCGAGACGTGAAGGGTGTCGAGTAGTTGGTACCAACAAAGAGGAAGCGATCAAATGTCAAAGCACCGATTCTAATGGGTGACAATTGTATACACAACTTTTGTATACATGATTACCTGCCCATGGAAGCGACAGTATTTATACAACATAAACACTGCCACCGTATGACATCCGCGGCGACAGTGGGTATCTCGTGTCCACAGCCAAGGAGTGGATATATGGGTGGATCGTCTCATGTGCTATTACCGTACCTAGCCATTGGCACATATTTTGCTATGTGCGGAAGAGTGTCATTTGTACTGCATGGTATTCAGTGTGGATAGCCGCCATCGATTTTTATCTGTTGTCATCGAGAGGGTGGCTGATGGAGGTGGATGGCGTCGTTGACTGACGAACCAGTGTTGCGATTGCTTCGGTTATTGACCAATCAGGTTCTAAATATCTAAATCATTCACTATGAAGACGTTTTTAGTATTTTTTTTTTACATTCGTGTTCCGAACACATTTTTGAGGTGTGGTTTATGTAGACGATGCTACGAAAAAGAGGCAGAGAAAATGTTTCAATTCTGTGAATGTTCGTTCAAGCTTTGTCCATACCAGCAAAGCAGCCCTCAGAGAATGTTTCTTTGACGAACTGGACGATCCCAGAACAATTTTCTGCAGGATATTCGGAAGGCAGTTCAATGGTTAGAAACCAACAGCACTAATCATTGCAGCACCCAAAGTCTACATCTGTTTTCCTGGGACTGTGAAACAGGAGAGGTTTTTAGGTTTTTTTTTTTTTCCAAGTGAAAATGCTCCCGTAAGAAAGACAATTGGCCCTATCGAAATAACCGTCGGAGCGGAGTTTTCTCCACAACGCATCCTTATTTGTAGGTTTCATTTTTTCTTCGAAGTAGTTGTCATCGTAAGAAAATTTCCACAAATACGGCAACGCATTGCATTCCCAAAACTAAAACTTTCCGCAGCAAAAACTTATCGAAGGACGTTGGATCGGCCGATCGGAGAACTACCACGAAGCAAAATGTCTCCGAATCGTAGAAAATCGAAAAAATACCCCTCCGACGATTACTTCGATGGGGCCGAATAATTTGTTGCAGTTTGCTAGAAGCAGTGCCGCATATTTTTTTGTAATTCTTAAGAATCTACGACTAAAATGTAGACTTCACCAGAACTCAGAATTTTTTGTCGAAAGCAGTTGGAAAAATTTAAATCAACTTTCATTCTTATTCGCATTTGATAGTAGAATCAAAAATAATTTACGAATAATTCCAAAGTAGAATAAAGATACACTGGGCCCTGATAACATTATACAGAGTATGCTACCCATGTTCGTTCCCATGATATATTCAACACTCGATAGAAGCCCTCATAGAGAATACCGCCAGTCCAGGTCTTGTTTGAGGCACTGCATTCATCATTTGTACGTTCAGTTAAGGATCAATATTTGAATCTGTGTTCTGTTTTCTAAGAAACCATTTTTGTCTGTATTTTTTTTTTTGTGGCTCAATGTCTCTAATTCATTCACCAGCTTATCGTTTGAACCAATAGGTGAGGTTAGGTTAGGTTAGATGTGGCTGCCAGTATACGAAAACCGACACACTTATACCACAGAGGGCCCATTGTGATACCACTGAGACCAAAAGGTTGATCACCCACTGGTTCCTATCTATGGGATTAAAGAGTTGAAACACCCTCTTATCGAACCTGGACTAACGAGTTGATCACCAGTTATTCAAACCATCCAGAACTTCGTACGAAAAGGGAGAGACTTTTAGGGTCTTTATTAGCTAAATCACTGGTGTCGTCGAAAAAGTAATCACCTAGGTGAGCTTGTCGTCTGTTAGCAAGTGCAGGGCATGAGCAAAGGAGATGTTGGATTGTATCCTCTAGTAGACACAAGTCTTTTGGCGTGTCTACCTATCAGGTAGTATCCTGTAAGGACACCTATAGGGGAACTAATGTGCAGACGACTTTCATTCAATAAGCTCTTTGAACGTTTCGAGTTCACACATTGCCAAATTCGTTTAGTCATAACTCATAAGACATGTATTACTCCGTCCATCTAGTGCTCATCTTCTCAGAGGGGTCCTGCTTTAGCAAAAGTTTACATGTAGCGATAGGTATACCTATATTGTTCCTTTCAGGTCGAACATGAGAACTCGTTACTTTTTTGGCGAGTTCGTCTGCCATACAGTTGCCTGGTATTTCCCTGTGACCCGGCACCCATGAAAGGTAAATGTTGAACTGTTAGGACATCTCCTTTAGAGACGTGACAGTTTTGGACAGATTTGAACCGACAGGTTCTCTTCACTTCTTTTTTTGATCATCTGAGTTTCATTTTTCCCCCAGCCCACCGACAACCTTCAAGCAAACGCTCTTAGTTGGAAGCCTTAAGGATCGTTTCCAAATTAAGTTAAAAAAAAACTATCAGCATTTTACATCCTTGAGATCTCGTTATTTGAAAATTGTCGATTCCTAAGAAAATTACTCTAAAAATTACCTTTTTTCAAAACAAATTTTACTTTCTTTTTGTTTCGCAGACCGTCGTTAAAGTAATAACTGCCACTCCAATGCGTCCCAGTATAAGTATTTATTTAAATTTGTTATTTAGTTAATTTTGTAAGTTTATATTTGTTTTTAAGTAAATAAAATACGTTGAATGTTTATCACAGAATTAGAGTTTAAAGTCATAATTTTGGGTTATCATGTTGGAAAGCTAAACTCAGCACAGTCGAAGGGGTCATTCGTTTCAATAAGCAAATTTTCACAGTCATTGGGTGCATTTATCCTGAAAACAAACTGTTAGTAACTTTGATTAAAATTAATGAAATAATAGAAATATACTTGCTTACATTAAAGCGTGTAAATACATTCGAGACATTTTCTTGTCTTCTTGGGAACCATAAGTATAGTCTCCAAGTATTGGATGACCTATTGAAGAGCAATGCAATCGCAATTGATGCCGGCGGCCAGTTATTGGTTGTAGAACTACTTTGGAAATCAGCTTCGACTTGTATTTTCCATATGCCAAAATTGTAAGACGAGTTTGTGACTTGCGAGGGTTTTTACAGAATTCAGCCGTAGCATCTGTACACATCTTTTTGCTTGTGGTTTCATACCGAATGTCCTCACCTAAAATTTAGTATAATGTTAACAAAATTCTATTCCTTCCAGTAGTCCTTAAGTTTACCGATGGCCGAGTTAATATCACATTTATTTAGGTGTTTTTCAACATGTCCATTAACAATTGCAATGTAGAACTTCTCGCACTTTTGATTTTCAAATGATTTGCTGAGCGAAGCACAGGCCTGTTTATGCAACGGAATGCATAAAATTCCACTAGTAGAAAAGTCTAAGCGATGTGCAAAATAGAATTCGTGTCTCAGGTTTGGGTTACTTAACTCTGGAAGTTGTTCCTTCAGCAAAGTTTGAACTGTTATCTAGAAACAGAAGAATGACTGGTTAGATTGAGTAACAATTTTAGTTGAATTATAGAATTAACCTTTTTGCTGTCGTTGCTGTTTATTAGAATATCAGGAGGTTTGTTTATCACGAGAAAATGCTTGCTTTGATAGAGAATATCTAAGTGTGAAAAAATTCGGTTGTTAGTAGTTTCTAAATTCACATTTCGAAAGAAACTGACTAGTTTTGTTAGGTAGTTGCTAGTGCTTCGGACGAAAGTGTCGACAACTTGACCCAACCAATACTGAAGTAGACGATCAAGAAAGTGCTCTAAGGACATTTTATAGAGATTCAACAAAAAATGGAACAAAACTAGAAGGGTTTTATGCCATGATCTTGATTTTAAAATGTTCAAAGCGACTTTTATTTGTTATTTAATAAAAGAAGATAGAGACGTCAATTCTCAATCTGACACATGGGTTTGGTAAATACAGTTTTGAATGCTGTGGGTTAAAGCGTTGGAAAAGCTTTGGATTATTGGTGATGCCACGTCAATAGTTTTTCTCAAGAAAATGTGTTGACTCGGAAACCGTTGGTTTTTTTTTTGACCATTTTAAACTGCCATATAAATTACTGTTATGGTGGATTTACATGTGTGGCGGCGACTTACGGCGAATTGCTCGTCGTACCAGTTTGTACACCACCACTAGATGTCAGCAAACAGACTGGGAAGAAATTCAAATAACTTCCCAACGGAAAAATACTCACTCTGTTTTGCAACCTTCAAGTGTTAAGTAGTGTTTTCCGTATATTCCATATTTTCAAGTTACTGCATCAATTGTTATAATTTCTTATTCAATAATTGATTAGTTTATAAATAAAGTTATAAATTTGACAACAAATCGTGTGTGTGTGTGTTATTTCCCAATCAAGTAGCTAAATTGGTGACCCCGACGTGATCGTGGAAAAGCGCACATCATAGACAAACAAAAACAGCACAAGTAAGTTTCTTAAATTTGTAATTTTTTCTCTGCACAACTACGTAATGGCTGAGAACGAGCAGTATGCGGCAGAACTCGCAGCTTCCCCACCTCCACCTGACGGTTTTCGGAACGAGTATCAGGCAGAGGGATTACCAGCAGAAATGTTGGAAATTGCTGCACTTCGGCACATAAAAATACCGCCGTTCTGGAAGAACCTTCCTGCTCTGTGGTTCATCCAGGTGGAAGCACAGTTTCACAACCACCGCATCGTCTCGGATAGCAGCCGATTTAGTGCTATAGTTGCGTCTCTTGACCCGGAGGTACTGACTGAGGTATCAGACCTCGTCCAAAAACCACCGGCAAGTGAGAAGTACTCAGCCTTGAAAACGCAAATAATTGCAAGGTTCACTGAGTCCAAAGAGAGGCAACTAAATCGGCTTATGACTTCCCTAGAGCTAGGCGACAAACGGCCATCAAGTCTGCTGAGGGAAATGCGAAGACTAGCTGGTGACAATGTTCCAGACGAGATGCTTTCCACTATCTGGATGTCCAGGATGCCCAACAACGTTCGCGGAATCCTCTCCGCTAGCCAAGACGTCAACCTTACGGCACTGGCGGACATCGCGGACAAAATAGTGGATAATATGGCATCCAGTGAAGTGTGTGAAGTGCACAAGGAGCAGAAACACCCCACTGACGTCAATACCAGGCTTCTCACCATCGAGTCATCTTTGGCTACGCTGACTCAACAAATGCAGAAACTGCTGTCACATGGTTCGACCAACAAAAGCCGAAGTAGATCTCCTCATCCTTCAAAAGGCAAAAACTCCAGCTCACGAGGAAGTTCCAAAGATGCTGATATCTGCTTCTTCCACAAAAGATACGGCAAAGAGGCTCGCAAGTGCAAGGAACCCTGCAAGTATGCAAAAAACTAAACCAGCTGTTGTCTACTAAGGCGGTCGACAACAGCAACTACAGAGTCAACAAGGAATGCCGCCTTTACGTGTACGACAAAAACACCAATCAAAAATTCCTTCTCGACTCGGGTTCCTCGATTTGTGTTTTGCCACGTTCCGCTAACTGCCGAAACAACAAAGCGGAGACAACTCTTCTGGCAGCAAACAACTCGCCGATCCACACATATGGCGAGAAAATGCTGACATTAAATCTGGGACTTCGTCGAGCTATAACCTGGCCTTTTATCATCGCAGATGTTAAAACTGCCATCATTGGAGCTGACCTTCTGGCACATTACGGATTAGTCATCGACCTTAAATCCAAACGTGTCGTTGACAAAGTGACATCACTAGCCGTATCTGCCGAGATTGACGCCACAAATCCGTCAAAACTATTGACTATCAGTGGCCCCGAACCATACGTCAGTCTCGTCAAAGAATTTCTTTCGACCAACGACAACACCAAGTCAAAGATTTTCAAGCCAGAAGCCAAAGTCAACTCCGTTCAACACTGCATCATCACAACAGGTCAACCAGTTGCAGAACGACCACGAAGACTTTCCGGTGACAAACTGAAGCAGGCCAAAGCGGACTTCGAAGACTTCGTAAAAAAAGGCTACTGTCGAACATCCAGTAGTCCTTGGGCAAGTCCAATTCATTTGGTGGAAAAGAAGACTGGTGGATGGCGATGCTGCGGTGACTACCGTCGTCTCAATGCGAAGACACAGCCAGATAGTTACCCGATTCCTCACATCATGGATTTCACCGAACAGCTCAACAACAAAAGCTGGTTCTCAATCCTGGATCTTGATAAGGCATATTATCAGATCCCGATGTCACCTGAGGACGTCCAAAAAACCGCGGTGACGACACCATTTGGACTGTTTGAGTTTTTAGTCATGCCTTTCGGACTGAAAAACGCCACTCAAACATTCCAAAGGTTCATGGATATGGTACTACGTGGGCTGGACTTCGCATTCTGCTACATCGATGACATCCTGATTGCTTCCGAATCACAAGAGCAACATCAGCAACACGTTCGACAGGTGCTACAACGTCTTCAGGAACATAACTTGATCCTCAACATCAAAAAGTGCGTCTTCGGTAAGTCTCAAGTTACCTACCTAGGCCACTCGATCAACAAAGACGGCTGTAGACCACCAGATGATCGGATCGAGGCCATCGCAAACTATTCGAAGCCAACAACCATCGTCGAGCTTCGTCGCTTCCTTGGAATAGTGAATTACTACCGTCGCTACATTCCAAATTGTGCTCACATCCAAGCACCATTGAATGAGCTCATCAAGGACTCCAGGAAGAACGACAAGCGACCAGTTGCATGGACCTCTTCCGCAGAAAAAGCCTTTGAACTCTGCAAGGACAACGTCAAGAAAGCCGTTTTGCTCAACCACCTCAACCCAAAAGCAAAACTTTTCTTGACAACAGATGCATCGGACGTTGCTGTTGGTGCCAAGCTGGAACAAGTGTGTGAAAACGAGTTTCAACCAATCGGTCTCTTCTCGTGCAAACTATCCAAACCTCAGAGTCGTTACAGCACATACGATCGCGAGCTACTAGCGATTTACCTTGCTGTGCGATTCTTTAAACACATTCTGGATGGTCGACCTTTCACGATTCAAACCGACCACAAACCACTTATCTACGCTTTCCAGCAGCATTCGGACAAGGCACCTCAACGTCGCTTGAGACATCTGGATTACATATCCCAATTCACCACGGACATCACTTACCTACCAGGTGAAGAGAATGCTGTAGCTGATGCACTGTCGCGTGTCAACACCATAACCACGCCAGTGCAATTCGACATAAGGGAGCTACACTTGTCACAGTTGCTGGATACAGAACTTCAAGACCTATTAAAAAACGAAAAGTCCGCATTGAAGTTGAACAAGCTAGCATTGGAACCTGATGTGAAGATTTATTGTGACGTCAACCACAACATCATTCGACCATACATACCAGCGTCACTTCGTCGGAAGGCTTTTGATTCTGTTCACGGCCTCGCACACCCAAGTGGACGAACAACAAGTCTACAGTTAAGACAAAAGTATGTGTGGCCGAACATCAAAAAGGATGCACTGGAATGGTCACGTACGTGCATCCAATGTCAACGTTCCAAAATCAACAGACATACGCACCCATCTCCAGATTCCATCACTGTTCCGGAGCAACGATTTCAACATGTCCACATCGACATCATCGTTTTGCCACTCTGCAAGGGCTACAGGTATTGTCTTACCATGATTGATAGGTTCAGTCGATGGCCCGAGGCAATACCTATACTGGACATGACAGCTGAAACGGTGGCAAACGCATTCTACACAAACTGGGTTGCACGGTTTGGTTCACCGGAACAGCTAACAACGGACCAAGGCACTCAGTTCGAGTCGTCACTTTTCAATGAACTGACCAACATGTGTGGAACAACACGAATCAGGACATCGCCATATCATCCGGCATCCAATGGCCTCGTCGAACGTTGGCATCGTTCTCTGAAAGCTGCTCTCATGTGTCATGAGAAAACCAACTGGGTTGATGCTCTTCCAACAGTTCTGTTGGGATTGAGAACTGCATACAAAGACGACATCAAAGCCTCAGCATCAGAGATGCTTTACGGGAAAAATCTACGAGTTCCTGGTGAGTTCTTTGTAAGTAACGAAACTTTTTCTAACCCACAGATTTTCCTTAACAAACATCGAGAGACGATGAGAAGACTTCGGCCAACAGGAACGTCAAACCATGCCAACAATAAAATTTTTGTTCCGTCCGATCTCCAATCATGCTCACATGTTTTCCTGCGATGTGATGCTGTAAAAAAACCATTGCAGCAACCTTACACTGGCCCACATCCTGTAATGAAAAGAATTACTAACAAATTGTATACCATCAAAGCAAACGGAAGAACAATCAATGTTTCCATTGATCGCCTAAAACCTGCGCATATTCTTCTTGAAAACGTTCCATCTCCATCTACATCCATCAATAGTCAATCGTCTTCTTCAGAAATTTCGACTTCCAAAAATGTTCATCCTGAAAATAAAAATAAAACTCACAGAACAGCTGATGAGAAAACAAAACGAAAAGTAAATTTTTGTTTGACATCTACATTTAAATCATCGTAACTTCGTCACTGAAGGGGGAGTTATGTGGCGGCGACTTACGGCGAATTGCTCGTCGTACCAGTTTGTACACCACCACTAGATGTCAGCAAACAGACTGGGAAGAAATTCAAATAACTTCCCAACGGAAAAATACTCACTCTGTTTTGCAACCTTCAAGTGTTAAGTAGTGTTTTCCGTATATTCCATATTTTCAAGTTACTGCATCAATTGTTATAATTTCTTATTCAATAATTGATTAGTTTATAAATAAAGTTATAAATTTGACAACAAATCGTGTGTGTGTGTGTTATTTCCCAATCAAGTAGCTAAACATGCATCTGCAAATGAAGATGAAAAAAGGAAAAAGACACAAGATGTAAGATTCATACTTGTCTGATAGAGAGGGAAGGTACCATCTGCACTTCCTTAGTTATAGGATGCGGATGAAAAATTATATGTGCAGATGAACATGTTCATCTGCACCCATAATTTTTCATCTGCAATAATTCTATTCGCTTCTCTTTTTAACTTTTGTGCCTTATAATCTTCATCCGTCCCGCTTTCCTTTCCGACACTTCTGCAGTTGCAGATGCATGTAAATCCAACATTATGCTGGGTACAAAAGCCGTTTTTTAAGGCCAGTAGGTAGTACAAAAAAAATCCACATGGTTTGAGCTCTTGATATACAACCCCAAATGCAACACAGACAGCAACCGTACCAGAACTTTGGATGAAATTTAAATTCTTAGGTATTTTGGATTGCGTATGTTAAGGAGCTCCATTTTTCTTTTAAAACTTTTCATTGTGAAACCCAAATTCGAAAATTTTCACGAATATAAAATGAAAGAGACCTAAAAGTTTATTACACTGACCTTGATTTTACTTCCTTTGATGGATGAAGCATTCTTTAATTATGTTTGCAATCGTGACTTGAGTGTGTCACTTAATGGTCGTGATTTAAATTCCATAACGCACTTTCAACATTCCATAACAACTGGAAGCTAAACGACGGTAAAGCTTTTCATAGCTTAAACAGTCATAGAAACTATTGAGATGTGGATTACTCATCAGTCACAAATTGTGCACAGAAAAGTGTTGTTTCTACGTCTTTTAAGAAAATTCGGTATTAATCGATAAACTAATTGAAACGAAAACAAACCCATTCCAATTTATTTTCTTATCAAAACTCATTCAAAATGGATTACAAGGTAAGTAAACATAGAAAATGTAAGGAAAAGAGTAAAGGCTCTTTTGTTTAAAACTGATTTTGTTCAGCCACAACCGTGTGTAACTGCTGCACCCAATTTCAACGCATCAGAAGATGCAGCAGCTCTACGTTCGGCTATGAAAGGATTTGGTACTGACGAAGAAACCATAATAAATATTTTAACCACCCGGACTAACAAACAGCGGCAGATAATAAAAGAGGTATATGAAAAGGAATATGAACGCGATCATTGTATATGAAACATATAGTAACACCATGAACACTCCCGATGCTATAGCCACCTACCTGTTCGATTAAAGGACTTCTCTTTTGAATCGGAAAGAAAGTTAAGTGTAGAACCCTACATTGCATTTATAATACCCAAGTGTACCACCAAAATAAATTTAGAGAGAACCGTTAAGTTCGTTAATCGAGCAAGTAGGTGGTTATAGCATCGTTAGTGGTCATGGTGTTACTATAGGTTTCATATACAATGAACGCGATATCATCGATGACCTAAAAGGGGAACTGGGCGGCAACTTTGAGAATGTAATAGTCGCTTTGATGACTCCAAGTGAGGAATATATGTGCTCTGAGTTAAACAAAGCTATGGATGGTATGGGAACTGATGAAGAGACTTTGGTTGAAATATTGTGCAGCAAGTCGAACGAAGAGATTCAACAAATTGTGTTGGCCTACGAGAAGCTTTATGGACGGCCTTTGGCTGAGCATATGTGTAGTGAAACTTCTGGTCACTTTCGTCGCTTATTGACGCTAATTGTTACTGGTACCCGCGATCCATTAGGATCTACAGATCCAGAGAAGGCAAAGGAAGATGCTGCGGCTCTGTATGCTGCAGGGGAAGCAGCTCTAGGCACAGATGAAGAAGTGTTCAATTCTATTATGGCTCATTCAAGCTTCTCTCAGTTGCGTCTGGTGTTCGACGAGTACAAAGAATTGTCAGGCATGACAATTGAACAAGCAATCAAGCACGAAATGGATGGATCCCTTCATGACGCTATGCTTGCTATAGGTATAGATGACTTCAGATCAGATTTGAATATCTCAAACTTACATTTTCTTCACTTTTTTTTCAGTGGAATGTGTTCAAAGTCCAGCAGCGTTCTTGGCTAACCAGATCCAAAAGGCCTTGGATGGCATGGGAACAGATGATGATCGCCTTATACGCATCATTGTCAGCCGTGCTGAAATTGATCTGGCGACTATCAAGGATGAATTCGAGAGGATCTACGATCGTACCTTACTGAGTGCGATTGGGGTAGGTTGATATGAAATTGATGTGTAGTGTAGTTTATATGTAATTTTAGTAAATTACTCTTTCTTGGTTTGTTGTTTCTTCGTTTACTTAACTAGGAGGTAGGTTTGGAAAGCCGATGCATCAATTACAATTTATTGAATTTTCCTTTTTTTCAGAACGAAACTGAAGGGGACTACAAGAGAGCTCTTTGTGCCCTTATCAAGGAGTAAACGCTTAGAGGTGTTAGGACAGAGGATGCCTTACGTAAAGATTCTGCTAATTAGATCAATATATATGTGCACAGTTTTGTTAATAAATTAGATTGATTCATATTAGATGCATTCAAAACACATTTGAAACATTTAAGTTGCATGTACTAAGGAGCTCAAATTTAAGGTTTTTGAAACCAACAGAACAGTCAATCACGAAAACAAAACGAAAAGAAACTCAAAAAATTAGCTGCTACTTATTACCAACGGCAGGAAGGAAATAGTTTTAATTCTTGGAAAAAAAAACAATGGAAAAGGCTTTCAAAATTTAGAAAGCATTAGACGTGTTCCATGGACCTTGCGAAGTACTGCCATTTTTTTTTCTGGCTTTATCAATACAACTTGCCAACTTGTAAGAGTAGTTCATAGTACCAGTCCTTATAAACTGGCAAATACTAAAAAGCAATTCACAAGATCGAAGAGAATGCGGCTATCGATACATCAAATCAAAACGAATTTGTCCTTAGCTGGGTTTAACCACCTTTATGATTCCTAGGAGTATGCAAATTCGAATTTCAATAATAAAAATAGCAAGTCAAACAGGCGCCTATGGCTTAATTATGTTTTGTTTTGCTCTGTCAGCGCTCATTATTTTAACTTCATTTCGCTAAAATAAAAAAAAAACAAGTCAAACAGGCGGCTCGTGTTTATAAAATATTCATTTAAGATATGTACGTGTCTTATCACATAAAATTTTCGCCTGTGAAAACTCGTTGTGTGTTTCAAGAAAATTTGAATCAGAGTTTATTGCACTGACCTTGATTTCACTTGCTTTGCAAGATAAAGCTTTCCTCAATTATGTTTACAATCTAGACTTAAGTGCGTCACCTAATCGCTGCGGTTTAGCTCACAAAATTCCATAACAATTGAAAGCTACGAATGTCAATGGAGCTTTTCTTTTAGCATACACATTAGACAGCCATAGAAACAATTAAGAGGTGGGTTAGTCATCAACTCGTGAACTGAGAAAGTGTTGTTTTTGCGTCTTCGCCTTGTTTGTTCTAAGAAAGTTAAGTTATAATCAATAAACTGATTGAAAACCAAAACAAAAAACCTTTTCAATCTAACATTTCGTCAATTAAATTATACCTTTAAAAAAGAAAATGGATTATAAGGCAAGTTAGAATTATTAAAAAGAAAAAACATTGAGAAATTGTTTCTGACTTTGTTTAGCCACAACCGTGTGTAACTCCTGCACCCAATTTCAATGCAGCGGAGGATGCTGCAGCTCTACGTTCTGCTATGAAGGGATTTGGTACTGACGAAGAAACAATAATAAACATTTTAACATCCCGAACGAACAAACAGCGGCAGATGATAAAAGAGGTTTTCAATAAGGAATACGACCGCGATATCATCGATGACCTTAAAGGGGAATTGGGCGGTAACTTTGAGAATGTAATAATTGCTTTGATGACTCCAACTGAGGAATATATGTGTTCCGAGTTACACAAAGCTATGGATGGTATGGGAACAGATGAAGAGACTTTGGTTGAAATATTGTGCAGTAAGTCGAACGAAGAGATTCAACAAATTGTGTTGGCCTACGAGAAGCTTTATGGACGGCCTTTGGCTGAGCATATGTGTAGTGAAACTTCTGGTCACTTTCGACGCTTATTGACTCTAATTATCACTGGTACCCGCGATCCAGTAGGATCTACGAACCCGGCCAAGGCAAAGGAGGATGCTGCAGCCTTATATGCTGCAGGGGAAGCCACTCTAGGCACTGATGAAGAAGTCTTTAATTCTATTATGGCTCATTCAAGTTTCGCTCAATTGCGTTTGGTATTCGACGAGTACAAAGAATTGTCAGGCATGACAATTGAGCAGGCAATCAAGCACGAAATGGATGGCTCTTTACACGACGCTTTGATTGCTATAGGTACATTGATTAGTTTACATTTGGAAGTGCATAAATTAATGGTTTGTTTTTCATAGTGGAATGTGTTCAAAGTCCGGCAGCGTTCTTGGCCCAGCAGATGCACAAGGCAATGGACGGTATGGGAACAGATGATGATCGCCTTATACGCATCATTGTCAGTCGTTCTGAAATCGATTTGGCGACTATCAAGGATGAGTTCGAGAGGATCTACGATCGTACCTTACTTAGTGCGATTGGGGTAAGTTAATACTCAGTGCATGGTAGTTTTTTGTTAATTTAAACAAATCCCTCTTTTTAAAAACATGAAATGGGTTCGTTTTTTCTTCATTTCCACAACTAGGAGGTACGTTTAAGTAGTCACAGCATAATTGCATAACCTACTATTCAATTTTCTCATTTCAGAACGAAACCAGTGGTGACTACAAGAGAGCTCTTTGTGCCCTCATCAAGGAATAAAGGGTTTCGGGATCGAGATTCTGAAAATTGTTGGAAATTAGATCAAATTTTTGTGTCCACTTTTGTGTTAATTAGAAATTAAAAACATTAAATACATCACAAACATTGCTGTGTATTTTAATTCATTTTTATTACATTGTTTGGTATAGCGTAACACTTGGAAACATATATTGGATTTTCTATCTTTATTTTACTCCTCTGTATTCACGGATGTGGTACAAAACCCATGCAGGGGTGATCACAACTGAAATAGCGATCAGTGAGCCAAGAGCATAAAGTTCCTATTGGAGTTGAAAAAACAGATATTAGTGTTGTGATTTTTTTTTTTTACTTCAACACAAGATTTACGTAACCATTAATTTTTGATTGAGATAACTTACCCCTTTTGGAACATGCTTGGTTGGTGGCCCTGAAACAACCGATTGTGCACGCGATTGAATAGCGCTGCGAACAGCTGGAACCAAGAGACGGGATGAAATGTTTTGCAACATTTTTATTTTTTAAAAGGATTTACGAATAAGATACCACACGAAGTATGAGGAAATCGAAATGAAAATCAGAATCGAAAAAGTCAAGAATGTGACAAATAAATTTTTGACGTTTGAGAGACAGATTATTTAAGTGCTTCCAGGCTATAAAAATAATAATAAATTAAGCACTAGACACAATAGAAAAAGAGGTAATGATAATTTATCTGCTGTGAACGGAATTACTTTTTCTTCTTTTTTTCTCCGTCTGTCAAACAAACTACTATCAGAACCAACAATACACCTAGATGTAATTGTTCCAGTTGGTTATAAAAACCAAACGTTGTTGCTATTCTGCTTTCAATTGTCGCTTTCAACAAAAGCGGAATTTCTTAAGTAATGCCAAGCGAGAAATTTTTTAATTTCAAAAATTCTAAACAAGAACCATAAAATTCCTATTTCCGGCCAGCGAAGACAATTTTACAGGAAATATCTTTGCCACAAACCTTTCTATTCTTCGTTCTTAAGCAGAATCTGTTCTCACGCCATGAAAACTCTACGAACTCATCCGTTCTGGAAACACGAAAAGATTTCAAATAAGAATTTTTGCCATTGCATTTTATGCTTCATCCACTGATGTAGTTTCTGCCGTTTTTAATTATGTAATTTCTTCTCAAAAAGTTTTTTGAATTTGTTGAAATCTTTAGCAACCAGTTCTTTGATTGAGTTCACTAAAAAATAGTAATAAAAATGAATACTATTAAATTTGATGGCGAAAATTGCCGTACCATTAAAGCTGTTCAGTTTGGAATCATGTCCCCAGATGAAATCCGCCGAATGTCTGTAACTGAAGGTGGAATACACCTTCCTATCACAATGGAAGCTGGAAAACCCACATTTGGTGGATTGATGGACCCTCGGCAGGGAGCTATCGACAGAAATGCCAGATGTATGACTTGTGTGAGCAGCATGGCGGAGTGCCCAGGTCATTTTGGTCATATAGAACTAGCAAAGCCCGTTTTTCACATAGGGTTTCTCATAAAAGTAATGAAAGTCTTGCGATGTGTCTGTTTTTATTGCTCTCGCTTGTTAGTGTCGCGAACAAGTCCAAAGATCAGAGAAATTCTTCAAAGGAGCAAGGGAAGGCCAAAAAACCGACTACGTATGATGTGCGAGGCAAGTACTGGCAAAATATTTTGTGAAGGAGGCGAAGAAATAGACTTTCACAAATCACATGAAGGACCAAGGGGTGTTCACGGTGGCTGTGGCCAATACCAACCAAAGATCGCTCGTTCTGGCTTGCAGCTGCTTGCACGATGGAAACACATACAACAAGCAGATCAAGAAAAGGAAGTAAAACTGACTGCCGAAATGGTTTTGGAGATCTTCCAAAAAATAACCGATGCTGATTGTATCTTGATTGGCATGCATCCGAAACAAGCCCGACCCGAATGGATGATTATGTCAGTAATGGCTGTTCCTCCGCTTTCCGTGCGCCCAGCTGTGGTTATGTATGGAGTCGCACGCAACCAGGACGATCTTACTCACAAATTAGCCGATATAGTTAAGGCAAACAATGTCTTAAGGACGAACTTAGAAAATGGGATTGCTCCGCGTATCATCGAGCAAAACATTGAAATGCTTCAATTCCATGTGGCTACATTTATAGACAACAATTCACCTAATGTACCCAAATCCCTTCAGAAATCTGGAAAACCTCTGAAGTGTGTCAAGTCAAGATTGAAGGGAAAAGAAGGACGTGTCCGTGGAAATCTTATGGGCAAGCGTGTGGATTTCTCAGCTCGTACAGTCATAACACCCGATCCAAATCTTGAAATAAATCAGGTTGGGGTGCCAAGATCAATCGCTCTTAATCTGACTTACCCAGAAATAGTAACTCCATTTAACATAGATCGAATGCAGATGCTGGTGAGTCGTGGCAGCGATCAGTATCCAGGGGCCAAGTTCATAATTCGATCAAATGGAGATCGTGTCGATCTTCGCTTTCATCCAAAGTCAAGCGATTTGCATATAGAGTATGGCTATATCGTAGAAAGACACATTCTCAATGATGATTTGGTTATTTTCAATCGTCAGCCGACTCTTCACAAGATGAGTATGATGGGACATCGCGTCAAAGTCTTGCCATGGTCTACGTTTCGTATGAATCTGTCTTGTACTTCACCATACAACGCCGACTTTGACGGCGATGAAATGAACTTACATGTTCCACAAAGCGTTGAAACCCGAGCCGAAATTGACAACATACATCTAACTCCACGACAAATTCTTACACCACAGTCAAATAAGCCAGTAATGGGAATTGTTCAAGATACACTAATGGGAGCCAACAAGCTAACTAAACGCGACGTATTCCTGGATAAAGACCAATTCATGAACCTATTGATGTTCCTACCGACATGGGACGGACGAATTGTAATCCCAGCGATATTGAAACCAAAGCCATTTTGGACAGGTAAGCAACTGTTTTCTCTAATCATCCCAGGCAACCTAAATATGATTAAAACACACTCGACCCATCCCGACGATGAGGACGACGGTCCCTACAAATTTATTTCCCCAGGCGATACCAGGGTTATGGTTGAGTATGGCAACCTTTTGATGGGTATGTTATGTAAAAAATCGTTAGGTGCATCGGCTGGGTCCCTCCTGCATATTTGTTTTGTTGAACTAGGTCACGAAATAGCTGGTTGCTTCTTTGCAAATATTCAAAAAGTCGTAAATGCTTGGTTGCTTTACGAAGGGCATACTATTGGCATAGCCGACACTATTGCTGACCCAAATACCTACTATGAAATTCAGTCTGTTATTCAAAGTGCTAAGCATAAAGTGGCGAGCGTTATTAACGACGCTCACCACATGAAGCTAGAACCATCGCCTGGTAATACTCTTCGTCAGACTTTCGAGAACCAGGTTAATCGCGTTTTGAACGATGCACGAGATAAAACCGGCGGCTCAGCAAAACTTTCACTCACAGAGTACAATAATCTGAAGTCAATGGTTGTGGCCGGGTCTAAGGGATCAAACATTAATATATCGCAGGTAATTGCGTGTGTTGGTCAGCAAAATGTAGAAGGCAAGCGTATACCATATGGATTTCGAAAGCGAACTTTGCCCCATTTCATCAAGGATGACTTTGGACCAGAAGCCAGAGGGTTCGTAGCGAATTCCTATCTTGCTGGGCTAACACCCTCAGAGTTTTACTTCCATGCCATGGGCGGACGCGAGGGGCTCATAGACACCGCAGTTAAGACCGCCGAAACGGGCTACATTCAGCGGCGATTAATAAAAGCCATGGAATCTTTAATGGTTCATTACGATGGAACTATTCGAAACGCTCAGGGTGATGTAATACAATTTAGATACGGAGAAGATGGTTTAGCAGGAGAGTCGGTGGAATTCCAGCATCTGCCAACCATAAAACTATCGAACAAGGCATTCGAGAAGCAATTTAAGTTTGATTACTCCCAGTGGCGACGCATTGATCACCTTTTTACAAGAGAAGCCCGCAACAGAATGCAACAATCAAAAATTATAGTTGCAGAAATTGAAACCGAATGGGAGCAGCTATGCCGCGATCGACAAGAACTCCGAAAGATCTTCCCTACAGGCGAATCTAAAGTAGCCCTGCCATGCAACATTGAGCGAATGATTTGGAACGTACAGAAGGTCTTTCATATCGACACACGACAACCGACAAGCCTCACACCACCCGAAGTAATCCATGGAGTGCGACAATTGCTTGATAATTGCATAATTGTACATGGTCAGGATGATATATCACGCCAAGCTAACAAAAATGCAACTTTTCTCTTCCAATGCCTGATTCGGTCTTATTTGTGTTCAAAAGTAGTAATCGACAAATATCGGCTATCCACTGAGGCCTTCGAAATGCTGATCGGAGAAGTTGTGAGCCGTTTTCAGGTTGCACAAGCGCAACCAGGTGAAATGGTTGGTGCATTGGCAGCCCAATCAATCGGAGAACCGGCCACCCAAATGACATTGAACACTTTTCACTTCGCTGGGGTGTCGGCCAAAAATGTCACCCTTGGAGTTCCCCGTTTGAAAGAAATCATTAACGTTGCAAAAAGACCAAAATCATCATCTCTAACGGTGTTTCTAGTTGGAGCAGCCGCTAGGGATGTGGAAAAAGCTAAAGATGTTCTCTGTCGTTTGGAGCATACAACTCTGAGAACAGTTACCTCGAACACGGCTATTTATTATGATCCTGATCCTCGAAAAACTGTTGTTGCAGAGGACCAGGAGTTCGTTGATATTTATTACGAAATGCCGGACTTTAACCCTGAAGAAGTGTCGCCATGGCTGTTGCGCATGGAACTCAATCGCAAGTCCATGACAGACAAAAAACTTACAATGGAATTCATTGCGGAGAGGATCGGCCATGCGTTTGGGGACGATCTCAAATGTGTTTTCAATGACGACAACGCCGAGAAGCTGATTCTACGGATTCGTATAAGGAATTCTGAGGAAAACAAATTTGAAAACGACGATAATGAAGACTTGACTATCGATCGTATGGAAGACGATACTTTCCTGCGGTGCATAGAAAGTTCAATTCTCTCAGACATGACCATACAGGGCATAGAAGCAATTACAAAGGTCTACATGCATCTCCCACAGACGGATTCAAAGAAAAGAATTGTCATTACTGAGAGTGGGGAATTCAAAGCCGTTGCTGAATGGCTGTTGGAAACCGACGGAACAGCACTGATGAAGGTACTCTCTGAACCCAACGTTGATTACGTACGAACTTACAGCAACGATATTTGTGAGATTTTCACTGTTTTCGGAATAGAAGCAGTTCGGAAGTCAATTGACAAGGAGATGAACAATGTATTGCAGTTCTATGGTTTGTATGTTAATCATCGCCATCTTACTTTGTTGTGTGATGTGATGACAGCCAAGGGACATTTGATGGCCATAACAAGACACGGCATAAATCGACAACAAGTGGGAGCATTGATGAGGTGCTCTTTTGAAGAGACCGCAGATGTTTTATTCGACGCTGCGACACACGCCGAGGTAGACCCCATCCGCGGAGTATCGGAGAGTATAGTTTTGGGAAAACTACCTCGTTTGGGTACCGGAGCTTTCGATCTTTTGCTTGATAGCAAAAAATGTCATATGGCCATGTATGTGGATGACATGACAGCGATCAAAGACGGTGTTTGTTTGTATGGAAACTTTTTCACACCTCGTGCCTCGCCTGCAGGGTCTGTGATGTCCAACTCTTCAATGAGTGCAAGAAGTGTTTGTTTCTCCCCGACTTCAGTGCATTCAATTGGGTTTGGTGGCGACAGCCCGGGGTCACCGTACTATAGTCCAAGATCTCCTGGGATGGTTTGCAACGATAGTGGGTCATGGTCACCGTTAGTAAAAAATGTGGATTCAACATCTTACTCACCCACTTCACCAATTTACTCACCAAGTTGCTATTACCTACCTGAAAGCCCTAACTGCTTGTCTCGTTGTGATTCGTACTCTCCAACCAGTCCCAATGCTTCGCCATGTCATGAAACTCCGAGATACTCGCCAAGCTCGCCGTGTTTCGAAACGAAATTTAACATTCATTCAAACGTATCGCAGTTTTACTCCCCCACTTCGCCATACTATTCGCCACAAATGCTAAACATTCCGATTACACCACAAACATCTTCGCCATATTCTCCATCTTCGCCTCTTGTAAATTCGCCAGATCTTAACACCAATCCTACAGCCTTGAAGCAACAGAAAATATCGTCTCAATATTCTCCCTCGAGTCCGACATTTTCGCCAGCTGCTGTAAATGTGAATACCTATGAAACTCCGATATACTCTCCAAAGAGTCCCATGTTGTTAACGGCGGGATTCACAGGCACTCTGATGTACTCTCCAGTAAGTCCAGCATATTCTCCAACAAGCCCAACATATTCTCCAACGAGCCCAAATTATTCCCCAACCAGTCCAGCATATTCTGCAACGAGTCCAACATATTCTCCATCGAGTCCATCATATTCGCCAACCAGTCCAACATATTCTCCAAACAGTCCAACATATTCTCCGACCAGTCCAACATATTCTCTAAACAATCCAATGTACTCGCCAACAAGTCCGACATATTCACCAACCAGTCAAGCCTGCTCTCCAATGAGTCCAATCTATTGTGCCACAACGCCAGGGCAGTCAACGAATTATTTATGTTCTCCATCAACACCATCTTTCTCAACAGTTTATTCACCCAAAGGTTCCTATCCTTCAACGTCACACTATAACGTTTCAAATATGCAATACTCGCCAAGCAGCCCAGCTGATTCAAACGACTCACGTTATTCGCCATCATCTATTATAAAAAACATTACATTAACACCAACATACTCACCAGCAAGTCCATCGTACTCTCCCATGAGTCCTCAGCATACTTCTCAAGATGATGTCTTTTGTTTTCCAAGTCCAACCTACTCGTCAGATGAAGGAAACCGTTTGCCGTCCGATACTTGGACTTTAAGTCCATCTTATTCGCTTTCACCAGTGGAGAGTACAGAATTTGAATTTGAATATTCACCACAATCACCAGAAAGGCCTTGAATTTTGTGAATTCATTTGTTTTCTTATTTTTAAATTATTTATTTTACTTGTTTTTAAACTTTTTGTATTCATTGTACGTCCGCTAAAAGCTGGACTTTGTGTTCCTTTTTATGTGAATTAATTCACGTAACTATTTTACTTTTTTTTTGTTGCTCTAAAGAATCCTTGATATGAATTTCATTTGAATTGTGCAATCTGTTTTGTTTTTAGTTTATTTTTTTATTTTTTCTTACAGAATTGTGAAGTTTTGTTATTTCGTTGTTTTGTGCCAATCATTAATTTGTTTATTGATCAATACGTAGACGTAGTTCGAAGATTTTAAATCTAATTAAATTTTATCCTTTGAATAAATATGTTTCATATTTTCACATTTAAATCACTAAACGTTTAAAAATAATAACGAATATTTTGTGTTAAAATTTCTGTTCTTTTTTTATTTATTTCAAAATTGGTTCTAAGTTTTCAGCAAACTAAAACTAAACGTGAATGTGTTTTAGTTGTTTATTGGAAAATAGTTGTGTGCAAGCATCATCTTATCCCCGGACGTTCATTCAAAATATTTGCCACTGCCTTTTGAATTGAAATGAAAACACGCTTGAATTGTATGCGATTTTTAGGGAGGAGGTTGGATGTTGGTTTGAATAACGTCTGGAATAAAATACTTACCCAGTTAAAAAATCTGTACAGATTAAAAATATCTTAAATCTCATAGTAGTACTGTCAAATATACTTTGGAGTAACTCTTTTCGTCAAGGGATACGATGTAAAAAAAAAATCAGAATGTTACTCATACGCCACAGTTAACCGTTCAGAGATAAGGTAATTTTTATTTACTACAAGTGAAATAGGGTGGCGCAACAGAGCGAGAAGCCCCTGGGCCTAGCGCATTTCTCACAACCATGCCTTGTGAGGTAATGGAGGGGACCTACAATTTTTTGCCGGTTCCGAACGGCTAATTGAGAAAGCGCTTTTCATGGCAATGATTTTACTAACGGAGGACTTGCCAATTCCTCGCGAAAGGCGATACCCGTGATCCGTGAAAAAAACATTTTTGCCTCTGCTGGGATTCGAACCTCGCAGGTGGATATGCTAACCATCACGCCACGGGTACCAATACTTTTTTACAATGAAATAAACAAAAAAAATAAATAAATAGGGTGGCGCAACAGAGTGGGGTGGTCCAGGGCTTAGCGCGTTTATCACAACCATGCTTGGTAAGGGAATGGGAGGGGGAGGGGATAGCACCTACGGTGTTGTGTCGATTTTTTTGAAGTAATCTACTCTGCCATCTCTGCTTGAAAGCTTAAAGACATTCCGAAACAAAGCAATGTGGTTTGAGAGAGTCTTAATTTGTTTGCGGCGGCACCATTTGTTTTCAATTTTCGATGCAGATCAAAAGAATTAGTTACCAATGTTTGTAGCTCTGATTTCAAACATACCAAACCTAAGATGTACTGCAAAAAAATCTTCATTTTGCCGAGTTTGTAAATCTGCAAATAGTGAAAATGTGTTTTTGGGTAATGCAATCTTGTGATTCAAACCATGCAAATATTTACATAAGCAAAAGGTTTCCAATTCGTAACGTACTTCACGTACAGTATGTGTACAACACATTATGTGTACCACGTGTTTGTGTATTTCGACCTTAAGATTTAATTCTCTCTTCATATTTTAAATTGTTCTATAGTTCGTATAAAAAATCAGAATTGATGGAGAACTAAGACCACTTTAAAAAAATTGACTTTGTATTCACTGAAAATGCTCAGAAAATAAGTTCCTCGGTAGATTTTATTCCAGTGGACTTGTTCTCTACTACCTTGGAGAAGTATATGGTTTGCTGTTTGGTTCTCTACATTTCTTTATATGTCATCTTCAAATTCTGAGACTTTCAGAAAAGGCCTTAAAAAAGTCTTTGTACCTGTTGAATTTCAACCCAAAAACGCGATAAAAATAGTTTTTATGTGTTAAATTATCGCTCTATTTCACTTAATTTACAAAAACACAAGCTATTTTGCCCACGATAATTTTACCAGATCGTTAAATTAAATATGACGATTTTTGCCTACAAATTCACACACTTGAACTTTGAATATATTTATCTGAAAAGCAGTACTTTGGGCTTTAGACTACCCTTATTATCCTTTCTTTATATTGAATGAGTGGTAGGGCTCATTTGAAAACAAATAAACAAAGAAGTGATTACATCAAGGCAAGTCCTAGAGCATTTCGCTCAACCATAACTTGTGTTGTAAAGAAACTGAAGAAACCTACAATTAATGGATGATTCCAAAGTGAGAAAGTACATTTCCTGGTAGTGATGCGTTTCGGCGGAATACAAATTAATGACAATAGGGTTATACGCTAGAAAAAGCAATTGGATGCTTCCAAAACACGAACTTCATATTTCCACGAATCAGGCAGACGTACTTCATGATAACCATTAAAATATTTAAAAATTAATAGGCATATCATATTTCTATATATACAGGGTGTTGCATACGGTATGTCAAAACAAGAAAAAATCGTATTGGATACCCTCCGTCTATCTACCTCCTTTAAATTCAAAAAAACTTAAATTTAAAAAAAAAATAGTATTAAAAATCATCTTAGGGCCCTATTTTCATATCTATAATGCTTTTGAAAGCTAATACCTTGTTCTTTGTTTAACATTCTAGTTCAAAGAACTAGTGAATCGTTTTTGAGTATGTAGTCAAATTTTTGAAAAAAATCAATATTTTTTCTTCAGATAAAATTTTTACAAAAATTTGCCTTATTAAGGGTTAAATAATAATCAATGCAATTCTTATTCAAACACAGAAGGCCGAAATTTTTGAAAGATGAAAATAAAATGAAAGCTGTTTTCCCTCAAAAAACGCTTAACTACAAAATCATCCCACAACCCTGTCATTTAAAAAAAAAAAAACAAAATGTTATTTGACAACCCTGTTCATTATCTGAACTCACCCCAGCAAAAACCTAGGTCTACTTCAGGGCGAGTTGAGGGCAAACCCAGGCCTCAAAAAACAATCAGTGTGGCATTCAGGCCAAGTTTAGGTTTTTCAAAAAACGCTTTGTGGCGCCCACAGAGCAATCCCAGGCTTTCCACGAACAAACCTATTATTAGATCCCAATGTAGGAAAATCTTATTGCAATCGAAATGGAAATCTAATCAAAATTAAAAATTTAAATGTCTAACGCTTTGAGAATATTTCATCAAGTGCTTCACAATTCAATTAGACCTTTTCTTGCATTTTTACATTTAAAAATTATTAATCTTTGCCTTTCAAACGTCGATATCTATTAGTTTGCACACCTCATAAGTTAGCTATTCAAACCCATACATGTGAATTTAAAGTACCTATTTGTAAAGTGCATTTCGCCAATATATATCTATTAGTAGTCACACTAACCACCCTCATTTGATTTTTACTCAATTAATTGAACCGTAAAGATATCTAAGTAAGCAATATAATCACGCACGGTAAATTTATATGAAATCTTGCTCTTGAGTTCCTCTCTCTCTGGAACTCTGTCTTTCTGAGAAGGCTTTCGTTCGACAAAAAATGAAAAAATAAACCAAAGCGCTATCATTTCTCGCTCTTGCTTGTGAAAAGTTTACTTTATGTTTATTTTATCTCTGCAGTCGTCGGAGTATCCCATTTCCATTATCGCTCATAGAACTGTTTCTGTTATTAGATTTATTTCTTCTCTGTTGGAAAAGAGCTTGTCACTGTTGGAGGTGCTTTTGCTTTTAGTCGGGATTTTATTTTAGTGTTTTGCGATGTTAAACGAACGCAAACAGTAGTTTTCGGTGGACTTCGCGTCGGTGGCGTTTTAGTTTTTAAATATTATGGATCTCATTAAAGTGGTTTTTCTTCGGCACGGCGAAAGTGAGTGGAATAAATTAAATTTATTTTGCGGTTGGCACGACGTTGATTTGAGTGAGAAAGGTGAGAGAAGGTGCATTGAATTGTATTCTGCTATCTGCTATTGTTGTTTACATATATTTTCTTTTCTCTCTCCCTCTCTTGCTCTCTATTTTGTTCTCAACAACCACCTTCTTGCTGGGTTAAAGGTAAATCGGATGCGTCTGCCATATCAGCTGCAGCCCTGCAGCAACATTGTTTGAAATTCGATGTTGCGTTTACATCGGCTTTGAAGCGTGCCCAACAATCTTTGGAGATAGTATTGAATGCTTTGGAGTGTTCTTCGATTCCAGTGCTTAAAAGTTGGAGACTCAATGAAAGACATTATGGTGACTTGACCGGTCTCAATAAGCGACAAATGGCTGAAAAGTATGGAGAAGAAAAGGTCTTTCCGCATAGTAAATATGAATAGAAAACAAATTGTTAAAAATCAGTATGTGTTTCTTCACAGGTGCAAGTTTGGCGCAGAAGCTTTAACGTACCGCCACCAAAAATGAACGAATCAAGTCCATATTATGAACCGATAAGGAATAATCCAAATTTTAAGGATATCCCTGCCGATGAGTTTCCAGATGCTGAAACACTTGAGTCAGTGATGCAGCGTGTCGTCCCTTATTGGGAGAGCAAAATCGTTGAACAAATCAAAAGGAGAAAGAGAGTATTAGTCTTGGCGCATGGCACAATAATACGGGCTATTGTAAAACACATTGAAGGTAATTACTTGTTTCAAAATACGTGGAAGAGGATATTATGTTATTGACAAAATCATTGGGTGGATTGGATGTATTTTTCTGGCTTTTGAAATTATATTTATTTATTTTCTATTTCAAAAACGTTAAGTTAGAAATTATTAACTACATTTTTGTTGAAACTGTTAGGCAGAAGGAACGGCGCGCAGACGAGTTAAATCTTTTTTTTATATATGTATGTAGGTACTTTCTTAAAAACAGAAGACAATAAGTAAGTAAAATAAATTTAAATCAGAAAAACTTCTCACTTGCTGAAAATTCAAAAATTAAATAAGAGCAGACAGGTTTTTAGGTACAAAAAATTATATGTACGATTGGGTGAAAAGTCTTATAGGATCTCTTAGCACCGTTTTGGTGATACAGGCATTTGAAAAGAAACTTAAAACTCTGCGTACGTATGTACACATCAGGTGCGAACGCAGAAAAAAAAATAGGGACGAGGGGGCTAACATCCGAAAGTTGAAAGAAAGTAGTTAATGGGTAAAGTATTTTTAAGGTTTCTGTTCTCGTTCCCGTTTCTGTTCCAGTAGGAATATAGGGATGAAATACAAGGTGTCCCGTTATTCGTGCTACATACTTTGGGATGTGATTCTTGATCATATTCTAAGAAAAAAATTGTTGTACAGCAAAGTCCGTTTCCCAACTTTGACATCACTTTTTGATAATTTAAAGGCTAACTTTAGTGTACCCTGACCTGTGTTAAGCTCAATTTTTCTGTCAATACTGATGGTAGAGACCTAATTTTAGATTTAATTTTTTGTAGAAATAATAATCTTTAAAACTGTATTTAAATTGGGCTCCTATAGGCTTATGGTTGCCAGATATTCAATTTTAAATTGTGTTCAAATTTTCTTTCCCCAGCAAAGTTATGACTTTGAAGTAATTTTTTTTTTTCTTTATTTATGATGTTTTAAGATTCTGAACAGTAATAATATTTATTTTCAATAAATCAAACATATAAAAATTAGAACAATTTGATAACAATAAAATAAACAAAGTATTTAAAAACAAAGTATCAAATCCCAACTTTCAACACCCCCACTAGATGTTTATACTTTTATGCCAATGAGAGTACAACAGTTGTTATATGTTTTGTAGCAGGGAGTCCTTTGGTTAGAACATCAGCAGGCATCTCTTCAGTTTTCAAATATAATACTTCTTATTTACTTTCTTCTATAAGATCTCGAATGAAATGATGCCTTATGTCGATGTGCTTTGAACGTGCGTGATAAACGTTGTTTTTAGATATGTTTATTGCACTCTTGTTATCGCATTGCAATATAAGTTGTTGATTCCAATGAATTAGTTCTTGCAATAAAGATTGAAGCCAAAGTGCTTCTTGAGATGTTGAGGCTAAAGCCATATACTCAGCCTCTGTGGTGGAGAGAGCGACAGTAGGTTGTTTCTTTGAATTCCACGAAATAGGTCCTCCTTGGTATTTAAAGAGATAACCTGTAGTTGATTTTCTGTCATCTGAGTCACTAGCCCAGTCAGCATCCGAAAATCCTTCTAAACGTCCTTCAATGTCTCGAGTGTATTCTAGCTTGTAGTTTATTGTTCCTTTAATGTAACGGAAAAGTCGTTTAACCGCTATCCAGTGAGATTTTGAAGGATTATTATTAAATCTTGATAAAGCCCCCACTGCAAAGGATAAATCTGGGCGACTAACTTGTGCTGCATATAAAATACTTCCAATAGCTTCTTGATATGGAACGGTTTTCATGTAGTCAGTTTCGTCTTTGCTTTGTTGATGTGTTTCTTTTATAAGCTTTTGGTTAATATCTAAGGGTGTGGATACCGGATTACAATCCTCCATATTAAATCGCTTGAGAATATTCTTTAAGTATGTCCGTTGGTCTATCCATAACTTTCCTTTTTCTCGATCGCGAGTTATTTGCATACCAAGCACAAATTTAGCTTCTCCAAAATCTTTCATCTCGAATGATTTAGCCAAATTTTTTTTGATAATTCTTTTTTCATCTTTGTTGTTTGTAAAAATCAGGATGTCGTCTACGTAAATAGCGACGAAAGTCTTATCTGTGCTGTTTGTCTTGTAATAAATACCCGGATCGGTTTTGGATTGTTTAAGTCCAATTTTCTTTAAAGTTTCATCCAATTTCTTATTCCAAACTCTGCTAGCTTGTTTGAGGCCGTACAGTGATTTCTTGAGTTTACATATTTTATTTTGAACATTTTGTCATTTTTCAAAAGAGCTGTATATTCATCGTTCATTGCTTTTTTCCAGTCAGACATATGTTCGCTCTTCATTGCCTCAGCAACTGTCTTTGGATCTTCATTGTCGTTATCCATATGTACGATAGGTAACCGTATTTGTAACATTTAGGACCCTTAAAGTTCTTATTCCCAAAGTTTTTCTTGTTCTTGCCAACAAAAGCAGTATCTTGACTTGAATCTAGATTAATGTCTTGAAGAATTTTGGTTTTAATACTGTCTCCTGTAATAAGAATCCCAGAGCTTTACCAACATATTCTTGAAAACGAATGATTTTCCTCCGGAAATGTTTTCGAATGATTGCTGGCCTAGGAAACACATAAGACAATGTATGTAGCTATGACTATGCGCTGTCTCAGATTAACAGCTACTCTTTTTTATACTCTACGCTCATGGGCACATACCATTGTTGTGTCCAGTTTCTCGATAAGCGGCTGTACCCAGAAACTCGTCCCGTGTTGCGCTACGGAGATCTATCAACAAGCTCCTAAAAAGACCGCATCCAAATTGACCTCTAACTAACCGCATTTTATTTTTACACATGCTCCGTTCCAATAGTTTACCTTAAATATTGTTCTACCTTAAATGAAATATGGCCGCAACCGCACCTAATTCTAAATATCTAAATGCAACAAAAATTCAATACCACTATACTTATTAGCTTGGATCGTTGAACTTTATCCAGGGCTGGCCCATGTTTCTTTAACAACCCTATGAGATTAAAAAAAAACCTGGGTTTTCCAGTCCTCAAATAAACGCTGAACCACAAAATCACTACAATTGACAGCCTTGTTCATTATCTAAACTCGCCCCCGCAAAAGCCTAGAGCGATTTCAGGGAGACCCAGGGTAAACCCAGGGCTCAAAAAACACTTAGTTTCAGGGCGAGCTTAGGCTTTTCAAAAAACGCTTTGTGGTGACCACAGGGCTTCAACGAAAGCATCTATTGATGAATTTTTCAGTTTTGAATTAACAGTTAACAATTTCGATAAATATAAATGCACCTTCTAGTAATTTTGTCAAATCATAAATCTTGCATGTTTAGCTGGTGATTTGTGGTGGAGACGACAAGTTGAATTCTCGTAAATTTTGTAAATTATGAAGAATTTTTTTTGTAATTTTAAAAACTTATTCTCATTTTAATAACTCATAGCGTAACTCATTTTTAAGACCATGTTTTTATCAAATTAACATGAAAATACTGTAAATATGTATGCATTTTGTTAAATCATTCCTTTTAAAACCGGGATCTTTTGCAGCAGCTTAAAATGGAAGAACAATGCAGCCTTTGCTAACAATTTTCAATCTGTATACTGACGCCAAAAAAAAAAAAACAAAGAACGGAGTAGGTGCAGGGATCTAGGGTTTCTTCCCATTTCAAATCATCCACATATCTTTTAAGCAGAGGTCTTTGCTACATTGTATTAGAAAATTAGAAATATCCGCAAAATAAGAGCGAAAGTAACAGGAAATCCTTAAAGCATCTAACTAATAACTGCGTCCCTGGCAAAATTAGCGAGGTCTCAGTCTCAACACTAACGTTGAAGTTAAAGAATGATAGCTATTGTTTATTCTTTTCATTTACCATTGTACCATATATGTAGTCTTAAGTTGAAACGAAAAAAGAATGAATAAAAATTTTTCTAATTCTAATTCTCTGTAAGCCGAGTTGCTGAATATAGGTTTGTTCGTTGAAGCCCTGGGGTTGCCCTAGGGTCGCCACAAAGCGTTTTTTGATAAACCTAAATTCGCCCTGAATGTCAAATTGAGTGTTTTTTGAGCCATAGGTTTGCCATAGGTTTTCCCCAAACTCGCCCTAGCTTTTTGCTGTGGCGATTTGAGAGCTGTCAAATGGCATGTATTTTTTTTTTAATGACAGGGATGTGTGGTGATTTGTGGTGTAGTGCTTTTTGAGGACTGGAAAACCCAGGTTTTTTTGCCAACTCATATGGTTGTCAAGAAAACCTGGGTCAACCCTGGGGAAAGTTCAACGAACAGACCTTATATACTTGTAGTGAGGAGGCTGGAATGCGCTGTTAGCTAGACTTAGGACATAATCCCATTTTAAAAATTCTGAAAAAATACAGTGGTTTCCTCATCCTTAGCATAGAACATTCACCCATATTACACTAGGCGTTTCACTTGAAGGCCTACAAAGTGACAGAGCTCCAGCTGCGACAATTTTTTTTTTTTCATAAAAATATAAGTTCAGCCCTCTATCTGTTCTTCATTGCTCTTACCATTCCCTCAAAATTAATTTTTTTTCAACGGCAATTGTGGTACCTAGTGATATGTCATCTTATTGCCGTTTTATTAAAACACCTTTCGTAATAAGGGTGATCAACTAGCAACATGGGAATGTAATATTAGGTTTGTTTGTTGAAGCCCTAGGGTCGCCATAGGGTCGCCATAAAGCGTTTTTTGAGAAACCCAAAGTCGCCCTGAATGTCAAATTGAGTGTTTTTTGAGCCCTAGGGTTGACCTAGGTTTTCCATAAACTCACCTTAGCTTTTTGCTGTGGCGAGTTGGGAGCTGTCAAATGGCATGTATTTTTTTTTTTAATTGCAGGGATGTGTGTTGATTTGTGGTTTAGCGTTTTTTGAGGACTGGAAAACCCAGGTTTTTTTTGACAACTAATAGGGTTGTCAAGAAAACCTGGGTCAACCCTGGGGAAAGTTCAACGAACAGACCTTATATACTTGTAGTGAGGAGGCTGGAATGCGCTGTTAGCTAGACTTAGGACATAATCCCATTTTAAAAATTCTGAAAAAATACAGTGGTTTCCTCATCCTTAGCATAGAACATTGACCCATATTACACTAGCCGTTTCACTTGAAGGCCTACAAAGTGACAGAGCTCCAGCTGCGATAATTTTTTTTTCATAAAAATATAAGTTCAGCCCTCTATCTGTTCTTCATTGCTCTTACCATTCCCTCAAAATTAATTTTTTTTCAACGGCAATTGTGTGTGGTACCTAGTGATATGTCATCTTATTGCCGTTTTATTAAAACACCTTTCGTAATAAGGGTGATCGACTAGCAACATGGGAATGTAATATTATGATTTACAGCTGGAACAACACTACATTCGGCCTTATGAAAAGATATGCAATATTACCCGGCAAAATAATTTTTACTTTTCATAACTGAAACATTCAATTTTAATGCCTGGGTGATTAATATTTTCCCGCCCAAGCATTGTATATGAGGCAATCGTATTTTTTCTTCTTGTTGAAGAAGTATTTTTCTTCGCCTTTTACCCCGCAGTGAATATATTTCAATCTTGAAGTCACAATTCTCTCATTGCCTGCTTCACACAAGTGTTCTGCGTGTGGTAATCGCCAAATTAAATTAATAAAATCAAATGTTAAAACTTTTTTTTGCTTTGTACATTTATTTCAATTAAATTTCTCCGCTTGATTTTGTATAATTTAATGTCGCCTAATTTTCATATTTCTAAGTTATTTATATTTCAATCAAAACAATGTTGCCCATGATCATGAATATTGGTACTTGGCAGCAACACTCCCATTCAATATAATCGAATTTGGCTTTCCTTGAACTAACTGACCGCCTATGTACTTTTTTTTATTTATAAACATTGATTGAATTTCTCTAAATTAAATGTTTTGATCTTGACAAAATTACTAGAAGGTGCATTTATTTTTATCGAAATTGTCAACATGTGGCTATTCAAAATTTATTCACTCGAATCATCCATCGTATTCAATAAAAATAACTTCTTCATTTTGATAAAAGAGAGAATTGGTTCACTGAAAACCTAAACGAAATTTTAATTGCCGATGTTATTTTTAATTTGGAAAATTGAGTTGACGATTTGTCGACTTCATACGTGAAGATTTTCATGAATAATATCCATACATTGTTCGCTTTTTTCACCGAGCTCTGTTGTGCCATCTTATTTATTTATTTATTTATTTATTTGTATATATTTTTTTTTTTTTTGTTTTTGTCTCAATCCAAATTTTTCACAAAATGTTTTTAAAAAATGAAAAGTCCACGCCCTCCCAATGGGCTTGTCATACGCTGGACTAAGATATAAAAAATATAAAATACTTTTTATCTTGACTCATAAATGAACTTTGACCGTTAAATTTTCTTTCGTGTTTTGAAAATTAAACATCGTTTATAAGAGGCAAAGAAGATGGAAATTAAGTTTCTCGTCGAAATTAAGTGGCTATAACTTCTAAAAATCGTGAGAAGCGATTATTTTGTACCAATGGTACTGTTTGAAAATGCTTCCGAACGCTCCTGGACCCTTCTTTTGATGCAATGAAAAGCGACATAAGGTTATAAGTTTTGTTTTTGTACAAATATACAAACATACCTATTTGAAAACTGAAACGGCTTGTTTGACAGTGCAAATAGAAACTCTTGTATATGGATACATCGATCGATCACAGAAAATGCAACCCTAAGATATGATAGCGGGTTCAATCATCTTTTTTTTTATAGATTTCATGAGACTTTCAATCAAGGTTATTTGGTTGATGTCCTGTTTCTGGTGAAAACCTTTCAAATATATCAAATTTTGTTAAATGAAAATAAATATTTTTCTGTTTTATATTTAACCATCCCTCCCTTCAGTGTGAAGTGTATCACCTTTTTCGCGAAATTGAAATTGAGTTTGGAAATACCCTTTAGAATTGTTATGGGGACTCTAGGTCTCTCTTTTGAACTAAGTAATGCCAGTTGAGTTGGTCGTGATTTATATTTTTGGATGATGCTGGTTTGCGCGTGAAGGCTTTCATGGATCTTGGTGCTTCTAAAACGACCAAAATTTGTTACTCCTTCTGTCATACGGTGCATTTTCATCTCAATTGCTGTCAAGTTGCTCTGTATAGGTTTGTTCGTTGAAGCCATAAAGCGTATTTTGAGAAACTAAAAGTCGCCCTGAATGTCAAACTTAGTGTTTTTTGAGCCCTAGTGTTGACCTAGGTTTTCCCTCAACTCACCCTAGGCTTTTGCTATGGCGACTTGAGGGCTGTCAAATGGCATGTATTTTTTTTAATGACAGGGATGTGGTGATTTGTCGTTTAGCGTTTTTTGAGGACTGGAAGATTCAGTTTTTTTTTTTGCAAAATCATAGGGTTGTCAAGAAAACCTGGGTCAACCCTGGAAAAAGTTCAACGAACGAACCTTATGAGTTGTCAAAAAAACTTGAGTTTTCCAACCCTCAAAGAACGCTAAACCGCAAAATCACCACAAATCCCTGTCATTTAAATAAAAATACATGCCATTATTGACAACCCTCAACTCGCCCCAGTAAAAACCTAAGGTCAAACCCAGGCCAACCTCAGGGCTCAAGAAACCGAAAAGCTATCAGTACTCGGTATGTATGTAAACCACTATCTTCGTTGGAACGACCACGTATTTAAAGTCGCCAAAAATGCTGCTAAATGCTTAGGTTTCTTAAGACGCTGCAGGAAATTTTTCACCCCTTCTAATCTGGCTACAATTTATAAAACTTACATCCGCCCAAAACTAGAGTATAATTCCCATAAACAGAGCGTTAAGACTAATAGGTGATAGTTCAATACTAGGATCGATCGATTCTCTTGAACATCGTCGAAGCGTTACCTGTCTCTCTCTCTTTTAACGCTTTTATTACAACCACTGCTCAAGTGAAATAGCCAGTTGCATTCCTCTCCTGAAACAATTTAGCCACAACACTGGTCTCGCTTGGAATGCCCATCAGTTTTACTTTGAGGCCAACTTTGGACGTACAGCCAAGTATAGAGATTCATATTTTAGTCGCACCACCCGAATGTGGAATGCTATACCCGGCTCTGTTTTTCCCCCACATTAAGATTCACAAAAATTCATAAGCAACGTGCATCGGAAAAAAATACTTAGTTTGACATTCTGTGCGAGCTTAGATTTAAAAAAAAAAACGCTTTGTGGCGGTCGCAGGGCGACCCCAGGGCTTCAGCGAATGAACCCACTGTCTTCCCTTACATGGGGACTGAGGTGTCTTTCCTTATGTTATGAGTATTCCCTTTAGTTTAGGGCCTATTGATCATACTCGGAGATTCTAGATACTTACATTCTTATGTCTTTTTCCATTGGACAAAAAGAAGCGTCCAGGAGCGTCCAGAAGCATTCTCAAACCGTTCCATTGGTGTAAAAAGATCGCTTCTCATGATTCTGAGGAATGACAGCCGCTTCTCGATTTGAAGTGAGAATCGACTCAAGAAGCACTAACACATGTTACTCAAATGTCAAAAACAAAATTTTTGAGAGCTATAGGTGTTTCACTCACACAAAGGAAATTACGTTAAACTGAATAGAAACAAATTTGGGTGTTCCATTGGTTTTTAAATGTGTGCTTCCCCGAGTGAAACCAATGGAAAGCAACATTAATTAATCCATAAATTTTTTTATTTTTTGCAGGGATCTCAGATCAGAAAATCAGTACAATAAATATACCTAATAGCATACCATGTGTTTACAATTTTGACGTTTCTACCATGCGGCCGATTGGGCCAATGGAATTTCTCGCCGATGATAAATACCTTGAGGAGCAAATAAGAAAAACGGCATCCATTGGAAATTAATATTAAGTACCTAAATGTGTAAAAAAGCAATTGCAAAGTGTTTTTAAAAATACGATTTGATATTTTGTATTAAAATTTTAATTTAAATAATGAGTGTGTTTCTTTAGGTGGCTGCATAATTTACTTTTCTCTTAATTGAAAACAGAGGAAGTCAACTGCGCAACGTGATGCCATTTTGTATATATAAACTTTTCATATACAATGGGTGCGTTCGAAAAAAAATGGGTAGCATAACTAGGATACCTTTGTATCCGGGTAAGTTTTCGAACGACTAAGATTAGGTATCTGTATATGATAACAACGTCGTTTAGACTAATTAATAGCACCATATTTTAAATTTATGTTTACAAAAAACAATTTTGCAACAAAGCACTATGACAGAAAGCAAAACAAAATGAATCCAAGTCAGCTGTTCTCAAATTTCAAAATTGGGTAGCTTGCTATACCATGATTTTTAAGGTACCTTTGGATCGCTTTCCCCTCAAAAGATGTTTTGCAGTCAGCTGCTTTTTAACATGGGATTACACTAACAACAAAAGTCACGAAAGGAATCTAGTTCGTCTTAGGTAAAAATCCGAACGCCCCCAATGGTAACACCAATTTGGCGGTATTGATTCTCGGCCGATTCGCCAAATTTGTGTTACAGAGAAGGAGAACAAGAAAACAGTCGCTTCATTCGCAAGAAGTTTCTTTAAATCGACCAAAGGGAACTTCGTCTAATAAAGGTTGATAGTTATTTTTATCATGTTTTGTGCGCAAAGGTATCCCTCGGCTTGCGTTTCGCATGGATGCTTTATTGTGAATCAAGCATTAATTAAGCTTTTCATGAAAAGCTGCGTTGGGAACTTCCTATAACTATATTGTACTAGATTTCTTATCCAAAACGAAAATACACACGAAAAAACATCAAACGTCAAAACTAGCGCAAACGTCAATCAGTTCGGTTGCGAGCGGAGGAACTAGAAAATTCATACAAGGTACACAGTACACTTCTTACTAGAGTTCGGATTTGGATTCGGAATGGGCGAGCTAGATATTCGTGGTGTCTATATTTTTAAAGCTGAAATACTCCAGTTTACTTAAAACAAAAATAACAATTTTAATTTATTTTTTAAATAAAGATCCCCTGTCGCCATCATGCCATCACCGTCTAAAAGAAAAAACAAAACAACGAAACCAATTACGTGCTATAAATTAATTCCCAGTGAAAAAGAGTGTCATACATTTCAATTAAAGTTTTAATTGTTTAATCTCTTGCTCAAGTCAAAATAATTGATTAGTTTGCTGAAAATAGTGTGGTCTTCTCAAAATAAATTGAGTTATTGGATTTTCCTGCTTTTTTTGGTATCCAAACAAAAAGAATAAAGTAGAGCATACAAAAATTATTTACTAGTAAAAGGACAAGCACCAGCTATGTGAAAGGTGAGCTTATTTTATGTAATAAAAATTATATATGAAAACAGTTGAGAAGAATTTGTTTTGTAACCTTATTTTGCTTTAAGAAAACTACACAAATTATTTTCTTAGTGCTTAAAAAAATCAATTGCGCTCTTGCAAATATAATCCGTCAAGAGATGCTCCTGTTCAAGGAGAACGACAAAACGTAGGAAGAAAAAGGAAACATGAACATAGTAAAGAAAATCAAGAGTATGTCAGCGGATAAGACTAATCAAATCCCGGAAGGCAGAGAAAAAAAAGAAATAGTTTTAACCGCATTGCATCCTTTCAGACTAAGTTGAAGTGGTAAATGTTTTTATCCACTTGATGCTTTTGAATGTTTAATGAAAGGAACTTTCATCGGCATCAGAGCCACAGGAGTCGTATCTATGTATAGAATGTGTGGTTTGTAGTGCGCGCAAACATATCAGATAGACACGGAGAAATAAATGATCGAATCACCGACCGCTGTGTACTGTGTATCTATTTTTCTGTTAATGACCGTTTCCATTAGCATGAATGAGATCAATTGGTTTAGAACGAACAATATGTAGGAACTCAGATTTCTATCTAATCAATAAAATTGTGTTTCTATTGCTATAGAGTACCTATACAATAACTTGCAGTACCTACCCGTTGTTATAACAAATTTGATTGTTGACATTTGATTAGTTTTTTCTTAAAATAAAAACAAACAACTAAAACCTTGAGGGCCGGACGTTTTTGTATTCATTTTCTTTTATCTATTTATAAATCGTGTCCTTTGCTATTAAGTAGTACAAAACTGCAAGTAGCAGCTGTGGGTGTTCACAAGCAGGATATCAATTCTTGAGGTGTTTTGAGAATAGATAAGTTATTGTTGATTGTTTTCTTTAACGTTTCTTTTCACAAAGAAGTAGCATATACCAAGTGGTGCTACGGTTTTGTATTTGTATAGGACCGAATGAATGGCCGAATCAAATATTAATTTGGTTGATGATACTGCTTTCCTGCCCCTCCTTGCTCGTTCTGCTTTATTAATCACTAGATGTGGCTTTGTTAAAAAGCTTACATTGGCTTTTCCAACTTTTTGACAAGGATTGCTGTTTCCTTGAGGGGATCTGTATTAGAGCAAAAAAAAAAAACAGCAATGGAATAGTATGGAAACTTTAAAATATATATTTGGGTGTTGAAAAGCCAACAACTTGCCTTGAAAACTCATTAAATTAAAGGTTTTCATCAGTTCCATGTTAATTCAATCGCCCAATGTGTGATAACGAAAACTTTTTGCACCTATAGGTATAAACCTTCAAAGGATACTCGAGCAAGTACATAACTTTTTGATTGAGTTAGCATCGAATTTCTGCTATGGTCAGTTCTATTTATAGGTCAACTCTATATCGCTATTTTTGAGACTTTTCTGGTTATCTGATCTTCAAGTCACTTGAAAAAGCATAACTCTCCCGGCAGGTTTGCCTACGCATTCTGAGGCTAACGTGGCCGGTCGGCGGGCGCGGCGTAGAGCACAAGCGGGTCACTAGTGTGAAGAAGTTGAGTTCCTGTGATCCTGTTGAGATCACGATGCTCGTAACGCCGAAAATAGAAAATAGGTCTTCAAGTCCAATGCCAATTTCTCATGACCGGTGAACCGGTGATACCTGTAAGCATTTTTTAATTGAACATCGGCCGTCAACGTAATATTCCGACGCTCCAAACATTGCATCAAGGGTAACACCTTGGTGGTTTTTTTTTTTTTTTAAATTATTGGAAGATCTGCACATAGCCTTCTGCTTCGATACTCAATAGTTGCATCACACCAGAAACGATGTCCGAAATTTTTTTTTGTGAGTTAAATGATTTTGTTAAAATAGTTTGAGTTGTGATTTATATCGTTTTTCATTGAAGAAAGGAGTTACTCCTTTTGTGAATAGATTTACTCTTTTTCTATTTTTCATGTTTCATTGGAAAATAGAGTAGATCCGGAGTAACTCTAAACGGATCTACTCCCATTTGGTTGGGAGATCTACTCTGAATTCACGTACACTTGCAAAAACATTTGTTCTGTCAGACGTTAAATGGAAAATAATTTGATAATTTCAAATTTATTGTGTCAGCGTTAGGTTCAAAAAATTGTTGAAAATTATGAACAAGCGAATAAATAATTCTAACTTAGTAATTTGCTGGAAAAAACCAAATTACAAAATGTGAAAATATGAATCGCTATATGTGAATATCAATTTAACCTGCAATACTAGAAAAAACTTAAAAAAATTGTTTCATTGAAAGGAGTACTTCTCGATTTAAGAGTAATTCTGTCGAATTTCAATGAAAAACGCTATTAGATAGTCTCAAAGTAAAGGAAAAATTTGGGACAAGTAGAGCAGATAACTAGAATCAGCTATATGTTCCATTGTAATGAGTTTGTAGCAATATCTTAAAATTATCCTAAATCGTTGATTTTTTTTTTAATATCATTGGTGGTGAACCTCGACCGCAACCAAAATAAAAGATTGTTGCGTCTGCTGGCAGATGGAGTAAAAAGCATTTTGTTTGCTGATAGTGCTCATAGTAAAAATCGCGTTTCAAGAGATGCTTGCCTACTCTAAAGCATTTATTTCATCTTTAAAATTTAGAGGCTTGGCCCATAAGTGTTTGTTATGTATGTCTGTTCATACAAATAGTGCAGTAAGAAACCAAAGAAAATCCAGATTGCAAATATGGTCTTTTTGAAATAATAAATAAATTATATGTCTGAAATGCAAAGAAGTTGCAAATAAATGCCGCTTCACAGTTCGATCGGCCTCGGGGTCTTCAGTTTTTGGCGGCTGCGGACGGCTTAGTACTCATTTATTTCTCAGTATTGGCCAATTTTTCGCAAAATTCGATATCTACTCGTGGGTAAAAGATTTTATTTTTCTAGGATTCTTCTGGGATTTGAGGTATACTTGTAATCTTGTTGACTTCATATCCTGGGAGAAAGTAACAAAGTAGACGCTATCATTAAAGACTTGTGAAAGGCTCTTCACAAAATCTCTCACAGTTTTTTCTCTTTCCTTTCCATTCTAGGCTTGTTCTAAACTTTTTGTATGGGTTTTCTCGTATCTAGACAACCTCCAATACAGATTCCGTTCCCTTTTTGTTCTTTTATTTTCTTTTGTGGCCACTTCTATAGGCTATAGCACATCAAAGTAGCCATCTTGAATCTTTCTTGTTCATCCTTGCCATTAAAGATGACGATATGGTAATGTAATCATTTCCACTTTCCTTTTATCCAGGATCTTGCAAATTTTTTCAAGATGATCTTTTTTAATCGTGATTAGTTCAGTTCATTCGTCACTAAAGATTGCCAAATATCTGCATCTTTCATGATCCTAGCAGCTCTTAAATCACTCTGCAATATTTTCACGAACGATGTAAGTCTGTAACCGCCCGCTCGTCTCTTATGGAGATGAAAGAACAGTTTGACATTTAGCCTTTCTGGGTGTTACAGAAACGTTCCGGGTAACTGCAACACTTGAGAGAGCTCTCATTTAACGATCCAAGTGATCTCATGCACTTTTTTTTGACTGTACACCCCAAGTTGGGCTCAAGGAAAAACTGATGGTCATTCCTAGCGAGGCGAGTGTTGCGGCTAAATTGTTTCAGGGGAGGGCTGCAACTGGCTATTTCACTAGAGCACTGTTTGTGAATAAAGTAATACAAGAGAGTGTGACAGGTAACGTTTGGACGATGTTCAAGAGAATCAATCGATTCTACGATTGAACTATCACCTATCAATTTAAACGCTCTATTTTGTACCCTGTGTTACCAGTCTTGGTATTAGGGTAAATACTTCTCTTTCAGCTGAAAACCAGGTGAACTATACCATTGGAAAAATTTATGGTGGCTTGCGTAAGCTTCGTTTGTTCTCCGATATAACTCCTACTAACACCAAGTTAAGACTAGTTAAGATTCTTTTAGTTCCTTTAATAGACTTTGCAAATGTTGTTTATTGTAAACTTGAATCACATTCGCAACACAAGCTTCTTGTAGCTGTCAATGACATGATAAGTTATGTATATGAACTTCGAAGTAATGAGCACATTTCACACTACCATAAAATTGTACTTGGATGTTCTTTCCAACAATTCCTGGATGCAAGATGTTGTATGTCTCTCTAGAGAATGAGTAAAGTATAGACGTGTTTTAGTACGCTCCTGACATTTGAAGATTTTTAACCGTGATTTGTTTATTTTACCAATATTAAAAAGTCAACAAAGTAAAATCCGAATCAAATTTAATTTGTGCGTGGTAAAAAAAAAACTCCAACAAAATCGCTAAAACAAAGTAAATCATTTTCTGATCTTTGAGCCGTCCATCATTTCTACTTTTCTTCAACACCATTATGTCTACCTGTGAGAACATTTTTCCCACCAATATAATAACTAACATCACAGACATCACCAGCGTACCCACCAACACCACACACATGATCAACACCCCCGCTAACATTTCCACCAACAATTCTACCGACACAGCTACTAACTTTACCAACAGCACTCCAGTAACAAACACCGCATTCAACACTAACATGATTCTTACTACAACCGCAACCCACAGCAGTACAACAGGAAAACGTCCAAATGCTCCCAACAATAACCAGTTAAGTATCAACAACACTGAAAACACCAATAAACAACCTAATACTATTTCCAAAACAAGCAAAACTAGTGGCAAAAACACCAAAACTGCCACCCCAAAAACACTTTGCATTCCGCTTAACAGTCCAGCTGGTTCGATAAGCCATTCTACACGATCGAAGACTAATTCAAGGGTTCAGCCACAAATCCAGAACCACTCTCCAAATAAATTTTTATCGTTGAATACATCAAGCAATGTCCGAACGCTTTTGCCTGATCATCTTAAAGATTATGAGTCAAGTCTTTTTAACAAATTTAAAAGTTTACTCTCAACTTTTGAAGAGAATATGAAAGATGAGATTAACCGAACAATTGCAGCCTTAGGCTAAGGCCACGCAGTCAGCGATAAGCGAGCGAGCGATTGAACGATCAGCGATTAAGCGACAAAGTCGAGCGACGGGCCACTCGTTTCGTGAGCGACATTTCTTTAGCGATTAGTTGTTAAAATGCCGTTGTCAAGAGCCCTACGTTTATATTTGTTGTATCTTCTCTATCTGTTGCTCTTGACGCTAAGCGATAAACTAAAAATTAGAACAAGTTTGGTGACAGAGCGACGTCGTTCAGTCGCTTAAAAAAATCGCTCATCGCTCGCTCAATGCATGGCCAGTTCAATGTAATTTCATTTGTTTTAATTTTTTCATGTCGTTCAGTCGCTCGCTCGCTCGCTTATCGCTGACTGCGTGGCCTCGGCCTTATGTGGTAGAGTACAGCAATGTGAGACAGACATTCTTGCATTGCGGCAAGAAAATGACAAGATCAGAGACCAACTTGAAGATTTACAACGTCAACAGCGGCTCAGTGATGTTGTTGTTTGTGGATTGCCACTCGCAGCAAACAAGAGTCCAACCGATCTTGCTAATGATATAGCAAACAAACTTCAACACAGGCTTACACCGCATTTTGATGCTTTTCGCTTGAAGAACCACAACAGCACTGGTGGTGGTGATTCGCCGTTGCTCATTAGGTTGTCCTCTCCGGCCGAAAAAAAAGCACTACTTTCTGCTTTTCAAACAAATAAAGGTTTGACAGTTTCGCAGCTATTCAACAGTGAAGACTTACCTAACACAACCAATGCTAACACAGTGAACCGCCGCATATACATGAACGAAAGCTTAACACCTCGTAATAGTGCATTGATGCGACACGCTCTTCAGCTAAAAAGGGAAAGAATTATTTCCTCTGTGAGATCGAAGAATGGTTTTATTTACGTAAAGAAGAGCAGCGATGATAGGGAGATTAAAATTTCATCGAGTACTCTCTCTAATATAATATAGCAGTCCCGAATTCCGATGCCACATCTTTAAATGACTCCAGATCTTTTACTGTCGGATACCCGAGCTAACCAGCTAAGAGACATAATCGCAACAAATGGACTGCATGTCTCAAACTCTTATGCTACTCGTTTTGCACCTAACTCAACTCCTAGTCTTCTCGATCTTATGATTGTCTCTGATCTTTCTAATGTTTTTTTGCAAGATCAACTGTCCTTGGATGGTATATCTGACCACGATCTTCTTTTTTGCACATACAACATTGATTTTTCGCGTGTTCCGATTCCGACAACTTTTCAGTTCCGAGATTTTAAATCAGTTGACAATATTGCCCTACAGAATGATGCAATGGAGATTCCTTGGCATTTCTGTCTCAACTTCGCAAATGCTTCCGACAAGGTTGAGTGCTTCCAATCGTTAGTGCTTGACCTATTTGAGAAACATGTTCCTTTAAAAACGGTTTCAGTGCGTAGCAAAAACTGCCCTTGGTTTACTTCTGATGTGGAAATGGCAATACGAAATCGAAGAAAATCTTATTCTAAATGGAAGCTCGATCCAACTAATGAAAATTGGGAAATTTTTTGCCAAATTAGAAATCACACCACGTATGTGATTCGGAGGGCAAAAAAAAGATATTTTAAGTCAAAGCTGGATATAAACCAGTCTTCTCGCAAGCTCTGGAGTAATCTTCGAGCCATTGGAATCGGTAAAAAGGAGTCTACCCAAAAATTTCCTGATCCCAATGAATTGAATCAAGCGTTTGTCATGACGGACACCCAGTGTCTAGACTTTGAGCCTAATGATCAAGCTTTCTGCGATCCATCTATAATTTTTGAATTTGTTTCCGTTTCAGAACTTGAAGTTCTTGAAAGCATTAGGTCAATTAAGTCTGATGCTATTGGAGAGGACGGAGTCCCACTATGTTTCGTTAAAATGATCTTACTGCATGTTTTAAGTACCTTAACAGGATTGCTCAATTTCTGTATTGCTTCTTCATCGTTCCCGGATGGTTGGAAGGTAGCCAAGGTTATCCCCGTAGCCAAGAAAAATAATGCAAGTTCTTGTTCAGATTTTCGACCTATTAGCATTCTTCCGTGTCTGTCAAAAGTCTTTGAGAAAATACTAGCGTCTCAAATTTCATGTTATCTCAAAAGGTTTAACATGCTATCACCATTCCAGTCGGGCTTTCGGGCAAATCATTCTTGCCAAACTGCAATGATCAAAGTAATTGATGATATAAGATGTGAATATGATAAAGACAATCTAACTCTGTTATGTCTGCTTGATTTCTCAAAGGCTTTTGACAGAGTTAACCATGATATACTCTGCAAAAAACTGAAGCATTATTTTGGGTTTAATGACAGAGCAGTACACTTAATTAAATGTTACCTGCACAATCGCCGCCAAAAAGTTTGTATTGCTCAAAATCAATCAGGATCTCTGAATCTGCGTATGGGTGTACCACAAGGCTCTATTTTGGGACCGTTGTTATTTTGCATATTTATAAATGACCTGCCAAACGTATGTTCAAATGCTTTGGTACATCTGTATGCAGATGATGTACAAATATATTTATCGCGTCCTCTTGGTTTACAAGAGGATTTAATATGCAGAATTAATGAAGATCTAATGGCAATTTTTAAATGGTCAGTTAACAATGGTCTTTGTCTGAATCCAGAAAAGTCTCAGCTTATTGCAATTTCCAAAAAGCTTGTTGATACATCACTTTTACCTCCTGTTTTTCTGTCTTCATTCCAGCTGTCTTTTTCGGAAACTGTTACAAGTCTAGGTTTCAAAATTAACAGAAAACTTTCAGCTGAAAGTCATATTAATCATACTGTTGCAAGAATATACTCTGGACTACGTAGACTTTGGCCATTCTCCTCCGCTACTCCTGTAAATACAAAGTTAAGGCTTATAAAAACGTTGCTCGTGCCATTGATCGACTACGCAAGTGTAGTCTATTGCAAACCCGATTCTCACTCTCGACATAAATTGCTTGTGGCGTTTAATGATATGTTAAGATACGTATATGGTCTCCGGAGACACCAACACATTTCTCATTACCACCAACTTGTTCTTGGATGTTCGTTGCACCAATTTCTGGATGCCAGACGTTGTATATTTTTACACAAAATTATACATAATAAGGCACCTCTGTACATTTATAATAAACTTCAATTTGCCCAATCTTTAAGAACTACGAATTTTTTAGTACCAAATTACAACTACTTGAACTCTTCACGGCTTTTTATTGTGTATGTAATTAGGCTTTGGAACTCTCTACCGATTACCATTAAAAGAATAATTAGAATAACAAACTTTAAAAATGCAATCACTGCTCATTTTCGCTAAGGACTATTGTAAAAACTAAAACTTAAATTTAAACAGATTAAAATGTACAATGAAATTAATTAAAACAAGATGAATTAAAAAAAAAAAAAAAATAAAAAAAAAAAAAAAAATGATTTTTAAAATTTGTTGCTATTACTAAATTTATATATTATTTATATTCAGTTAATCTACTATATTACCATTTGTATTTTGTTTTAAGTTTATTTATCGATTATATTTACTTATCATCATAGTCCGTATTTTTAAGTACTATAAAAGACTACGTCTTACTTGTACATTCTCAATAACATTGAAATTGAAATTATGTTTATGCACAAAATCATTCAACTGAGAAAACCAACATACATTTATGAAAAGCTTCAATTTGCACAATCTTTGAGAACTCATAATCTTATAATACCCGCGTTCAACTACTTGAATTCAACACGCCTCTTTTTTGTACATGCAACAAAACTTTGGAATTCCTTACCAGCCACAATTAAAAAAATTTAATTTTAAAATTTTGGGAAGGCTGTAAAACAACACTTTAGCTAGTGCTATAATAATAGTAATTGAAAGATAATATTTAATCAAAATGCCTTCACTCTCTTTTAACTAGAAAAGGAGGGGAAAGGAGAAGGAAAATAATGGTATTTCGAGAGAAGAATTAATAGAATTAAAAAAGGAATAATATTGTAATATTATATAGGATAAAACAGGCTTACTTTTCTGTTTCCTCTTTTTATTTAAAAAATTTATAATAACTAAGTCTTACTTGTACACCATTCAAAATAAAATACTGAAAATACTGAATACTATCAAGTAGGCGCAAAGAAGTTTGAGGAGCACCTGACCAGATATGGGAGTTATACTTTAGTTTTGGGCGGATAAAGGCCTTATAAATTGGTGCCAGATCAAAAGGGGCGACGAACTTCCTGCATCGTCTCAAGAAGCCTAAGCATTTAGCAGCGTTTTTGGCGACTTCAAATATGTGGTCAAAACTTAGACATTCAGAGTCTTAATGACTCTATATAGAAAACTCCAATTGGTTTAATTAGTAAGATAATTCCTCTCATTCTTAGAATGATTTTAATCTTGCCTAACATTGCTGGACTAATCAATTGGTAGTCCAAAATGTTTTGTAACCACTTTGTTACCAAATCCTTTTATGTTACCTATATTCCCACGCTCCTTCAGAATACATCGGCGGTAGGTGTTCCATATCAAGATCTTTCATATCTGTAGGATCTAAAGTGTTCAACGCCCTTCGGGGTCTCTATGACGTTAACAATTTCTTCTCCCTACCACCATATCTTTCTTTTATGCACACCCCTCAACTTCCCCTCTGTTGGAAGGTATTGGACATAAATTTCACCAATTAGCTTTTTATATGTGGCTCCCCTTTTTTTATCTTATCTCCTTCAAATACTAACCAACGAAATATCAAATCCTCACATTTTTTACCTTCTGGTTTCATCTTACATGTATTTAATAAAAAACGACCGTCTTTTTTACATAAATCCAAACAATGGTTGTAGTGTCATTCGACCGATTGCGAACCCATGGATAATAATCGACACGTTTGGATACTCAGCGCAAATTCATTTTGGATTTGTTTGCATTTTGATTGACCCATAGGTAAGATGATACCGAATGTGTAAATCAAATTCAACGAGACATTTGAAATGTATTAAGCTCCACGCTACAAATTTTAATCTCTTACTTCATTTTGTTTACCTTAAGTACTGCTCTAACCTAATTGCATGCTAATGACATTCAATTTTGAGTTGAAAATTTACACTCCTTGTCAGCTGCAATTTTTTCATATAGATTTTCATCTGTAGTAAATTCAAAACCCACCTCTTACAAGTAGAGAAAAAATAAATAAATAAATGTTCATGGTTTTTCTTTCTAAGTCAATCATTATTTAATAGCACATGTCATTTCTGCAGCTTTGCTATTTCTGTGTCAGAGTTTCGGACATCTGCAGGACGTTTGACTATAAACGCAGCATGAAACCGACAATTGAAATTTTTCCTCAAAAATGTTCATTATTATTTATTCAGTTGGGTCGTTTAATGCGCCATTTATTATTTGTTATTTTTCGATTTTTCTAAAAGTTTTTGGTGAAACAAGCCTCTCGGTTTTGGATTGCTGATTGTCTGAGGCCAACTTTTTGTTGGTGTTTTCGCATTCGTGAGTTTTTTTTTTAACTGTGTTTCTACATTCTTGCTTGCGAACGTTTAGTAAAATCGTATGACATTGCCTTTTTGACTTGGATCTTCGGATCTCTTCTATAAGCTGATTCCGTCGTGATCTGTTTTTCTCAAGACGGTGCCCGTGGCGTATTGATAAACGTGTCTAGGGCTCCCCACTTTGTTGCGCCCGCCGCTCTATTTATTTTTCACATGAAGGCTTTGACGTATCTTGGTACTTCTAATAAATAATATCAATTTTGTTACTCCTGTTGTCATGCGGAGCATCTTCATCTCACCTGCCGTTCAATTTTGGTACTTCCTGTATATTGTTCAATATTACAATCCATATGTGAATGCTGCACGCACAAACGCAGCGTAGTTTCTTACCATCAAATTTAGGGTATTTTTCGGTCACAGGAGATTGAGAAATTTCCCGACACTTCACCCACCCTACGCATTTCCAATGATTGATGTGGTTATCAAGAGAAGATTAAAGTGAAATATCTCATTATCTTATTTTTAACACAGTTGCAAAAAAAAGTTTTGCTTTGCGGATAATCTTTTTGCCAATGACAGATGATTTGGCAGCTGATGGCTGTAAAAACCTAGAGCAACAGCTCACTAAGTACTTGCATCAAACATAAATGTACATACAAAAAACACAATGCAAATTTAATGCTTTATGTACGTGTATGGGTCAAATAAGTGTTCCATCAAACATCTCAAACGACAACAATTAAATTGTTTGCTTCATTCTAGTTAGGTGATATTTTCAGTTTAATTTATTGCTTAGCAGCGTAAAGTCAAAGTATTCCAGTTCTCTTACTGGTTCATGGTCAAGGCACTCGACATTGGAGTTTTAAGGTTTAAACTTGGCACTAAACTTGATCCACATTATACATTTTCAAAAGTGAAATAGTATTGTTTAAGCCAAGAGCTCTATGAGGTCAGGTTCACAATTATTTGTCGCTTTAGGTTAACTGTCAGATGTTGGATATGCAAGAACCAATCCTATTCCAAAAGATTTGAAAAACATTAACAGCACCTATAGTATTTCGTTTTCTGTTTTATATAATTCATTTTCAATTTTTCTGAACATGAACATAAAGAAAACAAATGCATTGGTGTTGACCTCTTTAACTTGCCTGCCACTTATAGTAAAATGATTGTACTTTATATAGACTCAATTTTTTTTTTAACAATTTAAGTTTTTATTGAATATTGAAAAAATATTTGTTTTACAATATTTGATATAAATTAAATTCTTAGACTAACATTATTGTTTTAAAACCTGCGAGCACAGATGGGGCTCTGCTTCTTTAAATTGGCGGGTCTTATACATTTTTATTAAAAAGGTATCTATGTCTAACATTTACTTGTTTCTTAAATAAATAATTGGTATGTTCTCGTCGGCTTGAGCAGTGCTGACGGTCGTTGGCTGTAATGTTGGTGGGCGAGGAATATTAGTTGGATGGTCGCTTCGGTCCTGAAAGCTATTGTATTTCCACTTTTTTGGGTCTCTTGGTGTCTTCAACCTCTGTTGTGCTGCGTTCCTCTTCCATCAGCGACGTAGAAGTCTCCGAAGCTGTCTTCTTGCGACATTCGAATCGCTGGATCCATTATGGATAGCACCTGGAGATATCGGTCGTCTTGGGCTGGGTTACCTGCAATTATATTAATAAGAGGGCTGGGATGTGATGGGATTTTCCTCAGTATTTTGGTGCTGAGGTTGTGTAGGTATTTGTCTATAGGAACAATTTTAGTTGTTTCGTAGAGCCTTTCATTGCTGTAGTAGCGGACTGAATTTGGTTTTTTATACAAAGATGTGCAATAGCGAAGAGCCTTGCGCTCGAATACTTGCATTTTCTTCATATATGTTGGACTTATTGTGTACCATATAGGAAATTTATATAGACTCTCTCAGGCGGAACGCAATAGAATCAGAACACTTCAGAACTTCAGTTGGTTGTCATGTAGGTGCTTTCTCAGAAAGTTTCTCAGATCTCGGGTAAATCGTGAAATCTATTCGATCTCGGTAAATATTCTCGTTAAAAATTCATTCAATAAATATTATTTTCTACCGCTTTTGATCTGGTTACAAATTATAAAGCAATTCATCCGCCCAAAGCTACAGAAATTAGGTATAATTTCTTTAGTCAGGTGCTTATCAAATATCCTTGGTTCTGCTTGATAGAATACAAAATAGAGAATAGGTTTGTTCGTTGAAGCCTTGGGGTTTCCCTGTGGTCGTCCCAAAGTGTGTTCTGAAAAAACCTAAACTCGCCCTGAATGTCAAACTGAATGCTCTGAGTTTGCCCTCAACTCGCCCTGTAGCAGCCCTAAGTTTTTGCTTGGGCGAGTTCAGGTAATGAACAGGCCTGCCAAATGGCATGTATTTTTCTTCAAATTACAGGGATTATATTTATTTTTTTGTTTATCGTCTTTCGAGAACTGAAAACCCATGGGTTTTCAGTTCTCAAATTCTCTATCAAATTGATTCTTGAAATTGAAATTGAAATTGATCTCTCTCAAATTGATGAGCATTCCACCTGCAGGTTTTTGACTCGCTATAGGTGGAATGCTCATCAATTTAACGTTGAACCAAACTTGTTCTTGATGAGTCAAATTTAGATGTATTTTATCAGCTCAATATCAGTAAGGTACGTCGAGATTTAAAGCTGGTTGCTCCAGTTAATTTCAATGTAGATCAGCTTTTGATCCGAAAGCAAATACTCTAGATATAATGCACAAGATGGAGAAATTAGAATGGCCCTCAAAACAAGAACAAAATGAATCGGTTGACCACTTTGCTAATGCATTCGTCTGTCACTACATATTTTTCTTGAAATCACATCGAAACTGCAGATTTGATCTGATCTGGTTGATTCGTTCCAAAGATATCAAACATATTTCTTTGAACATTCTTTGAATATCCTCGAAACCATTCACCGATCAACTCTGTCTTAATACAAAATTAACCCTTTAAAAAAACTCCCATTCAAATTTCAACCCGAAAGCAAAGGGGTTAAGTTTCAGAGAATGTTTCAGAAAGAAAAAGAAAAGAAAACGCATTCAAAAGGTCCATTTTATTCAAGTAACCTTCAAAATGAACACCTCATTCGATTACATACGATGATTGGGGATTCTTTAATCATTTTTATTCATTTACAATCGTTTTGTGCAACTAATTGCTTTGTGTTGTGGATGTGGTTCTATCTCCTCTCCCATGGAGCATAGTTGTCAATGGACTATTTTCGTCATTGCACAGAAGAGAATGGCAAAACACGTCGGCTGCCACGTGAGCGTAAAGGTTTTTTCTTTTTTGGTTCAATATCATTGGTGGATCGCATATAATATTTTTTTGTTGAATTCTTTGTTTTGGTGAATCGATATGGAGTCAGTATGAAGGGTGATTTTCAGATATGGTCAATATTATAGCCTTTGCTTTAGTGAAACCCAATACTACTCATTTGTGGTAATACCTAACTCCTTAACTGTAGTTCAACATCCATTTATGAGGGGTACGTCATTCAATAATCAATGCAACTTTCAAATTGATGCTAACAAAGTTCTAAATATCTAAGAGACAGATTAAAAACAGAGCATCATTCGTTATTCTATCTGTCTGATGCCAATTACTCCACGAACATTAGTTTCGTATACAGTATAGCAATCTATTTTAAAAGTCAATTTTTTAGCCATTTGCTATTTACCTTTTCGCTGGAAAGTTTCAACATAACCTTAGAGAACCTTTTGTGCTATACTCCCTAAGTCTAGGTTGCTTAACAAAATCGCAATAGCGTAACGTAACTGAGAACTTGGCTTAGAACATGTTCAAACATTGAGATAAGTTCTAATCAAACTCAAAACAGACGGACTGAAATCAAACAAGAAAGAAAAGTAAATGTGGTCTATTCAAATTCAACATGAAATTCCTTGGATTTTTATTTGTTTAAACTGGGTAAGTAATTAAGAGACTAATTAGCCTTATCTGCTTAGCGTTGCCTTGTACTTTTGTGTTTACCTTTTCGTTGTTCTAAAGTCAAATATAATCACAATTGTGTTCACAAATTAGGTTTGTTCGTTGAAGGCCTAGGGTCGCCCTGGGATCGCCATAAAACGTTTTTTGAGAAACCCAAAGTCGCCCTGAGTGTCAAATTGAGTGTTTTTTGAGCCCTAGGGTTGACCTAGGTTTTCCATAAACTCGCAATAGCTTTTTGCTGTGCCGAGTTGAGAGCTGTCAAATGGCATGTATTTTTTTTTTAATGACAGGGATGTGTGGTGATTTGTTGCTTAGCGTTTTTTGAGGACTGGAAAACCCAGGTTTTTTTGACAACTCATAGGATTGTCAAGAAAACTTGGGTCAACCCTGGAGAAAGTTCAACGAACAGACCTATTGTGATCAAAACAAAATTAAGCAATTATACCAGCGCCCCTTGATGCACGTGTACACGAATACACTTATTACACGCAAGCGGCAGCACCTCACTCGGATCTCAAGGATGCATTGTGCTCCCCGGATAACAGAGGATGTGGAGGTAGAAGAGAGGGGTGGCAGATGATTGAGTTTGTGACTGGTTTATTGTTGTTGGGAGCCCCCACTGACCATTTGGAGTTCTGGATGAATTTAAGGATGCTCTTTAGTGCATGGGGGGTTAGATTGTTGAAGAAGTATTCTCCGAGGGCTTTTTTCCTAGTATGGGCCAAGCTAGGACGCTCACTGGATTTGAAATGATCCCTACATAAGTCTGATGTGCTAATGCCCATTCTCATCATGTGGGTACCGAATGTATTGTGAGTTGTGACCCGTCAGAATGCCAATCAACAGAGAGAGTCGAGGCCAGCTGAGCTGGAGCAAAAACTCTGTTTTTTTCTTGGAAATATCTGGCCATAGGTTTTTTTTTTATGGAAACCCGGCATGTTTCTAAAGATGACCATCTGTCATTGGCGGGTTTTAGAAAGTTTTGTTGGATTCTGTTTTTTTCTTCTTGTTCTTGTATCTTGAGAACTGAGGTGTTCGTTTCTCTGGATTCCAGTGCTGACACGATTTCAGCCAGCTTATCCGCCATTTCGTTTCCTGCTATGTCACGATGTCCTGGAACCCAAATTAAATTAACGATGTTCGTTGAGCTGAGCAGTCTTAGATTGCTACGACATGACAGCCCTCCACTAATTTGGATTTTGTGACAATAGATGAGATAGCTTTAATGGCCGCCTGGCTGTCTATGAAGTTGTCAATATTTTTGCTGACCAAGTTTTGCGTAGCCAGGTGTTTTGCGGCTACACAGACTACAAGTACTTCTGCTTGGAAGACTCTGCAAAAGTCGGGGAGCTATATTGATCTTTTTATAGTCTAGTGGTCTGAGAGGATGCCTGACCCTATCCCCTCGTCCATTTTGGAACCGCCTGTGAAGATGGAGACATGATTTTCTTTTATAACCCTATTTTCCTGCCAGCATTTTTTTGTCGGAATGACTGGATTGAAATCAGTATTACGGGGGGTGTAGTCTGTTTGAATGTCTGTATCAGTATGATTCATAATAATTCTATGGCCTGATATGCCTGTTTTCCAATTATTGCATTGTTTGAGTCGCAGTGCGCTTTTAGCCGCCGGCGCCGTCTTTTTAGTGAAAAGGTCTAGGGGAGCTAGGAGCTAGCGACAAGAAAGTTTCGAGAGCTGCTGTTGGTGTCGTTCTCATGGCACTCTCTTACTACTTACAAAGTGAGCAAATTGTCTTGAATAACTTACCAACAAATTTAACATATTTTTCTTTTGAATATTCAATACTTTGAGGTTATTCCGTGAAAATGACCACAACTTGCTGTCCTAATGGCTCGCATGTCTGTCTGTAACTTGGAATTTCGAGGTTCGAATCCTAGAAACATCCAAATATTTTTTCACAGCTTTTGCCTTTCGTCCCAAAAATTCTACTGTAAGTGTAGAATGCGATTTGAACTTTTCTTTCTCTTTCTTTTAAATTTTCTTTCCAGCTCAGTTCATGATCGAGGACAATTCCGAGATACTTCGCCGTACCAGATATGTTTATTTTTATTTCTGGAATGTTAGGTTTTCTCGTGGACAGAACAAGTTCTGTTTTTGTAGGATTGCAATTTGGACCGCAATTTTTGGCCCAGTTGTTGAGTTTACTAAGAGCTTTCTGGAGAAGTTCACAAATTATTGTTGGGAATTTTCCGGAGGTCATGATGACGATGTCATCGGCATAGGTAACAACTTTTATTCCACTCAGATCTTGTTTAACCCGGATCTGGTTAACTAATAGGAGCCAGAGTAGAGGGGATAAAACTCTTAGTTGCGGTGTACCCCTACAGGTTTTGACCATTAGAGTGCTTGCACCCATTTCTGTTTTTACTATTCTTGTTTGGAGCATGGAGTCCAATTTGATAGCGTTGGCTCGATGTTTATGCAGCTTAATGCCAGACGAATGGCACTATATTCAACATTGTTGAAGGGAAAGCATACCCTTTCTCATCTCTTAAAATTAGCAAGCCCTACTTGCATGCCAAATTTGCCTACGATGACGGCAACCAATTCCGATTTAATGTATTGGCACAACAGAGCTCGGGAAGCCCCGCTGCCTAACACATTTATCTCTACCATATCTTAGCGAGGAATCGCGGGAACCTATACATTTTTGCAAATCTCGGATGGCTAAGTGAGAAAGCGCTTTTCATAGTAGTAAAATTATTTTCGGAGGATTTGCCACTTCCTCGCAAAGGGGGAAGGAATGTTTATGGCTCCTGCACCTCCTACTTACCAACCAGACATACACTACACGGACAATACTAACCAGTCATGGCAACCAATTTTAGGCACAGGGTGACTGTAATTTAAGTCTTTGTTTATAATATTTAAATTTTCATTTGAAGTTAAGGAAGTACTCGCGAAAAGAATCTGAATCCCATTGAATAATTATCAGCAAATAACTCCGACGCCGCCGCCGCCGGTCGCCCGCCATCGTACATCTAATTTGAAGACACCATCTGGACTAAAATTGTTGCCAGTTCGGTGATCCACATTCCACAGTAGAAAAAATACCTTAATAAAAAATCTAAGTTCAACTAACAGAGAGAATTTCTTTATTAGTAATGTTTTGTCTTCAATCTTGTTGTTGTTTACTTATTCTCATAAAAGCAAACAAATTCCTCATTCAATCAATTATTCAAAGCTAATATTGTTTCATCGTTTGAAACTTAAAATTCAATTCGGTTCTTGATTTCTAAACAGAATGCAGAATACCAGAAACAGCCCCATCTCATTAAGTTAATTAAAAGGTCAACCTCGAGGACTTGGTCTGATTCGTTTGAATGACTTCCAAAGTTGATTGTGTGTGGTTGATTTGGTTGAAATATTTTTTTTTAGAAAATCAAATTGTCAAACTCATTAGCACAATCATGTTAAATGAAGGAATAATTTATGAAAAATTACATTTATAAAATCTAAACACCCAGTGATGCAATCAAACAAGTAGTCGCGTGTCGGCAGCCATCAAAATTATAAACACGAACTGCTAAAATAATTATTTTAGTTCTATTTTATTTTTTTTTGTTCAGTTGGAAAGAAATGGTTTATTAATGGTTTATGACCATCGAGGGTATCAGTTGCGTACTTGTTTATTGCACTTACGACATTGTAGCTTTTACAGAATTCTAGTGAAACTACGAAACTTAGTAAGAAACTTTGTCATTTTTTGTTTGTCGGAAATGTTACTCACTTGTTAGCATTACTTTGATAGATTGTTTTTTTTTTTTTTTTTTGATGTGATGGATTTTCGCAGAAGAAACCTACGTAGTATCAGAAACCCAACATGCTGTGAGAAAACTATGGACATTGAGTAGCAAGTCGTTTAGAGCAGTCAGTTTAATTGTTGGATACCTCCTAATGCAGTGACATGTTTCACTTCTCATAGTGTTCTGTTAGCTTAACTAATTCGGGCTTCGTGTTTAGTAAATTAGACATCTGTTGTCTGAAGTAGTCCGTTTCATTTTGCACTTAACAAAGTTCGTGTCGATTAGTTCAAACTAAACTCATGCAGCGATGTTATAAATACAAAAGCAAATCGGCAATCCAAGAAAGGCAATCCACAAAATGAACCAAATGCCCAAACAAAAGCTACAAAGCCTCTTAGTTGCTAATACTGCGCTCCGGTCAGATTTATAAATCCATCAGACTCTGAGAAAATCAATCAAATCAATAAAAGCAGAAAATACATTTACAATTTATTTTTCTTTGGTTCGTGGTTCGTGCGTACCTAACTCTCTCGGTCAACCTTCACATTGGATTCGTGATTGGAAAAATTCATTTGTATTCCCTCGCCACTAAGTCGGGGTTTCCATTTGTTGCATTATTTTCACTCACAATGTGATGAGTTTTTATCTGTGCACAGGAGATCAATTTATACTACTATTTGCTATGCTTAAACATTTGTTTGTTATATTACAGTACTTATCTGAATCGTGCAGACTGAGATAAGTGAATACAAAACTGCGAACTTAGAACGCAAATGCATTGCATCTACATTGAATTGCTTACCAGTTATAAGTGAGTGATATTAAATGTGCCGATAAACACAATTTGCAAATTCTTTTGTTGTGTACTCGTATAATCTAAGTAGAACGATAAGTTTAATGATGCTGAGTGTTTATTTTAATGGATTATTATTTTTTACATTTTATCTTACAGATGTGTTTCCTTAAATGGCAAAAGATTTGTATATATCTGAGAAATTCTCCACTTGGACCGTAGGTGTTGGAAAGGAGCTTTAAAATGAGTAAGTTAGTTTGGTTTTGAAAAAGTTGGATTATTTTATATTTGCAGGAGTTGTTAAGTGTCCTTTTGGTTTTAAAAACAAAGTTAACGTCATAGTTAGGGGATAACTACGACTGCTTTTGCTTTTCGTCTGAGAAACTAATTTCATGTAAGACTATGACAAATATGGTTACAAGAGTCCCGTCCCAGAGTGAACAAATGGCCGCAATCACTCAGTGAATAAAGTGCTCATATTTTTGTTACCATCAGAATGTTATGTTAAAATTTTTCTAAGTTTTAAGCAAACGAATCTTTCTAAATATGTTTTTGTTTTTCTGCCAAAAATACCATCTTCCAGAGAGTTATAGAGCAAGGCCGGCTCAGTTGGTATTGTCATGTTCAAAGGAGAGATCCCTTTTTGCTGTCACGACCTAAATTACCTCCCTGTTTGTCGCAAAAGGCATTTAAAGGAGAAATTATGAATATCTAGACAGCTAACTAAATAAAAACAAGCGTACTCCACGATCACTAGTGTAGTAAAGCAGTTGAGTTGGAGAGCTGTAATCCGTTCGAAATCACGATGCTCGTAACGCCGAAAAAAGGAAAAAAAGAAGGGTGGCGCAACAGAGCGAGAGCCCTTTTGTATTTGCACTGTGTTTTAAGCGAAGAATTGGCAATTCCTCCCAAATTTATTTCGCAGTCACGAAAAGCGCTTTAGCCTTTTCTTCATAAAGGTATAGTTGATAGAAATTTATACTAAGGGTATTATACATTTGTATATTCATAAGACCTTGATATGCGAGTTAATTATAAAAAAAAAGTACTAAGACCTAGCAAATTTCTATCAACTATACCTTTATGAAGAATGGTGGGACCTAATAACTTTTTCCGATTCCGAACAGCTCTATAAAGCGCTTTTCGTGACTGCGAAATAAATTTGGGAGGAATTGCCAATTCTTCGCTTATGGAAAAACATTTTTATGTCTGGAATTCCAACCTCGCACTCCCACGTAATAGACAAACATGCTACCCATTGCGCCAAGGGCACCAAGACAATTCACATCAAACTAAAAACCTTAAAAGTTTCTTATAAATGTGCAAGTAAATCCCGGCGCTTACACAATCAAAGATCAAGGGTGTAGTAAACGAACACTCAAACTCAAAAAATGGAGCATCAACGTGTCAAGAAATGAATTTTAAAATTCTCGAGTTGAAACGTTAAAAAATTTGACTGGTGGAAGTTTCGAACTTTCAGAGATGATGGGCAGGAGGTAAACAGGTAGAAATCTTGAAAAATCAAGCAACGAAACTGCGAAGTACAGGAAAAAGTTACCATTTTATTTATTTAAAGACAAAAGCCTACAAGATGTTCTTCTATGGAACGGATCAGGGTAAAAACAGATTTGGTATCACACTTGCGGAAGAGCTACATGGCAACGCGATGAAAATTTCAACGACTAGTGATCGTTTAATGTTTCTGAATTGATGATGCCAGGAAAGATGTGGACTATGTCCATGTCCAGTGCTTATGCCTTGAAGTTAGTTGTGAGCTGGCGGAAAGTAAAATAAAAGATCTTTTGTTTACTAGCGAAGATTTGAGGAGACATGCTGGAAAGGCAACGAAAATTGAAGGACTGCAGGAAACCTTCCTTTGTAAAGATATCCTATATAAGTATGTGCAAGTCACAAGGTTTTAACGGGTTAACTACTATGTTTATCAAACAGGGCCGACACCACATTGTCACTTACAGCAGTTTGGAAATGAAATTCAAATTGACTATCGTTAAACGAATTTTTGAATCCCAGCAACACCGCCTCTGGTGACAGAATTTTTATGAGGCTTTTAAAGAGGCAACTCCATCAATATAGCCTAATATGCAGGGAGCGCTGCCCAAAGTATGTGGGGTTGCATAAATCAAAATTGCTTAAAGGAGATCATTGCTATTGGCTTCAGAGGAGCACTACCAACAAAAAAAGAAAGCATGGGGATGGAATGATGAAGCCAAAGCAGTGACAAGTAAAAAAATTTGCTTTTAATGCATGGTAAAAGTAGGAGAGGTTCGAATCAAAGTGGACTGCAGAAGCTGGAAGAAAGAAGCGAAGTACAAGTGGGTCCAACTCCAAGCATAGAGCACGGCTGTCATATACCGAGGCAAGAACGCGAACGAACGCGTGGGTCTGTATCCCCCTACTGAAATCTACTTTTCTTATAGCCTCCCAGTTTCATGTGGATGTCGCTTGGTGGGCGCCAGTTAAGGTTACTTTTATTCAATGTACCAAATAAAAAGGAAGGGTTGCTACTCTGGCAATACAATAGACCTGCAATTGGTCTGACTTAGTATTAGCATAATAAAAAATATGTAAATATATTTTGGAGGCTGGAAGAAATGTTTGCCCGGGCTGCTGATGCAAACCGAGCTGTTCAAGAAAAAGAAAAAAAAAAATATTTAAATAAAGGGCAACCATCTTCAAAATGCCCTCTCAAAGAAAGAGAAATGTTCCTGAGATCAGTTTGTCGAAATTCACTAGCAGTTTTCGGGTACAGCTTGGAGAACTGATAAAAAGACAAAAGAAAAAGATTGATTTACGGTTCTACTGCTCTTATATCCAAACTTATAGGAGGTGACTGGCTACAATGGGGGAAGAGTAACGTTAACCGCTAAAGGAATGGAGATACGCGAAGCTCTTATAATTGATTACCTTCAGATCAAGCTGATGCCTTGCTGATCTTTGAAGATCGTTGAGCGGATATTGATTGGGCAACGACAGCTTAAAATAATTTTTCTAATTTATGCCTAATGCGGGCTTTTCAACATTTTCATAAAAATAACTTCAGCAAAAACCGCATATCCTTGGTCGTTAATTTTGTATCGCGGCGATATTGGCTGGTACTTAATGTGAATTAATCGAATTTTTTAATATAAAGTCGTGCTTATAAAAACATACTTCATGGTGATGCTTGAACCTACGACACTGTGGATTGAGGTGCCTCACTCTTCATCTGCTGCTTCTTCTCAAGCTACAACAACCTGAGGGTGTTACAACATTAACGACCAAGACCTCTAGGGGTAACAGAGAGTATAAGAGTAAAAAATGAAATAAATTTTGTAATTTTGAATTAAAAATGTCCTACTTGGATACCAAATTTCACTTGTCACGATGACGTCAGCGGGTCAGCCCGTTCCGTAAATTAGTTTTCTAAACTTGTCAGTTGACAAGTGAATGAGCAAATTGTAAAGTAAAATCAGTGCGGCCTCTGAAAATTTAAGGTTTTCTTGAAATTAACACAAACTCAGTATTTTAGTAATTACTGCTATTATCTGAAGAAATAGAAACAAAGCAGCAGATAAAAAAACATTAAAAATAAGACACACAAGAATTTGTGATTACCAATATATTTCTTATTGTTTCTCTTACTTTACTGCAGGAAGGCGAATTCCGTTGCCACTCCCCAACACTGGGTCGATGTACAGACGTAGAAATTCATACTGTATACGAGCTACAATAACAATATTTGTGCTCTTCATTTTACTACAAATTCACGTCTCATACTATTGTAAGTAAAGTTTATCCATCTCATGATATTTCATAATATATCAAAACTAAAACCCTTTAGCTGAAAGCAGAGATCCAATTGTCGGTGATCCAACGAATGATTCCACAGCAGCCATTCTCTCTATGGTTCCATCGGTTTTTCACAAGTTTCTGAAAGTAAAATCAAGAAATCAAACCGTTTCGGCAGTCGGTAAGTTTAGAATTATGACTTTTTTTCTTGTAATTTAAAAAAAGACATTTTAGCAAATCACAATGGAACACAAAATCTCTATCTGGAGGTCTATCATCCTCCTAATATAACTGAAATAAAGCGAATGATTGCCAAATACAATGAACTGCAAATAGTCTTAAATGAGGATACTTTTGGTCCCCTTCAAAACGACTCTGTGATAATAGTGATACAGGTTTGTTAACGATGTTTGATATAAGATTAACATTATGAGATGACACAAAGTTATAAATTTATTTTTAGGTTCACACTCGCATCACATACCTTCGCCATTTAATCGTAAGTCTAGCCCAAGCCCGCGATATCTCAAAAACATTGTTGATATTTTCTCATGATTATTACGATGAAGATATCAATGATTTGGTGCAAACAATAGACTTTTGTAAAGTAATGCAGGTTTGTTTCTTTTATTACGCAGTTGATAAGCATGAAAGTAAAAATTAACTTTTGTAATTTTTTTTTTTTTTAGATATTCTATCCGTTTTCAATACAAACACATCCATATGAATTTCCTGGTGTGGATCCCGGTGATTGTCCACGTGATATGAAAAGAGATCAGTAAGTATTTGCATAGCACTCAGTAGTTGCGTTTACGAATTTTTCGTTCTTCACTGGTTTTGTACCAGTTGGTTAAATTGTTGTGAAACTTCCGGGCAATGTTGGAATTGGTACTTTACTTAAGTTCTTTGTCCATTGAAAGACGCTTCTATGTCAGGCTTGGTTTTAATTTTTGAAATGTCATTTGGCTTTAGTCTCTTAGGGGTTCTCTGTCCCGGTTGCTTTGGATGTTGGCCAGGAAAGAGGTGGTGCTTAGGCACCTACAGAGCCTGGTCAGTATAGAAGTTTGAAGATATTTTGTTGATTTTAAGCATGAGTTCTTTCTTCAGAATTTCAATAACGCTAAGGTGCCTTGGTTCCGAGATGTTTATGTTTGTTGATCACACTTTTTATGAGCATTTTAGGGTGGTTTTCGCTTTTTCTATAACCTTCGATAACTACTTGTTCAGGGAAATTGCCTTAGCAAGTAAAAAGCTATTTGTTCTTAAAATGTTTTTTTTTGTTGCTGACGATTAAAGTGAAACCTCTTTCAGATCCTCAGGATTCTTTTGTATGATAGTTTTGATCCTTCATTCCTGTTTAAAGGTGATGAATCCAACTGAAGCTCCTTGTATATTAGGATTTTTTCCATTGACTGAGACCTTTTTTACTTTTTCATCAACTGGCAAAGATGATGGGAAGCAAATTAGCTTTTCGGATATAGGTGCAGTACGTTAGAGAATCATCTGCGAAGAAAACATTCTCGTGTTCGTCTGATGTTGGGATCAGATTAACATCCAGTAATATCCCTTCAATAATTGAGACCAATGATGATGACATACTGCAACTTAATTAGTGTCTGTATTATAGACTAGTTATTCCGAACTAACTATTTGCATATCAGATTTTCCCTGCAAAGCTTATCTGGTTTTCTTAATATGAGCTATTCCAGAAGCTTAATCTGGTGGTTGAGGAGAGATATCGGCATGTAGTCAAAGATCATATTCCGGCCACACTTCTTGTGCACTGAGAAAATTTCCGAAGCTTCCCATGTTGTGGGAAGTAGGTGTTGTTGATACAAATGGTGAGGATGATAGCTAAGGAGATGACTGTTTACCTAAACATTCCAGATGACTTGTTTGGCTTGTAATTGCTTATTGTTCCGGCTATCTCTTCATGTTATCTCTTGTTGGGACCGTCAGCTGAATAACTCGCAGGATTAGCTTTACTTTAAGTTGTTCTAACCCAGTGGCAGCAAGATCTATTGGTTGGATCCTCAATTTCCTCCGTAATGACAGGATAGTCGGATGGGCTCGTTTCTTCTCTTATTTCTGACCAATAACTCGGTTGATTTTCCGGAATTCATTGGGCCCAGGCTTACTGGGAGAACACAATGAGAGCCGCTGACACAATACGCAACTGGTGTTAAAAGAACTTCCAGAATGTGTCGTACATATTGTTTCAGAACTGCTCACAATGTACCTTGATGGGTGTTTATTGGTGCCTTTCTTAATAACAAATACAGCACTGTTTTACCACAAACTGGAGCCCCTGGGCATAAATGAAGCTCCTCAGCATAATATTGATGCATTGTAGTTCGCCCCACATCTGTTTTTTAGTTGTTTATCTGAACATGTTGAGCTCAAACTTTGTCTGTACATATAGAGCTTTTGTTCACAACCAAGAAGGTGCTGCTAACTATCCTTTGACATTTTGGGCTATTTTTGGTTATCCAACGCATTGCAAACAGGTAGTTCCAGCTAGGTTATGGCCCAATTCAGCTCTTGGTGAAAAATTCTTGCTTCCTCAAACTTTGTCTGTGCGTATAGAGCTTTTGTTCACACTCAAGAAGTTTTAGTCAGCTTTTGGTTCCATCGAGTTTATGGGTCAATTTCGGCGTTCTGAAGGTTCCTGCTCTGTTCTGATAGTGTGGTTTCTTCAATGTCTCTTTGGAACCTCTTTTAATCTAATCTACAGTCTTCTGCAATTAATGACGTTCTCTACTGGTTCAGTCACAAGGAGGTTAATGGTGTTCGATGTAACTTGTACTTTTTAATGGTGTGAGTCACTAGGAAACTTTGAGCCTCATTCATTCCTTTTGTTCTAAATTTCAGAATTATTTTTGAAAGAAGCTTATATTATAAAATGAACTTCTATCATTGAGTTGGCTGATTTCTTTTTTCACAGAGCAATAATCCGGAAATGTAATAATGCGTTGCACCCAGACTTATATGGCCACTATAGGGAGGCTCCATTTACCCAAACCAAACACCACTGGTGGTGGAAGGCGAATAGGGTATTTGATCAGTTGGAAGTAACACGCTTTCATACTGGTAAGCAACAAAACTTGATTGACAAGAGATAAATCTTTTATTAATTCAATTTCTTTTCTTTTTTATAGGTTTGGTTTTGTTCCTAGAAGAAGATCATTACGTCGCGGAAGATTTTCTTTATCTGTTGGAATTGATGGAGAAACGGGCAACTGATCTTTGCCCACAATGTAACATTTTATCATTGGGAACGTACTTAAAAACCTTTAATTACTATACATACAATAGTAAGGTAGGTTCCTTGATTTTTTTCTTCCTAAATAATTTCTAAAAGTTACTAAACTTCTTCATACCCCTTCAAATCAAACCACCTCGTAATATCTTCTTTGTTTATTGTTTCAATAATTTCTTTTTTATTTCAATGCAAATGCAAAATTTCTTTCGATGGTTTTCAAACTTAAATTGAAAAGCTTCGATTGTTTTTGTCGTGTATTTATTTATTTATTTGAAAATAAAGTTGTTTTTACGAGTATATAAACAACACTGATACAATACTCATCATCTAAATCTATATTTATAAATGTTTTTCTAATTTTGCTAATACGATATATTGTTTTTTCCATTGTTGTTGTGTTACTGCTCGATATTTCATTCTCAAAGACAAATAAAAAAACCTATAATGGCCAGTATTCTTCGCTAATCGGTTCTAACAGTCTGTTAGGATATAGTTTCAAAGGCAATAACATGAATAACAATAAAAATATTGATGTTAAGCAAAAGTATAACAATATAAACAAAAATACTAGGAGTAACACTGAGCACAAAGGCAAGTCGGCAAACGGCTTGAAAAGTCACTATGGCGGCGTTTCTGCCGCCGAAAGTGAATCAAATGCACTAACGACTGATAAAAGTACAGCACAACAAACTTGGAGCTATCACGTCCTTCCATCATTATATTCAGTTTATCAGAAGGTAGATCATCTTTCACTTTTTTCTCACTTAAATTTTTGTTTATTGATTTATATATTCTTTTTCTAATCTGAATTCAAAGAATTAGTTTTTATCGAAGAAGTTCATTTTACATTTTTTTTTAAAGCATTTCAATAGTTTTCTTTGTTTCGAATTTTTCTTTTTTACAAATCTATAGAATAATTAGACTGCAATATTAAGTTCTTATCTCAAACTCCTTATCAAATTAGTTGCCGAGTGGTTTTAATTAATTTAATCGCTTGGTTTTTTTTTTTGTCAACAGTTTAATGCACGTGCATGTTACTATGGGTATACCCTGTTACGTGTTTAAAGTAATTTATTTAAGGTCGATCAATTTCGTAATTAAAATACAGAGTTTGATCGAAACATTTTCGAGAACAACGTCACTTAACAGATTTTGAAACACAAATAAACTATGCATTAAAAGAACACTTTACAGAAAGGTCCACATAGCATGACAAATATTGTTTGTTTACCAGCTCCAGCACATTACCTACAATTTCGTTTAGATAGCTGCTCCCTATGTCTGGCTAATAGTCACCTATTCACGCTTTTTAGGGCGGCTTGTTTAGATTTTAAGCGTGGCGAATTTTGGTTATATTTTCGTTGAATTATTTTTGCTTATGTGTGTAAATTTGAGGGTACAATTTCTCAATGTGCTTTTGAGAGTAAAAACTCTTATCGACAGGAACACAGTCACGAAAGTAGGTTCATTCTTACACAAAATTGCATTTAATGAGGAAGTCACCTAATTTGCCTAAAAATGACCTTATGTCGTTCCTTCCATTTTTTGCATTTTTCAATGCGGTCGCCCGTCAACGATCAACGAATGATAAAACGTCGTGCTGACAAATACTAACTTCACTTCCCTATACCGGAGGAGGAAAACGAAGAGGTTTGCTTCAATAGCCGATGGTAAATTACAAAAAAATTGGGAAATGCTTCGTATTAGCAGCGTGTCGCTCAAATTGAATTATTGATGCGTACTTTTTTAAACTTAATTAACCCTGTTACATGTTTAAAGTAATTTATTTAAGGTTGATCAATTTTGTAATTAAAATACAGAGTATGATCGAAACATTTTCGAGAACAATATCATTTCATTGATTTTTTAAAAAGCAAATCTTTCCTATAAATTAAGGGGAGTTAAAATCATGTAAAAGGAGTTAAGAACAAGTATTATTTGTAATGTTTAATATCAGAAAAAAGTGCATGCACATGCACAATAAAAATACAGACGTCTTCTCGTCACAACTTCTTTATTACAATTGATCACTTCTTAACTTACACAGTTTTGAACAGTTAACAATTATGTATGTTTTGGAGACTTTTTAATTTACAGTACATAAGATAACGTTTACATAACGAATCGTTTTATAGTACAGTAAGACAACAGGAAACTGTTTCATACATGATACAGATGATATGATCATACGTTAGATATGTATAATGTATATTTACTTTAAACAATTGTAATGGGTGTTTTAGCTATAGCTAGTTTAAATGATTCGAGAAATCTCTTAAATATTTTATGTAAAGTACAATTGTTTTTGTTTTAATTGAAAGTCCAATCAATGACATCGTTCAAATGGCCATCTCGGTTTTGCTGGGAGATGTAAAGTTTCAATTTTTCATGTCTCTCGGGCATATATCAGGTTGGTTTTGGACGGTGGCAGGAGTTTGTTGATTTCGAGGACACCGATCGTTTGCAGCTTATCGCCTTTATAGACTTGTGGCTTAAGAGCTTGCGATACCCCAGCACCTAGAGCATTTCTTTTGGCCATTCATATACAAAATGGAGTGAACTTACAAATTACAGTATTACACTTACGCTTTTCATAACAGCATTACTCTCAGACTACTTGCAATTCCTCGCTAGAAGCGATGGAGTTCGAGTTTTGAATCCTAAAAAATTGTTTTTCCACAATTATCGTCTTTTGCGAGGAATTACCCAGTTCTCACAGCTATTGGAAACTGACAAGAAATGTTGAGGCTTTGTTGCACCAGCCAATTTGTTTACTTCTTAATAATGGCAGTGAAAAAGGTTGAGGGATGAACTCTGAAGTGTTCTTGTGCCTTTCTTTTTTATCGTAAATTAAAGATGGCGCATATGTTTAAAGGAAAAAAGCGCTTTAAATATTTAGTGTTTGAGGCAACCATTTCTTGAATTGATCGTACAGAATTTCCATTGTGGCATCAGATTTGTGGCACGTATCCCGACGTGATCAAACCACATGTCATTCCCATATTATCCGGTCCAAAAGAAATTAGTTACATCATTGATTGGGAACGCTCTTGATGACTTGTTAAAGAAATATACTGACTAATAATACCGCTGGCTGATGATTTTGGAATGACCATTCTTAATGGACGGACAAGAGGTGATATGGACGGATGCTTGACTTTCGTGGAAAGAGTTGGTTCATCTACGATCGACCTGTGTTGTGCATCTTACAATATGCTCCAGTACGTTGGAAATTTCAGTGTACAAGACCAGATTCACTCGAACCATATGCCCATAATTCTAACACTGGAGCTAAATACTATTGATGAGCAATCTGTAGAGATGAAACTACTTCCTAAACTAAGATGGACCAGCAATCTCGAAAATAACTATACGCTAAAGCTGCATGAATACATCAACGCTACAGAGCATACAGAATGGACTAGCCAAAATCTTACAGATGCTATAAAAACTGTCGTTGGGGATCAGAGGTACACCCAAAGAGCTGTCGGAAAGGAAAAATGGTATGATGAAGCTTGCGAATGTGCTCGGAAAAAATCTTTCTTTTGGCTTAGAAAACTGCGGAACAACCACAATCTGGCTACAAAAGAAATGTATCTACAATGCAACACCACATATAAAGCCCTCTGCAAAACCAAGAAAAGGGAGTATTACGAAACATTGGGAGAAAAACTTAAAATGGTAAGAAACACACAAGACTGGTGGAAACTTGCAAAAGAGCTTAAAACAAATAACTTTATGAAGGGTAACAACATAACAGGCGATACCTTCAAGAACTATTTCCATGCCCTTCTTAATCCACCGACGTTGATCGTAGAAATAGAAGACATAACCCCCTGCACAAGTATCCCTTTGCTAGATGGAGCTATTTCAAACGCGGAGATACGTGACTTCTTGAATAACACGAAGAACAATAAAGCGCCAGGACAAGACAGAGTACCTTATGAATTTATCGCAAATGCACCAGACTCAGCTATAGACATATTACAAAAAGCTTTCAACCATATGCTTTCTTCTGGAAAAGTAGAACCGAACTTTAAAAAATCACTGATATTTCCAATCCACAAAAAAGGAGACTGCAATTTGGTGGCAAACTATAGAGGAATATCTTTTATGGATTGTGTAGCAAAAACATTTGCCGGTGTTCTGTTGGCAAGACTTCAGAAATGGGAAAAGGAATATGGAATTTTAAACGAATATCAAGCCGGTTTTAGAGAAGGATATAGTACTGCAGATAATCTTTTCAATTTATTTAACATAATAAATCTAAAAATGCATGAAAAAAAGAAAGTTTACTGCTTCTTCATAGACTTTAAGGCTGCTTTTGATCTCATTGACCGCAATGCTCTCATGTATAAGTTAAAAAAGTCTGGAATATCAGAGAAAATCTTAGAAGTTGTCAAAGACCTTTATGAAGACACTGAGTCAGCGGTTTGGGATGGAGAGAAACTTTCGGAGTGGTTTAAAACATCAATGGGCGTAAAACAAGGATGTCTTCTTAGCCCACTTTTCTTTGCCCTATACATCAACGATTTGCACGAGTATATTGGTGGCGGGATCGACGTGAATGGAACTCTGATACGCCTACTCATGTACGCAGACGATATTGTGCTCATGGCTGATAATGCAATTGTTCTCCAGGGAATGATAGACAGGATTGCTGAGTACTGCAGACGCTGGAACCTGACAATCAACCTCGAAAAATCAAAAATTGTTGTATTTAGAAAAAGAGGGGGGCGGTTAAGTGCACAGGAACAATGGAAGCTTAACAACGAACAAATAGAAGTCGTCACAAAATATAAATATCTCGGTGTATGGCTGACCCCTAGTTTGAGTTTAACCGAACACTTTAAGGAGAGGACAAAGCTGGCCAGGCAAGGTTTGAATTTGACATGGTCAAATTTCATAGCCAACAAGGATGTAATACTCTGCTCAAAGATAGAACTCTTCAACGCAGTCACCAGAGCCGTCGTAGCATATGGAGCACAGGTCTGGGGACACACAAAATATGAAGAAGTGGAGAAGTTACAAAGGTATTTTTTTAAAAAAGTTCTCGGCCTACCAAGAGTAACTCCAAACTACGCGCTAACGCTGGAATGCCAAATGAAGCCTATTCTCGAATTTACGATGCGGTGCCACATGAAATATATAGGAAAAGTCTTCAATTGCTATGAAGAAAGCAGACTACCAAAAATATTGGCTAGGAAAGTTAAGGAAAAACAAATTTATTGGTTCGAAGCTTGGCAAAACTCTTCTGACCGATTTGGGTTCACTAACCTAGAAGAACTTGTGGCAAACAGGAACCTTTTTCATATGTTTATTGAGAACACAACTCAAAATATTGTTACGGAAGAACGCCAAGAGGCACTTCAAAGAGCGAATCTGACGAGATCACATGGGCTGTATCATCAGCTTAACTACGAAGTTGGCAGGAGCTATGTCTGCGATGGTCTAAAAACGTCAGTAACGAGATGGATATTCAAGGCAAGGACAGGACTCATAAGACTAAATGGAACATCAAGAACACCACAAGAAAATACGAACTGTTCACTCTGCAACATGAATGAAACAGAATCATACATGCATTTTATGGGAATTTGTCCAATTCTAAGAGGAATACGCAGAAACTGCTTCGGAACCGCGACACTCGATGAGAACACCATAGTCAGTCTATTGGATGGAGAAAGGGATTGGTGTCATCTTATAAAATATCTGGAAACAGCCCTCAAATATCGACAGAATTTGATCGACGAATTTAATTATTAGAGAAAAAAAAACAAAAAAAAAAAAAAAAAAATCAAGAGTTTGTAAAAATTATTGGCGATAGATCGCGACAGACGACGAAAGTCATTGTTGTAAATTTGTTTTAAAATTATTCAAAATATCTTACATTGTTATTCAAACCTATCTTTTAAGATATAAAAAAATAAGGAAATTGGTATGAAATTTATGTATAATTATTATAGAAATGAAACTTGAATAAAAACATACTACTACTACTACTACTACTACTACTAATACCGCTGGCGCCCTCAAGCCATAATTCGCACCAAATAATGCCCAACTGCAATTTCACTTAGCGCCCCTCTTTTAGATTGGCATCGTCTAAATTCGTCGAAGTTTTTTTTTTATTTTATTAATTTGGACCGGTATTCCGATAAACGCTTTTGCAGGGCAGTGTCGATCAGTCGAATTCTTCGGATTATTGAGTTCATCTTCATACTACGAAAAACCTCCATAGTCCGGAATTTTTCTAGTACCGTACCGTACAATACCTTGTACCTTGTAGTCTGATAAATTTAGACCAAAGTGATAAGATTCTATTTGCACTACAAATTGTTTTACATAGTGTCGAATTAAACAAAACAATAGAGAACTTATGTTTTATTTAAAAAAAATGACGTCGTTTTCAACATAGTTAAATGTGAATATTTCCCAAAACAATGTTTGTCTATCTACATTCAGCAGTGATAGGCATGTGAGATTGGACTAGAAAACCCTGTTTAGACTAGAGCTGAATTACCGGTGTTCACTGCTTTATCATTTGCTCGACTTCGTAGTTTGCCATGGTGATTTGTTCCAAAGATTTCAAAATTAAGAAACAGGATAGTTATCAACAAATAAAGCAATGTGGCCGCCATTAACCGACAAAATCTACACGTCCCTAGAAAAAAATCTTTCACATTGAATTCAAAACAACAGGATTTGGGGATATGAACAGCGCGGCATAAATTCTTTTTCCGTGTGTGTATTGCATTGATTATAATAAACCAACTTCTCCTTACACATTGTAAATGTTAAATATTTTATGGTTGCGCTCCTGTGCCATTCATCATCTACACTTACCATTACCATTTACACTTTAACCATTCACCACACTGATCACTTAATAAATGTACATATTGTTTTTCTATGTTGTGTTATGAATGTTCAATGTATTAAATGTTCTTACTGTTCATAGGTTGTTTATCGGATGCATAGAACTCCGAAAAACATGTTCTTTACCAAAAGCAGGTACCTACTTTTTCAAAAAAAAAAAAAATATAGCAGTTAACTGAATTTTGTGTGGCTATACTCAAATTTGAATATAAAACTAGATTAGGTTTGAAACATCAGGTTGGACTTATTAGTCACTCTGCTTTACTATATTCACACTATTCACCAATAAATATCAATAAATGTTTGTAAAGTTGATGTTTTTGCATGGTGTTAAGTTTTCTTTTCTTTGTTTGCAAAAATATATTGTTATAGAAAAAGTTTATTGCTTATAGTTTTGCTCTCTATAGAACTTAAGGAATGAAGTGAATCTTTGATTACTTCTTTTTATTTTCACAATAAGTTAAGTCTCGGTGGAAATGAAAACGAGACTTTTCTGTACAGAAGTGCATAGTTCATAAAACAGCATTTTCAGATCCATGATTTGAACCTGAGCCCGTTTTTCTGTTCAAAAATATTTTTTTTACTAACTAGAAATGCTGACTTCATTTTTAAGATCATTTTGTTGTGTTTTGTAGTGCGTCATTGAAAAATAAATTATTTTTCTTTTAAAATTTTAAAACAGAAAATGTGTTTATCGGATTTGAAACTATTAATAGGTTGAGGTGATGCCATGGATAAGCAGCAAACACAATATGGGTTTCGCTTTCAATCGAAGTACATGGCATGGTATACGTGTATGTGCGAAGCATTTTTGTTCGTATGATGACTACAATTGGGATTGGTCGCTCCAGCATGTTTCGCAGCAATGCTTGGGAAAGAAATTGCACGCAATGATAGTTAAAGGTCCACGTGTATTTCATATCGGAGAGTGGTAAGTCTAAACACTAAATTATTAGAAAGTCAATTAATTTCGATTTGATACGAATTTTATTGGAAAGAGCATACAATCAGATTATTTATGATTTAAATTTATGAATTTTATAGTTGATATAATCCACGTTTTTCTTATTAAATAAATAGAAGATTACTAAATTCTCCACATTTAAAATCTTTTTATATTTCCTCATTCAATTAATTAAAATTTCATTACTATAGTTGCCTCGGCTGGCTATGCAGTAGTGCATACCCTGAAACCTGGCTCCGTCTCAAGAATGATTTGGACCATGAGCTTTTACAGTTTCAGAGTTTTCCACATAACATCAATCTTTCAAAGGCAATCTTCACAAAATAAAATTGTTAGACGACAGCTTAAAGGACATCCTGCTTTAGTAGATCGAAAAAATTATTTGTTTTATTTCTTAAATCTATTTCTTATATACCTAAGAATAAAGTTTGATCCCTCCTTAAAGACGGCTGATGATACAGTCTTTGAATATTGTTTTCAAAAGATGCATCATATTTACAAGACAAGATTTCGCTAAAATACGTTTAAAATGTTTTGTAGATACGCAGTGAATTGGAACTTCCTCAGCCATTACTCACTCATCGATTAAAAATCCTTATTTAATAGAAACACAAGTAGGGAAATTTATTATATTAGATAAATATGTCAAATCTACTGAGAAACCGTCTTGTTATGGTTACTCCATAATCAAAACTGACCCCATGATTTGCGGTTTGGACAAACGAATTAACAGGTTTGTACGCTGAAGCCCTGGGTTTGCCCTGTGGTGGCTACAAATGGTTTTTTTTTTTGAAAGCCTAAGCTTTCCCTAAATGTCAAACTGAATGTTTTAGAGCCCTGGGGCTAGATTCCGCAAGAGTGAGTATAAAAACTCGCACTTACGGCTTTCTGAAAATTCACGACAGTGAAGGATAGTGTACACATCTTCTGTCAAAAAAAACTCACTTTCACCTTTGCGAAATCCAAATTTTAGGGGGCGCACAATTTTTCGTGTACAAAAATTCACTCTTGAATGAATTTTTATTGTGTAGACGAAAAATTGTGTACACTCTCCTGTTTAGATTCCGCAAGTTTTCAGAGGGCCTTGTATGAGTTTTTAAAACTCACTCTTACGGAATCTGGCCCCAGGGTTTTCCCTTAACTCGCCTAAAAGCAGCCCTAGCTAGATTTTTCCTGGGGTGAGTTCAGATAAAAGAGCTGTCATATTGCATGTTTTTTTTTTCAATTGACAGATACATATGGGCCGTGATTTCGTGGCTTAGCGTTTTTTGAGAACCGAAAACCCAGGTTTTATTTGACCACTTATAGAGTGTCAAGCAAGTCTGTATTCTTATAAAGAAACTATTTTGAATTAAAATCAATTGGTATCATTTTGAAACTTCATATCGTTGGCAATATTTAGTAAAGTTTGTACTAAAACCAAAAGAAGAGAATTTAAAATAAAATAAATCTACTCTATTCCAAGTTTCACTTTTAAAACCATGTCTCCAAACAAAATTTTTTATTCATTTTTAGTTTTTTTGCAAAACTTTATTTAAACTAAAAAAAAGAGCAATTTCCTAACAATCCTTGTGATATTTTGAATTTTCAAAAAAAACCTGTGATTTTCGATTCTCATGTTAAAATATATCCCATTGATAAAAAATATATCCCATTTGACAGCTCTATACCTTACCAAAATTCGCCCCAGTAAAAACGTAGTACTTCTTTAGGTAGAATTGAGGGCATAACCTCAGTTTCACATTCAGAGCGAGTTAAGTTTTTTTAAGTTTTCAAAAATGCTTCTTTTCCGTAATAATTGTCACATCATCGCACAAGGTTTACAATTTTCACCAAAGTGGCTTTCGAAAATCTTTAATTTTGGGTGAAGATTTTTTCGTCCTAGCTTCGTGAAATTGAATTCGTGTTTGTCGACTTTTTTGTGAACTACATTTTCTGCTATACAGCCATATAAGTCTTAAAGAAATGTGATCAGTACATATTAATTTTTTTGAACTTAAATTTTTCCTAAATTACAAAGTTTCCAAACAAACAACTTGAAATAAATTACATTTATGTACATATGTGCTAAAATAGGTGGTTCATACCACGTTTTTTTATTTATTTATTTATATACAAAAAGCTTATAAAAAATAAATTTACAAACTTTTTTAAAAAGATAGGCATTAGGGTGATAAGACCATGCAATGCCGTATTAATTAAATTATTTACAGTTAGAGTATTTCATTGTAAATTATATATGTTAGGTTTATATTTCACTGTGTTTGCCATGTGTGGATGTAGACTTTTTGATATTTTTGAAAGTATTAAAATCTGAGGGATCAAGAAGTACAGGCAATTGTTTCGGCGGGTGAGAAATTTGTTTTGATTTTGTGCATTCCATTAGGATGTGTGGAATTGTCAAGACTACTCCGCATTCCACGGGCGTAGCCAGGTTTAAGTTTCGGGGGGTGTTTAAGAAAATAAAACTAATGGAAGTGGATGAAATAAAAAGCGTTTATATTATATGAACAAAGAAGGTTCATTTGATAACATATGCATTATATAATCAATCTTCTGTTTTTGTTTTTAAATATATCCACTACTTCATTTACGTCAATATCTATCCCGTAGTGAATATTCATAAGAGCCAAGCTGTTCAGTCTTCACTCGTTGTGTTCCGCAAGTAGTTTTTAAGTCTCCGTAGACTTGAAAAAGTCCTTTTTGGTGTAGCAGTGGAAACAGATATGGTAGCCAATATCTGTAGCAACGTGTAAATAACTGGACAAAATGTTTTATCGCACTTATCCAAGCATTCCAAAGCAGATTTTGGACTAGGGGAGGAGATAGTCATAGAATGTACTCCTTTCGGGTAGCACTGCCCTGCCGAATACATAAAAATTGCGTCTTCAATTTCAGAACTGACCGCAAAATTTGAAGGTAGCACAACAGATGATGGCAATACTACTTTACGGTGTTTCGCAAGCCTCTCGGTTAATTGGTGAATTGTGTGCTCTAGAAATGGGACGAATTAATTTATTTTGACGCTGAAGTGTTAAAGCGATTAAGTTGCCTTCCAACGATAGGTAGCATTTGCAGTGTACCAGCATTTTCATCGAGCATCACCTTTGTTTCTTAATATAGATGATCGTACTCTTTGACAAATTTATTTCTCAAAAGTTGCAAAGCATTAATAACTTTATTCGCGTGACTGAATGCAGTTATCGGTGTTAACTGCAGTTGTTTTGATAGCGAAAAAGTAAAGCTCATGACTTTTTGAAGAATCACTAGGCACGTAACATAATTCGAAGATCGAAGTGTGTTAAGCATTTGAACAGCTTGCTGCGATGTTTCTTTATTGTGGCTGATTTGGAGTTCTTCGAGTGCATTGACAATAGCTGGATAAATTTGCTTAAATCGCATGAAGGCTTCATGCTTGTGAACCCACCGTGTTTCACACATTGCCAGCAGGGAGTTTTGATTTCCAGCCGGTAATTGGTCCCGAATTTTACCATTCAAAACAGCAGTGTGTTAAGCAGTATATCTAAAGTAGGAACCAACAGACTGCACGATCCCAACGCAATTTCGCAATTCTGCTTGTGAACACGAGTCAGCAATAGTAAGGTTGAGAGAGTGTGCACAACAATGTACATACAGAGCTAAAGCACATTCTTTACGAATATACGCTTGGGCACCGTACAAATACCCACTCATTATTAGATTCACTCTGGTTTTAATCTTCATAAAACAAAGCGAATCTCAGAAATAGTCTTATGTGACCCACAATGGAAAAAAATCTCTTAAGAGGGGAAGCTGGTCTAGAATTTTGAAGAAACCGAAATTTTTTTATCTTAAAAGGTACTTTAAGGGCTAAAAAATAACATACCAAAGGATGGATCCTGGCAAAAATGTCTAAATGCCCAAACTTTCCATTCTGCGACAACGTCCCACAGGTATGCCATGTGATTTTATAGTACTTAAAACTTTAAACGCTTTTTTCCCGAAATCACTTTTTTCGAACTGGCCGAAGACATAACTCGAGCAAATCTTCACCGATCTATACGAAATTTTGACAGTACGTTCGAAATACCTCTCTCCGGAGACGTACGTATGATTTTTTTTATACTGCATAGCTTTTTTTTAATCAACAATTTTGTCGTTTCTTATAGTGAAAATTTTAATGTTTTGTTCAAACGTGCACCATTTCATGAAAAAAGAAAATATCGAAAAAATCCTGCGTACGTCTCTTGCTGTTGTTATATATTCGGGATTTTGTCCCAGGACCGAAATTAAGGAGGTAACATCTTCGACCATGGACCCGTCAAAAAATGAGGCGCCTCCGAAAAAATGCTGGACAGCTGCCATTTTGAATTTAATTGACACGAAAAAATTCATATTTAAATATTAAAATCTAAATTATAGAACCTCTTTCACAGATTTTCGACTGATCTTTTTGTTCAGTCACAAAAAATTCATAAATTATGCCCATTTTTTCACGCTCTAAACCAGCTTCCAGGTTAGAGTGAGAATCCTTTAAGAGAACCATTATGCAGGGGTTCTGTGGGGTTTTGATAATGTTTTGTCGCAAGCGAACATTTTTAGTAATTGCAATTTCTAAAAGAAAATTCTTTAAATAAGCCTTTTCCTTGTCCCATTCTAAATCAATAACCAATCGGCCTAATAGTGCGTACTGATACGGCACGAAAATATACGAGGGCTACCGAATGCGATCTGCCAATCGACTGCGGTCGGCGCGGCGGCTGGCAGGCGGCAGAGAGAGCGAATCCAAAATACATTATTAGTGTAATTATACGTAATAAAAATATGTTAGGCCAATTAAGAAGATATATTCTTACATTTCAACGCATGCCTCTGGAGCACTCCGGTCGAATAGATGTTTGGAGTTAAAGATAGTTTTTCCTACTCGGAATCTGAATATTGTAATGCATTCGTTCCGTGAAAATTGTATGTTGTAAGGTGAGAGTTATAGCGATCAGGAAAACGAATCAGGAAAAATTAATTATCACTATATTTTTGTTACAATTGAATAACAAATGTTATACCAATCAATAGTAAACAGCCCAGAGAATCTATTTTACCAATAGAAAATGTTCAATTGAACAAATACTTTGCCGTAAAATTGTATTTTTCTATTTTCCTGATGGAATTGAAACAGGAAAATAGAAAAATACAAATTAAACAGCAAATATTTGTTCTATTATATCTTTTTTGAGCACAAAAATTTCTTTGAGTGATTTGCCATCGATTGGTATAACATTTGTTGTTCAATTGTAACGAGAACATAGTTAGGTATTATTCCATTTGAAAATTTTTCCTGATTCGTTTTCCTGATCGCTATAACTGGCCCCTAAGGAATGCGAATTCTTGAGGGATCGTGTGTACGTAGGAAGCTGGTGTTGTTTTCCCACCACCACGTTTTTATTCGTTTAAGTTTCTCATGTTTATATAAAGGCACCAATATTTTTGAGCAATAAGTAAGGGTGTGTTCAAAGTTCGCGGGCTCATATTATTTGATGAACAGTGTTGCATATGTTCCTGTTCCATTCTGCTAAAAGCAAATGTCGATCTAACGTCTGCACCTTGTCCATGGTAGGATTCTACTTCTCCTTTATCGGCTATAAAGCTACCTTTATGGAAGAAAACTCCTTAGCTCGTTGAACTAGTTCATTCGTAGACAAGACAAGTCTGGGATTGATGTTGTTGGTTTGGGTAAATTAGCTTGAGGACTTTCTCAACGGGATGGTTAACCCTTTTAGACCTGAAATTTTGGAATTTGTAATAGTCGATTGTTTTCCAATAACAGGAGTTAATTTTGAGCATGAAAACCCTAAAACAAATGCAATTTTTCGACTAATTTTTGAGAAAATTAAATTTATGTACATCTGAGGAAATATAATAGTGTTTTAACTGTTAAAAACTTTAGTAATCTTTTCATTTATTAAATTTATGTACTCAAATGCGCAGAAAAATATATTTAGAAATTTCTCTAAAAGCTTAATGTCCTCAATTGTGCACGGTAGCTCTGAAAAGGTTAGTTAATAAATAAAAAAAATTGTTTGAATGAGGAAAAATAAAAAGTTGTTTGAAGTTTTTTTATATAATACTCATAGCATTTGAACTTTGTTTTTAAAGATCTAAACAAAGACCTAAATCTGAAACTAAAAGCGAACACTTACACTTCTTTTATATCATTCTGGACAAATTTATATTTCTTATATACCTAGTTAGCAAAAATTCATAAAATAAAATTCTATTTCAGTGGCGTTCATCACAAGAAAAAAAATTGTGAATCTAACCAAGTGATCTCAAAGGTGCAGCAAGTGCTCCGCATCGCTCGTAATGCTGGCCAAATGTTCCCCAGATCATTAACACTAACAGTTGTCAGTTTAATCAAGAAAACCAAGCTACGTAAAGGTAATGGCGGATGGGGCGATCATCGCGATTTTCAACTTTGTATAAATATGACAATTCCGACAAGGTGAACAGGTCGTATATTCTCCACAAAAGACAAGGGAAAAAGAATCTTCAATCTGCTATAAGTTATGCAAACTTACCAACTTTTACAAAGACAAAACTATAAATCTAAAGAAATAGATAAATGCTAATTCAATTAAAGGGTGCATATAAAATAATTCTTAAAATTGACTCAACTAAAAATCTCCCATATATGCATCTGCATATTTGGGGGTTTCTTTTAAAAGAATGTGTGTGGGATCGTAAAATAAATAGAAACATTTTTTTTATTTCGCACAGAATAGTGTAATTTGAAATATAAACACGAATTATTCAAATTGAAGTATACCTCCAGTGTATATTCTAGTCAAATTATTTTTGATAATGTTCAGATTAAATACACTATTACCTACTATACTACACATAAAACTTATGTTCACATAAAAAAAAAAAACACTTTATAAACATCCCAATGTGTTCTTTTTTCACACATAATACATACATACATCTAACTCAAGTTAATCAAAATATCCATTGAATGTGGAATTATAATTTGTCCGTCCAAAGTTATCCTAGTGTTTTGTTTTACATATTTGCTGATGGTAGTTACTTAATGTTGTATTTGCAGTGCATGAAATAATGATGTACCTACCTACCTTTAAGCTCCCATAACGATAAATCTCATTTTATAAAGTGTTAGTTTCCTTATAAGTTTTTCAATCTATTTTAAAAGGATTTAAATTCAGTCGACTGATTCCTTACCAAAAAAATGCGGTGTTGTATGCTTTTATATTTAATTTGTGTCCTTTGGCATATGAGGATATGTGATTTTTTTATACAATCACTGTCGTTAATATACCTATTAGTCCACAGTACACAAAATAAATATAATTACTCCCATTTAGGTTTCGATTTATGTATCGCATAAAACAAATGGCAGCTTTTAGCGACAGAAAACATTTTTTGGCGATTTGAACCAAAGCTTACACGCAAGTGAATCATCAAAAATCACAAATTATGTAACGTACCTATTGTTTGCGACAACCATTGCTTATAACAATGGCGAGTATAAATTTTAAAACCTTAACGGTCTCCCAAAAATAGAAATGGCATAGCTAAAATGTGTGGAAATAAACTGTTTGCAAATTATTATTATTACAAAATTACAGTCCAAAGCAAAAAGCTTCACTGGCGACAGTAACCTATAACATTTCTCAGACTCTAGACTACTTTTGCTCCAAATATTCATTTCGACTCAGTAGTTTTGGAGCTATTCAATACAAACTCTAGGTTCTCGTTTACGTTCCCGTTTCTGTTCGAAGGAATGTCGAGATTCCCTATTTATTTTTGAATCTCTAGACCATCTCTGTTTCAAATGTTATTCAAATCGGCTCAATAGTTTAACTTTTGAATACAAACAAATAAGCAAAAAAAAAATCTTTCCTCTAATGTAAAGAGTTGAAGAGATATGTTAAAGGCACCTTGAGCGCTTGCTCATGATTTGCAGTTATCATTTAAGTTTTAAAATGGGTTCTAGATTGCTTATTCGGTATTGGTATGTTTAATCCTCCAAAACAAAGCAGAATAATTCATTAATCTAAATCGCAAGATACTTAAACCTGCTCATGACCCTGTGGCCTTGCAGCTCTTCTTATGTGTACCAGAAGTCTTTAACTTTATTAATATTGTGTGTTTGTGTCCACCGAAAGTAAGGCTGATTTTCAAAAATGTATCTAACCACTTTTATTTTTAGTTAACAAATATAAATAAATAAAATGTGTTTCGAGAGACAAAACAATGCAACAAAAAGTATCAGACGCATAAAGGCTGCGTTGTAGAAATGTGATGCATGTTGCCGCATTTATTCTTCTTTTTTTGGTGCGTTTTGGAACTCTCAGTTTTATTTTCAAAAATTTAACTTTTTTGTTTAATTTGTGTGTTCTGCTTTCATTCGTTCCTGTGGCAAGAAGCTTAAACTGGGCGGTGAATGATAAGCATCAATGAATTAAGGGCACTGGCGCACCTGTAGGGTGGAAAAATAATCGTTTTTCCTAAAATTTTTTTGTAGGAAAAGTATGAAATATATGTACACATATTAATACATTTTTGAACAATATTTTGTAATTTTCTCCTTAACAAAACATTCATTGCAACTGAACTAACTTGTAAATAAGTAAGGCCATGTATCCGCGATTCCGCCTTCAAAAATTATCTGAAACAAAAATTGGAAAAGGTATCGTTAGATAACATCTTTTTCTGGTATACTTAATCGCTGGGATCTCAAAAATTTCTATTTTGGAATTTTTGGTGACTATTTAAAAAAAAAAGATCGATTTTCACAAAAAAAATCGTACCTTTAATCGGCTATAAAGTCGGTTCTATTGAGAAAAAATAAAAACCCCACGGTTAAGTACTTCGTTTTTGTATTAACAAAAAGTGTGGAAAAATTTGAGGATGATCGGTTGAACTGTTTTTGAGTTATCGCGGTCATAGATTTCAAAAAATTGGTTATGTGATAATCGCATTAAAAATTACAAGTTGATGTAAAACATAACATAACACTCTGTAAACACGACAACGTAAATGTACTTCCGTTAACCGTCGCCACTATATACAGTATGCTGCCTACAGCTCCTTGCTTAAAGTTGTCAGTAAGTTCGTAAGTAAGTTCGTGTAGTACCGTGTTCACTCACCAAGTGGCACTGACTCGTACGAAAGGCGCCAAGTTTAAACGGCCGTAACTCGGAAACTATTCCCCAGATCGACTCGAATAGAAATTTTCAGGAGATATTCTCCAGATGTTGTAATTTAATATATATATATTTTTTTTAAATTAATTTTTTACCCTCCAGATGCGACAGTGCCTTTAAAGGTGAAATAAGAGTTTTTTTTTGCATCTCAAAGACTTAAGCGGCATTGAACTTAGAGCAAGCTCATTTGTATAAAAATAAAAGAGTTGATAAAGCAGTAATAAATTTTATGTTCAAATGCTTCAATTGTTACATTATTTCAGCTTTTGTCGGTATTTCTATGACTATTATTGTCCCTTTTTCCTCTGTTTGATAGTTTGACAAAAAAAGGTACGCATACGCCACAGTGATTAGGTAGAATCAAATAAGCAGTGTCTTTCGTTATCTACTCTGTGGGCACTACCTTGCCGCAGTTGACTTTCTGGTTCTACTCTGTGACCATGATCTATAAGAACACAGAGGATCTTATTCGTGGTAGATCTATGATCTATACCCTCAGAGCATATACTTTTTGTTTCTTATTTCCTTTCTTCATTGTTGTTTATTATGCAGGAAGACAAACTAATGGTTTTTGTAATTCTAAAATTGAGAAAGCCACACATAGAAGATGATTTTTTTAATTATCATTTGTTTTTGCATTGGTACAAAAGTGGTCTAATCGGTACATGACTGCTCAACATTTTTTAATCACATCAATAAAGTTATTCCTTTTGACTAGCTGACTCTATTTTGCCATTCAAAAGCCACCCAGAATTCTTGTTATATTTTATATTTTTTGGCAGCCGTCATGATTTTGTTGCATTTGAAGTATATATGTTTACTTTTATTTAACATTTTCAAATTCAACTTGTACTTACTTTTGCCACTATTGACAGTTAAAAAAAATATGTAAATTTCTAAAAAAAAAAGTTATTTAGTAAGAATCTCATCAGTTTCATTTGCACATCATCCAAAAGTTTTTTTTAATGTTGTTTGTGTTCTTAATAATAAAAAAAGCGTTTTTACTTACATTTAAGTAAGAATTGAATCTCATTTATTTAATAGATTTAAATACATATTTACACTTGAACAAAGTTAAATCTAAAACTACTGAATAATTACGCAAAGATGATGAAAAATGCTTTTCTTTAAAATGCGCACATTTATCGTATAAGAATTTCTCTAAGAAAATAGTAAAAAGTCAAATACATATAGTCGTATTTACACAGCTATTACACACATCATTCAGATATTATCGTGTTAACAGATACCATTATCAAATACCAAAAATAAAAACATATTTATAAAATCACTGTTTTATCTCATTACTAATTATATTGAACAAGAATAGTTTGTAATATTCTTGTATTTGTTTTCTGTTTTGTTTTAATTTAAGTTTTGAAATATTTGTTTCTCTTTTTACATGATTATAATAAATGCATAAAGTAAATTAAAAATAAAATAAATAAAAAATATTTTGTATTTACTTATTTAAAACTCCTAGTCATAATTCAATGATTATGTATATTAGATTAATAGTTAGTAATTTGCTAATAAAAATTGTGTATTATAGAAAAATTTTAAATGAGGATGGTTTTATTTATGCTTGCGCATGTTTATAGATGTTCATTTATTGCTGTTGAAAAGGAGATATAATGGCAATAAGTTCTAGTTTGAACCAGTATTGGCATAGGGCCTATGAAATTGCCATCGGCGTCAAAATGTCTTGAACGTAAATTATGGATACAAATTTAAAGCACCATTACTTGACGGCCACATTAGTGTGGGCCATGAATACGGTAAGTGCGGAGTACCTTTTTTACTAGGTATCATTTGAACGCAGAATATGGTGTCAAAATTTACAGAAAATAAAAAACGCCAGGATGCTCTATTTTCTCTATCGATATAGCATGATTGTGAGTTTCACATTACTATCAACCGTTTGACTTTAGTTGAAATGTCTTTGAAACTTGGATATTTTGGTACATTTGTATGAGTCGACTAGACCGTAAACTCTATCCTAAGAATCTCGTCAGTGCAGGGAAGATAGAGTATTTGGTCATCAATTGCGGTAGCACCCAAATACTGCACCTTGTCCATTACTTCGCATCGTGTGGCTATGTCTGGCTAACTCCTATGTCCTTCTTTTGGGCTAGTATATTGGACGTATAAAGTTTATTAAGGTGCCTTGCATGGAGTGAAGATACTACTATTATCCCAGGTTGTTGATTGTTTTGGGGTTTGTATTTCTGTTACAGAATCATTTTCTGAATAATGGAAACTAAACGATTTGTGTTCTTCTTATATTTTGTATATTGTAATGCCTATTGGATACCAAATAGCTTTATTAATTGAAATACTAAGCTCGTACGTATTAGAGAGTAGAGACACGAATATGATTAGAAATTGGCGGAAGTAAGTTTGGTTTTGATCTTACTCTTTGCAAATATGTACATATTTTTTAAAAAACGAAAAGCACTATATACCACAACGCATATATTTTTCAATTTTTTTTTTCAAATACTAGAGTGAATAACGTTGTAAATGAAACGCTGCGCCGTTTCCGCCCACTACTTTCATGGCTTTTAAGATGAGATTTGTTATAATAAGGGTATTCATGCTTCGGCGTAAGATCACGTTTTGTGTAAATATGTAACTTTACGCGAGACTTTGCACGAGTACCCCTCTATGCTACTTAGTGTAAGTGGTGTAAGAAACTTCAAAACTTTGTTTTTAATTACTTACTCCGCTCATTTCCATATTTATTTGTAATACTTTTATATTTTATTTTTTGTTTGATAAAAAGTACCTACTTCTATGTTCAACTAAACTGAAACGTTCCTTTCGAAATGTCAAAAAAGATTTTTGTGTAGTTTTACCCCTTTTATCATCTCGTTTCCGCATTGAATTCGTTGCGGAGTCTTACCAAATTTGTGTTAAACATTATCCATACATCCATACAAAATTTGACAGTTCTTTTACCATCTGGTAAACTTATGTCGATTTCCATTGGTCGTTCGGAAGCCTTCTGAACGCTTCTCAAACCATTCCATTGGCATCAAATGACAGTTCCTCTCCTTTAAAGAAGAGAAATTTGATTCTGGATTTGAAGACGGAAGCGAAGCCAGAAGCACTCACACACTGAAACTGCGCACTGAAAATAGCGCTTGACGTTTCACACCGAAACAGAAAACAAGCAACGAAACTTCAAAACAAATAAAAGTGTTACTCTGGGATCCCGGATCGGAGAGTTTTTCCGGACTACCAATGGAAATCGACATTCACTGACTACACGGTTCACGCGGGTTTTACGCTGATGCATGAATACCCCTAATAAGTTTGTTCGTTGAAGCCCTGGGGTTGCACTAGGGTCGCCACAAAGCGTTTTCAGAGAAACCTAAATTTGCCCTGAATGTCAAATTGAGTGTTTTTTGAGCCATAGGTTTGCCATAGGTTTTCCCCAAACTCGCCCTAGCTTTTTGCTGTGGCGATTTGAGGGCTGTCAAATGGCATGTATTTTTTTTTTTAATGACAGGGATGTGTGGTGATTTGTGGTGTAGTGTTTTTTGAGGACTGGAAGACCCAGGTTTTTTTGACAACTCATAGGGTTGTTAAAAAAACCTGGGTCAACCCTGGGGAAAGTTCAACGAACGGACCTAATGTTACATATTATCTGTGGTTATAAGATGTGTTCAATGAGCTGTTCTAGAACAGTTTCAGACAGAAAAGAGCACGCTTTTGGTGTTCAATGAGAAATTTTCTGTTCTTTTCTGATGAATTTTGTGCTCAATGAGCTGTTCTAGAACAGTTTAGCACAGCGTTTTCTGCACCACCTTTTGAGCAAGATCAAGTTTGGTGAAAACTGTCAAAAGCAGCTGTTGACTTTTGTTTGTTGTGAAAATTTCAAAAATATAAAAAAATCAGGAAAATAACACATAATCTTGTGCGAAAATGAAATTACATATTCGTGGCGAAAATAAGCTAAATTAAATTGATATAAGAAAAAGTAAAAATGGTGGTTGTTTTTTTCCGTTTTTGTTGTTGCTTTTTTCGACAAGTTAGCTTGGTTTAACTTGCTTGACATTGTTCACTGCTTCTGTGCTGTGCTGTTCTGATCTGAAAAAAAGCCATTGAACGATAGCCATTGTACGTTAGCTTGTCGATGAAATTTACCGGAAATTGATTCTGTCCTAGGTTCCGAATGTCCCCTATTATACGATGTCTCACGAGACGTCTCATTTTTGACGTTCCTTTTAAATTTCCATCCCGTGAGACAATCACTATTAAATGTTCAATTTTGAAGGCTCACGTCTCAAATTTGACAATTCTTCATTTCTCTTTCAATCCTTTTCTTGTTGTCACTTTATAAATTTCGAAGTTTTATTTTTCTCAAATAAAGTAAGTTGCTTGATAAAATTACAAAAATAACAAATTGGTTTTACAACTTTTGATTTGAAAAATAAAAAACAAGACCACAACGAAAATGAAAAAACATTCAGTTGACGCTCATTTGACCAACACAAAAAATACATTAAAGCAACAAAGCAAAAACGAATATGGGAGAAGAGAAACGTCAATATGAGACTGCTAAAAATCGGCACGGTACTCATCGGGAATTTTTTGTGCATCTCATTTCCTCACATCTCCTTTCTTTTTCGCACTCATGTGAGACTGGGCTCGTGAGACATCATGTAGAGGACAATAATGCATTCATCAAAGCAGCAAAAATTAAGGGCAAAATTGCATTCCTCACTTTTCTATTTGAATGAAATGCTAAAAATGATGTTTATTGAATGCTCTTATTTTTTTTTTTAAATATGAAAATATTTCCCGCCGTATTAATAAACGCGGAATAACTGGGAAATACTTATTCCATGGATTAAGTTTATTGGGAAGCTGCACTATCAAAGAATTACTGCACTGGTTACTGCTTTGTTTTTGTAAAATCTATCCAGAATCTATCAATGAAACACCAAAGCTTGGCTCAAAAGAGTATTACCGCCATATTAATAAACGCGGAATAGCTGGGTTAAGCCTTATTCCATGGATTAAGTCTAAAATGGTATAGCATTTTCCATGTGGTGTGTGTGTTTTTTTATGTGTGTTATTTTTTCCGAAGGGAGAAAAACACTTTTACAATGACAAAAAGAAATTTTCTCTGATTTCATAGGTGAACAAGCAGGGTCCGAATTACAGCACACGTTATAGAGTAATACGTGATGAAATTATCTAAGTTTGGCGCTCACTCGATCGCCGTAATTCGGTTCCAGCTAATTTTGTTTAATTCAGCTCAGATTTTAAAAGAAAAGTTGCGCCCAATTGAAGATAAATCAGCTGAGGAAAAATTACTGTCAAAGAAAACTGACAGTCATAAGTTAAATACTTCTGAAGCAAATCATCTAAAAATTCAGTGAAACAGTTAAAAATTTAATTCGTTTTTAAAATATTATTAATGTCAAAATTTTGGCAAATGATTTGAGCCCGGAACGCATTCAAAGGCTTTTGTTCGCCTTGTGGCGAAAGCAGTACCTACAGAACTGTCACTTTTCTTTTGACATTTGACAGCGAAACAAGGCACAAACACAAGAAGATGAAAAGCCGAGAGGCGGAAAACAAAGTTCCAAGTTCCCAAAATCTAAAAAGCTTCTTGTTTCTAGTGTTTTAAAGTCTGTTCGTCGGTGCGGCAATCCATTCTCTCTGGTCAGTGTTACTGTTAGTTAATTAATGATTTATTCCCAATCAAAATTTACTATTCATTCTGCTATCCAATTTCAGTAAATACCTAAATATCTTAATTGAACTTTAAAAAAATGGCTAGCATGCTATCTAATAACCTCGTTCGTATAAATCGCTCTGGAGTTTCGGCTGTACAAAAAATTAATAACTACTTCACCTATACCAATGAACTGACTCATCCACTCGACAGGAAGCCACCAATTGTGTCCGCCAAGGAAGCAGTGGCATGCGTTAAACCTGGTAAATATAGTGACAAAAAAGTTATTTCATTTGTTTTAAATTATTCAAATTCCTATGCTAATAATTTGCCGATGACTTGGCCCCAGAAATATGGAGATTTGTAGTTATGTAATTTTTTTTATTTGTTATTTGTTTTCTTTATAGAGGCCACGTATGTACGGACAATGTTACAAATGTTCAAAGTACCTACCTACATTAAAATATTTTGCTTTCCTTTCTGATTTCGTTTTACTTTTTAAAGCAAGTCTATAAATCATTGCCATTTCGTTTGCATCTTTGTTGTGGGCTGGTGTGCCCCAACCCCAGAATTATTTCCATTAAAATTTCTGCCAACAGAAACAAGTTGTTGGCAGTGGACTATTTTTAGATGCACTTTGCAAGACTTTTTTGTGTTTCAAGGAGGAGCAGATGATAGTGTCTTATCAACACAAGCTTCAGCACAAAAACAGCGGCACGGATATTTCCCGGAATTGTTTATTCAGTTTTTCATAACAATTTATTTAGTCAATCGAAAGTGTTTGCTCTCTTTAAATTGGCCCTTCTTATGTAATCTATTTCACAAACATACATTCATACCTACCTACGTATGTAAATATAATGAAATACCAAATTGCTTTCAATAAAGAAGTTATTAGAGTATTTATCTACTTATCTCATTTTGCTTTATCGTTCAGGTAATAATAATTAATTAAAGGCATAATATAGATATTTAATATTTACCCGCCCACACACCCTAGGTAGACAGCCAATTTTAATCATTAAATAAATCGTTGAATTAACTGAGTCTGTATTTGATTTTAATAGTTCATAGGCACATCTAGGTTTTATCAAAAAAAAAAGGGTCGCATTGAGCACCTCAAGCTTTGTCTATAGAAACTCGAGAAATCAAAGAATATAGGTATATAGCTATGTGGAATGCTTCAAGCTCATTTGCTTGTGCCTTGTTGTGCATATTGAAATTCTTCATGTTTTTTGTTGTACTTTGTGCAATAAAATAGTTCAGTTCAATGCGAGCTTATGAGAGCCTCGACTGAAGCACATTGACAATTCAAGCGGCTTTTTAATTACAAGAACAAAATACAACATGACTTGATATGAGAGTCCGCTTATAAGCGATTATTTAGTTGCGAATATTTAATCAACGAAAATAAAAAGTTGCTACTGTGCTCCGGGGTCCTCAAGTAGGTATGTATTTAGATAAGCTATACCTACTTGTTTGTTCCATTTGTAATTTGTTGTTAATCGGAAATTTCCGTGAAGCCTGAAAAAATCAAAAAAAGATTAATATGTAAAATAAATCAAACAGTTTGAATGATGATTTTACATGTTCTTTTCCTTAAGGATGCCAATACTTATCTGCTACTGACTGTTGACTTGCCTGCGAGATTTAGTCGTTGTAAAATGAAAATTAAAATAAAACATCGGACATCATTTAAATGGCACTTGGATTTCATGTTGGATCACGTATCCAAGTTATTGGCATGCCCTTCTAGCCAGTCCGTTACCTTGCTGGCCGAATAGAGTTACTCAAATCAAGTTGTTTGAGGTCTTTCTCCACTTGTGCGCCATACATAAGTTGTGTTTATTCTCTAAGTTTCTTTGCGATTGGCAAAGATTTCTGCACTTGTTCTTTAAAATAACTTTTAATATAAAAGAGGGAGCTCTAATTTGGAGCACTTAGATTAATTACCGGTTCCTGATACTGCCAGGATAGTAGAAAGCTTATTGGCGTTGCCAGGCATTTAAACGTGTAAGGCTTAAGTGATACCACACTCTGTGAACCTTGTAAAGCCGATGAGGACACCGCAGAGCACTTCCTCTGTGAATGTCCTGCTTTTTTTCTCGTGAGCTCACAGATACTCGGCGCAGACATGGTGAGAGCTGGTAACTTAGGCTCCTTACCATGGCAGCGTCTTTTAGCTTTTCTACATCTGGAAAGCTATAAACAAAAAGTAGTATAATGAACCGGTATTTAGGTCTGAGTGCTCCAGCTGGTATTTCAAAAACCTCCAACCAAGAAAAAAAACTAACTTCTTTTTATTTTTGTTCCGCAGTAGATGAACATAATGTGGATTTAATTTTACCAGAGGAATGGTCAACAGAACGCGGTCGGGCGGTGCGAACAAAGGTTTACCCGTCTCGTTCTCATTGTACCGTGTCCTTTAAATAACAAGACGCAATTAAGGAGAGTGAACAAGTAATCTGGCATAGAAATAAAAAGAGAACAGAAGTTCAGAGAGGAGCTAATATCAGTTTTAATCTATCATGTAAGCTGTTCGAAAAATTGTTTCTGACGATGGAACTGAAAATACCCTTCAGATTGTTTTTGATATTAAAGAACGGACAACTACTAATCTACTCACGCCGCTATACAGCTTTCTGTTTGGCAGAGCTCGAAAGGGTCGATTTTATATGCAACAAGACAGCTGGAAAAATAAAATTTCGTACCGTCGCGTCCAGGCTATCGACTAAACACTTTCCCAATTGCCTGCTTCACGCTAGTAAATCGCAAGATCTCAGCACTAATTGATTTAATTGTGATCCGCTTTCTTTTCACCCTGTCTTAAGCCTTTCTCGACGTCAAATTATCAATAATGTCGTTGCCCAATGGACGGAACGACGAGATTTCTTTGTAGACACAATTAACTTTTGAACAGTTTTCGTGAAAGAAGTCGTGATCAAGCATTGCTTTGTGTCCCTATTAACGCTACCATAGGCGACTATCTAAGATGATGGTGTGTATAAATTTTGAGTTTTGGGAAGAAGTGTGAGATGTAGTTTATGGTCAACTCAGAACTATGAAAGCCCACTGCAAACCTCCACCCTAGTGGACAAACTTACGTTTTTACGACATTTTATTGTTTAAATTGGCTGCGAGCGCCATAGACCTTATTAATCAGGTCACCCAACAGTTGATTGCTCTTTGCAAACAGATGATCAACTTTTCTATTTGAAGAATAAAAAAAGTTTTTAGACTTGATAATATATGTCCCAGCTTTAAAAGCTCTCTTCGATGCCCGAGCCGTAATGGTTAGGATGTCTGCATGTTACGTTCGAAGGTTCGAATCTCGGAAACATCCAATTGTTTTTCCACCGGAATCGCCTTTCGCAAAGAGTTAGCAAGTCTTCCGATAGTGAATAAAAAAGGATTTCTCGAGTAGTCGCTCGGAATCCGCGAAAAATTGTAGGTCGCGACTGAGAGAAATACGTAAACCCCGACCGGCGTTCCTCGCTCTGTTGCGCAACTCAATTTTATTGCACTCTAAAAATAAAACCTATTTCCTTTCATAATTATCTTTTATTACACTCTGCAAAAAATAAGTTAAAATAATTGAGAATAAACGCTGGTTTTTCTTGACTCTTAAGGCCTCTACCCTTAGAATCAGTTGGAACCCTAGTGGAAAAAGATTCGTTGACATCGCTGGATGCAACAGAAAAGGGTGAATAATGATTGTATTATTGGATTGCATTCCACAACTTTATTCACTCAGGACTATAAATGTGTTTGCGGGTCGTAGGAAAATTCATTACAAAATTTTCGGCTTTTGTTTTAGTTAAAAATATTTAAGATTGAAGTGACTGTGCGGTGCAATGCCATTTTCAACAATAAGATATTTGCATTTAAATCACAAGTGAGTAAAACAATTATGCAAAATCAACAATGGAACTAAAACAATCATTGCTTATGTAAATAGACTTTTTTCGTTGTACATCACAGGCGAATCACTAGTCAGTGGGCACGTTCAAGAGCCTATCGGATAGCCTATTTCGGATACCCGTATCTTAGATACCTTTTTGAACGATTCAGATATCTTTTTCCAGATTGCTGCAGACAACAGCTGTGAAATATGAAAATTCGACTTTTGAAAACAGAAAAACATTTAAAACATAAGGTTTGTTCGTTGAAGCCCTAGGGTCGCCATGGGGTCGCCACAAAGCGTTTTTTGAGAAACCTAAATTCGCACTGAATGTCAAATTGAGTGTTTTTTGAGCCATAGGTTTGCCACAGGTTTTCCCCAAACTCGCCATAGCTTTTTGCTGTGGCGATTTGAGGGCTGTCAAATGACATGTGTTTTTATTTAAATGACAGGGATGTGTGGCGATTTGTGGTTTAGCGTTTTTTGAGGACTGGAAAACCCAGTTTTTTTTGACAACTCATGGGGTTGTCAAGAAAACCTGGGTCAACCATGGGGAAAGTTCAACGAACAGACCTATAGTTGCTTAACGATTATAACTTATTTTTTCGATTTCAAATGCGTTTTAAAATGCTCTAATGCTGAAATAAATGCACACCAAAACAAAAAATCAACATGAAAAGAAATAAAAATAAAATTTCTATCAGCTGATCACTTAAATAGAAAGGTATACCAAAAATACTCGACAAATACAACAACAAAAAGCTATCCGGATACGATTGTTGAACGCCCCCAGTATGATGATGCTAGGTGGAGGAGCTTTTATCCCTTCGAGATGGTCCTAATGTCTTGAAGAAGGAAGAACAAGAAGATGTAGATAGACCTTCAATTGGATTCACACGATGGCGTTGAAATAATTCATTAGCTGAATCATATATTTTTTTTTTTGAGAAAAGGAGATGGTTCTTTTTAAATTTTCAAATACTTTTTCCAAATCAGTGCAACATACACACAAATTCGTATTTCAAATATAAAATTTACCCATGGTAGACCCAGTTTTCCTAAGGCTCCAAAAAAACGAACCTTTATTTTCAATTAAACCTGCACGAAATTAAAAGCAAGCAAGCACCGATTTTCTTTTCCCTTCATCCAAATAATTCTTTACTTAACCAAAAAAAGAATAAACGAACAGAAAACATACATATTAAATAAAAATTAGCATTTGCTTATCAGTTTATCATATTGACAAATACACGTAGAAATAGAAAAGTACATAATTGAATCACATGTGTTGTTCTTTGTACCCACTTGAAAATGTTGTATTTTAAGTTTTATTAAAGTGGGAGATAAGCCATACATACCGGTTTATGTTTATTGTTTATTTTTCTTTATGATGACTACATACATGTGAACGTATGTAGATGTAGAGTATGTATAAGCGTAAAGATTGCCAAGCCCTCTTACAATTGGATTACCTTGTAGATATTTTGAGATTATTTTTGGCACGCATAGACTATGGAGTTTGATCACCACCACAGTTTTTCTAATGCTGCGCGTGCAACACAAACAGTTTAATTCTTTTTTTTTATGCGAAAAATCTATTTCTAGCTGTAATTACATTTATATATGGTGATCAGATTTGAAACAAAATTTTTACCATTCAATTCCTGATTGAAACAGGAAATTATGATTTTTTTAATGAATGTCTTTATTCGGCCCAAGACTTTTCCTGCTTTTTGGTAACTTGAGGGGAAACCCCTTTAAGAAAAAGCAGTGCATACTTTCCTGCTTACCTGGGATGTTATGACGACTAAACATTCTTTCCTTCTCAGCTATATTACAAATAATTGACTTTCGATCGTCTTTTCTCAGTAAGTTTTATAGTTTTTTTTAGTTTATGCCCAAATGCTTTTATTCTTTGGATCTCACATGATAATATCATCTTTAAAATTTTCTGAGTGCACAAATCAGTTTGATTCTCTTAAAGCTTTTGAATCACATAAATTATAATTATGTGTGTGCGTGTACATTTTCAAACAAATTAATATTCCAAAAGCATTTCTGTTCAATACGCGTGGACTTTGATCAATTTCAACAAAGTCTTATCTTAAATTTATAACATAGAAAAAAACAAACACATGAGGTGCAAGACAAGTCAAATCAATGGTCTTTTATTTATTTGACGCACAGACTTCATTCGTTTTGGACTTTGTATCACTTTTCATAATTTTGTATCTCTAATTATTATTTAGCAAAAGCGAAAAATGTATGTACGTGAAATATTTATTTATATATTTTTCTCTTATGTACTAATTAGGCTAAGTGAAGCATTCGTTATCACTATCACATTCATTTTGTCTGTCCTCTTCTTTGGTACTTGGTTGTTTTATACTCTTAGACCTAGTGACGTGAATAGAATGAACTCGGTTTGAAGTCGCTGGCATATCAAAAACAAGTATGTGTTTACATTTCTGTTACCAGACTCAGTTGGTTTTTTTTTTCTTATGCTTTCATGTGATCTTTTTTTGTTTGATGATACCGGAATTTGAGGTTGTTTTGCTCTATTTAATTTATGCCAGTAATAAAGCTTACTAAAACGACAGTGAAACTAAGCTACAATTCAAAATTATATATTTTCTTGTTAACACTTTGTCGCACTGAGCTGCAGATCCTTAAAATACTTCCATTTCTCTTTACAATGTTTTTGTACTTAATTGGTTTTATTTTGTAATTTTTAAAATCATAACAGTCTTGCAATCATTTATCGTTTTTCTTTGAAGATTGAGTTCTCATCTGTCAAAGTTAGTTTTTTGCATAAAGATAAAATTTGTGCTAAGGAAAAAATCTCAACAATTTTCCATATGTACTCAGAAAAGGAAAAGATAAACCAAAAATATAATTTTTGCTTTTGTCATGACTCTGAGCATAACAACGACTCTTCTTCGGGAGGAAGCTTGTTCTATTTGGGATCATTTATATACTTAGCCAAAAGCAAGAACTTAGACAAATTCATTAAAAATTCTTTTTTTTTCCTTTTCCTGAAGGGATCCAAGCTCTCCCGCATTTAGGTCATATTCTGGTCTAGAGGCATGATTTTCAGGTGATTTTTGAAGTGTCTTAAAAAAAGCAATCAATATTTTTACCATTATTTTTTATAAGTTACGAGGGTCTGCGACTTTTTGAATGTATAAAAAGTTATTTTATTTTTCAACGTATTTTCAAAAGTATATAAGCCACGAACCTATTTTCGTATTTATTAACATTTAAAGAATACAGATAAACAAATAAAAGTTAAAAAGCTAAAAAACTAAAAAAAATAGTAGCTGATGAAGTGGGGAATCTCAAAAAATTGGCACGTGACCATGACCACGATTCCAACCCTTCTAGCAATCGGAATCAAAAAAATAAAAAATATTATTTCTCGAATAATGTCACTTACACAGGTCGGAAGTACAGAAAAGTTGAAACAACAATTTTCCACAAAATGGAGACTCCCTGAAAAAAAAAAAAAAAAACAAAAAAGACAGTTCTAAGAAAAAAGTTTGTGTAGAGTTTCGTTATAAAACCGAGCCAGTTTGGATGCAAGTCAGCAAAATACCTATTTCTCCGAAAATAATTTGAGTTTTAAAAAATAAATCGTGTAGACATATAAGTTCGTTAGTTGAACTTTACCTAGGGTTGATCCAGCTTTCCTTGGACAACCCTATGGACTATCAAAAAAACCTTGTTTTCCAGTTCTCAAAAAAAGCTAAACAACAAAATTATTAATACAGGCCTTTTAACAGCCCTGTTCATTACCTAAACTCGCTCTAGGAAAAACCTAGGCTGAATTGAGGGTAAACCCAGGGCTCAAAAAACACTCAGTTTGAGTTTAAGTTTTTCGAAAAACTCTTTTTGGGATGACCACAGAGCTACCCTAGGGCTTTAACGAACTAATCTATTGTAACTACTGATTACACTTTGAAAATATGTTAAAATCTATTTTTTGTTTCTACACCAGAATACCCCGTAAATGATTCATACCAGTGATCTGATCGTGTGGTACGCTGAATTGACCTCAGAATGTGTCGGCAAACCTCTCTGTTTTGGATTTTCCATATCTGAGGTCAACTAAATGTAGATTTCGTTGCATTTGTCTGTACCAAGTGCTTTTTTTTGGTTTGCCTTACTTTTTGTTTTCTTTTTTCTTTTGCTAATCTATCTGAACGTGGTATGATTCGGCCTTTTTTGACTAAGCTCGTTGGATCTCTCCTTTGAACATGAAAAAACCGACTATTTTTGACGTAAAGACTTCCACGGATCTTTGTAATCTTTCGACTATTTTGTTCTTTATTTGTTTTATTGATCATACATCCGATATTTCACACATAGGAAGAACGTTTCTATTCAATTTGTCTGGAATAGGCATGTATGCATGCATTAGAAAACGGACTGCATAGATAGTCTTTTTTGGACTAATACGTCAAGTGCTCGTTGCAGAGATCTAGAATTCTCGCATAAGGTGGCTCCTTCGTCAACAGAGAATAGTTAATCGGCCCTATCGAGGTAACCGTCGGAACGGAATTCTCTCCGATCGTAGACATTTTTCTTCGTGGTAGTTCTCCGGTCGGACGATCCGACGTTCTCCGATAAGTTTTTGTTGCGGAGATTTTGGTTTTGGGAATGCAATCATTGCCGCAGTTATGAAAAATTTCTTACGACGACAACTACTTCGAAGCAAAATTGAATTTCCGGAAAAAGATGCGTTGCGGAGAAAACTCCGCTCCGACGGTTACCTCGATAGGGCCGAATATACATTGGTGTCCCATATAGTTTGCCTTGGGGAGGTAGTCAAGGACTGTTGTAAAAAGCAGAGGACTCAGATTTCAGAGGCTGCTTTGGTGTACTTCTTCTGTGACTTGGAATTCTTCTGTGACTAAACAGAGACATCTTACCTCCGCAACTGCTCTTTCGTATCCTCAATCAAATGCATACAATTCTCCGTAGTTCTGGTTAAATATTTTTAACCGCAAGGACAAACGCGTTTTACAATTTTTGTTCATCCTTTTCCTTTGCTTTTTTAATAGTTTAGTTCTTTTTTTTTGTAGTAACTGAAGCATCCATAAAAACAAATGTGGATAAACTCAGTACAGCGTAGTCTGATAGGTAGACACGCCATAAGACTTGGCGTTCCCTCTAATGACTTCTGCAGAAGTTGCTTAGATGAGGAGGAGGAAGAAACTATTCCACACCTCCTCTGCCCATGTCCTGCACTCTCCTTTAAAAGAAAACGGCATCTAGAAAAATATTTCCTCGATGATCTAAACGATCTGGCGAACACAGATATCCTGCATCTCTTTCGCTTCATCAAAAGCTCCAAATGGTTTTGTTAAGTGGGGTTCTTCCTCGCTTAATTCTTATGGTATCGCAATGGTCCTAATACTGGTCTAAATGTGTCTGTTGTTTTCCTGACAACCATTTTAACCTAACCTAACCTAACCAGTACAGCGTACGTTACACTCTTTGAAGAGCCTGAAAACTTTTTCGTTTTCATAATCTATTTCAAAATTCTGCAATATGGACCTATATAGCCAAACTCAAATTCAGCCAACCGTGTTTAAGCTATTGGGGGCGTTTGATAATCCTACCCGGATAGCTTCTTGTTGTTTTGGTGTTAAAAAACATTTAGCAGAGGCACATGGTATGGTTAAAACTTTGGCCCCAAAATTAGACCTTGACCGATATAATTTCTAAGAAAAAAATTGTTTTTTGTTTAAAAATCATCAAACTTGTTTATATTTTGCTGTCGTGTTCCTTGACAATTGACATCCTAACTAGCCATATGCATCAACTGAATTCTAGTTATTTAAAAACAAATGCCAGCATCTGGTAGAAGGAATTTCGTTCACATATTTAAAAAAATAGCATGGCCAAATTTTGACCTATATTATATCAAAGTGAGATCCATCCTATTTATACTAAAAAACAACAGTGGCAATAAATATACAAGTCTGCTAGTTTGTTTACTTTCTATTGACAGTCTTAAGTGCCAATAAATCTATTTCTGAATTTGAAATTCTCTTTCGGTTCAATTAGGTCGATTTGAATAGTACTATTTTTACAAAACACACAAGTACAAAGTAAAGTACTTGTGTGTTTTGTCTATATCTAATTAGATAATTGCTTAAACTTTTTTTTTCTTCTAGGCAACCTTGTCTTCTGCAGTGGTGCAGCGGCTACTCCAAACGCCCTCATCTCAGCTCTGGTAGACAATGCTTCCAACCTTAGTGATATAACAGTATGTCATATGCATACCGAAGGGCCAGCTGGCTATGCTCAGCCAGAACGAGCAGATATTTTCCGATCGGCATCGTTTTTCATGGGCGGCAATGTTCGCAAGGCAGTTGCAGAGGGACGTGGCGATAATATGTCAATTTTCTTACAAGATATTCCTCAACTTTTCTTTAGGAAAATCTATCAACCCGATGTGGCCTTTGTGCATGTTTCGCCACCAGATCAACATGGTTATTGTTCGCTTGGTACGAGTGTGGATTGTGTTCGGGCTGCATTGACGCACTCGAAATTAATCGTAGGTAAGATAAACGAAACAGTTTAGGGGAAAAAATAGTGAATGATGATCGATTCTCTTGAATAGCACAAATGAACAAGAAAATGCCCCGAACATTCGGCGATGCCACCGTACACTCGTCGCATTTCGATTTTGCTGTCGAAATTGATGAACCCCTGCCTTCACATGGTGGAAAGGCAGCAACCGAAGTGGAAACTAAAATTGGTAAACTAATTGCGGAGAACTTGGTTGAAGATGGAGCGACTCTGCAAATGGGAATTGGAAGTATTCCAGATGCAGTGCTAAATGCCTTACACAACCACAAAGACTTAGGTATTCATTCCGAGATGTTTGCTAACGGTGTTGTTGACTTAGTAGCCAAGGGTTGCGTAACGAATTCACAAAAGAAGATGCACAAGGGAAGGATCGTTGGTTCCTTCTTGATTGGCGATCAAAAACTTTACGATTTCGTCGATAATAATCCATTTATTGGTAGGCCCTAGTGTTCAAACTTTATTTTTGAATAAATATTTAAATGCCTTTTGGTACTTTCAGAAATGCTGACAATCGATTATGTCAATAGCACAAGTGTTATTCGTGAACTGCCAAAGATGACCGCCATAAACTCATGTATTGAAGTCGATTTGACTGGACAAGTTTGTTCTGACTCGATTGGCACACGGTTCTTCTCAGGATTTGGTGGCCAAGTTGACTTTATTCGTGGTGCCGCTGAAGGCACAGATGGACGAGGAAAACCAATCATTGCTATGCCATCAACGACAAATAAAGGAGAGAGTAAAATTACCCCTGTTCTTAAGTCAGGTAAATCAAATCATGAGTGCCATTTTTACAATGATGCCTAATTTTCCTGAACTTTTTCTCCTTAGGTGCTGGTGTGGTCACGTCTCGAGCTCATGTGCACTATGTTGTCACTGAATTTGGTATTGCCTCTTTGTTTGGAAAAACTATGCGTCAACGGGCGTACGAACTAATCAACATCGCACATCCCGACCATCGTCAAGCCTTAGAAAAAGCGGCATTCGAACGATTGAAGCAAATGCCATCGCCTTAAATACTCTTCCACTCGACGTGTCTTTATTTCCATAAAAAAAACTTTGGCTCGTGTTTAACTTTAACCAAAGTTCTTATTTTGTAAAAAATTAAGTTTTTATTTGCATTTGTACAGACGACACCGCTATTTGAATTATTTTTAATTCGTTTGCTGGCCTTATTTCTCTATCCCAGTAGGAAAGGTGACATTCCTTTTCTCATTTGGAGCATTAGAAATATTAGAATTTTTGTCATGCAACTATGTAGCACAAGAGATGTTTTAAAAATATTGATTGTATAGGAATTAAAGTGTCTGCGAAGTATGATTATGTATTCTGTTTAAGCTAATAAATAAATTGATCGATATTATTAATTTTTGTTTTCATACTTTTATGTGCACTCAAAATAAAATTGAGAACAAGTGATTAAATCCCCAAAGGCTCGTTGGATCGAAATATGGTAGACGTTTCATTTCTGAAAGAGCGAACAGTGCAGTAATCTGAATAAACTTTCTAATTTAATTTTGAAAGAGATGAACCGGTATTGTGGTCGAGATTATTGAAATAAAATTTTTTTAAAACAAAAGTTCCTTTATTGACCACAACAACAAAGTTAAAATTCAAATAAAAATAAAACAAACGCGAATTACTTTTGGCAATGAATTTTATTTGGATGCATTTCGGGTTGACATGCAACCCATCTTCAGCAATTAAGAATTGTTACAGTAATCTGTTCTTTTTTGATTTCGATGTTTCCCGATGCTGTTGATGCTGTTATTGTAAAATTACCGAAAAAGGTAAAGAAAACCCAAGGGTTTTCAGTTCTCAAAAGGTCAAGTTTCTCACAAAAATTTAAAGTACATATTCGTTTGTCCTGTAGATCTGTGGACTATGGTGAAGTAAAAATAGCAGTGGGGTCACATTCTTTTATTCGAACTGGATGAACGGATACGGATAGTTCAGTTTTCAAATTATACGCTAGCGAAAACGTATCCGGATAGATTTGTGTTGTTGCGATCCCGTCCATAGATACAACGTATCCAAGATAGAATATCAGATAGGTTTTTGAAAGGAGGGAATGTCACTTTAAAAAATAGAAACAGGACAGGGGGTACAACAACCATTTAACTATCAGCCCTATTCTGCTATTCATCGGGGGGAATTTTTCTTGAATTTTCACTAATCACTATTCTGCTATTCATTCGAAGTGAATCTTTGTACACAATCTGTATGCACAGATTCACTTCGAATGAATAGCAGAATAGTGATTAGTGAAAATTCAAGAAAAATTCCCCCCGATGAATAGCAGAATAGGGCTGTATATTCAAATGAAAAAAACGGAGATCCGGCAGGTGAATTTTGCATAAAATTAGGCGCAATCACAATGAGTAAATTACGCTGCTTTTACAATTGCATATTTGCGGAAGACAATTGGATATGGAATTCCATACTGATTTTGTATTGTAACGTTCAGAGTTCGAAAAATAAAACTGTACCTTCAACTTCTTGTCAAATTCAAATTCAAATTTCACTGAAACTAATGGTACTTTCCATTGGACGAAAAGAACCGTCCAGGAGCGTCCAGAAGCATTCTCAAACCGTTCCATTGGTGCAAAAAGATCGCTTCTCATGATTCTGAGGAGTGACAGCCGCTTCTCGATTTGAAATGAGAATCGACTCAAGAAGCACTAACACATGTTACTCAAATGTTTTTTCAAGGAATATTTTTTAAGAGCCATTGGTGTTTCACTCACACAAAGGCAATTACTTTAAACTGAACAGAAATTATTTTGGGTGTTCCATTGGTTTTTAAAATGAGTGCTTCCCCGAGTGAAACCGATGGAAAGTGTCATAACTAAAACGCAAATTATAGGATTTATTCATAATCCACCAAAAGGAAAATTTATCGAAGCTTTCGACCCTTGTCGCATCGAATGTTAGGCGACACTCGCAATAAGGGCCTATGTCACCACCTGGCACTTAAACTTGTTCAACTCAAAATTGTCCCAAACCTGCATGAGTGGTTTGTATACAAAATGAAACCTTTTTAGTTACTCGGTTTCATCTCAACCTACTTGAAACTAACTGCGCTGAATGCACTATTTCCAAATCAATTTTTTTTAAATATAACGTTAAAGAGAGTGGAGTGAGTGGGGACGGGTGGAGTCTCTCAAACGTTGGGGACGTTCTGCTCACTTATGTCTGTCTCTTTTTAACTTGAGACCAAACATGGACCTAAAACTTTTTGTTCATATAAAAACGGACTTCCTCCTGGGCTGCGCCAGAAAAATATACTACCATTATCGAACTTTCTAGATAAGACAAGAACCTTCAAGATAATTTTCGACGAACAAGAACAAGAACCTTCAAGATAATTTCGAACAACTTTGTTCTAGCTCCTCCCCAATTGTTATATATGTGTAGGTTGTGTACTTTAGCAAACAATCCCTGTTGACGGCAATTCGCACTGTCTCCTTCTGGTACACTCGAGCGCGCATACACACTGGCTCACAAACATACCTTTTTTGTGCAATGTTCATTAGATGTACATTACAGTCGGCCCTATCGTGGTAACCGTCGGAGCGGAGTTTTCTCCGCAACGCATCTTTTTTCGGAGATTCAATTTTGCTTCGAAGTAGTTGTCGTCGTAAGAAATTTTTCACAAATGCGGCAATGCATTGCATTCCCTAAACTAAAATCTCCGCAACAAAAACTTATCGGAGAACGTCGGATCGTCCGATCGGAGAACTACCACTAAGCAAAATGTCTCCGATCGGAGAGAATTCCGCTCCGACGGTTACCACGATAGGGCCGAGTATGTGTGGTATTTTAAAAAGCAAAGTTCACAAATTCTTAAAAAAGTTTTTCGTTCTATTACACGAAAGTTATTTTTAATACAAGCTCGCTTCCAGTTGAACCTTTGGTTCGCTACCTATACCTACAACAAATCAACAAGTGTCCAAACTTAATTTCAACTTGTTGACTTGTTGTAAGTAGCGAACCAAAGGTTCAATTTTCCATATCAGGTTGATTTCTATTATCAAATTTTTCGAGATACAAAATAAATTTCGTCACGAAAATCAAACCAATTTTGGTTTTTATCGATATTCGAATGCGGGGCTATGTGATTCTCATAGCGAGTTAGCATGTGTGCGAACTATTTAAGTTTCATTAATTTAAGGCGGCGCGGCGGTGGCACTTAGCTTTAATTTTTTAATTAAGATTGCGAACGATTTATTAAATGGCATTTATAGTGTAGAATGAATATTATTCTGAGTCAGCTTGGTTTCACTTGAACCATGTTCGAGTGTTTACGGAGCCGATATGAGATAAGAATACTCCTAAAGCAGGTTGCTGAAATGTTACAAATATTTTGCGATTTTATTCTATTAAAATTTACTTTCACGAGGATTTAACAGGTCCTCCGATAATAAAATTTATAGCCATGAAAAGAGCCTTTACGATTAGGCCTTAAAAATCAGTAATTGTTATAAGTTTCCAGAGTTTTGGAACTCTTGCACGAACCAAAAATTTTATTTTATTTAACTTGTAGCAAGCAAAACGACAGTCTAAATTGTAAACTGAACTAATATGAAAATTTTGTTTTAGAATAAACTCTGACGACAAGTCTGATAAGTCTGAACCGAAACTTCATCCGACCACCCAACATCCATCCAACAAAGTCTGTCAATTAATTACAGTTAATGCCTTATTCAGCTTTATCGGGAATTCCCTTCCCGGGAACAAGTTCCTACTATCGGGAACTCCTCACGGATTTTTTTCCCATGGGAACAAGTTTTTTGCAAGGAAAAACACATAGGTATTTTTCCCTAGGAAACGATTTCGAAAAGAAGTTCCCGAAAAAATCCATGGGAAAAAAAGTTCTCGATAACCCTGATTAACAATAAACCAAACGGGTAAATGAATGCCAAATTCCATTCCAAAAAAAAATTTTCAGCTTTATGTTCCATTCTCGGTGTTTAGAAAGTCGTCTAAATTCGGGACAAACACAATTTTTTGGGTCTTAAGACTGCGGTTGAAATTGACGCTTAGTTCTTAGTAGAAATAGCTGTACGTTCAACTAAATGCCTCCAATCACAAAAATATATTTTCGGCTCTTGGGTTGTACTCAAAGAATAACGAACATTAAAAAACTGACAAGATAAAAGACCCTTATTGACTGGTAAACTTTGAGTCCTGATTTGCAGTTTTTCAAAAATTAAGTTACAGAAACATACGAGAAAACCCACAGCGACGCGACAAAAATCGTAGCGCTTTCATACATTTGTATTGTCAAGACTGCAAAAATGATGAAAGCAGCGTTTCTGCCGCTGGGGCAACTGCAAGAACGCTTTGGTTGGGGAGAACTTTAAAAGAAGTATATTTAAGGAAAAAATTGAAATTTATTGCTCGCTAATCGTCTGAATTTCAATTCAAATTTTTTAGATCCCTATTATGAGTAGCGAATCGAACGTTCGATTGGAAGCGAATGTTTTTGCGAGCTTCTTTTATAGCGGTATTATAGGTTGTAGAAACAAAAACTTTGTAGAAAACTTTTTTTTTCGACGTTTGAGGTATGTCAGATAAGAGAATGGACGAAGTTTAATGATAATAATCCAATAAATGAGTTTCTCTAAAACATTCGCTTCCAGTCGAACGTTCGATTCGCTACTCATAATAGGGACCTTAATGACGACAACCGTTCGATGATAGCTCTAAGTACCCCCTTAGATAGTAAATGATTTATCATGCAAACAGGATCTAAATCGTGAAAGATTGGGTTTCCCATTTCTACTTTCACATAAAACAAAGCGAAAGGTTTATAAGAATTCAAGTATCATTCTAACCGCATGTATTGGAGTGGATAAGATAATTTGTTTTTATTTCTCAGAAGCAAACAATTTATGGGCTTAAGGTGGCGTCAGGTCCTTCAACAAAAGTATGTCTAAGAATAAACACTCGTATGAAAATAGTAAACAAACTTTATTTGTTTTCAGTTATCTCTTATTTATATACAATAGATCAAAAAGTTCAAATGTATGCGAGTTATTTAAAGTGTCTTCTTCCTGCTGCCTTCTCAAAAGTTGATCTTATGAGTAGTAGTTGTTAATCATTAAAATTTATATTTTGTTTTTATCGCAACAAACTAGTGTCACGTGTGAAAGGGTAAGCTCCTATCGATTTCTAGATAAAAGACCAATAATTTTACCATAAAATACAATGTTACATGTTAAATAATTTACACTTGTCTATTCAAAAAATTTAAGCAAGCAAATACATTCTATTGTAAAAATTGTTGACTTACAAGAATATTCTACATGAAGAAGAACAACGATATGGAAACATTTTACAACTTGATTAATTCATTGTGTTTCTCTACTTGCTAACATTACATCTTGGCTGAATAAAATGATTTTTCTGTTTTTTTTTTTTACTTTGCTGTTGTTGCTGCTGAAACACTTTATATAGTCACTTAAATTATAAAACAAGATATTTATTGCTTGTATATATTATATGTTTGTCTTGTTTTTGGCTTGGTTTGAAACACAGCAATGTGTCTACACATTTCCACCAATAGAAGTTCTGAAGCACTTAACTGAAAACAATGCAATGCAATTGCAGTTTACGTTGGTCTTGTAAATGTCATAGGTCTGTTTACGTTTTTTTTTTTTTTTTAGTTTTAGTTTAAGTTTTCTTTAAAAATTAAATTTTAACCTAATTTAACTGCAAAAGGGAAATTTGTTTCTGTGTTTTTTGGGAGAAAGGAACTAGAAGAAATAATGACCACGATGGGCTATCTACTTCTTCTTGTTGTTTTTAGTGCTTTTGGCTTCGGCATTGTTTTCAACCTTTTGCTTCTTCTTTGGGGGGTGTGCCTCATCCTCTTCCTCTTCGCCATCGTCTTCTTCATCGGTATCTTCGTCATCCATGTCAACAACTTCGACATCATCCTTGAGATTTTGTCCAAGAATGTACACTGGTCCGTTGCCCTTAATTAGTTTGAATGTCACTGAAGTATCGTAAAACTCAACATCTGGATTTAGGGCACGAGTTTCGCCGGCTTTTAAAACAGCAATCGGGATTCTCAGTGAATCTTTGACTGTGAACACCTAGAATGATAAAAATAAAACAGATTTTTATTTTTGATTTTGAATCGAATTTGTGAGAATTAAAAAATTTCACTAAGATGTCACCAGTGTCTACATCGCTACTAGTGCTGAATAATTGCATTACACCAATAAATGGCACATTTATAGGAAGTTGTCCTTTAGTACACTTTTTTAAGTAATATCTTAATGTTTGTCTTAAAAAGAAGAGAATGATCTAAAAACAAAACACTTAGTATTTCTAATACCCTTGGGTGGCATACCTTTGAGTTTACCTTCTTATTTTGTGATGGTAGTACGTAAATACTTTTCTTAGAATGGAAAGCAGCTTATTGTCTGAGCGGCAGTTAGGTTAATTTTCATGTCGCTCCAAAGATAAAGACAATTATGTTACTGTTCTAGGATTCCAGTTTGTTTTTCTGGTTTTCTATAGAGCTCATAAAAAGGTATTATACATATGTACTTCAAAGCTCCAAATTATTCGTTCAATTATGATTCATAAAACTGTGATTTTTTCTAGCGCAAAGGTTGATTTGTGGTTATTGCAACGACTTGTTTGATTTGACTATTCCAATTAGTCTGCTCAAATAAACAGGCGTACTATTTATAACTAAGAATGATAGTGATAAAGCAGCTAGCAGACACTTGTACCAGGGTTCAACAACCGTCTGCGTTTTTTTTTTTGTTTAACGTCTGGAGAGGAGATACAACATAATGTATTTGATTTTGTAGACAATAATGCTTCATATTTTGTTTTATTATGAGTTTTGAATTATTTTATGAGTATTTGGATAATTATTATTGAGACGGTCTAGTAACAAAATAAACAAGTTGTCTGCATGCCGCTTTCATGTGACCGTCAATAATCTTGAACAATAGTAGTTCATTATTCCTGGCTTTTCGTTTTTTTAGACAAATTTAACTACTGGTCTTAGATTTTGGGTAAAAACTTAACTCTTGGGTTTCCCAGATGAGTCGAATGGCGTTGGCACTGTCGGTTTTTTAATTGAGACAACAATGTCTGCCAAAAGAAGAATAACATCAATCAATACACCAAATTTTGCATAAAGTTAAAGTGGCTGTCAGCTCGGCTAACACGCTTAGACCAGTTGGGCCCATTGTGATAGCACGAAGGATCTCATTCTAATGGAACCATTTTGAGCTTACAATGAAGAGGAAAAGACGCAGGGCGTCGATGTCAGTAAGATCACTAGGGTCATTAAAGAAACACGAACCTAGTTGTATGTTACTTTTGTGAGCAAGACATGAACAGCGAAGGTGGGGAATAGCCTCCTCCGCATCCATACAGCTTTTGCAAAAATCGTTTGAGGCGACTCTTAGAATTGCGGCATGTCTTCCAATAAGACAGTGTGATACCTATCGTCGCACTAATATGTTTTCTGTTTCGACCGCTTAAATCTAGTTTGGGCCAGATTTGTTTCGTTGCGTTACACGTTATACTGCTTGACCATCTCAGATTAGTTTTCTTGTATGCGTCCTGCTTGAGCAATAGTTTTTATGTAGAGATTGGTATGCCGATACTCTCCGTTATCGGTGAGAAGAATAGAAGTGTTCCGCTTCTGCTCTATGCCCCCGCACCTAACACAGGTGAATGTTAAACTGCTCTGACTTCTCCCTGAGAGATGATCAGTAGACTGTCTGAGAATATGCATATATCCTTTTCTTCTATTAATCGAATAGCCGAACTCGCAGTTGTTTGTTTACTGTAGAGGTCAAGTGCGACTAGGTGAAACAGGATGTCCAATGCCGCTCATACATATAAATGCTGAACGTTGGACTTTGCTGAGACTGTTTAGATAAATTGCTTTGTCTAGTGCAGTCCACCAGACTGTAACACCATAAGTGAGGATAGGTCTGATGTCCGAGTTGTAAAGCCAATGTATAATGCGGGGTTGAAGACCCCAGTTGTGGCATCACTTCTTTGATTTTTGGCTTTCATGGCTTCAGGAAACTTGTATAGCATCACATGGTCATGGAATTTGACTAGGAAAACTGCATCTCCATTGTTTGATATTTTGGATAACTTTCATACTCCGGAGATCGGAGATGGGAGACCTACGCATTAATTGAGATCCGGTTGTGAAACAGAAACGAGATTTGGGGCAATTCACAGGTCACAGCACAAAAATTGCCATAATATGGATTCACGATTGGATCTGTCCAAGGTAGAAATTGACAGTGCCGTGAGTGAACTGTTGTGTTTTGAATGAGCGCAGATTACAGAATTGAATGTTAACACAATTTTGAATCCTATGCGTGTGATGCAGCGAATTCTATATGAAACAAAAAATATTTGTTTTTAATTGTTTGTCGCAATAATCTTCATTGTACATGAACATACTGATGAAGACATCATAATCAGATAAATCCGTTATGGCGATTAAAAAGTAAGCAAGTCAACTGCATCATCAGTATTAAGCGAGGAATACACGATACAATTATCGTACCGATAATCATACACCGCATGGAAGAATTGTATAGTATGTCTGCAAAAAAATTGTTCCGACATCGCAATGTCGAATGCTTTTAACTTTAAACCAAATTGGATTGTATTCGATCCAAGTCGCAAACGACGCGAGGTTTGCATCGTGTATTCCCCGCTTTAGACTACAACAACGTGTAATAAAACAAATTACAAATTACACACATTACACAATTATTATGCATGATGTAATGGGGGTTCCTAGAACTTAAGTGTTTATCAAAATTGTTTGTTAATAAAAGAAAGGTGGGAGGAAACTCATGATTATTTGACTTTGATCAATGTTTACATATAATTTTTTATCAATTAGTTTTTACCATATTTTTAAACAATTTCCTATGCAAATATTTATTTGTTGTTAGCTATGTGCTTCACCCACCGGTGTTTTTTGATTTCCATTGAAAATAGAAACAGCTGAATACATTGTTAAGAACATTAATTGGTATTGTTATAAACACTTAAAATTAATTAAGATTCGGTAGATTTTTTGTAATGCCCTCAAAAACAAACACAAACCATTTAAAAACAGGAGTAGAGACATAGATACTTATAAAGATGATCAAAATTCACCTTGAAAAATTGATTTCTGCCTTTTTATCAAATTTCACAGTTGAAGTACACGTGCAAATCATAGTCATTATTGCTTCAAAAATCAATACGTTGATTGCGAGAATATCTCGATTGATTCGATAATTAAAATTCTTTTATCTTTAACTTTCGATGAAAATAGAAAAACGCAAATGGATAATTTCTGCAATCGGGAAAGATAAGGTACCACAAATCTATACGGTTTTAATTAATTACTTGAATTGTTATCAATGTTGCAAATTACTGGCGTCATAAATAACGACCATGCGTCAAGTCATTTACCAGACACAATCTCAGATATACCGGATGCTACGAGTATACAAAACATATGTTACCTCCGCAAGTAAGCATTTCTTGTTGAAGAAGTTGATAATAGAACTTCTGAGAAATAGATATACGCACATGCGTGATTTGCTCTCAAAACAAGCAACGAAAATAGGAGGAACGAAAACTCATTTTGTATCGATTACCAGCACTTCTTCTATGGGAGAATTTATTCAGATCACTTCAAAAACCTTGTTAGCATGATGCCTACAAGTTATGTTTTAGCAACCGCTAGAAATGTTTTAACAACCGCTAGAATTCTTTCACTTTATCTACACGACATGAACGTTTATCAATACAATACTAAGAACGGGAAAAATAAAAATTGTGTTTCAAGTCAATTTCAAGATCGTATGAGTGTGCGTAGCAAAAGCTATGGAAGCTAAAAAATTAGATGGTCAGGTCAGTTAATGCTCCTCAAATCAAAGCAATTTTGTAGTTGCAGCAGTGAAAAATTCAGATGTTTAATTATTTTAGTTTTTAGTGGTACCCGTGGCGTGAGCGTGATGGGTCGCTTGTTAAGTGTTAACCCAGAGGTTCGTGGTTCGAATCCCAACAGAGGCAAATATGGGTATCGCCTTTCAAGTTGGGAAGTCCTCCGCTAGTTAGTTCGTTGGCATGAAAAGCCCTTTCTCGATTGTACTGTAGTTGTCGCGGCGTTTCTGTCGTTGTCGCAACAACAAAAACGGTTTGGTTTGGGAAAGCCTTTATTCTGCAATAGGGCTGTTTTTTTGGGAGGCTGTCCAGTACCTTGTATTGTAAATCCAAAAAAACGGTTCGCGTTTTATGTTTGGTGGTTGGTATCCGTGACGAGTTGTCAAACATAAACAAACAAAATAGCGGTGTTCACAAAAGTATGAAAGTATTTTCTTGTGGTTTTTTTTCTCTGTTTACACGCTTGGGTTCAGTTCACTTGAGAGTGAATGAGAACAAGTGCGAAAAACTTTTAAATGTCGGTAATCCGCTAAAATACATTACTTAGAAGTTTAAAAGTTCAATACAGTACAACTTCGACAGTCCGGACATGCGCCAGTCCGGACACTCCAGTAATTCGGACACTTCTACATTTCGGACAAAATAATATTTTTACCTCTACAATCCGGACAATTTTTTTTATGGAAGAAAAAAAATAAATTTCGGGGGTTTCCCGTTTTTACTTTGTTTGTTTTATGATTCTGACATTTGCTTTCATTTGGCACTATCATTACTTCAGTTTCGGTGCATTCTTTCGCAAGGGTGTTTGACTAATTTCATACCAAGCACCATGTCTTTAAATAATAAACGCAAACATAAAACACTAACTTTAAAGGAAAAGTGTGAAATTTTAAAAAGTCTTGATGAGGGAAAAACTATTAGACATGTTGCCGAAAAATTTAATGTTCCTAAATCAACGATTTGCGACATTAAAAAAAATAAGGAGAAAATAAAACAATTTACTTCGAATACCTATAACGGACCCGGTAAATATTAAACCAAAATAATATATAAAACCACTTTCATAACATATGTAATCAATAAATCATAATATGTATAAATTTAATATAATAATTTAATGTAATAATTCAATGTTTTTTAATAAATCATAGTACATATGTATGTATTTAATTCACTTAGATTGTTTTAAAAATTTTCACTACTATAGTCCGGACAACTCGATAATCCGGACTTGCCCAAAACTATATGTGTCCGGACTGTCGAAGTTGTACTGTACTTATATTTTAAAAGAGTCTTAAGAAACTAGACACAAGCGGATACTTATCTGTATAAGAATCAACTTCCGCTTCACTAATTCTTTGGACCGAGGCCACGGGGAGGCGCAATGGTCACTTCGTTATAAATGTAAAAGCACATTTGAGCTGTGACCGAAGTCGTATGGTGGCGCTACACGCTAAAAACGAAATCGAGTTTACTATTCCTTGTATATACAATGGTTATTAATTGTAGATTAAATAATTCTGGAACAGATGGCGCTTTTGTTGTTATTAATCATAGATTGCATAAATCTGGAACAGATGGCACCTTAAGCGAATTTCTTTACAGAGAACTGTAAAACATTGTCCTTGCACCTCACAGATGGTCACCTACAGCAACGCGTATCCGGGTCTGCTAGTAATCAATAAATAAATCTATTTTAAGATAAGACGTAGTAAATGCTATTGGAAAAAAATGTCAACATTCACCGAAAAATGTGTTAAGGAACTATGCAAAAAGGAACAAAAAAATAGTTTAACAGAGCTTTTTTCGTTTCTTTTACGATATATTATTATATACCTATGAACCTGCAAATTAAATAATCAAAATCAATAAATTTCTACAATTCAAAAATCGTTGCCAAAATTCTTTTCTATTCTATTCTATTCTTGTACAAAATTCATTTCCATTCACTTGTGAACACCCCCTTTTTCTGTTGTTCGAGATACATGAAAGTCTCTAGTCGCACCAACATTTAAAAATGAAACATCGAAAAACTTATTCGATATCGAAAAATCTATCCCTTGTAAGATTTACTCATCCTTTTATCCCCTGTATCTTTTGTTGTTTTTGCTTTACATGTATTTACAATACAAGGTACCGGACATCTTCCCAAAAAAACAGGCCTAATATCTCACGGCTAATCATTTGTTTAACATCAACTAGTTTAAGCACCAAACTTAAAAAATATGATATTACCAACGTTGATATAATTCATAGGGCCAATAGATTTCTAGATATACGTCTGACAAAACTTGAATATAGCAACGCGAACAATTTAAACAGTTGACCCCTAAATTATTTTATTTAGGACCGATTTTTAAATCGTCTATTAAAGAACCAGTTAACTATCCGACAAATAAATTAATTGCACTCGTAACAATTTGTTAACAACGTTCGATTCGCCAACCACAATAAAGGATTTAGCCGAGGTCCTTAGACGGTCTGGGATCGGTGACAGCCAATAATCAGCCCTATCACAGACTCCATCGTAATCGAAAAAAAGTCAAAGTTTCCCGATGTTGCTATCACATAATCCATTCGGAGTGGAACGAATTTCGAAATTCGTAATTTGGTATCACGAATTCCGAATGAAACGGAAATATGACGTCCTTTTCTACGACAAGTTTCTTCTGTCGTAGAGCGTAGAGGTAAAATCCATTTGTTAAAACATAAAAAACACATTTGTATAGAACAATTTTACAAAATATAATTCTACTTAAGAAAAAACAATGAAAACAAAAATTATCTCGTAAATTAAATTACATCCAACTCTGTTTTTATTCCCTCCCAGTGGTCATTAACTTCGTCTTTTAGGCGTTTAGCGTATCCTTTTGCCGTCTGGATTACAGGATAACATTTCATACAACCTGTTGTTTGTTTGTTGTTTTCACCCTTTAAGAACATCGGTTATTATAAACAGAAACACATATCAATGAATGGAATTATTTCAAAAAGAAATTACATTTTTTCAAAAGACTGTCTTCGTTATGCCCGTTTCCAAATTTGAGCGGCGAAATTGACAGATTTGGAGTGTTTAAATAGTACTCGTATTATTGTTAAATTACTTTATCTGATAGCCAAAATAACACTTGAATTTTATCTGTAAACAAACTTGGATTTCACAAATTATTTTATGGTTTTTTAAAAAGCACAAGTGAATGAATTTGTGTTTGACAGATTGGAAAGTACTCAGGGACCACGTAACAAAAATCCTCTTTTGGGAATTTATAACTTGATGAAGAAAATATTTGATTATATTCGACAGTAAAAATTGTTTATTTCATAACATTTAAGATTTGATCAATAATACAGATCTATTATAACTTATTCTAAGCACAAAAAGTGCAAATAAATCAATTTTTACTAGAAAACAAAAATCGGTAAAAAATGTGTTTGGGAAAAGGGATTTTTTTTTTAAGTTTAGGGATTTTTGTTTCTATTGCTTCGAGTATTTATTTTGACATAGGACAGCTGACTTCGAAAATGGACACTAATTTTTCAATAAATAAATAAATAAAAAATAAATAGGGTGGCGCAACAGAGCGAGGAGCCCCTGGGCCTAGCGCATTTCTCACAACCATCCCTTGTGAGGGAATGGAGGGGACCTACAATTTTCTGCCGGTTCCGAACGGCTAATCGAGAAAGCGCTTTTCATGGCAATGAATACTAACGGAGGACTTGCCAATTCCTCGCGAAAGGCGATACCCGTAGAAAAAACATTTTTGCCTCTGGTGGGATTCGAACTCGAACCTCTGGATTAACAGGCGGACATGCTGTCCATCACACCACGGGTACCACTTTCAATCAGGCAATGCTTTTTTCGAATTCGTTCGGAATTTGTGATTGCTTTTTGCCGGGATTCGTATCGTGATTTTTCACTCGGGGATTTCTCCGAATGGATTTCATGATAGGGGTGAATTTTAGATGCAAAAAAAAAAAAACACCAGGCTAAATCGGCACTTTCCTAGCGCAAGGAGACGGAGGTGTGCCAGCTACTAAAACCTAAAAAAAAAAGTTTCTAAAAAAGATGTTGAAGATAGAGAAGATAAAAGGACCTCAACTACAAATCTGCGTTCCGCCCACTAAGTTTTCACATTTATCTTCAACGTTTGTGCCGTGTGAGAAGTTTTTCGCCTTGCACATTCGATTCAAGTTTTGGTAGAAAAATTACACTTCTGGACTTAATGAGTAGGAACTTTCGCCTCTAATGCGAACGCGCACATCATTCTCCACCAAACATAGGTGTCGGAAACTGCAGGCCTCGCTGTTTGAAAGTAGCTCTTAATTTTTACATGAGATACTCGTGGCGTATAGGAAGGAGTGCGTTCGAATAACAAAATACGCCTGCTTCCTATATCTGTGAGCTTGAGTGTTTAGATACTAAAAAAAATAAATCACTTTCACCCCTGTTCTGATTTTCGTTCGGATACCATATCCTCCCGTTTTAGAATTTTTGCGGTTCTCAATTCCGAATCCGTACGTTTTCAATTCGCTTATCATTTTGTTAGCGGAATTGAATCCGGTTAATGAATTCTGTAGAACATTATTTATTGCTAGAAATGAAAAATAATAAACTATATTAGCACTAACATGCAATAAAGCTGTAAACAGTTCCAATAAACACAAAAATTTAATTTCCAACACGTTTTTGTGACAAAAAACAGTAGTGAATCCGTTCGGAAATAAGAACACACTTTTTAAATCCGTACGGATTCAATTTCGGTTTCCGTTTTGAATCCGTACGAAAATCAGAACAGCCATGTTTATGTATTTTCAAAAGCATTCCTGATCATCACTCACTTTTTTCCAAAATGATTTAATTAATGAGTCCGTCAATAGATTCTGTCAGAAAATATGCCAACACATCCACGATATTGACTCAGCATTAATAAAGTTACAAACAAACATCTTTCCGCCTACTTGGTAGGATACAAAACAGAAAATAGGTGATAGTTTAATCGTTGAATCGTTGAAATGTTACCTGTCTCACTCTCTTTTACTGCTTTTTCTACAATCAGTGCTCTAGTGTCTAGTCTAGAGCCAGTTGAATTCCTCCCCTGAAACAATTTATCAGCAATATCCGCCTCGTTAGAAACGCTCATCAGTTTTACCTTGAGTCCAACTTCGGACGTACAGTCAAGTATAGATTCATATTTTAGTCGCACTACCAGTATGTGCAATGTTTTAGCACTATGGTTTTCCCCTGCATTGCGATTAACATAAAACTAAAATCAACGTGCATTGGTCATTGGAGTCTCCAACTGAATCCTCTTCTATTTTCTTAAATGCTCGCACTATATTTTAAAAACTTTATAAGGGAGTAATCATAACCCCATTACGTGCGCATTGATTATAAAAAAAAATTAACAAAATTCAAAAATCTCCATCATTGTATATGGGTAAATGGAGTCACGATTGAAATCGTTTTCGTAACTCGTGATTTTTTTTTTTTATAAAACCAAATTTAAAAGTCTTTATCCTGACACGGTCTATCGCACTGCCGTTTGGCGATTTGTTAACAAAATAAAATTACACAAAAAAAAGCAGCAAAGCACATTTTGCTAAACAAAAACGGTTAGTTTATTATTTGTTGATATATAATTTGCTCCCCTAAATATATCAATTTTAATGAGTTTTATGATTTACAATGACAATGGGTAGTTAATAAAAATTATAGGAAGCACCTTGCATCACTCTACAGCGACATTGAGATTTAACAAATTTTCCAAATTTTCCCATTATAATTATTGATGACTAATGAGTAATGACTATCCGGACACTATCAGGGATACGGCTCAGTAATATTCTAGGAAACTGCAAGGCTGATGAACTGGTTAGAAATCGGACCGTCAGGCATGCCGATCACAGCAGGCAGGCTCAGATAATATATACCAATCGCCCACATGCAAACTCATGTTAAAGCAATATGCAATGCAACAGTAGGTGGAGACATTTTACCACTTGACTAGCCAAAAAACATATCTGTCCAAAACTGGATCTAAAGGTGTGCACTATGAGGATCCACTTCAATCGGTCCGAATACGTGTCAGCTTTCGGAAAGGAGGAAGGCCGATCGGGACGTAAATCCTGTTTCGGTATTGCCATATGTAGACATACCTTAAAACGCACAAGCCATTTTTTCCCTAAACAGATTGATTACCGGACATTGCCTCTAGACAAGCCATAAGAATCGGCGTTCTATCAAACGACTTTTACATTACCTGGAGGAGAAGGCCAATTACACATCTTTTCTGTTCATGCCCTGCTCTCGCCCTTAAACGTAAACTTCGTTTAGAAGACTTCTTCTTCTTTTTCTTTGATACAAGCGACCGCTTTGTTATGATTCTTTTAAATGAGGCACCCGCTCAAATCTTTTGTGTGATATCACAACGAACCTAATGTTGGTCTTAAATGTCTTAGTCTTGACAGATATTTTAACCTAAGTTATACTAAACAATTTACATTTTAGTTTTGATTCACAAATTATTTTCCTTACAGCAGAATTTTTTTCTGCTATTTCCAATATTTCCAATGTAAAAAATAACAATTAAAAAATTTGGGGAAAAAGATAAACCGCTCAAGCGGATGTGATATTTTAGTCCCATAGGTTACCACTTTCCGCATTTGATTTTTATATTTAAAGTAATAATTATATGGTACATGGTTTACATAATACGTACGTACGTAGACAAATTACATGGATCTATTAACATTTTTCTTTCGTATAAAAAACGAAAAATATTGATCTGAAAATATTACGCTGTAACCCATCAAGCGTATAAGGTTAGTTTGGTTTACACTGAATAACAATCACAATTTTTATTAGTTGATTAACACATCAATAGAGTAACAGATGTTCTGCCTTACAAGATGTTTTCGTTAGAAGAAATAACCAAACGTAATAATAAATACCCTCATAAAAAGGGCTCAGAGAGGAGTGTTGGCTTAAAACACCCACTATTAAGAAACCCAAACAGCACCACATTAAGTAAGTCCAACATATATTATACTGCGAGCCTTTTTATAAATTCACTTCGCTTTTGCACTTTAATGCATCAAAGAAATTTTAAAAACCGAAAAGTTTTTTCTTTCTAAAAAATGAAAATAATGCTGATGTGATAGTTTTTGTTCGTTGCCTGGGGCTAGATTCCGCAAGAGTGAATTTTAAATGTGTACACGAAAAACTGTGCACACACTTTAATTTGGATTCCGCAAGGGTGAAGGTGAGTTTTTTTGACAGAAGACGTGTACACTATCTTTCAAATTTACTCACGGTCTTTCAGAGCGTGAGTTTTCAGAGGGCCGTGAGTGTGAGTTTTTTATACTCACTCTTGCGGAATCTAGCCCCTGAATTCAGTTACAACATAAATCGGAGGTGTTTTACAAATTTTATTCTCAAGTGTGTAATCTAACATTTTAACTGACCAACAACAGCCGAAATTTGACCTATTGTAGTAATGTAAAGTTGAATTCGCGTGTGCTGAACAAAACTAAAAAACTGTTGTACCCACTTAAATTTAGTTTATATAATTCGCGTGTTTCTAAATTTTGACAGATGTAGCGCATTCAGAAGACGACACCATTGGATACACTATAAACTCGAACCTACAATTTGAAGGCTAAACCGTATGAACTTTGTCACCTAACCTAGAACTCTCCGAAAACATAACGCTATCACTTACTTAATGCATACGAAACAACCCTTTTAACAACTGCTGTTTAAATAAAACGCCAGTGAAATGACATACGTAGCTCTTGTTGTCACAATTGGCGTTTAAAAAAGTAACTTTCCAAGTAATGGTAAGAACAATGAAGAGCCCAGAGAAGGCTGAACTATAATTCTTAATAGAATACAAATCGCCGGATCTGAAGTTTTGTAATTTTACAGGTGTTTAAAATATACGCCAATTGTAATTTTGTAATATGTGTGAAGTGAATTTATGTAAATATTTGTACAGAATATCAAGCTCCACGCCACTCCGGACAACTACGATCCCTGCCGCCAAGCACCTATGAGTAAAGTGTAATAAAAAAAACTTGAGAAAAGTTTATTACCTCTCCGTTAACTTCCACTTCCACAGCAGATTACTGCTTTACACATTTTGCTCCCCCTTTGCATATTTTTGTTTCACACAAAATTGAATCAAGAACTTTTATTTTAATTAAATATTTTTTGCACTCTACTGTCCTACTGGCATATCGCATCGCTCACGAACTGATTGTTGGTCGATTTATGAGGTATCCGTCGCTCAGTCACAGGTTTTTCTCGAATGGAAAGGGAGAACCTTTCAAAAATTTAAACTAAGTGGTCTTGATAAAATAGTTGCAAAAAATTATGTTTTCCAATCGACTGATGATTTTTTTTTTTTTGTTTTATATTTATTTATACGGAACCTAAAAAAGGAGCAAGCAGAATTCATAACAAAGGATACTGTCATACATATTTGAATTTTAGTATGATAAATCAAACTCTGGTTGTGGTTGAGATAATGGATGATATGCATAAAGTAAAAGTATTTACTAGCAGTAAAAGATTGTTGTTAGTAAAGGTTCTTCAATAAATCAAATAAGGTGCTTTTAGTTTAATGAAAGAATGCGCGTTTGTGCTCATTTAATAAATCCCAGGGCCCTTGAAGTGCAGTGGATAATAATGCTCCGTTGTCATTTACCACTTTCTGTTCTTTCTGATACTAGCTCGACATTGTTGTCATCTTTCAAATGTCTTGCAATATTATCCAAAACAAAACAAACAGCAATTATGCTTGCTAAATTTTGTATATGTAATCTTATCCAATTCTGAAGAATTAGCAATCTCTTTTAAGTTGGCCAAACGATCTTTCAATCATAAATTTCTCTTTACTATATACAATAGAAAAAATATACATAGTTTGCTATCACATTTGTTCGACCATAGGCAATCAATGCTTGTGAATTATTCGTTTGCATCACATGTTCCATCGATATTAATGTACCCATGACCTTTCCGATTTATGTATTCTTCTAAGTGCAATTTTGGTTTTAATACTTCAACATATGAGCAATACACGGCTTCTACGCATTATGGGAAGCTAAATTTTCCATTCTTTTTATTTCGATGTAAATTTTTTTTTCGATAAATATTGAAAACAAGAATCACTCCTCACTTCAGTTTGCTGTAGATTTTATAAAAAACAAATGTTTTAAGACTGTAGCTTTCTACTTAAGGCCCCGGCCCATAGAACGCGGTGCGTGCGGTAGAAGCGGCGCGGCAACTGATGCGGTGGGTTTTGCCGCGCGCAACTGATAGAGGTGACCCATAGAATCCGTTGCGGTGTTTTGACAGATAAATTTAGTCAAAATGGGGGCGTTCAAGAATCGCATCCGGATAGCTTGTTGTTGTTGTTTACGTGTGGGAAATCGAAAAAAATAAGTTATAATCGTCTAGCAATGATATTTTGAATGTTTTTCTGTTTTCAAAAGTCGAATTTTAATATTTCACAGCTGTTGTCTGTTGTCGATCGTTCAAAAAGGTATCTAGACACGGCTATCCAAGATAGGCTATCCGATAGGTTCTTGAACGCGCCCATTGTCATTTTTTCTAAATAAGAGAAAACTTCAAATTGGTTGTGACTGCGCATGTCTCTCTTCTGTCACCGCGTGAGAGCCGCGGCAAAATAGAAGTTCGGCTACTCGGCGCGTGCGGCGCGTTGCTCGCGGTGCTTATGGGTCACCTCTCATAAGAACGTGTGTATTTAATCGAGCTGTCAGTTGAAAGCGGTGCCGCACGCACGCACCGCGTTCTATGGGCCGGGGCCTTTAAACTAACAATCGAGCTTTCCGAATTGAAATGTTTTACAATAAAATATTCACTTAATCATTCCACTGTTCCCTCTCAAAACGATAAAGTTGTTTAAAATTAAACTCTGGAGTCTAAACATTGTATCAAAAACGTTTCTAAAATGTTTCCCATTTGTATAAAAACCATTTCTGAAACAATTCAGAAATGTTTCTGAAATGTTTTTTTGATGTGGACGTTTGTGAAATATTTCTGAAATGTTTCTGAAATGTTTGTTTCCCATTTTTAATGGTTCACAAATTTTAATTTTTTTTTTTTTTTTACGAGTTCATCGGCTTTTTTTATAACCTTCATCTTGTGGATCCCACTTCCCACAACACTTTTTTTGTTTCATATAGGCCCTTATTGCGAGTGTCGTTTGGCTGTCGATACACGACGGTTGTCGAAAGGGGAACATCGAAAATGAAATTTGGTATTGCGTATTCTTATTGTTCGATACTTTCAATTTTGAATTCGTTCGTTTATCGTCTGTATTTTTGCGTTCGACTATCACTGAAATTAATTCAAATGTCAAATTATAGCATTTATTCACAATGACTACTTTCATTGTTCACAGTAACAGAAATCCTTGTCGATAGAGATACGCAATACCAAAAGAAAAATTTATCGAAACCTTCGACCCTTGTCGCATCGAATGTTAGACGACACTCGCAATAAGGTAACAGATAACATCCTCGTTATTCCACACTTTTCGCGACTTTTTTACTATTACAAGAGTAAACCACTTCGCACTTCCTCTCTCTTCATTCGCAAAGTTTTCCATTCAAAATAGGGAACAAAAAACATTTCAGAAACATTTCAGAAATGTTTTTTTGTTTCTGATATGTTTATGAAATGTTTATGAAATGTTTCAAAAATGTTTCTTTGGTGTGGACATACCTTTATAAACTTTTTCTAAATTGACACGTACAAATTCTGCCATAAATATGTCAAGAACGCAAAAAAAAAACAATCTGAACAAGAACATGTCAAATTCAAATTCAAGAGCATCTTCAAATGCAAGTCTAAAGCAAACAAGTAGAAACCTAAATGTAAAATTTTTAAATTGCTATTTAGTAACTTTTGTATTTTTAGATTAGATGTACCCTAATAAGATATTACCACTCAATCTCAAACGATCGATTCCTTCATTTGAAAACCCACGGGGCCCCGAAATAACTTATATAGCAGTTACTACGGTTTCAAACCGTAGTAATTTATATGATAACGGTCATATAATTTATTACGATATGGAACCGCAATAGCTTATATATAAGTTATTTCGTTTTTAAATCCGCAATAACTTATATATAAGTAATTGCGGGTTGAATCCGCAATAATTCATATATAAGTTATTACGACATGAAACCGAAATAACTTATATATAAGCTATTGCAATGAATGCATTTTCCTTCATAGGAGTGAAAAATAGAGACTAACTTACATTTCATATATTTTATTACGACATTAGACCGTAATAACTTATATATGAATTATTGCGTTTTCAATCCGCAATAACTAATATATAAGTAATTTCGGTTTCATATCGTAATAACTTATATATAAGTTATTACGATTTAAAACCGAAATTACTTATATATTAGTTATTGCGGATTGAAAACGCAATAATTCATATATAAGTTATTACGGTTTAAACCGCAATAACTGCTATATAAGTTATTTCCGTATAAGTTATTTCATGGTGCCAAACCCACCATATATCGACTTTTGGCTGAAGGAAATTATTTAAAGAAACCAAGTAACGTTTTCTGCTACTATTTATTCTTATGGCTCGATATTCCAGAATGAAATCAACTAAAAAGTGAACTGATAAGCGTTAGGTAAAAATCATACTACTTCAATTTGAACCAAATCCATTGGTGATGGGTTTCATGTCACATTTGTTCAGACATCGTTTTCGTATATTTGTGGTCTTTTTCATATGCATTTAGAGTCCGTGTGAGATTTGGTATTTATGTGCATAGAAACACAGGTAAATACAGACACGATGCGATTTGTTGGCGGAAGTTATTAAATGACACATGATTTGAAGACCAACAGAAAAAAGGAAAAACGTGTTTTTATTCCTTTTTTTGTGGTAAATTCCGCAAAGAGAACATTTTGTGCGATCACTTTCATAGAGCAATGAGGTGAGTGTGAAAAACAACAATCAACAAAGCGTCCATGGTCAGCTCTCTCTCTTTGCCTATTTCACCCCTGCTCTATTATCGTAACCAATCACAAATAAATTTAGTTCGACACCGTTTTTGAACGGCTGGTTTTCCAATGAATTGCATGTGGGAACGGGAACTGACACACACGCCCGCACCACTGATTGGCGACGGTAAATGTGGTTCACTTTTGAAAAGAAAAAGAAGTCTAGCACCCTGATCAGTTTGCAATCAATATACAGTCTTTATTTGCTGATCCAGTCAGTTATCCGACAAACTTCTTCCGTATTCGACCCAATGTTGAACTAATTTCCAATAGAGTCGACATTATAACACGAGGATAGATGAGCCCGGCCATATTGTTTTGGCTTTGTGTATCAAATCTGATGTTTATTTATTTATTAACCAAACAGCTTTTCTAAACCTTAACGGGCAACTTAAACGATTGAACAAAACGTCGAATTGATAGAACTTTAGTACTCGTATCAAACTTTAATCACCCGCTCACTCGTTTGAACCAGAGCGACATCAAGTTCATCTCGCTTGTGTAGGCTTGATTGAAAAAAAAAAAAAAAAACGATTCGCAGACGAAAATATACGAGTAAAATGTGAGAAAAGACAGCAAACAAAATTGGAAGAATTTAGAGGCTATGTTGTCTTTAGTCTACATTATGTATGGGATTAATTTTGTACTATTTAATGAGTTTCATCTATGGTTACTTCAAATCCAAAGAATTTACCTAGAGTAGGTTTTGGGAGAACTACCATTTGCAAGCATGTAAATTGTTCGATCACTTTTTTATTCATCCCTTCCCATTCCAATATGACACTACTACAAATTTGGCTATCACTCTACCTATCGCTTAGTCATTCTTTTGCTTGGAATCTTCGTTTGCGAAACTTCAAAAACAGTTTTCCGACGTGAATAAGTCACGAAGAAACATCAGTAATTCCAGCGAAAAAATTCAACCGCCAGGACAGCCGAGCCGTTATAGGAGTGATTTTGTTTCTGTTTTAAGCCAAATACACTACACAATACCTCGTCAAGTATACGCTTTCCCCGTGTAAACAACATAGTTCTGATTGCGTTGTGAATGTTTGAAATTATTTAGCTGCGAAGCGATTTTTTCTTAACTTTCGACTTTTTTTAAAAGGGTGACTAGACATTACTAATAATTACAAAAAATCTGAAATGAAAATCAAAGAGAGGTGACACATTATGGCAAAATGATTATGCATCAAAACCTCTTTAACCAACTGTAAGGAATGTGTTTCCAAGCCCTAAATATACGCACTTAGGTTTTAAAGTGTACATATGTACATATTTCCAAATGACTACCTCATTTATGGAGTAATAAATTTTAAATTTGTAATTTTCCCAAATTTGCCAATTAAGTCGTAAAAAAATAAATTGAAAATCAACAATAAGGCTACAACTATATGTTGTTGCAAGAATTGGATATCGGTAACTTTAAAAAATTAAATCTTATACAATCTACAAATAATAAAAAAAAGTACAATCTTAGCATTTGTTATGTGCAAACAAAAACAACAATTGAATAACAAACACAAAAAAAGGTGGACCCTAACTACTTTGCCATAAATGACTTTCAAAAAGTCAAACATTTAGCATGTACGAAACAAAACCAAGTAAACTACGAAACAGGATTCGTTGCGTTTGCTTAAACAAAATAACTTAAAAGATTTGACAAAGTAATTATTCCCATGTCTGTTTGAAAAAACTATTCCTGTACGTAATTTTATAATTATTATTAATGGCTCAATTAAAACTTGAAATAAAAATTTTACAGCCACTACTTTTTCCCTTGTGAGTTCGATAAGCACGCATTGATTATTATCATACGACAACAACTACGTTCATTGTCGGTTTACGCTTCCTTTTAGCGACTATACTAAGAGCTTATAAGTAAAAAGTTTAATTTTACAATCCTTCGTAATCGGCAGACGATACTTAATTGGTCGAAACACTAACTGCGTTGGGGTTTATTTTAAAATTGCAAGCGTGAACAGATTCATTTTTAATCGAGCAGCCGGCATGGCAAGTACGTGAAATCTTAGAATAAGTCACGGACAAAAGGAATTCCGACTTTGTTGCGATTAGAGTTCAAACAATTGTAAACATAACATGTTAACGCAGTGGTGCTAGCTATTATGACAACAGATTCAACAGGTGTGTGTTAATAAACTTGGTAAAGTGTCTAAATATGTGTCTCTATTTGGATGAAATACAATAACCAACATGTCGTCCAATTGAAATGTTCAAAAATAATGTGATGACAATGACAAAAGTTCGTGTGAGCGTGGCAAAAAAGTGAAATTTTATCCTAAAAAAATTAAATCTTTGAAGCGATTAACCCTTTTGATTCATACATGTTACAAAAAAAAAAATAAAAAAAACGTTAAGATATTCGTATAGATTGATGATGTGAAAAAATGTGAAATGTGAGGAACAGAATGTGGAATAAAATGTGGATTATTTCTATAATGACTCCAGTTTTTTATTCTTTCAAAAAAAAACTTTCATGTGCCATATAACTAGTGATTAAAAAATTACAAGACTTTTAAACAAAACAAAATTTAAAAAAAATAATGGCGCAACAGAACGGGAGCCCGGGGCCTAGTTAATTCCTCTCAACCATACCTTGTGAGAAAATGGGAGAGACCAGTAATTTAATTGTTTGCCGATTCCAGACGGCTAATCAAAAAATCGCTTTTCATGGCATGAAATTACTTACGAAAAATTTTCCAATTCTCGCGAAAGGCGATATCAGTGGAAAAACATTTTTTTCTTTGATGTTTCTGGAATTCGAGCCTCGAAAAATCCCACGTAACAGGCAGACATACTAACCGTTACGCCACGGGCACCACACGCACAAAATGTTTATACAAATTTGAAGGTGCAGTTCAAACAAAACACTTCGAATTTGTTAGTACTCCACGAAAACGATATCACCGGCAAGAGCTTTAAGGCTCGAATCCCCGCATAACAATAACAGAATGAAATCAACTACTGTGTGTGTGATTCCTTTAGCTGATAAAAAATCTACCAAGAGCCCTTCAATCTATGCATCTTGTTCTTTTTCTAATTCATCATTAAAGGGTCTCGAAAATCTCTATTCAATTTAAATTACACCGTGCGGTTCACACAGAGGAGAATGCGAAAAGTGTGTGCCAATGTGAATTCTTCAACATTTGTCTTTTTCACTCTAATGAACCCCTTGATGGGCTCTTCTTTGCTGCACCTCATTTATTAACAATGCTCACAAAGTGGATATTTTGTTGTCTAAAATAAGACTAAAAAATAAATAACGAAGAAACAAATTGTTTTGCGTTTCGAACGAGTTACAGATGCAAAATTTCAAAAGAGAAACGAAATTAATTAGAAAAACCTTTGTTTGACTGCCGCAAGTGAATCGCAGTGAATTGTACGTACTGTAGGTGTTATTGTTCTTGAAAAGAAATTTAAAAAAAAAGTAAATTTATAAATCAATAAGTTCATTGAAACTTTAAGATCCGGATTTCGGAGGATGGATCAATGTAATTTTTTTTTTTGTTCATAATCACTATTGACATAGTTTTACAGCATCTATAGTTTAATATCAATTGAATATGAATTAAAAATGTGGATTTTTTTTCATTTTTGAAGTAGTGCAAACAGAACGCAGTCTAAGAACAAATCAGGGAGTAATTAATGCTAAGTTTCTCGTACTCTATACCAATCTGAGAGGTTTTCGTCGTATACAGTCGACCTACAATTTTCTGCTTATTTTGATAATCGAGAAAGCGCTTTTCATGAGAACGAATTTACTATCGGAGGAACTGTCAATTCCTTGCGTAAGGCGAAACCCGTTCAAAACACGAATCTCCCGCGTAACATGCTAACCAAAAATTATTACGCCACTAGATGATAAGCTTTAGTTGGGATCATTTTTTTTTCTGTAATCAGAACTCCAAATACAAATTAAATAAACACATTGCAAATATAACCAAAACTTTAAAACAATTTTACTTGTTTACACCTACCTCAGCTAAACTCTACCAGGAGGACTTGCCTGATGTAAGAAAGATACTAAAAAATAAAACGAAGAAATTTGCTCGAAAAGAAACCCTGCTCAACACATTTCCATTCCTGCGATGGCTCCCGAAATATCAACCAAAGTTTCTTATTCACGATTTTGTTGCTGGTTTGACCGTTGGTCTTACGACTATTCCACAAGGTATTGCCAATGGTGTAATAGCAGGTTTGCCACCACAATACGGACTCTATTCAGCGTTCATGGGATGTTTTATGTATATAATTTTTGGCACATGCAAAGACATAACAGTTGGTAAGTACACCCGGCTTTCGTGGTGATAGAGAAGATAGATAGATTTTTTGTTTTTCAAGGTCCAACGGCCATAATGGCTCTTATGGTACAACAGCATGCCACCTCCAGTCCAGATTTTGTGATACTAGTTTGTTTTTTGGCTGGGTGCGTAATACTATTGATGGGTCTCCTAAACATGGGCTTTCTCATTCAATTCATATCAATGCCAGTTACATTAGGATTTAGTACGGCAGCCGCTATTACTATTGGCAGTGGTCAAATTAATAGCTTATTTGGGATAAAAAGTAAAACCCGATTACCAATCATGTATAGCTCATTTCTAATACGTATAACTAACTCCCCTCTTCAAGGTCCCTCTAATCAGTTTGTGGACTCTTGGTACAATTTTTTTAACAACATAACACAAGCACTTTTGAATGATAGTCTGCTTGGAGTTGGAACTCTTATCGTTCTACTGTGCATGCGAGTAAGTTGTAAACTAAATTATTTTACAATCTGATAACACATTTCTTTACTTTTTATTAGAAAATCAAAGACATCAAGTGCCTCAACAAGAAACTTACTAAGTATGTTTCACTCTCGCGAAATGCATTTGCCGTAATCTTTGGAGCACTATTGGCGTACTGTCTCACATCTGACGGATACACCCCAATCAAGTTGTCGGGGCAAATAAGTAGAGGATTGCCACCATTTCAACTACCTCCATTCAGCACAAATGTCAATGGAACTTCGTACACTTTTACAGAAATGGTCTCAGAACTGGGATCCACAATTGGATCAATACCTTTGATAGCTATATTGGAGAGTATAGCAATTGCAAAAACGTTTTGTAAGTAGTTGTCTTATTTTTTAACCAAAATTAACCAAAATTTGCATTCCTCTAGCCAAGGGAAAGACCATTGATGCTTCTCAAGAAATGATCGCCCTCGGTATTTGCAATATAATGGGATCGTTTGTGTCGTCGATGCCAACAACAGGATCCTTCACAAGAACATCAATTAACCATGCCTCCGGGGTAAAGACACCTTTAGGAGGAGCAGTCACTGGTGCTATGGTTCTCATGGCACTCGCTTTTCTCACAACTACATTTTACTACATTCCAAAAGCCACACTAGCCGCAATTATTATAGCAGCTATGATTTTCATGGTCGAAATTGGAAGAATTCACGAACTCTGGAAGGCTAAAAGTATGTAAACATAGAAACGTTGAATGAATTCATAATTAACTTCCTATTGTTTTTATACAGAATCCGATTTTATTCCATTTTTTGTGACTTTGTTGTGTTGTTTGTTTTGGAGTCTTGAATATGGAATTCTATGCGGAGTAGCACTGAATCTAGTTTTCATTTTGTATGAATCTGCAAGACCGAAAATTACAATATCAAATGAAAAAGTAAGAGATAAGACCTGTAAATCAATCAATCGAAATTTTCCATTTGTCATAATTTATATTTAGATAAGCGGTACTGAAGTGGGTGTAGTTCGTGTATTTGCAAATCTCAAGTATTCATCGGCCGAGTACCTACGAACAAAGGTGATTAAATTTGTCAATGAACAGAATGGGCGCGTGACAGTTGTCATAGTTTGTGGACAAGAAAGTTTTGATATTGACTCTACGGTAGCTGTGGTAAGAATTTTGATTTACCACTTAATTTTTACTATCTCTCAATAATTTTTGGTTTTCTGTTTTACTTGCAGAATATTCTTTCAATGAAAGAAGACCTCTCGATGATTGGTTGTGAATTAATTTGCTGGAAATGGAGCTATAGTGCGGCGGGTGTTGTTTGCCGATTGCATCCAGAAGCTCAAAGTATTTTTAGATTTTCGGAAACAAAAGAGGCTGCTGTACTCGAACTTTTGCAGTTTCAAAACAACAATGGGTCAACAGCAAGTACTGAACTTGCTTGACTAGAAATAGACTGGATAATATGTGTGTGTTATTGTTTTGTTTGCAAAAAAATAAACGTGTTATTAGCAATAGTTCATTAAAACAACTAAAGAAATCACAACTTTAGCGGTCGTAAACAACAATCCCTGGCAAATAAAATTGTTTGGTCAGTCGTAATTTGCATTATATTGGCAGAAACTATGACTACATACCACTAGCATCGTCCGATACGTGAAATATCAGACAGTAGCGTTAACAAAAAATCAAAACAAAATAGATATTGCATCAAAATATATGCCTTAACAGATGCCAAAATGTTTTATACGTCCAACATGGAAGTTTATTTGGGAAAACAACCTGAAGGTCCTTATTTTGTTGATAACTCGGCTATGGCATTCGTATTGCGTCTAAGTAATGTTATTCATAATAGTGGCCGCAACATAACCCTTGATAATTATTTTACAAGTATTCCCCTAATTGATAAGTTCGGGTATAAACTCGTACGTTATATATGGTCTCAACAATCAAAACAAAAAAGTAACTCGCAGAGCATTTTTGGAAGCATTATCATATGATCTCATAAACTCACATTTGAGGAAACGTGCTGAAAACACTTGTTTGCCGCGATCGCTAATGCAAAGGATTACAGAGATATGTAAGTTAGATGGACCAGAATCTTCGGTGACATCTAACAATACTAAATTTGGTCGCTGTAAATATTGTTCGTCAAAAAAAACCGAAAGTCACGATATAATTGTGTTATTTGCAAGAGTTGTTTTTGTTTGGAACATGCCATAATGGTTTGCGGAGAAATCGCGGAAGGGGAAGACCTCGTCTTAGGTGGCGCAATCAAGTGGATGAAGACCTCAACCGACTTTGAGTGCGAAACTGGAGAGAGCTCGCCCGAGAGCGAAATCGTTATAGAAGGATGTTGGTTGAGGCCCAGGCTCACCCCGAACTGTAATGCCCACCTAAGTAAGTAAGTAAATGCCATAATGGTTTGTCCCGACTGCCACCAAAGAACTACCGATGAAGACTATTGATATTTTTTTAGTGTTCCTTTATTTTAGCATTAAGTTTATGAAGTTTTTTTTTTAATTTTTGTTCAAGTTTTTGTACACTTTATACCTTTTTAAGAGACTAAATAAAAAGACAGGCATAAAATAAAATAAATAAATAGGGTGGCGCAACAGAGCGAGGAGCCCCAGGGCCTAGCGCATTTCTCACAACCATTGCCTTTGTTAGGGAATGCAGGGGACCGACATTTTTCTACCGGTTTCAAACAGCTAATTGAGAAAGCGCTTTTCATGGCAATGAATTTACTAACGGACAACTTGCCAATTCCTCGCGAAAGGTGATACCCGTGGAAAAACTTTTTTGCCTCTGCTGAGATTCGAACCACGAACCTCTGGGTTAACACGCGGGTACCACAAAAGACTGGCACACATTAATTTAATGCAATAACTAATTTCACTATGTTTTATTTCATTAACAATATATCATTCTACTAATCAAAACAAATTTCATGAAAATATTCGAAGTAGAAGGCAAACTACAGGCTCATGAGTTTCGGTCCTAGAGACCGTACCCGGATATACATTATGTGTTATTTTTTTGACGCGGGTACAGGAAGGTTAACGGCGATGAAGACACAAATTCTGCTGTCAGGCAGAATGCCATATTCAACTTATGGACAATGATAAATATGTAATGCCGTTCTTTCGACTTGAAAAAGTTAAGGATTGCCACATATTAGCAACTTCTGCTGTGTTAAGCCGCGTTTAAATTTCACACCGCAAGTCAAATGCTAGGGAAATGTTTTTTTTTTTTTTTGCACTGGATTCGACATTCATACAAAATCGTCAGTTTATGTCGCTTACCATTGGGTTTCACTCGGGGAAGCACTCATTTTAAAAATGAGAACAATGGAACACCCTAAATTGTTTCTATTCAGTTTAACGTAATTTCCTTTGTGTGAGTGAAACACCTATGGCTCTTAAAAAATATTTCTTGAAGAAAATGTTTTGGACATTTGAGTAACATGTTGTGTTAGTTCTTCTTGAGTCGATTCTTACTTCAAAACGAGAAGCGGCTGTCACTCCTCAGAATCATGAGAAGCGATCTTTGTGCACCAATGGAACGGTTTGAGAATGCTTCTGGACGGTTCTTTTCGTCCAATGGAAAGTGACATTAGTGTCTTAAAAAAAAAACCTTTCCAATCATCCTTAGAGTATGCAACAAGTTTTAGACTTTGCAATTGAATTTTGAAAGCAAGAATTGTTAATGCCGATTACCTTTGGGCAAACAAAAGCACTCTTAAAAAGTGCTTTTTTTCGTGTCCAATGGAACAGAAAAGACAAAAGTGCTTTTTTTTTATCATTGTATGTGTGCTATTTTTGACACTTTGAACAAAATTATTCACAGATACCTTCCGTTTTGTATAAGCAATTTCAGAATTTCAAACACTTCTTCGTCAGAATCGCAACTAGATGACGACTCATATATATTTTGATTAATTTCAGCTAAAATTGGGCGATCCATTCTCATAAAATAGTTTATAGTTTATTTTCTATTATGTCTCTTCCAAAGACCTTTAACCAAAAATCAAACTTCAAACTTGTAAATGTTTTTTGTTGGTGTACGTGAAAGTGCGTGTAAATCTTGCCTCTGAATCGAGATTCATAAAAGTGCTTTTTCGGGGGATAAAAAAAAGTGATCTAGTGCCTACATGGAAGGTATTTCGATAGCCAGTTATGTTTTCAGTGGTGCCGTGGCTATAAATATTGTAACGTGCGTTTAGTTCGCAAAAATAAAACTTTACCTTTCAATTCAATTCTGCCACTTTTATTCAGTATCTACTTTATTCGATTTCAACTCTACCAATAATCACATTAACTCACTCTTAACATTATCACTCTATAATCAAAACTGACTTCTGGTTGCGTCAGCGCCAGCGACCTATTTATATAGAACATTACATCTAGAGCGTTCCAGATTGTTCCACATGGTCTCCACATTTGCTGTCAAGCATTTCCCCTCCTGGTATATTTCTACACTCCACGAACTGACTTACAAGCAACGCCTTTCATTAGATGTACCTTATAGAGTTGCCGCTTGTGTTTTCGGTTGAACGTTTTCGATTAGGAAATTGGTATTAAATGTTGGGTGTGCATAACAATATGATAGCCAGGTATGCTATCATAAAATGATAGGAGTATCAAAAATAATAGCTACTAGGGAGAAATCTCAATACAAATTGAAAACTCTGGCACCCAGTGATGTGCTAGGTAAACTTGGTTTGGGCAAACTGGATATCACATATCATAGCCATGGCCTCCAACGGAAAGGTAGAAGTCTAACTTATTGTGCTGTGCCATGGCTATCATATTTGATTGCCAGGCAAAAGTCCCTCCCAAGGTTTCCCAGGACAACACAAACATAAATATTCGTATAAAAATATATATTTATGCAATAAAAATTTACAATATAGCAAAAAAACGTTATTGGCACCCAGTGGCATATACCGAAAATTGGGTTGGCAGTCAATGTGTTAAAAGTGCTTTTCTGTACCATTGGAAATCGACATAAGTACAGCCTGATTGGCATTTGCCCTCATATTAGTAGTGACTAGTAAGATGTGGACGATGGCGATGTGTTGAATAAGACTATCAGATTTTGTAGCAATCATTTTGTACTTCGAAAATCGGTAATAAAATACTACATACATTTACATTTACATTTACATGAAACCTACTCCACACATAAATCTGCGCAGTAGAGGGGTTGCAGCCGGGCGACAAATACCATTTGGCTGATACACCACAAGACTAACTACACAAATACTACATAGAACAAATAACACATGACAACAGCACGCACTAGTACAGGACGGTCCCCCATCTTGTCACTAACAGCGCTCATTCCGATTTAATTACGGTGTTCTAATGGCAACCGACTCTTTTCGGTTGACAAGGACGTTGTCTGTAAAAATCCTACATATTCACCTAAGTACGTTATTTAAAAATTTAAATCTATTATTCATCAGTCACTAATTGTTCTATTGTGAGCGGTCCTTTTAGAGTTTTTAATTAATTTGAAGAAAGTTGAGGTAGAATTCCTTCTGAATTTTGAAACATAATTTACTCCAGTTGAACGCTTTGTAGAGGGCATGAGAAAATGAAAGTGTCATATTTAATAACTTCCGAGGTGTTCAAACGTATCTTGGCCAAATCGGGATGAGCAAACATGAACTCCACTATTACTTCGAACTGCTGTTGTTTTGTATGAACAAAACATACTATGTATATTGAAAAAACTAATGAAGATGGTTTAGAACCCATATCTCCGATTTGCACCCTCTAATTTAATAGCACTTTCGGTTTTTACTTAATAACTAGCCCATTAATCGATTCATGCAATAAAAATCCGCCCTTTTCCGAGTTAATTTATATGCCCTTTTTTACGACATAATCAATAGATTATTATGTGATAATACGGATCCGCAGAGACGTCGAACAGTGCGCATCGAAGAAACAATTGCCGCTGTAGATCAAAGTGTTGAAGAGGACCCGAACGAATCGATTCGCGATTGTGCACAGCAATTCAAGCTTTGTCCATCAACTTTATGGAAGATTTTGAGCAAATATCTTGGCTTACGACCTTACAAAATCCAGCTTGTGCAAGAATTAAAGCCGCCAGACCACGCAATGCGTTGTGATTTTGGTGTATGGGCCGGAAATGAGATTGACCTCGATGCTGATTTTCATCGCAAAATTTTTTTCATTGATGAGGCTCATTCTTGGTTGAATGGTTACGTCATCAAGCAAAATTGTCATGATGCTGGAGAGCCAGTTACCGTTAATGGAGACCGGTATAGAACCATGATAATCGACTATTTTGTTTCTGAATTGGATGGCATGAATGTGGATGAGCGCTACATGCCACACAGCGCACGTCACAATCACAATCGATTTATTGAAGGAAAAATTCGATGAGCGCATAATTTCGCGGAATGGACGTGTCAATTGGCCACCAAGATCGTGTGATTTTCTTTAGGGATATGTGAAGTTGCTCGTCTACGTCAACAAACCAGAAACGGCTTGGAAGCCAACATTCGTGGCGTTAATGCCGACATACGGCCTCAAGTCCTCGAAAAAGTCTCTGAAAATTGGACCTCTAGACTTGGCTTTATTCGAGACAGGAGCGGCGGTCAGATGCCCGAAATCATATTAAAAATTTTCTTGTATTTTATTACAATTCGAAGTTCTATACCTCTAAAAAAAACACCCTTTATGTAAATTGTTCGATCATTTTTTATTCATCCCTTCCCATTCCAATGTGACACTACTACAAATTTGGCTATCACTCTACCTGTCGTTAAGTTATTCTTTTGCTCAGAATATTTGTTTGCAAACGTCAAAAGCAGCTTTCCGACGTGAATAAGTCACGAAGGTACATACGTTAGTAAAATCTGTTCCAGCAAAAACAAAAATGTAACTGCCAGAACAGCCAAGCCGTTTGTTTCTGTTTTAAGCCAAATACACTACACAATACCTCGTCAAGAAAACGTTTTCCCCGTAACATAGTTGTGATTGCGTTGTGAATGTTTGAAATTATGTATTTAGCTGCGAAGCAATTTTGACTTTTTTTAAAAGGGTGACTAGACTTTACTAATAATAACAAAAAATCTGAAATGAAAATCAAAGAGAGGTGACACATTATGGCAAAATGATTATGCATCAAAACCTCTTTAACCAACTGTAAGGAATGTGTTTCCAAGCCCTAAATATACGCACTTAGATTTTAAAGTGTACAAACATATTTCCAAATGACTACCTCATTTATGGAGTAATAAATTTTAAATTTGTAATTTTCCCAAATTTGCCAATTAAGTCGTAAAAAAATAAATTGAAAACCAACAATAAGGCTACAACTATATGTTGTTGCAAGAATTGGATATCGGTAACTTTAAAAAATTAAATCTTCTACAATCTAAAAATAATAAAAAAAAGTACAATCTTAGCATTTGTTATGTGTAAACAAAAGCAACATTTGAATAACAAATATAAAAAAAGGTGGACCCTAACTACTTTGCCATAAATGTTTGCCTGGTTTCACCAAAGTCAAACATTTAGCAAGTATGAAACAAAACCAAGTAAACTACGAAACAGAATTCGATGCGTTTGCTTAAATAAAACAAAACCAAATAACTTAAAGTAATTGTTCCCATGTCTGTTTGAAAAACTATTCCTGTACGTAATTTTATAATTATTAATGGCTCAATTAAAACTTCAAATAAAAATTTTACAGCCACTACTTTTTCCCTTGTGATGTTGATAAGCACGCATCGATTATTATCATACGACAACAACTACGTTCATTGTCGGTTTACTCTTCTTTTTAGCAACTAGGTATACTAAGAGCTTATAAGTAAAAAGTTTCTTTTTACAATCATTCGTAATCGGCAGAGGATACTTAATTGGTCGAAACACTAACTGCGTTGGGGTTTATTTTAACATTGCAAGCGTGAACAGATTCATTTTTAATCGAGCAGTCGGCATGGCAAGTACGTGAAATTTTAGAATAAGCCACGGACAAAAGGAATTCCGAGTTTGTTGCGATTAGAGTTAAAACGATTGTACACATAACATATTAACGCGGTGGTGCTAGCTATTATGACAACAGATTCAACAGGTGTGTGTTAATAAACTTGGTAAATTCAAGTGTCTAAATATGTGTCTCTATTTGGATGAAATACAATAACCAATATGTCATCCAATTGAAATGTTCAAAAATAATGTGATGACAATCACAAAAAATCGTGTGAGCGTGGCAAAAAAGTGAAATTTTATCCTAAAAAAATTAAATCTTTGAAGCGATTAACCCTTTTGATTCATACATGTTACAAAAAAAAATAAAAAAAACGTTTTAAGATATTCGTATAGATTGATGATGCGAAAACATGTGAAATGTGAGAAACAGAATGTGGATTAAAATGTGGATTATTTGTTACGCATTTGATAAGGTTATAAATATTAGAATGCGGTATAATGACTCCAGTTTTTTATTCTTTCAAAAAAAAAAAAAAAACTTTCATGTGCCATATAACTAGTGATTACACTTAGCTCAAGCAAACCAGTATAACTCGAAGAAGTGCAATTGAAAGCGTCGTTGTCAAATGTAAATTCTGTGCAAGCTTATGCTCTATCTATTACTTCATCCATTGATTTGTAATTTATTTTTGCAAGCCCTTATCAAACCTATAATATATATTTAAAACAAATTGTAATCAATAAGTCAATGCTTTGAGACTATGAATATTAAAGGGTTAATCTATGTACTTTGGCCACCGGCAGAATAGGCGAACAAATGAAAATTTGTGCAAAGTGCTAAAAAAACAATGTTATTCTACACAAAAAAAAACATCCAGTAGGATGCTTTCTCCGTGACGCTGCACAAGATATCTTAGAATATCCCTCGCCAATCTTGTTCAATTTTACTGAACATATCAATGGCAATATTAAATATAGGCTGACCTAAGATTTAATATAGTGTCTAGTCTTGTTAAAAAATTACAAGACTTTTAAAGAAAAAATAAAAAAATAATAATGGCGCAACAGAGCGGGGAGTCCGTGGCCTAGCGCATTCCTCTCAACCATACCTTGTGAAAAAAAAAATTTGGAGAGACCAGCAATTCAATTTTTGCCGATTCGGCTTGTCGAGAAATCGCCTTTCATGGCATGAAATTACTTTCGGAAAATTTGCCAAATCTCGCGAAAGGCGATACCAGTGGAAAAACTTTTTTCTTTGATGTTTCTCCCACGTAACAGGCAGACATTAACCATAACGCCACGGGCACAACAAAACACAAGCAAAAAGTGTTTATAAAAATTTGAACGTGCAGTTCAGACAAACACTTCGAATTTTTTAGTATTCCACGAAAACGAAATCGCCGTTCCACTGCCTATTTGACGGAGAATCAGTGTGCCTCGATTCGCTGGTCGGCTTTAGGCAAGAGCTTTTGGGCTCGAATCCCAATAACAATAACAAATTACATATGTTTTGGGAAAACATAAAAAAAAAATGAAATCAACTACTGTGTTTGTAATTACTTTGGCTGATAAAAAATCCACCAACAGCCCTTCAATCTATATGTATTTTCTTCTTTTTCTAATTCATTAAGCGGCAGTGTTGCGAGTTTTGTGATCTCGGAAATGTCTATTCAATTTAAATTACACAGTGAGGTTCACACAGACGAGAATGCGAAAGGTGTGTGCCAATGTAAATTCTCCCACATTTATCTGGTTCACACTAATAATCCCGTTGATGGGCTCTTTGCTGCACCTCATTCATTAACAATGTTCACAAAATGGATATTTTGTTGTCTAAAATATAAATAAAAAAATAAATAACAGAGAAACAAAAATCGTTTTGCATTTCGAACGAGTTACAATACAAGTGAAAAATTTTAAAAGAGCAACGAAATTAATTAGAAGAGCCATTGTTTGACTGCTTAATCGCAGTGAATTGTACGTACTGCAGGTGTTATTGTTCTTGAAAATAAATTTTAAAAAAAATTTAAAATCCCTATTCCTAACCTATTCCAAATCAAAAATTTCCAAATTTTGAATAAAAAATGTACTAAACATAGCGTGTAGCAGTATTTTTCTATTTCAGCAGCCGCTGCTAGCAGCCAAAAGTTGAACATGTTCAATTTTGTCAGCCGCTGCTTATACTCGCCGGCTGGCAGCGAGTGTGGTGAAATTCGTGGTCACACAAAGCCGATCACCGGCTGGCAGTATCGGCTATCCGACTCGCCGCTGGCAAGCAGCCGAGTGTGGCCCGTGCTTAAGAACAGATCACAGAGTAATTGGCCGGGTTCAAGACAAATTTCGAAAGTTCGAAGAGATCTGTCAGTCCATGAACGACTATCTGAACTTTTTTTTTGTCTTAAAGTGGTAGTGTGATTCACCTCTCGATTCTACATAGTTAGTAGTAAAATTAATTGTAAAACACAGATTTCTTCAGTTTGAAATTCAACATTTTGACTTCCAATTGTTTCCAAGTTGAGCAGTATTAAAACTACATTCATTTTACTTAATTCTGATAAAAAAGTGAAAACCGTGTGCCTTCAAAAATGTATTTTTTTTGTTGATAAACTCACTATTAAAATTAATTTACGAAACAGAATATCCAAACACCAATAATTATCAATTTTAATTCAACAAATAAGCGAAAACTTGTAGAACAAAAAAATAACCCAAGAATACCGAGTAAAGTTCGATTGTCATGTCATGTATGTTGTTTTCCTTGTTTTGACAAGTAAGATCTTAAGTTAAGATTTTCAGCCAAGATTTTCCATCTGAAAATCTATGTTCGAAAATCTTAAGATCTAAATGTCATCTGAATTGTCATCTGAAAGTCTGAAACTTTTTACAAGGGAAAAGTGACAGAATCTTAAGTCAAGATTTTCGAACATAGGTCCCAGGAACGCGGCCATTAACACAAAGAGTTTCTAGTTCTCCATACGAATCTGAGAAGTTTTTGTCGTAAACAGTCGATTCGATTCTACATTTTTAATTTATAAACTCGGAAAAAATTGATATGGAGCCCCGAGGATTAGCGCAATTCTCACAACCATGCCTTGTGAGAAAATAGAGGTGACCTACAATTTTCTGCCTATTTGTTTAATCGAGAAAGCTCTTTCATGGCAATTTAATTTATTATAGGAGGATTTGTCAATCCCTCGCGTAAGGCGATACCCGTTCAAACCACGAATCTCCCGCGTAACATGCTAACCAAAAATTATTACGCCACTAGATGATAAACTTTATTTGGGCTCATTGTTTTTTTTTTCTGTAATCAGAACTCCAAATACAAATTAAATAAACACATTGCAAATATAGCCAAAACTTTAACACAATTTTGTTTGTTTACACCTACCTCAGCTAAACTCTACCAGGAGGACTTGCCTGATGTAAGAAAGATACTAAAAAATAAAACGAAGAAATTTGCTCGAAAAGAAACCCTGCTCAACACATTTCCATTCCTGCGATGGCTCCCGAAATATCAACCAAAGTTTCTTATTCAAGATTTTGTTGCTGGTTTGACCGTTGGTCTAACGACTATTCCACAAGCTATTGCCTATGGAGTAGTAGCAGGTTTGCCACCACAATACGGACTCTATTCAGCGTTCATGGGATGTTTTATGTATATAATTTTTGGCACATGCAAAGACATAACAGTTGGTAAGTACACCCGGCTTTCGTGGTGATAGAGAAGATAGATAGATTTTTTGTTTTTCAAGGTCCAACGGCCATAATGGCTCTTATGGTACAACAGCATGCCACCTCCAGCCCAGATTTTGTGATACTAGTTTGTTTTTTGGCTGGGTGCGTAATACTATTGATGGGTCTCCTAAACATGGGCTTTCTCATTCAATTCATATCAATGCCAGTTACATTAGGATTTAGTACGGCAGCCGCTATTACTATTGGCAGTGGTCAAATTAATAGCTTATTTGGGATAAAAAGTAAAACCCGATTACCAATCATGTATAGCTCATTTCTAATACGTATAACTAACTCCCCTCTTCAAGGTCCCTCTAATCAGTTTGTGGACTCTTGGTACAATTTTTTTAACAACATAACACAAGCACTTTTGAATGATAGTCTGCTTGGAGTTGGAACTCTTATCGTTCTACTGTGCATGCGAGTAAGTTGTAAACTAAATTATTTTACAATCTGATAACACACATTTCATTATTAGAAAATCAAAGACATCAAGTGCCTCAACAAGAAACTTACTAAGTATGTTTCACTCTCGCGAAATGCATTTGCCGTAATCTTTGGAGCACTATTGGCGTACTGTCTCACATCTGACGGATACACACCATTTAAGTTGTCGGGGCAAATAAGTAGAGGATTGCCACCATTTCAACTACCTCCATTCAGCACAAATGTCAATGGAACTTCGTACACTTTTACAGAAATGGTCTCAGAACTGGGATCCACAATTGGATCAATTCCGTTGATAGCTATATTGGAAAGTATAGCAATTGCAAAAACGTTTTGTAAGTAGTTGTCTGTTTTGTTTACCAAAATAAATTTTTTTTTGAACCAAAATTTGCATTCCTCTAGGCAAAGGAAAGACCATTGATGCTTCTCAAGAAATGATCGCCCTCGGTATTTGCAATATAATGGGATCGTTTGTGTCGTCGATGCCAACAACAGGATCCTTCACAAGAACATCAATTAACCATGCCTCCGGGGTAAAGACACCTTTAGGAGGAGCAGTCACTGGTGCTATGGTTCTCATGGCACTCGCTTTTCTCACAACTACATTTTACTACATTCCAAAAGCCACACTAGCCGCAATTATTATAGCAGCTATGATTTTCATGGTCGAAATTGGAAGAATTCACGAACTCTGGAAGGCTAAAAGTATGTAAACATAGAAACGTTGAATGAATTCATAATTAACTTCCTATTGTTTTTATACAGAATCCGATTTTATTCCATTTTTTGTGACTTTGTTGTGTTGTTTGTTTTGGAGTCTTGAATATGGAATTCTATGCGGAGTAGCACTGAATCTAGTTTTCATTTTGTATGAATCTGCAAGACCGAAAATTACAATATCGAATGAAAAAGTAAGAGATAAGACCTGTAAGCCAATCAATCGAGATTTTCCAACTGTCATAATTTATATTTAGATAAGCGGCATTGAAGTGGGTGTAGTTCGTGTATTTGCAAATCTCAAGTATTCATCGGCCGAGTACCTACGAACAAAGGTGATTAAATTTGTCAATGAACAGAATGGGCGCGTGACAGTTGTCGTAGTTTGTGGACAAGAAAGTTTTGATATTGACTCTACGGTAGCTGTGGTAAGAATTTTGATTTACCACTTAATTTTAACTATCTCTCAATAATTTTTGGTTTTCTGTTTTACTTGCAGAATATTCTTTCAATGAAAGAAGACCTCTCGATGATTGGTTGTGAATTAATTTGCTGGAAATGGAGCTATAGTGCGGCGGGTGTTGTTTGCCGATTGCATCCAGAAGCTCAAAGTATTTTTAGATTTTCGGAAACAAAAGAGGCTGCTGTACTCGAACTTTTGCAGTTTCAAAACAACAATGGTTCAACAGCAAGTACTGAACTTGCTTGACTTGATAAAGACTGGATAATATGTGTGTGTTATTGTTTTGTTTGTAAAAAAAAAAATAAAAGTGTTATTAGCAATAGTCCATTAAAACAACTAAAGAAATAAAAATAACAACGGTCGTAAACAACAATCCTTTGCAAATGTAAATTTTTGGCTAGTCGTAATAATATTTGCATAATATTTGCAAATACATGGTTACCACTAACATCGTCCGATACGTGAAATATCACACAGTAGCGTTAACATCAAATCGTATCTGTCGCGATAACAAATGCAAATAATGATTAATTTTTAGCATTTGTATATTTTTCGTCATTGCTTTCCGTGCATAAGCTTTTTACATCACTGAGTAAAAAATTTAACTTCCATCGGTCAAAAAAACACCAAAAAGATTAGATTCTCAAGAAAAAAAGGAAATTGAGAAAGTTTGAGTAAACCAAGAGATGCCATCATGCGGATGAGACGTGAAAGTTTTATCAAAAGGTAGAAAAGATCATGCAAGGATTGGAAGGCTGGAACTAGAATTGCAAATACCAGTAGAGACATAGTGAAAGATTGGCAGTCGCTAGTAGTTGCTAAATGTCCACTTTTGAAGACTACTTAACGGTGATACACAACTTTCGCTGTCAAACAGAATGCCGTTATGAAAAATGATCAATAACGCCGTTCTTTCGACCTGAAAAAAGTTAAGAATTTCCACATGTTACCCCTGATCTCCACATGCTTTAAATCTATCGCAGCTATTACAGCAGCCTTTGAATATCGCAAGTGGAGACCATTATAGCAGCTTTATCTTCATAACCTGCGATAGATAGCATACTTTTATCGCAGGGTATCTATCGCAGCTGCTTTAATGCAGAGGGAACTGTCATATGCATATATGTTTTTCCACCATTTTGTTACTCTTTTGTGGGACGACACGGATTTCTAACAAAATGATTCAATTCATTTTTACACAGACGGCTCGAAAACTGAGGTAGGAGTGGGAGGCGGTATGTACTCAAAAGAACTAAATATTAGTCTATCATTTAGACTCCCTAACCATTGTAGCGTATTCCAAGCGGAAATTCTGGCGATCAAAGATGTTATATCGTGGCTTAGAGAAAACGTGATATCTTCAACAAATATCCGCATTTAACACTCGCCTCTTTTGGGTGCCTGGGCTTGGAGATATTCCAACAAACTGCAAAGCCGATGAATTTGCCAGGAAAGTAACCCTCATGCCAATGTCACCAAGCTAAACAAAAAGTGACATGCCTATAGCTACGTGCAAACTTATGCTAACACAAGAAGCTATAAAGATAACGAATAAAAGATGGACAAACACCACGACTTGCATGGCTACCAAAAAGATTTGGCCAAAACTAGACTTAAAACGTACCAAAAAGTTGTTATCCTTAAGTAGATTGCACTTTAGCTCCGTGATTGGTGTTATTACCCGATACTGCCTCATAGGTAGACATGCTGCAAGGCTCAATGTTCCATCGAACGATTTTTGTGGAAGCTGCATGATTGAGGACTTGATAGGTTCTTATCAATGTGATTTTATACCAGAGAAGTCCACAATAGACGAAATTTTCACATTACGGCAGATCTTGGAAAAAACCCGAGAATATAATATCGATATACACCATCTTTTTATCGATGCAGCATGACTTTGGAGAATTCAAGCTGCTCCGTCAAGGTCGGCAAAGAACTCACCGACCTTTTGATGATGAAAAAGGCTTTGGACAAGGCGACAAACTGTCATGCGATTTCATCAACATCATACTTGAAAAGATTGTACAAAACTCAAACGTCAACACCAGAGGAACAATCTTTCAAAAGTCTGTACAATTACTCGCCTACGCAGACGATATTGACGTTATGGGGAGAAAAAATACGTGATGTCATATGTGCTTTTGCGCAATGAGGGCAAAACGAAGTATGTACATATATGTTGTCATCAAACAAGGACACCGAACATCGACGAATTGGACAAGACGTCACAATAGACAGACATAACTTCGAGGTAGTACAGAACTTCGTCTACCTAGGATTCGCTTAAAACACGGAAAACAACATCAGTGCGGAGATCAAACGGAGAATAACTCTTGCCAACCGTTTCTTCTTTGTGTTAAAAAAGAAGTTGAGAAACAAAACCCTCTCCAGAAAAACTTAGGTAACCTTGTATAAGACCTTGATCATCCCAGTCCTGCTTTACGGCGCGGAAGCATGGACCTTATCGAAAGCGGATGAGGAAACCCTTGGTCGTTTCGAAAGAAAAATTCTCCGAATGATTTTTGGTCCCGTATGCGAAGACAATGTGTGGAGAAGAAGATACAACAACGAGCTGTATGAGCTGTACTGACATGGGCATAACCAGAAGAGTACTCATCGCGAGGCTACGATGGTTGGGCCATGTAGAGCGGATGGACCCAAACGCTCCGGCTCGACGGGTTTTCGAAAGCACATTGCAGGGATATCGCGGAAGGGGAAGACCTCGTCTTAGGTGGCGCAATCAAGTGGAAGAAGACCTCAGTCGACTTACGTGTGCAAAACTGGAGAGAGCTCGCCCGAAATCGAAATTGTTGGCATAAGATGTTGGCTGAGGCCCAGGCTCACCCCGAAATAAATAAGTAGTTAAGTTAAAAGACTCCAAGCAGTAGAAAAGAATTCAAGCAGTTCAATGACTCCAGCAGCCAAATTACATTACTTTCAATGTTTCAATGCAATCAAAAGACTTCATGATTGCAAAGATTATGAAAAACTTTTAAGAGACTTCTAAGATTGCAACCAGTTAAAAAGTATTACATTTTTTTTACTTTAAGTCTTTTGACTGCTCTAGCCGATTGGTTCACCAAAGACTTCAAAATTAACTGTGATTTTTTTTTGAAAGTTGAAGTACTGCGATAAGGAATGTGAATGCATTCCAAATAATCAGTTAAATGAATGGGACTTTTTGCAATGCATTACCAAATGAATGCATTCTTTTACAGCTCTGCTAGATAATAACTGCCAATAAAGATTAGTTTTTAGCTTTTGTCTATTTTCGTCATTACTTTCCAATTTCCATGAAGCTTTTTACATAACTGAATATAAAATTTAACTTAATCTACCAAAATGACAAGTTTGTGAACAACTGCAAAGATCGATTCTATTCTATCGATTCGAACAAATACCAAAAATTAAAAATATTTAAAACAATAAGGAATTTCTCAAAAACAAAAGGAAGCAACTTGAGAATGGTTCGCGTTTGAGTAAATTAAGAGATGCCATCATGAGGATAAGACTCGAAAGTTCTATCAAAAGGTAAAAAGATCATGCACGCAAGGGTGCAACTTGCAAGTCTCGAACTTATACTGCAAATACCAGCAGAAACCTAGTGATAGATTGGCAGTCGCTAGTAGTCGCTAAAAATCCACTTTTGAAGACTACTCAACCTTACTATACCCGCGCATTGGTCTGTAAGACCGTCAAATTACTTTATCGCAAATATTTTAGTAACGGTGCAATTTAACGCAGTGTGCTTTATGGTAGCTTCATGAATTGCATCCCTTATTTTAGTGAGGTAAAAGCTTTTGTGCGGTGAACACGTGTAGTGGTTTTAGTCATCATTCGGTCTGTGAGACCGTCGCGGGTATTAACGTAACAAATTTGACCAGGCAAGTATTTTTTGTTAATGAATGTACTTATGCGTTTTTATGCTAATTATTATTGTGTTATGTAGCTGTATATTAAATTGAGTATTGGGAATGGATTTTCAAAGAATAACGTTGATGTCTGAAGAAGAAAATTCGGATTCCGATTACGAAGAGGAAAATGACAGCGATGTAGATGACTTGGTTGAATGCCAGGAGGCAACAGAGCAAGATGATGATTCTAATAGCGATGAAGAAGTTGCAGTAAACTCTGCAGAGTACAACATTGGTAAAGATAACCGAACAAAATGGATGAAAAATCCTCCAATGAAGCTAAGACGACAAAATAGAAACATTGTAACTCAGCTGCCTGGTGTAAAAGGCGAAGCAAAAAACACAAAAGAACTAGGTGAGATATGGACGCTGTTTTTTACTAAAAATGTAGTGAGCCAGATCACGGCCTACACAAACCAACAAATTAAACTCTTAAAATCTAAATTTGAAAGACAAAGGGATTGCTCGGAAACTGATGAGGTTGAAATTCAGGCACTTTTTGGGCTCTTACTCTGTGCTGGTGTTCGGAGAAACAGTCGTTTGAATGCTAAAGATCTTTTCAAAACTGATGGCTCGTCCCCAGATATCTTTCGTTTGACTATGAGTTGGAATAGGTTCTATTTATTATTGCGGTGTCTCAGATTTGATGACAAAAGTACACGGGCTGCACGCGCGTCTATTGACAAATTGGCTCCCATTAGAGATTTGTTTGAAGAAATCACAGCATCATACAAAAAATACTTCAGTCCGTCTCAGTTTGTAACAATCGACGAAAAGCTAGAAGCGTTTAGAGGTCGTTGCAATTTTCGACAGTATATTCCATCAAAACCAAATAGATATGGCATCAAAATATATGCCTTAACAGATGCCAAAATGTTTTATACGTCCAACATGGATGTTTATTTGGGAAAACAACCTGAAGGTCCTTATTTTGTTGATAACTCGGCTATGGCATTCGTTTTGCGTCTAAGTAATGTTATTCATAATAGTGGCCGCAACATAACCCTTGATAATTATTTCACAAGTATTCCCCTAATTGATGAGTTAGAAAAGGATTACAGATTGACAGTGCTAGGCACGATTCGCAAAAATAAGAGAGAACTGCCTAAAAACTTCATCGACGTCAGACAACGCGAAGAAAAATCTAGCTTATTCGGACATAGAGGCATTTGTACACTTGTTTCCTATGTGCCAAAAAAGAACAAGAATGTTCTACTTGTATCAAGTATACATGATAACCAAGAAATCATTGAAGATACTGGGAAGCCTGAGATGATAATGGAATATAATGCGACAAAAGGAGGCGTTGATACGGTTGACAAATTGTATGCAACTTACAATGTTGTAAGGGGTACCAACAGATGGCCGATGGTGATTTTTTATAGCCTGATGAACGTGACGGGTATAAACTCAAACGTTATATATGGCCTCAACAATCAAAATAAAAAAGTAACTCGCAGAGCATTTTTGGAAACTTTATCATATGATCTCATAAACTCACATTTGAGGAAACGTGCTGAAAACACTTGTTTGCCGCGATCGCTAATGCAAAGGATTTCAGAGATATGTAAGTTAGATGGACCAGAATCTTCGGTGACATCTAACAATAATAAATTTGGTCGCTGTAAATATTGTTCGTCGAAAAAAAACCGAAAGTCACGTTATAATTGTGTCATTTTTGTTTGGAACACGCAATAATGGCTTGTCCCGACTGCCACCAAAGAACTACTGATGTTGACTTTTAATTTTTTATTAGTGTTCCTTTAAATTTTAGCATTAAGTTTATGAAGTTTTTGTTTATGTTTTTTTTTTTTAAATTGTTTGTTCAAGTTATTGTACACTTTATACCTTTTTAAGAGATTAAATAAAAAGACAGGCATAAAATAAAATAAATAAATAGGGTGGCGCAACAGAGCGAGGAGCCCCAGGGCCTAGCGCATTTCTCACAACCATTGCCTTAGTTAGGGAATGCAGGGGACCGACATTTTTCTGCCGGTTCCAAACAGCTAATTGAGATAGCGCTTTTCATGGCAATGAATTTACTAACGGAGAACTTGCCAATTCCTCGCGAAAGGCGATACCCATGGAAAAACTTTTTTGCCTCTGTTGAGATTCGAACCACGAACCTCTGGGTTAACACGCGGACATGCTAACCATCACACCACGGGTACCACAAAAGACTGGCACACATTAATTTAATGCAATAACTAATTTCACTATGTTTTATTTCATTACCAATATATCATTGTACTAATCAAAACAAATTTCATGAAAATATTCGAAGTAGAAGGCAAACTACAGGCTCATGAGTTTCGGTCCTAGAGACCGTACCCGGATATACATTATGTGTTATTTTTTTGACGCGGGTATAGGAAGGTTAACGGCGATGAAGACACAAATTCCGCGTTCAGGCAGAATGCCATATTCAACTTATGGACAATGATAAATATGTAATGCCGTTCTTTCGACTTGAAAAAAGTTAAGGATTGCCACATATTAGCAACTTCTGCTGTGTTAAGCCGCGTTTAAATTTCACACCGCAAGTCAAATGCTAGGGAAATCGTCGCCCGAGAATTGTTTTGTCGTATCTCCCAAAAACGCAATTTTGGGAAATCGCATTTAAAGGTTTACGTTACTATAAAAAGAAAACGAAGCGATTAAGTTGTTCTTTTCTTAATTTAAATATATTGTGTGGAGTATCTTCTTTTTATTTATGTATTCAGAATTGTCCTAACTGTTTTGGTTTTCAAATTATAGAGCTTTTTACCCAAAATGAGTTTGTCGTATACGCCACCAAAATAAGCTTTTTGTTTCCATCCCATACACGTACGACAAAGTGAACGCACGTACGACATTTCAATATTCAAGCGTCTTGTTTAAATCATATAGAAATTGTTAACAATTAAATTTTATTTATTTTATAAAGGTTAAAATAGGAATACATATCTACATCACAAGAGTTTTTGTGTTCATAGGCAAAATCTTGGTGTGAAAAAAATTTACTTGAATAGTAATAAAAAAAATACAATAACAAAAAAGGCATCCTATGACCATAAGATATCAATGATATTTACATTTGCAGGTAAAAAATTTCATTCACATTTTAATTATAAAAACTAACGAAAAAGTCATTTTCTGACTATGAAATATAAAATTAGATCTTTGAGATCGAAAATGTAATTTTTGTTAGTCAACCTAACGCTTACATAAGTAACACTGTATGATTTATAAGCACACCATAGTATAAAAGTATAGTTTCAAATAATAAATTATTGATGATTTCATTCTTACGCTCTTGATTTGAACAAGGCTTCGTAGTAGTTTTAGTCTGCCTTTGGCACAAAAACAAATAAACTTTTAAGATAATTCATTTTGTCATTAAATTGACTTTTTCTATATTAAAGCTGTTTTATACCCAATTTCTCTTCTGTTCGTTTTATAATAGAGTGTAAATTTTTCGTCCTTAATATGTTTAAGAAACTTTATTTTGCTAAATGGAACTGACGAAAAGTTTAATTGGCCCGCTCTGGTTGAAAATGCTTTGAAATCTGTTGGCAACATTTGAATTAATTTTAATTTTACGTTCTTAAAGTTCATATTTTTAAGATGTCGCATAAGCGAAGGCAGGCTAAATATTTCCAAGCTGCCTCTGGAATTAGAGAATCTCCAGGCTCTGAAAATTTTTGTGTAATTTATTTTAAGAATGTTGAATTTTCAATGAGAAAAATCACAGCAGTGGACATGGCCTTGTTTTAACTTTGGGGGACGCAGGAGTCACTCCAAAGAGGCAGAACTTCAACAAAAGGATTGTCAGAAAATATTTGATGCAGTATTTTTAAAACTGCGCTGGCAATATCTTTGTATTTATACTTCCTGCACCACCGCCAAAGTTGAAATATCTATACACGTACGACAAACCAAACCGCAATCCTTTTTTTTCTAATTTTTGTCGTACTTGCATACGATCAGGCCTACATTATAATGTGAGTAAGTGTATGTACGACAAAGCAATTTTAAGGTTTTATTTTACATTTTTGATCGTATGTATTAAGCCTATACACTTACGACAAAACAACAGTAAGAAAAAAAAGAGGGAAAACACATGGAATTTTTGTCGTATATGCCAAAAAATGGCGGTTACGACAAAACAAAACTCAAGGGGTGATTATTTTGGGGATATACGACAAAATGCATACTAATTATCTCAGCAACGGTAAGAGATAGGCAAACTCTGACAACAGAAATGAAAAGAGCACCTTTGAAAACATAAGACTGCATATCCAGTTTAAAAAAACCCATTTTGGCGCTTACGACAAAACAATTCTCGTGCGACGAAATGTTTTTTTTTTTTTTTTAAATTTTGCACTGGATTCGACATTCATACAAAATCTTCAGTTCTAAAAAATACCTTTTCAATCCTCCTTAGAGTATGCAATAAGTTTTAGACTTTGCAATTGAATTTTGAACGCAAGAATTGTTGTACAACCTGATTGACATTCATTTGTCCTTATATTAGTAGTGACTAGTAAGATGTGGACGATGTGTTGAATAATGTCGATTTCCTTTGCAAAAACAAAAGCACTCTAAAAAAGTGCTTTTTTTCGTGCTCACTGGAAACGAAAGAACAAAATTCTTTTTTTATCATTGTATGTGTGCTATTTTTGACAGCCAACTCTTCCCGTTTGTTTTGTTCTGCAATTTATATAGAAAGAATGTTTTCGAAACTTTATTAATAAATGCACTAGGAAGAAACCTCCTCATCCGAATAATTGTACACAACACTTTGAACAAAATTATTCACAGAATGACTTTCGTTTTGTCCAAGCAATTTTAGAACATCAAACACTTCTTCGTCAGAATCGGAACTAGACGACGACTGATTATATATATTTTGATAAATTGCAGCTAAAATTGAGCGATCCATTTTCACAAAATAGTTTATTGTTTATTTTTATTATCTCTCTTTCACAGTCCTTTAACCAAAAATGCAAAATAATCAAACTGCAAACTGGTAAACGTCAAATGTTTTGTGTTGGTGTGCGTGAAAGTGCGTGTAAATCTTGCCTCTGAATCGAGATTCGTAAAAGTGCTTTTTCGGGGCAAAAAAAAAGTGATCTAGTGCCTCAATGTAACATATTTCGAGCAAAAAAGCACTTTTAAAAGTGCTTTTGTGTACCACTGGAAATCGACATAAGATTTTCAGATTTTGTAGCAATCATTTTGTACTTCGAAAATCGGTAATAAATTCCTGCATATTCACCTACGTAGGTTATTTAAAAATTTAAATCAATTATTCATCAGTCACTGATTGTTCTATTGTGTGTGGTGCTTTTAATTTACCCCAGTTGAAGCCTTTACAGATTACAAAAAGCGCCTTCAAGATTTGCTCTCAATAAGTAAAATTGGCGAGGAGGAAATAAAAAAAATTATATTTAATAGCTTCAATTGATTCTGAATCTTATAAAATTTTAAAGTTATTAACTAATCCAACTAAGCCGAATATGAAAACGTTAGGTGTTGAATATTGGAGAAATATTTTACTGCAAAAATGAATTTAATTGCTGAAAGATTTAATTTTATGAGGAAATCAAAAAATGCACGAAGTTTTAAGTCATTATAATACTTAATCTGAAAACGTTAAAACTTAAAACAGAAACACACAAATGAATCAGGGCTCACATTTGACAAGGAATATGAGCTAGTCCAAAGTATAAAGATATAATCAACTGAAGAAAAATAACACTAGCCACATACAAGACCATCCAGGTATAGGCAGCACAACAGTTACGAAGTTGACAAGAGGGATTGGGGGAATTTCAGTTTGTTTCAAAGGCGACCAGATTAGCTTAAAATATGTAGATGTAACATATGATTTATTGCTTAAGTATCGAAATGTATAATGCTAAAATTTTGGCTCAGTTAGTAGAGATATACATACCTACACTTTTCGATGTTTGAAACTGAACTCCGAAGAAAATTATTTCGTCATGGCCGGTAACTAAATGCCAAACACCAAAATTGGGGAAATTGATTATCTAATCCAAGTGGTACACAGATATTCAAATGGCTGGAACTTTACCATTTCGAATGTGAAGTCTTCCTGTTATCTACTGACAGGACATTATTTCCCCGAAGTGGTATCTATGTGGATCTATTGTTTATGAACTCTACACTAAAACTATGAACACAATATTCGATAGACTGGAAATTGATTTACAACTTTGGAGTACTACAGCAACTGTGGACTTGCCGCCGCGCCGTCATACTACTTCCAAACGACTTTATGGAACTCAAAGTGTACGTGTCGACCCTTATAACTACGGTAAGACACGTTGACCGCGCTTTTCCGGTGCCATATCAAAGGATCTTCGTTCGAACGACATTGCGCCTCTATGCAACCCTTATAACCTGTCGACCGTTGAGATCGACCAGAGTATGTTCCCGGAAATATGTAAATAAAATTTTAAGAAAGGAACGAAAATTACCTTCAATGCATTAAATCCAAAGAACGACAGAGAGAACACAGACTTACAATAAAAATTAAGATTCAGATGATGCCATTTTGAATGATGATAGTGGAATATGCTCAAGAGAAGGTGGAGGCAGTAGGTGCTCTTTTTGAGCAAGTATATATATATGTATATGTATATATAAGACCCATGTAGGACACTTCTACCATAGATATGAGATCTCGCAAAGGCGATCTGAGAATCCTGGTTTCACTAGGTTCAATGACGACCGACTTGCAAATGCGGTCATCGCTGAGCAAAACGGAGACAACACCCTGATCGTTTATAAAATGGATCTCAAAAACAACTTTTACAAATTATAGAAAAAGAAATCAGCAGCATAAACAATATTGTGCTGCGAAAACTCCCTTCGGAAGCCGTGGTCCATTACACATTTTAAAAAAGGAAATGATTATTTCAATTCGGCTTCTCCGGTCAATTAGTCTTCTTCCGAGTATCATAAAGGCATTTGGTATGGTTCTAAATAGGGCATTGTCCACATGGGCTGAGAATAAAAGTATTAGTCTAGAAAATCAGTTCAGCAGAACGGTCTGCAGCAACGTCGATTCAATTGGTTATGTTAATAACCAATTAGCGTATGCCGACGACCTTATTGCGTGCAAAGCAGGTCCAAATCGGAAACAATTGTGTTTAGGACCGCGTTGAATCGGGTCTCAGGGGATACGAGAAAAAAAGCTGGTCTGGAAGCTGGCCACCTACCGTAGTAGTCAAATACCTCGGCCTCTGGCTAGTTTAGTATCAATATTTGAACAAACATATGGACGCGGTTCTGGCCAGGGCTAGAGAAGCTTTTGCTCTGATAAAGAGACTGTTTAACGGCGAACTTGATAGTAGGGTGAAAGTGATTTGCTACACGGCCCTCATAAGGACAATGATTGTCTATGGGTGCCCTGTATTAGAGCTTCTCAAATGAAAAATATTGGAGTTTGAGACAATAACCCTTATTACGAATGGCGTTTTAATAAAACGCCAATAAGATGACTTATCTCTAGGTGCCACAATTGCCGTTTAAATAAAACAACTTTTGAGGAAATAGTAGGAGCAATGAGGAACAGATAGAGGACTGAACTTACTTTAGGTGTGTTTCTTTACTGAAAATTCACACGAAATGCACCGAAAGTCGGTGAAAGTCAGTCAAATGTCGTTCCAGCACAGCGATTTTTCGCAGCAGTGCACAAAAGAGAGTGCTCACGAGAGAGTAAAAAATTTCCCCACCCTGCGAATTTCTGCCACCTAAATTTCTGTGGGCAGAAATCGTGCACAGCCAAAACAAATACAACAACTGTCAAACAGACATATTTCCAAGCGTTGCTGCGAATGTTTGTTCAACACCGTTTCTTTACTTTTGAGACAATTACGCTCTTTCAGAGAGTTTGTGAGAGAGTTTTACCCCCACTCCTTGAAATGTGACAGATTGTGAATTTCTGTGCACAAAGTAAAGAAACACACCTTTTTATGAAAACAAAGATTATCGCGGCTGGAGCACTGTCATTTTTAGGCGTTTTAGTGAAACACCTAACGCAATAAGGGTGAATGTCTGCGTACCTGACTCGGATTACACATAACACCGAGTCGGAGTACAAAAACTTTTTTTTCTAATACGTTCCTTTACAACGGGAATCAACAGAAAAGACAACTTCATCATAAAACTGACTCGAGATTAGATCGCCTGTTATTTGGGGCTTATAACAGCAATATTGAATATAGAGAGAAAACTTGTTTTAGTGAAATTGTGCCACCGGAAGCTCTACTTTATTTCGATATGGAAATGTTGATTAGAAACAGATTTGCGGTTCCGCTGAATACAACGCAAGTCCGTGGAGCGATAGCTCCTTTATAACCGATACCACACCGATGTAAACGGAGGTGTTGAATAGCTCCTTCGGTTTAGTAAGGCGGATTCGAGCCTTCTACGACACTGTTCGAACTCTTTTGACGTTTTTTACTGCTTCTGTGCTGTGCTGCTGTACTGCTGTTCTGATCCAAAGATCCAAAAATCCATTGAACACTTTTATGTCTACTATTGAGTAATTAGAATAGAAACAGCTAAGGAAAATATCGTGCACAGACAGATGTGTTTATAAGAAGTTGGATGCTATTGCTTGTATGATGGATACCGTCAATTGAAACACTGAAGTAACTCATCGAAAAAATTACTTTTTCATTCAATTGTTTGTTAAGGTGTGCCATATTGAAAAATGGAGCCTGCCAAATTGCAGTCTAGAAATTGAATGTTTTCTTGTCTATAATTTAATTGAAACTAGTTGTTTTATAGAAATAAAAGAAAAAATAAAAACAAAACAATGGTAAGCAATATTCTAAGTATTTTTAAACTTGATACATGGGAACAAACATGTTTGGACAAGTACATATTTACATGCATATGTATCTTTTCTATTCTATGTTTATTTTGATTTTGTAGATTTTCAAGCGCCATCGGTCAAGCAAACAGAAACACAAATAATTCACTTCTTAACAAAAGCACTTACCTCAACAACGTTGTATTCATCCTCTTTCGCCTCAGCGCCAAGAAGGATTTGTTTGATTATCAATTTTTGACCTCTTGGAAAGTCTTCGTCGTTCGAGATGACGTCCCATTCCACTGTACTGTCCTGTCCGGAAAGAGTTACTCCTACAAAATATTTATTTTATTATATCATCATTTCAAATATTTCACAGTAGTAATTGCAAGTAATTATACTTTTCGCAAAAAAGCCACATAGAAAAACTATGACGCCATTTTTACAATCAAACTACTCTAATAATTCTATTACGCAAAAAATATTTACGAACAAAAACAGAAAATTTATAAGGGATTAATATATACCATAAAATGATTCCTCAGCCATAATGATTGTGTAGAAATTCCTGGATTTATAAATTAATTCACACGATGAAAAATCAAATATGAAACTCTTCAGATACTTCGGATAGAAAAGCCGCCAAGCCGGTAAAAGGCAGAAAAAAATTTTAGATGGACGTGTGTGCGGCTGCGCCAAATCACTTGTCAAATTGAGAAAAATGGCGGCCGTTGCGGCGAATTTGACGCATCGAAAATAAATAAGGACTACGTTACATGTCTCTTGTGCGAAATGCTTTTTTTATTGTTTGTGCTTCACAAGATGAAAATCGTTTCTGTTTTTGGAAGAAAACGTAATTTTCTACCTAAATTTTTAAGAACAGGTGTTCACTTTAAAACAGTGAAAAACGTCAAGCAAGTTAGAACAAGCAAACTTGTCAAAACAAGTAACAACAAAAACGAAAAAAACAAAACCACAAATTTTTCTTTTTCTGATGTCAACTTAAATTTAGCGTATTTTCGTCACGAATAGCGGAGTTCACAGTGTACAATTAGTTGGACAGAGTTTGGTTTGATGTTGGATAATGTGAACTCTCAGACGACCGCTTGTCCAACTTGTTTGGTGGTTTTCAAATATTTTTGAAAACTTTGAAGTTGGACGAAGCGGAGGAACATATGACATAATTTTGGACTACAAATCTGATGATTCTGAACGCAAACTACATCTGACCATCCAACATCCATCAAAAGAAGTCTGTCCAACTAATCGTACAGTGTAAACTCCGCTATTAAGTAGGTAATTTTATTTTCAGCACAAGGTGTTTTCCTGATTAAATTTTATATTTTTGAACATTTCACAACAAATTAAATTTACAATGTGCTTAAAAAGCTACGAACAAAAAGTCAACAGCTGCTTTTGACAGTTTTGACCAAATTTATTCTTGCTCAAAAGGTGGTGCAGAAAACGCTGTGCTAAACTGTTCTAGAACAGCTCATTAAACACAAAAAAGATCAGTAAAGATCAGAAAAAACAGAAAATTTCTCATTGAACACCATAAGCCTGAGCTTTTCTGTCTGAAACTGTTTTAGAACAGCTCATTGAACACTTTTCCATCATAATCCATCTTTTTTTGATCCAAATCTGTCAAAATGGCAATTTTGACACTTTTTGCGATCCATTGCAAAAAAAAAATTGATTTTTGGATCAGTTTTGCAGATCCCGATTTGTAAAACGATCTTCTTCTTATGTAGTTTTCCTAAGGGTTTCTGGAAAATGGGAAAGGAGTAAATCTTTTCACAAAAAGAGTAACTCTTTTTGTCAATGAAAAATGCTAAGTCTCCATCCCAGCGAGATACTTTTGGGATAACAAGGGAATTCCAAGAGGTGATTCAATTCATTTCTATACAGATGGTTCAAAGACCAAAAGATGGGTGGGTGGCGGAGTGTAACTCATACAGACTAAACGGTTTCTCATTACCTCCTTTAAACCATTATACCTACCTAGCGTGTTTCAAGCGGAATTTCTTGCAATCAAAGAATGTGAGTATCCGCATCTTCCCAGACATACAAGCAGCCCTCAAATATTTCACTGCCGACATCTCCACGAATTCAGTAACCGCCCCCAACCCCCAAATTTTGGAACATCTTACACGAAGATGGGCTCCCTTTTTTAGTGGCAATAAAACAGATTTGAATAAAACTGAATTTGAAACGTAAAAGACACTAAGCTCCGTAATCAGTGTCATTACCGATAATTGCCTTTAGACAAGTTACAAGACTGTGTTATATCAAACAGCTTCAGTAGAAGCTATTTAAAAATATCCCTCGCCCTTAAACGTGTACATCATCTATTATTCGATGATCATGTTCTGGTAGAAAACAAATATTCTACAACTTTACCGCTTCATCAAAAGCTGCAAATGGTTTAGTTAAACGAGGCACTCCCTCACATGTATCTAATGTGGTATCACAACGGATCTACTGTTACTGCTCTAACCTCTAAGTGTGTCAGTTTTTCCTAACAGTCATTGTAACCTAGCTCCTATCACTCAACAAACCATTTCTGAAACCAATGGAGCACCTAGTTTCGAATTTTTCTTTCCTTGGGTGGATTTCACTTGATAAGGGAAAATTGTCGATAACACCAACATAACGGTTTTTAAAAGACCTCCGAGTATCCCCGGCCCGCGCCGGCTCCACGAGTGACAGATGTTAGAAAATCTACATAATTATCAAATACACACCATTTTTTGCTAACCATTTACGCAGTCCCATGCAACTACTCTTTCATGTTTAAATGAAACAAAGGAAAATTAATTTAATGAAATGATTTTCCAATTATGTTTTTAATTATTTTAAACTGAATTACAAACTATGAATACAAAATGGTTCAAAGCGCAAAAGAATTCAAATTGGTGGACTTCACATGCGCGCAACGGAAATCTTCTGTCTTGGAACCCTGAAAAGTTTTTTTGAGAATAGGTAAATGAAAATTTATTTAAATAACACATTTTCAAAGTATACTCATCAAACCTTATATGAATTACACGTCTCCGATCGCTCGGGTGTATCAGATCAAGTTTTTGGCTCCAATCAAGTTCTTTAAGTTCGTGCCTTCGCTTCTTCCGATCAAAGTAGGAGATAACACAACTGGCTGGTATCCAAAATATTGATGTCAAAACGACTACTGCCACTAAAAAAAGAATGTTTCGATTTTGATTGTAATTTATATATCCATTGATATAATTTCCCGAAAATGAAGTATTCAAAGCTTGCGAAAATGAAGTAACTATTCAAATTCAAATACTTACTAACTATGTTGTCCTTCAAAAACCTCAAAACCCGATTGATATTAATTTCCTCAATTATGTCCCAGAAACGTTCAACAACGTCTTGTATAGTTTTCTCGCACATTCCCTAAATCAACTCTCATTAATTGCAATTCTTTAAAAACACTTTTGTTTACGTCTCTAACCTTATTACAAAATCCTTGAATACAGGGTGTTCCATCTGGTAAGACATCAGGGGGTTCTACAGGGAAGCACGTTTCATTAATACTCATACGACAGCACCTTCAAAGACAATTTTTTAGTAAAATAACATCCTATACACCAATAGAATCAAACAAACCTCTTGCATGCGTCTAAAATAATATCACACATGCAGCTTTGCAGTCCTTGTGTCTCGCAATACGGTATACATTTCCCATTGCGACACTGTCCACGTTCTTGACAAATTGTTCCATCCGCCATGGGTGGAGATTTGGGACATTCAGCATGATTACCCGTGCACCGGGCCTCTTGCTCACAAGTCGCATATTGTGCATCACGACATTTCATGCCAGACGGCATATATTGACAATTTTGGCAGCATGGAGAATTCTTATCGCTGCAGACTGCACCTTGGTTTCGTCGCAGCTTACAGATTTTATCACAACAACCGTCATTGTCTTCAGTGCCAAGGAGACCTGCGTCACATTGCTCGTCGCCCTCAACTCTGAGATTGCCGCAAAATGATTCTTCAGGTTCCGAAAAGCATCGACCGGATTTAGCTTGTAGAACTTTTCTTATAGAGCGCAGCGAACATGGAGAGAATTTCTGCACATGAAATTTAAGAAATTGTAGGTATGTTTCATAAAGAAGACATCCAAACCAAATCATTTACCTTATTATTCACGTCGTAACCACTGACAGAGTAGGTATACATCAAGAAGCTGCCACCTTGTGAAGCACTCGGTGAGCACTCAGGTATGTCGGGATCATGTTCGGAGCCCCAATTGTGACCGAATTCGTGTGCAGTTACCAAGTCCGCCTCCCGAGTGATCACGCGCTGTCCATAATGATTGCGTGAACTGCTTAGTCCAGAATTTAAATATAGAGTGTAGCCATTTTTGAAGTATTCTAAAGAGTAAAAGAAGACCATTTACTATGTAAGCTTTGAAGCTAATGAAGAAAGAAACTCTAAATTAGGTGTGCAAATAAAATGAGGGGTTTATAAAAACGTAAATAATGAAAAAAACATGTAGCTTCTTTGTTCATCTAACTTATAAGAAGTTCTAAATCGCTGAAATAAAACAAGAGAGGTTTGTTGACACTTTTGTGAAAAGTTTTAGCTAAGCTTTTAGATTTGGAAACCAGCTGAATTCTCTCTGGACATTGAAACCACTCTGTCTGCTTGTCAAGTACTTTGACATAAGATTTTTTCCAATAAATTTTTTCATCATTTTATTAAAAAACAATCTTGTTACTAATGAGCATTAACAACTATGCGCCGTGCCCCACTAGCGGATCACTAGCAGTTTAGTAGGAGATTTGTGTTGATATGGAAGTAAAAGAAGAATCTATTGGGCACTTACATGCAGGATGAATTAAAGTGAACGAGACATTTTTCTTCTAAGGAGAATTACTTGCTTGGAAAACGTTAAAATAAATAAGGCATCTTTATAAAGAATTTAATCTTACAGAACTTAAAACTTGAGAGTGCAAGAAATTCAACTCAACCAGAGCGGCCGTGTGCAGTAGTAGTGTTCGTTTAAGCCGGACAAGTGAGTTCGGATCTCGCTCTGGGCATCTTCTTTTCTTTTGAACTCCCAACTTCATCTGGACGCCGCCCTTATGTGAAATTACAAACACCTTATTTCCATCTACTGCACCATAAAAAAAAGGGAAGGCCTAATAATTTTTTTATTTTATTTCCGATGTTTTTTTTTTTTTTTTTGAAATGTCAATCTGGAAAACTTGGTTGCTTTATATCATTTCAGGAGTTCAGAGTACAAAACATCTGCTAGCAGTTTTCTTTCCGAAAGAAATACAGTATAGCTTCCAATGCAGCCAGTCATTTTGTACGTTTGTCAACAAACAAATTTGCTCTAAGAACAAAACGAGAGTACTCCTCTAGTACAGGTTTCAAATACGAGAACGGAATTAACTTTTATCACAGCTCGCGTACTGAATGTTTTCTAAGAGATTATAAGAATATGTGCGTAATGTAATTAAAATAAATAAATAAATAGGGTGGCGCTACAGAGCGAGGAGCCCCTGGGCCTAGCGCATTTCTCACAACCATCCCCTGTGAGAGAATAGAGGGGACCTACAATTTTCTGCCGGTTCCGAACGGCTAAGCGAGAAAGCGCTTTTCATGGCAATGAATACTAACGGAGGACTTGCCAATTCCTCGCGAAAGGCGATACCCGCGCGTAATGTAATTAATTCAAAGAATTACTACGAGGTCGTCTATGATGCTTTATAGTCCGAAATTTGTGGTATACTTTGGCCCAGTGACAAAATAAACGAATAGGGTGTCACAACGGGGCTCGAGGAGCCTTGGTCATCTATCGCATTTCAGGAGACTAAATTTTTTTCCGGTTTCGAACGGCTAACAGCCAAATTTAACCCAAAAGTCGCAAGTCACAACGTTCTGGCCTGCTGAGAACCACATCACAATTTGAGTATTGAGTAGAAAGTTGTTACTTAATTGGAAAGTTCCGAATTATGAGGTATCAGACAATTAGTGCCAAAGAGCTTTTCATGACCGTGGAACTACTATTGGATGATTTTCCAATTCCTCGCTGGAGGCAATACCAATTGGATGTTTCTGAGATTCAAACGACGAACTGAATAGTAATAGAATAAGCAAACATGCTAGCCACTACCCCAAGGACACAACGGTGATAGAAGTGATTGAAAAACAACTTAAGAGTTTCAAATTGCCACGTTCGAGTATTGTGCTAAGAGAAAAAATGTGCAGCAAGCATATGCGAGAACCATGTCTGCGAAAATGTAACCTGAAGCTAAATTTGTTTATTTACTTAGTTTTACAGCAATGTGGTGCCCGTGGCGTAACTCTACCTGTTATGCGGAAGGTTCGTGGTTCGAATCCCAACAGAAACCAAAAATGTTTTTCCACGGATAACACCTTTCGCGAGGAATTAACTAGACATATCCGAAAGTAAATTTACTGCCATAAAAAGCGCTCTTTCGATTAGCCGTTCGGAACCGGCAGAAAATTGTAGGTCCCATCTATTCCCCCACAAGGTATGGCTGTGAGAAAGGCGCTGGGTCCCGGGATTCCCCGGTCTGTTGCGACACCCTATGTATGCATGTATGTTTATAGCAATGTATTGTACACAAACTCTTTTGACTGGCTTTCGAAACAAATCGCTCCTCACAACCAATTGTTGCTCGCAGTCCTTTCTGATGAGGGATTGCTAAAATGTTGCAGCTTATCAAAGTTGGGAAGCATACGTCCTGTCTGAATTCAATAGAGACATGCCATCTACGGCCATCTCTTATCAGATCGAATCTTTGATAAAAGTTTTGGAGAAGAACCTTGGCAGAAAAAGAAGATTTAGGTTCGGAAAAAGCTGTCTTAGTATGGATCTGTCAGACGAACCAGTATGAGCCCAGCGAGGGGTGCAACCTTTAGCCATCGTTGACCAGGGAAGGTCCCATTTCCAGATCCATTATCGACCTAAATAATACGTGAAGATTCAATAAAAATCTTTTCCTGCTTCAGATTTCATTGTGAACCAATCCTGTTCCACAAAAGTGCGTTAGAAAATATCTTAGATTTGATTAGATTAAGGGCTGTTTGAGCTTGCACAGCTCTGGGCACTGCGCCTGCGGTGTCTGAATGAAACCTATTGTGCCAACCCATGTTGGGTTTCAGGGCAGTTCTCCTGTCCCTGAGTTGAACCAGAAGTTAGCAATCTTCTGTAGGTGAATGAGCTTGAATTTATCTAGGGGATTATCTCATAGTCAAGTATTTGCTTTCTAAGGCAGAAAAGTGCTGGACATTCCGTAATAATGCGCAGACATGTTTCTTCATTTTCGAGGCATAGTCTACAGAAAATATGTTATATGTTTTTTGGAGAATAATGCCTCAGATTTTTTACAAAGTTGGCATTGTGTTACAAATTTAACTGTTGACCCATGTTTTCAATAAACCCCCAAGAAATACATCGAATATTATTTAAAAAATAGTTAAATAAATAAACTTAAGAGCTTCAAAATTAGACGTAGTTTTGTTTCTTAAAAAAATTAATTTGTAAGCAATAAACAAAGTGGGTGCATTCAAACGAGAGACAAACTATAAATGCGAACAGTGAGCAAAAAGGAAAAATAATAAATTATTTTTATAAAGTTAGTGTTAGACCTGGAGTGCATATCCCTCCAACGGAATTCCTCCTCGGCGAACCAACATAAGCCAAGCCGAGAATTCCTCCTTCGAATTTCAAATCTGTAAACAGATGAGCTAAACAAAAATCTTTGTGACTGTATTCCCGTGAAAAGACCTTTTTTTTTGATTAGAATGCAACAATAAGAGAGAGAGACAAGATAATAGTTTATGAAATTTCAAATGAATGAAACATACGAAGAGTAAGAAAATTTAAAATTTTGTTTGATTTCCATACCTCGAGAAGGTTCCTGACATCCCACTTTTCTCTAATCATGTTGTAGTGCGCTTCGCCCCCTCGCAACCGAGTCGGTTCAGAATGGACAACGATTTTCTTAATGACAAACCCCATTCCTTTGAATCCTTCTTGGTCCTGATAAGAAGTCACGTTTTATTATTTTAATAAATATGTCTGTTTAGGGAATTACCGAACGATCCTGCCAGACAGTGTCGTTGTAGATCTTGTGAACACGGTCAATTAGACTGATCTGTAGAAATAATATTAATGTAAGTTTTGATTTTTTGTTTGACCCATATATTTCCTCCGGGTGCATCCATATTGCACGCAGAGGTGATGATAGACAAAGCCACTTGTTTTCCCCTTACCAAGTAGTTAATGGTGGTTTTTGTGTTGCCTCCACCCATTTCTTGAAAAAACCGATAGTCGGCTACTAAGAGCAATGGACATCGTGTTTTTGTCGGTGTGTATTCGTACTGATCTGCTTGACGTTTCCGTCTTATCGAATGTTTTTTCGAAACTTCTTCTACATCCGTTTGATGGAAAAAACTATCGATTTCATTTTCTGCTTCATCTTCTTGTTCCAATTCTTGAAAACAAACAAAAAAAACAAGGCTAATTGAGCATTGAAAAGAAAGAATATATTTACTTTCTTACCCAGTCCTTCTTTTACATATCCACATGTCATAGGAGCTCCAAGTTCGCCTTTGCTTTTATTCCAATCAAGTTTAACATCAGACGCTTTATAAACAACCATAGTTTTGTTGTCGTGGTCTTTCATATGTCTCCATGCAGGCTGTAAAATAGTTAAAATCTTTACTTTTTAAGAATTCAATATTTTACCTCAACATGATATGCGTCGTCCGGTAGATGGATGACCATTGTCAAGAGACCATCTGTGATATGAGCGCGTACATTTGATTCCATTTCTCCGAATACTCGTCCCGAGTAAAAGTGATCATGGTCTATACAGTAAAAATGTTTATCAAAAGCTTTTCGAATAAGGCATACATAGTATACACATACCCATATGAACGATAGCTTCCTTGCCATCGCCATCCACTGTAAACGCTTTAAATTTGCTATGCAAAACTTCCTTGTGCGGATGTAAAATTAAACGAAAATGTTTACCCAACGACTTAAATTCGACTTCTTTGATAACATTGTAAGGGTTTGAGCTATATTTTGAGCCTCTTTTAACTATTTTATGAGCTACATCGTCTACGTGCAGAGTATCAAATTTTTTGAGGGTCCGATGTAGAGTAGCTGAGAGGAATATTTGAGTTAAAATTTATTATAAATATCAAAAGCTTATTTAAGAAACAGCTTACATGCTTTTTGGAATGAAAAATTCAAGAAAATAAAGAAAATAACACAATTATTTATGGAAAATGAAAACTTTGTTTTCATATTTGTGGTTTTTGACAACTTATTGATTTTCGCCAAGTTTGGTTTTTGCAAATGAGGGAGGTTCACATTGAATAACTTGGTCTGATGGATTTGGGATGGTAGGATGTTGTTATTGTTTACACTGTCAGACTTGTGGCCGTAGCTTTTAAACGACTACTGTCTAAATTCTAGGGTGCTTAAGAAAAACGTTTCAAAAACAAAAGCTACCAAAGCGTAATTATATGAAACAATTTTTTAACGATACAAAAGATGAAGAAAAAAGTGAACATGTTCATCTGCACCCATAATTTTTCATCTGCAACCATAATCCTATTCGTCTCTCTTTTTAACTTTTGTGCTTTGTAATCTTCATCCGTCTCGCTTTACTTTTCTGCACTTTCGCAGTTGCAGATGCATGTAAATTCAGCATAATGCAAGAAAATGCAGCGATTTTTTCTAGTTGCTTAGGTGATCATTACAGTTCAGACTGAATTTGGTCCTTAACCAACTACTTCCATCAATAAATTCGATTCGGGCAGGCTCTTTTCAGTTTTGTTCTTTATGTCGAATGAGTCGATTAAGCGTAGGGTGGATGAAGTGGCGAGAAAACTCCGCTATCTTCTGTGATCGAAAAATGCCCCCTAAGCTGAAGGGAAGACTCTACACAGCAGTTGTCCGTCCAGCTCTGACATACGGTTCACAATGTTGGACAATGTACAAAAAGTATGAGAAAATTGACGGTAGCCGAAATGAAGATGCTTCGGATGACAGCAGGAGTAACAAAGCTTGATCGAATTAGAAGTACTAAGATCCGTGGAAGCCTTCATCTCAAAAGTACCATCTTGGACAAAATTCAGCACGACCGGCTCAGTTGGTATTGTAATGTTCAAAAGAGAGATCCGCAGAACCCCGTCCAAAAGGCAATATCGTACAACGTTTCAACAAATTCGCGACGAAAAAGAAAAGGCAGCCCAAAACACTCCTGGTACAAGCAAATGAAAAAACAGCAGCATTTGGTTGGCCTCAGACATGGAACAATCCAAAACCGGGAGGCTTGCCGACGCTTTCTGAGGTCAACGCGGCGTACCCCACAGGCGGATCAATAGTGTGAAGCAGAAAAGTGGGAGAGTTGTGATCGCTTCAAGATCACTACTCGTAACGCCGGAAATGAAAAGAAGAAGAGTCGATTAAGGTCTTCTTTAACTCAATTAAAAATTTGAGGAGTATTAAGGTATAGGTGTTAAGGTGAGAATTATAGTAGTTTCTCAGGTTCTACTCTGTTTGATGATTGCTGAATATGTCACTTTGAATATCTTAAAAAAAAGACAATGGCTGCGTTCGGATTTTTACCTAAAACGAACTAGATTCCTTTCGTGACATTTGTTGTTAGTGTAATCCCATGTTAAAAAGCAGCTGACTGCAAAACATCTTTTGAGGGGAAAGCGATCCAAAGGTACCTTAAAAATCATGGTATAGCAAGCTACCCAATTTGAAATTTGAGAACAGCTGACTTGGATTCATTTTTGTTTTGCTTTCTGTCATAGTGCTTTGTTGCAAAATTGTTTTTTGTAAACATAAAATTTAAAATATGGTGCTCCTAATTAATCTAAACGACGTTGTTTACGAAGTAAACGATTGTGAAGAAGTTTGCAATCGAATAATAAGTGGTACGTGTTGTTTGCTATTTTTAAAACACATTTGGTTTGGTTTGTTTTCACTTCGATTTATCAGCTGTTTCTGATTTGACAGATACCTAATCTTAGCCGTTCGAAAACTTACCCGGATACAAAGGTATCCTAGTTATGCTACCCATTTTTTTTTTTCGAACGCACCCAATGTGTGTGTGGCGGCGACTTACGGCGAATTGCTCGTCGTACCAGTTTGTACACCACCACTAGATGTCAGCAAACAGACTGGGAAGAAATTCAAACAATTTCCCAACGGACAAACACTCACTCTGTTTTGCAACCTTCAAGTGTTAAGTAGTGTTTTCCGTATATTCCATATTTTCAAGTTACTGCATCAATTGTTATAATTTCTTATTCAATAATTGATTACTTATAAATAAAGTTACAAATTTGACAACAAATTGTGTGTGTGTGCTCATTTCCCAAAGCAAGTAGCTAAATTGGTGACCCCGACGTGATCGTGGAAAAGCGCACATCATAGACAAACAAAAACAGCACAAGTAAGTTTCTCAAAATTGTAATTTTTTTTTTTTTGCACAACAACATAATGGCTGAGGAAGATCAATACGCGGCTGAACTCGCAGCTTCCCCACCTCCACCTGACGGTTTCCGAAACGGGTATCAGGCAGAGGAACCAAGAGCTGAAATGTTGGAAATTGCCGCACTTCGGCACATTAAGATACCGCCGTTCTGGAAGAACCTTCCTGCTCTCTGGTTCATTCAGGTGGAAGCGCAGTTTCACAACCACCGCATCGTCTCGGATAGCAGCCGATTTAGTGCGATAGTTGCGTCTCTGGACCCGGAGGTACTGACTGAGGTATCAGACCTTGTCCAAAAACCACCGGCATGTGAAAAGTACCTAGCCTTGAAAACGCAAATAATTGCAAGGTTCACAGAGTCCAAGGAGAGGCAACTAAATCGGCTTATGACATCCCTAGAGCTAGGCGACAAACGGCCATCAAGTCTGCTGAGGGAAATGCGGAGACTAGCTGGTGAAAATGTTCCAGACGAGATGCTTTGCACTATTTGGATGTCCAGGATGCCCAACAACGTTCGTGGAATCCTCTCCGCTAGCCAAGACGTCAACCTTACGGCACTGGCGGACATCGCGGACAAAATCATGGACAATATGGCATCCAATGAAGTGTGTGAAGTGCGCAAGGAGCAGAAGCAGCCCACTGACGTCAATACCAGGCTTCTCACCATCGAGTCATCTTTGGCTACGCTGACTCAACAAATGCAGAAACTGCTGTCACATGGTTCGACCAACAAAAGCCGAAGTAGATCTCCTCATCCTTCAAAAGGCAAAAACTCCAGCTCACGAGGAAGTTCCAAAGATGCTGATATCTGCTTCTTCCACAAAAGATACGGCAAAGAGGCTCGCAAGTGCAAGGAACCCTGCAAGTATGCAAAAAACTAAACCAGCTGTTGTCTACTAAGGCGGTCGACAACAGCAACTACAGAGTCAACAAGGAATGCCGCCTTTACGTGTACGACAAAAACACCAATCAAAAATTCCTTCTCGACTCGGGTTCCTCGATTTGTGTTTTGCCACGTACCGCTGCCTGCCGAAACACCAAAGCAGAAACGACTCTTCTGGCAGCAAACAACTCACCGATCCACACATATGGCGAGAAAATGCTGACATTAAATCTGGGACTCCGTCGAGCTATAACCTGGCCTTTTATCATCGCAGATGTTAAAACTGCCATCATTGGAGCTGACCTTCTGGCACATTACGGGCTAGTCATCGACCTGAAATCCAAACGTGTCGTTGACAAAGTGACATCACTAGCCGTATCTGCCGAGATTGATGCCACAAATTCGTCAAAACTATTGACTATCAGTGGCCCGGAACCATACGTCAATCTCGTCAAAGAATTTCTTTCGACCAACGACAACACCAAGTCAAAGATTTTCAAGCCAGAAGCCAAAGTCAACACCGTTCAACACTGCATCATCACAACAGGTCAACCAGTTGCAGAACGACCAAGAAGACTTTCTGGTGACAAGTTGAAGCAGGCCAAAGCGGACTTCGAAGACTTCGTAAAAAAAGGCTACTGTCGAACATCCAGTAGTCCTTGGGCAAGTCCAATTCATTTGGTGGAAAAGAAAACTGGTGGATGGCGATGCTGCGGTGACTACCGTCGTCTCAATGCGAAGACACAGCCAGATAGTTACCCTATTCCTCACATCATGGATTTCACAGAACAGCTCAACAACAAAAGCTGGTTCTCAATCCTGGATCTCGATAAGGCATACTATCAGATCCCGATGTCACCTGAGGACGTCCAAAAAACCGCGGTGACGACACCATTTGGACTGTTTGAGTTTTTAGTCATGCCTTTCGGACTGAAAAACGCTACTCAAACATTCCAAAGGTTCATGGATATGGTACTACGTGGGCTGGACTTCGCATTCTGCTACATAGACGACATTCTGATTGCTTCGGAATCCCAAGAGCAACATCAGAAACACGTTCGACAGGTGCTACAGCGTCTACAGGAACATAACTTGATACTCAACATCAAAAAGTGCGTCTTCGGTAAGTCTCAAGTTACCTACCTAGGCCACTCGATCAACAAAGACGGCTGTAGGCCACCAGAAGATCGGATCGAGGCCATCGCAAACTATTCGAAGCCAACAACCATCGTCGAGCTTCGTCGCTTCCTTGGAATAGTGAATTATTACCGTCGCTACATTCCAAATTGTGCTCACATTCAAGCACCATTGAATGAGCTTATCAAGGACTCTAGAAAAAACGACAAGCGACCAGTTGCATGGACCTCTTCCGCAGAAAAAGCATTCGAACTCTGCAAAGACAACGTCAAGAAAGCCGTTTTGCTCAACCACCTCAACCCAAAAGCAAAACTTTTCTTGACAACAGATGCATCGGACGTTGCTGTTGGTGCCAAGCTGGAACAAGTGTGTGAGAACGAGTTTCAACCGATCGGTCTCTTCTCGTGCAAACTATCCAAACCTCAGAGTCGTTACAGCACATACGATCGCGAGCTACTAGCGATATATCTTGCTGTACGATTCTTTAAACACATTTTGGATGGTCGACCGTTCACAATTCAAACCGATCACAAACCACTTATATACGCTTTCCAGCAACATTCGGACAAGGCACCTCAACGTCGCTTAAGACATCTGGATTACATATCCCAATTCACCACGGACATAACCTACCTGCCAGGTGAAGAAAATGCTGTAGCTGATGCACTGTCGCGTGTCAACACCATAACCACGCCAGTGCAATTCGACATAAGGGAGCTACACTTGTCACAATTACTCGATGCAGAGCTTCAAGAGCTATTGAAAAACGAAAAGTCCGCCCTGAAGTTGAACAAGCTCGCATTGGAACCTGATGTGAAGATTTATTGTGACGTCAACCACAACATCATTCGACCATACATACCAGCGTCACTTCGTCGGAAGGCTTTTGATTCTGTTCACGGCCTCGCACACCCAAGTGGACGAACAACAAGTCTACAGTTAAGACAAAAGTATGTGTGGCCGAACATCAAAAAGGATGCACTGGAATGGTCACGTACGTGCATCCAATGTCAACGCTCGAAAGTCAACAGACATACGCACCCATCACCAGATTCCATCACAGTTCCGGAGCAACGATTCCAGCATGTCCACATCGACATCATTGTTTTGCCACTCTGCAAGGGCTACAAGTATTGTCTAACTATGATTGATAGGTTCAGTCGATGGCCCGAGGTAATACCCATACTGGACATGACAGCTGAGACAGTGGCAAGTGCATTCTACACTAACTGGGTTGCACGGTTTGGTTCACCAGAGCAACTAACCACGGACCAAGGCACTCAGTTCGAATCGTCACTGTTCAACGAACTGACCAACATGTGTGGAACTACACGCATCAGAACATCACCATATCATCCGGCATCTAATGGACTTGTCGAACGTTGGCATCGTTCCCTTAAAGCCGCTCTCATGTGTCATGAGAAAACCAACTGGGTTGATGCTCTTCCAACAGTTCTGTTGGGATTGAGAACAGCTTACAAAGATGACATCAAAGCCTCAGCATCAGAGATGCTTTATGGAAAAAATCTCCGAGTTCCTGGTGAGTTTTTTGTAAGTAACCAAACATTTTCCAATCCACAGGTTTTTCTTGATAAACATCGAGAGACGATGAGAAGACTTCGGCCAACAGGAACGTCAAACCATGCCAACAATAAAATTTTTGTTCCGTCCGATCTCCAATCATGCTCACATGTTTTCCTGCGATGTGATGCTGTAAAAAAACCATTGCAGCAACCTTACACTGGCCCACATCCTGTAATGAAAAGAATTACTAACAAATTGTATACCATCAAAGCAAACGGAAGAACAATCAATGTTTCCATTGATCGCCTAAAACCTGCGCATATTCTCCTTGAAAACGTTCCATCTCCATCTACATCCATCAATAGTCAATCGTCTTCTTCAGAAATTACGACTTCCAAAAATTTTCATCCTGAAAATAAAAATAAAACTCACAGAACAGCTGATGAGAAAACAAAACGAAAAGTAAATTTTTGTTTGACATCTACATTTAAATCATCGTAACTTCGTCACTGAAGGGGGAGTTATGTGGCGGCGACTTACGGCGAATTGCTCGTCGTACCAGTTTGTACACCACAACTAGATGTCAGCAAACAGACTGGGAAGAAATTCAAACAATTTCCCAACGGACAAACACTCACTCTGTTTTGCAACCTTCAAGTGTTAAGTAGTGTTTTCCGTATATTCCATATTTTCAAGTTACTGCATCAATTGTTATAATTTCTTATTCAATAATTGATTACTTATAAATAAAGTTACAAATTTGACAACAAATTGTGTGAGTGTGCTCATTTCCCAAAGCAAGTAGCTAAATGTGCAAGGTCTCAAAAAATAACACAGTGTATACGATGCCCTAGCTACGGCGAATTCAATGAAAGCTGTTAGCTGCCAGCCGGCGTATAGTTATTTCAATATTCCATCCCTCTTTTCAATTATTTCTATTGCAAAGTGTCATTTGTGCGTGCGGTAAAATCTCTTTATTTCGCTACCATTTCTTTCGTTTGGAAAAGCAAAAACCACACGTGTAATTTTATAAATTAAATTATTCTAAATAACACAAATTTTGGAAACATGTCGAGCCCAGCTAATTTAGAAGGCGAAAACTTCTATGGTATGTTAAACTAGTCTCGATTACTTCCGCTGACGCGGTCTTTACTTCAATTAATAAATTTTATCATGTTTTGCAATTAAGGAGTAACGCTGAGCGAAAAGGAACCTCTGCAACAATTCGTTGTTGCTGAATCCGACAAATATGAGATGGATCAAAAGTTGATAATCAAACAAATATGCCTCGGTGCCGAAGCCAAAGAGGGTGAATTCAATGTCGTACAGGTTAGTAACACGCTTGATTTTGTGGTGAATGACTTGTGTGTCTTGTGCAAAAGTACAGTTGCCGCATATGTCTGGCACAATCGTAAAATGTAAACATATCTATAAACATATCCATATTCTATTCAGGTTGAAACAAAAGTCTCAGACAAGAAAGACCTAAAAATTCCAATCGCTGTGTTAAAGGCGGGCGAGACACGCGTACTCCGACCAAACCTTGAGTTCCCAAGCGCTTCGGTCACATTCAAACTCATTCAGGGCACTGGTCCAGTGTATATCCATGGCCAACACATTGTGAATGAAACTGATGCTGAAGAAGTGTACTACGAAGAAGAGGAAACTGGTGATATTGACGAAGAGGCACCTCCACAAACTAATGGCAACAAAAACCCCAAAAAGAAGTGGTGAAGTGTAGGCTCTAGCTTTTGAACACAATGGCCAAACTATTCAACTGGCCATTGGGGTTTTAGAGTAGGGACGATTCTTTTATTATATAAGGCCGCGAATTTGATGTAACAGAAATCGCACAGACAAACAGACACGACAGTATGAAAAAGATTCCAATAAATTTCTTTCAGTAAAATAAAAACAAAAAATAACCAATAAAAGTTATGAAAAACATTGTAATCATTTTGAAACTGGTTTTTTTGGAACAGTTGAAGTTGCTTTCAATTATTCAGTCGTTGCTTTTGGAGCGGCAAAAGTAAATTTTTAGAATGATAAGGAATTTTGAGCTGAGAAGCTATCTGCGATATTGGGCTTTGTCGGTTGGGTTGTACTTTCGATACATAGATAGGTACGACGAAAACCGATTATGATTTATGAGGAATGGACCCATTAAAAGTTCCTACTACAAATCATGAAACCCAAAACAAAGATAAACCGACCATGAATTACGACATGGAAATGTTAGAACGATAACAAAACAACCCCCAAAAGCAGTCGTAAATGACATCGAATATCATGAAACGTAAAGAAAACGAGGAGTTTTTTTTTTAGTATCGTATTTTGGGGTACGAGCCCTAACTTACTAATTTTAAAGTTTTGAAGAGAATATTGAATTTCTCGATGTGCTAAGTGCCGATGAGCAGTAGGATTTAATTGCTGCTTTTCCTGTGGTAATTCTACTGCCGAAGCTATATTTGTTATACAGGTTAAGCAGTCTAAATTTAGAAAGAGAATACTCGTTGAATACACTATTGACAGAAAAGGCATATAAAATGTGTCCCATGGATTAGTCTTAGCTTACTCATCCTCTAAAACGTCTTTATTAATACGGAAAGTAAAACCTTACTGAACTTTTATATTTCGGGATCGAAGTGATGCCTCATAGAGAACCCCGTTTTAGAAAAATCCAGCTATTTGCTTTAGCGGTAGAAAAGAAGAGCTTAAAAGTAAATACCACGCAAAAATTTCTAACTTTTTGCACAATGATTAAAAAACCATATGATCACAAAAAAAAAAAATTTAAGTGTAACCTAGTCCTTAGTCGGGCTAATACAGAATTTTTGCTCAACAAGCGTAAGCCTTCAATTGTCATCAAAATGTCAAAACTTTATTTGGAAAAAATTTATCAAAATAAATAATTCTTCGTTTACTACGTTTTACTGCAAAGTTTTATTTTTAAGATTAAACAAAAATTCAGTATGCGTTCGCGTTCGCGAAGTCCAGCATTTTCAGTTACCCGGGAGCGAAGCCACCGCAGTAACATAGATTCCGAAAGATGGTCCAAAAGAAGAACAAAAAGTCCAAGTTTCGATAGAGAATCGCATTCGTACGGTGATCACAGATCAAACGATCGATACAACAAACCAAAATTCGACAGAAGACATGGACCAGGTGGTCAGCAAAGGGATGACCACTTCATGGATAGTCGGCGCATTGAAAGAGAAACTATTGGAGAAGAAGGTATATCCACTGTCTGGGGCAAGTCACCACAACGACGAGAAGCATACACAGATGACGATGATGATATGGACGGAAACACTGTCGACAACACACATACTTCATCGAAGAAAAAGAAAAAAAAGTCCAAGCATAAGAAGTCTAGTTCCTCTTCCTCGAAGAAACAGAAGAAAAAGAAATCAAAGAAAAGCAAAAAGAAAAAGTCTCGACGCAGCTCTTCAAGTAGCAGCAGTAGTTCTTCAGGTTCAGAGTCCGAATCGGAGATGTGGGTAGAGAAGACGAAAGATAGTAAAAAATCAAGAACAAGCACAGAAAGTGATCCCAAAAATTCAGGTTCAGAGTTTGTTGTCCCTGATGCATTAGACAATTCAACAGAAGATGTTGGCCCCACTTTGAGACAGACAAGTGGTTTGACCCAAAAAGATTTCGGCCATGCTCTATTGCCTGGAGAGGGTGCTGCAATGGCAGCTTACATAGCAGATGGTAAGAGAATTCCCCGCAGAGGAGAAATCGGTTTGACATCGGACGAAATCGCAACATTTGAGTCTGTGGGATACGTAATGAGTGGAAGCAGGTATGGTTATTGTTTGGATTTTCTATTTTATTCAACTAACTTTTCGTTTTTGCTTTAGACATCGGCGCATGGAAGCTGTTCGTATTCGAAAGGAAAATCAAATCTATTCTGCTGATGAAAAACGTGCATTAGCCATGTTTAGCAAAGAGGAACGGCAGAAGAGAGAAAACAAAATTCTTTCCCAATTCAAAGAAATGATAAGCTCCAAGTTGAGGGCAGACAAAAAATAGTAAACTGATGGTTGTTAGAGATTTCAGTTAGTAAATTAAAGTTCAATAGAAGGAGGCTTTGTTTTTATTTATGTTTTTTAAGAACTTATGTGGTTTTTTGAGAGATTGAAAGTTCTTGGTGGACGATCAGAGAAAATCGTCAACCCAGACAGAACTGTTATACTGGGAAGTGCATTGAAAGTGGTTGTGAGATTCACTACTAAATAAAACTATCTATTGCACAATTGAAGAATAAAAACTATTTCCTTCACAGAAAGTGGACATACATAAGCTACGTTGAACAGCTTCCTTTTCTAGTTTCAAGCTCTAACTCACGTTTCACAGAAATTTTTTTTCGAATTTACTGGTAGCCAATAATTGTTCGATGCAGGCGCAGCCTAGGTACAACTGTCACATGTCCGCTATATACAAAATGTCATCATTTTGCGATGGCGCTTATGTACTTCAATATTCATACTTCTTCATGTGTTCTGTTTGCGTTGCGGCAAATTTTATAATTCTAAGAGAAAATGTTAACTGATTTGAAATAAATATATGACAATAAATTCTTCATAAAATAAGATAAGTTTCAAACGTTGTTTTGCTACTCCAAAACTATCGCATTACGTCTTCCGCAAGTAAATTATAACCTCAAACTTTCAACAAATAACTACCCGAGCTCGTGCCGCTGCTGAGTGAAAATGTTAGTACCAATCTGAGTTAAACTTTAAAAACACGAAACAGAGAGGGTCTCAGAATTGAAAAAACAATTATCAACAACCATTCGTTCGCTGAGAGTCGCAGTCGACAAGTCGGTGTGTTCTTATAACAATAGTAATCGTATAGCCATGGCTTCGAAAGATCTTCCGTCGCCTAGTGAAATAGCTCTAATAACGCCTGGTGTCGAGCAGCCACCTAGTGCTATTGGTGGTGCTGGAACGTCGTCTAACAATCAGTCAGATGGTGTGCAATCAGAAAAAGTTCAAATGAAAAAACAACTCGGTCTTCTCGAAGGAGTTGCTATTATTTTAGGTATAATTTTCGGTTCGGGAATATTCATATCGCCAAAAGGTGTTATTCGGGAAGTGGAAGCTGTTGGTACATCCTTAGTTGTTTGGGTACTATCTGGACTCCTGTCTATGATTGGGGCACTATGTTATGCAGAGTTGGGCACGTCAATACCCAAATCCGGTGGGGATTACGCTTATATTTTCGAAGCATTTGGATCGTTGCCTGCGTTTCTATATCTCTGGGATGCAATGATGATATTTGTGTGAGTACTCATAATTTAAATGTTCCATTGATCAATTAAAATGCCATTGGTAGATTTGCCTGGTCTATAAATTAATTAAATATGAAGAAGCATAAAACTGGTGTGTTCATTCTTTAGTTCAAATAATGTTCTGCGTGAGTTTTGTTCGATATTGATGACAAATCATGGTTTATGATTAAGGCGCAGTAGATGTATCCTCGTTACTAAGTTATGTCGATTTCCTTTCACCAATTTGCAGTCGACTGCAGTCGCTACTAAATTCGATTCTTTTTTGGGTATTTAGGAAATTAAAAAAGTAGCGATTTTCTTTTTTATGAATGTATGTGTGGCCAACTGACTAATGAAGAAAAACAAGTACCATGAAACAAAACAATTACATTCGTATTGTTAAGCACACAATTTTTATATTTTTTTTCACCAAATGTTTTCCAAATTCACAACAAAATACAAAACAATTCTCTTTCCTTTAATTTTTTTCATATGCTGATATTTTTGTTTGCCGTTTTCGATCTGTCAAAATTGTTGTGTGTGTGAAAATCTGTGTGCAAATCCGTCCCAAAAAAGAGATCGACGGCAAGTCGATTTTTTTCCTCCTAAATGAATTCCTTTCAAAAAAAAATTGACTGCAGTCGACTGCAGTCGATTTTTTTTTTGAAAGGAATTCGACATTAGTCTAAGGGTTGAAGGTTAAACCAACACGTCCTATTTATGTCGTTGCCCATATCTACTGGGAAAGTTTTTTTCGGTGTCATGTGTTCTTATGTTCAATGTAGGTTTCCTTTTCTGCACGAATGGCAGCACATGCGGTGTCGGATGATGCACGTTTGTGTTTTATTTCATCATCATTATCGTATCCTTTGGCTGGAAGGAGCTCATAAAAAAGCAATTGCTATTGCGTTTGATTGGTATAGTAACAAAATCAATTAAACAGAAATAGCAAAACGTAATTCAAATCATTTAAACATGATGAATTGTTTTATTCTATCAACAAAATTTTGGATTTACTCCAGTGAATTTTAATATTTACTTACATTTTACACTTGGTCGCTGTAAGGACTCTGGCTTTTACTTTTTTCTTGACAAATTGACCTTGGATCCTTAAATAATTTAAAATGTTGGAAATATTACGTTAGGGGTAGCGCTATAATCGTCGCGTCGGTCAATAGCTCGTATGCTTAACGATGTACTAAATGCTTTCAAGTGTTTTTAATGTCGCCTTCATAAAACAAACAAGAAAACATAAGCCGCAAACCACACAGCTGATTAGTGTGGATAATGTAAGTAGGTTTGGCATTTTATCCTTCACTGTTGTACGTTTAATGCATTTTGGTCATTAGTCATGGAATTTAAGAAAGAACTTTCGGCTATTATCCCCTACTGCGATATTTTACTCATGTTTAGCGATCAGTTGTCTGGTAACATTGAATTGAGTTTTGGTATTATGCGTATCGTGTTCCAGTTTATAGACTTTGTTGGTAATTTGCACTATTTTATGTTGAAACCAGACAGACATAACAATAACATACCTATACCTATAAACTTTGTTAAAAAAAAAAAAACAGATGAGATCAGCTCAGAGCAGAAAAAGAATTCTGAAAAATGTAAGGCATCTTAAAGCAGATTCAGCTTAGTAAAAAAACACTTGCTAAAGCAAGTAAATTTGATATCTATTCAAACACAAATACATATTTGCAAACATTGGAGTCAAACCTAATTTAACATTTTAGATATTCAGCCCTATCACAGATTCCATCGTAGAAAACTTCCACACAGAAAGCTAAGTTACGATCTACGAAAATTTGTGATCACAAAATACGAATGGAATCGAAGAAAGCATTTCCAGTTGCCACACTAAATACCGCCATGCTGGTTATCGAAATCAGCTGTTTTACACCAAATGTGCAAGATCATTCACATTTTTCTGCAAAACACAACTTTTTTCGTATATAAGGACGACGATTTTACATTCCACTTGGATTTGGTGATGCTGAATCTACGAATTTCGAAATTCGTTCCACTCCGAATGGATTATGTGATATTAACATCGGGAAACTTAGACTTTTTTGGATTACGATGGAATCTGTGATAAGGCTGATTAGGTCCGTTCGTTGAACTTTCCCCAGGGTTGACTCAACCTATGAGTTGTCAAAAAAACCTGTGTTTTCCAGTCCTCAAAAAACGCTAAACCACAACACATCCCTGTCATAAAAAAAATACATGCCATTTGACAGCCCTCAACTCGGCACAGAAAAAACCTATGGCTAGTTGAGGGAAAACCTAGGTCAACAATAGGGCTCAAAAAACACTAAGTTTGACATTTAGGGCGACTTTAGGTTTCTCAAAAACACTTTGTGGGGACCCCAGGGCGACCCTAGGGCTTCAACGAACAAATCTATTAGTTCAACTGATTCTATGTTTTACAGTACAACAAAAAAGGTGGGTTTTGCATAAATAAGAGCTCCTAAGAATTGTATTTAAAAGTCATTATAAATGTATAATATTTTTATTTATTTTAGAGCCTTGTTTTATTGAAATTTGAAAGGATTATGTTGCTTTTCATTGGTTTCACTCAAAAATTTAATAATTTAAAAAAATATATAAAATAAAAATTTGGGGCCTAACCCATTTCCATTACCTACACCGCATTGCTAACTTAAATAAAACAAATGGGGTGGCACAACAGAGGGGAGAGCCCGCGGACCTAGCATGCTTCTCCTCAATCATACCTTGTGACTTGTGAGTAATTGGTTCGGAATCTGCAAAATTATTTAGAAGGGACCGATTCCGATAGACTAAGTTAGAAACCGTTCTTTACGGCAGTGTATTTACTCTTGGAGGGGTTTTCAATTCTTCGCGAAAGGCAACATCGTTAAAAAGCATTTTTTGTTTGTCTTTGATGTTTCCGGAACTCGGTTCTTGAACCTCTGACGCAACAGACAGACATTCTAAACACTACGGGTTCCACCATTAATTATTATTATTATAACTACATATTATTATTTTTATTAACAGAATAATTAAAGAGAATTACAAAAATAAATCTTATTTTAAAGCACTAGCTGCAGAGGCTATCGGCTTAAATTCACGTTTGACTTATGTCGCTTTCTATTGGTTTCACTCGTGGAAGCACTCATTTTAAAAACCAATAAAACCCCCAGCCTATGGCTCTTGAAAAATATTCCTTGAAAAAATTTTCTTTTTGACATTTGAGTAACATGTGTTAGTGCTTCTTGAATCGATTCTCACTTCAAATCGAGAAGCGGCTGTCACTCCCCAGAATCATGAGAAGCGATCTTTCTGCACCAATGGAACGAACTGAGAATGCTCCCGGACGCTCCTGGACGGTTCTTTTCGTCCAATGGAAAGCAAAAGAAGGTAAAGGGGTTAGATTTATAAGGTCCGTATTATGAGTAGCGAATCGAACGTTCGACTGGAAGCGAATGTTTTAGAGAAACTCATTTATTGGATTATTATCATTAAACTTCGTCCATTCTCTTATCTGACATACCTTAAACATCGAAAAAAAAAGTTTTCTACAAAGTCTTTGTTTTTACAACCTATAATACCGCTATAAAAAAAGCTCGCAAAAACATTCGCTTCCAATCGAACGTTCGATTCGCTACTCATAATAGGGACCTAAGTTTTATTTAGATAGAAAATGTCTGAAGTTAGATTTGTAGAATACAAGATGTTATGTGTTCTTTTATTGAATTAAGATTTTCAGCAGAATGGTTTTTTAATCGGGCCTATCGAGGTAACCATCGGAGCGGAGATTTCTCCGCAGCGAATTTTTTTCGGAGATTCAATTTTACTGCGAAGTAATTGTCGTCGTAAGAAATTTTTCACATATGCGGCCATGCATTGCACTCCCAAAACTAAAAGCTGCGCAACAAAAACTTATCAGAGAACGTCGGATCGTCCGATCGGAGAACTACCACAAAGCAAAATGTCTCCGATCGGAGAGAATTCCGCTCCGACGGTTACCTCGACAGGGCCGAATATTGATAAGATAGAGTTGTCTTTTTAGATAGTATTTAGAATAGTGGTTGGTAGAGCGCATTGTCCTATGCCAAGAATGTGTCTGATGTCGATCGTGGAGTTGGATTTGTGTCAGTTTGGAGGATTTTCTTTTTGGAGTAAGTGTTGGTGCGTTCCAGATGTGTGGCCTTATCTTAGTTTTACAAAATTTAAGACATCGATTTTCGGGATGTTTGTCGGGTAGTTTTGTTTGATGCGGTCAGGGTTAATGGTGGTGTAATGATGGGCGTAAGTTTTCCATTTTTCTTGTTTGGATTGGTGGTCGAGGGTTTTAAATGAGTTGGTATTATCTTTTTGGGTAAATGAGTCGAAGAAAAGTAGTTGCATTTTGTGAGAGAAGGCCACTGCTTTGTTGTTGTACTCGTTCCCCTTTTTACCACCGTGACCAGGCACAAAAATGAGGAACGCTTCACTTCCTTGCGTAGGGGCCATGCTAACCATCTCTGTATCATTCCAATTTTAGTATATGTTCTTTCCGAAGTAAGAACTCCACCATTCAAAAAATTATCCTCTCTTCCGTTTAACGTATGGTCTTTGGGTATAAGTGCTTCTTGCGTAAACTATCACTTCAAATAGAGAAGCACTTTCATTGCTCGTTGGCAAAACAATGAGAAGCGATGTTTTTACACACCAATGAATGGTACGGTCTAAGAATGTTCGAGACTAAAAAAAGAAATTGAAAATATAAATCATAAGGATGAAGGTAAACACTTTTGTAGAACCTTTATAATACGAAAAACCTTTTTTAAGTGAAAAAACTGCAAATATAAAAACTCTACATTGTTTGTATTCAAGTTCAACAAATAGTCTTCAAGATTTATTGTTTGAGGATCAGCGTACGTAAGTGCAAAAGAAAAGGACCATATTTTCGTTTTGGTTAATTGTGTGTATTCCTCAGAATTTCTATTATATTGAAATCCGGTTTCAACTTATTACTGCCAAAATATCTGTATCTCGTTCAAAATATTGCTTTTTTGTTTTTGCCTTAAAAACAACTACAAGTATTACCGGGAACGAAAATCTTATTTTTTGCATCATCTGCTCTTTTAATTTTTTAGAGATGTAAACTGAACGTGTTTTTTTAGGTATTTTATTCTTTTTAATGTGAATGCTTATTGTCCTTGTGGACTCTACTTAAGTGCCCGAACGACCTTTTTCTTCGAAACATTTGGGCTTCTTTTGTCAACTTCTTTTTTTGTATTTGTTGTATTTTTATTTTCATCCGCTATAGCAAATTTCGTTATGGGTTAAACTTTTTTCCTTTGCAACTTTTTCTTTGTTCATTCGTGAGTTTGTTCTCCGTAGGTCTGATTGAGATGAAAAACGGCACGCAATTAGAATCTCTCAAACATGTTTGTGTAGTGTGTGGCGAAACTATGTTTGCACAAACACTCGTTTGTACAAACGTGTTTGCGTAGTGTATGGGCCCTATAACATGTTTTTTCCGAAAGTGAGTATTTATTTACTTTCATTTAGAAATAAAATTAATTCCACAACTTGTGTCCAAAGCTTAAAAAAAAACCAATCAACATATATCCATTCGTTTTATTTTTTAACTTTAGTAACTTTACTGAGTTGTTATATCTAAGTACCAAACAAAATAAATTATTCACTAGTTGAACTAACATATTTGTGCTCTTTATTACTTCCTTACTCAACTAACATCTGTCGCTAACAATAAGGTCTATTCTTCCGCTAACAGTACTGGCATGATCAAGGTCTTATAAAGCATTGCCTTGGTTTTTTAGAGAGGCTTTTATTTCTCTAGTGCCTTCTAGAGAAGTAGCGGTTGGCAAGTGTAATTCTTCGTTTGATCTCCGCACTCATGTTATTTGTCCGTGTCTATTACGCTTCCTTGGTAGATAAAGACCTGTACTACTTCCAAGTTAAGTTTGTCAATTGTGACGTTCTGTCGAATTCGTCGTTGTTCTCTGTTGACTACAGCATATATTCCATTTTGTCCTCATTAACCATCATTAATCCAATTTTGCTGCTTCTGTGTGATCGATTAAAAGATGGTTTATATTCAGCCCTATTATCGTAACAGATCGGAACGAAATTCATTCCGATTTGTATGAAATGTAAGATATTCGGCCCTATCGTGGTAACCGTCGGAGCGGAGTTTTCTCCGCAACGAATCTTTTTTCGGAGATTCAATTTTGCTTCGAAATAGTTGTCGTCGTAAGAAATTTTTTATAAATGCGGCATTGCATTCCCTAAACTAAAATCTCTGAAACAAAAACTTATCGGAGAACGTCGGATCGTCCGATCGGAGAACTAATACGAAGCAAAATTTCTCCGATCGAAAAGAATTCCGTTCCGACGGTTACCACGATAGGGCCGATTTGTATTATGGTAACGTTTCGATTGCTTAATCGGACATATCTCCGAAAAGAACAAAACAATGCGATGAGAATGTCAAACTCACCGCAACGCATCTAGAATTCATGCGATGCATGGCGATTAAGTGTGAAAAAGGTGGGAACGCATTCGGAATTCATGCGATGCATGCCGATTTCTTGGTTTTCTGTTCTATCCGATGTCTCCGACAGCAAAGTAGTCGCGGAAGGGTTGCACGTAAAAAAAAAAAAAAACATGAATTCTGAGGAAGGAACAGAACAACTAAATAAACATTTTTATTCATTTCTTTTGAAAGATTCTCTTTAGCTGGATAATAAAAAATAAAAATAAACAAAAATAATTCTGCGCCATCCATGATTCACAGACTCACTTGCAATTTATTCCACATATGTTTTATGTCAACTACATGCGTCAGTTTTTCCTTTACGAAATGGATACCATAAACAAAATAAATGTTACGATCGGAACTTCTCTACGATCGTATGTTTCTCAGATCTGTACGGCTGAGAATGTTCGTTCGTTGAAGTTTCCCAATGTTGACCCAGGTTTTCTTGACAACCCTATGAGTTGTCAAAAAAACCTGGGATTTCCAGTCCTCAAAAAACGCTAAACCACAAATCACCACACATCTCTGCCATTAAAAAAAAATACATGCCATTTGACAGCCCTCAACTCGCCAGAGTAAAAACCTATGGCGAGTAGAGGGAAATCCTAGGTCAACCCTAGGGCTCAAAAACACTAAGTTTGACATTCAGGGCGACTTTAGGTTTCTCAAAATACGCTTTGTGGCGACCCCAGGGAGACCATAGGGCTTCAACGAACAAGCCTATTGATATTACATTTCCGGTAAAAATAATACCTCACGTAAAATTTTAGCAAATTCGTTAGAGCCGTTTTCGAGAAAAATAGGTATTATCATATCAGTTGTATGGCAGGTACCGTTATTTCAAAACCTAGAGACCCAATTCCAAAAACCCCTCTGTAGGCTACTCCAGAGACCATGACTGCAAAATTTGAAGAAAATCGGTCAAGCGGTTTAGGCTGTAGATCCATATACGGACAGACAGACACAGACAGAATTGTAGGACCCACTTTTTTCGTACTCTCTATCATCGTAATGTCATATTTAATTGTTATCTCAAAATTTTTTTTCTGCACGATTGCAAGACTTGCCTTATACTACCTATAATCGCAAGTAAAAATGTGTTTCTACGAAAAAAAATTGTAGGTCCGTTCCATGCTCTCCGAAGTATGGTTATGAGAAAATCGCTAGGCCCAAGGGCTCCTGGCTCTATTGGGCGGCCCTTGTTTTTTATTTTTGTGGAATGATGAAAGAGCATATACAACATTTATTGAAGTATTTCAATCGCTATGCCTTTTTTTGGTTGATTTGTATTTGACTAAGTCTTGATAAGGCGAATAAATCTCGATTCATCGTTTCATCGATATGACCATTCTAAAAGTAAGGGTGTAGCAAAAAAAAGGTGGTAGATCATTAATAAGCTTTGAGAACCTAGAGGGACGCCCCATTTTGAAAATTTTACTCTGATTGTCGACTTAGGTATGTGGATGGTATTTTCATGAATGTTTGAGTTCTGTTCAAATAATTTGATGGGTACGTTAAGCACAGGAAAATAAATTTTTTACCTTTTATAATCAAAGCACATAGGGTTAATTTCTTTTTCTTCCTCACTCTTATGCTGTTATTAAATTTACGAAAAAATCCTCTCTTTTGAAACATTTACAAAAAAAAAAATTTATTTTTTTCCGTTTTTTCCAAGATCTGTCGTTATGTAACTTAATTTGGTCGAAATTTTGTTCTTGTCTCGACGAAAGCTATCCGTCTTTGGTGTTTGTCGCATCTTATTCAAAACACCCTGTATAATAACTTTTTTCCAAAACTAATTTTACGTATCGAAATATTTTTTTTCCAAATTCGAATCATTTGTTCGAATCTATGTAGGTTGTTGTGAAAAACTATTTTTATGACCACTTCTATACGAAGTTCTACGAAGTATTCGAATAAAATATTGTTTTAAGTTCATCAGCACAATCCATTACCATGATCTCTGCCTGAAAAATCATTTCCTTAGAAAGACTCGTATACAGTAGTTTATTTGAAATTCTTATCGCACCTCTATTTCGGCATTCTGTTTGTTTAGTCATAAAAGACTAGAACTCAAATGAAATGAAAATGAAGTCATAAAAGACGGAGCTCAACTTCAACGTCATTGATAAGACAACTGAAAAACAAACACTTGAAACAGTTAGTTTCTTTAAATTTATAGTATAGTGGCACTTGACAGTAACAAAGCGTGCCACTTTTGACACAGATAACTTTTTGTATCTTTTTTTGATCTTTTTGTATTCGAAAAAACAGGCACATAATTTTTTAGTCGTTATTACCTACAAACAAGTCTTGATTGAATCTTATCAATTTTTATATGGCACTTCAATTAGGAAAATAATTGGTTTTGATAAGAGTCAAGTAGTAAACAAACAAAACGATTAATTAATTGAAGCCCATCTTAGGTGGGATTTTTCTTGATGTTGATAAACGAATCTTAAGATCTTTTTTTTCGTAGGAGTCGTACGGAAACTTTTAATACGCTACCTACACATCATGTGCTGATTGTTTTTAAGCAGCTTCTAAAATGTTAACCGTCATTCTATGATGTTGTAAATCAAAGTTTTAAACCGTGACGCAGGATATGAAATTCTGTCAAAAAACAGGTCAGATTCCTGGAAAACGAATAAAAATATCTTAAAACCCGAAGGAACAATTATTGAGGTGTGTACTGAAGTCAAAAATAAAGTTATCATCGCTGCAACAATCCATAACTTTTCCCACACTATTTGGGCTGCACGTGTAGCATCAAATATTTTTGTTTTGACCCAGACAATGTAAATACATCCAATTGAGATTGTCTAACATTGTGGACACAATATTTAATTTAAATTAATTCAAAAGCCTTGTTTGGGCTTTGACAACAAAACAATTTATTGGGTAAAGACCAAAGCTTAAAATTGTCCCGCTTTGTATTGTCTTGTGTAACATTTATCAATTTGTGGTTCGCTTCTTAATTGTATATCAACCAATCTAAATTATCGGACCACATAAGATTTCACAGTCTTCCTTAGCAACAATGTGAAAGACCGACGCGACCGACGGTTACAAATTTCTAATAGACAATTAAAAATAAAAAACGATATCTCAGACATTTCAATTAAGGCTACAAAATTCTTTCGAGCTTGATTCTTAACGATGAATAACGCGTGCGGTCAGTAATTTCTTTTAAAATAAAAGACAAGAATGTCAAAAATATTTCAAATAGAACCCAAGTAATGTTAACAAGCACCTTTTTCTAACATAAAACCAAGTTTGACCTTTCTTCGTAGGCAAATAAGACAAAATATGTAATTGGTTTCAAAAGAGCATAGAAAGAACAAACAGAAATAGAAAATCTTGTAATGAAAAAATTCCATTTATTAATTAGCAAAAAGAAAAACAAAATACATTTGTATGAACTGGTAGTGAGAGTTTTCTGTACTTCAACAGAACGCTGCAATATGGAGGAGGAGGAGAAGGAGGAAGAATGCAAGATTTCATCGTGCACAAGTTCAGCCAGCCAGCCATATAAATCAATTTGTTTAACATGCTTAATGCTATCAATATCAATAAAAATATTGTAATAACTTTAAAGTTATTAAACTAATGGCATTTTGCGAAAAGAAGAAAGAACATTCCATCTGTAGTCTCTCATCAATTATGACAACCTTTAATTGAATTAACCGAACGGCTAGGCTAGGAGATGAGACTACTCTTGGTGCTTTTATATAAAGAATAATTTTCCAAAAGAAATACCGAAAATTGTTTTTGAGTGAAGTGAAACGTTTGGGACCATTTTTTAAATTGACACTAATCTTTCTGAGTGATGTGCGCCTATATTTTTTAAATTTAGTTATTCCATGTCCCATTCCATATGGGCTACTTTGAAAGTCCAGCAGTATTTACCTTTGGTGCCTGTGGCGTGATGTTTAATGTGTCTGTCTACCTGTTAAGTGTGAGGTTCGAGTTCCAGTCCCGAATTATCAAATGAAAAAAGTGTTTTCCACGGCTTTCACCTTCAGTGAGAAACAGGCAATTTTGCTGATAGTAGTTTCATGCCATGAAAAATCGTTATTTTCGTCTATCTCGCTCCGTTCTCAAGATATGGAGCTTTTTACATTTTGGTCACCCAGGAAAGTGAGATTTCAGGAATGTTTTGATGGGATCGTATGAAGCGTCTCAAATGGAGTGCCTCATTGGAGCAACCCCCAAAAAATCGTTATTTTTCGTCTATCTCGCTCCGTTCTCGAGATATGGAGCTTTAAGCGCTTACTCAATTAGACGTTCGAAATCGGCAAATATTTGGAGGTCCCTTCCATTCCCTCAAAAGACATGGTTGAAAGAAGAGTTCTAGACCCCGATGATGCCTGCTCTGTTAGGCCACCCCATTTATTTATTTATCTAGCCACCTCCACTTCGTTTCAGAGGGAGCGTACTTAAAGGCGTTTTCTTGCCGCCTTTAATAGACACTACCTTGGCCCTTCTTTTTGAGAAGTGTGATTCCTTATCATGTTTTACTAGCCTTTATCTGTAATCAAAATGATTTTTGAGTTGAGTTTCGCATTTTTTTTAAATATACGCATACGCATTAAGTCTTCGTTATAATTTCAATAGTCTCACTTAATTCATAATTCGCATCTAGGGATCGAGCTTAAGGGCATAACAAGCAGCTCAAAAGATAACATTACGGAAAGCGAAACTGTATGAATATGAGTTAAAGTAGATGAGCAAACTTTAAAATTGCTCAAATAAACAACATTTCCTTGAAATCATAACTTGCCACTCACTAAAATGTCGCAAAGTGATTTATTTATTGCACCTCATATGCTACTTCAAATATTTAAAAAATTAAAAATGGTATAGTAGCTACTGATTGTGCGGGATGTTTGTATGGTTATTAGTGTACAGTCATAAGGTACCTACAGTGGTATATGTATCAACTCATAAATTTTCATAAAAACATCAGGACGACACGTTCTGTAAAATAGCAAAAATAAAACATTTGCATTTTTTAAATGAAAATTTGTTTGCATTCTGATAAAGCAAAGGTATCGTACTGAACGAAGATGAAGTTTAAGGTTCATTGCACGAATTAAGGTTTCCAGAGAAAAGTTTTAAAATATATCTTTCTCTTATACTTTCATTTTTCTCCCACTTATCTGCTCCACACTGGTAAATCGTTCGAACAGTTGAGCCGAAGTTTTAAAATCTTAATAAAAAAAAAAAAACAAATGACTAAATGCTAACTTCAAAGTTCCAATGGACAAATTTGACATACTTTCTTTTGCAAATGTTCATTTAAGCTCATATAAGGTTTAAATTAATAGAAAAATGCACAAGTGCACGGAAAAACGTGAGAACCAGATTTTATTTTCTTCTGTTTGGACTGTTCCTATAGCTGTCGATTCAAGAGATGGTGATCTAACATCGATTAGTGAAAGATTCGAAATTTGATGTCGTAAAGATCGACTTCTGTATGGATATCCTTACAAGCAGGTCCGGCGTGAGCTAAACTAGCTCCTTGTGAAAATTTACATAAAGTGTCTTTTTTCTAGTCTATTCTTTAGTCTAGGTCTAGTGGTACTATTCATTTTCCGTTATTTTTAAAAAAAAGTTATTTGAATTAATAAATTCAGCACCAGAGTGAAAAATATTGTTTAAAATTTAAATTGCAGTATTTGGTCGGAAAAGATAAAATTTATTTTCCTTTAGGCTGATAACTTAATTGCTAGTAATCATTTTTTTTACTCTTGCCAATGCGCAACCAGAACTTGGCGCTCTGTGCGTTTGCGCATATGGTGTTCCGCCCCTGCTTACAAGGTAACTTTCTGTCGGACTGGCTTTTCTCAAATATCTATAAATCTATTTTCTCAGGGGAATTGACACCTGCGGCCTCAACCAACATCTATCGTCAAATCGGCTTATACCCTCTTACACTTTATCGCGCCACCAAAGACGACGTTCTCCCAGTCCGCTACTTCTCTGCAGTTTGTTTTGAAAACCCGTCGAACCGGAGCGATGGTGTCCATCCGCTCTACATTTTATATGTTCATGTCGCGGTGCACCTCCTAAAGTTCGTTGTTGGATTTTCTTATCCGTAAGGGACCAAAGATGACTCATAGTATTGTTCTTCCGAATCAACCAAAGGGCTTCCTCATTTGCTTTAGATAAGGTCCATGATACCACTCCGTGTAGCAGGACTGAGAAAATCAAGACCTTGAAAAAGGGTTACTTTGGTTTTTCTTGAGAGGGATTATTTCTCAATAGTATTCTTAACCCAAGGAAGCAGTGATTGGCTGGAGTAAATCTTCGTTTGATATCCGCAGGTTCCCAGTGCAGTGGTGCCAGTGGCGTTAAGGTTCGGACGTCTGCCTGTTACGCGGAAGGTTCGTATTTCGAATTCCAACAGAAATGTGTTTCAACAGTTATCACGAGGAATTGGCAAGTGCCCCGATCGTAGATTCATTGCCATGAAAAGCGCTTTCTCGATTAGTCGTTCGGAATCGACAGAAAATTATCGATCCCTTCCATTCCCTCAGAAGGCATAGCTGTTCCCATGTAGACGAAGTCCTATACAACGTCGAAGGTATACCTATCTTTTGTGACATTTGTCAAATTCTTCGATGTTCTCTGTCCTTGTTTGATGACAGCCCTTAAAAAAACATCAATCCCATTTTTGCCGCTTCTGTTTCTATGTTCGCAAAAGCACCTATGACATCACGCTTGTTTGGTTGATAACGTCTATATCGTCTTTTAAAAATCATGCTTCTCAAGAATTCGACTAAATACTGTCATACGCGGCCTTGAAATTGATAAACAATATGGTGTATATTATACTGCCAGGTTTTTTTAAAGCTCTTTCGTAACTTGAAAATTTGGACGATAGTATACTTTTCACCACCAAAAACCAAATTGATAAGGACCTTTCAAATTGTTGACGTGTGGTTTCAGAGATTGACATCTAACAGCAAACAGGACCTTATATGCGACGTTAGGAAGGCTCATTAACTGGCACAATTGTAAGAGTATCGGTTTTTTAGCATCGGACCTACGATACTGAGGTTCCATTCATCGGGCATGCCTTGAAAAGCTCGGCGTCAAGGCCATTTGCACCTGCAGTTTTATGTGCTTTAAGTCCGTGACTCATGCAAATTGTGTATCTCCAAATCGAGTACTACAATCCCTCAAACCGGAAATCCCCTTTTAATTCATAATAATACTTAAAAAAGCATTTTAGCAAAGTGTAACTCCCTTACCTAACTTTAAAATTCGACAATTCAGCTTGAAAGTAAAATTTGTGTCTTCATCGCCGATAAGCAGTCTGCAGAAGCAGCGTTACCGTTGGATATTTTGGAAAAGTAGCAAAAAAAGGAGCACTCGAGAAAAAAGAAAGGTGGCACTTGAAATTAAAAACGAAACAACACCATATAATGTATGAAAAAATTTCACACATCTCAACGAATTCATAGGAGTTGAAGAAATCACATAACCCTAACAATCATTTTAAGGTTTATTGCAACGTAAGATAAAAACTAGAAATTTAACAGCTCATTTTTTATTGATAATTCAACAAAAATAAATAAATAAAAGTTTGAATAAATAATAAAAAAGAGATAAATAATAATTTATTAAAAAGAAATATTGTTCGATTACCTTTTCGGGACTCATGGGAGAATTACTAAGAACGGAAAGTAGTTTAAAATAAGTGAACTCCTATTTCGACTTGATTCATTTTCATGTCAAATCGATTAAATATTTTATCCCAAAGTATTTTATAATAGCTTAGAATATTTTTCTCAATTTCAACAAGTTCACTTTCCGTTAATCTTTGACTTACAACACAATTTTTGGCTTCAGAACCAAAGTAAATATACGAAGTCTTCCCCTTCCGCGATTTCCCTGCAATAATCTTTCGAAAACCCGTCGAGCCGGAGCGTTTGGGTCCATCCGCTATACATGGGCCAACCATCGTAGCCTTACGATGCGTACTCTTCTGGCTATGCCCATGTCGCGGTACAGCTCGTACAGCTCGTTGTTGTATCTTCTTCTCCACACATTGTCTTCGCATACGGGACCAAAGATCATTCGCAGAATTTTTCTTTCGAAGCGACCAAGGGTTTACGGCTTTACGGCGCGCAAGCATGGACTTTATCCCGCTTTCGATAAGGTCCATGCTTCCGCGCAGTAAAGCAGGACCGGGATGATTAAGGTCTTATACAGGGTTACCTCTATTTTTCTGGAGAGGGTTTTGTTTCTCAATTGCCTTCTCAACCCAAAGAAGCAACGGTTGGCAAGAGTTATTTGATTTCCGCACTGATATTGTTTTCCGTGTCTATAGCGGATCCTAGGTAGACGAAGTCCTGTACTACCTCGAAGTTTTGTCTGTCTGTTGCGACGTTCTGTCCAATTCATCGATGTTCAGTGTCCTTGTTTGATGACAACATAAACTTCGTTTTGCCCTCATTGACCATCAAACCCATTTTTGCCGCTTCTGTTTCAATACTCGCAAAAGCATCTATGACATCACGCTTCTTTTTCACATTACGTCAATATCGTCTGCGTAGGCGACTTTTGAAAGATTGTTCCTCTGGTGTTGACGTTTGAGTTTCTTACAATCTCGCGGCAAAACCTCGGCCGCTGATTCGTTGACTTAAACTAAGGAGTGACTTACACAGCCTATGTGCCAAATATTCGGGATTCGTTTTTTTAAATGAGTTTTGTTCAATGTGTGTGTTATGTTGAACTTTATAACTTTGAGTACTTTGAGTAACTTTTGTACGGATGAAAGATATGAAAACGTATGGTAAAATGGCATGGTGAATTGCTAACTTTAGATATACTTGTGGGGAATGCTAAAAAAGTGGCACAGACGGAAAGGTGGTGGCTCGGTGACACAGCCTAGGCAAAGTTTTTGTTACCTTCTGGTAAAACTTTCAAAACTTATTCCTATAAGTCATCTCTCATATAAATGACATGTAAAACAATTTTTGGAAAAAAAGCGTTCATGTTCTATGATCAATAGTAAAGCAACTTATTACGAAGATTTCAATTATCGAGTAGGCGCAGGATGGATCAAGTGGCGGGAGAACTCTGCTATCTTCTGTGATAAAAAAATACTGCCTAAGCTGAAGGAAAGATTCTACACCTTGGTTGTGCGGCCAGCACTCCACAATGTTGGACAATGTTAAAAAAAAAATATGAGAAAAGCGAACGGCAGCTGAGATAAAGAATAAAGATGCTTGAGGAGATAGTATAATAGAATTAGAATTTCTAAGATCCATCGAAGTCTTCATTCAATGAGGAAATCAAAAAACTACTTCTCTCTCTGGCTCTGGCTTACTCGAGGCTTAAAGGTACGCTCTTCGTGCTCAATTCTTGGTAAAATGTGTGTCTTGTGTATAAAGTTGGGTTCCAACTCAATCTTTTCTTGCTAACTTCCTTTCCTTGAAAATGCTACTTTGTCGTTTTAACATTCTTTGTAAGCTTGTAAAAAATGTCGTTTCATCGTTGCCAAGTGAGTTACATCTTTTTGCTATCTGTTTGCTACGTCTGTTTAGTTAACACCGTGTATTTGAAGTTTTGTATGTAACAACTGCACTTTAATTTGATCAATGTCTATATTGCTATGTTTTCCACCGCATCCAGTACATATAAATATTATTAATGCAATAATTCTAAAATGAATGCATTCTTTGTGCTTGACATACACCACCTTTTCCAATACAAATTACAATAATTCAAGTGTTGTCGTGAGAACTTCGCTGAGCACTCATGCCGTACCTTATTTCTCTAAGGCGTAGGTATTATAATTCCATTAATTGCATTCGTTTACAGTAGTTCACTTTCAACAGAGATAATTCGATGACCGAACTTGTCTGTTGCAATTAATGAACAATAAAACTTGCACAGTTGACCCCAATTACAGTGTATTATAAAGTGACAGACCTGTTGGTGGTATAAACTTTAAATTAAAATATAAAAAAAGTTGAGAATGGTAACACTTCACGTCTTAATTCAACAAAAGCATTGGATGGAACGTATAGGTACGTATAGGAATATAATATCTCTCAGCTTAGAAAACTAAAAAAAGTTTAATCACGTACATAGGTTCGATCTAATCTTATCACTTTTATTCAATTTAATGTTAATAACAGGTTTAATTATTATCAATAAACTAAACTCGATTGAAACAACATTGTGTAGGTACCTTAAAGTATGCCTCTTTTACTTGACATGAACCGCAGGTTATTGGCTTAGTAATTATTTTAAGGTTTTTTCTTTTCAGTATTGACTGTCTTAAGGCTTTAAACTTAAACTTCAGTTGTAGGTACACACATCTCATTGTAATGCACGTGAGCTTATTCATCGAAAAGGTTCATAACTTTAAATATATTTAAAAAAATTCATTTCTCAATTTCCGAATATATAAACAACTTTAAGAGCCAATGACCTACTCATTGAAAACATTTGCAAACGTTTATTTAATATGTGAAAGCGTTTAACGTTCAGATATTCGTGATGAGATTAAAAAAAAACAGTGTGCCATGCCTTGAACTTGACGGCAAATTTAGCACCTTCAAAGGTGCTATGAGTCTATGTTTTTATAGATTTTTCTTTTTAGAGAACTTGTTTACATTTTTGGTTTTTAAACTTCCAAGAGCTATTTGGACAAGTGTTTCGTTTAAATTATGGTTGGGGCTCTAATTGAAATTCTTGTAATTTATCTAATAACTAGAATAAGGTTTGTTCATTATGTTGGAATGCGTGTTTTATTAATTTTTAATTCATTGTTGCAAAACCTTTTAGTTGGGTGTGAAAGGTAAATCTCATTGGAAAATATGTTCTATTTTTTACAACAAAGTTCTATTTGCTATTTTAAAAAGTGACATCAGCCCTCTTAAAGTCAAAGTTTTGGTCTGTAAAATCTTTGGTAAATTTTCTACAGTCTTTTCTTCTACGGGATAGCAAAAGTTGTGGTCTTCTTATTAATGTTGGGGAGCATGCGTTTGGTCTGTCTGCATCCAATGGAGGCATGGCATCTACGGTTGTGCTCTTCACAGATCCAATCGTTGATTGAAGCCCTCACTAAGGACTCTGACAGACCAAACGACGGTTCAGGTCCTGAGAAAACTGTCCGAGATCCTTGCCTAGCAAGTTAATCGGCGATCTAATTTCCAGTTATGCCGTGATGGCCTGGAACTCAAACGAGACTCAAAGAATTTAATCTTCCGATCGCATTCAGAGAGCCCTTACGTTCCTGGACCACTTTCGAAGTAGTTAGATGGTTGAGAAGGGCCTTAAGCACAGCTCTGCTGTCGTTGCAAACACATATATGTATACTTCTCCCCGTTCAGGCATTGTTCGTAACGTGGCTTGAAGCCATTTGAATAGCATACGCTTCCGTTTAGAAAACGGATCCGTATGAGCCTAAAGAGGCGTGCAGTCGTATGTCGTTGTTCTCCACAAAGGCACCAGCGCCAGATTCCTCTTCGGTTTTGCAACCATCTGTGAAGATTCGATAACAGTTCTTTCCAGGCTCAGATTCTGGAGCGAACCATTCCTGAACCGAAACAAAGCCGACTGAGTATTTTTGACGCAGTTTGAGCCTTGAGATCATCGTGTCAGACGGAATATCCATTAGATCAAAAGATATGCTGCTTGCGAGTTCCTCAAAGCTCCAGTGCGAATTGTGCTTGAGCCACAGTATATAGCCAAGACAAATTGCTTACTCCACCAAACAACTGACGCATAGGAGATGATTGGTCTTATCATAGTCTTATAGATCCAAAGGACCCTTTTCGGTGAAAGACCCCATGTCTTGCCAAAGTTTCCTTTACATTGCCAGAAGACTGACAGTGCTTTAGTAGTTTTAGACACGACATGTTTAGACCGAAGAAGCTTGTTATCTAGGATTACTCCGAGATGTTTGACTTCAACGACACCAAAATACTCCAGCTTTAAGATTTTTCAACTGATAGACATGTTGATGTTATGGTTTTTAGATGATAAGCTCTCTTTCATTGTTCAATAATCGTATGCGGATAGCTTTTTGTTGTGGTTTACGTGTTAAACATTACGCATTTTCAATAGGGCTTTCCGATAAGGACTTCACAAATTTTAAAAGAAAGCCCTATTAGATATGTCAAAAATTTACTATTGGCTTAAAATACAATCAAAACATTTAATAATCGAACTCGACTTCGTTCACATCGCCACAGTGGGCAAGTTTGCAGCGGTCGAATTTGCTGATCTTAAGCTAGAGCCGGATTTTTATATCTCACAGCTATTGCCGGCATCAATCTGGAAAAAGATATCTGAATCATTCAAAACAATCTCTACGTATCCGAAAACCCAGTTAGCCCATCCGATAGGTTCTTGAACGCGCTCAATTTGAAGAGTGTGCCTGTACATAGGGTTGACATACCCGTATTTAGGTTGGCGTTTCTTGCGGGTAAATCATTGGTATAAACCTTGTATACAGAAAGTATGGTATTATTATGTAGACTTTTGGATTGGTGGCGAACCTATTTTCTCCGATCAAACTTAGCAGTCTCCGTTCCAAGCTATTTGCTTCACCATCGTTTGTAGAAAAGCGAATGCTGCGCCACGCGTTCCAATGGTCCATTACATTAAATCGCGTTTTGAACTTACTACAGTTTCTATATACAGTGGTATGAAGCACATAAATGGAAGAGCTTTGCTGTGATCGCTTTGATACCACGATGCTCGTTGAACCGTTAAAAGAGAAGGAGAATAAAATGCCCCACATTTAGGTACTATGCTACCATTTTGAACTTCCTCCATCAATAAACCTATAAAGCATGCTTGAATTTGATTTTTATTACCTGATAAAAAAACGCTTACAACAAACCTCTTATACCTATCAATCCCGTAGCTTAAGTAAATCCAAAACAAATTAAACCATAAAACTGTTTTTATCAACTACGAATTTGTAACTGACTAAAAAACTCACAGATAGGAAAATATTTGATAATCAGAATACCGAAATAACGAACTGAGTCATTAACAATAGGTTGCAAATAAACGTTTCACTCAGAACTGATCCTTATCCGCCGTACAAGCTTCGTTTATAAACGTTCATAAACGAACATATTTATCAAGGGGAAGCTAATGGTGAACGAGTCTGCCTTCAACGTGGCAAGTTCAAGGTTCAAATTTCAGAGGATTCAAGGTATCAAGGTATCGCTTTTCGCGAGGAATTGGCGATTTCTCCGAGAGTAATTTCATGCCTTGAAAAGGGCTTCCTAGATTAGCCTATCAATCAGCAAAATTTTGTAGTTCTCCTATATTCTTCACAAGGTATGGTTGTGACACATGTGCTAGGCCCCAGGGCTCCCTGTTGCCCCACCTCTGTTGCGCCACCTTATTTAGTTATTTATTTTTAAAAGGGCTTAATGATGGGCCTTTTTTTACGTGGTGCTTCTTGTTCTGTGCCTCCATTTGATTTAATTTCATGATAGAATTTATGTGTTTTTATGGCATAACTTTTTACACTTTTATACCGAACAATACAATAAAATAACAAAATTGTGGAAATATATGCAGATGCCTGTCTTCTTCACCTCCATCTGCTCTGCTAACGGATGGTAACGGTTTTCTTCTAAAACCTTTTTCCTATCATCCCAACTTCACTTCACGATTGTTATCGTGAACAACCTCGCTTTAACAAATTTTAAATTTATTTTAATTTTCCCTGGTCTACCCGCCAAGCTAGAAAAGACAGGTCTCTTCTCCACTTCTTCTACCATTTTCTTAATCCAAGGTTTCGTTATTGGCAATAAAATCCCAAATAAAACTGGTACACTCCTATATAGCATCAAGTGGCACCACTGGACTCTTCTCTTTCCTATGAACGATGTCAAAGCTAAACTGCTTCCTACGTACAGCCCATAGAGCCAGCCTAGCCGCTCTGTCCTTCAACTTACACAGCCATATCAAGGAGTGGTGATCTGTAATCACCGAAAACCTAAATTCTGCCTAGCGCACTTCTCACAACCATGCCTTGTGAGGGAATGGAGAGGACCTAAAATTTTCTGCCGGTTCCGAATGGTTAATCGAGAAAGCGCTTTTCATGGCAATGAATTTACTATCGGAGGACTCGCCAATTCCTCGCGAAAGGCTCGACCCGTGGAAAAACATTTTGCTTCTGTTGGGATTCGAACCACGAACCTCTGGGATTCGAACCACGAACCTCTGGGTTAACAGGCAGACATGCTAACCATTACGCGTTCTACAACATACTTTAGAAGGTCAACAAAAATTACATTTGTCCCTACCAACTTTTGAACCTGCCTTGATCAGTCTTCTGCAGATGACAGTTCACTCTGCTATTTATCGCAGCTATTGAAGCAGAATAAACTGTCATATGCAGAAGACTAGTGCTTTGCAATAAAAGTTTGCTTTCTATCGCAGTTAATGAAAATAAAATGCATTGATGGTCTCCATTTCCGATATTCAGATGCTATTTTTGCAATGCGTGCACTTGTTTATCTCTTCACTGAGTTACGGTTCTTTTATTCTTTATTTACACCTTTGTATTATCATTTTCTGTTTTCAATTGTGAAATTCTTAAAACGTTTTCCGTCGCATTACGAGTATGTCATCTGTGTTGCGAGTTATGAAAGCTCTCAATTTTACCTTTCTTTGTGACTTCGCTTGTATAGTCGCTTTTGTGTTTACGCGCGTGTAAAATTGATTCACACATTACATTTGTGAGCTTTTAATTTTCTGAACGCAACATTTTTGGCAAATAATTGTATCACACAGTCGTTGGTTCCTCATAATGAAAATTGGGGAAGTTCAACCTCTCCCACGCTTTACTTTACACACTGCAAGGGTATGAACCGCGACGGTCGTCACGGTGTATGCAGTATACAATCTATATATTATGGTACACTGTAAACGTATAGTCACATACCGAAAACGTATACTGTACGTATAATAAACACGTCTCTGCTTCTTGTAAAAAAAAAACCGATTAGATAAGGTCTTTAGCTTTTTGTGGTTGTTGATGTTATTTTGTTATAAGGTGCTGAACCTTTAAAAGAGCATGTATTCGACATTTCATCGGAACAATCATAGCTTGGAGCTCAAGCTGACTACAGCAAGTTTTTTATTTACTTCGTGAGGACTAAACATTTACCAAAGTGGGGGGAGCTCTGTCGATCGTTTGTCCTGAAATGCATTCAATACCTACTGAGTCAGTTGGGAGATTGATCAGTTCAGTTTTCACTGATTCTATCTCCGACACCAATACCTCGGATTCTGCGCCAAAGACAAATCTCAACCGCCATCATTCCGATTCCAGTAGTCTACCAAGAAAGGGTCAGAAGACTAGTCAGACTCCAAATTCAAGGAATTCCTCTTCAATGAACGATAAATCACAATCAAGTGCGCGATAGTGGATAGACGTCCTTCTTGTTGTTAAAAGGAACAAAAAAATAGAATTAATTTAAAATAAAAAAAGTAGTTTAATGTTATAACCTGTACTTGCATTTTATTATTTGCCTTTTTTCTGTGACGACCAAAACGTCCAAGCGAACAATGAAGATAAAAGTGTTGCTTCAACGTAGTGGAGTTCGATTCTTTCTGTGAAATTGTAATATTAATTCTGAGAATCACTGAACAATATGATTAACTGCTTAATGCCTGGACTGCATGTGTAGTTTTGACCCTGCAGCCAAATTGGAATACATGGAGGTGCTGGAGGAAGCGCAGGGTTCCACTATGTCTCTATTTACAAATATGATGCCTAGTTTCACAACACTAAACAAATTAAAACAAAAAACAACTCATAGGTTGCAATACTGTTTAGTTGATTCTTTAAAGTTGCAAACCAAATGGTAGTTTTGTTGTATAAAGTAACCAGTCAAGTTGTTGGCGCCACTCAATAAAACATAAATTGTAAATCACTTTTCTTAAAAAAGGTGCAATCGCTTTATTTATTCAAAATGCTTACAAAATTGTTTTTTGTTTACCTTTTTTGCCTGTTTGCTCCAGTGAGTCAATGATGTTGATGATTCGACTTCCAAATTAAAAAGCCGAAGCTTTATTTCTTTAAAATAATGGTTACAAAATTGGTTCTTCCCTTACATTTTTTACCTCTTTGCTCCGTTGTTCACTTATACGTGAAGGTTGCGTAGCGTCATTCAATTAAGTGAAGTAGTGCATAGGCAACAACTGGGACTTAGTTTAAGAACCAATTGCATATAGAATTTAACAAACTCTAAGTAATTTTTCTTGTTTGCTTCACTTATATCCTATCACAATTGATGTTCAATTCGACTTTTTTGAAGTTGAACTTAGCAATAAATGGAAGAGAAGTAAAAATAAATAAATAGGGTGGTGCTCGAAAGCTCGGGAACCTTGGGGACTACCGCATTTCAAAGACCTACAATTTATGGAAAAAACAGTTTTCTGTTTCTGAGATTTGAACCTCGAACTCCGATGTTACCGGCAGACATGGTTACCAAAACGCCACGGACACTAAAAGTGGTCATCTACAAGTGCCAATGACTCTTAAAAAAGAAGGAATAGTACAGCTACGAATGTGATTTTTGAATGAAATCAACAATCAAGGATTTGTTAAATCGATTTATTTTAATATTTTAGTAAAAATACTAATTTTCACGAGATATATGACTTGAGTCGTGATTGGGTAAAGTGCTAGTCATTGTCATTGTCATTGCCAGTCGTTGGCCATCTTTCAAATAAGTGACTTTAGAATTATTCGTTACTCTTACCCTCAGAAAATGAATAAGCCAGTCATTGGATTGAGTGAAGTTAATAATTAGCAAAGTGGTACCCGTTTCGTAGGGGTTAGCATGTCTGACTGTTATGCGGGAGGTTCATGTTTTGAGTCCCAATAGAAAACAAAAATGATTTTCCACGGCTATTGCCTTTCGTGAGGAATTAGCAAATTCTTCAATAGTAAGTTTATTGCCATGAAAAGCGCTTTCTCGATTGTAAAATTGTAGGTCCCCTCCATTCCCTCACAAGGTGTCGTTGTGAGAAATTCGATAAGCCCTGGAACCTGGAACCCCCCTTTCTGTTGCGCCACCTTAAAAAACCAGCAAACTATGTAAAACTAAATAGCAGTTTAATTATTCCTCGAAATATCTAAGTTGCCTTAAGGTGCCAATAATTGAGAAACTACCCTATATAGTTTTGACAAAAGTATGCATAAGCGACAGGAAACGGATGGATATGTTTCTCACACTCTGTTTTGCGATATGCCGGTGGCACGAGTATTCCAGGCTTAATAGGCTCATTCGTTGAACTTTAACTAGGGTTGTCTTTGCCTTTCGTTCCTCAAAAAAACCCTAAACCACAAAATCAGCACATATCCTTATCAATTGAAGACAAATGCATTCCGTTTCACAGCCCTGTTCGTTGCCTGAACTCGCGCCAGCAAAAACCTAGGGCTACTTCCGAACAAGTTGAGGGCAAAATATATACAAACCTTAATTTTCACATTCAGGGCGAGTTGGGGGAAAATCCAGGGATTCAATGAACAAACCTAACGTATAGCATTTATTTGTAAAACTACATTTCCACCTGAAGTTGAACTAGGTTTCTTTCCAGGATGGTTTGTGTTAACCTAGAAGTGTTTCCATTTGGACGCCGCCGCCGGGTTGCTTTTCTTTGTTCTGCTTGGTTTTGTCTATAAACAAGAAAGAGACATGTAAAAGAATGACACCGACATATGACATCAGGTCAGGAGAGGCACTGCTATCGAACGTCAAACTAACTGGGATGTTCGAAATAGTGCGTTCAGCACGATATTTGCGACTGGGTTTTGAGAAGGTTTCATTGAAAATTAGCAACTGAAAAGCTTTCTTTTTCTATTGCAAACCGCGCACTTTTCATGTAGATTTGGGGTAGTTTCGCTATTTCCTAGTTTAAGTGCCAGGTGAAAATACAGCAAAACCTTCTGACTTTTAACATCTCTTAAATATGTTTGTTCCAATATCGAATCACAGACTAGGGACCTTATTGCGAGTGTCGTTTGGCTGTCGATAGTCGAACATCGAAAATGAAATTTGGTATTGCGTATTCTTATTGTTCGATACTTTCAATTTTGAATTCGGTCGTTATCGTCTGTATTTTTGCGTTCGACTATCACTGAAACTAACTCAAATGTCAAATTATAGGATTCATTCACAATGACTACTTTCATTATTCACAGTAACAGAAATTCTTGTCGATAGAGATACGCAATACCAAAAGAAACATTTATCTAAGCTTTCGACCCTTGTCGCATCGAATGTTAGACGACACTCGCAATATGGGCCTAAGTCATGACTGATTTGTGATTTTGTTCCAGCACATGCCTCTGACTTATAGCAGATTTTTTCTTCGGTTCAAACCAAAATGTTGACAAAACAATTCAAACGATCATAAATACGACTCTAATTTTTGACTATCAGAAGCTTATATTTTGAGAGTGTGTAGGAGCAGCCGACTGGCATTTTGAGTTCGTATTTGTTTTATGTCGGAACACTAAAAATGTATTGCTCATACTCGTCATCGATGGCATACTATATAGTAATATAAGCGGCCATTTGGCCATTTCAAACTGAAGCTCGCGTAACTACAGCCCTTGAAGCGTATTGAAAAATTCTACAGCTAACGTCACATTTATCTAAGACTTGGAAAAAATAGATGTGCCCTGCTTCTATGAGTAAAGAAGTGAAATATATTGAAACTGATAAGCATTTTACTGATTGTTAAGCAAGCCAACAATATATGGCATCTGGTTGAAATTACATAGCAATGAATTTAATTTTTTCAAATTTGTTTTGAATCAATAATGAAGAGGAAGTGTTAAACTGTTATATTAGTTCTGAGAATCACTGTCTATAGTCTAATACAAGTTATGCCAACTCTTTAATGTTCTGTTAGTTTTTTCTCTTTTGTGCAAATCACCGAGTAAACATTGCCTCTTATTTGAAATAGTTCAATACTTTCCAACAAGTGCATAAAGTAATCAAACCTTGATTTCAGGTATTATCCAATCAATGACCCGATGTGTCTAGTTAAAAGTGCATAGAAGGTATCAATCATTGCACAATTCAGATCAACATTATTCTCTTTCGACTTCCTTTGCACTTTTAATGATATGCTCATTTGGATTGCGACAATTGAGCCATTGATTGGCAGTTGTCCAAGTTGAAACGAACAGTATAATGGGGGTACTTGCAATCACTTTTTTTTTTACAAGCAAATAGCCTTTTCTTCTATTCATTATACGATCGTTTGGTTTCTATCTTGTTGTATACTGTATTCGCAGCAATGAGTCTTTATAATTAATGCATGCTCTTTAATATCAAACGACGAACGTGACGTAGAGTTATTGTAGCCGTGCAGCTGTTGTCCATGACCAATTTTGAGATACTGGTGCTTTTATTTTCATTTTTGTTCTTATCCAACCATCTATAGAAACAAGTAAACGATTTGTTACAAAAGAAATACAAAACACTTAGAGTTCAGTTTGCAGGTGTGTTCGATGTAAGAGGAGTCAAAAAACTATACCTATTTAGTTTTGAAAATTTTACATTCAATTTTTTTTTTTCATTTTGTACTTCCTTCCTTTACGAAATGGCTGTGTTCAGAATTGTAATTTGTACTCTAATACCAAATAAATGACTTCGATAGATTTGACTTTGTTGAAACGATTAGTTAAGATAAATAAATAAATAAATAGGGTGGCGCTACAGAGCGGGGAGCCCCTGGGCCTAGCGCATTTCTCACAACCATCCCTTGTGAGGGAATGGAAGGGACCTACAATTTTCTGCCGGTTCCGAACGGCTAATCGAGAAAGCGGTTTTCATGGCAATGAATACTAACGGAGGACTTGCCAATTCCTCGCGAAAGGCGATACCCGTAGAAAAAACATTTTTGCCTCTGGTGGGATTCGAACTCGAACCTCTGGATTAACAGGCGGACATGCTATCCATCACACCACGGGTACCACATATAGTTAAGATAGCCATGACAATATTTAAGACAATTGGTTCGTTTGCTTAACTTTACCCTCCGTTTATTTAAAAACCCCATGAGTTGTCAAAAAACCAAAGTTTTTAGGTTTTCAAAGTACGTTTAGCCACAAAACACAAGACATTTTCGTATTGATGACGAGTTGAGGCTAAAAAAATCACGTAAATTGAAAATTAGGGCTAGTTGAGGCTTTCAAAAAAAAAAAAAAACCCCTAGGGCTTAAGGATTATTCACATGAGCACGACCAACGAACGACGAATAAATCAAGAAATTAGATTTTAAGTACCTTACTAGCATAAATTCCTCACGAATTTGTTTGGAAACGATGGAAACATAGTTCATATTTATTTTTAGGTGGATAAACTTTTATGTTTGTGCCTAAAATTAAAAAAATTGAGAAAAAAAGTTTATTCGTTCCGAATAAACATCTAGTAGGTACGAACTGTCAGACTTTATTCTCGTTCCACATACAATCCACACTCCAACGAATAAATTTTTCGCGCGTGCTTAACCTCAAAATCATTCCCCATTTTTGTTTTGCATGTAAATTTTGTTCGTTATTCGTGACGAATGTAAAACACTCATGTGAATGAAATGTCAAAATTAACGAATTTTCGTTCATTCGTCGTTCGTTGGTCGTTCTCATGTGAATACTACTTTAATATTCCATTGCTTGTCTGTATTGAAATAATTCAAATGTCTGTAGAGGGTTCAACGATTGGCTTTAATTTGTCTTGCGGTTAAATATTAATGACTTTTTTACAAAATGCTCTCAATCAATAAAGCTTAGAAATGAACTTTGATTTGAATTAACAAGCTGATACAGCCAAGTTGGTTCCTAATTTTAGTCTCTAGTTTCGCTCTTTCCCTAAACAATCTAAGCCAGGTCGCTCAAAATCTATTCCTCTTCACTATAATACTAAAATTTATAATAGAAAACGGACATTGCAACTATTTTACAAAGGAAATCTATTCTGTCACCTGTCACTAAAGTGACATAGACTGAAAGTTCAATATCTTGTCATTTGTTTCGTTTGACTAGCTTTTGCAATTTCTATATGACATTTTCTCACTGACCAGAATTTAGGTCTGTTATCGTTTGAAAACCGGCAACCTAGACACGACATTTTCGACATGACAAGCAGTTAGGTCATAGGTCATTTGTAAAATGATAAGTGGAAACGAAGCATTAGTTAATAATAATAATAATCAATGATATCATCCAAGCAGCATGGTTTCTGTAAGAGAAGGTCTACAATCACTAATCTAGTTGAGTTTGTTTCCTTCTCTCTTTCTGCGATGGAAAAAGGAAACGAAGTAGATGTCATAACCACAGATTTCAGCAAAGCTTTCGACAAAATCTCTCACCCTTTAATCCTCTTTAAACTTTCCTTCCTCGGATTCAGCCCTATCCTACTCAAATGGATATCTTCATATTTGGATAACCGCCAATATAGAGTTCGTTTCCGTTCTACTCTTTCAGTTCCTTTTGTGGCAACCTCCGGTGTGCCCCAAGGCAGCCATCTTGGACCCCTCTTTTTCATCCTTGCCATTAATGATGTCGAAAAGATCATCCAATATTCTTCTATCTCACTTTACACGGATGACGCTAAAATTTTCAAAGCCATCACCTCCGATCGAGACTCTCTCCAGCTTCAAAATGACCACGATTCATTCTTCTTTTGGTGTTCTAAAAACTTCCTTCAGTTAAACATTGGCAAATGCGAAGCAATAACTTTTTCTCGCAAAAGTAATAAACCTCCCCCCAGATCCTATCATCTTCAGAACATTTCTATAAACCGTGTGCAGCTTATCCGAGATTTAGGAGTTCTCTGCGACAGTGAATTAAATTTGCGTTTTCATATTGACGAGGTAATATCAAGAGCTAATTCCGCCCTTGGTTTTATCAAGAGATGGTCCAAAGAGTTCCACAACCCCCTTGTAACGAAATCCCTCTATATTGCCTATGTTCGCCCTCTCCTAGAGTATGGATCGCAAGTGTGGGCTCCATATCAAGCGGTTCATATCTCAAGGATGGAAAGTGTTCAAAATCGTTTTCAGCTGTTTGCCCTTCAGGATCTCTACGATGTTAGAAACTTTCTCACCCTGCCTCCTTACCGCGAACGTCTCGCAATCATTAATCTCCACTCCCTAGAAAACAGAAGGAATGTCTTTGACATCATATTCATTCACCGACTTCTAACTGGTAACACTGACTGCTCTCCCCTTTTAGACCTTTTCTCCTTCAACACTAATCGCCGAAACGTAAGATCATCCCGATTTTTTTTCCTTCCTGCTCATCGTACATCCTATGGTCTCAACGAACCCTTAACCCACATGATGATTAAGATTAATTCTATTCCTTTTCTTTTCGACCTCAATCTTCCAAGTCCTTGTCTGAAAGTTCTCATTTTAAACCATTTCTCATCCTTGTAGTTTAATTTAGTTTTAATTAGTTTTAATTAGTTTAAGTTTAGTATGTTTAAGTTATTTTAAGCTTGTATTAAGCTAATAAATGGGGCGGTAGCCCCACCAAAATTAAATAGAGGGACCGCTTAATTATTTTAGCATCTTTTAAGCCAAAGATGCAGCGTTTGGCAACTGTAATTCTTCGCATGATATTGTTAGAGTCCTTAAGTACATTAAAATTCAAGAAAGAAATCCGAAGTGTTCTGTGTCTTTTTGATGATAGCATTCCATTGATGTTGACCGCATCAATCGCAAAACCCATCAGTTTGCGTTGAGACTTATCAAACTTGTCGTCCAACTTAATGTCATATATTCCTCCGCTCCGTCCAACTTCATAATTTTCAAAAACAGTTGAAAACCATCTGAGGGTTCACATTATCAAATATTGATCGTTCAAGCCAAAGTCAAACTAATTGTAAAGTCTGCTCGCAAAACAGACACGCTTTGACGTCATGTTGTACTCTTGCTATTATGTCAATATCATCATCGGGCATGAGTACATCCTCGAAAAGGTATTTCAAAAGATTGTGACGATGATGTTTGCGTAGGAGCGGTCGTCTAGCTTAACATTTTATTTCCAATCATACTTCTGCGAGCTCTTTCTTTGAAAGAAACGCTTTGGTATTTTCTTCACCGAACGTGTCGTTAAAATCAACTTGGACAGTTTAAAAGCCACGACATCGACATTCAAACTATCATCCGTTTGTTTGTTTTCTAATATTTGTTTTCTTTTTTATAAATTTCTACTAGTTCCTTAAAACTAATAATAATAAAACCTATTTTGCATTTTTTAACACATTTTTTTTCGATTTTGCATAAACTCTCATCATATTTTGTTTATCTTTTTTTTATGTTCAACCTCAATTTTACATTTCTTTTTTATGCGTTGAAGAGATGATGCGTCAACCATTATTTTAATGCTTTTCACTGCTAGACCTTCATTGAGCTTGAAAAATATTATACATACTTACTTTGTATATGTCGAATGAAAATTAAGATCAGCAAAAATAAGAGAGTCGACTGCGTTATACGCATACGGGATAGAACTTGCTAGGAAATAATATAACAAATTGAATATGCACAACAAGGTTATAATAGGGCAATCTTTTATGAATGAAATCTTCAATGCCCTCAATTTGAAAGACTGCACTCAATGAAATCACTTTGAACATTTAATTTCAAACAATGTGGTCAACATTCAGCTCACAATGTTGGAAGAAGTTAAGTGGGAGAGCTGTGATTCCTTCGAGATTACGATGCTTGTAGCGCCGAAAAAAAATAAGAAGAACTAGTTAACATTCACTTATCATCAATAAAAGATTCCAATCTTGAATGAATTTTTTTTTGGATTCCGTGCAGTCTTGGCATTCTTGGGCATTCATTGCATTTCTTATTATTCCTGCATGGTTTTGCAGGCTTTGCAGTATTTCGCATTCTGTTGCATTTTTTTCAATCTTATGAATAACCAATCTAAGCAAACAGCAATCTTAAAATTGAAGAGTTTATTTTTAAAATTAATTAGTTAGATTTGAGTAGGAAAAAAATTCGAAGATTTGGTTCGGAAGCTAACACAGTTGCCTTCTTGTATACTAGTAAAAGTAAAAAGCTAATAACATGTAATTTCAATTGGCTAAAGATTTGAGTGTTGCAGCATTGAAGCTGCTGATGAGTCATGACTAAATGCTTCCCAACGCGCTTTAATGTGCATGTCCATTTGAGAGCAAAAGCAATGCGATTAGCTCTCATGGCACTCTCGAGATCAAACTCTCAAGTGGACACAGCCTTGAGAGTAGCTCTTAGAGAGTTGACTTTTTGCTCTCGAGTAGGGTGACACGAAAGACCTCAGATCGAAAAATATGAGTCTTTCGAAATTTTCTAGAAAATGAGTCATTCCGGGATAGAAACAAAAGAAGTGAAATATTAAGGGGTGTACCCTCTTTAGAATTTTAATTTTTCAAAAGTATTCATAAAATATTATACAAAAATTTTATTAATATCCGAGCTCTGTAACCGTACTTTTGGGTGTCGTTTATGTAGCTACTTCAGCCTCTTAATTTGACGATTTTTCGTTAAAAAAAACTTTAAAGGCGTTTTTCTCGGAATGGCGATTTTGGGCAGCTTGTTGATAAAATCTCCGAAACTACTTAACCGATCCTTACCAAATTTTGACCACAAATTCTTTAGGAACACAGCTCTAATGAATATTATATGAATTTTTGTATTTTGAGTATAACTATTTTTTTTTTGCAAAAAAAACATATTTTTTCGTAGTTCTTGGAAAAATGGTTTCCAATTAGTCATTTTTGAAAATATCAAAAATCTTATGATATGCACTACAGCCATAGTCCTAAAGAACATAAGGCTAAAATTTGGTGGGGTTCTGATTATCCATTTCAAATGTTTCATCGACAGCCTAAACCTTTTTTTACCAATCTTCTTTCCCTTTTTTATACCAAATGAACAAAATAAACGTAAAAAAAGCTTGCGAAAATATCCTTTTTTGTCTGTCTAAAGAGGGTAGATCCCTGAAAAAAGCTTTCAGCACAGTTTTCAAAATGAAATCTCTAAATTTTTGAGCATCTTCAGTTTGAAGATATATTGTTAGAGTAGATCTCAGGCCATACACAACATTCGCGATGGCGCGACGATTTATCAATCGTCTAACTAAAGGTGCGTTCACACTATGCGGCAGAAATCGGCACGTGCAAATCACAAATAGTGAATTAGTGTGGACATGCCAGCCTACTTACAGAATTCCGAGTCGGCTCACCTTAAGATAATATGTTATTTTCACCACTTTCAACTCCCAACTAGCAGGAAGAATATATCAAGTATATACGTTTACGACTCCCTTTGATACCTACTTCATTAGGTGTACTCTCAAGACCATTTCCCGTTTAAAGATATGTGGTCTCTGACATAATTCGCAATGAAGTTTTGAGGAACTCGCAAGCAGCATATCTTTTGACTCACGTCTAATGGATACGCCGTCCGACACGATGATCCCAAGGCTCAAACTGCGTCAAAAATACACAATCAACTTTTCTTCGGTTCAGGACTGGTTCGCTCCAAAATCTGAGCCTGGAAAGAACTGTTATCGAATCTCCACAGATGGTCCCAAAACCGATGATAGATCTGGCGCTCGTGTCTTTTTATAGACCGATGACATACGACTGCACTCCTCTTTAGGCTCACACGCATCCGTCTTCCAAGCGGAGGCGTACGCCACCAAATGACTATAAGCTACATTACGAACAATGGCTGGACGGGGAGAAGTATCTGTATATGTGTAGTGACAGCCAGGCTGTGCTTAAGGCCCTCTTCAGCCCTATAACTACTCCGAAAGTAATCCAAAAATGCAAGAGCTCTATGAATGCAATCGGAAGACAAAATTCTTTTAGTCTCGTTTCGGTTCCAGGCCATCAGGGCATAATTGGGAATGAGATCGCCGATGAACTTGCGAGGCAAGGACCTGAAGCGTCGCTTGGTGTGCCAGGGTCCTTAGTGAGGGCTTCAATCAACGATTGGATCCGTCAAGAGCACAGCCGTAGATGGCATGCCTCCGTTGGATGCAGACAGACCAGACGTATGCTCCCCAACGTTTATTGAATCCTGCAAAATTTTTGCTATCTCGTAGCAGGAAATAATGCATAAAGCTTATTGGCGTTGTCACGGGGCACTTCTTTTTTCCAAGCATTTAAACGTGTCAAGCTTAAGTAATACCACACTCTGTGAATCCTGTGGAGATGATGATGGCACCGCGCAGCATTTCCTCTGTGAATATCCTGCATTTTCTCGTATCAGGTTACACATGCTTGGCGCAGATATAGTGAGAGCTGGTAACTCAGGGACCTTATCATGGCCGCATTTTTTGACTTTTCTGCGAACATTTGGAAAGCTATAATAAAAAGAAGTTTGCAATCTGGTAGTACAATAGACCGGTATTAAGGTCTGACTCCCCCAGCTTGTATTTTAAAAACCTACAACAGTTTGTGGAAGTACTCTCAGGACATCATCTCTCAAAACTGAGCAAATTAACCCGAGTAGAATCTCTAAAAATTTGCATTCAAAGGGACACGCACCCTTAGGTTTTTCATTGGCAGCGCCCAGAAATTAACTTGTCATTCTTAATAATTGATGTTTTATAAAACAAAGTAAAGGTCAAAAAGTCTAATGATATGCAAATTTCTGCTTGCTTACTGTAATATGAGACAATTAGAAAATTCACACAGAAAATAAATAAACAAACATAGAAAATTCGCTAAATATTCAATTGAATTTTTATTGCTTTTGCGAATATAGCTGCCGCAATTGCTGTCAGATAAACATAAATCAATACATAGAGATACTTTTGCTCAGTCAGCCGTTTGTCGCGTCGTACTAAAAACACACAACTTGCATTGCAACCTGTTTGGTTGGTATTAAGCCAAGCTAAGCTTGTTTACGTTTTCACTTGAGTGAAGTGGTGGTAGTTTGGTAGAAGGTAGGGTATTGCAATTGCATTTCTAACCGAAGGTTGTCGGTTCAATTGAAAACATTTCAACAAAAAAAAAAAAAATCTTCTATTTTGTAACCCGTTGTCTTAAACCAGAAAACAGTCATAATACGAGTTTCAAAAATAAAAAACCCAGCGACACGACATTCTTTTCTATCGATTTGTTTATCTTTCAATGACATGTAGGTATGTACTTGTACATCAAGTAATTTCATAGTTGCATTAAAACCAAGAGCTACAGGTGTTTGTTGATATTTTCAATGCGCACACTCATGCCAAGTCATCAAAAGAATAAACATTTCCAAACGAAAACTCAATGAACATTTCTTTTTGCCGCGACTGATTAAATTCGTCGCAGTCTAGTAAAAAATTTACCGGCAAATGCTGACAAGTGGTTTGTATTTTCTAGATACTTTATGAGATGTCTGTTAAATAAAAACTTCAGTCGCTTTACTCATGTTAGTTAGTAAAACATATTTCTGGTTTGATGGAGCTGAAGAACTTTGTTAAGAATGAGTTTTGTAGATTTCCAATTTTTTTACTCATTTAATCTTGTGGGAGGAATTTTTATAGAAAACTGAATAAAAGCATGAATGTAATTGGTTTGGGCTCATAAATTATAACAATGCAAAAGTTTTGCTTGACCCGCTTAAATCATCATTATATTTTTAAAAAGAGAATAATGCGAACCTTGTTTTTTTGTTACTGGGAATACAAACAAAGTTATTGTACTCTAATAAATAAATATTGGATAATAGTCTCGAAGTCGCTGACAATATGGGTCCCATAAGAAATGAACCACATAATGAACGATTGTTTTTCTTTTGAATATGATAGTTAAGGGTCCCGGTTCTGAGTTTAGATTGTCAGAATAACTTTTTTCTTTACTTTACATATACGTAGGTAGATAGCAAGAGCTGTTCGCAGAATTCCACTCATCGTTCTTTTTCTAAAAGCAGTTCGTTTGATTGAAGTGTGAGAATGAAACTTGATCCACACGAAATTTTTTTTCTTCCTTAAAATGGTTTAAATTACTTCTAATTGGTTGTCTCCTAGAATAACAATGAAAAAAAAAAAAAAATTCTTATTCTTCGTGTTTGGTTTTTGCAATTTGACCAAGATATAAAAATAAAATAGATATCGTTCATTTCCAGTCGAAGAGTCCTAGAAACGTTTATAAACCGTCAAGTCATCAAATGGCTTGAAGAACGGAAGCTTCTCAATGACCGACAAAACGGCTTTTGTAGCAAAATATCCACTTATCGCACGGAAAAGTGGAACCAATGTTTTGGTGAACGCTAGAGTTTGGCATCAAGTTCTCTTATCGAAAATGCGTGCTTTTGGTATCGATGAGTTTCTTCTTCATTGGATTAGGAACTACCTTTCCGATTGTTCAATACAAGTAGAATTGGATGGTTTTAAGTCCGATACTCACTTCATAAGTGCTAGTTTTCCCCAGGGCTTCGTGTTATCTCGAACTCTCCTCCTTATTTTCATATCAATTGTACGACACTTCTAATCCTCTAATTTGTTTTGCTGACGACTCAGCCGACCTCAGCTTCTAATATTCGTCTTCAATGCGAATGATCAGCACATTGAATTCTAACTTAAAAAGCATTGTTACATAGGGTAACGAAAACCGAGTTGAATTCAATGCTTCGAAAACCCAATGCTTTCTTTTGTCGTTAAAATTATACATCCCCTATTGTTATTATCCATGAATGGTACCTGTATCAAAAAAATCGAAAAGCTGTCGGTACCAGGTATGTGTTTAAACAATGATCTTCGTTGGAATTACCACATTAGTGTCCGACCGAAGGTCGATTTCTAGCCGAAGCCGAAGCCGATTATTCGGCTTGACATTAACCCATTAACCGAAGCCGAAGCTTCAATAACTTGAATAATTTTCGTTCCAGATTGACTAAAAATGAAAAAAATTATGATTTTTTGGATTTTTTTCTAGAAAAGGTTCGTTTGTTGAAGCCCTGAGGTCGCTCTGTGGTCGCCACAGAGCGTTTTTTGAAAAACCTAAGCTCGCCCTAAATGTCAAACTGAGTGTTTTTTGGGCCCTGGGGTTGACCTGGGTTTGGTACAAAAAGATTCGCCCTTGGTTTCTATTGGGGCGAGTTGAGGGCTGTCAAATGGCATGTATTTTTATTCAAATGACAGGGATGTTTTGTGATTTTGTGGTTTAGTGTTTTTTGAGGACTCATAGAGTTCTCAAGGAAACCTGGGTCAACTCTGGGTAAAGCTCAAAACGAATCTAATGTGTGCATGCAGTAACCAAATTAACGGGATAAATTAAATTAACGTTTCAAAACAAATTGAACTAGTATTAATATTTTATTGAAATTAAGGAAAAGAACAACAAATAACTCAACACTGTTCTACGTTCTACGAAAAACGAAATTGAATTTTTTTTCAGCCCCTACCACAACGCACAACAGCCAAAAACTAAACCTTCGGCTTCGGCCAAAACTTCGGCCTATTTTGGCCGAAGGTTTAGCAGATTGTAGATTTTTTAGCCGAATGTGGCCGAAGCCGAAGCCGAAGCCGAAGCTTCGGTAGGACACTAAACCACATATTTGGAGTCGCCAAAAATTCTGCAAAATGCTTAGGTTCTTAAGAAGATGAACTGAATATAATCAGTACAAAACTAGAAAGGTGATAGTTCAATCGCAGAATCGATTGTTTCTCTTGAACACCGTCAAAACGTTATTTGTCTAATTCCTATTTTATCGCTTTTTTACCAACAGTGCTCTAGTGAAATAGCCAGTAGCCTTTTCTCTGACACAATTAAGCCGCAACACACATCTCGCTAGGAATGCTCATCAGCTTTACCTTGAGCTCAACTTCGGACGTACAGTTAAGGATAGAGATTCATATTTTAGTTGCACTACCCGTATGTGAAATGTTATACCAGACTCTGTTTTTCGCTGCATTACGATTCACAAAAGTTGAAAAGCAGTGTGCATCAGTATCTCCTATTAAATCGTCTCCTACTTTCCTAAACGCTCGTGCTGTGTTCCGTAGCATTATAAGGATATTCACAAACACCTTAATTTGCTCGCTAAAATAGAAACCGGGAATAAGGAACTTCCCCTGATGGACATAATAATGTTTTTTATTCAGACGCTCTGGGTTACATCTACACTGCGCATCCTAATAACGATGACTGTTTTTATTTACGATTGTTGTTGGATAATGTTTGTGGGCCAACGATGTATGTGCAACTTGTCTGCGATGTTTAGGATCTTACAGTTGTTGCTAGAAAACATTCGCGTTAGGATAATATTTCCAATGGTTCCCACATACCTTTTAATTCGAATCTGAACATGAAGTTGGTTTAGCAGTGGCGTTATCTGAAGTAGCGATTCGTCCATTAGAAGGTTGAAGAATTGAAATTTTCTTTTGACATTGCCACTCGTTTGGCATAGATGCATAATGGCACAATATGCAATATAGAGCTCTAAGATACCAAAATATAAGCTTGGTGATAATTACTCTTTAATTTTTGGTTTCGCTTAACTGTGCGGCTATGCACTGGAACGCGACTGGCTATCAAAAAGTTGATGAATAATCGAAGTAAGAGTAATCAAGGGAAAATAGGAAGCTCAGAATACTTTGGTTTCGCTTATTCTGATGATACCAACGGAATCGCTATCCCATTTAAATCGACTTCAATTCCCACTATGGTGCGCTACAGGCTTGAAATTGTTATAAATACAAACGATATTAATTTAACAAACGATATTCATTCAAAAGCTAAATGACAAGTCAATAAATTGGAGTTGAAGAAAGAATTGATTTTATATAAAACTAGCTGAGCCACCCGGCGTTGCTCGGGTTTGTAGCTTTAAGGTTCCCGTTCTCGTTTTTCCGCTTATTTGGGAACTTGGGGAAGAAAAATAATGGTTTTTACTTTGGGATTATGTAGCATCCCAATGACGAAAGAATTTTTGAAATCTGTCCAGTAGTTTCTACGTTTCTGTTCCCAACCCCATTCCTGTGGGAATCTTCCGTTACCGTGGAAATATGTGAAATATAAGTCTATGTCACTGAGGGACAATGTAACATCCTAGAGTTGAAAGAATTTTTGAAATCGGTCAAGTAACTTTAAGGTTTCGGTTCTCGGGGATGAAATATAATCTAAATTACTAATTGAGGGGGATAATGTAGCAATCCTAATGCAGGAAGGGTTATAGAAATCTGTCCAGTAGTTTCTAAGTTTCCTTTGCCAAACCCGTTCCTGTCGGAATATCTGCGCTTTTTTTTATTTCCGTTCCTGTGGGAATATGTGGAACAAACCATGACAGGAACCATTTATAAGTCATTGGCACTGAGGGATAATGTAACATCCTGGAGTTGAAAGAATTTTGGAAATCGTTCAAGTAACGTTAAGCTTTCGGTTCTCGTTCCCGTGGGATTATAAGGATAAAATATAGTCTAGGTTACTAATGTAGCAATCCTAATGGCGAAAGAATTTTAGAAATCTGTCCAGTAGTTTCTAAGTTTCCGTTCCCAACTCCGTTCCTGTGATAATATGATCAAACCTTGACAGGAACCATTTATAAGTCATTGTCACTGAGGGATAATGTAACATCCTAGAGTTGAAAGAATTTTTGATATCGGTCAAGTAACTTTAAGGTTTCGGTTCTCGTTGCCGTTTCTGTTCCCGTCGGATTATAGGGATGAAATATAATCTAGGTTACTGATAGAGGGGGATAATGTAGCACTCCTAACGCCGAAAGAGTTTTAGAAATCTGTATAGTAGTTTCTAAGTTTCCGTTCCCAAACCCGTTTCTGTAGGAATATAGGGATCAAACCATGACAGGAATAATTCATAAGTCTATGTCACTAAGGGATGAATGTAACATCCAAGAATTGAAAGAATTTTTGAAATCGGTCAAGCAACTTTAAGGTTTCGGTTCTCGTTCCCGTTTCTGTTCCCGTTCGATAATAGGGATGAAATATAATCTAAACTACTGATGGAGGGGGGTAATGTAGCACCCCTAATGCTGTAATCGTCTTAGAAACCTTTCTAGTAGTTTCTAAGTTTCCGTTCCCAAACCCGTTCCTGTGGGAATATCAATTTTTAAATTTTGTATGTCATAAAAACCTTCTCCTGACAATAACAAACACAACAAAAAAAGAATTGGCCTAATTGGTCCAGGCGTTGTTGAGTTATGCGCTTACCAACACATTTTGCGATTCATTTTTATATATAAGATTTTCTATAACTTTCCATATAAACTAATAGCCCGATTATGTTCAAAATCAATGATGCCTCGCAATGATGCCATAACAACTTTCCACTCAACACTCAAATTGTGATGTGGTTCTCAGCAGGTCACAACGTTGTGACTTTTGGGCTAAATAGGGCTGTAAGTGTACGGAAAAGCTAATAAATAAATAAGACTTATAAGACATGACCCAGCTTCAAAATCTAAATCATTCGAGTCTACTTTCACCCTGCCTTCCCAATATTACCTGCAGTGCCTGCTATCTTCTTCTTCCTTTTTGGAAGTTATGAGAATGGTGATCTTGACAGCTCTCCCACTTGTCTGCTTTACAATAATGATTCCGTCTCGTGAGGAACGCGGGGTTGACCTCAGAATGCGTCGACAGTGCCTACCTATACGTCATCAGTTCATTCGCGCTATTTGTTTGAATTTTGAAATTGAAACATTATTTTAAGCATCCATATTCATATCAGCTTAAGATCTTGTTTATATTTGCGTTTCCAATGGTTCATTTCATGTTCTTGATGAAATTGATATTATTAAATGGAACCCCATTCATGAAATAACCAAAAGCTCTTGTCTTGTTTGTATTGTTTCATCAACATAACATTTTTTTTTAATTTCAGGCCTACAACAAATGCCATAATGGGACTGACAGTGGCCTCTTATGTACTGCAGCCCTTCTTCCCCGAAGAATGTAAAATACCAGATGGTGCCTTGCAACTGTTAGCAGCAGTTATGATATGTTTTCTGACTTTTCTAAATTCATACAGCATGAAAGCCACGACGAAAATGCAAAATGTAATCATGTTTACTAAGATTGCAGCTCTTGTATTGATAATTGTTCTTGGGCTCGTTTGGATGGCAATGGGTAAGTAGTGACGGAATTGGTTATAAAAAAAATAAAATAACAAATAAATTTTGCAGTTGAACAGTATTAAAGTAATAATGCAATTATGTGTTGCTGTTTCCATTAACTAAGCAAAATGAATTTGTTATGCTCTGTCCTCTGTTATAGAGTTACCAATCTTAATTTTAAACTTATTTTTGTTGTTTGCTTGCAGGAAACGTTGAAAACTTCAGTAAACCTTTCGATAACTCTGAAACGGATCCTGGAAAGTTGTCGGTTGCATTCTACTCGGGTATATTTTCGTATGCAGGTTGGAATTACCTTAATTTCATGACTGAAGAACTTCGCGATCCGTACAAGAATCTCCCACGTGCTATTTATATATCGTTGCCCCTAGTCACAGCTATCTATGTCCTTGCAAATGTATCATATTTGGCTGTTCTTACGCCACAGCAAATGATGGCATCAGAAGCTATTGCTGTGGTAAGTGTTTGAAGTTAAAGTAAATGTTCTTCAAATAAAAAACTTTTTTCTTTCTTTTCAGACATTTGGAAAGAAAGTATTGGGTGTTTGGTCACTTATAATACCCATATTGGTGGCCATATCAGCATTTGGTGGTTTGTCGGTGCACATAATGACATCTTCTCGAATGTGCTTTGTTGGTGCAAGGAACGGTCATATGCCATCGCTTTTATCGCACATCAGCATCGATAAATATACACCTACTCCATCTTTAATATTTTTGGTGGGTTATTTTTGGTTTTTATTGAGTAACACGCTTGAAAAGAAAGTGTTGAAATTTTCGATATAAAACAACTTAGGTTAATTAGCGATATGAATAGAGTCGAGCTATCCGAGGAAGAATAAATGAAGTCTCCTTTCACATTCAGAAACATTGCTCGTTGTAGATTGTTTGAGAAGTGATGTTTTATTATGTCTCTTGCCCAAATGCTTCCTGATGGGCATCATATAAGACCAACGTTTCAATTAAAAACAACCCTAAAAACTTACAGAAATTGCATTTAGATAAGTAACTACAGCTAAGTTCGAAAGGATTTTTATCGACAGGCTGATTCTTAACAATTCAATTGATTTTAGTTTTTAAGGCATAATGATCATTTGAAAAGAATTATTTCAACGAATGTGTCATTTTGCCAATTTATTCCCTAGGTAGTCCAGTTACTTACAACAAGTTAATTGAACTTGCTCTTTGGGTTGGATCTTTCTCGGCGGTGTTTGCCAATCAGGCCACTGGTGCGTTGTTATCCATACAATCTTTATGTCCAACCCATCTTACACGCTGAATTGTCGCTTTTACAGGCTTAAGTCGGTTATTATAAAGCCCTTACTAATTGGACAGAACATTGCTCGCAGAATCTTCTTTTTAAAGCAATTCATTAGGAAATCATCCCTCTGTAATAAGGTTCATCGATTTTCTCCTATACAGCAGAACTAGGAACCAAGGACACGTTGTATGATAAACAAATAAAGCGTGTCCTTGGTTCTTGACTGAGGACTTTCTTGGTAGTAAAGTCCCACATCAAACAAAGTCTTTGACTTCTTTGTCTAAATATCATTGATCTAAATTTAGAATTGTTTAAAAAAAATTTTCCGCTGCAATGCCTTCATATGCTCCTAAGAAAGCAGCTCTTCCGATGATATTGATATCTTCAGCACAATTAAGTACTTGAATATGGCTGATTAAGCACGTCACTGTGATAAGCCTTTTTCGACATTAAAGAGTAGTTCCTATGGATTGGTGCTGGTGGTAGGCATGCTTTTAGGATAGTAACGTTGCAATGCCAAATCTTCCCACAGTATCTGTTCAGTGTTGTTGGTACAACTATTATATATTGGCCACTCGGAACATGTTGAATGCCTAAAATACTGCTTGCCGTTGATCGAAACATGGTGATCTTAGAGAATCTCCGTTTCTACAGCACAACACGCTAACTGTAATGAAAAATCGATAGAAACTGCCCTACACACCTTGGTATCTTCTTTTCATTTTTATTTTAGAGCGTCACGAGCATCATGATCCCCTCTTATCTGCTTCACACTAGTTATCCGTCCATGTAGTACGCTGTAGTCATTATCTAAGCCTTCACTGTAAAGCTAGAAGGGGTCGCACCTCTCCCTTCTTATCTGCTTCACACTAGTGATCCGCCCGTGTGGTACATTGTAATGATATTCTAAGCCATCACGAGCATCATGATCTTGAAGAGGTCACACCTCTCCATTCTTACCTTTTTTAGACTAGTGATCCGCCGTGTGGTACCGGTACGCTGTAGTGATAATCTAATGGCACTTTCCATTGGTTTCACTCGTGGAAACACTAATTTTGAAAACCAATGGAACACCTAAAGTTGTTTTTGCTCAACTTAACGTGTTGGCTTTATTTGAGTGAAACACCTATAACAAATAAAAAATATTTTCTGTGGAAACTTTTCTTTTTAACATTTGGGTAACATGTATTTGTGCTTCCACTCAGATTCTCACTTCAAATCGAGAAGTAGCTGTTACTTCTCATAATCATGAGAAGCGATCTTTTTGCACTAATGGAACGGTTTAAGAATGCTCCTGGACGCTCCTGGACGATTCTTTTCGTCCAATAAAAAGTGACATAAGCCTTCACTGCATAGCTACACTTGATACCTTGATGTCAACTATCGAATACTGCCTACATTACAAAGAGAACCCTTTGGTAGTATTCCTTGTTATTGAAAGCGCTTTCCATAGCATCAGCAAACTTTCAATAACAACGGTGCTTAAGAACTTTAAGTATACAATTCACTGGTTAAGTTCTTAAATCAAAAGTAGGATAGTTCTGTAAAAAAACCTGTCAATTGCGAGACACATCACGAGGTGAAGTCCTAACCTTATTTCTCTGTGATTGGATTCTCTCACGATGTTGCAATTATGATATCGGTAAGCATCTTCGAATTCTTTCTGAGTAAACCAATACAAATCGCTCAACAAACTACTCAAATGTGGGTGGTGCTTGTGCTTAGATAGACTAAATCTTCGTACCACCGTTCTTGTTTAGCGACGAAACAAATCTATCGAAATCTGAATCTAAATATACCAAATGTTTGTTTTTTGTGAGTAGATTTCATGATATCAACATATTTGGTGTTATAAATGGACACTGTTTTCTAGACACATCAAACGCGAAAACGCGTTTTCTCGAACAAATGCAGTAAAAGTTGCTGGATTCTTCATGTGCCCTTCTCTCCTAAAGACATAAATTAAACAATTTTTAGTAAAAAACATAAATGCATGTTCATGTTGTATCCTAATGGACATATTATTAGTGTAAGTAATTCAGTCGTTTTCTTGACAGCCTTTTTACCCGAATCTTATTCATGCTGTGGTTTCGATTGGCGGCAAAGTGAATAGGCCTCTCTCTATTTACGGAAGTGCTGTCGTGCGGGCTGTTATTTCCGAATCTTGATTCAAATGAAACCTGCTTTCCAATTTTTGGTTTTAAATTTCCAAAACGCTTTGACGGAAATATCGTACTTTCAAGGATATTGTTGATTGATTCTTTTGCTTAGCTCTCCAATAGTTGTTCGTGTGCACGCGAACTGTTTGATTCACATGTACAATGGTAGACGGCCGTAGGCCAAATCCACTATGAGTTTAGATTAAGTTTAGTTCTAAAAATTGTATTGAAATAAAAGTCAAACTTACTAACTATGTAACTAAGGAGTAACGATTATGTAGATATGAGATTCGTTGTCGTTGTTTCTTATGCTCAAACGATGCCAATAAATAAATCTTGCTTAACCGAAGATCCACTAACCAACTAAGGGTTCATCTCACCATGTCTTTACCCTAACTAGCACTGAAGGGTCTCTTTCTTAGCTGTAAAGGGCAATGTTACTTCAGTTTCTTGGACTCTGCTGTGTGGTTTATGGGATCTTGGAAGACTTCTTATACTGGAGAATAACATTAATACAGAGTAGTTGTAGTTATTACTCATAATTATGCTATCATCTCGGTTGACCTCAAAAAGGTAAAGAAAATAAACAAGACAAGGCTGGCAATTACCTTGGACGAATCCTCCAGAAGCTACGCGAATGAATAGCAAAATTTAACCGTCTCTTATCTTCTTTGTACATTTTCCGTTCTAAATCCAAGATACTTATTCTCATATCTGCCCCAGTAATATCGACCACTTCATTGTAGTTCTTAATATTATACATTAAATTATAGATTAAATTACCCTGCCATCTGCCAATGAAACCATTAGCGGGAGCGCCTTAGGGCGTTTACGTGAGAAAGATCAATATAATCATTAAAGAAATGAGGGCCAAATTGTTTCATACATCTTTGAGTTTAAGCGGAATATGATACAGAGATGATGAGGAAGGGTTCCTGCAAAAGTCATTTGAGATAATTCCAAACCTTGCCTATAATACAGTATTCCTTATTGACAGCTATCGTACCACTGGTTGTGATTTCTGTCGAAAAAGATCAAGCGATTCAATTGCTTAAGCTTGGTAGCTTTAACAAGATTCACTTCGTTGTAGAACACGTTTCACCCCTTGACCACATTAGATTGGTCTTTTCATATGCGTTCTGCAACCTGCTTAAGTAATAGTTTTATTTAGGTTGGTGTATCGAAACTTACCGCTTCAGTTGTATAAAATTAAGAACTCTGTGCTATCACAAGGCTCTATGAAGCATAGTGTAAACGACATGTTAAAATTTTCAATTCCTGTTTGTGGATCGAACGCAATAAATTACTAGTTACATTATACAAACAGAGCATTACAGTTCCAATCAGGGCATAATCGATGTAATGAAAGCTAAAGTAACAAGGCTCGAATTTAATATGATAACTTCAATGTAGGCACAGTTTTTTTCTGTTTATAGGATAGCGAATGGAATTGCACTTTTAATTAATTGAAAAATGTGTCGTTCGCTTTAATAATCACGTTTTTTTTCTTGTTTTCAGTGTGCACTTTCCATCATTATGCTGCTTGTGAGTGACGTGTACGTTCTTATCACATACAGTAGCATAGTGGAATCGTTTTTCATAATGCTTTCGGTATCAGCTGTATTGTATTTCAGGTATACGAGGCCAAACATGGAAAGACCAATTAAAGTAAGTACACTTCATTTCATTTAATTAAAGAACAAAAATACTAACAAATTTAATCCTAGGTCCCAATTTGGATACCAATTGTGTTTGTGATAATCTGTGCGTTCTTGATCATAGTTCCTTGCTACGTTGCTCCTTACGAGGTGGGAATGGGTGTTTTAATTACCATCATTGGAATTCCATTCTATTACGCGGGAATCGTTTGGCGAAATAGGCCCGTGTGGTTAGAGAACTCTATTGGTAAATACTTTCAGCACAAAGATAAACAAAAGTTTTTAAATTATGTTTATTTTTTCAGGACAAGTGACACTCACTTTTCAGAAACTTTTTATGTCAGCTAAAGAAGAAAAAGACTGAGACCACCACGCACTGCCGCGCTTTTGTTAATTTATTTTTGTAATAATAAGGTCCTTGTTTGTATTTTATTCGACAAGTTCTCTTACTTTTGATTATTTTTTTTGGATTACGATTTTCTCTTTTGCTGGTACCTAAGAATTTATCTATAAAGTGTGCATTTATTTATTTTTGTTTTTGTATAATTTACATAATATAGATGATAGTTACTTACAAAAGTGTGTACATACATTAAACGTATTCATATTTCAATCGAATCACAATTAAAATTAAATTTTGTAAATTATACTCATTGAGTGGTACATTGTGGCGATTTTTATACTGAATCTCTCCGTAAGCTATGATGTACCATTTGCTTATTTTACTTGACAACTTGGGATAATAAGTCGTTGACCGTGCCAAAATAAAGAGTTCAGAGTGCTAACCGAATAATCTCTATTGACAAAGAGCAACCTTGCTACAATAAAATAGTGTTTATGAAAAGAATGTTTTTCAACAGCTTGTAAATAATTTCCGTAAACAAACCATTTTAAAAGAAATAGAAAAGAAAATGTAACCAAAAAATGAATGGATTTATTTTGGCTATAAGACGACGATTTGCATCGGATATCACTTTCCGTATTTTTTATTTTGGAGTTGTAAATTAAATAAAACAACAAACATGCATATTTTTGTTTTTATCAAAAGGAATGTGTCTTACACTATGACGGATCAAATTAACTGATCGTATATTTATTTTTAGTCAAATAAAAGCAAATCTTGTATTTTCTGCATGTTGTAGTATTTGTGCCATGAATAATTATATTAAATTAAATAATTTAAAAAAGAGAAACATAAATTATTCTTCCTGTGTTTGTTTACAGAGTTGTTGTTTTGGGAGTTACAAATTTATTGATTCATCTGTAATTTAAGACTCAAAAATATGTACCAAATAATTCTGTATGAATATTCCTCATGGTTTTTTTTTTATTTAATTTTTTCTTTTGTGAGAAAACCATTAAAGAATTACTTTTATGAAACATAAACTTTCAACTTATTTTTGAATTTCGTTTTATTGTTATTTTGTATTGAGTGAAATATACGAAACTTTACTTAAAAAGTTAAAATGGCTGGGTTATGTAAGGTAACAATGGGAGTGCCTCATTTGACTAAATACTTAACCATTTGAAGCTCTTTGTGAAGCGAAAGGGGTGTAAGGTATCTGTGTTCATCAGATCGCTTCAATCATCGAAGAAAAAATTTCTTAAATGTAGTTTACGTTTAAGGGAGAGAGCAGAATATGAAAGAGGTTTTTTTGTTTTGTGCATTTTAGAACCAATTTTGTTGATGGTTGTTCTCCACCTGCTGTTCGTTCTATCCATGGCATCTTGCTTTAGAATCAGTTTACATGCAGCGATTGGTATACCAATGTTCAATGCTGATTGAGATCGCTATTCCAGTTCCTCGGCTTTGCAGTTTCCTTGGATATCTCTGCACCCAGGGCCCAGGCACACAAAAATGAATACTGAACTATTCAGTCACCTCAATGAGAGATAGTTGACAATTGAGGTGGGTTACTATTAGCATTGAGTTTGTATAAATAGAGGAACCATGCTAGCTTGCGTTCAGACGTCGATAGATGTCACCAAGTAAATAAATCGACATTTGATTTTTCAAAGCAACAGTTTTCTTGTGCATTTCTACATAACCATGACGTTTTCCCTGCTTCCCTTTTCCGCTGTCTTTTCTGTGGAGAGCATTCCACCAAAAATTTTAAATGTCGATTTTATTTATTTGGTGACATCTACCGACGCGACGTCTTAACGCAAGCTAGCATGGTTCCTCTATTTATACAAACTCAAAGCTATTAAACAATTTACTTTATATCCAAAAAACAAGGATAAATCATCGAACTAAAATACGTCTTCCTTCTAACTGACTTGATATTGATACTTATAGCGTTTTTCATTGACGAAAAGAGTTAGGTACTCCTTTTTTATGAAAAGATTAACTCCTTTTCTATTTCCATGTTTCATTGAAAAAATTAGTAAACCCATTTGGTTGGGAGTAGACGACGCAGCGCGTGATTTGAGAGCTATTTGGCTGTCTGTGAAGATACGAATATTCACTGAGAATACCACATTTTCTTTTAGCCACGATAGGACGTGTTTGATCGCCACAATTTCCACCTGAAAAACGCTTCAGCGGTTTTGAAAACGGATTGAAAGACTTACGTGTAGTCTGTCTGAGCACTCTCCGCTAAACTAAACTATTGCATTGGTCTTTAAATTATGTGTGTAAAAATGACTTGGAATATCTTTTAGAAATTCTTCCTCATCATAAAGGGGTCTAAGTTGGCTAACACATCAACATCCGTATGGGGTGTTTTAATACCACAAAGACTTTTCATTCTCCTGTATATAGAATCAGACGAAGTTTTGAATAAAGTGTGAGAGACTAATGTTTCATTGCATAATACACATCAAACCGTGATTGCAATGTTGTATGAAAAGTTTAAAAAGTTTAAAAACAGTATTTATTCCAAAACACATAAATGTTCGTCGTAACAATCGAAATCTTTTGATCTAGTAATTCATGAAAAGCGGGGAAAATAGCTGACCAAGGTTGACTATGAACGAGATTTGTTAAAAAATCAAAAAAAAAATAAAAGCCCGATTCTCCCCAAACATCTCAAGCCACAACGTTTCAGTCAATTCACAAACAACTCAAATTATTGATTGTGTTTTTTGGCAAATTAAAAATCTGTGACTTGTGATTTTTGGGAAGAATCGGGTGAGCTCTGTCCATCTAAAGATGCAAGAATCTCATATTTCAGCTATCAGATGAATAAGAATGAAGATAAAACAGAAAACTACTGCTACTGTTACCGTAAACATTGATTGGCAGACCATTTGAAGATTGCAGACAAACCACAAAACTACTTACTGAAAAAGAAGATGGGTAAAACCTTAACGTTTTAAAAGTTATCCTAGTTAAGTGGCAAATCCATTGGTTAAATGTTTTTTGACCAGCTTTTTTTAAATTGCATACTGTATCCGAGTTAAAACAACTTTAATTGTAGAAATCCAAGTTTATACTTTTTAGTTTTAGTAATGTCTTGAGCTGAATATAGTTGGAGGGGTTGCTTTAATGTGAACAACTTTATGGAACTCCCAATAGTTATTGCATCAATGCATGTCTCATGCCTGGGTGACGGGATGATCTTACAGTGGGAGTGATCTTAGGATAGATTACTCCAGAAGGCAAGGGCGGTCGATCGTAGTTGAAGTCCATATGCTAAAGGAGGAAAATTTTAATTTTCTGGTTATTTCTGGGAAGTAAGAGGTACAGAATTTTCAAACCGCAATAATTAATAAAAAAAAACCAAACCGCTTATCAGTATTGTAGTTTTTATCTGTACATCCATTTTTTATATTTCTTGTTCTTTTAATTTAGTATTGAACTATATTGCTTTTTGTATTTTATGCTACGGAAACATTCAAAACCAATTTTCGAAATATGCTTCTTCGAAAACTGATATGTTTCCTTAACATAAAATACAAAAAAATAAGTTTTATTCAAGAAGTCCGCCAAAAGATCGATGCGGTATAAATTTTCTTTGAGGAGCATAACAAGTTGAGTGTGGTTGGTACGATAGCTTTTGAATAGTATTGAGATCCATTGTACCCTCAAAAAGGCTGAAATCAGGTTTCCACACAAACGGACAAGGGCGTCTATATGCGAAGTTTCCCAGATATGATAAATTTTGAATTGATTTCATGTTTTCATTATTTCTGCAGCATTTGTTTTCAAAATAATCTGGACAGTTTTCAATGAGGTAACAGTTCGGATAAGAGGGATGTGGAAATCGGTCCGATATTTTGTAATCGTACTGCATTTTGTTTAGCAGATTCAAACTGCTTAAATTTTTAACGGTTTGTACTCGAATTTTCAAAATTACTTAAATTTAAACGAATGATTTAATTAACAAAACGACTATGAAGTTTCAGATTTTAAAAATAACAAACACAGAAGAAATGGAGTGAACAGTTTCAATTTTGGAGGATCCGAAGAAAAAAGACGTAACTTTTTATTTATCTATATGAACATAATCGGCTCTATCGTGGTAACCGTCGGAGCGGAGTTTTCTCCGCAACACATCCTTTTTCGAAAATTGAATTTTGCTTCGAAGTAGTTGTCGTCGTAAGAAATTTTTCACAAATGCGGCAATGCATTGCATTCCCAAAACTAAAATCTCCGTAACAAAATTTTATCGGAGAACATCGGATCGTCCGATCGGAGAAATACCACGAATCAAAATGTCTCCGATCGGAGAGAATTCCGGTCCGACGGTTACCACGATAGGGCCGAATAGGTTCGTTCGTTGAAGCCCTGGGGTCGCCCTGTGTTGCCACAAAGCGTTTTTTGAAAAACCTAAACTCACCCTGAACGTCAAACTGATTGTTTTTGAGCCCATGGGTTTTCCGCCCCAGCGAATACCTAGGGCGAGTTTGGGTAATGAACAGTGCTATCAAATGGCTTATATTTTTGTTCAAATGACGGATGTGCGGTGGCTTAGGGTTTTTTGATAGCTCAGAAGGTTGTCAGCCCTGAGTAAAGCTCAACGTACGAACGAAAGTATTGTAACGTGCGCTTAGTTCGAAAAATAAAACTTCACTTTTCAATTTATTTCTACCACTTTTATTCAGTATCTATACTTTATTCGATCTCAACTCGACTATTGGACTATCACTGGTTAACAACATTTCACTCTTAACTTTATCACTCTATAATCAAAACTGACTGCTCGTTGCGTCAGCGGTCCTATTTATATAGAACAACACTCATCTAGAGCGTTCCAGTTTCTTCTCCATGGTTTCCACATTTGCTGTCAAGCATCTCTACACTCACACACACTGGCTTACAAGCAATGCCTCTCATTTATACCATTCCATTATAGTGTTGCCAGTTGTGTTTTCGGTTAAACGTTTTCGATTAGGAAATTGGTATAAATGTTGGGTGTTCATTACAGTATTATAAACATTTCTAGTTGCATTTTCAAGGTGAAATTCAGAATTCCGTAAGTAAAATTTTTCTTTGCCAATTCTATGAAAAAAGTCACTGACCACTGACGAAGAATCTTCAACTGTACTTTTGACTTTCCCTTTGAATTAACTGCCTTAGGTCTGATTTATGAATCTCGAGTAAATTGAAATAATAGGCTTGTTCGTTGAACTTCATCCAGGTTTGGCCCAAGTTTCCTTGACAACCCCATGAATTGTCAAAAAAACCTGAGTTATCAGTTCTCAAAAACGCTAAGCGACAGAATCACCACACAAGCCATTACCTAAACACGCTCCAGCAAAACCCTAGAGCTGCTTCAGGGCTTGTGGAGGCCAAACCCAGGGCTCAAAAAGCCTAGTATGACAATCAGTGCTAGTTTAGGTTTTTCAAAAAACACTTTACAGTGACCACAGGGCAACGCTAGGGCTTCAACGAACAAACGTAACGAATCTGGTGTTCTGAAAAATGTGCCACGGAAAGCGCTTTTCATAGCAGTGAAATAGGAGGACTTACCATGGCGATATCCCTGAAAAAACATTTTTTGTTTTCTGTTGTGAAAACAAGTCGCGAAACTCCTACGTAACAAGCAGATATGCTAACCATTACGCCAAAGACACCAATCCCAGGCTTTTTTTTTGGCAACTCTTTGGGCTGTCAAGAAACTTGGGTCAGAATTGGGTTAGATTCAACTAATAAACCTATTGTGTGATAATTTCTAACCAGATTCGGTCATTTTCTCAACATAACGAAATTAGTATAACAACGTTTGGATATGCACCAAAACGCAAATAAGAAACCGCAGTCCAGACCACAGTTTTGAAAAAGTGGCAAGTGAAACGAAGAAACAAGCACATAGCTGATGTACCACATTTTTATTGGATGGCTGTCAAGATATAATAGAGGCTTGTTGAACTTTACCTAAGATTGAACCAGATTTCATTGATACGCTCAAAAGTTGTCTGAAAAACTAGGGTCTAGATTCCAAAAACAGTTCAAAAACAAAATCACCTCACATATCTGTCATTTGAAAATAAATTCAGGCCAATTGACACGTGGTGCAATGGTTGGCGTGTCTACCTATTAGGTGGGAGATTCAAAATTCGAGTCCCAGAAAGATCAAGGAACAAAAGTTGTTTTTCCATGGGTATGAAGAATTTCTCTTTCGCGAAGAATTGACAATTTCTCAGGTAGTAATTCATGCCATGAAATACGATTTCTCGAATTGTCTGTTCGGAACCGACAAAAAATTGCAAGTTCGTTCCATTCTTTTTCAAGGTTTGGTTGAGAGAAATGCGATAGGACCTTAAAAAATGAAATATAGAAATGTAAATGTAAAAAAAAAAATATAGAAATGTTTGAGCTGTTTCAAGGTGAGTTCAGAATGAAACAATCAGCTTGACATTCAGGGCCTATTAAGATATTAAAAAAGTTCTGGGTAAACCCAGAACTCCAGCAAACGAACCTACTAAGGCTTGATCGTATAAGGAATACCAAGATCCATACCAAACTTCACGCTAAATTGTCTCGAAACGAAATCACTGATCTCACCGATTTTTACATAATTTCGAGTTTTTGAGTTACCTCAAAAACAGGGCATAATTGAGTTTTGTGAAGTCGCTAGTCTACGCAGATAAGCTTGAGACGATTGTCGTTTTGGTAGAGAATATTCAGGAAGTAATTGGGGACGTTCAATAATCGTAACAAATCAGCTTTTTGTTGTTGCTTAAAGCAATTAGCAGAGGCCCGATAGGTTCTTGAACGTGCCCTTTGCTGAGATACGGCCCCAAATGCTGTAAAAAGCTGTCTAAATTTAGAATTCTAGTTTTTTTTTAAATAATAAAAAGAGGGGGCTAATGCTAATCTGGAGCACTCAGACCTTATTATCGGTCCATTATACTATCAGGGTAGCAGTAGAAGGAAATAAGGTGTTAGTAGTTTCACATATGATCTCAAGGGCGGCATCCAGATGAAACTGAGAATCTGAAAGAAAAGTAGATGCCCAGAGCGGAATTCGAACACACGCGTCCGGCCTATCTACTGAACACTCTGCTACTGCATCACGGCCGCACTTTTCGGTTGGAATTTATTCGAACCAGACGCGATGGCCACTTGCCCGAAATAATTTTTAGAACATAAAGGCAAGCCCTTATCTTTATAATAAAATTTTTTGGCCATAACGTAAAATAACATACTTTTTATTTCCTCTTGAAAACCACACGTCGAAAAAAAACACCCATACAATATTTGAAACTATGAGATGCGAACTTTTTTTGTGGTATGTACCTGAATGCTTTGCCAACTGCTTGAAAATTTAACCATTAAAAACTTACAGCCCGATTCTTTTCAAAAGTAACAAGTCACAACGCTGTGATCCGGATAAGGATTCTGTAACTTTTTAGACGATTATCAAAAATTACTTCATGTAACTTGGCTTTCAAGAATTGAAAGAAAGCTATTTTATTAAAATAAAAGAATAGAGTGGCGCAACAGAGCGAGGAGCCCCAGGGCCTAGCGCATTTCTCACAACCATGCTTTGTGAGGGAATGGAAGGAAACTACAATTTACTGCCGGTTCCGAACGACTAATCGAGAAAGCGCTTTTCATGGCAATGAATTTACTACCGGAGGACTTGCCAATTCCTCGCGAAAGGCGATACCCGTGGAAAAACATGTTTGCCTCTGTTGAATTCGAAACACGAACCTCTGGGTTAACAGTGAGACATACTAGCCATGATGCCACCGGTACCACTTCCACCATATAAAGGGTCCGCCATCTAACGTCTTTTTTTTCAACTAGTGCTTATTTCGTGAATGGTAACACTTTGCTCATGTCTGATTCGACAGATAATTAGTTTTATCCTCCGCTGAACGAATATGGTTGTATATACGCTTGAACAACGCTGGGAAATATTGCGATATTACGTTCAAAATCCGATGCCGATTGTGACAAAAAACAGCTTTTCAGATGAAACTTATTTTGATCTTGGCGGGTATGTAAACAAGCAAAATTGTCGGATTTGTAGCACAGAAAACCCGCACGCATACATTGAAAAGCCGATACACCCCAAACGAGTCACTGTTTAGTGCCGATTTTGCTCAAGAGGCATAATCGCGCCATTTTTCTTCGAAAAAGAGCAAGGAGTGACCGTTACAGTCAAAGGTGATCGTTATCGGGTCATGTTGAACGAATTTTTGTTAAAATTAAAGAAGAGGATATTGGCAAAATTCGGTTTCAACAGGACGGTGGGACGTGCTATACAGCCGAAGCTGCACTCGATGTTTTGCGCCCTGTTTTGAAAAAAAAGTTATTTGGCGGACCCTTTAAATTATGGTAGTTTCTTCAGGGTTTTGAACTCATTTTCTTATTACCTCAAAGAATTTTTACGATAGTCGTCTTCAAAGTTACGGAATAGATACAAACCCTTTTAAAATGATCTGCATTTTATGCTTTTTGTAACAAAACTTTTTAAAGAATCAATTTATTTTGAGATCTTAGTAAATAAATTGAAGACCATTTCAGAGAAAATTGAAAACGACGTTCAATTTAAATGACAATCTGAATAAAGTTTTCGGAATTGCCAACCTCAGATCCAAAATGGATGCGTTTGTTTGTTATACTCGCATTATGAATCGGAGAGTTATTCGGGATACCCAAAACGAGAACTTCGCTGGCATCAGTAGTTCAGCACTAACAAAACAGGTACTTGTTTCACCCGGGACCTGTAACACAAAGCAACAAGTCTTCATGTCAAGAACCACGAAACTACAAGTATTTGTAGTACAAGTGAATGATGACAAGTGTTAAACATTTCTTTAGCGCTAAGATACAAGTCAACTTGCTCTTCTACAAGTGTAATGAACATTAACTTGTAGACTTATAGCTTTGTGTTACAGCCCCTTGTAGTAGGTATAATGTTCAGAAGAAGAGAAAAAAAACTTGTAGCTTTGTGTTACAGAAATTACTTATAAAATAAATAAATAGGGTGGCGCAACAGAGCGAGAAGCCCCAGGGCCTAGCGCATTTCTCACAACCATGCTTTGTGAGGGAATGGAAGGAAACTACAATTTTCTGCCGGTTCCGAACGACTAATCGAGAAAGCGCTTTTCATGGCAATGAATTTACTATCGGAGAACTTGCCAATTCATCACGAAAGGCGATACCCGTGGAAAAACATTTTTGCCTCTGGTGGGATTCGAACCACGAACCTGTGGTTTAACAGGTAGACATGCTAGCCATCATGCCACCGGTACTACTGCCGACTTATAAATTTTGGTAGTTTCTTCAGGATTTTGAAACCATTTTTTTAGTACCTCAAAGAATTTGTACGATAGTCGTCTTCGAAGTTCTTTTAAAATGATCTGAACTTTATGCTTTATGTAACAATATTTTTTAAGGAATCAATTTATTTTGAGATCTTAGTATATACATTGAAGACAATTTCAAAGAAAATTGAAAACGACAATCAATTTAACTGATAAGTTGAATAAAGTTTTCGGAACTGCCAACCTCATTATCTCATTATGCGTTTGTTTGTTACACTAGCATCCCTAATCGGAGAGTTGTTCGGGATTCTCAAGCGAAGGCTTCGCTAGTATCAGTAGTTCAGCACACACAAAACAGGTACATGTATCACCATAGACCTGCCCTGTAACCCAAAGCTATAAGTCAAGAACCACTTGGGTACTGTAACACAAAACTACAAGTATTTGTAATACACGTGAATTACGACAAGTGTTAAATATTTCCTTAGCACCAAGTTACAAGTTTACTTGCTTTTCTACAAGTGTAATGAACGTAATCCTTCTAGCTAGCAACTTGTAGACTTGTTACTTTTTCTTACAGGGCCTTGTAGTATTATCTTCATTACACTTGTAGAAGAGCAAAAAAAAATTTTTAGCTTTGTGTTACAGAAATTGCTTACACTTGTTATAATTCACTTGTATTGCAAGCACTTGTGGTTTTGTGTTACAGGACAGCCCCCCGGTGCACGGTCTTCAATTTTATTTATAAGTATCTATGTTGGCTTCTAACATTCGGCTGATTAATTGGAGATTCAGCATACACAATTGCACAAACTATAGGAAGGAATGGTTGCTTTGCGATAGGATTTTACTTCAACGAATGCCTTCACGATTAAAGCTTCATAACCAATGTAATTAAATAACACTAAACATTAAAAACATAAACATTTCTTGACGTTGGTGCCTGAAGTAGGTAGAAGAGTTCAGTTTTTACGATCAGTAAGATTTAATAAGTTTGCAATTGTTGAATAATTCAATTTAGCCATATTCAATCAAAACACATAATCAGTGTAACGCGATCGTTAAAACTTAAAAACACAAAGAAAGTCATAGACGAATGTTATCTCTGCAGTAATAACAATAGCTTATTCGACCACTCGTGTGTGAGTATGATGTCATACTGTGATTTAAGTTTAATTATGCCACAAAAGTTCTTCGATAAGGATGTCCAAAATGACACGATAATTCGCCCCAACACTCTTACACTTATGGTTCGTCGTGATAGACAATACTACACCTCGAGAAAATGTTTTGAATTCACTTATATTTTAGTACTTTTTTCCAAAATTTCCTCACGTTCAATTGAGTGAAGACGCCAGCGGGCAGCATCTTCAATGCTAACACTGGCGTCACACTCTGACCAAAAATATTCAAATCACGCAACATTGCTTCCATTCAAAATATTCATTCTTGTTCTGCAAGCAATTAGCATGTCTAATGCTCCCAAAAGGCAAAAATTAAAAATCTTATCATTTTTGTCACAGGTACAATGTTCTTAAAAGTTGAGAGTATAAAGCATCGAGAGAAAAATAATAATTATAACAATAAAAAAAATAAATTTTTTCACCAAGTCTAGCAGAGCTAGGGGCGCTTTGATCAGTTATTTCGATCGGATTTTACCAGTCTTCTTCCGAAAGTCAGAAAGTAAGGTGAACGGTATCGAGAACTTATCATTCCAACGAAAGCTATTGATGGTGAATGTCAGTTGTGTTAGCTTTTGATTGTTAATTTGTGTTTCTTTTAAAGTAAAATTTGAGGTCGTCGATATGGTGTTTTCCGCAGAACTATCAGTCAAGTGCTTACTTATAACACAAGTCATACTGCTATCATTAGGCAAAGGTAAATAAATAAATCACATATTGCACGCTAATGAGTGTGAATGGAAATATGATTATTACACCGTCATCGTCACTGTCCGTCGTCGTTGTTGGAAATTGGAATAACTTTTCCAGTTGATTGTCATGTGGTTGTTTGAATTTTTATTTTTAAGCGAAAATAAAAACGACGCCGGTATTGATCTGTTGTAGTGCAGTTTGAAGTGATTTTGCCATATAATAATTTTGCGGCTATGTTTGTCAATATCTTACAAGAGTATGTTGTTGTTTCTTTACTAGCTCGTTGTGTAAAAATTTTGCGAACATTTTGAAACAAGGTAATGTTGTGTTTTTGAGGTGTTTTGTTTACAAAAACCGAATTGAGTATAAATTGTATTTGCATTTCGCATTTGTCTTAAGCCCACCCGCAGCACAGAGCAAATTGTCTTGGTATCTTATCTGGAGGGTATGACACGAAAATACAAGTCTACAGGTGGTTGTTTGATTTTGTAAGTTTCGCAAATTTAAATAATTTTTTGGACACAAAGGAAAACCATCCAGTTGGTAATATGAATTTCTTATAGGACTTGTAAGAACAGTCTGCATGTGTTGAAAATGAAGTTGCGCGAAGGCATAAATATGGTTAATAGCCAGATTCTGCTCGACTTTACTGACAACACCCAATAAGTCCAAACGCTCCATTCAAGTCACAAGTTTCTACTCGATACTCAAATTGTGGTGTGGTTCTTCGCAGGTCGTAGCGTTGTGCCTGGTTATGAATTGTGACCTTGGTGCTTTAAATCTAGGCTTACATTACCATTTACAAATTTGTATTCACAATTCGTAGTCATATGCTTTTTGCATTGTAAGAAAATGAATAGGGTGTCGCAACAAAGGTTAAAAAACTCGGGACTAACGCATTTGCACGACCTACAATTTTATCTCGATTCCAAAAATGATTTGACAATTCCTTGCGATACCCGGGATAAACTTTTTTCTTTGATGTTGCTTACTGGACGACAGCAAAAAAAAAAATGCACTGCTTGGAAGCGTAGAAGGCTTTCGACCAAATTTCTCATAACATCATACTATTCAAACTAAAAGCATTTGGATTTCCTCCAGTATTTATTGTTTGGATAAGTTCCTACACTTAAAATTGGTCTTATCCAGTCAAATCTCGTTACGTCTCATTAAATCCCTTCAATGGTCTTTTTGGTGTGCCACAACGGAGTCATCTTGGTCCTTTCCTTTTCATTATTGCTATAAATGACGTGATTTCTTGCATTTCATACAACGACATCCTAATTTTTGGTGACGACATGATGATTTTTAAATCTATTGAAAATTCGTCGGATTGCAATTTATTACAAAATGGTATCAACAGTTTTGCTATATGGTGTTCTAAAAACGGTTTAAGTTTGAACCCTTCCAAGTGTCTTTGACGTTCTCACGCAAAAGAATTCTCGATATTGTAAGTTATTCAACATCTCAGCAATCATTGTCCCAAGTCTCGAGTTTTCGTGACCTTGAGGTTCTTTTTAGAATTCTCGAATTAAATGAACACATTAACTTCATTACAAGCAAAGCAAATTCAATGCTTGGGTTTATTAAGAGATGGACAAATGAATTTAACGACCCCTTTATTACACTCTCCTTATACAACTGTCATGTTCGTCCCCATCTCGAGTATGCTTCTCAGGTTTGGTCACCTCTATATGAGGTTCATATAACTCGTATTATATGTTTCGCCCTTTAAGGTATTTCCTTGGAAGATGCTTTTAATCTATCCCCCTCCCCTATATGAAAATCGTATTTGACCTTTGAATCTTCAACCACTTTTTTAAAGACAGGCAGAAATAATTTAGTATTTTTTCATCAACTAATTACAAGTTAAAGCTCCCGACTTGCTCTCCCACATAGGATTCAACTATCGCGGAGAATCAAATACGTGTGAAAGTTTTGACCGTTCAAAGATCACGATACTCATTGCGTGGTTAAAGAAGACGAAACTGCCAAATACGTCCGTTGAGAAAATAGTGCTGTTAAAAGTGTCCGATGGAATCAACTAATTGAAAGGTGAAAAATCAAAGAAGAGCACGTGATTGGCACAACTCTATGCAAAATTGAATGGCCAAAACATAGCTAAAAGTCTATCCTTAATCTCAAAGTTTTTACAATTTAAAATCGAACTTAACTTTTTTTGTTAATGAATAATTATGTAGCTAACCCGACTGGCGTAGCTCGGGCCCTTCGGTGATCGAATTGATTAAATTTAGTAAAGTAGTTTCCAAGTTTCCATTTCAGTGGGAGAATGGGGATGAAATATAGTCTCTCTTATTCAAGTGCAATGAAGCATTCTAACGGTGACGGAGTTTCTGAGATCGTTAAATTATTTTCCAAGTTCCCGTTTAGGATCCAGTTCCCGTTCCGTTCCAGTGGGAATATGTTACTCAGGCGCAATGAAGCACTTTAATGGTGAAACATTTTTAGAATCGGATTTTTTCCATGCTCCCGATTATATTTCCGTTCCGTTTTCCATTCTCTTTCCCGTTCCCGAGGGAATATGGAAAGGAAACATAGGCCATTTTTGTTCCAAATTTCATTGAAATCGGCTCAGTAGTTTTGGGAGTATTTTCCATAAAAAACATTTAGTTCTCGATTACGTTCCCGTTCCCGAGGGAATATGGGAATAAATAGAATTCTAACGCTGAAAGAATCTTGATATCGGTCAAGCAGTTTCCAGGCATGCTGCCATGTAGTTTCCCGCATCAAAATCCGTTCAGTTATTTGAAAAATCTAAGCATACAGACAGACAGCGGAAAGCGATTTTGTTTTATAATGTAATGATTTAGATCCATGCTTGAAGATCTCATGCGTGACAGAAGCACAAAATGTACTTTGCGTCTTTTAATTGCGTGCCATTTATAAATTTAGAGAAGTTGTAAGTACGACATCACAAGAGAGGAAGATACTTCCTTCAACGAAACAATTAATTCCTTTTGGCGTGACAGGTGATTCCAGCTTTGTATTACTTAAATTTTTTACACTTGTATTAAAAGTACTTGTAGGTTTGTGCTACCGCCTCCTTATGTAAGTTCATTGTTTGTCAGCTTAATTTGCGACTAACTTGACACCTCCTGGGACCTGTAACAAAAAACTACAAGTACTTGTAATTTAAGTGCATTATGACAGGAGCAAAAAATTTCTGCAATACAATGCTTCAAGTTTGCTTGATTTTCTACAAGTACAAAGAACGTAATCCTACAAGTGGCTCTTGACTTGTAGACTTGTAGCTTTGTGTTACAGGCCCCTGATAGCACATTGGCCCCCCCTGATGTGATGAAGCAGATTTCTTTTAGAACTTCATGGGTTGCGAGAGTCCTCAATGATTGCAATGTACATAAATCGGCGGGTGAAGATGGTATCCCCGCCGTTATACTGGACAGGTTTTCTTCTACGCTGGCAACACCCCTGCATGAGTTTTGCTATCCATCCTAT